>JAQJZS010000004.1:2570802-3856204 GCA_028828935.1 Penicillium sp. IBT 18751x | reverse complement strand
CCTAAACCCTAATAAACGGGCGGTAAACGGCTGCTCTGCCGCACTTCACCGCTATGGCCCTTCGCGGACGAAATTCTGGTCGGAAACTATCCGATAAAAATGTCTTTGTAAAACCCTACTTTATAATTATAACCCTTTAAATTCTAAACCCTATTTTCTGAAACCGGAAACGGTAAAACCCTAACCCTTCCGATTATAATCTTTATAATAACTTTAATCTCTTTACCCTCTATTCGTTTAAACCCTTTAAACCTTTTAAACCCTTTAAATACTTAAAATCCTTCGAAATATAAACTATATTTTTAAAACCGAAAACGGGAAAACCCTAAAACCTTTACCCTTTTTTTTCCTATATTATCTTCTTAAATTCCCTTTATTGAACTTTTTATAACCCCTTTTATATAATATTATAATATCTTTTCTATATAAATATATTTATTAATATAATTCGATAAACCCTTATCGATCTTCTATATATAATTAACCCCCTTTATAAAACCTAAACCCTGGAACTTAACATATTTCTTTTCTAATATCTATCTGCCTTTTCTGATATATTCTGTCCTCTTAAAATATATATTCTATCGAAATTCTCGCTATATATTCTACCCTTTTATCGATATATATTCGAAATCATACTCGCTATAATTCCCTCGATATCTATCCTTTCGAATATTTTCTATGATTCCCCCTATAAACCTCGCATCGATCGAATCGATATATATCCTATACGGACACCCTATGGAAATTCGAAACCCTAAACCTCGCACTTCCATCGCCGCGTAAATTTGCCGCTGCGTCAACCGACCGTTATACACTGCCATATTCTGACGCCCGTTATCATAGATATCTACCCACCTACATTAATGGGGTGCCTTTGACGTCGGTCAACATTTCTATCTATAACCCAATAGAAATCCCTATACGTACCACTGGTGCCTTTGATGTCTGTCAACATTCATACCGAAACCGATCATTCCCGTGCCTTTGACGTCTGTCATCATTTATATCTATAACCCAATATATATCCCTTTATATACTACTGCTGCCTTTAATGTCTGTCAATCTTTATACCGAAACCGATAAATTCCCTGCCTTTGACGTCTGTCATCATTTATATCTATAACCCAATATATATCCCCGTATATACCACTACCTTTGATACCTATCATCATTTCTACGGACCTACCGATATATAACCCTATACACACCGATGCTCTCGAACGCCCGTCACGGTGGATACCTTAACCCGATATAAATCCCTACAATACCGCGGCCTTTGATGCCCGTCACCATTGGTATCTACCCACTGATATATATATCCCGATATATACCGCTACCTTTGATCCCGGTCATCATTTATACCTAACCCCGATATATCTGCCTTGATATATGTGCCTCCTTGGATGCCCGTCATCGTTGATACCGAAACCTATATATGGGGTGCCTTTGATGCTCGTCATCATTTATACTTATCCGTCATATATGGGGCTCCTGGGACGCCTATCACGATATATATACACATACCACTGAACCGCTGATTCCCCCTACTTGGACTAAATCCCACTAATCAACTGGAATGCCCTCTCGCCTGAATGCTATATCAATACAAAACCCTAATATGGATAACCCTTACCACGCGATGAACTGAAAACCCGGACCGGACCGTCTTGGGCATCCCTCTCGACATATCTCAAACCCCAACATAGATAACCCTGACCACGATATATATAATCGAACCCGTGGGCGTCCTCGGGGAATCCTCGGACGCGAATATATATATCTCCAATGGGGCCCGATCGTCGGGATATGTATCTCTGCTATCTCCTGGCAATATCCCTAAAACCCACACGCCTGATACATCCGACGTAACCAAACATACTCATGCGCTAATCGGGAATGCCTACCGTCCACCGACTGCCCCAAATATCCTCGAACCGCGTCCAAATCCGTCACCCGGACCTGCGCGCTCTGCATCCGCTGGCACCACCATTCGTACCCGCCCGGCCGCCCATCCGGCCATTGCCAATGGATCAACATCGCCATCATCGGATACAAAAACTGCCGGTATGCACATGGGCCCCCGGCCTCCCACCCGGCACATATCGACTGCGGCATCCCACATGAATAACAACAATAAAACCCACCGACATACTGCATCGAATCCCGAATCGCCCGCACCCATCGTCGACACTCACCACTCTCCTCCGCCGGACACTGCCATAAATCATGCTGCACATTCGCTCGCTGCGCCTGCACGCATAACCAACATCGGTGGTTCCATTGCCGGGCCTCCTGCACTAAAAACGCCTCGTCCGATAACTGCTGCGCGGTTAACGTCCGCACGCGCTCCGAAATCGCCGTCTGCACCATCTGCTGCTGGTGATATCGGTGCTGGGCTTCGATGGGCACCTCGTGCGCGAACGGGCTCCGGGGACTGCCTGGCTCGTCTTCCTGCATCTCGGCGTCGCGGTCCGGATGGCTCCCGTCGATGACGGACTCGCCCGCCTCCCAATCCGGGTGACATTGATCACACCATTGCTCATGAACTCCCAATGGCCGGTCCTGGTCGCCGCATCGCTGACGGGTGTATCCATCGATGTCCCCATCCAAATACCCATCCAACAACACTCGACGACACCGATGCTCACCGGCGATGTATTGCCGGACCAACTCCAACCCGGCTTGCTCACGGTCCGTGTTCTGGTCAAACCATGTGGGAACCTCGTCAAACCCGTCGGGCTGGATGATGATGGCCTCACTGGGTAAACGGTCTCGCCCGGCACGGCCACTTTCCTGCGCATAATCTAACAATGACCGGGGGAACCCAATGTGAATAATGCATCGAATATCGGCAATGTCCACCCCCATGCCTAACGCACTGGTGGCCGCAATCACCCCATTCGTGCCACGCCGGAACTGTTCCAATATTCCTAACTTACGATCCTGGTCGCTGTAAAATGCGGAACATCCCAATATCTCGGCCGCCTGGGTCACGATGGACTTGGTGCTACCATACACAATCACTCGACCGGGTCGGGCACGCTGCACCCGTTTGTGGATGAAATGACGGACACCCGGATCCTCTAACCATTGCGTCTGGGAACGATATCTCGATGCAATCACGGGCCGGTACACCCGGTATGCCACGTTATGACGACTGGTACGCTCGCGGTGCATACTGATGTCCTCCCGCGTGACTTGCATTCGCTCAAACAACCGGCTCTCCTCGCATGGGGGTAATGTCGCGGTCAAAAACACCATCGGCACCCCACACTGATGCAATCGACCTAATTGCTGTAACCGTGGGCGAAACGTCTCGGACTCGTTTAACATCATATGGCATTCGTCAATGACAATCCGATCTAACCGCATCAACTCGCGCTGGCGGTTCAAAAACGACTGGAACCCATCTGTGAATACGGACTCGGGCGTGACGAACACAATGGCCGCATGATCGGGATGTCGATGGCTGTCCCACTCCACACATGGAATGCCGGCGGCCTGGCATCGCTGCTGCAAATCCGCACGTAATGCCGTCAATGGCACGACCACCACGGTCAATCCGCCACGCTAGGCCACCCACGCGGGTAACATAAATAACATACTCTTCCCCCCACCCGTGGGCATCACGACGACGACCCAGGAATGGCCCGCCTGAATCGACTGCATCGCGGCCCCCTGCACCCCGCGGAACTGCATCGGGGCCTATCCGGTCATCCGTTGTAACGCCTCGGTCATATTCGTCGTCTCGACTAAATGCTGTCGCTCGTCCCGCATCATGACCCCCTCGTCCTTCCACCGGGGCTGCGGCCGCTTACCCAATACGCTACTGGGGATGTCCTTGATGTCAAACCCTAACAAATCATGCCAATGCACGCTGCTCGTCCGAAACCCGGCCTGCCGCCCTGCCGTGGTCCCCTGCTGCTGGCTCATCATCCGTCCGTATACCATCTCGGCCACGTGCGTGGTGTGCGCGGCTTGCAAATCGGCCACATGGCGGATCCATTGCTCGTCGTCCATGGCATCCTCGTTCGCCTCGTCGTCGGCGATGACCTCGGTCCCGTCCTCGCGGACGTTGTGCGGAAACGGTTTGGCATTGCTGAAATACCGTCGGCTGATGGCAATGGCAATGTCCCGGTATGCGGCTAACGTTAATCCATGGTGTAACCGCATCTTGCTTTCCCGGACTAATGCTTCTTTCAATCGCACCGACGTCCACTCGCGTCCGGTCCCGGCATCGACGCCCCATATCTTACTAGCCTGCGTGTCGGGAATAGGGGGTGACGGGCATCTCTGCTGATGATACGCCTATAATTGCTCGACAAATGGCAATACCAACCATAAATACCACACGATCAACTCGCCCACCGCGCGGGGCACGTACCGGTGGATCACCTTGGCATCACCACTGGCGTAAAACCCTTTGTGATACCGCGTGACTAACGCCACTAATCCATCTTCGATGAACACATTACGCTATCCTCCGGCGGCCGTGTTACGATGCCGAATACTCAATAACTCGGGCCCTCGCGCGGGCTGGCCGCTGGTGATGTGGCACAAAACGGCTAACTTCTCCTTGAAATCGGCCACGAACCCGAAAAACCGTTGGATACCATCAATACTGAACCGCCCTTCATCCGCGTGGATAAACAACTGCTGTAATGGACGCTCCGTACGCACTCGATCGGACATCCACTGGGCCCCATTGACCGGCCACGACGTGCGTGGATCCTGCAAAAAACTCCACCCCGCCTTGGGCTGGTTGAAATCGTCCGCCATCCGATCCCACGGAATAACCGGAATCTGATCGGGCCGGCACATTAACACATGGTCGATAAACAACTGCCGTGTGCTGGCCGTTAATCCGTGGACAAACCCTCGGAACGCCCCCATCGTGAACCGCATCGTCTTGTACGATAACTGATCATGGCCCTCCCACCCAATATGCCCGTCGGACGGGGTGTTGTAATGCACCTTTAACCCGTATCGGCGTAAATCCAACATCCATTCCATCGGGGTGGCCGTGCCGTGGACCATGAATGCATTGGTCATGATCCGGATCCATTCGCGGAACGTCTTGTGTCCCTGCCGCGCCTGCTGCGTGAATGCCACGGCGGGCGAACGGGATCGCGCGGGGATACTGGACCGCGCGGGCACACTGTCAAACGCGGGGGAACTGGATAATATCGGGGTGGACGGGATCTGGGGTGGTAGGGTGGACGGCGGACGACTACTGTACCCTTCATCGCCAAATATATATTTGGGATCCTCCATCGGGCTGGGCCCGGACCACTCCCCATCGCACTGGTTCTGCGTCCCCTGGAATAACTCGCGGGCGTCTGGGTCTAACAAATATGCCTTGTGCACGATCACAAACCGCGAAATCTTGATCATACTGGATAATATCGGCGGATAACTGTGGGGATCCTTCCATGGCCGGCCGCCCTCGTGGTCGCTCACGCCTAATACGGCTAATGCACATACGAATGCGCACTCGTACTCACTCGACTGAATCCGCTGGTTCAACAACTCGATCACGAAATCCATACATCGCGCCTCTACGGGCTCTAACCGGTGCGGTTGGTCGTCCCCACCGTCGATAGGGTTCTGCACGGGCCGGCCCGCGTGCACACGACCCTCGGCGGCCCGCCACAATGCGTCCCATGCGATACGCTGCCGGCGATTAAACCGATACGCGGGACTCTCCCACTCGTAGGGGACCTGCGTCCGCGTAAAAAACATCAACACTCGCTGGTACGGCTCGACGTGGCGCTCTAACTCGGCGTGCTCGTGCATGTACGCCTGTAATGGCTTCGATGGAATGCTCTGCATATCGGTTCGCGCCGCTTCGATCCGTAATAAATGTCCGGTCTGCTTGGTGATGCTCTGGCTTTTGCTCGCTACCCCTAACATGGCATCCCATATCACCCGCGCGGTGGCTTCGGGGCCCTCGGCGTCGTCCGCGGGGGTCTCCACACATATCCGTAATGGCTTAGGCGTCTGGCCATACAAATAACGGGCCCATCCGGTGCGGTCCAACCATAGGTTGGCCTCGTCGATTTCGCCGGCCTGGATCATGGCGGGCTGCTGCCGCTGCTGGGCGAATATCGCTTCTATCTCATCGATGGCTTGCGCGACTTGGCTGGCCTGGGGCGGTGGTGCTTCGGGCTCGTACGCGGCACCGGGGTTGCGAATATGAATATAATGCGACCCATATTTATTACGGAAAAACCGCTGGCAAACCACTCGCTGGCTATTTTCCTCTTGTTTCTCCCGTCCAATAATGGTCTCGGATGGTCGTGGCTTCCCTCGATGGCCAAACGCGGAAAACCGATGCTCCTTATACCAATGGGTCCGCAAACTATCAACACTGCGGTAAATCTGATGACACCCGGATAACTTGCATAATAACCCATCGGTATATATGGTTAACCCCGGAATGGGATCGGGTACGCTCGTGGGAAAAATCGTGATCTCGTCGTCCACACTATCCCATTCATCTGCATTTTTAATTATGTCGATCACTTGCTGTGCAATACCTCGACTGATACGATGGATGCCTTTGGGTGTCGTTAAATGACGTACGATATCGTTGGGCTTCACGGCATACTCGCATTGGCGACAAATGGCTACGCCCCACTGATCGTTACGAATGAAATATTCGTTGGCAATGGTCAACTCGGTCGGTTCACTCATCTTAAACGCGGATATATATTTCGCGATGCGGAATCAATGCTGAACGGATGTTGGAAAACCCTATCGTTGGGAATGGCTTGGATATTGCAAAAATTGAAACTGGACACTAATAGTAACCCCTGAATCCTATGATTAAATTTTTAATCGCTAATCCCTGCTGGTTGCTATGTAATAAACTAGGTGTGGTTGTTGGCTAAAAATGGGTGATACTAGTGATGGCGCGGCCGACCGTACCCCATCAAAATAATTTATTAACTTCGAACCCCTGTAACTACCTCTTAATATTGTTGGATGAATATTAAATTTGGGGAAATAGAAATCGAATAGCTAAACTATAAGTAACGAAATTCTGTATACGATCTCTCTTACGGATGTGATTTTAATGCAATCACAATGTAATTGCAATGCAGTGAAATGAGAAACCCTAACCCATACAAACGGCTGCTGACTAAAATGCAATGCATTGCAATTCAATTACCCCCATGGGATAGACTATTGAGCACATTATGCGTTTGTATTGAGGTGACTGCCTGAGCCGCATTGTCCAAGACTATTGAGCATATTGTGCGTTTGTATTGAGGTGACTGCCTGAGCCGCATTGTCCAAGACTATTGAGCACATTGTGCGTTTGTATTGAGGTGTTTGCCTGAACCACATTGTACAAGACTATTGAGCATATTGTGCGTTTGTATTGAGGTGACTGCCTGAGCCACGTTGTCCAAGACCAATTGTCCAACACCAGTTGTCCAAGACTATTGAGCAGATTGAGGTGACTGCCTGAGCCACATTGTCCAAGACTATTGACCACATTCAGGTGACTGCCTGAGCCACATTGTCTAAGATCATTGAGCACATTGAGGTGACTGCCTGAGCCGCATTGTACAAGACTATTGAGCATATTGTGCGTTTGTATTGAGGTGACTGCCTGAGCCACGTTGTCCAAGACTATTGAGTATATTGAGGTGACTGCCTCAGTCCCATTGTCCGAGTCTATTAAGCCTATTATCGACTGCAATAAGGCGACTTCCCCCGTTCTATTATCTATTAATCTTATTAGTATACTAAGTATAATTAAATACACGTCTTCAGCGAATCATAATAGAATATATAGATATATATATATTTATGAGACTGTAAAACATAAAGTAAATTTGCCTTATATAACCTATAGTTTCTTTTATATTTATCGTATAATATATATCAGATAATAAATTAAACGTAATATAGTCTACCCTTCTAGTTTACCTTAATTAATTAAGATAGTATAACTACTAGAAGGCCTTCTTTAAGAAAATAGTAGGGTTTTAGGGTTATAGAAAGCTTATGTAAACCCCTAGCCTAAGGGTGACTAAGTATCGTACGACTGGCCAAAGCGCACCCCATCAAAAAAATGGTCCAAATTTCTAATCCCTGTAACTACCTCTTCTTTTGATCGTACGATCTTTAAATCGAAACCGGGTATAAAGCGGTCGCTAGTTTAGAACTATTAAAGTTTTTAGGATTATCCGACCGATATTTTCAAATGGAATGCACTCGAGAAACCTAATTGGAATGCACTCACTAGCGCCGTTTTTCTCCCATAGTAAAGCCGAAACCCTAAATGGAATGCAATGCATTCCACCAACCCCCATGGGGTAGGAACTGATCGGAACCCCTAAAATCCTTGACTAGATTCTTAAATAAATCGAACTAATAACGGGTGTATAACGAATCGCATAGTGGTAGGTGATAGGGTTTTGATGATGTTAGTGATAGCGTGGCCGACTGTACCCCATCAAAATAATTCCCTAACTTTGAATCCCTGTAATAACCTCTATATAACTTGATATAGCCTTATAACTCGGATTAATAAATAATTAACTATTAAATTGGAATTGCTAAAAATTTGAACAAAAAAAAACCACGGGAACGTAACTGTAATGGCACCCTAAAACTAACTATAATCAGCCCCCTCGGGAAACCCTAACCCCACACAAAAAAATGCTGACTAAACTGTAATGCGCCTCATTACAGTTACCCCCATGGGATAGGGGTAGAAGATTGGGAGGGGTCACCGGCTCAGCCCATTTCTTAGGCATGGTGCTCACTGTTGCAGAATTGACTGCGGATGAGCTGGTGTCGGGTACGCTGAGATCGAAGATGAGGTATCAAGCAGAGTGTTCCCTTGTCAATGACAGTACGGAACAGGATTGGGTTTGGGTTTGTAGGTCAAGAGGATATTTGAACGGTCAAGAAGTGAATGAGGGTGATGGTGAAAAGAGAATGGGAAGTGATCAGAGGGAAGAGTCGTCATGAGCTCGAAAGCTGCATCACTTTTTGGCTGCTGCAGGCATCAAACAGCCTGAAGCCCGGCCTTGAAGGCTACATACATGGTAAATGCTGCCTCAGATACCTCTTCCCCGGCTGCTACCTATCCCAGTAGCATGATTAGTAGTGATGCCTGTTTCTCCATGGTAAGTTTACTTAAGTGAATGGCAATCTGAAGTGAGGATGCTATATTATCGAGCTTACTGAGCAAGTAACGATCCCAAGGTAGCAAGCTAGTATGAACAAGGTCCCATAGCATGATCCTCACAGTCTGACTCGCAGTCCGTCTCACAGCCTACAGCATGACGCCGCAGAGAAAGCAAAGTTCGTGCATCCAGATGATCCAGCCAGCTAGCGTACCAATCCAAAAATTCCGGAATAGAATCAAAGCGAGACCTCCGGCCGTATAGAACACTAGGATTGACAACCTCAGCCTGGAAAACAACCACCCGCCATCCCCAATCCCGGATGTTGGCAGCATCGTGGATGTCTCCCTCATTGTCCTTGCCATTGTTCTCATCGTCATCCGTCCTAAGCCGGCAGTAAACATACGCACTATACCACTCTGGACATTCGCCCAGCCGATTGAATCTAATACCGGTGATGAAGCCAGCCCTAACGTCCAGGTCGTCGTCAATACACGACTTCAGCGTCTTATTAGACATTTTATCTTCCAATTCCCCCTGCAAGCCCTCTTGCTCGCGCTTGAGTAGCTCCGGATCCGCCAATTTGTCGCGTCTCTGTCCCTCGTCAAGTCCGACCAATTCCTCGTCCTTGATACCTTTGTACCAAGCCGGTGTGAATGGCGCTATTCCCGAGTCTCGAAAGTCAACGTCCACCACCCCCTGTGCATACTTCAGGAACAGCGCTAGCTCATCACACCGTGGGATAGTCATCGGCCTGTGGTCTTTGTGATAATTGCACGCTTCGTCAAGCTCCGCGTCGTCCTCGGCAACAATCTCGTCCGCCTGTCGCTGACACACAAGCTGTACTGTGTCGAGGTATATCTCCCGCCACTGCTCTGTGCGCAGCAGGGGCGGGAGCACGCCGTCGACCGGCTCATGGGGTGGCGGAGCGTTGACAATAACAGAGATATCAAGGTCCTTGACTAAAGTCTGCTGTGGGATGTGGATCGCGTAGTGCCTCCCGCGCGTCTCGGGGTCGTCGTCGTCCCATTCAAGATTGTCCATCCATCGGTACTGGCGGAGCAGGCGGCGCTTCTCCTTTTCAGTTGCTAGACCTTTCGCTTCGATTTCATTGACGCGGTCCTGGAGGAACCTGTGGTTTGCGGCGGCCATCCTGCTACGGAAGCGGGCGATAGCAATACGCATGGTTTCGTCTGCGCTTCTATCTGTATCTGTATCTGTGCCTGAGGCTGACGCTGAACCTGCCATTGGTGTTGTCGAGGACAACTTCGTGTTCTCTGCGTCCGTCATTATCGGTCGTCTTATTTTTTTTTTTTTGTTTATGTTTGTTGTTTTGATATTTTCCCTTTGTGAAGTGAGGAAAGGGGAAAAGTGAGAGTGAGAACTTGAGGGACCGGGGCTAACGTTGAATACGCCGAAAGTTGGTTAGAGTGGGCACTACCCTGATTCCTCATTGGTGCCTAGCGGAGAGCCTACAGGCCCTGGTCCGCCACCTTGGTTCCCACTGCGGATACAACTAGTACTCGATATAGTTTGATGTATAGGCTAGTTAGGATACCTGGAGCTAAGCTAAATGCCGCTTTTCAAGATTCAGAACTAATGCCGGTAGAGCTTCGCCCCCAAAACCCAACATGATCCACGAGATCAACGACGGTAATCCACGCCAAGCCCACGGCAAAGTGGCTATTCCAGACTTCACCCCCTCGCTGCACAGTGCCAGCCAAGTAGCACACTAGATAGAGAAGCTGTATTTGCGGCATCGAAGCGCTTCGGGATGTGTCAGGTGTCAGGCGGTTGTGAGCACCAGGTCGCCGGGGCCGCTGGGCATACATCGCTTTTCCGAGATGTAATAGGATGCTACCCGCTACAAGGGCACAGAAGATGCGACTCCAGTGCGTCGGGTAGGGTATACCAACATGCAGCTTTGCTTGCTCCGATGCCATGTCTTGCAGTAGTGCATAGTACTTACGGGATAGATACAGCTCCCACATTGCGCGAACGAGGCCAATCGTGTTGGACCCGTGTGCCCGAAGCCGCGATTCGTACTCGGCTAGTCGCCCGGTTGACGGCGGAAGCCACGTCGACAGCGGAGGGGGCTTCGGGACGCCTGGATTAGGGAAATAAGAGCCAGTGTTAGCCGTAGGACGAACAAACGGACGAGGCTGGATCGCATGGCTTCTCTCTCATTTTGGACTTTTGGCTTGGAGCACCGGGCACTTACCGTCCACTGCATAGAAGGTCGAGGCAGCACGCGAGGGTGGATACGTGCAGCAAGCTTCCAACTCTAGATGCAAGGCCTCGAGGATTGTATCGTTTGATTGACGGCCATGCATGTTGGGATAGGTGCGGTAGCTCGTGGCTAGAAAGCAATTGGCTGCTTTGTTCCATAGGCGGAACCCGTTGTCGCGGTGCGTGTCATACAGCACTTGCCATTCTGAAGTGGCTGATTCATGTTCGTCCGCGCTTATGTCGGAAGGGCAAGGGAGTCAGTGAATCGGTCCCGCTCATCTAATATACTCTCGGTATTCAATTACCGGAGGTGCAGAAGCTTTATGATATCAGACCCTCCGTGTTATTAGCGTATGGACGGGAGTTTGTTCTTTGTCGACCCGGGCCCCAAGGCTACCTCCCCAGTTTGGGTGCGGCAACCCGAACCCCAGCAACCGGTGTAGGGGCTTACTGTCCGTGTCTTGGTATCCTGAGGTCTTGTGGTAAAATAAGGTTGTACTCCAATAGAATTCGACATAATCCAGTACGTATTACCTCGAGCACGCAACTCACTGTGACCAGTTAGCGACGCGTAACATTAAGAGGAAATCGGAGAATTTTCAACCTTGAAATACATCAACTGGCACCTTTAGATATACTATAGTACGTTCTATAGATCATCTAGAACCGATCTATTGATATATCAATGACTCACTCAGTTTGACCGATGCGTCTAGATCATATAGCTAACGTAGATGATACAATCACATTTTAGGATAGTAAGATACAAATAAGTGTAGAGAATACGTACAAACATACTAGATGTACTGTAGTTAGTGGTCCTATTAGTGATTCACTGCCATTTTCGTATATCTAGATCGGTAGTTGAATAGTCATTATTAGATCATTATTAGATCTTGACAAACCCACTAGTTTCCTAGATTTAGGCTTTGGGTAGGTCCTACCCATGGGTACCTATAGGTTGCCAAGGATATTAATATAGAAGTACTTCGATTTTAAATATACTTAAAATCACTTATTTGTCCAGAATATAAGAATATTTATGTTATTAAAAGACGAAAGCTAGGATGAAAATTACTGGGTCCCATAAAATAGATATCAGTAATATTGAAATGCGCTAGCCTATTTAGGATGATTGTTAGGGCCTAAAGCTCACTTGCTTGTGAATTCAGACCTTTTTTGGAGATAGATATTCTCTGAGTCAGTCAAAGTACTCTGTGCTACTATTACCAGCCAAAATGCCTGTGGGTAGACGTGATATTAGATATAAAAATACTATTCAGAAATGACTTTTGAATGGGTCCCGATGGTTGGGTTGGCCCGAAAAGAATACCCTATGAGTTTGGGTTGTGGGTTAAGGTTCCTACCCATGGGACCTATTTGTCAAGGTCTAGTCATTATGAAGTAAAAACGGCCTTTAGACATACGTATTATTGCGTAATTTATGTTTGCACTGTTTGTAGCCCAAGTTGGGGCCCCGGACCTAGTACTGGGTCGAGGAATCCGACCCAAAACCCCAGTCCGGGTTGGGTCCGGGTTAGGTTGGGTCGTGCGGAAGCCTAATTGGGAACGGCAATTAAGCCACGGTAGGCCTTGACGAGGCTCTAAGTTCATTTTCAGGAAGTGGAACATTCTACAAGAACGTACGCAGACATATATTGTTGTGATAGCCTGCATATCGCTTTTCATTTCGAGGGGCCAGGGTAAATGATATCAATCAACCAACCAACCGACAGTACCTATCGCCTTCGGCGCTAACTCACAGTGACCATTTGGCACCTTGTAACGTGGATATAGGAATAGGGTTTTGAGGACCATTGTAGCAGACTGACCGCATCAGACCCCAGAAACTTGTTGCAGAACAAGCAGCGACTGATCAGCATCCACGTAGGCTAGGGGTCAAGTGGCGCAAGTCCAATGGCTGTAGCTTGAGAGATAAGGACCTAGGGCTGATGATTTGAAGCCCAGTACTTCTGGCCTTGTCCACGGACTGCGGGCCAGCTGATCTCCCAGTCTGTCAACTAGCGTCTACGCTCCTGTGGTCCGAACCCCACTGACTAAAGCTCCTCATGACACCATAGTCATGTGATTTAACATTCTGTGAAACGAAGGCTATGTGTGCACGCGAACTTTTTAAGGCATTTGTATTGGATGAGGAGCCTTTTCGGGAGCGGTATTACATCTTTTAGTAGAATCGGTATGTGTGCTGAGCAGGCTGATTACGGCCTTCCGGGCACCAACCGCGAATCCCAAGATTAGACTTCCGCAGAGCCCAGCTTTGGGCCCCCCGACAAAAGCCCATTTATGTATAAATTCGTGGTCTTAGCATTCATAAATTAGCTGAATCATCAAAGTAAATTACTGTTCTATAAACCTGTTCTGGTTCATCGACGGAATCTTACTGTAGTATTGCTATACTACGTGTGAAATTTTAAGAAATCTCTTTGAATTCAGTTTCATCAGGCCCCACAGTATATTAATTGTAAAGGATCTATGTGTTCAGGATAGAAAGCCTGTCGGTCAGGTAAGGAAAGATGTCTGGGCTAGGTGTAGTATTGTAGAAGCAAGACTGATTCTTGCCAGCTCTAAGTTATCTGGAAACCCTCTCGAATTAAGTACGAAACAGGTCCGAGAATTGCTTATTACGCTGCGGGGTAATTCTTCACCGCTAGTCCTTGGTATTCCTTTACATTAATTATCAATGAAGCCCAAAATTGTGAATATCTTCGTGTTGTTTGAGTATTATTGAACATAAAGCTCTGGAAATATATATATGTTATGGATAGGAGTATGTGTATTTCTAGCAGGCACACAATTCCCGACTAACTTTTGTAAATCCTACTTTATTTAATTTATATTTGATATCAAGAGAAAACTGGTTACGTTCTTTCTACTTTAAATGATTATAATAGTTACTAACTAATCTGGTATTTGGGCTACGAGATTTTATCAATATCTCATATGAGTCTTGTTTATATAGGTGAACATTTTGAAAAAAATCGGATAAATGGGCTAGGCATGGGCCGGGGATAGGCTATTCGTGGGCTTTCTGGGCTTTTTATTGGCTTTGTGGGCTTTGTGGGCTTCGTGGGCTCTTAATTGGCTATATCCAACTAATGCATGATATCTATCCAATCAGCGACTCACCGCAATTTTCACTAAATATGTAGATTTGTTTTTAGCTACTCTTATATTATTTCAAACTCAGTCCTTTTTAATGTCCCCTTTCCCCCTATCACTTACGATTGTGTCCTTGATTGACTTTATTATGTCGCAAAGTCAGCACTCTGACTTTGCATCGTCTTGATATGATGTTGAATTTGATAACTCAGCATATCTTACCTCTTCGAACTACCTAGCTACCCCAACAGAGAGCCAGCAGATAATCGATATTCTTGAACCTTCCTTCCTCCGACAGGCTATTCCTTCTTTGACCCTTTCTATATTTGAACGAGTTGGACCTGATAGGAGAAAGCTATTCTTTCTCTATGACGAAATGACTCATAATGACTGGGTAGAGTGGTGGTTATAAACTAACTATGGGTCTAAGAGTAAGATTAGTTGGGACTCAAATCGCCTATCAGATATTTGGAAACATTATGTTTAAGTTGCACATAGTGTTGATGGCACTGCAAAGGTGATCTGTAAGCGTTGTTCTGCGATCCTTGAACATCCTTATACTATCAAAAAGGATACAAATGGGAAGGATAGACGTCATGGTACTACAACTATGACAAGACATATTAAGACAACTTCTTGTCAAAAGGCCACGGGCGCACGCCAGCAAAAGGGAGAAATAAAGAAATTTCTCCAAGCAACAGTATACTCTACCTACTATACTATACTTCTATTTCTATCACTAACTTCTATCTACCTAGGATCAATCTCAAGCCAATGAGACATTCTCACAAGAGACATGGGACGATACTCTATTACAGTATATCACAATAAATCGGCTTCCATTCCATCTTATCGAGCATCCAACATTTCGGCGCCTAATATCACAAACCCTCCAATCATTCCTTCCGCTGATACGATTCGTTGTCGATTATCTATTCGAGTGAAGGAAAGACAACAATGCACTCTCAGAATGCTTCCAACCAAAGCAAAGATATCAGTCGCATTAGATTGCTGGACATCTCCATTTGGACAGGCATTCATGGCTATCACTAGCTATTTCATCGACATCGATTAGGTATATCGTGAAGTGCTTCTTAAATTCAAACCTCTTCATAGGGCCCATACAGGTATTAATATAAGTAGTGTTCTCCTAGAGACACCAATCGATCATGGGATTCAAGACCGAATATTCGGATTAACTACTGATAATGCATCAAACAACAAGACTCTCATTAATTCCCTACAGCAAGCCTTGCCTAGCGATATTAATGTTACCAGAACTCCCTATCTTGCACATGTTATCCAGCTTAGTCTCAATCAGCTTCTTGATCATCTTAAAGCAATTCCGCTTAATGATACTGCTGGGACTAAATGGACTGATTGTCAATCAGCCTTAGCGAAAGCGAATGCTCAATCTTAAGACCGGGAAATTGCTCACACCTTAAATAAGGCCCGGTATCTCGCAATTTATATTCGCGCGAGCCCTCAGCGTCGGGAAGCATTCACTAGCCTACAACCTCAAGAGCAAGCACTTATGCCACTTCAGGATGTAAGGGCACGGTGGAATTCAACATTTCTTATGCTTTGTCGGGCAAAAAGACTTCGTGATTTCTTCGGGCCCTTTTGCGCAGATTACAACTACAATGACATGGCCCTTAATAACGACGAATGGCGACAGATTGACTATCTTCTTTGCATCACTAAGCCATTCTTTGATTACACCCTTGCACTTTCAAAGACTCGAGATGTAACATAATATCTAGTCTTCTGGATTTACAATATGCTCTTTGAGCATCTGGAGAATTCTATGAGCCAGCTTCGGCGGAAGCGTGTGGCATGGAAGCAACAAATGCTTATATCTCTTAAAGCTAGCCGATTGAAGCTTAATAAGTATTATTCGCGAACAGATAACATCCATGGAAATATCTATGCGATTAGTACTATGCTAGCACCAGATAGCAGATTCCATTTCTTTCTATCTAATAATTGGGATAAAGAATGGCTGGATCGATATCGGATCTCACTCCGAGACGCAATCGCTCCTTACCAAGGGTTACAACTCAGAATGCGAGGAAACATATAGTATTCAACGAAGGTACGAAACTGAAGAAGAGACTAAGTTAGTGAGGCACCACGAGCTAGTAAACAATCCCTATGTGCGACACTAGTCCCAATCGGGGTTATTCACGCCTATCCGTTCAGGCATCCGTTCCTAACGTAATTCACCACCGAGTGGGCCACACCACCGAGTGGGCCACCCAACCACCCTTTCTACACTTTTATTGATATAAATCAACCACAACGCCTTTATATTTATTAATCTCTTCTTGGACAGGCATTCTTTTTATGCCCTATCTCGCTACAATTACCACATTTAGGTAGACGCCGCGCTCTTAGTGCTTACGTAGCTTGCGCCGGTGCTACCCTTAGGCCTATTCTTGGCTGAAAGAACGAATCATAAGCTTCCTTAAGCTCTAATGCTTCTCGTACTGATAGACCGTCATCGTGGGCTATCTATCTACTCACACGAGCGCGTTTTTGCCTTTGCGTAGCGTTTATAGCGCGTAGCTGCCTATTTTCTTGCTCGAGAAATATACTATTTTATATTGCAATTTGATAGCCTTTGATAAGTTGGTTTAACGCGGCCTAGGACGGCGATAGCGGACTTTTGGAGCGTCTCTTTAAGAAAGCTTTGATAGACGATACTTACTTTAGAAGCTCGTCGACGTTCGCTGGCGTATGTGGGTAAAAAGCGCTTAATTGACTATCGCGGCTTATAGGTGGTATCGGCGTCTGAAGTTAAATATTAAGCTTTGATAGCACTGGCTAAGGATTAAATAGTACTAATCCTGCTACTTAGAAGCTATTTTGAATCGTATTTGGTTTAAATACGTTAGCGCGAGCTTATAGATATATTATAAGGAAATTAAGCTTATCGATATAGTTAATCCTAAGCCATATATTCTGGCTAACCAAGCTACCGTACGAGCGCTTTAAAACCGCGAAACACCCGATATTAAGCGGCTATAGAAGATACGAGGAATACGCTAGTATATAGATTAGTATAATATTGTGATCTTAGCAGAGTTAATCAAATTCTGGCGTAAGATAGCTTCTATGACCGTCGAGAATAAGAAGTCGATATCTTCTATACGTACGACTATTTGTCGACGGGATAAATTGCTTTTAAAGCCAGCGAAGGCCTATCGCGTCGGATATCTACCTATTTGCGCTAACTTCGAAGCGCTAGTTAGGTAGAAGGTCTTTAAACCACGCTTAATTATATTGCTTACCTTTAAAGATAAGCGTCGGTAGAAGCGCCTACCCCGAAGTATTAATTAATTCGATCGCAGTTACCTACTCGCGGTTTCCTAGCTATAAGACTAATCTCTGGCTATAGTATTCTGACCGGGTAATCACTTTTTGCGTCGCACAGAGGCCCATCGCGAAGCCAGTCTCATCGAAGTTATTGATATCGTCCGATGAGATACCGTATTGCTGAATTATGGCTTATACGGTGTTAAACCACTCTTGAATAACCCTTAGATCCTCTTGTTTTGCTCGCCGGTAGTTATAGCGTCGTGAAAAGCGAGATTTAAGCTCTGGATAGCGTTGTATAAATTTTGTGACCTAATTCTTGCCGGTCGGCGTAGTATCCTTCGTGCCGCGTTTTTGGATCAATAAATTAGCCATTTCTTGCACCATTAAGTGCCTAGGGGCTGCACCGCGGGTATCCATTAAGATAATCCACTGGATAAGAGAATCTTCCTCGATTTACGATAGTTTATGGCTATTTAGACGAGTTTCAGCGCGATTTGTAGTCCCGCGTAGTCGACGCGTGAGCGTAGAACGAGGCACTTAAAATTGATCTGCAGCCTGCCGTATAGTGCCAGTTTCTTTGCTTTTGATAGCTTGTATAGCAAGTAGGAGGCGGCCTTCTTGCTGGATAGAATCCTGGCTTGATCCGATACGATTTGGACGCATGGTGGTTGATAGAAGACAGATTGACGCGGTAGGACGCGAAAAAGTGGTTGGGTGGCCCACTCGGTGGTGTGGCCCACTCGGTGGTGAATTACGTTAATCACCTGGTTCCTCACATAGCCCCCCCTTTTAAAGAGCCGCGCCCCGAGGCTCTGGTTTCCTATCGTCTGGGTGATCATCCACAAAGTAATTATTTAATGTAGCATCTAACCATACCGATAACCGAATAGGCGGTCTAAGTAACTCCGGATAGCGCTTGTGGAAGGCCATTAGCTTGTCCGGAGCGTTTTTGAAATCACTTACGGGATACTTGTTACGACCCCTGCAGCCACCAACTATTTGAGGGGCCGCAACTTACAGATGGGCCACCAAGAGCCAACGAACCCGATACACGTGACCTAGAGGGGGAGCTGTTTTCCGAAGCTTACTCACCGTCCCAAACTATACTAAAAATAGGTAATACTAGTGATAGCGTAGCCGACCGTACCCTATTAAAATAATTTCTTAACTTCGAACCCCTATAACTACCTCTTAATATTATTAGATAAATATTAAATTTAGGGAAATAAAAATCGAATAGCTAAACTATAAGTGACGAAATTCTGTATACGATCTCTCTAGCGTATATAATTCTAATACAATTATAATATAATTATAATGCAGTGAAATAAGAAACCCTAACCCATACAAACGGCTGCTGACTAAAATACAATGCATTGCAATTCAATTACCCCTATAGGATAGGTCTAGCGTTAGAGCTTATATATTCTTAATATATTAGAGCACTAGCGACGGTACCTAGATACCTATATAACCCTAGGTATAGTCTAGGGGCCGCTTTATATCGTAGTTAGCGTTTAAAATACGTTCGCCGAAGTTTCCTAGCTCGGCTTCCGTACCCCCTAAAACAGGTGGCTGGTCATTCCCTAGCGCCACTATAATAATTACTACTCAAAAAGTGGTATTAAATGGTAGCGCATAGAGTTAATTAAAACTGAGCGATATTTAGTGAGCGTAACTCTTAGCGTTGCGGTGTGATTTCAAATATTCGATTTACGCAGAGATATATGTTTTTGCTATCTTGACATACAAAATGGTGCCAGACGACATGACAGTTAGGTTTGAGCCTGACGTTGCTCCTTCTCACACTTCTTCAAGCGCCGCATCATACACAATGCCGGCCATCTCTCTAGCACGGTCCATCCATTCGATCACTCTTCCACTCTCTTCCTCGCCAATAACCTCGCCCATGCCCAGAGAATCCCCCTTTCTCCTCGCCACTCTCTCCGCGATAACATCAGCCTGATACCAGATGCCCCAACCCCTCTCCACGGGCATTTTGACCACCTCTTCCGTCTCAATGCCATTCTCATCCAGATGCTCCTCATCATACCACTGAATATGTAGTTCCTGAGGTCTGATGGGAGGGAAGGGAATAGATACTGACGCTTTGGTGGCTTCGATACGCACAGCCGGTGCAGCTTTTGTAGCCTGTAGTCGTTGGTAAAAAGCTGGTTTGCTGGAACCTGGAAGAGTCATGCTCGTCGTGACTATAGCGACGGCCTCCTGGTGCTTGCTACCGCTCTCATTGATTTTAACTTTGTTGAGTATGACGGTGTTGATATCGTCCACATCCCCTTGTACACCCGGAACCGGCATGGAATGCGCATGCACAACTTCTGTCTGACTCTTGTCTTGACTAGATGCAAGGCCATTGAGCGCGAGATCAGCCCAAGTTAATGCGTATACGCCCTGATCCAACAAACTTCCCGCTCCAGCCGCCTTATCAAGGAACCGGCTTTCATGACTCAAATCCGGTGACACGATCGGGAAACTGAACTCGGCGTAAACGCGCTTCACGTCGCCGATGCGCGGAAGTAGCTTATGCTGGAAGTAGAGTGTAGCAGGGAGATAGCGCGTCCACATCGCTTCCATGAGCAAGACATTTCCTTCTTTTGCTAGCTTGCACAGTTGAGTGAATTGTGCGCGGTTCATCGTTGCTGGTTTCTCGACGAGCACATTGCGTTTGCACTGTAGGGCTTTTTGCACGTGGGCGTAGTGCAAAGGGTGTGGCGTGGAGATGTAGACGACGTCGAAGTCTCCTTTTCCCAGCATTTCTTCCCAAGAGTGGTAGACGGTGATGGAGTCGGCATTGAGGATTTTGTTCTGTTTCAACCAGTCGGCTGCACGAGAGGCGCCGCCGGTCGTACTGACTGAGACGAGCTCATGTTTGATGGGTGCAGAAGATTCCCGGGGGAGGAGCAGGTCTGGTAGGAAGACGGAGGCGATGTTAGAGAGGGAGAGTGCTGCCCAGCGGCAGGTGAATTGTTCCTGTGCCATTGTGGGCTATGTGTATATCGTATTGCTTTGCTGGAAGTCTTTCGGATAATGGCTTAGGTTTGGAAATTGATTGATCTTCCCTCCAAATTTCAACTTGTGGCTGCCTCCGAAGACGTGTGTTTTCAGAAAGGCTATGCGGGATAATCGTCATAAAAGAGGAAGAATAAGGAAGAATTAAACTTTGAGGTTTCTCCATGTCTCTCGTCCCCAGACACTAAGCCAAGGGCGCGCTCCGTCAACCATTTAGGCGGCCTTTCAACCATTTAGCCGTACGCTCAACCATTTAACCGTGGTATAAGCTGGAAGATTGTCTAAGCCACCAAAAAATGCCGGTTTAGAGCAAGCAATGGCCCTATTACAAGGTAAATTAAATCATCTATATGGATAGCGATACTGGCGATGCGGGGATATTGTGCCCCATCATATTCCTGTGCGGAGATTTTGCCCCTCCCATTGTATAGCGGCCCCGGAGATCTTTCCAGCCGCCTGACTTTTTCTTATAAGAGAATTGTTGTCGGTACAACATTTAAGCCTCCAGACTCACTCCGTGTAATTTTTATTCATCCACCAGCACCTTCTCACATACATCAATTCTTCACCATGGCAACCGACTTGGTGAGTACTGTCAATGACATGTACTGTATACCTAGCTTTTGCTAATAATCTACAGTTCACGCTCAAAGGCAAGACCGCCGCCATCACCGGCGCAGCACGCGGCCTAGGCCTCACATTTGCCACCGCACTCGCGAGCGCAAACTGTAACCTCGCCGTGCTAGATATCCTCCAAGAGCCTTCCCCCAGTCTTCTCGCCCTGCGAGACCACCATAACATCAAAGTGGAGTATTACCGCACGGACATCACCTCGCGTTCCGAGATCACCGCCGCAATTGAGAAGATCGAAGCGGAGTTTGGACGAATCGATATCAACGTCAATGCCGCAGGCGTGGTCACGGATGAGCCCTTCCTCAAGACCACCGATAAGAACATCGAGCGCACGTTTGCGGTCAACTTTACCGGTTCCTTCCTTGTGGCTCAGGCTTGTGCAAACAGCATGGTCGCACGGTACAAGTCTACCCATGGCGACGAGCCAGCAACGCAGCCTACTACTGGCACGATCATTTTTATCGCCAGCATCGCAACGCACATTGCTTCCAGTGCGCAGCAGATCAGTTGCTACACAGCATCCAAAGCAGCTGTGAAGGGGCTGGTGAAACCCATGGCCATGGAACTTGCGCCGTATGGGATCCGAGTCAATTCTTTGAGTCCAGGGTATATGATGACGGATATGATGCGCGGATTGCAAGAACAGCAACCTCAATTGGTGGACCAATTTGAGAAGGAAACTTTGTTTGGGCGGATTGGGATGCCTAAGGAATTGAAGGGTGCTATTTTGTATTTGTGCTGCGATGGCACAAGTGGGTGGTATACAGGGCAGGATCTGTTGGTTGATGGTGGGGCGAGTACTTGGAAGCATCCAGCTGTTTTAGCATCAAACTAGGAAGAGTAGCAGAAACATGTTCTGTAACTCTGTGTTTATGTTAGCCATTAGAATAGAGCAATGCATTGGGTTTTACCATTTATAACATGAGTTTTCTACCGATCGCGGAGAGAGAGACACCTGGGCTCGGGAAGTACAGTAAAAATCTTTGATCTCCCTCTCGGTGAGAGACAGGTCCTTTACCAGTAGATATATTTTGCCTTCTAAACGCACAAATCGGAAACTCAAGACCTCACATCTCTGAAGTACGTACTAGCCCGAGTACGAAAATGTCAAAAGAAAACATCATTCTCATATATAACACGGAGTATACAAGCACAACTCCCACCGAACCACTTCTTGAATGCCCACCAAAACATCCTTCTTCTCATTTCGGACGATTCATCCCCAGTCAGCCCAGAGGATCTTCCTTAGACTTTGTTCGGTGACTCTTCTACATGACCGAATCCGTTCTTCTCGCCCTCCGCCGCAAGCACCCTTCTTGGATCAAGATCCGTAGTGCCATTAACCTCGTCCAGCAGCCTTCGCGAAGCTACGGCAATGTTACCACCGGCTTCATTGATGCGTCGGTGATACTCTGCCATGTTCTTGCTCACAAGCAGACTCTCGCTCGTGAACAGCAGGTTGATCTCTTCGAGTGATCTACCGGCGACCTCGGGGTAGAAGAACCATACGAGTGGAATGGCGAGGACATTCATGCAGCCAAAGAAGATGAAGGTGGCCCATCCCAAGTGGTCTAGCATGATGGGAATCACAAAGGTGTTCATTCCGCACCCGATCGCCCAGCCCAGAATAGTGAACGAGTAACCTTTGGCGCGCACTTCCTGTGGCCAGATTTCCGTGCCATATATCCAGCATGGGACGATGTTGAACATGGTGAAGAACCAGAGGTAGACGAAGACGAAGGCGGCTGCGGCGGTTCCCAGGCTAGATGCCATTGCGGGATCGGTGGCTTGGTTATTTTCACTCTCCTTGATAAGAGCGGCGACAAGTAATAAGGCGATACCCTGCGTGACGAAAGACATCATGAGGGATTTAACCCGGCCCATGCGGTCGATCACCAGTGATGCAGCGGCGGTGCCCAGGATACCGAAGGTGTTGACCAGACCGGCCAGCCAGGCTGACTTGTAGGCATCGAACCCGGCAAGGCTGAACAGCGTACCAGCCCAGGTGGCAATAGCGAGGATACCTGTCCATTGCTGGATCTGCTGGAGTGCCAGACCCATGACAACGCGTCGACCAAGATGGAGTTTCCCCGAGTAGCGCCCGCCGAGGACGAGACTGAGAAAGTCATTTCGTTTGTGGTGCGATGCTTCGACAATTGCCTCGAGCTGCTCAACTTCGGCAAGAAGCTTAGGGTCATGGGGATCCAGGTCGCCACGAATCTTGCGCAGGATACTGACCGCTTCCTCGCGGCGATTATTGGCCATCAGCCATCTCGGCGACTCGGGCAGGAAGAAGACAGTGAGAATCACAATCAACACGGGAACCGCCATGAACGCCAGGGGGAAATGCCATTGGAATTCTACGGTGGACGACCTGATACCGAAGTTGAGCCAGTACGCGATCGCAATGCCGGCGTAGTTCGCAACAAAAACGAGCGAGAAGTTGGAGCCGCGGTCGTGTGCTTGAGAGAGCTCGCTCACCCACGGAGGAACGATAGCGTTGATGAACCCGATCCCGATCCCTGCGATGACACGCGCGCAGATAAACATGTTACTGTTTTCACTGGCGGCCATGAGCGCCGCGCCGAGCATGCAGAAGAGTGAGCCGATCCAGACGCCCTTTTTGCGGCCAAGCTTGTCGCCCACCCAACCTGTTCCCATCCATCCATCAGTATCTTAAATTTGCACTCAAAAAAAGGGATGGCGAAGTGCTTTATCCGTACCTCCAACAAAACATGCCCACATGGCACCGAAATAGTACGCTGCCAGCAGACCACCCTGCTTGGTGCTGTTGGTCACAATACCATTGGACCCGATGCCGGCCATGTCAATGAAGCCAGGCGTCGTACTGACGGTACCGAGAACTCCCTGGTTGTAGCCTTCGAAGATGAGGGCAATAGCGGTGAAGAGGTTGAGGAGAAACATGAGTGCCCTTCCGGGCAGATGTTTCCAGAGTTGGACGGCCATGGTGAGGGTACCTACGCCGTTGAACACGCGTTCGTCGGGCTGCCACGGCGATCTGTGAAATCGAAGGAGGCCGAGGGAAGCGAAGAAGGTAAACGAGGGACGATCACGTACTCTTGTGAAATCATATCGCCGGAGGATTGAAGGTTGTTTATTTATGTGCAGTCTGACGACGAGGAGCACACGCCACTTAGTCGGCTCCAGACTCCAGACTCCAGACCCCAGACCCCAGACCCCAGACCCCAGATACATTCACTCACGGGGAAAGCTGATCAGATACTGCCGTAAATTTGCCCGAGCCGCGGGTCCGAAGCCTTTTAGCAGTTTAGCCTCCTTCCTTCGCATGGTTTGCCATGGCTTCACCGATCTGAACCGTTTAACCGTTTGGCCATTTAGGCGTGTCCCAACGAGTCGGATTCCGGGGGCCGCCAATCAGGAGTTGGTCATGGTTAAGTGCTCTCGGTACCCCAGGACTATAGCCCTAAAGACCCCATATACCCCAGAGAACCGACCAAAAGACAATTAACAATCATTGATAGCGGTAGGTCCATGCAGGCCGACCAGTTTACCCACATTGTCGTTGGCGCCGGTTCGGCAGGCTGCCTGGTGGCCCGTCGGGTGGCCGAGAACCGGGCGTTCAATGTTCTGCTGATCGAAGCTGGGCCCGACGTTGATGCGTCTCCCGCCAGTGCTTCCTCCGTACCTCATGGTGTGCATGATGCCCGCCGGGTCCCCATGGCAGGCCAATCCGCGATCTTTGACCCCAAGATCGACTGGAATCTTGAAGTCGACGTGCCCGGCGGAGGGCAAATGATTGTCCCACAGGCGAAGGTTATGGGCGGAGGGAGCAGTATCAACGGAGGCACTTTCTTGCGACATACAGAGGCAGATTCAAGGGAGTGGGTTGCATTAGGGAATGATGGTTGGGATTTCGATAGTGCACTCGCTGTATACGAAGGACTCGAAGATGACCCCCTTCAAGGCACCCGTGGCCCGCATCCCATTGCCAGAGCGAGCATGGATGAAGCAGGCAAGATTCAGGCTGCCTTCGTCGATGGCGCTACATCTTGCGGTCTCCAACGTATCCAGGATGTGAAGGCCACGGGATCGGAGGGCGTCGGTCCAGCACCCGTCTGTCGTCGCGGCTCCACTCGGGTCAGTGCAGCGGACACTTTTATCGGCCCGGCCCGGAGCTTCCCCAATCTTGCCATCTTAACCAATTCGTTGGTGGATCGAGTGCTCTTCCGGGACTGCAAGGCGGTGACAGTCGTGCTTGCCAACTGCCACAAGATACACGCAAGTCACGAAGTCATCCTCTCTGCGGGCGCAATATTTTCGCCTGCTATCTTGCAACGCTCGGGTATTGGTCCAACGGAGCTACTTCGACGACATGGAATTGCGCCTTTGGTGGATCTGCCGGTGGGATTGAATCTTAGCGACCATCCATGTATCCCACTGGTGGCGCGGCCACGACCCGGTGCTTACACGGACACGGATTATTCCTTGCAGATGCAAGCGCGATGGTCGTCATCGCTGAATCCCGGTGCTATCGACTTGCAGATGGTTTGTTTCTCATACCTCTTCGCCCAGCCAGCAGACCCTTCCGTATCACAAGGAGGCCAGGCGCAAAGAAGCTTGGGGGGCACAGAGACCGGTCATGTCGCGGGAATAGGATGTAACATCAATAAGCCCACTTCACTCGGCATGGTGGAGATCCGCTCCAAGGACCCGAACCAGATGCCGCAAGTGCGTCCCAATTATCTGAGCACCCAGCACGACCGAGCTCTTGCACGAGAGATTGTGCGCACTGCGTACGCCGTGCTCACGTCACCCGCCATGCAAACCGTACTCACGGTTCCGCTGGGCATCACTTCGCAAGTGGTAGCCGACGACGTGATGTTGGATGGTTATATACAAGCTCAATATTCGACAACTTACCATTTCTGCGGTTCGTGCCGAATGACTGATCGCGAGAAAGGCGGCGTTGTGGATCAGAGCGGGCGTGTGTATGGTGTGAGAGGGCTGAGGGTTGCAGATGCGAGTGTCCTACCGACTGTGCCGGCGGCAAATACGATGGCGAGTTGCATGCTGGTAGGGGAGAGGGTGGGAAGGAGCGTCTGTGATGGCCGAAGTGTTCAGAAGGCAGTCGGATCTCACATAAAGACAGTACCTGGGAGCAATTCTCCTGGGAGCCTTTGACACTTGTATCATCGGGGGCCCGACCCCCGATTCTCCCGTCGCTAATCTCGTCCCCGGTGCGTCGCCTGGCAGTACTTGCCTACCGTGCCCCGACCGAACCTAGTGAGGATTGCAAGATCATCGCGAGTTCTAAAATTAGGTAAATAAACAATCATCACATCACATTCACGTCCATCACACCGCTTGCGAGCACGTCGCGTTTTGGGGGACGTATCCTGTTATCCTCCTCCTTGGTACTCAGGAATCCTCTGATATATTTTAAAAGCGAACTCGGTCCTCTAGCATATTAAACCTTCAATCTGATTATCGTGGTAGCATGTGCAGAATTCGCCCCATCATTGGGCGTGGTCTGAGGGCACTGAGGTAAACCGCGACTCGGTGGTGGACTACGTTACGAAGCAGGGTTGATGGTTGAACGAGCTAATCTGTGCTGAGCTCGAAGAAGCTGGATATCAATATGGCCGAGAACAAGATTATCTGTGTCACAGGAGCTACAGGAAACCAAGGCGGGTCAGTCGCCCGTTGATTTCGCAAGGCGGGCTTCCATGTCCGTGGCTTGACCCGCGATACATCGTCCCCTGCAGCACAGAAGCTTGTGACTGAGGGCATTGAAGTTACGAAGACAGACCTAGATGACTTGGAGAGCCTCAAGCTCGCTCTCAAAAATGCCAATGTCATCTTCAGTGTGACAAACTACTGGGAGCCCTTCTTTCGCCCGGACTGCCGTCAGAACGCCAGTGAGTTGGGCATCTCACCCACCCAGTTTGCCTATGATGTCGAACCTCGGCAAGGGAAGAATATTGAAGACGCAGCAGCAGCGACCTATGATTTTCTGGACTCCAACGGTTTCCTAGTGTCCGCGCTAAGCCATGCTGCTAAGTCCAGCCAAGGAAAATTCAAAGAGTTGTACCATTTCGACTCTTAAGGCGGACATCTTCCCCTTCTACGTGAGAGAAGAGAACCCTAACCTTGCGGCCAAGATTTCCTGCATCAAGACGGGTTACTTCTACACAAGTTTCAACATCTTACCTGAGTCTTATTTTGGCAAGGCAAGGCATGCTCCCACAGTTTGAGAGTTTGGACTAATAATGGTCAAGCTGCCGAACGGGAGTATTGGAATGAAATTCCCCTCAGCCCGGGACAGCATCATGCCACACTTAGACCCTGTCGGAGATATGGGCACTTTCACCTTCGCCGTCAACCAAATGCCTCCCGGGAAAGAGTGCATGGCAGAAGGGACGACATGCAGTTGGGCGGATTGGATCAAGACCTGGAGCAACATAACGGGCGTGCACGCGTCCTACCGACAGATCGCTCCCGACAAGATGATTGACTCCCGATCGAGACTGTGGAATCGAGGTAGCATACATGTTCTCTTATAGTACGGATCCAGAATACGATGGAGATGGAGCTCTTCTCACTGCTGCGGACATTCGCAAGGCAAGTTGACATGTGCCACGAAGACCAGCATCACTCTCTTTAACATATGAAGATAGGCTGGTATCGACTGCCCAATAAGACTTGGAAGTAGTGGGCAAGCCGTCAAAATTGGTCCGTCGTGTTGAACAACGCGTAGCTAGATAACATCAGGCAATGCTTTAAAGTGTTCTAGAGGAGTTCAGCAATACTTATATCCTACCCTATGGGGGGTGGTGGAATGCATTGTATACTAGTTAGGGTTTTGGTTTGGTTATAGGAGAAAAATAGCGTTAGTAAATATATACTAGTTAGACTTCTTGAGTGTATCCTAGTTAAAAATATTGGTTAGATAATACTAATAATTTTAACGTTCTAAACTAGCGACTACTCTATACCTAATTTTAATTTTAAGCTTATATAACTAAAGGAAGAGGTAGTTATAGGGATTCGAAAATCGGACCTTTTTTTAATAGGGTACGCTTTAGAGGGTCGGACGTAGGCTCTAGCTAGCGGGTACCTAGAAAAAGTTAATAGAGACTTGGAAAATTACAACTAATCCTCTTATTAGCTCTTATATCTAATAGGGATTTAGGAATTTCTAAGTCCTTATTAGTATCTCACATATAGACCCACGACTCCTTCCAATCACGTCCCCCCTCTTCCCGGTGTTACGCACTGCTCCTGCGAACTAGTGAGCTAGTCTTATATCGGGTATACTTACCAAAGTCGCGCCTTTAAGTAGTACTTATAACCGTACTATTACTAATAGTTTAGGCTTTATATAGGCTTAGGTCTATAAAGTAGTCTTATAAGGTATTCGAGGTAGAGCGCTAATAAGATTGAATTATAAATAAGCTAGCTTAACTATAGGATAGATTATTAATAAGTTAAATAGTAAAAATACTATCTTATAGTAGGTTCTAAGTAATAATATAGGGTTAATCGCGAAGAGCTAATCTAAGTGTATAGGGGATATCCTTTATATAATTTTCCTAAGTCTATTAATAGATAGGTGGAACCTACCCTTTAATAGGTTCTAGTCCTATTATTAGATAGGTTATCTTATCTTTCGATAGAATTACGTTAGGGGTTCGTAGTTATATATTCCGTAGCCTAAGGATTCCATAATCCTTTTATACTATTATATAACTTCCTCACGGTATTCTTATCTTTACCTGATTCTTTACGTGTCCCCTTATATTATCTATAGTCCTAGGGAACTGTTGGCTCTCGGTGGCCTATCCGTGGTCTGCGGTGGCAGGGGTCGTAACACCTAGGTCTTATGACAGTCATACGTCACAGTTACTTCTGTTAATGATACACGAATTTCTCTTCGTCTTGGTGAGTAACACGCGCTTGAATTTTGGGTTCTATGAAAGTGAAGGTTCGCGGCTAAACCCATTGATGGAATACCTTGGGCTTCGGCTATTAACCCTTTTCATGCTTGAATTAAGCCTTCCCTATCCGGGTTTTCCTGACTCATATAACGCAGAGCGAATCGGTCGAACTTTAATACAGACCCACATTAGAATTGCGGTTGCTGCAGAACCTAAAAAAAATCCACTACCAAACATTTAGAGACACAGGAGGAACCTCACCTCTCGTACCATTAGAGATCGAGAACTTTTTTATTGAGTTTTGGGCTTATTCCGCAAACAGTGTAAGACATCATGTAACCTTAATTCTGGCTAAATTTTGAGCCTGACAACCTAAAATCGCGCCTAGCTCACACGACCTAAGCCGGCTGTAATGAAATTGAGGGATGAACGCCACGATGGACTTAGAGGCTGTTGTCAATGATTCTGCGGCGTCATCCTGCTACCTATTTTCCCTACCTAAATCTCTTTATTAAAGCACTCTTCCAAATTCATGCCACCACCGAGACTTTTTTTTGGCTGAACAAGCCTCCTTTTGCCTGTCAACTTTTGATCGGAATCTTATTTTGTCATGGTATGTTCGCCTCCTTCTGGTTTATTTGTATCTCAAGGAGTCTTCCTGACGGTCTTGATTCCTATGCAGGCTGCACCTATTATCTATATGATTCGGCATGGCGAAAAGCCAGATAATGGCGCTAATCATCTCTCTAGTCTGGGACTAGCAAGAGCACAGCGCCTTCGTCAATTATTCGGAAAGAAGAGTGGGCTTAATATTGGCTATATTGTCGCCGAACATCCTAAGAAAGGTTTGAGCACCCATTTTTGGTTCTATCCTTAGGAGGTATTTACCTACCGTGAAGCCTAACCCTGAACTTTTATAGCTCCGACTTTTCGTGGATTATATCAAGCTAACGTAAGTATCTAGATGGGTCCATGTCACGCCCCTATGAAACTGTACAATCTCTGGCCGAGGATTTAGGTGTGGAATTCAACACCAATATTCACAGAGACGACGCTACAGGTGTCGCTAGAGCTGTGAAAGAGTATGGAGGAACTGGTAATATCCTAATTTGCTGGGAACATCATCATCTTTCCGATATTGCGAAAGCTATTGGCATCACAGGGTTTGCACCCGGTAGCGGGTGGTCTGGCAAAGTTCAATATCCAGACTCACGATTCGATCTCGTTTGGGTTGCACCAGTCCCTTATGATGAGATTACTCAAGTCCTTAGCGAGGATACTCCCGGTTTAGACGCCGTTCTTAGTAGTCCTTAGGTGAACAACTAATGCACTTTTGTATGAAGCTTGTCGCAGTTAATATCCTAATGGAGAAATCGATACAGGGCGGTATTTTCTGTCTATTTGTAGTAATTGAAGTAAAGATAAATTGAATTTACTTGATTTCTCTTCAAATATGAAGTGAAATCGATGTTTGAGTCATACACTACAACCAAAGAACTTCTTCTTCGCCATCACACCGTCCGTCTGTTCTCCTATCCCTCTCTCCTTCCCTCCCCTTTGGCTGCGGAACAGAAAAATGACGAGATCCCGCAAGAAGTGGGTTTTTACGTTGTTTCCTAGTCTGCAGATCTGATGCAACCCAGATTCAGAGCTCAAAATATCTTCCCACTTTTCCATCCTGTGCAACAAGGCAGCCCGGTGATGATGACCGTTGAGCAACCAGAGCGTTTAGCCATGCTGCCAAGTGGATTCCAGCTTTATAGACCTGTTCATCCACAATTGGGGCAGAACCATCGTAATAGTAATAAATGTCCATATTAGTAGCGCTCTATGATAAGTTGCGCCTTCATTGTATCCTGTGGTAGGAACTAACATTATTACTGTAAAATTGCGGCGAGGTTTCTCTGCTTAATGCAGCAAGAGTGGACTTAATGTCGCCATCTGTGGTTGCATACCGCTTTTTGTATGTGAGCTCGAGGTCGCGTTGTCCTTCGGTCTTACGAATGCGGGCGTTCTAGCCGGCGTTAAAGAGCTCTTTAGAGTTAGTATCGAGGAACCGAAAATTTAGCTTGGTGACAGTCGCGGGGATCTCGATGACCGATCGGATGCTGTCTGTCAGCTCGTTCTTGGAACTGAGCATCGCGGATGGGTTGACCAGGAGCCTGATCTCATAGTCGGGTATCTTGTATGAAGCTGTCTGCGTTGTTGAGACGGCGACGGCAATCATATTGAAGATGGTAATTATGAGCTCACGAGTAGGTTTTGATGACACAATTTGGGCGGTAGAAGAACCGTTATTACGCGAAAAGACTGGTTTTAGAACAAAGTGTAGCGGTAAGCGCATCCCTTCGTTAATATAATAAATTCTTTCAGCTGACACCAAGTGATGACATTCTGTCCAGAAGAGAGACTATTTTTATTTAAAATTCGAAGGATCGAAGTTCACGAGATCACTGGTTGGAACTTGGCCTCATCTGATGGCGTTCGGTGAACTTCCAAATGTAGAGCATCTAGGCCGAAACGCAGAGTCACAAAAATCTTCTCAGAGATACTTTCACATATGAAGGTCAACAGGCCGCAAGAACAATGTAATTATTTACAGAAAATCTGCATCAGCATCAAAAAGCGATGTGGACATAAATTCTACTGTTGGCCTTGCATTATTAGCATCTTCTACTAGTACCGTGTGCTGTCAAAAACTTTGTGCTTATCAGGAGAACTGGTCATAGCTGGTAAGATAGACCAAACTCGCGTAAATTAAAAAAAAAAGCTTTGACCATTGGAATCCACGGATCAGGAGCATCTTACCTTCCGAGAAAAATCGTAGCTTATTTTATTTTTTCGCCAAGAATGAAATAGAGTTCACCTGTACCACAGCTGTTCCCACACGAACCCCCGCTTATTATCTGCAAACGGTGCCGATCCTGCCTAAGCGGGGTCCAGACCATGGCAGTTGTGGTGAACTTAGTATGTTCTGGTTGGAATCCTCACGCACATTGCTCTTGCCTGTGTGAGCTCCACATCGCCCACCCGAGGTCCATTCACTTATAATCGCAGCCTTCCCCTCACAGATCCTGGAAATGAGGAGTACACCACTTGACTGCGAGCCCCCACCCATACAAGTGTTTCATTCAAATGAGTAAAAGCCATGCAGTTGCATCTAGGTACTGATCATACTGGCCGTAGACACCACTCCCCATACATCTCGCTTATCATGTGCAATCGATTTCGTCAATTGCTTAGAAAGCAATATACATCAAGAGAGCCAGTCCTCTTGAAGTTCGGGTGTCATTTTAAATGTTGCAACGACCATGGATCGACTTGAGCTCGCGTTTAGCGCATTATGTTATGAAATTTGGCTCTTAACATTCGCGCTCCGTCATCTTCTCTCAGACTGCAAGAGCTACGGGGTTACGGTCATGATATCGTCACTTGATAGTGGGATAACACATCCAGCGGTTGTTTTCCGCTGAAAACAGTAGATTGTTCATATTGAGACCTGCTATAAGCTCAAGCCTTTTTCATCTGGACTGTTCGATGGAATTTTCACCTAACAGACCCGATCGTCCAGACCTTCAGATCATCAAGAATATTAGCAGATGGCTTAAGAATCTTTACGGTTACTTTCACAGCTTTCCATTAGCTATGGAGCCGTTCTTTATACGAAAGCCCCATAAGCAGGAAATATTCATTAGCAGTGCATATCTCAGCTAATTTTTTCGTTCCACGACACGTCCCAGATCACTCAGGGCAGTATAGATTCCGGCCACAGAGGGGTAGTCTATTCAGCCGTCTCACTAGCAGGCGTCCGTAAGCCGTTTTGCCGGTCAAGTTTTGCCAGGAGGATCCTTGGGCAAAGTGCCCTGGAAAGGCTTGACCGGGTCTCGTAATCTGAATCATGCGTCACAGTCATCTCCTTATCCGGCCTCAAAACATATTCCGGTATCGCGGATACAACGCCCTTTTTTATCCATTTCCAGCCGATTTGCCCTCCATTGTCTTCATTTGGTCCCTCGAACACATATCCGGCAAGCGCGGCTGGAGAATATTCAGGAGATAGACTGATCTTGCGGATCCGGGTGATGGGGTGGAAAGATTCGTTGGTGGTGCGAGCGCTCGTATCATCCCCAGGAACCCGTGGATAGTTGCCCGGCATGCGGTCCTGCTTTCCCAACCCTCGGAAGAACGCACCCTGCAGGCCAGAAAAATTCGACTCGATGTGCCTGCAGCCCCAGTCTTCGTCTTCTTGACCCAGGATGTTGTGTTCCACACGCGCAGCCCAGTGTCGCTGGATGATATCCTCGATCATCGCTCTTTCAAATGTCAACATTCCAGATAGATTGTCCACCTGGAGGTCCGGCGTCAGTAAGTGATTAATTTTGATAAAAAGCCAGGCCAAAGAGGCGCTAAATTTAAGGGCGTACCATCCATGCAAATGTGATATCTTCGATTTCGTGATCAACAGCTCCGCCACCAATATTCCGATGAACGCCTGGAAACCAACATTGCTGTAGATCCTTGGCTGGCGCGTCTTGGGTTTTGTGCCAAAGAGTCGGTGGGAAGGTGAGGCGTCTCTCGTCAATGGCTAGGGCTTGAAAGGCAAAGTCTATGTCTATATGGGCTCGTGAGCAAGGTTGCACTCGGAGAACAAAACGTATCGCCGGTGATGAAAACTAAACTCACTTTTCGACACTTCTGTGTTGTGAAATGCATACTGTTTTGATAGATTGATACCCGCCTTTGAAGCCAAATCCACCAGTGGCCAATCAGGGATTCCCTGATATATGCTAGCGTTAGCTCCTGACACCGACTACTTTAAGAGACTTTGTACGTACTAGAGCGCCGACTGTGTCCCAAACACCTACCGCTTTAATGCGGACATCATTCTCCAAGCGCAGTTTGCCTTGGTTCTGCTGATACCATGCGGTCTTCTGAAAGGGCTGCCCGCCTGTATTCTCCCGGTAAGCCTTCCACATTTCAGCGAAATACGACATGTGCTGGGATGAGAGTACGCCTATGTCTGAGACCAGGCCAGCAACAGACCGGACGGTAAAAGAGCCGCGTGAGAATCCGAAGAAGAACAGCTCATCGCCTTTAACGTAATTATTTGAGATGAAATCATAGATCTGACAAACTTCATTCTCTAGGCCCCAGCCGATGCCGCCTGCATTGGAGACGAAGTAATTACCAAATTAGCCCTGTTAAGTATCGAGAAAGCGCTATCGGGTCTTACCATAGATGGCCTTCTGGAAAGGGAGCTCTCCAGCTCCCAGTCCAGAATGATATGAGACAATTTGCTGAACGATACAGCCGTGGGGGTCCGGGCCACTCGACGCGATAGTGCGAGCAATTCTCGCGACGTTAGACGGCACGGACGCATCTCCAAGGTCGGACGCAAGCCAGGTTCCGTCTGCACAGAGAATGATACGTTTATAATTTGCCAGCCGGGATGCCAGCCGCTTCGATTCGGGCTGCATTACGTAAAGGAATGGAGACGTTAAGCTGGTCTGCGAGAAAATTTTTACCACTTGTGTACTTGGTCATACTGTGTGGACAAGGGGAGCTTATAATAATTTGTCCATTCACGCTGCGCCATCCAATGGGAAATGTTGCCTCTGGGTGAATCGAGAGACTGGCCCGCGGTGGCAAAATCAAAACCCAGCCATCATTATGAGAGAATCCCTCTCAAAGGCGCTTCAAGGTTTGACATTACAATAGACGTCTCTTGATTATGCTTGGCAGAAAAACGTCTCCGCTTGCAGTCAAGTCTCAGTCTCGAACCCCAAGCTCATGGTTTATTGCAGATTTTGGTTGGCGGGTAAGAAACAATAGGGTGGAACCAAAAAGACACCCAAACACCCCGCTTGCAGCAAAGGCCTCAAATCTTATGTAAACCAACACTTTTTGTCGTATCTGCAGCTGCAATAGCCTACACGAGTTGAAGTATTACAATACGAGAGCTTGATCCACCAGTAGATCTCAAAGACCCCGCACTAGCAATGGATGGGAACCATGAGAGATCAGTCAACGTTTGGCCAGTGGATTAGGTCCGTTCCAGATTTCCCTTGTTCGGAAGTTTAATTGAATGAATCTTGTAGAAAGGCCTTTTAACAACGTGTTTCTAAAAGCTGCAAAGGCGAGTTTCCGTCACCAGTCTACTATTGAAGCCATCACAATGACACCTATCTAGCTGAAGAGCATTCAACGACGCCATCATTCAGGAAACATGCCACTAGTCAATGGTGACGAAACTTCAAAAATGCAATGAAGTCAGTTGTTTGCCTTTGATCCCGATCCGAGAAAATCTAGAACCAGTCAAATATCCAAAAACGGAATGCCGCTCTTCTCGCAATTTAGAATGTGGATATACCGTAGAATTTTACAGAAATAAGCGCAATAGTGACAAACCACGTCTGATGTTCGAATGGGATTAGAACCTGCTATTAAGCCTGACTAGGTCGTTTGAGAAGTCTTTGCCAAAATACGGCACATGGATTATGTCACTTGCACCAAGGGAAAGACTTCAAAGAAGAAATTTCCAATTTTCACATGCGTTGTTCAAGACTGCCACCTGATTTCTCGAATTTTCCACTTTAACCATGAAGCGGCCCACGCTTTTTGTCATTCGTATATCGCTGTTAAAAGAGTAGTGCGCAATACTGGTTATGTGGTGACTCTGAACCGAGACTATCTGTTCCTACATTCCTACTCACCAACTACTTGCCAATCTAAGTAAGTTATGTACTTTTGTTATCTTGGTTTGCCCCAAACTCCGTCTTAACATCAGAGGCTGTCGCCTGACCTCCCTTGGCCCCTGGTGAATGTCTTATTACATCCGCAATAGTTTCTCTTCATGTTGAAAATTCCCTACTGATTCAAGCAGTAGATCAAGCAGCAAAATTATTGTTCTGAGACAAAAAACAAGAAAAGCGCGTGGAAAAGTCATACTTAGTATTCAGCTGATAAAGGGCATTAGAGTACCGAGTGCATTTAATGCAATTTACGGGTTTCATCCAAGCTTCATGCTTGGTTCCTTCAGCCACCGAGACATCGGCGATCCCTTGCGAGGGTTTGAGCCATGGAGTAGAAATTTTCGGTCATTGTGATTCAGCTGCAACTTGCAGTAATGTATGCGTCATTTTTCTTGCTGCAAACAGCAGAAAATTCGTATCTAGGCTTGTCGCACCCGCAAGCCTTGTTGGGTCTTACACTGTGCGGAGGACTTTCTACGTAATAAATATGATTATTGTTTCGATTTTTGAGAGCTTAAAAAAATTGGACCACTATATCTGCTAATAGTTTCTTGCTTTTATGACTCCCAAAGATCAATTAAAAACTCAGCTCTTCAATTCCACTTACCAGTTTCAGGTCCATCATTAATGTATTCCCTCTGGTCACTCCTATTACTCAGCTATACGGTCCAGTTCACCTGGGGCTGGGGAGACCTAGGTCATCGAACGGTAGCCTATTTGGCAGAAAAGTACCTAAGCGAGCAGGGTACTCAGCTAGTGGAAGACCTTGTTACCCCAAATGAGCATTTTGATATCTCAGATGCCGCTGTGTGGGCTGATCGTCAGAAATTTCATTATCCATTTACAAGATCATGGCATTTCATAGGTATGTACCGATGCTAGTAACTCCAGATCCATAAGCTTATCCAAACAGATGCCGAGGATAAACCGCCCGATTTGTGTCGTGTTTCCTATGAAGCAGACTGCAAGACAGGTGGATGTGTTATATCCGCTATTGAAAATATGGTTAGTGAGCGAGGTTTTATCAGCGAAACGTAACTGACAGTGTAAAGACACATCAAGTTCAGGACCTTGGCCTGGAGAAGGCGCAGCAAGGTGACGCATTGAAGTTCTTGATGCATTTCATTGGTGATGTGCACCAGCCACTGCATGTCGAGGCTAAGCTTCGAGGAGGCAACGATCTTCACGTTTGCTTCGACAATCACTCAGCCAAGAACACAAATCTTCATAGTGTGTGGGATACATACATTCCACATAAAATGAACGGACTGAAGCAGAAGCCGAAGCACAATGAAGAAAAAGAGCCTGCTGTGAAATGGGCCGAGAAACTGTTCCAGTCTCAAGGACTGAGGCCCCTCCAGGCAGAATGCTCTGACACCAAGAAACCATTGAGATGCTCCATGATCTGGGCAGCCGAGACAAACGGCCTGAACTGTGATTTCGTTTTTGAAAAGGGTGTTGAGTGGCTCGAAACTCATGACCTGGGTGGAGAATATTACAATAAGGCTGCGCCTATTGTGGAGGCACAAATTCTCAAAGCAGGAATTCGCCTGGCCGTGTGGCTGAATGCTTTAGCCGCTGACAGAGCTTCAACAGGAGATTGTTGTAATTGTGAATATGGAAAGGTGAGAAATTTCCTCCGTTCCTAAGCTGGGCCATCTTTGCATATGTCAAAATCTAAATTTTGTATCTACAGATGAGAGTACAGAAGGAGCTATAGTATAATCGGATTACGAGGAGAAATTTAGAAATGGATAAGTACCTATGCTTCAAAAGTGACGTGTTTTTTGAAGACGATTTGTCACTTTGGCGTGGTTATGGTCTTATTGCTCATGCAAAATAACTGTCTAGCAGGCAAAAGCCGGCTCCAAATATACGCTCACAAGGCAGAATTGAACTATGTCATAGTTTCCTATATCGGCTTGAGCACAGTCTATTGAGTAATGTGTTTTGCGTATATTACTGAACTTAACAGTGTTGACTGATAATGGACTTAGCCTAAGACACCGCTATGTTGTCACGCGTTGCTGACTGGTTGTGAGCCCACGCAGGAGTCTGTAGTGTAGGTGGGTAAGCGAGGTAGAAGATAGAAGCATTCACGTGCGTGTGCACAATATGGTATTATTGTGGGATGAAGACTGAACGCTGGCCACCCTAGACCAGCGCTGGTGGATGTATTACATAGACTGCCCCTGCCAAAATGAGGTAACGGTCCGCTTTCTGCCACGTTTCCTGAGGCTTCTAGACCTCATGCAACGACCATTGTTTGTCCTAAAAGGGGTCCTAACAATTATTTTGAGGGCTTAGGTGAGTTCTAAATTAGGGTCAAAGCCTATTCTTTAGGGAAGGAATTTTAAATTAATATATATCATCTTAAGATATATTTATAGGGTTATAGAGTCCTCTCTTCTCTGTAGTACATTATATCCTATTATAAGTATAGACAAAATCAGTATGAAGTGTAATATAATAGAACTACGCTTACAAAGAGTATCAATTATAAACTATAGCTATCTTTGTACAATATCGATTATGTATCTTAGGTAATTTAATGTAAGCTCATAATATTAATTTATCGGATATCAATCTAGTAATTATTATCTCTAAATAGAATTCAAGGTCTTGATAAAAAAAATAAATACAGGAAGATATTCGCTAAGTTTGAATGAAAATAATATAAAAAAATTAGTTAGAACCTAAATACAAGTATATATAATTTACTAAAAAGACCTTGTTGTTACGCACTTCTCCTGCGGACTAGTGAGCTAGTCTTATATTAGGTATACTTACCACGGTCGTGCCTTTAAGTAGTACTCGTAACCGTACCGTCACTAATAGATTAGGCTTTATATAGGCTTAGGTCTACAAAGTAGTCTTATAAGGTATTCGAGGTAGAGCAGACTTGGCAAAAATTAGTCTTGCTCCTTTCAATATTATACTCCAGTCCAGGCATCCTTCCTTACCTAACCGACAGGCCTTCTACCCTGAACACGTAGATTTTTTACACGTATTCTGGAATTTGGATATTAGTAGACTAAAATCTACCTAGTTATAGCTCTTTTTTATATTGTCTTTATGAGATGTATTAGATAACCTAATTATGAATAAATTTAGCTTAATCATAAGTGAGTTCTTAATATGTTTTATATCTTCTTATATACTAATACTTAATCATTTACTATATTCTATTCATAGGTAGATAAATAATATAAATTTACATAATAATCTCTGAGTAAAGGTAGGGAGGTGAGGTAAAAGCCTTTACATATATATATACAATATAGTACGATTACCTAAGAGACTAAACGCTAGCCTTTCTAAAGGCTAGCGAGGCTTCCTTGAATGAATAAGCTACGCAATCTAACCTAATAAGACCTTTCTGCCACTCTTACCTAAGGCACTTACTTATACCTTAGGCAAGATCTAGCGCAGAGTATTACCTTATATCTGTTACGACCCCTGCAGCCACCAACTATTTGAGGGGCCGCAACTTACAGATAGGCCACCAAGAGCCAACGAACCTAACACACGTGATCTAGAAGGGGAGCTGTTTCCCGAGGCTTACTCACTATCCCGAACTATACTCTATTTAGTGACTAGACGGTTAGTACCAGTTATATAATAACAAAGGGTATACCAGAGGGACTATCACTAGGTCACTAGCGGTATACTATAGGTAGTACCATATACCATCCAGGCGAAGGATATAAGGACACTCTTTCTTGTACTTAGTTTAGTTCTTCGCGATTAATCCTATATTGTTACTTGGAACCTACTACGTAATATTATCGCCACTATTTAACTCGTTAACAAACCCTCCTATAATCAGGCTAGCTTATTCGTGATCTGCCCTTATTAGCGCTCTACCTAACACGTCCTGCAAGAACGACTCTATAGACCCGAGCCCGTGTAAAGCCTAGCTCCTAGGAAACGGTACGGTTGCAAGTTACCCTCTTAGGATTCGCAGTTGGTGCCCGGAAGGCCGTATTTAGCCTGCTTAGCACAAATACTAATTCTACCCCATAAGAATTCGGGTATTCCCCGGTACGTATTACCTTCGAGCACTCAACTCACCGTGACCAGTTAGCAACGCGTAACAATATCCTACTTTAATTTAAACTAAGAAGACTAGGCTGATTATGTCCCTCTTACGTAGTTATATTTTAGTATTTATCTTACTACCTCTAATGCTATCATAGATAAAATCAGAAAGACTTACACTATATCAAGAAATCTATTTCAGTCATTGCTTATTCCAATTCAAGGATTCATGAATCGTTACAAGCCACGTATCGCTCTGCCCTAGTCCAAACATTTATGACCAGCATCTAAGAAACCTGAGCACGAGATAAAATTTCTTAGAAAGCCGGTTTCATTGATATCATCCGCGTCTGGTAAGAGGTTTGGATATGGTCAAAATTGGGACCTTAAAGCGTCTATGGTAATTTACAGAGTAGTGTTTAATGTGGCAGCTGTGTGTTTTACGGATCACTGGACTAGTACGGTCTCGACCACAATCCAAAGCTTATGTAAACTTTGGGTCGGGCGCAGCCACATGTACCACACGGCCGCGTGTAACAGCAGGTGACCGCGCCAAGACTTCGACCCAGGGTGGTTTTGATTTCGGAAAACCAACGATACGAGACACGGGTCATGACGTGATTGTAATGCATAATACAACGGATTGGAATGTTGAAAGAAAGGGAAAAGGAAATAGAGCGCGAGATGTAGCACAAAGCAATATGACTTAACGCAAATTTATTCCCGTTTCCATGCAGAATAAACCTTAACTTAAGTTCAAAGGGACTTAATAATGGATAAGTACAATCGATCACAATAGTAAGGAACCTCGAGACATTATGCTTTAAGAGCTTTAGTCACATAGTTCGATTTACGAAGCAAAAATTCTAAGAAGACAATTGGCGACCTAGGCAATTAGACAAACGTCGTTGAGTAGGAGTCATCTCACTTGGCGATGCCATTCTGCTGATCAAAGTCCGCTAGCAGAGCCTTCAGACAGAGAGCTGTGGATCAACTACGTAGTCACGCTCTCAAATTAGCGAGTATTAATTGTTATACTGGTGATAAATAATACACTCGCCTTTTGATATAGTTACAAAGTCGCTATATGAGTCTGCATCACTCGTCGCGAGTGTGTGAGCGGTTCTCGCGACGTTAATCGACACAGAGGTGTTCCCTAAGTCGTACTCTAGCCAGGTTCCGTCTGCGTAGAGAATAAAATACCTATTACGTACTAGCTAGGATACTAATCGTGACGATTCGGGCGATAGTGTTACCGACCAAAAGACGAAGAAGAATTTGTTTATCACTAACTGAGCAACTAGAATGGAGAAGAAGAAGAGAAAAAGAGGGAAACGAGCATCTACGAAACAAAATCACTTCTATCCCAGATCGGGGTAGACCCACGGCTCCTTCTAGATCACGTTCCCCCTCAGGCCAAAAGATAGTCATGTGTCACAGATAGAACGGGAAAGAATTGAGACATTCAGTTGGCCTATTAGGTAACTCCTAGAAACGATCGTATTCTCCGCATGAAGAAACATAACGATAATCTATTTATTCATGCCACGCCATCTAGCAGGAAGTGTTATCCTTACAAGAGATCCAGAGACAGGCCCGTGGTGGCAAGATCAAACCTAGCTATCATTATGGGAGAATCTATTATAGGTGTTTGTGTTGGAGGCTTGACCATAGTATGAGGGCCTACGATTGACCTTGGCAGAGAAATATCCATGCCTGCAATCAAATATCAAGTCTCGAACCCCAAGCTCATGTCATGGTTCGTGGTAGAACTTGGTTGGCGGTAAGAAACGCTAGGGATGAACCAAGAGAACCCCCATAATAACCCACTTACAACTAAGTCTCAAATATGATTGGAAACCAAACACGCTTTCTTGTGAATGTGGCTCTAATAGATTACACGATTTGTAGAATGGCGCAAGAGCTCCATCCGCCAGCAGATCTTAAAGACCGCGCTCTGATGAAGGGTGGATACCATACAATTTTCTAAGGTTTGGGCAGTGGGTGGGGTCAGTTCGGGGTTTGAGGTTGGTTGACCCAATTTTTAGTAACCAAAATAATTTCACATAACGTAACTCCCACCAAGCCCGCCACCCCACTAAGCCCGCCACCCTATCCACCTTTTATTTATTCATGAAGCTTTTATAAAACCATAACGCCTTTATATTCAATTTAAACCTTATCCGGGTATGTATAAGCCCTATGACCGGGCCTTCTGCATAGACTATATACGTATTAACGTCTATTAGTTTGATTACTGGTCGCTAAAGCCCTCTAGGTAGGTGTTGCAGATACTACCCCACCACCTTCTATACTACCTAGTAGACTAATGCCTTATTTATAGGCTTTATAAACGAATAAGCCCTTATCGCACTGTATTTGCCTTTTAGGCAATGCCTTCTTTTTTATCTTCTTATAGTTTATAGCGCGTAAATCCGTCACTTCTTCCTCTAATAGAAGGATACGCTTTATGACTTATTCGTATGCCTTATAAGCCTAATTAAATATCTCTTTTGTAGGCGTAGGTAAGCTATTAGACCGATACTTAATAAGGCGCTTCGTTAATACCCTATGCTTTAAAAGCTATTTAATATTGCTTAGTGTTTTAGGGTAATAGATACTTAATTAGCTTAATAGTCAGTTTAGTAGTGTAGGCGGATAAAGCTAAATATTAAGCCTTTTAAGGACTTCTACTATATTTAAAGGGATTAAACTAGTCGCTTTAAATATATTTTAAATACTTCTAGCCTAAAATATGTCTTTACGTGCGTATAGGTAGGCTATAAGGAAATTAAGCTTATTCATATAATTTATCCCTATATACGTTTGCTAGTCTACTAGGCGACTATATAATGTTACGCGTTGCTAACTGGTCACAGTGAGTTGAGTGCTCGAAGGTATTACGTACCGAAGAATACCCGAATTCTTATGGAGTAGAATTAGTATTTGTGCTGAGCAGGCTAAATACGGCCTTCCGGGCACCAACTGCGAATCCTAAGAGAGTGGCTCGTAACCGTACCGTTTCCTAGGAGCTAGGCTTTATACGGGCTCGGGTCTATAGAGTCGTTCTTGCAGGACGTGTTAGGTAGAGCGCCAATAAGGTCAGATCACGAATAAGCTAGCCTAATTGTAGGAGGGTTTATCAACGAGTTAAACAGTGAAGATACTATTATATAGTAGGTTCTAAGTAATAATATAGGATTAATTGCGAAGAACTAAACTAAGTATAAGAAAGAGTGTCCTTATATCTTTCGCCTAGATAGTATATAGTACTACCTATAGTATACCGCTAGTGACCTAGTGATAGTCCCTTTAGTATACCCTTTATTATTACGTGACTAGTGCTAACCGTCTAGTCACTAAATAGAGTATAGTTCGGGATAGTGAGTAAGCCTCGGGAAACGGCTCCTCTTTTAGATTATATATATTAGGTTCGTTGGCTCTTAGTGGCCTATCTATAAGTTATAGCCCCTTAAATAGTTAGTGGCTATAGGGGTCGTAATATTACCTCCCCCTCTTAAGGATTTTCGTCCCCGAAATCCCTTATAACCGCTCACTCCCCTTAGGTAAGTGTCGGTCCCTTATTTTCTTGATTTTTCTCTTAGTATATCCTATTATACCGAAAAGTACTATTTAAAAGCTAAAGCGTAATAAATACGCTAATAATAATCGTTTAGCTAACAGAATCGAACGCTTTGGTTATCCCGTAGACTCTCCTTACGATTATTACCTTATTCGTGGAAAGTATTATATAATAAGTTCTTATACTAATAGTAGGAAGTGTTCGACTTATGCCCGTCGCGGCTAAACGTACGAGCGGAGTTTCTATTCTGATAAGGAGTGGGATAATTTATAGCGTAAGGAACAGAAATTGTCCGCGGACCTCGTAGAGGCCTAGAAGTTATTCCTTTAGTATTCTTAAAAGATAAATAAAGTAATAGCTAAAATTCTTCGGTTATAAAAGTATTAATAGTTTCTTAAGGATCGTAGTAGTCAGATATTAGATTATAACTAAGTAATAGCTAACTAGCTAAACGAGGACGATCTACCTTCTGCTACGGAGTTCGCGGATTTTAATTAGCTAGCCGAGTAGTAAAAAGTTCGTTAGCTAGCCGCTATATTAGAGGACGCTAGTCTAATAAGGATAGTAGCGTCCTTTAATTAAGATCTGTCGTTTTTCTGGGATAGCCTAAATATCTCTTTACTAATAGCTTCTAGAGGTTCTTCCTTTAGTAGTAGTACCGTTAAACCTACTAAGGGTAGTCCCTTAGGTTCTTAATAGGCTCTTATATATTTTCTGAGGTATCGTATCCTTTCTATTTTATAAGGTAGTAGACTTAATTGTTAATTTATTTATGTTTTAGGATTTTCTCGACCTTATATTCGTTCTCTGTTTTATCTTCTATTTTAATATTAGTAGCGATTTCGGCGTTTTTAGGTGCGGGTTCTAATAATAAAATATAGAATACTAAATAAATTCGTCGTATACTATTAGGTAGTCTTAAGCGATAATTAACTAATCCTTTCTTTTCTTCGATTTTAAATAGTCCTAGTCGTAAATAGTCGAGTTTTATACTCGGTCGCTTAGTTTTAATATTTTATCGTAGGAGGTAAACCTTCTCCCCTTTTAAAAGGTTAGGGCCCTCCTAGTGTCGCTAATTATAGTATATCTTTATACGAAGGCTAAGGAACTTAATATCTCGGGCTAGTTAGAGATATAACTGTCTAATTCCAGTGGCTAAGAGTCGTGCCGACTCTGCTATAGGTTTCTCCGTACGTACTTCGCCTATAAGGGTAGGATTATACCCGAATAGGGTATAGTGTAGAGATTCTTTTGTTATCGCGTGTATTATATTGTTATATATAAATTGCGCGATTAGTAATAATTCTACTTAGTTATCTTGTTAGTAGTTTATATAGTGTCTTAGGTATTGTTCTAATGTTTGGTTAGTTCTTTCTATCTGTCCGTTAGTTTATGAATAGTAAGCGATAGAGAGTCTATACTCTATACTAATTTAATCTATTAGAGATTACTATAGGTTAGACGTGAAGAGCTTATCTTTGTCCGATGTGATTTTTTGTGGTATACCGTAGACTGCGAAGATCTACTATAGTAAGATATTCGCTATCTACTACGTATCGATTCCTTCGTTTATCGGAATTATATATATAAATTTAGTTAGTCGATTAACGACTACTATAATTATATTATATCCGTCGGATTTAGGTAACTTCGTGATAAAATCTATGGTAATCTATTTCTATAGTTTCTTTAGCGCTTCGGTTAGCTAAAGTTCTCTATATAAAGTGTGTCTCGCTAGCTTATCTCGTTAGTAAGTTTTACACTACCGGATATATATTTATATTTTCCGATATACGTTAGGTAAGTAGTAGTTACGCGAGATGTGTTTTATTGTTTTCTCGATTCTTAGGTAACTATATATTATTTGGTCGTAGTGTCTTCGTATAACTTCTCTAGTTAAGGTTTAGGGAACGTAGATTAACCTATAGTTAATTATTAGTCCGTCTTCCTATCGGATTATATAGTTATCTAGGTTATAGTTAAGGATTTTTAGTAGTATTTTGTCTTAACTTATAGCTTCTTTAAGCTTATTAAGCTATTCGGTATCTTCGACTTCGCTTATTATAGCGAGGGTTTACTAATTATAGATAATATCTCCTTTCTTATTAGTTATAAGGATAGCGGGGCTTACTTCCTTAGTTCCTAATACATAATTAGGTCTGCGGCTTAGTGCGTCTGCTATAGCGTTTTCTGTTCCTTTAATATATACGATTTTGAAATCGTATTATCCTAGGATTTCTGACTATTACGCTTATTAGCGCGTAAGTACTTTCGTAGTTGTGAAGAAGGTAAGGTTATAGTGATCCGTTTTAACGGTCACCGTATATTTTGCTCCTTTAAGATATACTCTCTATACTTAAAATACTAATACTATAGCTAGTAGTTCTTTGTCGTAGATATTATAGTTAAGTTCGGTAGGGATTATTTTCTAGGACCAGAATACTATTAGTTAGGGTTTCCCGTCGTCTCCTAGTTAGGTAAGCTATACTCTTAGCGCGTAATCGGATGCATCTGTTTCGATTATAATTAGTTTCTTATAGTTAAATAAAGTAATAATAGTTCTTTGTTTAAATAGGTCCTTAAGTTTTTAGAACGCTTATTCCGCGGCGTCGTCCTAGATAAAAACTTCGCCTTTCTTAGTGAATCGGTAAAGTCTAGCGGCGTATTTAGTATATAAGCTAACGATCTTCCGATAGTAGTTATATAGGCCTAAGAAGCTTTAGATATTTTTAACGTTTTTTGGCGTTAGCTATTCTTTGATACTTCTGACCTTTTCTTCCTATATCCCTAGTCCTCCTAGGCTAATTATATATCCTAGAAAGTCGGTTTTCTGAATATAGAATTCGCACTTAGATAGTTTGAGGGTTACTTTAGCTTCTCGGAGCTTCTGTAGTACCTATTTATTATGCTCGACGTATTCTTCCTCGTTCTTAGAGAATACTAAGATATTATCTAGGTATATAAGGATAAAGTCGTTAAGTTTTTTTTCTAGTACGCTAAAGATAAAGCGTTGAAACGTTATTAGTGCGTTAGTGAGTCCGAATAGTATAACTTTATATTTATAGTGTCCGAACTTAGTCTTAAATACTATCTTCTATTTATCTCCTAGCTTAATCCTAATACGGTTAAACGTATTAGTAATATTATACTTCGTAAAGTATTTAGATCCTATAAGTCGGTCTTAGATCTCGCTAATTAGTAGGAGTAGGTATCGATCTTTGATAGTAATAGTATTTAATTACCGATAGTCTATATAAGGTCGAAGGCTTCTATCCTTCTTTTTTACGAATATTATTAGATAGCTAGCTAGTGACTTAGAGGGCTAGATATATCTTTTCTCAAGGTTCTCTCGAATATATTCCTTTAGTATCTCTAACTCTTTCTGAGAGAGTTAGTAGATTAGTATATGTTTTAGCTCTATATCTTCTTAAATCTTAATTTTATAGTTATACGGACTATATTCTAGTAGCTTACTAATCGGTAGTAGCTCGAAAACGTCCTAGAATCCCTTATATTCCTTAGGTATTATTAGATTATTGCTTATTACGTATAATCTTTTGGACTTATGTTCGATCGTGATATAGTCTCTTAACTTATTATCGGATATATCTAATAACTGTTCTTTAGTTATAATAACGTCGATATTAATTGTCTGATAGGCCTTACCTCTGGGCTAAGTACTTCTCTTAGGTTTCTCCTCGTGAGAGTCTCGTAGACTACCTATTTCTTTAGGGCTAGGCTCCTTTTAGTAGTATAGCGGCTTATTAGTTCTTTCTTCGTGGATTTTCTTATATAAGTATCTGTTAAAGATGATTGTTCCTTGTTATTAGTTAATACTTAGGTTATATTCCCTTAACTATAGCGCGCCTAGGACGATATCGTATCCTCCTAGGGGTGTGATATCGAATTCGATTCGTTCGCTATAGTTTCCTAATACTATTATTACTATACCCATTTCTTAGGTAAGACCTAGTCCTAGGCTTTTTCTGTTAAGACCGACGATTAGCGTAGGCCTATCCTTTCGGCGGTAGGAAATTCGGTTCTTTTTCTTATATTAGGGGTCTATAAAGTTTCTATATACGCCTAAGTTAATTATTACGTAGATTCGCTATCCTTCTAATATAATAGTAACTTTTATATACGCTCCCTATTTCGTGGCTACGAGGTGCTAATTATTTAGCTTTCGTTTTCTAAATTAGATACCTATATATCCTAGTTTTCACTTAGGTCTTTTCTCCTATTATTATAGTTTAGGTTCTACTCTATAGTCTAGTTTTCCTTAGTAGTAGGTTATATAATTATTATCGTAATAGCCGATAATAGCCTAACGATCGTACTATAGGTGTCTAGCGTAACCTTAGTATACGTATCGCGTATTATCGTAGGGGTATATAGGTAGCTCTCCCCGAAGTTCTTTAAGTAGACTTTCTATTAGTTCGTCCTCTTTATCGTTATTTTATTTCTTCGTAAGTAGTTCGCTAATCTCCTTATTAGTTAGTGTTATCTATTTTTTAAGTAATTCTTAAATTTTTTTGTGTGTTACTTCTGTCTAGATAAGTTTATTAAGGATATTATTTATTCGGTAGCGAACTCCTTATAAGGCGTTTTCTATTTCGTCGCTTTTTTAGGACGTAGTAAGGAATTCTTTAATTTACTTATCCGTTAGGGTAGTATACTCTTTAAGTAGTTTCTGAGTGATCCTATATAGATCTTTCGTATTCGTTAGCTTATAAGTGATATTATATAACTAATATCGGATTCCTACGGTTTGCCCTTCTTAGGTATATTCTAGAGATTCTTGAGGCGTTCCTAGGCCCTCCTATAGGGTTCCTAAGGATAGAGGTAGAGTTTCTAGGATCTCCTACGTTTCTAGGGTAGCTTCGTCTGCGTCCTAGAACTTATAGCTTTAGTCCTAGGAGTACTCCGAGAGTTCTAGGGAGTCGATAGTGTTCTAGGAACTATACTAGGTCTATCCTTAACTCTTAATATATTCCTAACTAACTTCTGGAAACTTAGGTATATCGTACCTATCGTGGTGACTTAGTTCTATTATCTCGACCGGTAGTTATCTATTAGTTAATAGATACTGGTTCGTTAGCTATTAACCGCGGACCCCTATAGATTGCGGGTCTGGGCTCGTAGGCCTAGCGGGTTAGTGATCTATAGCTATCTAGCTAGTTAGACTATGCGCCCTTTTGGGTCTATTATCCTAGGTCCTAGGACCTAACTGGTTTATGGTCCTTTCTCCGGTGGCTCGGAGCTACTATATTTTTTTCTTAGTCTAGTAGATAGTAATTATCTATTCGAATACCTCTTCGATTTTGCTTGCCTCCTTCTTTAGGTCAGTAACGCCCTAAAGTTCCTCCTTTAGGTGCTATTATATCCGTATTATTTGGTTAATTGGTTCGGTTATTTCTTCGAGAGGTATTTCCTAGGTTACGCGTAGCTATTAGGTCTCGACACTAGTGGTATCGTATCCTCTACGATTCTCTGTGGCTCGTAGCTATTACGGTTTCCCTTCGTTCCTCTTACTTTTATATTCTTTAGCTCTGTGGCCTACCTTATTATAGTTAAAGCAAAGGTTCCCGTCTTTGCGACGTTTCTGTTCTTCTATAGGAAGCCTTACTGTATTAAGGTCTATAGGTCGTAGTCCGTAGGGATCGCTATCTTTACCCTTCGACTAATATCTTTTGTTTTCGAATCGGTTGTTCTGTCTTCGGCTAGGATTCCGTTTTTAGTTATTAACTTCTTTCTTTTCTATTTATCTATTATAGTGGCGGTTGTCTATTTTAACGGTAAGGTCGATAAGTTAATTTATAGTGTCGGGTCTGTCGATTCGTACTAACTTATCCTTTACGTAGGATTTGAGTCCCTAAGTATATACCGGGATAAGGGCGTAGTCGGCCTATCCTAATATAGCCGTAATCTATATAAATTACGTAGCGTAGTTTGCGGTGGACGTAGTCTGTCGTAGTGAGGCTAGTCTTCGTTCGGCGTTAATAGTAGCGTTGATTTCTCCGAATATTTTGTTTATATACTGCCGGAAGTTGCTATAGCTGCTAAAGATTTCTCGGGTAATATTAGACCATTCTTCCGCTAGTTTATCGTAGTATTCCCGTACGTAGACTTCGAGCCAGTCCTAAGCCTATCCTCGGAGGTAGGTAGATACGAAGATAACTTTCGTAGCTTCGCTATATAACTTTCCTCGATTTAGGTCTAGGTATATATCTATTTAGGTAAGGAACCCCTAAAGTTTAGATTAGGTTCCGTCGAAGCTTTCGGCCTTAGGTAGCTTAGGTCCTAAGATAGCGCTAGCTAGTACCGAAGTAACTACCTAAGCGTATAACTACTCGAGGTAGTCCTTCACACTAATACTATATTAATTATAATTTCCCCTAAGCTCGTTAAGCTAGTTAATAAGGGTATTAATAAGGCGCTAGAGTTCTAGCACCTTATATTCCTACTAATCTTCCTAATTATCCTCCCGACTAGTCGCTTAGCTAGGGAGGCGTGGAGTTTTCCTACAGGAAGGTCCGGTTACGCTATCGTTAGGTGCTATAACAATAGTATCACGGTTCAGTTAACAGGGCAATTAATATATTACGCGTTACTAACTAGTTATAGTGAGTTAAGTGCTCGAAGGTAATACATACTTAAGGAATACCCGAATTCTTATAGGGTAGAATTGGTATTTGTGCTAAGCAGGCTAAATACGGCCTTCCGGGCACTAACTGCGAATCCTAAGAGGGTGACTTATAACCGTACCGTTTCCTAGGAGCTAGGCTTTACACGGGCTCGGGTCTATAGAGTCGTTCTTATAGGACGTGTTAGGTAGAGCGCTAATAAGGTTAGGTCACAAATAAGCTAGCCTAATTATAGGAGGGTTTGTTAACGAGTTAAATAGTGAAGATACTATTGCATAGTAGGTTCTAAATAATAATATAGGATTGATCGCGAAGAACTTTAACTAAGTACAAAAAAGAGTGTCCTTATATCCTTCGCCTAGGTGATATATAGTACTACCTATAGTATACCGCTAGTGACCTAGTGATAGTCCTTCTGGTATACCCTTTATTATCACGTGACTGGTGCTAACCGTCTAGCCACTAAATAGAGTATAGTTCGGGATAGTGAGTAAGCCTCGGGAAACAGCTCCCCTTCTAGATTACGTGTGTTAGGTTCGTTAGCTCTTGGTGGCCTATCTGTAAGTTGCGGCCCCTCAAATAGTTAGTGGCTGCAGGGGTCGTAATAGTTCCGTCGAAGCTTTCGGCTTTGGGTAGCTTAGGTCCTGAGATAGCGTTGGCTGGTGACGAAGTAACTACTTAAGCGTGTAACTGCTCGAGGTGGTCCTTTATATTAGTGCTGTGTTGATTGTAATTTCCCCTAAGCTCGTTAAGCTGGTTGGTGAGGGTGTTAATAAGGCGCTAGAGTTCTAGCACCTTGCGTTCCTACTGATCTTCCTAATTGTCCTCCTGGCTAGTCGCTTGGCTAGGGGGGCGTGGAGTTTTCCCACGGGAAGATCTAGTTGCGCTGTCGTTGGGTGCTATAATAATAGTATTACGGTTCAGTTAATAGGGCGATTAATGTGTTACGCGTTACTAACTGGTTATAGTGAGTTAAGTGCTCGAAGGTATTACGTACCGAAGAATACCCAAATTCTTATAGAGTAGAATTAGTATTTGTGCTAAGTAGGCTAAATACGGCCTTCCGGGCACTAACTGCGAATCCTAAGAGAGTGGCTCGTAACTGTACCGTTTCCTAGGAGCTAGGCTTTACATAGGCTCGGGTCTATAGAGTCGTTCTTGTAGGACGTGTTAGGTAGAGCGCTAATAAGGTTAGGTCACGAATGAGCTAGCCTAATTGTAGGAGGGTTTGTTAACGAGTTAAATAGTGAAGATACTATTACATAGTAGGTTCTAAGTAACAATATAGGATTAATCGCGAAGAACTAAACTAAGTACAAGAAAGAGTGTCCTTATATCCTTCGCCTAGATGGTATATAGTACCACCTATGGTATACCGCTAGTGACCTAGTGATAGTCCCTCTGGTATACCCTTTGTTGTCACGTGACTAGTGCTAACCGTCTAGTCACCAAATAGAGTATAGTTCGGGATGGTAAGTAAGCCTCGGGAAATGGCTCCCCTTCTAGATTACGTATATTGGGTTCGTTGGCTCTTGGTGGCCTATCTGTAAGTTGCGGCCCCTCAAATAGTTGGTGGCTGCAGGGGTCGTAACATATAATCGCTTTAGAACTACAAAATAGCCTATATCTAGCGGTTATAATAGATATAAGCTATGCGATAATATATATATAGGTATAATATCGTATTTAATATATAGACGATCGAATTTAGGCGTAAGATAGCTTCTATAATTATTAAGGATTAATAGCTTATACCGACTACGTATATAGCTTATAGTCAAAGGAATAAATAGCGTTCGAAGCTATCGAAGCCTAATTATATTAGATATCTACCTATTTAGACTAACCTCGAAGCGCTAGTCCCTTAGGGTATCGTAGAACTATAATTCGATATAGCGCTTATCTTTAAATATAATTAATAGTAGTAAAGCCTAGCCTAAAGTATTAACTATTTCTACTATAATTACTTATTTATGATTACCTAGCTATAATATAAAGTGACGGCTATAGTATTTAGCTCTTATAATTACTTTTACGGTAGAAACTAGGCCTATTACGAAGCCTATTTTATTGAAATTATAGATATTATTAGGTAGGATACTATAGCGAGCAATAGTCTCCCTAATAAGCCAAAACCACTTATTTATTATCCGCGGATCCTCTTATTCCGCGCGTAAATAGTTATATCGACGCGAGAATCGTATCTAGATAGCTAGCGTACGTTTGATATAGCTTCCGACCTAATTCTTACCGATAGTAGTCGGCTTATCCGTATTAGCCGCTAAAAGAAGAATATTAGCTATATTATATACTATAGTATGCCTAGGGGCTACACCGCGATTATCTATAGATAGAATCCACTAGGTAAGCGTATCCTTATCTAAAGGGGATATTTTATAAGTGTGGGCGCGTATAGTCGCTATTAAACGGCGGCCCTAGATACGGTCGCGTAGCGTAGAACGCAGTATACTATAGACGCGCGTAGCAGCAGCGATCGAGGGAATAGCTTTATTCTGAATAGCCTGAACTGTAAGTTCGATCCTACCCTCTCTCTAGATAGAATCTTGCTTCTTTATAGAACGAATTGAAGGTATAGTGGGTGTTTAAACATATGGGGGATGCATGGAGACGCGAAAATTAAATGGGGTGGCGGGCTTGGTGGGGTGGCGGGCTTGGTGGGGTGGCGGGCTTACCGGGAAATACGTTAGCTCTACGCGGAGTTTCAAAGTCATAGAGAATGGCCGTGGCTCAAAGGAGATCAAGTGATCAATACAAAGAAAACGACTAAGATTCCTTACAGCTCTAATGATGTCTTCTGACCATTTGATACGCTTGGCATACGTCATTGCGCAGCCTAGAACATAATCACTTCTACATAAAGGAGACTAATGTTAAATGCATTTGTGCCCCGGTAATGAAAGAGGGAATTCCATTCAGTAAAATGCTCACTATATACGACAAAACGCTATCGGAAAGTTGGCCTCCCATCCACTTAACTGTGAAGATGGGTCATCGTTGAGCCCTACATTGGTTTTACTTCCCATATCTTTTTTCCTTTTTGGTAATATTATATCAAGAGTTTATGTTTGGTCCAATTGAAAGAAAGAATTGTTTTTCATCCATTCTCGTGTCCATCACTCATTCCTGATGTCCAAGGATAACCGCCAAGGATTTACTGTCCTGTTCTGGTTCTCCGATTCCATTAGTTGGAAGTCTTTGTGACGCAAAGGCCAGAAATACTGCCTCCCAGTGCTTATTGGGAAATTCAAATAGCAAAGCCCCGTCCTCGTAAATACCATTATCGAATCTAGGAAGGCTACCCTGGTTCATATGGATGTCATGAATCCCTGATCCGAATGATGATCCGAAGATATAAGCTTTCGCATCCTGTTGGATCGCATTCTCAATTATGGGGCACATCCGGTCCAAAATATCATTGTCAGGACCGGGAACATCATGAGGGAGAAGATTCCCATCCGGGATATTCACGAGGCCCTTAGTGCGGCTGAAATCTAGGCCCTTCAGGCTTGATTGATGTTCACGCATCGATTGGTGCCTCCGCCGGCTCTTGTTGCCAAAGTCGCCGTTCGAATCTTGCGGCTGGGTAAGTTGAAAGCCTAACTCCAACCCCGAGAGGTCCTTGATGACTGGATGGGAGAAATTGTCTGACAGCCAGAACACAAGTCGTGTATCCTTGTCGATTGATTTGACATTGATAGCTGCTGACCGTTCCTTACTCGAAGAATCGTCGGTAAAGTAGAGGTTGATATGCGGGGAGTAGGGATCTTCCCGTGCGGTCTGAGCAGTATAACGAAGGGGCTTGCCAACCCAGACGCCGTAATGTGAGATGGGCATTTTGCCTCTGCGGAATGTACATAAGATGAGAAAAATTTGATTGAGAGTAAAACTACACCTTCATTTTGAAAGCTTCATTGTCTTTATTTATGCTTGCTAATACGAGGACGATGACTAGTACATTGCCTAGCCCATTCCAGGTCCACCTGAAAAAGTCGTGCGTGATTTACGGGAAACGTTTGCGTCGCTACTTCTCTTGCTACCCCGCGCCACTTACCATAGTATAGTAACAGCTGGCTTGATATTCTGAAGATAGAAAAAGTCATGGTGTAATGTTCCAGCGAAAATCACACCTTGGCTTGGAGGCGCTCTTCGGTTTTAGCCATCAACTCCCGTAAAGTCTCATGGCTGGCTTAACCTCATTGAGCTTTCTACGCCTCTCTTACATCCATCGATTGAACAGAGGAAATACCATCGAAAAGAAACCCATCCGTCCGGCTTTTCTAATTAATGCATGTCACTTTCGGAAATTAGCAGCTTAATCTCTGGACCCAAGTGCCCAAGAGTAACTCCCTACATTTCTATACGGTACAAATGGATTGAAGCTAGCAATAATGGGATTGGCTCCCAAAGTATGGTAAATCTCAGCATGAAAGCTAAAAGGGGCAATCAGCTGCACTTAGTCTACCAGTTGTCTAGAAGTATTGTCTGCTGGGAGAATGTAGAGTATGCCGTTTCGGGTAGTGCACCTCGGTTACAGATCTTGCAAGTTGCATGAGTAAGCATGGTTTCTTTCTGTGGCAAGGGTCGATGTCTCAGTTGGTCTCTCATAAATGATGGTAGAGCTAGAAGTCCTCCAAAATCGTAAAGAAAATCTTTCCTCACACCCGTCTTCCTCATCCCTCCCCATGCACATGCTGTTGGACATCCGTTCCCATTTCTTCATCTGTTCCACGTTGTTTTCCTTTGGCAACACTATTGTCAGTCTGGTGATAACGGGAAGCTTCCTCATCGGCTGTAGAAGCCTTTGATAAATCTCCGTCAGCATATGTGTCTGGCTGGTTTCTTTCAATGATATCCTCCGCAGTAGCGTATCGTTTCAGCACATTCCTGATCAGAGGACCGATCCCATCTTCTGGCAACGCCATGCTACCATGTCGGAGGAGAATTTTTTGCTCTTCGATGTAGTCTAGCACTTTCGCTAGTTCAGACATGTTTCGCCTTAGCCGCTGCGGAAGGCCTCTTCCTTTGATTAATGCCAGTAGGCCAGCAATTGTCGTGTTCAGCGCTCCAAATATCGTGATTGCCAACATATGCTGGTCCCCTGATGGACCTAGGGCAGTGATGACAGCCCCTATGATGACTTGCGATATTGTAAGCAAGTTGAACAATATACTATACAATTGGTACTGAGCCCGCTGACTCTGCTCCTCGGATATGAGCTTTTTGCGGAAGTAGTTGATTGCTGTCTCGAAACTCTCCTCATGTAGGGGATCGTCGGAACGTTCATTTCGCAATGAGTAGGGCATACTGCACAACGGGTAGTGTATCATATCTGAATATTAATAGAAACAGCATTTTGTAGGCCTATATAATGGCTAAAGCTTTGTAGGATACGAGACGGGCAGCCATTCTCACAGCATTTCTTTCGCTGTAGTTGCGAATCTTTTACAATTGATTGGCTAAACTCAAATATCACTTTGGCAAACCAGAAAACACCTGAAACCAATCAATCTAGGTTCAAGAAGCCTTAGTGTTACGTCACAGCTAGCAGACTTTTTGCTGTTTGCGGCGCTGCGCTTATTGGAAGCGCTGTTTCTCCGTCATTTTATGATTGCAATCCGGGGCTGATGGTCGGTGCGATCTTTTCCATGGCGCATGGAATTTCAATATACACACTTTACGCATACGGTAGTTTGGGCTGGTCGGATGACTTCGATCTTCATTGCAAAAGCAATGCTTCACAGTGTAACAAAACCCATGGTCGACCCAACTCCTTCGGTAAAAATATACTCTCAAATCAGTGCCAAAGAAAATTGAACTAGCAAATTTGATGTACTCAGCCTTCAGAGCGTACAATACTTGTTTTCCTTCTCAACAATTATCCCCTCATTTCTACCAGTTGAAATTCCGGCAAGAGACTAAGAATTCAATTCAGTTTCAATTAATTTGATTACTGAGCAATAAAGTTGATTCAAATTTGGTTCAAGCTAAGTCAGACAGTGGAGGAAGGTTTGAATCACTACATTTATCAGGCACTTTTCAATCTGATATGTTATTAGTGCAACTTAAACAATTGTGTATTAGACGATTGTTAGATATTGTGCATTAAGATCAGGACTTACCCTGCTCAATTGAAAATGAGGTATCCATTATAATTATTGATTCTTTCGGCCAAGTTCACATCCTTTGGGTGATAATTGCCTGCATCATCTCGCAGGTCAGCTCGCAAAACGGGCACGTCACTGGCTCCCTCATGAGCATTAAAGGTAATATTATGGGCATTCTCAGTGAATTCATGTCCACCCCATTGGAAGTGTCCTACTCCAGTGTCAGCAAAGAAACAAAAATTGAACAAATACCACAAACCACTCTCATCTCCAAGACAGCCGTCCAGTCGCAGTCTGCTCGATTCCCAGCGACCAGTAGTCGGGTTCAGGCACATTCCCACAAGAAATGTGTCGCTCGGATAGGTTTCAATGTACAAATCCCGAGTTGCGTTCATTTTGCTTGGATGTTAGATCAAGAATAGGTAAAGTCTCTTGTTCAATGTATCCATGATAGATGATTAGGGCAATATATTTATATGTAGAGCAAATCGATACGGGCGACTAGAGAGACCTGTCGAGATCCTAGAGCGTGCAGTCTAGGCTACAATAGTGCGTAGTGATTCATTTCATTCATCAAGTTGTCATGTTGACAGACACATTCCGCTGTTGGCTGCTCTGCATTTGGTATCTTAGAATCTAGAACATCTTCCGACACCAAGAATTTGCCTCATCCGTACCATGATACCATGAAGTTTGGAGACATAAACTAAGAAAGCCCCGGGCTTACATATACGTCGCGAAGAAATATGATGTCACACTCAAGGAGACATGTTGCCTGGATCAACGTTTTTCCATGGAGACAATCTATATGAAGTCAGTGTGCAAATTTTGTTGCTCAATGGCCGAGCCAATATGGCAAGAGCTTCAGTCAGGAAGTGGGGGGATTGAGGCAGTTCATAATATTAAAACTATAGATCTTAGCAGCTAGTCCTAACCACAGGGGTCAGTGGAGTGTTTTACATTTTATTGGAGTGTAGAGCAATGCTACATAGAAAAATCTATCCTTTTATTCAATATATAAGACCAGATCATGCTCACATGACTAGACCTTTTTGCTGGAAAGAGGAAGGCGGCCAAATGCTATTGAAAACTCTAGTATTATCTAATCTATAAGGATATATTTATATAGAATAGATATACGAATGAAATAAATACGCAGAATAATGTATTCTCTTTATACTAAGAAATACTTATACCGATACACCCCCTTAATAGCCTAAGAGTTTATTTACAGCTATTGGAAACCCTACATATACTCAAAATCCTTGAAATTCGGTACTTTCTAGATACTAAATGATGATTTACCTATTAGGGTTAGTCTATCAAGTCCCTAGTATTCTTTATATTTAATAGGTAGATTAAATTCTTTTATTTTCGCTAAGAGCTTTGTAAGGCTATCTATAGCTATATTATTAGGAAATATCTATTTAGTTATAACACAGCTAGCTTATACCTTTTATCTTAGTAGTGTTATATATTTATACATTTTCTTTCTATATTAAAGGAAGCTTTTTTCCTAGTCAGTAGATCAATAGTTCCCTTATTATTGTTACGAAATAATCTCGAAGGTATACGCTAATGCGGGGAGGGGATCACTAAAGACCAACCAACTTAGATCAGTTAGCGGACGAGATATTACGAGAGAAACTATAACACTCTTCCTAACATAATATAATAGACCGACGTTACGTAACCGTAACTCCCGTAGCGACTCTTAGGAGTAAACGCTAGGGTATATAGCGAGTCTAGATCTACCCTACGGGAATATATATTAGAGTAGGAGGAACTAATATATAAGGATACTCGTTACTACTTTATATTTAGTTCTTCGCGATTAATCCTATATTATTACTTAGAACCTACTATAAGATAGTATCTTTACGACTTAACTTATTAATAACCTATCCTATAATTAGGCTAGCTTATCCGTAATCTAACCTTATTAGCGCTCTACCTCGAATACCTTATAAGACTACTTTATAGACCTAAGCCTATATAAAGCCTAAACTATCGGTAACGGTATAGTTATAAGTATTACCTAAAGGTATAACCGTAGTAAGTATACTAAATATAAGACTAGCTTACTAATTTATAGGAGTAGTACGTAATATATTAATTGCCCTATTAACTAGATCGTAATATTATTATTATAGTATCTTATAATAGTACCTTGTTACGACCCCTGCAGCCACCAACTATTTGAGGGGCCGCAACTTACAGATAGGCCACCAAGAGCTAACGAACCTAATATACGTGATCTAGAAGGGGAGCTATTTCCCGAGGCTTACTTACTATCCCGAACTATACTCTATTTGGTGACTAGACGGTTAGTACTAATTACGTGATAATAAAGGGTATACTAGAGGGACTATTACTAGGTCACTAGCGGTATACTATAGGTAGTACTATATACTATCTAGGCGAAAGATATAAGGACACTCTTTCTTATACTTAGTTTAGTTCTTCGCGATTAATCCTATATTATTACTTAGAACCTACTACGTAATAGTATCTCTACTATTTAACTCGTTAATAAACCCTCCTATAATTAGGCTAGCTTATTCGTAATCTACCCTTATTAGCGCTCTACCTAATACGTCCTATAAGAACGACTCTATAGACCTAAGCCCGTGTAAAGCCTAGCTCCTAGGAAACGGTACGGTTATAAGTCACTCTCTTAGGATTCGCAGTTAGTGCCTAGAAGGCCATATTTAGCCTGCTTAGCACAAATACTAATTCTACCCTATAAGAATTCGGGTATTCTCCGGTACGTATTACCTTCGAGCACTCAACTCACCGTGACCAGTTAGCAACGCGTAACATACCTCTCTAAAAGGAAAAACCCCTTATTCCTTAGTAAGTAAAGAGGATAACTAAGAAAATCAATAAGAATAAAAAATCCTTATACCCTAAGAAATAATTAAATAACTTTAGAATAATCTAAATAACCTAGGAGATAACTATAATAATTATACGACTAGTATAAAGGACTACTTAAAGTAACTTTATACTTAGGTTATCGCTTTTATATTAGTATCCGCTATTAAGATACCTAAGCTTCTAAAGGCTAAGAGCTTTAATAGTACCTATACTAAGCTATAAGGATTTCTTATATAAATAGATATCTATCTTAATATTAATAAAGGATAACTTATTTCCGAAGCTAATAAAGTTATCTTTATATTAGCTTACCTTCGAGACTAAGTATAAGATTAGCTTAAACCTTATATTAGGGAATATTACGAAAAGGCTAATACTAAATAGTCTAATACTATATAAAGTATCTTTAGTAACTATACTTTATTTAGGTAGTACCTAGAATATACTTTTAGAGATATTAACACTAAGAAAATAACTAAACGAAAGCTTAAATAACTATATTAGGTTAGATTAGCCTCTAACTATATTATTAAATTTATATAACTCGCTATAATACTTTAATAGGATAACTATATACTAATCCTATACTATAACAATAGATTAAAATCGTATATTAAAGATAAGTTAATATAAATTAATAGACTAAAAAGCTTAGATAAACTTATCGACTTTACGATATAAATCGATAATTAGTACTATAACTAATAAATATAGAAAAAAGAAATCGAAGAATAATAATAAGGTAATAGCTAGCTACTATACTATTAGTAATAATAATAGTTAAATCGACCTATAAAAGATAGCGACCCCTATAAACTAAGACTTATAGACCTTAACGTAACGAGACTCCTTATAAAAGAATAGAAATATTATAAAGATAGAGATCTCTACTTTAACTATAGTAAAGTAAGCTACTAAGCTAAGGAATATAAAAGTAAGAGAAGTAAAAGGAAACTATAATAGCTAAGGGCTACTATAAACTATAGAGGATATAATATAATTAGTATTAAAATCTAATAGCTATATATAACCTAAGAATAATAGCTAAAAAAAAATATAACCCTAATTAATAAGATACTAAAAATATAGTAATAGCTAAAAGAAACACTCTAAAAAGCTAAAAGTCTAAAAGAAAAAAAAAGTAAAATTATAAGAGTCTTCGAATAAATAATCCTAGCCTATAAATAAGAGAAAAAAAATATATAATATCTCTAAGCTACTAAAAAAAAAAAAAATAATAAAGAAAGGTATAATATACCTAAGTTCCTAGAAGTTAGTTAAAAATATATTAAGAGTTAAGAATAGATCTAATATAGTTCCTAGAATACTATTAACTCCTTAGAACTCTTAGAGTACTCTTAAGACTAAAATTATAATACTTAGAGTATAAATAAAATTACCTTAGGAGCCTAAGAGATCTTAAAAACTCTATCTTTATCCTTAAGAAATCTATAGAAGGGTTTAGGAATATCTTAAGAATCTCTAAAATATATATAAGAAGGCTAAATTATAGGAATCTAATATTAGTTATATAATATTATTTATAAACTAATAATTATAAAAGATCTATATAGGATAACTTAAAAGCTACTTAAAGAGTACGCTACTCTAATAGATAAGTAAATTAAAGAATTCTTTATCTTTATATTATTAGATAGCTAAGAAGCTAAAAATACCTTATAAGGAATCTATTACTAAATAAATAATATCTTTAATAAACTTATCTAAACTAAAATAAGTTATAAGAAAATCTAAAGACTACTTAAAAGATAAATAATATTAATAAATGTTGGAATATAGATTAATGCTACATAGAAAGATCTATTCTTATATTCAACATATAAGACCGAAAAACATCGATCACATGACTTGACCCTTTCTGCACCAAAATGAGGTTTTGACTACTTTTGATTATGGCCCACAACCGACTGGGCAACGGCCTATCGACCCCTAAATAATAGGCGGGACCATTTCTCTTTAGGGTAAAATGGTCCGTCTTTAGGCATCAATGGTCCGTTCCTTCGGGGGTGTATTTGGGCATGCCTTGCTCGCGGACTTTGACTATGGTCTTCGGACCTCAGTGAACAGACTTCGGCCCTTAATCCCTTAAAGATAGGTAAGACCACTTTTCCTTAAGGGGAAAATGGTCTACCTTCAGGCATGCATAGCCTAATCCTTTCGGGGTGGCCTAGACCATTGATCATTGACATCATTCTTTTCACTTTTCCCCTCTTTTGCCACTTTAATTATTCTGTTGCCTAGTGTCTATATGTCATTCAGACATTATTCTAGACGTTGTTTCTAGGCTAATCTAGCCTATAAATATATCCTTCATTTCTAGCAGACAGAATCAAGCCTTTCCACTCTTCTATTCTTTGATCCCTTAGAACTGTGGTTCTGTCTTCGTTTAGGCTATATTTGCTTATAGTCTATCCTATGACCTTTGACCTTCTAACCTTTGTCTGGCATTAACTGACCCCGTCAGACTAAGGTTAACCCCACGGACTTAAGGGGCCACGAAGTGTTTCGTGGTAGTTCTGCCCTTCTAGTTCCCGATAACTATCTACTAAGAATATACTAAAAAGTTAAGAATTATATTTAATAGCATAATATATATTAACGGAATAAGCCCGTAAGATATATACTATATAGAATCCTTTAGATACTAAAAGTACTAAAGAAACTATAGAAATAGATTACTATAGACTTTATTATAAAGTTACTAGAATTAGATAAATATAATATAATTATAATTATTATTAATTAAATAACTAAATTTATATATATAATACCTATAACGGAAACTATTAATATAGAATAAATAGCGAATATACTTCTTTAATAGATCTTCTCTATCTATAGTATACCTTAGAAGATTATATTAAATAGAGATAAATTATTTATATCTAAGTTATAGTAATCGCTAGCGGATTAAATTAGTATAAAGTATAAACTCTCTATTATCTATTATCTATAAACTAATAAATAAATAGAAAAAACTAACTAGATATTAAAATAATACCTAAGATACTACGTAAACTACTAGTAAAATTACTAGTAAAATAACTAGGTAAGATTATTACTAATTACGTAGTTTACGTATAATAATATAATATATACTATTACTAAAGTACCTCTATATTACGCTTTATTTAGGTATAATCCTATATTTACTAACGAATTATAAAGAAACTATACTATAATAGAGTTAGTATAACTCCTAACTATAGAAATTAGGTAATTATATCTCTAAATAGCTTAAGATATTAAATTTCTTAACCTACAGATAAAAATATACTATAATTAGCGCTACTAAAAAAGCCTAGATCTTTTAAAGAGGGAGAAGGTTTACCTCTTACGACGAAATATTAAAATAAAATAACTAAGCGTAAAACTTAACTACCTACGACTAAGACTATTTAAGATTAAAAAAAAAAGGGACTAATTAATTATCACTTAAAACTACTAAATAGTATACGGAAAATTTACTTAGTATTCTATATATTATTATTAGAACCTATACTAAAAAACGCTAAAATTGCTATTAATATTAAAATTAAAGATAAAACTAAAAATAAGTATAAGATTAAGGAGATCCTAAACTATGAAAATTAATAGTAAGCCTTATTATTTAGTAAAATAGAAAAAATATAATATCTTAGAAAATATATAGGAACCTATTAAGAACCTAAGGGATTACTTTTAACTTATCTAATAGTATTATTATTTAGCGAAGGAAATCCGCCTAAGGAATCTTCTAATAAAGAAATATTTAGAATATCCTAAAAAAATAAAGATAATAGGTTAGTACTAGAAATTAACTATAATAAAGTAAAATTCTCTAATATTATAGCTAAAATATAAGTATTATACTTATTAGTAAGATAATCTAGCTTAGTAAGGTCTTTTATAGTTAGAGGATCTTTAGCGTCTAATATATCTATTATAATAGAATCGTAATTTAATATCTAATTATTATATATCTAAAGAAATTAACGCTATTTTTAAAGATAAATTATTTTTATTATTATTTCTAATTATTATTATTTAGCTAGAGTAATCTTATTATTAATCTTCTATTATTTACGTAGAACCTTCTACTACTTCGCCTTACTATAGAACTTCTTTATATATTTATAACTATAATAGGTATACTTAGCGTAGTTACGATACTTAGGGTCTATTATATAAGTAATATTATAAGAAGAATAGTAATTATAAGGAGAGTTAGAAACTAAACTATTAGTTAGGATTAATTAATACTAAATAAGCCTATTTTACTTATAAGTTTTATTATTAATTAGTGTCGGGCTATAAGGGCAGAACTACCACAAAACACTTCGTGGCCCCTTAAGTCCGTGGGATCAACCTTCATCTGACGGAGTCAGTCAGTGCCAGACAAAGGGTAGAAAGTCAAAGGTCTTAGGATAGGCTATAAGCAGATATAGCCTAAACGAAGGCAGAACCACAGTTCTTAGAGATCAAAGGAAGAAGGATAGAAGATACTATAGAAAAGTGGAATTGACTTAATTCTATCTGCTAGGAACAAAGGACGTCTTTATAGGCTAGGATAGCCTAGAAACGACGTCTAGAATGATGTCTGTATGACGTACAAACGCTAGGCAACAATATAATCAAGGTGGCAAAGACGGGAACAGAAGAGAAGCGAAAAGAATGAGGTCAAGGATCGACGGTCTAAGCCACCCCGAAGGCACCCCCGAAGGTTTAGGCTATGTATGCCCGAAGGTAGACCATTTTCCCCTTAAGGAAAAGTGGTCTGCCTATCCTTAGGGGATTAAGGGCCGAAGTCTGTTCACTGAGGTCCGAAGACCATAGTCAAAATCTGCGGGTAAGGCATGCCCGAAGGCACCCCCGTGTTACGCGTTGCTAACTGGTCACAGCGAGTTGAGTGCTCGAAGGTAATACGTACCGGAGATTACCCAAATTCTTATGGGGTATAATTAGTATTTGTGCTGAGCAGGCCGAATACGGCCTTCCGGGCACCGACTGCGAATCCTAAGAGAGTGGCTCGCAACCGTACCGTTTCCTAGGAACTAGGCTTTACACGGGCTTGGGTCTATAGAGTCGTTCTTGCAGGACGTGTTAGGTAGAGCGCCAATAAGGTCAGATCACGAATAAGCTAGCCTAATTGTAGGAGGGTTTATTAACGAGTTAAACAGTGAAGATACTATTGCATAGTAGGTTCCAAGTAACAATATAGGATTAATCGCGAAGAACTGAACTAAGTATAAGAAAGAGTGTCCTTATATCCTTCGCCTAGATAGTATATAGTACTACCTATAGTATACCGCTAGTGACCTAGTAATAGTCCCTCTGGTATACCCTTTATTATTACGTAACTAGTACTAACCGTCTAGTTACTAAATAGAGTATAGTTCGGGATGGTGAGTAAGCCTCGGGAAACGGCTCCCCTTCTAGATTACGTATGTTAGGTTCGTTAGCTCTTAGTGGCCTATCTATAAGTTACGGCCCCTTAAATAGTTAGTGGCTGTAGGGGTCGTAATATTACCTCCCCCTCTTAAGGATTTTTGTCCCCGAAATCCCTTATAACCGCTTACCCCCCTTAGGTAAGTGTCGGTCCTTTATTTTCTTGATTTTTCTCTTAGTATATCCTATTATACCGAAAAGTACTATTTAAAAGCTAAAGCGTAATAAATACACTAATAACAATCGTTTAGCTAATAGAATCGAACGCTTTGGTTATCTCGTGGACTCTCCTTACGATTATTGCTTTGTTCGTAGAAAGTGTTATATAATAAGTTCTTATACTAATAGTAGGAAGTGTTCGACTTATGCCCGTTACGGCTAGACGTACGAGCGGAGTTTCTATTCTGATAAGGAGTAGGATAATCTGTAGCGTAAGGAATAGAAATTATCCGCGGACCTCGTAGAGGCCCAGAAGTTATTCCTTTAGTATTCTTAAAAGATAAATGAAGTAATAGCTAAAATTCTTCGGTTATAAAAGTATTAATAGTTTCTTAAGGATCGTAGTAGTCGGATATTAGATTATAACTAAGTAGTGGCTAACTAGCTAAACGAGGACGATCTACCTTCTACTACAGAGTTCGCGGATTTTAATTAGCTAGCTAAGCAGCAAGAAATTCGTTAGCTAGCTACTACGTTAGAGGACGCTAGTCTAACGAGGATAGTAGCGTCCTTTAATTAAGACCTATCGTTCTTCTGGGACGGCCTAGACGTCTCTTTACTAATAGCTTCTGGAGGTTCTTCCTCTAGTAGTAGTACCGTTAAACCTACTAAAGGTAGCCCCTTAGGTTCTCGATAGGCTCCTATATATTCTCTGAGGTATCGTATCCTTTCTATTTTACGAGGTAGTAGACTTAACCGTTAATTTGTTTGTGTTTTAGGATTTCCTCGATCTTATATTCGTTCTCTATTTCGTCTTTAATTTTAATATTAGTAGCGATTTCGGCGTTTTTTGGTGCGGGCTTTAATAATAAAATATAGAATACCGGATAAATTCGTTATATACTATTAGGTAGTCTTAAGCGATAATTAACTAGTCCTTTCTTTTCTTCGATTTCGAATAGTCCTAGTTATAAATAGTCGAGTTTCGCACTCGGTCGCTTAGTTTTAATATTTTATTATAGGAGATAGACCTTCTCCCCTTTTAAAAGGTTAGGGCCTTCCTAGTGTCGCTAGTTATAGTATATCTTTATACGAAGGCCGAGGAACTCAATATCTCGGGCTAGTTAGAGATATAACTATCTGATTCCGGTGGCTAAGAGTCATACTGACTCTGCTATAGGTTTCTCTGTACGCGCTTCGCCTATAAGGGTAGGATTATACCCGAATAAGGCGTAGTGTAGAGATTCTTTTGTTATTGCGTGTATTATATTGTTATATATAAATTGCGCGATTAGTAATAATCCTACTTAGTCGTCTTATTAGTAGTTTACGTAGTGTCTTAGGTATTATTCTAATATTTAGTTAGTTCTTTCTATCTATCCGTTAGTTTATGGATAGTAAGCGGTAGAGAGTCTATACTCTATACCGATTTAATCCGTTAGAGATTACTATAGGTTAGACGTAAAGAGCTTATCTCTATCTAATATGATTTTTCGTAGTATACTATAGACTACGAAGATCTATTATAGTAAGATATTCGCTATCTACTGCGTATTAATTCCTTCGTTTATCGGAATTATATATATGAATTTAGTTAGTCGATTAACGACTACTATAATTATATCGTATCCGTTAGATTTAGGTAACTTCGTGATAAAATCTATAGTAATCTATTCCTATAGTTTCTTTAGTGCTTCGGTTAGCTAGAGTTCCCTATATAGAGTATATCTCGCTAGCTTATCTCGTTAGTAAGTTTTATACTATCGGATATATATTTATATTTTCCGATATACGTTAGGTAAGTAGTAGTTACGCGAGATATATTCTATTATTTTCTCGATTCCTAGGTAATTATATATTATTTAGTCGTAGTATCTTCGTATAATTTCTCTAGTTAAGGTTTAAGGAACGTAGATTAACCTATAGTTAATTATTAGTCTATCTTCTCGTCGGATTACGTAGTTATCTAGGTTATAGTTAAGGATTTTTAGTAGTATTTTATCTTAGCTTATAGCTTCTTTGAGCTTATCGAGCTATTTAGTATCCTCGACTTCGCTTATCATAGCGAGGGTTTATTAGTTATAGATAATATCTCCTTTCTTATTAGTTGTAAGGATAGTAGGGCTTACCTCCTTAGTTCCTAATTTATAATTAGGTCTACGGCTTAGTGCGTCTGCTATAGCGTTTTCTGTTCCTTTAACGTATACGATTTTGAAATCGTATTATCCTAGGATTTCTGACTATCGCGCTTATTAGCGCGTGAGTACTTTTGTGGTTATGAAGAAGGTAAGGTTATAGTAATCCGTTTTAACGGTCACCGTATATTTTGCTCCTTTAAGGTATGCTCTCTATACTTAAAATACTAACACTATAGCTAGCAGTTCTTTATCGTAGATATTATAGTTAAGTTCGGCAGGGATTATCTTTTGGGACCAGAATACTACTAGTTAGGGTTTCCCGTCGTCTCCTAGTTAGGTGAGCTATACTTCTAGCGCGTAATCGGATATATCTATTTTAATTATAATTGGTTTCTCGTAGTTAAATAGAGTAATAATAGTTCTTTACTTAAATAGGTCCTTAAGTTTCTGGAACGCTTATTCCGCGGCGTCGTCCTAGATAAAGGCTTCGCCTTTCTTAGTGAATCGGTAAAGTCTAGTAGCGTATTTGGTGTACGAGCTAACGATTTTCCGATAGTAATTATATAGGCCTAAGAAGCTTTAGACGTCTTTAACGTTTTTTGGCGTTAGCTATTCTTCGATACTTCTAACCTTTTCTTCTTATATTCCTAGTCCCCCTAGACTAATTGTATACCCTAGGAAGTCGGTTTTCTGGACATAGAATTCGCACTTAGATAGTTTAAGGGTCACTTTAGCTTCTCGGAGCTTCTGTAGTACCTATTTATTGTGCTCGACGTATTCTTTCTTGTTCTTAGAGAATACTAGGATATTATCTAGGTATACAAGAATAAAGTCGTTGAGTTTCTCTTCTAGTACGCTAAAGATAAAGCGTTAAAACGTTATTAGTGCGTTAGTGAGTCCGAATAGTATGACTTTATATTCGTAGTGTCCGAACTTAGTCTTAAATACTGTCTTCTATTCGTCTCCTAGCTTAATCCTAATATAGTTAAACATATTAGTGATATTATACTTCGTGAAGTATTTAGATCCTACGAGTCGGTCTTAGATCTCGCTAATTAGTAGAAGTAGGTATTAACCTTTAATAGTAATAGTATTTAATTGCCGATAGTCTATATAAGGTTAAAGGCTTCTATCCTTCTTTTTTACGAATATTATTGGATAGCTAGCTAGTGACTTAGAGGGCTAGATATACCCTTTCTCGAGGTTCTCTTAAATATATTCCTTTAGTGTCTCTAACTTTTTCTAAGAGAGTTAGTAGATTAGTATATGTTTTAGCTCTATGCCTTCTTGAATCTTGATCTCGTGGTCGTACGGACTATGTTCTGGTAGCTTATTAATCGGTGGTAGCTCGAAAACGTCCTAGAATCCCTTATATTCCTTAGGTATCGTTAGATTATCGCCTATCGCGTATAACCTTTTGGACTCGTATTCGATCGTGATATAGTCTCTTAACTTATTATTAGATATGTCCGGTGACTGTTCTTTAGTTATAATAACGTTAATATTAATTATCTAATGGGCCCTGCCTTTAGGCTAAGTACTTCTCTTAGGTTTCTTCTCGTGAGAGTCTCGTAGATTGCTTGCTTTTTTGGGGCTAGGCTCCTTTTAGTAGTATAGTGGCTTATTAGTTCTTTCTTTATGGATTTTCTTATATAAGTATCTGTTAAAGATAATTATTCCTTATTATTAGTCGATACTTAGGTTATATTCTCTTAACTATAGCGCGCCTAGGACGATATTATATCCTCCTAGGGGTATAATATTAAATTCGATTCGTTCGCTATAGTTTCCTAATACTATTATTACTATACCTATTTCTTAGGTAAGACCTAGTCCTAGGCTTTCTCTATTAAGACCGACGATTAGCGTAGGTCTGTCCTTTTAGCGATAGGAAATTCGGTTCTTTTCCCTATATTAGGGGTCTATAAAGTTTCTATATACGTCTAAGTTAATTATTACACGGATTCGCTATCCTTCTAATATAATAGTAACTTTTATATACGCTCCCTATTTCGTAGCTACGAGGTACTAACTGTTCAATTTTCGTTTCCTAAACCAGATATTTATATATCCTAGTTTTTACTTAGGTCTTTTCTCCTATTATCGTAGTTTAGGTTCCACTCTATAGTTTAGTTTTCCTTAGTAGTAGGTTATATAATTATTATCGTAATAGCCGATAATAGCCCGACGATCGTGCTATAGGTATCTAGCGTAACCTTAATATATATATCGCGTATTATTGTAGGGGTATATAGGTAGCTCTCCCCGAAGTTCTTTAAGTAGGCTTTCTATTAGTTCGTTTTCTTTATCGTTATTTTGTTTCTTCGTAAGTAGTTCGCTAATTTCCTCGTTAGTTAGTATTATCTATTTTTTAAGTAGTTCTTAAATTTTCTCGTATATTATTTCTGTCTAAATAAATTTATTAAGGATATCGTTTATTCGGTAGCGAACTCCTTATAAGGCGTCTTCTATTTTGTCGCTTTTTTGGGACGTAGTAAGGAATTCTTCGATTTACTTATCCGTTAGGGTAGTATACTCCTTAAGTAGTTTCTGAGTAACCCTATATAGATCTTTTGTATTCGTTAGTTCGTAAGCGATATTATATAACTAGTATCGGATTCTTACAATCTGCCCTTTTTAGGTATATTCTGGAGATTCTTAAGGCGTTCCCAGGCCCTCCTATAGGGTTCCTAAGGATAGAGGTAGAGTTTCTGGGATCTCCTACGTTTTTAGGATAGCTTCGTCTGCGTCTTAGGACTTATAGCTCTGGTCTTAGGAGTACTCCGAGAGTTCTAGGGAGTCGATAGTATTCTAGGAACTATACTAGGTCTATCCTTAACTCTTAATATATTCCTAACTGACTTCTGGGAACTTAGGTATATCGTATCTATCGTGGTGACTTAGTTCCGTTATCTCGACCGGTAGTTATTTACTAGTTAATAGATACTGATTCGTTAGTTATTGACTGTGGTCCCTTACGGATTATAGGTCTAGGCTCGTAGGCCTAATAGGTCGGTAATCTATGGCTATCTGGTTAGTTAGATTATGTGTCTTTCTAGGTCTATTATCCTAGGTCCTAGGACCTAATTAGTTTATAGTCTTTTCTTTAGTGGCTCAGAGCTACTATGTTTTCTTTTTTGTCTAATAGGTAGTAATTATTTATTCGAATGCTTCTTTAATTTTGCTTACCTCCTTTTTTAGGTCGGTGACGCCTTAAAGTTCCTCCTTTAGGCGTTATTATATCTGTATTATCTAGTTAATTAGTTCGGTCGTTTCTTCGGGAGGTATTTCCTAGGTCGCGCGTAGTTATTAGGTCTCGACGCTAGTAATATCGTATCCTCTACGATTCTCTGTGGCTCGTAGCTATTACGGTTTCCCTTCGTTCCTTTTGCTCTTATATTCTTTAGCTCTGTGGCCTGCCTTACTATAGTTAAAGTAGAGGTTCCTGTCTTTGCGACGTTTCTATTCTTCTATAGGAAGCCTTACTGTATTAAGGTCTATAGGTCGTAGTCTGTAGGGATTATTGTCCCTGCCCTTTAACTAATATCTTCTATTTTTGAATTAGTTATTCTGTCTTCGGCTAGGGTTCCGTTTTTAGTTATTAACCTCTTTTTTTTCTATTTGTCTATTAAAGTGGCGATTATCTATTTTGATAGTAAGGTCAATAAGTTAACTTATGGTATTAGGCCTATTAATTTATGCTAGCTTATCCTTTACGTAGGGTTTAAGTCCCTAAGTATATACCGGGATGAGGGCGTAGTCGGCCTATCCTAGTATAGCCGTAATCTATATGAATTACGTAGCGTAATTTGCGGTGGACGTAGTTTGCTATAGTAAGGCTAATCTTCGTTTAGCGTTAATAGTAGCGTTAATTTCTCCGAATATTTTGCTTATATACTACCGGAAGTTGCTATAGCTATTAAAGATTTCTTAGGTGATATTAGACTATTCTTCCGCTAGTTTATTATAGTATTCCTATACGTAGACTTTAAGCTAGTCCTAAGCCTATCCTCGGAGGTAGGTGGATACGAAGATAACTTTCGTAGCTTCGCTATATAACTTTCCTCGATTTAGGTCTAGGTATATATCTATTTAGGTAAGGAACCCCCGAAGTTTAGACTAGGTTCCGTCGAAGCTTTTGGCTTTAGGTAGCTTAGGTCCTAAGATAGCGCTAGCTAGTACCGAAGCGACTACCTAAGCGTATAACTGCTTAAGGTAGTCCTTTACACTAGTACTATATTAATTATAATTTCCCCTAAGCTTATTAAGCTAGTTAGTGAGGGTATTAATAAGGCGCTAGAGTTCTAGCACCTTACGTTCTTGCTAATCTTCCTAATCGTCCTCCTAGCTAGTCGCTTAGCTAGGGGGGCGTAGAGTTTTCCCACGGGAAGATCTAGTTGCGCTATCGTTAGGTGCTATAACAATAGTATCACGGTTCAGTTAATAGGGCGATTAATATATTACGCGTTACTAACTAATCACAGCGAGTTAAGTGCTCGAAGGTAATACGTACCGGAGATTACCCAAATTCTTATAGGGTAGAATTGGTATTTGTGCTGAGCAGGCTGAATACGGCCTTCCGGGCACCAACTGCGAATCCCAAGAGGGTGACTTGCAACCGTACCGTCTCCTAGGGGCTAGGCTTTACACGGGCTCGGGTCTATAGAGTCGTTCTTGCAGGATGTGTCAGGTAGAGCGCCAATAAGGTCAGATCACGAATGAGCTGGCCTGATTGTAGGAGGGTTTGTCAACAAGTTAAACGGTGAAGATACTATTGCATAGTAGGTTCCAAGTAACAGTGTAGGATTGATCGCGAAGAACTAAACTAAGTACAAGAAAGAGTGTCCTTATATCCTTCGCCTGGATGGTACATGGTACCACCTGTGGTATACCGCTAGTGACCTAGCGATGGTCCCTCTGGTATACCCTTTGTTGTCACGTGACTGGTGCTAACCGTCTAGTCACCAAATGGAGTATAGTTCGGGATGGTGAGTAAGCTTCGGGAAACAGCTCCCCTTTTAGATCACGTGTGTTGGGTTCGTTGGCTCTTGGTGGCCCATCTGTAAGTTGCGGCCCCTCAAATAGTTGGTGGCTGCAGGGGTCGTAACATTAGTAATATATAATATATTAATTACCCTATTAACTAAACTATAATAATATTATTATAGTACCTAACGATAGCGTAATCGGATCTTCCCGTAGAAAAACTCTACGCCCCTCTAGCTAAGTAACTAACTAAAAGAATAATTAGAAAGATTAGTAAGAACGTAAGGTACTAGAACTCTAGCGCTTTATTAATACCTTTACTAACTAACTTAACGAGCTTAGGGGAAATTATAATTAATATAACACTAATATAAAGGACTATCTTAAGTAATTATATACTTAGGTAATTACTTTAGTACTAGCTAGCGCTATCTTAGGACCTAAGCTATCTAAAGCTAAAAGCTTCGATAGAACCTAATCTAAACTTTAGGGGTTCCTTACCTAAATAGATATATATCTAGATCTAAATTAAGGAAAGTTATATAGCGAAGCTATAAAAGTTATCTTTATATCTACCTACCTCTAAGAATAGGCTTAGGACTAGCTTAAAGTCTATATATAGGAATACTACGATAAATTAGCGAAAGAATAATCTAATATTACCTAAGAAATCTTTAGTAACTATAGTAACTTCTAGTAGTATATAAATAAAATATTCGGAGAAATTAACGCTACTATTAATACCGAACGAAGACTAGCCTTACTATAATAGACTATATCTACTATAAATTATACTATATAATTTATATAGATTATAGCTATATTAGAATAGGCTAACTATACCTTTATTCTAGTATATACTTAAGGACTTAAATCCTATATAAAGGATAAGTTAGTATAAATCAATAGATCTAATACTATAAATTAACTTATTAACCTTACTATTAAAATAGATAACCGCCACTTTAATAGATAAATAGAAAAGAAAGAAATTAATAACTAAAAACGGAATCCTAGCAGAAGATAGAATAACTAATTTAAAAATAAAAGATATTAGTTAAAGGGTAGGGATAGCGATCCCTATAAACTATAACCTATAGACCTTAATATAGTAAGGCTTCTTATAGAAAAATAGAAATATTATAAAGATAGGAACCTTTACTTTAACTATAGTAAAGTAGGCTATAGAGCTAAGGAATATAAAAGTAAAAGGAACGAAAGAAAATTATAATAACTATAAGCTATAGAGAATCGTAAAAAATATAATACTATTAGTATTAAGACCTAATAGCTATACATAACCTAGGAAATACCTCTCGAAGAGATAACTAAACTAATTAAGTAAATAATATAGATATAATAATACCTAAAGGAGGAACTTTAGGGTATTACTAACCTAAAAAAGGAGATAAGCAAAATCAAAAAAGTATTTAAATAAATAATTATTACTTATTAAATAAAAAAGAAAATATAGTAGCTCTAAGCTACTAAAAAAAAGACTATAAGCTAGTTAGGTTCTAGGACCTAGGATAATAAACCTAGAAAGGTATATAGTCTAACTAACTAGATAGCTATAGATTACTTATCTACTAAGCCTATAGGCCTAGACCTATAATCTATAGGGGTCCGCGATTAGTAGCTAACGAACTAATATCTATTAATTAGTAGATAACTACTAATTAAGATAATAGAACTAAGTTACTATAATAGATACGATATATCTAAGTTTCTAGAAGTTAGTTAAGAATATATTAAGAGTTAAGGATAGACCTAATATAGTTCCTAGAATACTATTAACTCCCTAGAACTCTTAGAGTACTCCTAGGACTAAAGCTATAAGTTCTAAGATATAGACGAAGTCGCCCTAAAAATATAAGAGATTCTAAAAACTCTATCTTTATCCTTAGGAACTCTATAGGAAGGCCTAAAAACGCCTTAAGAATCTCTAGAAAATACCTAAGAAGGGCAGATCGTAGGAATCTAATACTAATTATATAATATTACTTATAAACTAATAAATATAAAAGATCTATATAGGATTACTTAGGAATTACTTAAAGAGTATACTACCCTAACGGATAAGTAAATTAAAGAATTCCTTACTATATCCTAAAAAAGCGACGAAATAAAAGATATCTTATAAGGAGTTCGCTACTGAATAAATAATATCCTTAATAAACTTATCTAGATAGAAATAATATATAAGAAAATTTAAGAATTACTTAAAAAATAGATAATACTAACTAATAAAGAAATTAACGAATTACTTATAAAAAAATAAAATAATAATAAAAAGAACGAACTAATAGAAAATCTACTTAAAGAACTTCGGGGAGAGCTACCTATATACCCCTATAATAATATATAATATATATACTAAGGTTACGCTAGATACCTATAGTATAATTATTAGGCTATTATTAGCTATTATAATAATAATTATATAACCTACTACTAAGGAAAACTAGACTATAGAGTAAAACCTAAACTATAATAATAGGAGAAAAGACCTAAGTAGAAACTAGGATATATAGGTATCTAGTTTAGAAAACGAAAGCTAAATAGTTAGTATCTTATAGCTATAAAATAAGAAGCGTATATAAAAGTTATTATTATATTAGAAGGATAGCGAATCTATATAATAATTAACTTAGGTATATATAGAAACTTTATAGACCCCTAATATAGAGAAAAGAACTAAATTTCCTACTACTAAAAGGATAGACCTACGCTAATTATTAGTCTTAACGGAGAAAGCCTAAAATTAGGTCTTACCTAAGAAATAAATATAGTAATAATAGTATTAGGAAACTATAGCGAACGAATTAAATTCGATATTATATCCCTAGGAGAATATAATATTATCCTAGGTATACTATAGTTAAGAGAATATAACCTAAGTATTAACTAATAATAAGGAATAATTATCTTTAATAGATACTTATATAAGAAAATCTATAAAAAAAGAATTAATAAGCTACTATACTACTAAAAGAAGCCTAGCCCTAAAAAAGTAGGTAATCTATAAAACTCTTATAAAGAGAAACCTAAGAGAAATACTTAGCCTAGAGATAGGGCCTATTAGATAATTAATATTAATATTATTATAACTAAAGAATAATTACTAAATATATCTAATAATAAGTTAAGAGACTATATTATAATCGAATTTAAGTCTAAAAGATTATATATAATAGATAATAATCTAATAATACCTAAGGAATATAAAGGATTCTAGGATATTTTTAAACTATTACTAATTAGTAAGCTACTAAAATATAGTCTATATAACTATAAAATTAAGATTTAAGAAGGTATAAAACTAAAATATATACTAATCTATTAACTCTCTTAGAAAGAGTTAGAGACACTAAAAGAATATATTTAAGAGAACCTTAAGAAAGGGTATATCTAGCCCTCTAAGTTACTAGCTAGCTATCTAATAATATTTATAAAAAAGAAGGATAAAAACCTTCGACCTTATATAGACTATTAGTAATTAAATACTATTACTATTAAAGATTAATACCTACTTCCACTAATTAGCGAGATCTAAGACTAACTTATAGGATCTAAATACTTTATAAAGTATAATATTACTAATATATTTAACTATATTAGGATTAAACTAAGAGACGAATAGAAGATAGTATTTAAGACTAAGTTCAGATACTATAAATATAAAGTTATATTATTCGGACTTACTAACGTATTAGTAACGTTTTAATATTTTATCTTTAGCGTACTAAAAGAAAAACTTAATAACTTTATTCTCGTATACCTAGATAATATCTTAGTATTCTCTAAAAACGAGGAAGAATATATTAAATATAATAAATAGATATTATAAAAGCTCCGAGAAGCTAAAGTAACCCTTAAACTATCTAAGTATAAATTCTATATCTAAAAAATCGACTTTCTAGGATATATAATTAGCCTAGGGGGCCTAGAAATATAAGAAGAAAAGGTTAGAGGTATTAAAGAATAGCTAACGCTAAAAAATATTAAAGATATCTAAAGCTTCTTAGGCTTATATAACTACTATCAGAAGATCGTTAGCTTATATACTAAATACGCCGTTAGACTTTACCGATTTACTAAGAAAGGCAAAATTTTTATCTAGGACGACGCTATAAAATAAGCGTTCTAGAAACTTAAGGACCTATTTAAGTAAAGAACTATTATTACTTTATTTAACTATAAGAAACTAATTATAATTAAAATAAATATATCCGATTATACGCTAAGAGTATAGCTTACCTAACTAAGAGATAATAGGAAACCCTAATTAGTAGTATTTTAGTCCTAAAAAATAATCCTTACTAAACTTAACTATAATATCTATAATAAAGAACTACTAGCTATAGTATTAGTATTTTAAGTATAGAGAGTATACCTTAAAGGAGTAAAATATACGGTAACCGTTAAAATAGATTACTATAACCTTACTTTCTTTATAACTATAAAAGTACTTATACGCTAATAAGCGTAATAGTCAGAAATCCTAGGATAATATAATTTCAAAATCGTATATATTAAAGGAACAGAAAACGCTATAGTAAATATACTAAGCCGCAAACCTAATTATAAATTAGGAACTAAGGAAGTAAGCCCCGCTATCCTTATAACTAATAAAAAAGGAGATATTATCTATAATTAGTAAACCCTCGCTACGATAAGCGAAGTTAAGGATACTAAATAGCTCGATAAGCTTAAAGAAGCTATAAGCTAAGATAAAATACTACTAAAAATCCTTAACTAACGTGGTCGGTAAGCGAGTGGCCTATGTAAGCGAGTGGCCACCCAACCCACTTTTCTACACTTTAATGGATTTATATCAACCAAAACGCCTATATAACAATTAATCTCTAGCTTTATATATATTCCTTCTATATCCGATCTATCCGCAATTAGTGTATCGCGGTAGACGCCGCGTCTTTAGTGCCTATATATCCCGCGGTAGTAGGCTTAGTAGAGCTAGTATTACCTGCGAGGGCTCCTCATAAGTCTCCTCGAGCTATAGTGCCTCTCGTACGGATAGACTGTTATCGTAGGCTATCTATTTAGTTATAAGAGCACGCTTTTGCCTTTGCGTAGCGTTTGTGGCACGTAGCTACTTATTTTCTTACTCGAGAAGGATACTATTTTATATTACGATCTAATAGCCTTTAATAAGCTGGTTTAACGTAGTTTACGAAGGTAAAGGCGGACTTTTCGAGCGTTACTTTAAGAAAGCTTTGATTAAGGATGCTTACTTTAAAAGCTCGTCGATATTCGCGGGCGTATAAAGGTAGAAAGTACTCGATTAACTACCGTGGCTTATAGGAGGTATTAGCGTCCGAAGTTAAATATTTAGCTTTAATAGCACTTATTAAGGATTAACCGACACTAATCCTACTACTCGGAAGCTATTCTATATTATAGTTAGTTTATAGGCGTTAACGCGAGCTTATAAGTATATAAAAAGGAAGTTAAGTTTGTCGATATAGTTAATCCCGAGCCGTATCTTTTGGTCGATTAAACCGCCGTACGAACGCTTTAATACGGCGAAACATCCGATATTAAGAGGCTAAAGTAGATACGAGGAATATAGCGGTATACAGATTAGGATAATATTATAATCCGCGCAGATTTAATCGAACTCTAGTGTAAGATAACTTCTATATCCGTTAAGGACTAGAAGGCGATATCGTCTATACGTACGATAATTTGTTAACGGAATAAATTATTTTTGAAGCTAACGAAGGCCTATCTTATCGGTTATCTATCTATTTGCACTAACTTCGAAGCGCTAGTTAGGTAGAAGGTCTTTAAACTATACTTAATTATATTACTTACCTTTAAAGATAAGCGTTAGTGGAAGCGCCTACCCTAAAGCGTTAATTAACTCGATCGCAGTTATCTACTCACGGTTCCCTAGCTATAGAACTAATCTCCGGCTATAGTATTCTGATCGGGTGATTACTTTTTGGGCCGTATAGAGGCCTATCGCGAAGCTAGTCTCGTTAAAGTTATAGATATCGTCTAGTAGGATATCGTATTACTAAATTATGGTTTATATAAGGTTAAACCACGCTCGAATAATCTTTGGATCCTCTTATTCCGCCTATTAGTAATTATATCGTCGAGAAAAACGAGCTTTAAGCTCTGGATAGCATTAGGTAAAGTTATATACCTATTTTTCGCTAATAGTCTGGATAGGGGTAGAACCGCGCTTCGTAAGAAGAATATTCGCTATTTCTCGTACGTAAGCTTACGTAGGGGCAGCTCTATACGTATCTAGCGATAATATACGTTCCTTTAGCACTTCCTCTTTAATTTAGGTTATTTTATGATTATTTGCGCGAGTATTTACGCGATTTATTGTGCCAGCGATACGGCGACGAAGGGTTATACAAGGAATATTAAAGCGATATATAGCTTCGGTAACTAAGCGAATTTCTTCCTTTTGAATCGCTTATATAGTAAGTAAGAGGCGACCTTCTTACTGAATATAATCCTAGCTTGATCCGACGCGAACTAGAGGTATGGTACTTAATAGAAGATAGGTAGGTACGCGGAGATACGAAAAAGTAGGTTGGGTGGCCACTCGCTTACATGGGCCACTCGCTTACCGACCACGTTATAACCTAGATAACTACGTAATCCGACGAGAAGATAGACTAATAATTAACTATAGGTTAATCTATGTTCCTTAAATCTTAACTAGAGAAGTTATACGAAGACACTATGACTAAATAATATATAGTTACTTAGGAATCGAGAAAATAATAGAATATATCTCGTATAACTACTACTTACCTAATATATATCAGAAAATATAAATATATATCTAATAGTATAAAACTTACTAACGAGATAAGCTAACGAGATATACTCTATATAAAGAACTTTAGCTAACTAAAGCGCTAAAGAAACTATAGGAATAGATTACTATAGATTTTATCACGAAGTTACCTAAATCCGATAGATATAATATAATTATAATAGTTATTAATTAACTAACTAAATTTATATATATAATTCCGATAAACGAAGGAATTAATATATAGTAGATAGCGAATATCTTATTATAGTAGATCTTTATAGTCTATAATATATCACAAAAAATTATATCGGATAGAGATAAGCTCTTTACGTCTAACCTATAATAATCTCTAATAGATTAAATTAGTATAAAGTATAGACTCTTTATCGCTTACTATCTATAAACTAATAGATAAATAAAAAGAACTAACTAAATATTAGAATAATATCTAAGATACTATATAAACTACTAATAAGACGACTAAGTAGGATTATTACTAATCGTATAATTTATATATAATAATATAATATATATAATAATAAAAGAATCTCTATATTACATTTTATTTAGGTATAATCCTACCCTTATAGGCGAAGCTTATATAGAGAAACCTATAGTAGAGTTAGTATAACTCTTAGCTACTAGAATTAGATAGTTATATCTCTAATTAGCCTAAGATATTAAGTTCCTTAGCCTTTATATAAAAATATATTATAATTAGTAATACTAGGAAGGCCCTAACCTTTTAAAGGGGGAGAAGGTTTACCTCCTATAATAAAATATTAAAACTAAATAACTAAGTATAAAACTTAACTATTTATAACTAAGATTATTCGAAATCGAAGAAAAGAAAGGACTAATTAATTATCGCTTAAGACTACCTAATAGTATATAACGAATTTATCTAATATTTTATATTTTATTACTAGAACTTATACCTAAAAACGCTAAAATCGCTACTAATATTAAAATTAAAGATAAAATAGAGAATAAATATAAGGTTAAGAAAATCCTAAAATATAAATAAATTAATAATTAAGTCTATTATCTTATAAAATAGAAAGAATATAATACCTTAGAGAATATATAGGAGTCTATTAAGAACCTAAGGGGCTATCCTTAGAAGATTTAATAGTATTACTACTAAAGGAAGAACCTCTAGAAGCTATTAGTAAAGAGATATTTAGGCTATCCTAAAAAAATAATAGATCCTAATTAAAGAACGCTATTATTCTTATTAGACTAACGTCCTCTAATATAGCGGCTAGCTAACGAACTTCTTACTATTTAGCTAGCTAATTAAAATTCGCGAACTCTATAATAGAAGGTAGATTATCCTTATTTAGCTAATTAGCTACTATTTAGTTATAATCTAATATCTAACTATTACGATTCTTAAGAAATTATTAATACTTTTATAACTAAAGAATTTTAGCTATTATTTTATTTATCTTTTAAGAATACTAAAGGAATAACTTCTAGGCCTCTATAAGGTCTGCGGATAATTTCTATTTCTTACGCTATAGATTATCTTACTCCTTATTAGAATAGAAACTCCGCTCGTACGTCTAGCTATAACGAACGTAAGTTAAATACTTTCTATTATTAGTATAAGAACTTATTATATAATATTTTCTACGAATAAGATAATAATTATAAGGAGAATCTATAGGATAACTAAAGCGTTCGATTCTATTAGCTAAATAATTATTATTAGTATATTTATTATACTTTAGCTTTTAAGTAGCACTTTTCGGTATAATAGAATATATTAGAAGAAAAATTAAGAAAATAAGAGACTAATACTTACCTAAGGGGGGTAAGCGGTTATAAGGGATTTTAGGGATAAAATCCTTAAGAGGGGGAGATAATATTATAACCCCTATAGCTACTAACTATTTAAGGGACTATAACTTATAGATAGGCTACTAAGAGCTAACGAACCTAATATATATAATCTAGAAAGGGAGCTATTTCCTAAGGCTTACTTACTATCCTAGAATATACTCTATTTAGTAACTAAACGGTTAGTGCTAGTTATATAATAATAAAGAGTATACTAAAGGGACTATTACTAGGTCACTAGCGATATACTATAGGTAGTACTATATACTATCTAGGCGAAGGATATAAGGATACTCTTTCTTATACTTAGTTTAGTTCTTCGCGATTAATCCTATATTATTATTTAGAACCTACTATATAATAGTATCTCTACTATTTAACTTATTAATAAACCCTCCTATAATTAGGTTAGCTTATTCGTAATTTGCCTTTATTAGCGCTCTACCTAATATATCCTATAAGAACGACTCTATAGACTTAAGCCTATATAAAGCCTAGCTCCTAGGAAACGGTACGGTTATAAGTTACCCTCTTAGGATTCGTAGTTAGTGCCTAGAAGGCTGTATTTAGCCTACTTAGCATAAATACTAATTCTACCCTATAAGAATTCGGGTATTCTCCGGTACGTATTACCTTCGAGCACTTAACTCACCGTGACCAGTTAGCAACGCGTAACATCCTATTATTATAGTTTAGGTTCTACTCTATAGTCTAGTTTTCCTTAGTAGTAGGTTATATAATTATTATTATAATAGCTAATAATAGCCTAACGATTATACTATAAGTGTCTAGCGTAACCTTAGTATATATATTATATATTATCGTAGGGGTATATAGGTAGCTCTCCCTAAAGTTCTTTAAGTAGACTTTTTATTAGTTTATCCTCTTTATTATTATTTTATTTCTTTATAAGTAATTCGCTAATTTCTTTATTAGTTAGTATTATCTATTTTTTAAGTAATTCTTAAATTTTCTTATATATTATTTCTATCTAGATAAGTTTATTAAGGATATTATTTATTCGGTAGCGAACTCCTTATAAGATATCTTCTATTTTATTACTTTTTTAGGATATAGTAAGGAATTTTTCGATTTACTTATCTATTAGGGTAATATACTTTTTAAGTAGTTTCTAAGTAATCTTATATAGATCTTTTATATTCGTTAGTTTATAAGCGATATTATATAATTAGTATCGGATTCCTATAATCTACCTTTCTTAGGTATATTCTAGAGATTCTTAAGGTATTCCTAGGCCTTCCTATAGGGTTCCTAAGGATAGAGGTAGAGTTTTTAGGATCTCCTACGTTTCTAAGGTAGCTTTATTTATATCCTAGAACTTATAGCTCTAATTTTAGGAGTACTCCGAGAGTTCTAGGGAGTTAATAATATTCTAGGAACTATACTAAGTCTATTCTTAACTCTTAATATATTCCTAACTAACTTCTAGAAACTTAGATATATTCTATCTATTATAATAACTTAGTTCCGTTATCTTAATTAATAGTTATCTATTAGTTAATAAATATTAGTTCGTTAGTTATTAATCGCGGACCCTTATAGATTATAGGTCTAGGCTCGTAGGCCTAGTAGGTTAGTAATCTATAGCTATTTAGTTAATTAAACTATATACTCTTCTAGGTTTATTATCTTAGGTCCTAGGACTTAATTAGTTTATTTTTTTTAGTAACTTAGAGCTATTATATTTTCTTTTTTATTTAGTAGGTAGTAATTATTTATTTAAATACTTTTTTAATTTTACTTACCTCCTTTTTTAGGTTAGTAATACCCTAAAGTTCCTCCTTTAAGTATTATTATATTTATATTATTTAGTTAATTAGTTTAGTCGTCTCTTTAAAAGATATTTCCTAGATTATATATAGCTATTAAGTCTTAATATTAGTAATATTATATCCTTTATAATTCTTTATAGCTTATAGCTATTATAATTTCTCTTTATTCCTTTTACTTTTATATTCCTTAGCTTTATAACTTACTTTATTATAGTTAAAGTAGAGGTTCCTATTTTTGTAACGTTTTTATTTTTTTATAGGAAGCCTTATTATATTAAGGTCTATAGGTTATAGTCCGTAGGGATCGCTATCTTTACCCTTTAATTAGTATTTTCTATTTTTAAATTAGTTATTCTATCTTCTACTAGGATTCTGTTTCTAGTTATTAACTTCTTTCTTTTCTATTTATCTATTAAAGTAGTAGTTATCTATTTTAATAGTAAGGTCGATAAGTTAATTTATAGTATTAGGTCTATCGATTTATACTAACTTATTCTTTACGTAAGATTTAAGTCCCTAAGTATATACTAAGATAAGAGTATAGTTAGCTTATCCTAATATAGCTATAATCTATATAAATTATATAGTATAGTTTATAGTAGATATAGTCTATTATAGTAAGGCTAGTCTTCGTTTAGTATTAATAGTAACGTTAATTTCTCTGAATATTTTATTTATATATTACTAGAAGTTACTATAGCTACTAAAGATTTCTTAGGTAATATTAGACTATTCTTCTATTAGTTTATTATAGTATTCCCGTACGTAGACTTTAAGCTAGTCCTAAGCCTATCCTTAGAGATAGGTAGATATAAAGATAACTTTTATAGCTTCGCTATATAACTTTCCTCGATTTAGGTCTAGGTATATATCTATTTAGGTAAGAAACCCTTAAAGTTTAAATTAGGTTTTATCGAAGCTTTTAGCTTTAGGTAGCTTAGGTCCTAAGATAGCGCTAGCTAGTGCTAAAGTAACTACCTAAACGTATAATTACTTAAGGTAGTCCTTTATATTAGTGCTATATTAATTATAATTTTCCCTAAGCTCGTTAAGCTAGTTAGTAAGGGTATTAATAAAGCGCTAAAGTTTTAGTACCTTACGTTCCTACTAATTTTTCTAATTATCCTCCTAGCTAGTCACTTAGCTAGGGAGGCATAGAGTTTTCCTATAAAAAGATCTAATTACGCTATTATTAGGTATTATAATAATAATATTACGGTTTAGTTAATAAGGTAATTAATATATTATACGTTACTAACTAGTTACGGTAAGTTAAGTACTCAAAGATAATATATACTAGAGAATACCTAAATTCTTATAAGGTAGAATTAGTATTTATACTAAGTAGGCTAAATATAGCCTTCTAGGCACTAACTACGAATCCTAAGAGAGTAACTTATAACCGTACCGTTTCCTAGGAGCTAGGCTTTATATAGGCTTAAATCTATAGAGTTATTCTTATAGGACGTATTAGGTAGAGCGCTAATAAGGGTAAATCACAAATAAGCTAGCCTAATTATAAGAGGGTTTATTAATAAGTTAAATAGTGAAGATACTATTATATAGTAGGTTCTAAGTAATAATATAGGATTAATCGCGAAGAACTAAACTAAGTATAAGAAAGAGTATCCTTATATCCTTTGCCTAGATAGTATATAGTACTACCTATAGTATACCGCTAGTGACCTAGTGATAGTCCCTCTAATATACCCTTTATTATTATATAACTAGTACTAACTATCTAGTTACTAACTAAAGTATAGTTTGGGATAGTAAGTAAGCCTCGGGAAATAGCTCCCCTTCTAGATTATATATATTAGGTTCGTTAGCTCTTAGTGGCCTATCTATAAGTTGCGGCCCCTTAAATAGTTGGTGGCTGCAGGGGTCGTAACACTAAGTTAGTTTAAGGAATAGCTAATTAAGTTTAATACTACTTTAAAGACCCTTTATATATTACCCCCCTTAGCGGAATCTAAAGGAATTACCTTAATATAAATATCCTTAGTACTAACTAAAGTAATTCCTAATATATAGCCCCTAATAGCGCTAATATATAGCTAGCGTTAACTAACTAAGCCTTACCTATATAGACCTTAACTAACTATATTCCGCGATCGATTAAACTAATATAGTTATAATTTTAGCCCTAGACGCTCCTCTATAATATAGAGAGCCTTACTATTAAGACTAAATCTTAGTACGCTCTTTAATAGGCTAGTCTCCTCTATATATAACTCTATAATACCTCTAAGGAAATCTTTATAATTAGTAAGGTATATCTATTTAGGAACCTAATACTAGATACCCTCGTATTACTAGCTATTTTAGTATAGATCTTATAATATATAGGAGGTACCTATATATACTCCTATATAACCCTACTCTATAAGTATCTCTATACTAAGGTATAATATTATATAGCGCTTAAAGGGGTATAAGGCCGCTCCTATAGCGCCTAAGAGGAATATTAAGTTATAGCGGAGTTACTTAAGGCCTTAGATAATAAGATAATAATATAGGAGGCGGATAAGTACTATATCTAACCTTAAATATTATAGTTATTTTACTACTACTATACTAATAATATACTAATTTAACTTTAGTAGAATCTAAATCGCCTCTGCCTAGCTATTAAACTTATTTATAGTCTCCGCTTTACTTAGTATCTTTACTAGGAGTATTCCTAGGTAATAATAATAATAATATATACTTTATACTATAGATTTAGTAACTAAGGTATCTCTCTTTTATATTACTAAGAGTTATAGATTAGTAAGCGAGAGTAGCCTTTTACTAAGGGCGAGGAGGTTAATAAAAGAATTAAAGGTCTTAGATAAAGCGAGATAATAGAGCGATATAGTTATACTTAGTTCTTAGATAAGTTTAACTAAGAAACTATACTCTTCTAGGAACTATACTATCTTAGGCTAGCTATCTATCTTCTATCCCTTCTTAGAGCCTATTACCTATAGTATTAGTTAGTATAATATATCTTAGATAACTAGGTTTTTCTCTATAATATATTTCGCTAGCTTAAAATAGATCGTAGGTATCGTATAAGGTCTTATAAAATCCTTAATTTATTAGCTAATATCTATTTTACTACCTTCTATTAAGAAATAGTCTAATACCTTTATAGGCCTTATACTACGGAGGCGCTTAAGGGCTAGCGACCGCTTATAATATAGATCTTCCGCGATATACTACTAGATAGATAGCTTAAGAGATATATATATCCTTTTAGGCCTAAGGGGACCTAGATCTAATATATTAATATAATATTCGCGGTACTTTAGGGCTAGGAGGGTAATAGTTAATAAGGAGAGCTAGTATAGCGAATATACTAAAATATAAAGCTATATTAAGAACTTTTTCGCTATAGCTTTAATATAATTATTACGATTTACTCCTACTAAATAGTATAAGAGTAACGTAAGTTAGTTTATATAACCTTTATACGTACGTACTAAATACTCCTAAATCTAACCGAATATAACTTTTAATCTAAAGATATAGGGAATTAGCTCCCCCTCTAATATATAACCTATCTTACGTTACTCTAGTACCTACGCTAAGATATTATTAGGTATACTATTAGTAGATAGGTTAAGTACTATTAGATATAAGTAGACCTCTCTATATTACCTTAGGTAAGATAAGAGAGAAGTAAAGCGATATTTACTATAACTCTCCTACTTAGATATTATATTAAGCTAATCCTATTATCGCTACTAACTAGCTTAATCTCAGAGTAGATATTAGAAGGTATCTAAGATAGTACTAAGAATAATAAGCTATTTATCTTAGCGCTTAATAAGGATAGAGAGATTTCTTAGTAAATCTATACGAACTTCTCTCCTTATTATATACTTCGGTAGCTTACTTAGTGAGCTATATAAAGCCCTAAGAATCTTATTAAGTAACTATAGCTTATTACTAATTATAGCGACTTACTTTAGCGAAAGCTAGCCGCTAAAGATCGTATATTATTTTATACGCTATTAATAAATAGCTTTTAGCGCTTAATTATTAAAGATAAGAAGCTTAAGGAGCTTACTAACTATAACTCGCTCTATAATAAATAGTAATAGGCCTATTAATAGGCTTAGTAATATTAAGAGCGTAAGGTTAATACTTAAAAGGCGCTTAACCGGATATAGAAATATAATATATAGATAAAAGATTTATAGAGTAAGAAGAAGCTTATTATTAAAGGGAGGGTCTTCGAAGGTTAAGAGAATTATAACTATATTATAGAGAAATAGGTAATTATATAAGAGAAATTTTCTTAATAAATCGAGGAAATCTTAATAAAGCTAGATCTAGAGTATTTCTTAAGAGAGAAATTTAGCGAGGTAAGGTAATAATAAGAGATAGTAAGGGATAGAAAAAAAGAACTATATAAGTTTAGTTTATCTTAGAGTAGATACTAATAAGACAAAATTTAGTATATTAGTATATTAATAATAGGTAGTCTCTACTATCTACTAATTACTATTAAATATATAAAGTTAAATATAGTTTAATAGCTATTAACTTTCTACCCTAAGCGATTAATAGCTATTATAAACTACTAAGGCTATTTACTAATATCTATTAAATCCTATATAGTCTTTAATAGGTATTAGTAGATAGCTATCTTATATATTTAATAGATATTAGTAGATAGCCTTATATATATATATATATATATATTATATAGATACTTATTAGATATAGCGTAGGTAGTTAATAAAGTAGAAGGGGTAATTCGTATAAGTTACTAAAGAAGATATATATTAAGTATAGATATAAGAGCCCTACGAACTAAAACCCTTTATTATATACTAAATCTAGATAATAGGAAGTTTAGATAAGTAATTAAAGAAAATAGGACGTACCTAATCTAATATAGTTACTAAGATAAATATAGAGTATAGGTAAAATATAGAAGCTAAGTATAGTTTAAAATATATAGGCTTAGGTTAGTCCGAAATACACTAGGTCAATATAGTCAGAAATACACTAGGTCGATATAGTCAGAAATACACAAGATCGATATAGTCGAAAATACACTAGGTCGACTTAGTCCGAAATATAGATCTAAGCTTATATATTTCCGACTAACTTAAGCCTATATATTTAAGACTATAACCCCTTTAGGAATTTCGGACTAAACGCTAACCTCTTTCGGAATTTTAGACTATCTATACCTAGTAAAGGATAGTAACTTTAAACCTCTCTATAAAATTTAATAAAATAGATAAAAATATTCTAACTAATAATATATTATCTAGGGTGCTTTTCTTTAAAGGAAAAAATATAATATAATTCAATCTAGCTTATATAAGCGTAGCTTTTGTGCCGGTTTTTGCCTACTAGACGTTACTTAATGGGCTTTAAATTCTGCTAAAATATATGGGGCGTATTAGATTAAATTTATACGAGCTTCGATAGGGATCCGATCAAAAAAAGCCTACTGGGATCTGGACGGGCATTTCTACTAGTCTCTGGAAATGGGCTCCCATAGTTAATGAAACCCTAGCCTACTGGGACGTATATATCCCACTTACCCCCATGGGATAGGAACTACTCAGATAGTAATAAAATTAAAACTAGGAACTAATCGGAACCCCTAAAATTCTTAACTAGATTTCTAAATAAATTGAACTAATAATAGGTATATAACGAATTACGTAGTAGTGGGTGATAGGGTTTTAATAATATTAGTGATAGCGTAGCTGACCGTACCCTAATAAAATAATTCCCTAACTTTAAATCCCTATAATAACCTCTATATAACTTGATATAGCCTTATAACTCGGATCAATAAATAATTGACTATTAAATTAGACTTACTAAAAATTTAAACGAAAAAAAACCACGGGAACGTAACTATAATAGCACCCTAAAACTAACTGTAATTAGCCCCCTCGGGAAACCCTAACCCCATACAAAAAAATGCTAACTAAACTGTAATGCGCCTCATTACAGTTACCCCCATGGGATAGGCGGACACAATGCCGTAATATTAGCTTATGCAATGTTATCTGCTTTTGGCTGACCAAGAAAGTCACGAATCGGTTGAGGTGGCCAGGGTTCTGCGACATATGGCCTGCAAAACGAATGTTGACCTGATCCGATCCAGTATTCGGCATCATCGTTAGGGAGCAATACTAGTGCCCTAGTATTTGGGGGCACAAGAATTCTCAGTGAAAATTTGTTCACACCGCGGATGTCCCACGAGCACTCCAACCTACCAAATGGGGTTTCGTACGAGGCTTTTGCGTCGTGAATAGTGCCTCCCGGGATCGGTTGAACCTTGATCTTCCTCCACCCGGGTTCGAGTGGACTGATCCCAGCGACGGTCTCATGTAACCAATTGATTACTGACCCAAGCGCATAGTGATTGAAACTGGTCATTTCACCACCATTGATGGAGCCGTCGGGCTTCATGCTATCCCACCGTTCCCATACTGTCGTGGCACCCATAGTGATCGGATAGAGCCAAGAAGGACAGTCTTTTTCTAGAAGCATGCGGTAGGCCAGTTGAGCGTGACCCGTGCGGGTCAAAGCATGGGTTATGATGGGTGTGCCGACAAAGCCAGTTGACACGCGGAATCCAGCTAGACGGACTATATGTGCTAAGCGTGCGCCTGCCGTGACTCTTTGCTGAGGCGTCTTATGTAAAGAAAATATAATGGCTAGACTAAGCGCTGTCTGTGAGTCGCTGACAATGAGTCCTGATGGGGCCATATATTTCTCTTGAAAAGTTGCTTTGAGGCGGAGGTAATCTGCGTAGTAGCGGGTAGCATTGGCTTCCTTGTTAAGGATGCCAGACACTTGAGCGATGACGGAGGTAACGTAGACAAGGTACGCGTCGGCCACGAGGGTACCGTTGGTCCGGGAGTCCCCTGCTCGGTCGGCTGGTGCTGCAGGATCAAGCCAGTCACCTAGCTGCCATTTTTCAAGATCCCAAAGCCCGTCGGTGCCTCGGGGTATACCCTTATCCAACCATTTTATCATGCTCTCGTATTGTGTAGACAGGATATTTACGTCCCCAAAGAACTGGTAAAGCTTCCATGGAGTGAGAACCGTCACATCGTCCCACACTGCCTGAGGATTGCCAGCCCAGAGATCTGGAATAGCATTTGGGATGACCAATGGAGGGATCCCGTGTTCTTGGGAGAGCTGCTCAAATGCCAAGTCTTGCAGCCAATCTCCTAGCATACCGGCAGTGTTGTATAAGAAGCTGGCTGACGGACAAAAGATCTGGATGTCACCTGTCCATCCTAGGCGCTCATCTCGTTGTGGACAGTCCGTTGGGATAGAAAGGAAATTCCCACGCATGCTCCAGATGGCATTCTCATGCAACTGGTTCACCATAGAGTGTGAACAAGAGAACCATCCGGTGCGAATCATGTCAGTATGCATCACCAAAGCGCAAACACTTGACATGGTGAGCGGGCAATCCTCATCGGTGGCAGACCACCCGTTCACTTGTACATATCTGAACCCATGATAAGTATACTGAGGCGACCAGTCTCGCAACTCCTGACTTGATGTAATAACCGAATCGGTGCACTTCGCGTCCCTGAGAGGACGAATCCCTAGCTCACCATTTTCCATCACCTCAGCATGGACAAACGTCACTTGACTTCCGGGCAATTTGTTGAGGGCGCGAATGGACAGCTTCCCAACCAGGTTCTGTCCAAAGTCGACAATAGTTTTGCCCTGTGGCGTCGTGAAGATTGAGGTTGGATGAATTGTTTGTGTAATTCGAACAGGTGGCGCATTGGGGATCACTAATCTCGAGGGAGGAAGTGGAAGAGCCCTCGTTCCCGACCACGAGCTGTCATCAAAAGAGCAAGCGCTGTTCCAACCACTCTGCTCCTCTCGTGCATCGTAAAGTTCCCCGTCGTAGATTTCGCTGCGAATGATAGCGCTGGGACAGCACTTCCATGAAGTGTCAGAATGCAGCCGAAACTCCTCTCCTCGCTCAGACACGACCTCCATCTGAGCAAGCACGGCCAGATCCTTCCCCCACAGGCATCTTTGACCCCCATAGAACCCCAAGCGTGTCGCATACCAACCCTCCCCAACTTCCACTGCGAAAATATTCTCTTTGTCTCGTTCAATCAGCGGCGCGACATCGAATACTTGATAGTTGATACGGTGGTTGTAACTTGTCCACCCGGGTGCGAGACACTCATCTCCTACTTTTCGCCCATTAATGTATGCATTATAGCTGCCCAAACTGGTCACGTATAGTCTGGCTCGGTTGATCGCTCCTTGAATTGGAATTGTAAAAGATTTCCGAAATCGCAAAGGTCGCTGGGCCCCGCTGGTTTCACGTTCAGCAGCAGTGGTGATGGGACGTGCAGTCCAATCCTGGCGATCCAACAGGGCACACTCGACGACAGCCCATGGCGACCACTCGGTATGCCCGAGCTTGAGTTTGTCTTTTTCCCCTCTTGTACTTCCATAAGCCCGGACCCGAACACGGGCATGTTCCCGGGATCTCAGCGGCTTCGTGGGCCAAGCAACCAAAACAGATTCCTCACTGTCCACATGGTGAACCTCTGCCTTGGACCCAGGGGGGTAATTGATTTCGATGTCGTACGCATACTGCTCCCATCCTGAGACGGTCGATGGGGAGGCGAGAAAACGCCATGAGATACGTGGTTCAGTGATGCCAATTCCCAGGCCGGTGGGATGCTGCTCAAAAGATGGTGCTGCAAGACGGGGTTGTTCTTGCGTCATGGTTCTTGAGTCTGATATGACTTGACTAGGAAAAGCGGGTGAATTTTTCTCCTTTCCCCAAGTATTTGGTCTATCAAGTCGTGTTGTACGCGTTTTTTTATAATCGAGATCTTATAGCCTATACTGGAAGTCGTGTCACAATCAGCCCTCGGCCTACATTAGCCCGAGACTGAATCAGTGAGTAACGGCTAAAGTCTTGTTGTGGCTAAACCGATGGTCAAGCTAAGTGGTCGAAATTCGGAGTACGAGAGACATTCAGAAAGAGGCGTCCCGCCTCGTAATCAGCAATACCCCTTACACATCTCCTACAAACATTGCGGTCCAATTGGCCTACCTGATAGAAGACATACCGTCCAGTGTGACCGTACAACACCTGATCTGCTACTATAGGCTATTTTTCTTGATACAACATTATACATCTTACACTTTCCCACATCGGGCCGGTAACGGTGAACAATTAAGAGATTAGGTATCTCGATACTAATTTTTCCAGTCAACGAATCTTACGGCTAATATGGGAAGCCCTTAGCTTTAGATACACTGCACTCCCGATTTGGGCACAGAGTATCATGTAGCAAAACCGCGGCTCAAAATGAGCAGGTCTAGGGTGTCCTATTGTCCTCATATGGTATATATTGATTATGATTGAATCATATCAAAGCAAGCTCATGAAACCCTATGGACTAGTACCAATACTGTCTGAATTTAGATCAGGCGGAACCAACAAGGAATGAGCAAACTGGTTCATTATCTAGAAAACGCTCGACCGGGGTATCTTGAACTATTCGTAAATTATAAATTCGAAGCTGTCTATCGGCCCAAAATTCCCCGCAAAAGCGGAAAGTAATGTGATTTCATACATGATTAATCAGTTTAAATTTCATGTGCAGGAGACTCTAGCTGCTGGGTTACCATGTCTCAGCGATGAGTGTCGCCTCTGCGGGGTATATTGGCCTAGTAGCAACGAAGTTGATTATGCGTCATATGGTGTGTAGGCGTCGGTCAGTGCTATCCTTCCCGAAACGGGAATTATTTCGTATTCGGTTCCTGATTTGAGTGGGACACGTGTTGGCAGCAGCCCCACCGTACAACCAAGGGAAGCTCAAGCCTCGAGGGCAAGTAGAGCGTCAAATACCTCGTGGAATGCAAGAGGAGTTGGTCACACCAGTAGTACGAGATAGTGTTCCACTGTACAATGTATTATCGCACTCAAGGTACCATCAACTTTGCTACATTTATGTAGTGCGATTGTGTCCCAATATCGCGGTTGTGTAATGCTAACTCAGAAACGAAGTGAAACATAGCCGAGCACTGGTCTCTGTATGTGATAAATAAATCTCTGCGATGACCGTATTCCGCGCAGAACCCTGAGGTGCGTAGACATGGCTTCTGCGGCCCTGCATCGTACTTTTGCCAAACTCGATGGTTTCACAGCTGGAATGTCGAGAAGGAGAGCAATGGATTCGGTGTCCAAAGGCCCGACTGCCCATCATTTTAGCCGAATGATAATAGAGCGGTCTTAGATCATGTAATGCAAGTACTGTATGGTCTTTTTTTTTTTTTGGCTTAGTTGCTCCTGGCATAATCCAAGTGTCCCCTTATCGAAACGCCGAACATTTTGATTGCACAGCTGCTGCCACAGTGTAATGAATGTACGAGCAAACGCGGTGCCGTAGGTCAATCTGATCTGGTACCGATTCACTCAAAGTCTTGTTTTGCGTCAACTTGGTAGCATACCAGATAATTACTATCCAACCCGTTCTATGCGTATTTGAGGTTTGTCTGCGTATTCGTATCCAACCATCACCCCCTCGACAAACTCCAGCAAACCGGCTGCATGGTAAAGGTCTCGACACATCTCGACCGGGCGTTCTTAAAGAGTATTTGTTGCTTCCAATGTCATCTGACTTTGCTCAGGCTACGCCTTACATTAGGGTGTCGGCCCCGGTGCTTTAAAGTTCCTGATTAGTCATATTGTTCTCCCTAGAGCACCTGTCCTCCCCAACAGTGTGTCACCTAATTGGGATTGAAGGGTTTAGCGGGGATATTCAGACTTTTTTCCCCGCTCACTTCTCCAGAATGACCTAGATGGGGTGAAACTCCCTTTGATGAAGCTCAACTAGGGGTTTTGTGCTCGATCACATCAGCAAATTACTTGTCTCATGATTCACCGATGTCGATGGAAGTCTTCACAATGAATCAGTAACACTATTCAGGCTCATGCCGGAGTACTGCTTGCTGTTTCCAGACTACTTTTAGTGATAAACACGCAAAAGCAATGCATCAGTTGTAGCCGAGACCATAAAGTCTTGTCGTTCTTACACGAAGCCACATATGGTCACGAGTTACTTCCAGGCTTAATTGGGGTGGCGCAACAAAGTCACCTCAACCATATGAACTACTCACTACAAGTATCTATTTAGCCTGGATCCAAGCCGGTTATTGGGGCTCGGGGAAGATAAACCCGACATTCTCAGATGCTCCTCATACGTTCTCTAGACTTTACAAACGCAAGGTGATTCGGCTTTCTCGCCTTTCACATAAAGAATATAAAAGTACCTCTCCAGAAGGCTCAAGAAACCAGAAAAATTCCATGCTCCTAAGTCCCGCTCCCCAGTGGCATAACTCTGACTATACTGTTTCCAGCCACAATGTCTATCGCGAACCTTGAACAAGAACGAATCCAACAGTTGATCAGGGAGGCACCGGCGTGGTACAGGTCGTCCAATTTGATCAAGCTTTACCTGCTCCTCATTGCCCCTCTCCTGACCTCAACGGCATGGGGTTTTGATAATAGCATGACTTCTGGTCTGCAATCAATCAATGCATTCATGGATAGGTTTGGCCATCCCACCGGTTCTCGCCTCGGGTTCTTTGGGGCGTCCATGTCCGTTGGCGGAATTGCTGCATGTCTCGTTGCCGGTCCGCTGACGGACCGATTTGGCCGCCGGCCCATGTGTTCTATCGGAGCTGCTCTCGTAGCAGGAATGGCCATAATGGAAACATTCTCAACAAGCTTTGCCATGTTCACGGGTGGTAAGGTCATATTGGGATTCGGGGCTTTTTTGCAACAGGTCGCTGCTCCTGTGCTAGTCACGGAGCTCGCGCACCCAAAACAGCGGGTCGTGCTCAGTTCCATATACAACACAAGTATCTTCATTGGACTTATCATCGGAAGTTGGATTACCTTTGGTACCTACAGACTGAAGTCTGAGTGGGCGTGGAAGCTTCCTTGTGTTCTCCAAGTGATGATCCCCGCATATCAAACTATCATGATTTGGTTCGTTCCCGAGAGTCCACGATGGCTTGTTTCAAAAGGCCAAATTGAAAAGGCACGACAAATCTTGATCAAATTCCACGGTAACGGAGTCGAGGATGAGATTGTGCGATTTGAACTGCAGGAAATCATTGCCGGTGTGGAGGCCGACAAAACAGTGATGAAATTTAGTTGGGAGGCTATCAAATCAACACTCGGTTCTAAGGGTAATAGATATAGACTCTGGCTATGCATTTGGACTGCCGTCGGATCTCAGACAATTGGTGGTGGATTCACAGCCAGTTATCTCCCTCTCATCCTAGATCAGATCGGGATGAGCTCCGAGAAGGACAAGACGCTAATCAACGCATGCATCAACATTTTCAACTGGCTCTGCGCATTTCTTGCAGCTTTCGTCATCCCTCGTGTCAGGCGTCGTACGATTTTCCTCTTCTCCGCTATTGGAACAAACGTCACTTTCCTCATCTGGACTATTCTATCGGAACGATATATTGCAACAAACCATATCGGGCTTGGAATTGGTGTCCTGGTTATGATCTTCGCCGGCAGCTTTTTTGTCGTGCTTTGTTGGGTACCACTGGTGATTGCGTACCCTTTGGAGACAGTAACGACAAAGCAACGCGGCGTTTATTTCGCCATCACTATGTTCACAATCAACGTGACGGCCTTTTTCACCACTTACGTTACTCCTATAGGGATTGGTAATATTGGCTGGCGTTATTATATCCCAACATGCGTTTGGAACGTGATAGTTCTGCTCGTCGTCTATTTCACCTTTGTTGAGACTACTGGTATGACTTTGGAGGAGATTGCGGTGCTATTTGATGATGCAGATGATCTTATAAATGCAAATATTGCGGTGAGAAAGGACTTGAATGCGAAAAGAGATATTTCTACCTGTCATGTGGAGGATGTTGCAGGTGAGAGTGGGAAGAAAGAAAAGGTTTGATCTGAGCCATGTCAGATGGATTAAAGAAGGTTGAGATTGATTGAGACCAATTTACCTAGGATCAGCAAATGTTGTGGGGCAATATGACTGTGTTTCCTTTTCAACCGGGTTCTCAATGTCACAAATTGATGCCATTCATTCTGTTCGTCATTTTTCTTGTCGTTTCTGCGCATAGCAAAGTCATTGAGAGTATTGGCAATTTACCTGGCACGAAGAACTTGCCGGAGGGCCAAGTCAGGGATCTGATATCTCGAATGTACACCACGCCTCTCACTTCCCCGGCGTTAATACTCCGATCACTATCCCCGTGAAGTTCTTACCAGTCATGTCCAACGTATAACCCTACCCACGCAATTCCCAACCATTCCGACTATGAAGCTTTTCGATCCGAGATTTAAGTTTTGTAAGCCATGTTATTTACAGATACCGAAATTGCATCTTTGTAGACCGTGCACAGCTCACTTCCATATTTGCTCCGGTTGTAATCGAAGTATTCTTTGACTTGCTCACTACATCGAAGGCCACTCGTTGCTTCTTTACCTCATACAGTATTCTGAAATACCTGTCCTCTTCCCTCTAGTATGTCCATCTCATTCTACCCTCTCCAGTCCTTGTCAACTTATAGACAGGATTAACTCAACTGTCTCAGTCCCTTCAAACTGTCGAAGTCTTCGGCCAACGAATGCCGTCGAGCTCCCCGTAAATTGCCCTGGTTCCATGAGCAATGAAAAAGAAGAAACGGCTTCGCCGTCGGGTGAAATTGAAATCTTGCTAACATCTGGATCAGGAATCCAAATTGAGTCCACTATTAATGACAGTGGTCAAGGAATTGGAAGCACGCCTCTTTCTTGCAACCGCCATTGCTGCCCCCGGTATTTGTTGTATTAGCCGCGAGGTTGGCTCTTGATTAGCCGGCCAAGTTCGCCCTTTCGACCAATCTACAGCAGCAAAAAGGTCTCTCGGCCCATCGCCATTCGTCCCGCATGATTTCTCTGCACACCGGGGTATACTAGCCACCAGTCGCTGTAAAGATTTTGAGCCATATCCCATGCCCATTGTAATAACAGAACGATGATCATTTTGACCCTGCTGTCGGCCAGAAAATCAAGTCCTTGTGGCCTGAGTCAATTCAATTCAAATTATATTAACCTGATCGAGCCTAACTAGTGTGGTCGAGGCTATGCAGAGGCTTCGTCTAATTCAAAGAAGAATTCGTGTCTTTAACTCTAGACTTGTGGCTCGTAATACAAAGTAAATATAAAGAGAAAATGGCCTCTGCAAGAGGCCAGCACAGAAAAGAGTGTCAGAATATCTAGAACCCTATATATAATTCGGCCTTTATAAAAATTAAACCTAAAAGATAATATCTATAGTCTTGTACTTCTTCTGTATCCCCTTGCCCCTAATATGTATTCCTACCTCTTTCGTTACTCCTCTCTTTCTATATAAAGAAACTTCAAGTGCTTCGGTACTTAATTAATTATAATATATATTATATGATTGATTAGTCGGTAGCCTGACTATTCTTAGCGGCCTAGCCTATTATGTATTAATACATACTGTAACGTGGTCGGTAAGCGAGCTGCGCATGTAAGCGAGCTGCGCACCCGCCCACTTCTTCTCTATATGTTGACACTTTTATTAACCACAATGCCTTTATATTGATTAATTCCTAGCTTTACAGGTATTCCTTCTATGTCCATTCATTCCGCAATTAGTATATAAGGGTAGACGACGCGTCTTCGGTACTAGTGTATTCTACGGTAGTAGGCTTAGTAGAGCTAGTATTACCTAAGTAGGCTCCTTATAAGCCTCCTCGAGCTCTAATACTTCTCGTACGGATAGTCTATTATCGTAGGTGTTGGAATATAGACCAATGCTACATAGAAAGATCTATCCTTATATTCAACATATAAGACTAGTCCGCATCGATCACATGACCCATTTCTTTTTGCACCAAATAAGGTTCTGACCACTTTTGATTTTGGCCCGCGGCCGACTGGGCAATGGCCCATCGACCTCCCCGAAGGATAGGCGGGACCATTTTTCCTTTAGGGGTAAATAGTCCGTTTCTAGGCATCAATGGTCCTTTTCCTTCGGGGGTGCCTTCGGGGTGGCTTAGACCGACGATCCTTGACCTCATTCTTTTCGCTTCTCTTCTGTTCCCTTCTTTGCCACCTTGATTATATTGTTGCCTAGTGATTGTACGTCATTCAGACATCATTCTAGACGTCGTATCTAGGCTATCCTAGCCTATAAAGACGTCCTTTGTTCCTAGCAGATAGAATCAAGTCAATTCCACTTTTCTATAGCCTCTTCTATCCTTCTTCCTTAGAACTGTGGTTCTGCCTTCGTTTAGGCTGTATCTGCTTATAGCCTATCCTAAGACCTTTGACCTTTCTAACCTTGTCTGGCACTGACTGACCCCGTCAGACTAAGGTTGATCCCACGGACTTAAGGGGCCACGAAGTGCTTCGTGGTAGTTCTGCCCTTACAGCCCGACAGTAGGCTATCTATTTAGTCTTATAAGTACGCTTTTACCTTTATATAGCGTTTATAGTACGTAACTACTTATTTTCCTGCTCGAGAAGTATATTATTTTAAATTATAATCTAATAGCCTTTAATAAGCTAGTTTAACGCGGTTTACGAAGGTAATAGCGGACTTTTTAAGCGTCGCTTTAAGAAAGCTTTAATTAAGGATACTTACTTTAAAAGCTTATCTATATCCGTAGGCGTATATAGGTAAAAAGCGCTTAATTAATTACCGTGGCTTATAGGAGGTATTAGCGTCCGAAGTTAAATATTAAGCTTTAATAGTACCTATTAAGGATTAATTAGCACTAATCCTACTAATTAGAAGCTATTTTATATTAAAGTTAATTTATAGGCGTTAACATAAGCTTATAGGTATATAAAAAGGAAGTTAAGTTTATTAATATAGTTAATCCTAAGCTATATCTTTTAGTTAATTAAACTATTATACGATCGCTTTAATATAGCGAAGTATCTAATATTAAGAGGCTAAAATAAATACGAGGAATATAGCGGTATATAGATTAGAATTATATTATAATCTGCGTAGATTTAATCGAACTCTAGCGTTAGATAACTTCTATATCCGTTAAGGACTAGAAGACGATATTGGCTATATATATAGTAATCTATTAATAGAATAAACTATTTTTAGAGCTAGCGAAGGCCTATCTCGTTAGTTATCTATCTATTTATACTAACTTCGAAGCGCTAATTAGGTAGAAGGTCTTTAAACTAAGCTTAATTATATAGCTTACCTTAAAAGATAAGCGTTAGTGGAAGCGCCTACCCTAAGGCGTTAATTGACTTAATTATAGTTATCTACTCGCGGTTTCCTAGCTATAAAACTAATCTCTGGCCGTAGTATTCTAATTAAGTAATCACTTTTAGGCTATATAGAGGCCTATCGCGAAGCTAGTCTTATTAAACTTATAAATATTATCTAATAGGATACTATATTACTATATTATAGCTTATATAAGGTTAAACTACGCTCGAATGATTTTTAGATCTCTTATTCTACCCGCTAATAATTATATCGTCAAGAAAAGCGAGCTTTAAGCTCTGGACGGCGTTAAGTAAAGTTATAAACCTATTTTTTGCCGACGGTCTAGATAGGGGTAGAACCGCGCTTTATAAGTAGAATATTCGCTATTTCTCGTACGTAAGCTTATATAGGGGCTACACCGCTTAGATCTAGCGATAGTATCCGTTACTAGAGTATATCTTCTTCGATCTATATTAATTTATAACTGTTTAGGCGAGTTTCAGCGCGATTTATAGTACCGCGGAGTCGCGTACGTAGTGTAGATTCGGGCACACTAAAGCGACGTGCCGTCTCGCGTATAGATATGATTTCGTTTTTTTGAATAGCCTTTATAGTAAGTGATATACGGCCCTCTCTCTCGATGGAGTCCTAGCTTAATCCGACGCGAATTAGAGGCATGGTGCTTAATAGAAGGTGAAGGGACGCGCGGAGATGCGGAAAAGTGGGCGGGTGCGCAGCTCGCTTACATGCGCAGCTCGCTTACCGACCACGTTAGTGGGAGAACCGGTGACATAATAGCATATGCCTTCAGTTGGGGACAGCAAAGCTGGTTTGCCCCTAGGAGCAAGAGAAAACGGCATAAGGGGATGTGTAGATTGCGAGGCTTATTTGATCAACTAATAGCGCTGATACATGTTTAATGAATTTTGAAGCATTTCTGATAGCTACTAAATGTACAACATATGGTTCCAAAATTTCTGAATATCTGAGGTCTGTCATTTTTTTGATAGATGCTTCACTGATTTTGTGTGCGTTCACGCAAAGCAGCATTCAAATCATCGCGAACAAAACACAGATCTAGACTAAAACTTCTAGCCAATTCCTCCAATTCCTCAGTTGTCTTACCCTTGAACAGTTCGGCAAATTCGCCATATAGCGACTGAGCGAGGAACGTGCGAATCACCGCCCTCATAACATGATTCTTTGTGTCCCAGTTCAGTGGGTAAGTTTTCTTTGCGTTGGGGGATACCTTATCAATCCACTTGACCAAAGGAGTCAACACAGACTCAAGCTCGGGCGAACGGGTTGTCGAGAATCCGTCAATACACAGCAATTGTTTCTTCTCAAACATTTGAGCTATAAGTCGATTCCAGGCGGAGTCTTGGCGCGTCGATACCATTCCCATCAGACCAATATCCTTGTACGTCCATGTAGACCAGCAGATGTGATGCTTTTCATAGATTTGCAACTGGCGGCGGAGCAAGTTGTACCGGCACTGGTTGATTTCCTGCTCGTTTTCTGAACCGGAAAGGGCGTAGGTTGGACCGAACTCGCCATTCCAAATGGGAACGTTGTTCTTTCTATTGAACTCGCATTTTCGCAGAAATTGTGATTCAAGCTTGAAGTCTTGTTCGGGGGTGCCGCGGTACAACTCGCCTTCAGGAAAGCCCATCATGCTGTAATCGTGAATGGAGTACACTGAATTGGGGAGGATCTCGTGGAACCCCTCCCATTCCATGGCGTAGGTGTTGCCGTCTAGAAAGAGGATGTGGGCTGGGTCGATGCTGCGAATGGCTTTTTCAACTCGAGCGTAGAATGGGGCGAGGAGCGATCTGGAGGGGTCTGCTGGTTCATTCAATGGGTTGTACCCTGCGACCCACGTGTTCTGCTTATACCGCTGAGCAATTTGTTCCCATAGCCAAACTGTTCTGTCCTGATGATCTTTGTAGTCCCAGAACGCAGCGTAGTTGGAAGGGTTATCGGAGTGCCAGTCTTGATTCTGACCTCCGGGGACTGTATGCATATCTAAGATGGTATATATCTTGTTCTCAGAGCACAGCTTAATTACCCGGTCAAGATGCTTGAAGCCGCTTTCTTTGAGTACACGGGGATTCAGATCGTCTTCGAAATGGCGGTGGTTGAAAGGGAGTCGGAGAGAGTTTAGACCTAAAGAATGAAAGAATTTGGCGTCTTCTTCGGTGAAGAAATAGTATAACCAGCGGTCGTAGAAGAACTCGTAGCTTTCTTGTCCCATTGCTTCGCGCATTGCTGCTCGGATGCCGGACTCGTGGCCTGGGTAGCCAGTAAGAAAATTCTCCATGCTAGATATGATCAGTAATACTCTGGGACGCTATTTGAAATTGAGAACGCACTTTAGCCATCCTCCAAGTGAGGAACCGCGTAGTACCACCGGAGCACCATTCCCATCAACAAGCTGCGTTCCTTTCACGCGCAGGAATCCAGTAGCCATGATAAGATAACGTCGGAGAGAACAATTTACCACCTCTGTTTAAAAACTAAGGGGAGGTTTAGCATGAGCTAAGATTTATACCCCGTGAGAAAAGCATTAAACTTAAACCCCCTTAGTAGTCCTCGGTGAGCATTGCCCCGATGCACATAGTTCAGTACCCCTCACATTAGGTAAAGGAGTCGCCAGTGGTTGGAATTCGGAATTCAGGCTAATTGATATTTGAGCTTTCAACATAACCGGTGAGGTATTTACATTCTGCTCGTGGTCCAGATACGTGATACACATGAAGAACTTGAGGCTACTCGCATTCGACTCATCTATCGTGCATAATGCCTTTGGCCTTCTGAGACTTTGAGGTGCTCACCTGAAGAATGACCCTGGACAGAAAGAATTCTCTCGTCAGAAAACGGTAAATGTCGAACTCGCGGATTAAGAGCACCACAAGCACTGTGGCGGTAATGCTTGAAGGACCGCTTTTCAACTTTCTTCATCGACTGCCGCCGTCGCTGGGGGATCTATCAGGGATCCATCTTCATTATTGACGACCAACTAGACCAGTTACTCACATTCGGTGGTCGACAGCGTAGTAAGGTGGGAGACCTGCGAATGCAAGGCTAGTCTGCAGCCGCAATGCCGTCTCTTGGACCGATCCGTTCATGCCGATTGCTGATGGTTCCAGTTGCAGCTCTATGTTCAAGGCTTCGGTCGCAATAATCGCAACTACTCACTTTTAAAACGTTAACTTGATATGCTACGTTGTTCGATCATTTTTGAATTCATAGGACCGGGCGGAAGAAAATTCCTCTTGCATGACATTTAGCTTCGTGCATTCTCCTCACACGTTCCTGTGCAGGTAATTTCTCTTTTCGGAATTTTGAACAAGAAACAACATGGATAAGGTGTCGACTTCCATTGTCGAGAAAACGAGCAATTGGCAGATCTTCCTTGATATAGCTTCTAATTTTGAGTAGCAGGTTGCTCAATTTGATCATTAATTATTGTGATCACTGTGATTACGAGCTGCTTTGTAGCAGTGAGATGGAAAACAAAGGGTAGGAAGTGGTCCCAACAAGGCCTCCAGCAAGATACTTTTCTTCTTCCTTCTTCTCCCAGAAACGACAATTTGTTGAATGCCACCCTAGTGACTTGATATCCTCGTGCCTGAGTGGGAAAAACACTGTATCGCGACAATCAGCAGGTAGCTTGCCGCGTCCCTTAAGTCACTCATGCTGTAACTCGCAGTTTGCCCCCTTGCTTGTGTTACTCGGGAAGAGGTTAATGACAACCAGGGGTTCCATAAGGTCCTCGAGATCACTCTGATAATACACAAACTAGACAAAACAGGGAAACTGGGAAATTGGGAAACTTTGTCAATGGTAGATCAATAAAATAAATTGGTTGGCTTCAGCGCTCATTTCCCATCTTCTATTTCTTACTTACCAGAGTAGAGCTAGACCTCGGCACCAATCGCGATTTGACTGCTGCGGTGCGTTCTGGTGAACAGGAGAACCTGGTTGAGGTTTGGGACACCCGGCGTCTACACCGGGACTAGACATTATCTCGTCCTCTATTACAGAATAGCCTGCGATTTCCAAATCGGGATTTCCCGAACGTAAGCTTTGCATATCCCACAATTGTATTTCCGACAAGCGGGAGAAATACGGGGTTCAGAAGCTCATTCGTCTCTGGCGCCGGATTTTTTTCCATTCAACGCGGGTTCTGCTGATGAAGGAAGTTGCTTTCGCTCAGGCCTATGAATAGAGTTTGGAGTTCAACCTCACAGTCACCCGAAAAGGAAGTTAAGATACGAATACGTCGGCCGCGGACGCCCCACCTCCCTTCTAGGTGATATTCAAGACTGTGGATTATGCATCGAACTTGACTCCTTGTTTCTGCCTCCGGCTGGATGGATCCCCGCACATTCCAGGGATCGGGTAGTATTTTACATACTCTTCATCTTACTTGAGTGCGGAGTGCGTCTGTTAGGACAACCGTCAGGACGGACGATTGTCGTAGACTAAAGCGTCTGGATGCCCCAGGAACCACGGCAGAAAGGGGACCGTCACCGCCTTCAACAGGGTCATTTTTACCATTTATGTATTTAATCCAACGGCGCCGGTCTAGGAGAGACCAGCATTCAGGCTTTATCCCACAATAACACTATATTGTGCATACGCACTTGAAGGATTTTACCTCGCTTACCCACCTACTCTAGAGACTACTGCGTGGTTTCACACCATGATAACAACCACACAAGTATAACATTGAATCATAATATAATTAAAGCGAAGTAAAGTCTGATAGGCGTAGTTCTCGGCATTAGGGTACGAGATCAAAATTTCGATCTACGCAGAGATAGTTGTTTTTTTCCTGTCCCGGGTAGCTCGTTCTAGGTTCCAACTTAGCCGGATGCCCCTTCAGCCTTCACTTTCTAGCTCAAATCATCGTTCTCACTCCTTCACAGATTTGCCAAATACCTTTACCATCGGAGCAAGCAAAGTGAGTATGGAGATAATATGGTTAGGTCTCTTGTCAACGCTCAAATGAAAGTCTGAAATCCTACTCGGGTTCCGTATCCAACGGCTGGATCTTAAGATGTTCTACCACCAGCTCACCTCCAATATTAACTGTCGCCCAGTTGAAGACCGCGAAGCGGTAACCCATGTATCCAACTGCGTCGTTGGTCATGGCAAATGCTGGACCAAGCTGAGTAAAGCTCACCCCATCAAAACTGTACTCGAACGTGGTGAACCTCGTCTCCTTTTCATAGCCGTGGGAATAAGCGGGGGTGACGTCTGCGTTGATGCGTAGCCACACCCGGTCGCATGCCAACATTGTTTCGGCTTTGATAGTTCCCCTTGACTCTGAAGACCAGTCGAGAGCAACAGGATGGCCATTCATCCAACCGACAGGTATATTCACGGGCGAGTTAACGATTTCGTCCAGATAGACAAGTCGAGAGGTGCCGGCATCCTTGTGGATACCGATATATGCGCTTTGGCTGCGAAACAAGCATGCACCAGCCCTGTCACCGTCCGTCAGCCTCGATATATCGAGACAAAAGGTCGCCATACTCTTTGGGCCGATTGTGCGATGGGTAAGGGTGTTGGAAGCCCGGTAAAGGTTGTTTGTGACCGTTCCAGCCGTGAGTATAAGCCGGCCGTCCTGAATACTCCAGTTGGAATTGTCCGGATTGTGATTCCACTCCCAGCAAGGCTCTAACGTACTATGATCAAATGTATGCGTCTTGAAACATCGATTTCGACCTGAAAATTTGTGGTCGGTTGTAAGGGAATATTCACGACACCACATACCAGGAGACACTGAATAATCAGCCTCGACTTCTGGCCAGCCTTTGTCATTGAAGGTAACTGGAGCGAGAACAGGGACGCGTCCTCCAGGGTAGCCATCCATGAAAGCCATGTAATACCATTTTCCCTCAGGGGTATCGATCAAGGCTCCTTGGTGCGGACTACCAGAACCGGGGATTGGAGAGAACATTTCACCAATGACACGCCGGCACTCGTAGGGTCCAAAGGGCCCAGAAGAGGATTTGAGGACGTACTGACCCGCGTAGGGTCGTGTTAGCCAAATGTAGTACATGCCTCCAATGTTATACATTCGGGCGCCTTCGAGATACTCATTCGATTCGTAGACAACCTATATATGATTAGATTACCACGTAAAGTCACAAAATCGGGAGTTTTTACTTTGCTCTCGAGCTCTTCCAGACCATCAGCACTGAGTTTGGCAACAGAAATGGTTTTCGTTCCGTATGCGAGATAAAATGTGTCGTCCTTGTCAATGAGTAGCCCAAGGTCATAATAGAACTTGTCGATTGGTGGTAACGGGGTCCAAATGTCTTTGGGGTCCTTCGCTGTGTAGATATATGTTCTCTCTGTGCCTTGTATTGGACTATAAAAATAGAACAACCCGTTGCTCTCACGGTACCGCATGGTCGATGCCCAAATACCTTTTCCGTAAATGCCAGGGTGCTGACCGTTGAGGTAAAATCTCTCGCCAAAGGCAAGCTCGGGAACTGAGTGTCCGATATGCTCCCAGTCAACTAGGTTGAGTGACTGCAAGACCGGAGCTCCTGGTGAGAATCCGAAGGAAGACGCACTCATATAATACACCTTCCCGACACGAATAACTTCTGGATCCGGCAAGTCCTCCCATATCACTGGATTTGTGAATTTCGAACATGTACCGCCGCTGTGAACAGACTGCCTTTCGTTGGTAGACATCGCAGCAAAAACTTTGTGGAAAGGAAGTCTATTGAGTCTGGCTTTTGAAGTGCAGAGGTGCCTTCCACATGACCCAAGAGACAGCCTTTCATAGAATTTAAAGCCAATGGAAACTAGCAAGATGATTTTTGAAAACAAGTCGGGCTAAAAGGGTCCGAGGATCTTCGGGAATTCTGGTTTAGCCGGATAAATTGGAGGATTGATGACTCAAGCATGAATACAACAGCCTGTTACTTATTTGACCATACACTTGATTGGTTGACAACCAAAACGCATGGCAGGCGTATAATGAAACCTTAAAAAACGAATACGTGCGATTTACTTAATCTGGCAGGTTATTTAGAGTAGTGTTGCCATTGCCTCCTATAACCGAAGCGATCCGACACCTCATATCTTCAGTCCTTCGCTTGCATTATAGAGCTTGAGGTGGTTCTTCGAGATATATACATAGTCTTCCCCAGAGAAAGTCAAATAGCGGAGAAAGGATTCTGTACATAGAACAAGCTACCCAAGGTGCGCAGGAGCAACACATAACATCCCGACGTCAGTTCTGTTTTAGATTATAAAGGTTTTGTGTATTTATATTACTTGGCAACACTTATTTAGTCTCTAGATCATTTGAGCCCTCAATGTATTGATATCCCGGTTGTCATCTTTTACTACTGGATACAACCATCCCACGAAGCCCTGTATGGTGTAGTCGCATCAAGGCGTCCCTGGCGCCATTGCCATCATATACACTGCAATGTCAGTTATTTTTATGTTTTTTTCTTTCTCCCTGTATTGTGGGAAGTTTTTCCAAACCTGGCCCCGTGCGGGCATTATAATAGTACCAAGCATGTCAGCCAACCCATACGAACGCTCGGTTTGACATTTGCTCTCGGCTGATTCCATGCAGCTTGAGACATTTCCTTAGAGGTAGAATTGAAATACAAACCGGGATCTTACTGTAAAGTCCCAAGATGGCTTATTCCACTAGTACTGGATAGAAAAAATATACAACAGAGTTGGAGTTAAGCGGGTACATATCTACCCTTCTGCGATCGTTGTATATATTGTACTTTTTGTGATACTAATCCTGAAAGTCGATCTTCAATAACGCAAGAGAGATAACTTTTAAAAGACTAGCTAACAGTGAAGTTCGAGAATACCACATTCGCGGACCTGGGGTGACTGTTGGTTTCCACAGGATATTTCCCTTGCATCGTCGTAGCAAACATTCCAAGAACAGGTCCCGTAAAATCCCGATCCGTCAAATCTACCGTATCGACAATCGCAAGAGGATTCCAGCGTACCTTCTCGTTTTCAACGAGAGAATAGTCAAACTTGAGCACCTTTTCAGTGTACCGGATACGAAATTGGAACCCTTTTCTGAGTCCCTCTGTTGCACTTGTTTTCTCCTCCTTCACTTTCAGAATGATGGGATTCTTCCCAGCATTTTTAATCTCGAAGCACATCATGGAAGTACTTGGCCTATAGTAGATCCTCGCGTACCGGTGCTCGTCCTTGTAGTACGCGACACCGGCCGTCACACTGGACAGGGAGAGTGAGTCCAACTCAGTCATGTCGAGGGTCACCGTGGCTTGACCATGTAAGCACCGTTGACGTTCACCGATGAAGGAGACAGGACCTACCCGGCTCTCTAGGTCAAACTGGGATGGTTTCATTGAAATCGTTTTACCCCCATCTACAATATGGTAACTGGTTGGATCAGGATCACGAATCCACAAAAACTCAATCCCTGGACGTAGGACAGATGGCTCGGTCAAGTCAGACTTGCTCTTCCACTGCGCAAGATGCAGTGACTCCAGCATTTCCATAACAGGCCATGAGTCGTCATTGGGCCACTGAATTGGCAAGAGAAAGGTCTCACGGCCCATGACATACCGCTCATCCCGGTCTTTTCGGACAGCGAGGAATACGAGCCACCATTTCCCTTGGCAATCTTGGAAAAGGTCCCCGTGTCCATTGTGTTGAATATAATTGTAATGTAATTGTGACGAGGATGACTTTAGTACGGGGTTTGTCGGACACGTCTCGAAAGGTCCCCAAATACTTTTCGACCTGGCCATGCATAGTTGGTGGTCTTCGTGCGTTCCACCTTCGGCAGCTAATAGGTAGTACCAGTCACCACGCCTGTATATATGAGGTCCCTCAGGAATGACTTTCGTAAAGCCCTCCCAGATCACTTGTTCGGGAGAAATTTTATTCCCGGTTTCCAGGTCAATCTCCAAGCAATTGATTGTTCCTGGGTCCGTCTTCCAAGAAGAACCGGAGATATATACACGCCCATCGTCGTCAAAGAATAGATCCGGGTCAATGCCCCAAAAGTCGAAGTAAACTGGGTCACTCCACTCGCCGGACCAGATATTGTCCGTGTATATGATGAAATTTTGAAAGTCAATTGCAGGCTTATCATCACTCTCTTGTTCAGGATGTAAGTGCTTTACATTGGTACAAACAATGTAAGTTCGGCCGTTGTGAGCGCGAATTGTAGGTGCGTACAATCCTCCTGTACCGATGATTCTATTCATTGCAGGGCCACTGATATTGTGTAACAGCGTACTTGATGATGATAGCTGAAGCTGGGAGGCTCGATTGATAGCATTTCCTTTAGCGATAGCAGGTTAATAAAACCTGGAAAGATGACCCGACAAATTGGTCAGGACAAAGGAAGACCAACCAATATGCTGCCACTGTATAAGGTCTCTTGAGACGTATATAGGGAGACCCGGGAACATGTGGAAGCTTGACGTGACGACGAAGAACTCAGCACCGATACGGACAACAGAAGGATCGGGGGCAAATCCCGGAATTATTGGTGTTAGAACCATGTTGAGCTTATCAAAACTGCTAGTGGCCACAGATAGACTGGAAGCAGCTTCATTAAGATACAAATTTCGAGCTATCCATCGCTTCGCAAGAAATACCCCGAAGGCCGAGAGCAAATACCATCTGCACTTTTCTAGCCGAAGAAGAATATTCGCCACTTCACCTGAAAATCTAGCGCAGAAAATAGGCTTTTTGAATTCCGGATAATTGGTGCTGCTGCTATCCATTTAGCTGTACATTCTACGTAATCAGCAGGCAGCCTTTAACCGGGAACTTGAATCGGCTATGTATACGTGACATCAGGTGACGTTGACAATTGATTACCGAGCATGCGGAAAACGTTCGGGATTCAAGAGTTGACAATAGTGAGCTTATTGGAGATAACTCCACGAAAGATTGATATGGCGATCACATGTTCTAGTGGACTAATTTCAGGCTCGGAAAAATCCCTAGCTGGCGTTTGGTATACAAGATTATGCAAGGGCTGGAGACTCCGTAGCTACAATGTCACCAAGGTTTAAACCCCCGCTGCTCAGATACGTCCTTACCCGTCTCTGCATAAATAACGGGGCATCGACAGGGCCACAGAGCAATCTAGATTAGGATGCATTGGTGAAAAAATTTACCGTATTGCAAGGTGTCAGGATTGAAAGAAAAATAGCCGAGGATCTGTTGGCACTAATCAGGCTAAGTGGTGCTCAAAAGCTCCATCCCACAGCGTCCTTGGATTGGGTAACTGCGAGTACTACCGCGGATCTTCGGGCCATTGTAGCCAATTCACGGGGCGGAACTAATCCTACTTTGTTAATTTTTTGCAATCTTAGGCTGCAATTCTCTCAAATCGATTGTTGACGGGAAAGACTAGATCTACTCGATGCCACACAGAGCGTCCTGAACTGTGATACCCGAGCTCACAGGGTCCCGCCAATTACATTTGGTAGAGTTCATCCCATATGATCAAACAAATTGTGACCCTGACGAACAAATTTTAGTCAAGCCACTGTAAGTGTCATTCGGCCATGCCTAGCTTCTTGGCCGGAAGCTTCATTCAGCACATTTTTCTCGAATAGCCTATTGCGGGATATTGGCCAGCGATAGGGTTCAGAGCCACGACCTGTGTAACGGACATTATGGCAAATTAAGATCCAGTCTAAATGGTAAGATCCAGTCTTGAGCTCTAATTCCTAGTTTGTCTCAATTTGCCGATCAAGTAGTTAGTGAACCTCTCTACTGATAGACGACAGGTGTTGACATTTGCCATCGAGCGATGATTCCCGGTCGGTGAGACTAGGTCAATCTATCACGGGCTAGTACGGGAAAATTCGTTGCTATTCAAAGTAGTTCGCAATTGAGGAAAGAAAGAGAGGAGAGAGAGAAAGAGAAGAACTAGAAAATTATAAATCCCCCCCCCCACCCCTTCCGGTCCTAACTGGGATTAGCTCACCACGCGTAAGCTTTTTTTGATGTCGGCATGAGAATCCCCCGGCATGAAGGAGAATGTGCTAGACCGCTTGTTTATTGTATTTGCACGTCTATTTCGATATGACTACGTGTTCTCATAGATTGGACAATATCGGAGTTTTTAATATGATTGTCAATTTGACCGCCTTCCCCTTTCATTACTTGAAACATGCGTCACATCGAAAAATATAACCACATCCATTGACTCTCGCAAAACAACAGCACTATAATGGTGATGCTTAAAAAGAAGAGCGAGATTCTGGTAATGCTGAAGGGTATCTTCCATATTGAGATAGTGTTATCGTTACATTTCTATGGTTATATTTTTATTGTCAGGTTAGGTATGTGATGCTATGTATGTGGGGGCTCATGAGAGCTAGATGTCGCGTGGGACGCATATTTTCCTGCATTTAAAAGAATACGTATTTTACCCTACCAAAAGCTGACTTTGTAAATGCACAAAACGAGCAGGAAATGTGTATTCCTTGTGGGAAGAATTCGCCTATTCATCTTAAAGACGATAGTTCCTTCTCATATTCGGACAGTGAGCAATTTGCCAGGCTGTGGGGACTCTCCAGATTTTCTTTCCCTAGCTGCAGATTTAAAGCAATTGAAGAGCCGTCAAAAGTGAAACAGGTTTTTTAAGTAAGGAAATTCAACAGCAAGATAGATTTTCAGGCTGGACAAGCATTGAAATTTGATGGAGTTTTACAGAAGAGATATACAACCAATGAAAATTGGGCGAACATCCAAAAAAATTGCAAGCGGAGAATTCATAAGGAACAGCTGAGCTGGGATATAGATGTTGCGCAAATCACGGACATGGGGAAAAATGCATATAAGTTGGTCAAACATTTGTGCTAGAGATTTTACTGCTGCACGGATATTAATGATGACACGAGCCAGTGTATTTGCACTCCAGCTGAGAATTGTTGGATATCCACTCAAAAATATGGCTGCATCGTGATGGCCTTGAGCATGCTTTGCAGCAGACGTCAAGCGGATGAGATTTGCTATGAGAAGATTCCCCGCTCGACTTATCTTGATCCTCCCGGAATGGCCCTTATCAGTCTAACCTTTCCACAACTACCAGGTCTTGTCCGTTCGATGGGAAAGGAAGTGCGAGATCTGGGGAGAGTCATTTTTTGTCATTTTCTGGATACATGGACCGAAATTAGACCTACCGATCGAATTTCCTTGGCCCTGCTTGCTGAAAAAAATGTCTTCTGTGCTGGGATTTGCGACTCTGTGGACGTTGACGTTGTAACGACAAGTGTTGTCCCAGGGCAAATCAATAATTTTAAGGTGATATGCCTCACTTGTATTGTTTCTCCATCTTGGCTCTGGAAAAGTCAAACACGCTGTTTTGTCGAAAAATATAAATCAGCGTTGGCTATGCAATTTTAATCTTTGGACGAGTTGTCGAACCTCCGTTCACGAAGCATGCAGATTCACCATTCATGACTATGAGAGACAAAAATTAGTTTTTAGCGGTCTTTGTACGCTTCGTGTAGCTTCTTACGCCCGTTTTTCTGAAGGAGAGGATATGCAGCAGCGGAAGTATTCACAATGGTAGCCTAAAAAATAAGGTTCATTACTTATCTCGCTTGCCGCTTCCACCTAAAGTTACTTACTATTTGGGTTGTGATCTCTGTTGCAATATCATAGTTGAGCTGATAATTATTCAATAGCACCTGTAGCTTCGTGTTATCCGTTGAAATACCAGCTAGGACCGCGAAGCCATCGTCGGAGCTTCCTTGAACCTTAACACGGTTAGGAGATTCGGAAACAAGATTTGCCTGTAACAAGAAAGCTTTTGCTGCATTCAGCGACACTGGTCCACCTGCACTTCTGTTGAAGAAGCCATGGAACGGTTGGTTGCCTGCACCTGTTCCATTATAACCAAACCCTGGCCATGGCATGACTTGTTCAACAGACGTGTCTTGGGCATACATTGACTTTTTCGATGTTAGTAGGCACCAAGACTTTTTAGATATTGAAAGATTCCTACTACGCCAAGATTAAAGCTTGCAAAGAATGCCGGGTCATTAAATGACTGAAGAGCGCCAGGGGAGCTATTGTACCGATATTAGCGAGTGAATAGAGGACGTAAGGTAAAAAACCTTACGTTGGCAAGGCAGCGAAGGGAGCAGGTTCATATTCTGTGGCCCAGACGGCAAGGTCAGGTAACCCTGCTGGAATTAAAACATTTGTCCTGAACTTGTCAACAACACGCTTAATATCATAAGCTGCGGGATACCGTTAGCAGGGTCTATTATTGCAGAAGGCACATATCCGGACACTCACGATCAAATGAAAATTGACAACTTGTCAGATGAAATGACGCCGCCTTGATGGGAACGTTCTGATCACGGCAATCCTTGTAGAATTTCGAACTGTATGGATCGTATACCTGCGTCGTAATCAGTGTGTATTGTAAGAGCAGAAGTTGAGAGATTCACTGAGTAATTTTTGGTCGCAGGATCTTAATGAAAAATAAGTTTAGGATAAAAGTTTGCACATAATTCACAACTCACAAAGCTGGTTACCTCCCCAAGCAGAGCTACAAATTGATTAACCTGATGTTCTTCTGAAAAAAATCTGGAGACTGACACTTTAACATCTGAGCTATCCAAGACTTAGTTTAAATGATCATGTGATGGAGCGAAACAATTACCTGGCACTTGCAACAGCCCGACTAAACTTCGCGAAATACTCGAAGTATTCATCGTAATTCTGCGCTGAAGTTCTAAGCTATGCACGAGTGAGCGTCAGCTTGACGGCACCTAGTGATTGAAACTTACCAGGTCTGTCTCGGGCAGAAATTCGATAAGTTCAATCGCCTTGGAAAACCCGGAACCATTTGCTCCATTCCTATTGCATAAGGTTAGGTCATATCTTAAATGGAAAATCTTTTGCAATCAGTGAACTTGCGAATAGCGATCCGCGATCATGTAGCCAATCTTTGCTAGGGTATCAGGGGACGAAACATTGGTATTGGTTGCATTCAGAGGCTTGAGGAGGAATCGGGTGAGCTATTAATTTGGAACGAAAATTTGGGTGTGAGGACACAATTACCGCAAATTGAATGGATGCCTGGCGGGAAGAATCAGTAATAAGTCCGTCCACGTGCGGATAATATCACTGTTGGTCCATACCTTTGCCCCATTACCGAAAACGTAATTGACATAAAGGTCAGCCTATTTCATCATCAGAAAAACCAATCATACGAAATTGGAATTTAGAATCATCCCAACATATGTCCAGTTGTAGTTAGCGTTTATAGAAGGATCTGCATCTGCACCAGTCTTGCCGAACCCCATGAAGACCTCGGGGAATGTATCTAGAAGGACGATTCGGATTAGAAATCAGCTCAATGAATTGACTTTTGGTATATCAACGGGCTTTTGTCTTACAAATGAGAACGTGTTTGATTCCGTATTCTGGAAACAGTGCTCCAATGGCCGGGTCTTTATTGTATATGGTGTCCTGGGCCCATTCGCTTGGCATGACACGAGCTATTAGGGATTAGAATTGGAATCAACAAGACGTATTGATATTCGACTGACAAGTATCCGCGCTATTTGTGCCTAGTTCATAGTTAGAATGTTCCATGGATGATTTGATTTTAGCTCACCCTGCAGATTCTTGAGTGCACCCATCCGTTGTGATGCATTCACGACAACCTCTCGCGTCTTTTGCGCGGCCGAAGCTACCACGAGAAGTGCTACGGTATAAAGGTTTATAAATCGCATGTCTTCGAATTTGGTAGAATTTTGACTCAAGAAATCAACGTCAGTATCCGCCTAGAGGTAGAGAAAGTGGGAGCTTTAAAAAGATTGGAAGGGAAACGGGGTATTTTGAGATAATCATAAGCTGTCTGACAAATTCGGGATAAAGTCATTCCCGATGGTCATGATTATAGCCAGTGCATCTTACCAATTCAAGAATTCCCGCTCGATTTCATATGATTTCCATGTGACATAAGCCCTAGGTGAGTCCTTCCGCCACGTTCGCGCTATTTCGTCACCGAAACCCGCCCAATCCCCGCATTTTACCCCGGATTCTCTCATTTTCGGGTTGAATCTACCCCGAGAAGCTAATGAAGCATCATTCTCAGAATTGAAGACACTGAATGTTCCTGCTCATCTATCCATCATGCTATCTTGTATCGACCTGAATTTATCAGAATCCCAATAAAATGAGTGAATGTAGTGCATGGAGCCGTTAGTAACCAAGTGCCTCGTCAACATAAGTCTTATCGGGCCTAGGAAATTTGTCTATCAGTACCCACGACAATTATTTTGGCAATTGTTTTATTCATTACAGAATTTAGGCTGAATTGAAAGATGATGAGATGGGCTCCACCCGCCATGGTTCGTAGACCTGGTGAAGTCAAGATACTCGAATGTGTTTGTTGCTACGAAAAATACGGGTAAATGAAGAACAGTTAAATTTGCTGAAGTCAAATTTTATTTAGTTCCCATGACGTGAAATAACTTCAGCAACAATACAATTTGTTTGGGCCTTCGGATTGAGAGCACGAGGTTCGCCTGTGGGGAAATATTTGAACAAGGTATTTACTATTATTCACACAGTAGAATGCAAAACCGATGGAATAAAGAAGCCTTGAACCGGTCCCAGAAGAAGTTGAGTGCTAGACAGTGGAAAGGGCCTTTGGACGCAATAGTATTTCAGGTTCCCAAGACAAGACCAACCCTTTGAGCCACAAATATCCTAGCTCCTAGTTCCTAGTATTTTTACTAACTGATTCTTCAAGAAATTCTTTTTGAATACTTAAGTCTCTGTGACGTTCAAACCCCGATTTTGTATTTACTTATTTTGTTGGGTGGTAACCAATACATGCAATTTACCTGATCGGGGGTAGGCCTTCTGTTCTAGTGTTCCCATACTTTCCTACATGGCCTCCAATTTACCCAGCTAATACAGAACACCTTAAAGTGAAACAAATATCGCCACCAGAATTGTCCACATTGGGTCAAAAGCAGTGATTTAGCCGGACAGCACTGATTTGGCCGGACAACCGCGGGGTACAATCTAGGGCAACAGACGGCCCGAACTACCTCGCTATGGGCCACTGAATTTCTAAGCTCGTAGCATAAACCGGGGTATCAACAGCCGAACAGGCCAATCGTATAACGGTTCGAAGTTAAATGCAATAGGGTCGGGGTAATAAAATGCGGGGGTTATAGTATGCCTACCCCATGAGGGGTAGTGGGATATGTTATATATTAGTTAGGGTTGTAGCTTTACTATAAGAGAAAAATAGCACTAGTAAGTATATATTAGTTCAAAATATTATTTAGATAATACTAAGAATTTTGAAAGTTCTAAATTAGCGACTACTCTATATTGAAATGGGAACGGCTCGATGGCTGTCTGGCGGTGCAGACTGGACAACACACACACACATACACACTGCCTGCCCATCGTAGAGGACGGTCTGGATAAGGCCGCACTGATGCCCCGATTAATAGTATGGGATAATCTTAATGCTGTATTATGAATAGAAGAAATAAGGGGATAACCTAAATGAATTAGGTAGATAACTTCTCTATCTTCTATACTGCCCTAAAGATATATAAGGTACTATAGGCTATAGATTATGCCTAAGGCTATCTATATACTATTATATTATCGGTTCTCCTACTATATATTACCCCTTCCTATAAAATTAACCGTCCTATAGTTAAGCGTAGCTAATTTAGAATACCTAGGCTACCTAACAAAAATAAAGAAAGATAAGACTAGAATACCTATACCTTATTACCGCGGATATTATATCTCTTTTTCGTTATTATTAACCTCCGGAGGTATAACTTCTGGATTAGGGGGACTAATATATAACCCTAATACCTTACGATAGAAGTAGGAGTCCTCCCTAAATACTAGCTCCTCTGCCTTAATTATATCTATAAATAATTAGGCGTATATTTACTGCGCCTTCTTCCTCTATAAGATAATATAGGCGATCGCTAGGGCTTTATCTAGCCCGAAGAGGATATCTAACTTAGCTAATATACTAAGATCTATTTAGTGGGCGCGACTAACTAAGTATTTAGAGATTAAACCTTCTCTATAGAATTATAGCGCTATAAGGAATATATACTATAGATAACTATATACGTTATTAGTAAATCCTAATAGAGTTCTTAGAGCTTATATAAGGTCTTAGTGTACTACCGAAACTTCTTCCTATATATTAGACTTTAGGGTATCTAAAGTTAAGTAGTTATCTCTAATATATATAAACTAAGGTAAAATGCTTCTTTGCCTCTTAGTTATAGGATTAATTAATTTATAGGGAATACTAAGTAGACTAATTCGGATATCGCTAACTATATAGATCTCCTTTACCTAGCTAATACTATATCTTTTAGCGTCTTTTAGGGTCTAAAGCTTATTATCGATTCTCTATACGAAGCTATCTATAGTCTTTATCCTATCCTATACATAAGCCTATTACTTATAAATTTAGTAATATATACTAAGTAAAATCTTAGTATAATTCTACTTATCTTTATTATCTAAAGCTAGACTACCTTATAGGATTAAGTAGCCTCGTCTAGTCTAAACTAGATTATTTAGATTTATATTAATATACCTAAAAAAAGTTTATTCCTAGGGTATAGTACTTTTTATATAGTATAAAAAGGAGATTAGTTAGTAAGTATAGTCTAGTTAGAAAAAGATATAGTAGGCGTAATACGTTAGATCTTAGTAAATAAGCTACTAAATAATACTATATTATATATTTATTAACTACCTAAGGTAAGGCTTATTAGTATAAGGAAGATAGTAATAGTTATATATATCTATCTCTTTATATATAAGGGTAAGAAAGCCGCCTAAATAACGCCTATCGAAGTCCTTCTTTAACTAACTAAAAAGTTATAGAATAAGTACGCTCCCTTACTCTTATAATTATAGGTCTAATATAATAGGCTTAGGTATTAATAGATTAAGGATAAGAGATACCTAGCGGTAAAGGCTTATAAAGGATAATTAGATTATCTTACGATAGTTAGCGATAATAGAAAGGTTAGTCTAATACTTAAAGCGATAAAAATCTAACTATAACTTATTAGCACTTAGTAGAAACTACGCTAGCCTTCCCTTTACTATAGTATTTTAGTCTTTAGTATATTGGTAAATAAAATTAATTTATAATACTAATATTATATAGTCCTTATTAATACTATATATATTAAATAATTTAAATACTCTCTTTATATAAGATAGGTAGATTATATCTTTAGTAAAGGTTAAGCTTAGTTCTAGAAGGGATAGTCTCCTAATATACCTAAGTATTACTAATTTTTACTTATTTATAGTATCTATAAAGAGGGTAAGGATCTTAGTTATAGCTACTCTTTAGGCTATATAACTATATTTAGTATTCTCCCTTCCCTTTAATAAAGAATTATATTCCTTATTACTTAATAGTAAATAATTATTAGGAAGTAACTAAGCTATAAAAAGATTAGAGACTATACTAAATAAGTTATAAGTAGATATTAGTTTAGCTATAGATTCTACCCTATCTAACTTCTTAAGCTATATTACTATATCTTATATATTACTAGGTATAATAATCTTAGGATTATAGTTACTTATTATCTTAGTATTAGGATTAGTTTCGTCCTTATCTTTATCCTCTGTTTCGATAGCTATAATAGAAATAAAAGGTCCTATAAAAGTAATTTAGCCTCCTAATTTAATAGTAGGTAGATTTTAGCTAAGGCCTATTTTATAGTAGTACCCCTTCTAATCTAGCTATAACTTATATTATATAAGGTCCTCTTATCTAAAGGCTAAGATATACTTCCTAAGAAAGGCCTTTATAAGATCTCCTTAGATAACTCTCTTAGTATTTTAGATACCTCTATCTAACGATAATAAATAAGAGAGAACTTTATTATTAATAAAAAGATAGATATAGTTATAGCTAAGGCTAGTAATAATAAATCTACTAGCTAGCTCTACTATCGAGCGAGTAATTAAGTAACTAAAGAAAGTATTTATTTACTATTCTCCCTAAGCTTTAATAGCTTTTAGCTTATTCGTAGCGAGATACTATTTATTTTAGGTATATTATACTTATATTTTTTAGCCTTTAGACTACCTTTTCTAGAACTCCTTATATTCCTCTAAGCCTTCCTATAATTCCTCTTTATTAATATACTAATATAGTAAGTTAATAATACGCTCTATATGGTTATAGTATATAAGTAGTATATTAAATAGTTAAGATATAAGCTTATATACCTTAAGCTTCTTATAGCCTTAAAGGAGCTAGAGGGTATTTTTAATAGTATTAATAGGCTATCTATATACCTTAATATCTCTTAGAAGGTTATCGTTATCTATATTAATTAGATATTATATATAGGGGTATACGAAAGTATACGAAGATATAGTAGGGGGGTTAGAAAGTAAGGTTTATAAAATAAGGTTTTGAAAGTGAAGTTTTAGGGATAAAAATAAAGCTCTTAGCACTTTATATTCTAATACTTTATAGGGGTTTTGCTATATAGTCCTCTTAAACTAATAATAGAATTATAATAAATAAAAGAAAATTGTAGTAATAAGCGTTTAATAGTAATAACTAGTAGTTATAAGTATCCTTCCTCTCCTCGTTATAATAGGAGAGTTATCCCTTAGCGATATAAATAAGTATAAGATATATAGTGCCTAAGGCGAAGGATCTTTTCGGCTAAAAAAACTTATTATTAGTATTAGTAGAATAATATATAAAGTAATAGGATAAAAGATTTATTATATTACTCTTAGCTAACTAATTAGTCTTCGCTTACGAAGGTAGCCTAATTAAATAATATCCTATATTCTATTAGAATCCCTAATTCTACGAGGGTAGAATGTTTTGAGTTTATCGCTATTAATTATATTTATATTCTTATCTCCGATATAGTATAAGATAGTACTATTAAGTTCCCTAATAAAGTAGGATCTATTTCCTTTAACAGACTTAATCTAATATAGTCTAAGCTATCGAAAGCGGAGCTTCTAAATAGTGTAGTGGGAGAACTAGTGACATAATAGCATGTGGGTAGCCTTAGGCACAATCTACAGCCTGCAGTGCCTTGCACATCTTCAGGGCAATGTGGAAGATAGAGAAGTCATCTACCCAATTCATTTAGGTTGTCCCCTCATTTCTTCTATTTATGATGTAGCATTAAGATTATCCCGTACTATCGATCAGGGCATCAGTGCGGCCTCATCCAGACCGTCCTCTACGACGGGCAGGCAGTGTGTGTGTGTGTGTTGTCCAGTCTGCACCGCCAGACAGCCATCGAGCCGTTCCCATTTCAATAGATATTATCGGGCTGTAAGGGCAGAACTACCACGAAACACTTCGTGGCCCCTTAAGTCCGTGGGATCAACCTTAGTCTGACGGGGTCAGTCAGTGCCAGACAAGGTTAGAAAGGTCAAAGGTCTTAGGATAGGCTATAAGCAGATATAGCCTAAACGAAGGCAGAACCACAGTTCTAAGGAAGAAGGATAGAAGAGGCTATAGAAAAGTGGAATTGACTTAATTCTATCTACTAGGAACAAAGGACGTCTTTATAGGCTAGGATAGCCGAGATACGACGTCTAGAATGATGTCTGAATGACGTACAATCACTAGGCAATAATATAATCAAGGTGGCAAAGAAGGGAACAGAAGAGAAGCGAAAAGAATGAGGTCAAGAATCGTCGGTCTAAGCCACCCCGAAGGCACCCCCGAAGGCTTAGGCTATGCATGCCTAAGGGTAGACCATTTTACCCCTAAGGGAAAATAGTATGCCTATCCTGAAGGGGCCGAGGGCCGAAGTCTGTTCACCGAGGTCCGAAGACCATGGTCGAAGTTCGCGGGCAAGGCATGCCCGAAGGCACCCCCGAAGGAACGGACCATTGATGCCTAAAAACGGACCATTTACCCCGCCTATCTTTCGGGAAGGTCGATGGGCCATTGCCTAGTCGGCCGCGGGCCAAAATCAAAAGTGGTCAGAACCTCATTTGGTGCAAAAAGAAATGGGTCATGTGATCGATGCGGACTAGTCTTATATGTTGAATATAAGGATAGATCTTTCTATGTAGCATTGGTCTATATTCCAACACATAGATACTTAATAAAGTAAATGAGATAATTTATTTAAATTACTAAAGAAAACTGTAAAGGAATACCAAGGACTAGCGGTGAAGGTCTACCCCGCAGTGTAATAAGCAAGTCACGTGCCTGATTCGTATTTAAACCGAGAGGGTTTCTAGATAAGCTAGACTTAGCAGGAATCAGTCTTGCTTCTACAATAACACGCCTAGTCCAGACATCCTTCCTTACCTGACCGACAGGCTATCTATCCTGAACATATAGATCCCTAACAAAAACATATATGAAAAGTAAATATAAGAGTACTATACTATCTTTTACTATATACTAAATCTATAGATAATAGAAAGTTTAGATAAGTAATCAGAGAAAGTAGTATATACCTAATATAGGATAGTCACTAAAATAAATATAGAAAAGAGATCATATATGAAAGCTGAATACAATTAATAATATATAGGGTTAGGTTAGTCTACAATATAGGTCTGACCTCATATATTTTTGACTAGGTCGATCCTATCCCCTCTAAAGTCGCCTACGCCTATATCTACCGTAGACTCTATAATAGTCTTAGTATATAATATTAGTAACTACTCATATAATATATAGCAGAGATAGGCTCAAGAAAATAAGGCTTATATATAATTAATAGAGTGATAAAGATAGAATAAAAGGGGTTATTAAAAAGGATAGAGATAAGCGTAATAAGAAATATATAGGGTCAGAATAGTCTAAAATATTTTATTTGAAAATTTACTATCTAGACTGCTTTCGCTTATGGGGAAAATATAACATAATTTAATTTCGCTTATATACGCGTATCGTTTGTGCGGCTTTTTGTCTACTAGACGGGCTCTTATACTTAACGAAACCCTAGTCTACTTGAATAAACTGCATCCTAATTACCCCTATAAGAAAGTAACATAAAAAGAAAGCTAAACCCTTACGTAGTGCATTAGCTTAAGGTCACGATTGTAAGTATAGACTACCTAAGAGGCTTGCCCTCCCATAGAGTATGATACCCGCGGGAAGCCCTACCCAAACCGATATATGTAGCTAATCAACGAAGTGGTGCACTGAGTCGATAACATCACTTGGTAAACAAGTAGATCTGATGCCTGACGCACTAGGCATCAACCAAACATGACACCTCTTGTGAATTGTCACATTGAGCACCCACTCATATTACCAATGTACCAATTATGGGCTGCGAGATTGAAGGTGGTTTGGCCGAGGTTTCCGCTCTTGTTATCAATGCCCACAATCAGTTCGATATCGGTGACCGTTACAGGTGCACCATTTGCAGAAGTAATCCAGTATTCTGGGGATGTTGTACTATACTCCCAAGTCTTGTTGACCTCAGAAGTTGTAGATAGAATCCTGGGTACCGGATCATCCAAATGTGTCACTCTGTATCCAGTGCCTGATGTGTGGTTGGTGATGAAATCAGCAAAATTATAATTCCCCAGTTGAGGACATCCAAATGTATACTAATTGCTCATCAGCTCCTTATCCAGATGTCTGTTCAGACGTTGGCATCGTTCGGCCACTTACCAGGCCAATGGTTCTATTGGCACTTCCCTCAAGTACTGCCCCAATTGTAGCAAGGCCACCTCCAAGGCTATGGCCAGTGAAAATGATATTATAGTCTGGGTATTTAGCAGTTGCATGGCTGATCCACGGCATTATGAATTCCGAGAAATTTCCCCAGGCATAATAGAACCCACGATGCACTTGGCAATTTGGACAAACTTCATGGATAGGCACCTGCTGATATTGCAAGTCTGTCACGACATTCCCTGGCGTACGGGTACCTCGGAAAGACAAAACTATAAGCTTATTGGTCCTGTCAACTGCTAGGAAGCCAGTGGTATCACCCGGGTTGAGCCTACATGACATTAGCCTGTAAGTCCATGCCTGCTTGGCAGGCGTCATACTTCTTGAATCCGGTTAATATGGTAGTGTCGGTCTGCTCCAGAGTCGGGCATACCCCTGGATCACACACAACATGTTTCCTTTGTGAGTCAAAGTTTGTTTGGCAAGTAGCTGCGGCAGAATATTCAGAATATAGTGTGAAATCAGCTAAAATTCCATCGGAAATATCTATACGAAATGTTAATTTTAGAAGAAAGTAGGCTCAGGGTTATGCTAACCTCGACCTCGCCTGTTCGCACCTCCAGCCAGCACTGCGAAAAGCAAAGAGCTGGAGGATAGCAGAATGCTGTAAAGGAGCATTACCAGAAGCATGGTTGGACAAAGAAGATAGTCGGGCGTGACTAGTTCACTTCCAGGAACAGATTAGTAATTTCTGCAAAAGTCGTAGGGTCAGGTTCGAATGATTTGATGCTGGAGAAAGCTCCTCAAACTGGTTATATATTTGAAGACCAAGGTCTGGAGCCAAAAGACCTGTGACGTGATTGGGGGAAAGAGTACCGCACATCGGTTTCTTTGGGCGTTGCACACTGCCAGCCTTCCACACGTTGATGACGGCAGTTAATACAACGACAATATCAGATTGGTCGAGAATCGCCAGGAAATTCGTATTAACCTGTATAAATCAAGGCCGCAGGCTCTCGCTCTTGCGCCTTACCCAGCCTAATAAATTCCCTCCTAAGCAGGATCAGGCGCTTCAGAACTTTACTTCAAGCCGCCAATTGGACAAGAGGCGACAGTGGATCAATTTCTTCGACTAGGATTGATCGAGGCTCGAATAAATCCATACACTAAGCTTGGGTCCCGTTTGGGCTCTGCTCCTTCAATTTAATTTAATCTTTTTGGGCATTTCTTGCACCGCATTTCGAGGCGTACAGCGGTAAAGTCCTAGAGTGAATGGGTCTATAGAGACTAACCACATCTACCAAATAGCATGGAGGCATTGTATAATAAATAATAACGAGAAGGCTAGTCCTGGAAAGGGTGAATGTATTAAGGTTCTTTGAAGTCCGTGCACAGTATGTATGCTATATGCCAGATGTTGGTTTAAAAACCCCGGTCATATCGGTTTGTAGACGAGTCAAATATTGTCATGATTCAAGAATGCAAGAATCTAGGCATTCGATGTTACGTTTCGTTGACCACTATGTGTTATCACTGCAGAATACTGTTTTTTATACCCTGGACGATTACGTGTCACCACTAGATAGGAAACAACTACCTTGATGTCTTGCTGATGTGCAAAATCTGGACACAACTAGTTCGTGTACAACACTTGGGCTTGGTGACTGAAACATGACTCTTCAAAATACCATAACTGCAACTAGCTAGATACAGCATGAACCTCTGCATTTGCATTACAGTATAGGGAAAACCTAACAAATTAAGGGAAAAACCTATCCTGAGGCCCATTTCAAAATCAGACGAAACGCAGAACATACCATTCATCTGCCCGTCACACTCCGTTTCGCGCCAGTGTCGCGACTAGAGAGTGATTATTTTAACATCATCGGTATAAGTTCCATCGAAAATAACACTGAGATCAAAATGCACCCATAGTTCATTGGTATTTCTCAGGTAAAATCGTATTTCACCCTTGACAGCAATTAGGTTGACCTGAACTGAGATACCCGTCTTGAGGCTTCCGGTCAGTGTGCCGAGGCTGATCCCAAGTACAGAGACCGACACAGAGGCTTCGTATGTGCTAGTATCGACGAAGCCAGAGACCTATTCAGTAGCACGGCGTAAGTAACCAGAGATTGCATATACAAAATGAGCTTATTTCCAGCCTTACAGTGAGGATTTCAAGAAAGCTGATTGGCCCAAAGTTGATACGGACTTCGGGCCGTGGGGATACAGCTTTAAGAGAAGATGCAACAGCTTCCGCATCAGATATCTGCGTGGCGTAATAAATGCCATTTGCTGGCTGGTTAAGTTTGACAACGGCGCCTAAGAGTCCACGAATGTGAGAGTCAAGAGCGAATCATAGTTGTAGGAGCCTAGTGACCTTCAACGTAGCCAGACATGTTATTTTTGCCTGCAGAATAGCACTTAAGAGGGGAACTTTGTTGAATCAGATGGTTTCTCAATTAATGAATCAATGTTCGTAGATTGGCAGGCTGAAAGTAGACCTGCCTACATGCCTTTATAGTTTGGACTTCACAAGAAGGCAGACTAATGTTCGCATCATCAATGGAACTCCTGGGAAGCAAGTGACCGAGACTCAGGCCCAGCATACAGGCGAGGATCCATGACTGTTCTGACAGACAATCGGGTCACGGATACAATAATCAGGCGCTGCCTAAGATTCTGCCTATGAAGGAAATAGTTCATCTTTTGCTATATGAGGAAATAGGCTGAAGTTGAAATAATGCGTACTTCAAAGAATATAGGTTGTAGTACGTGGGTGGCGTTTCCAACTCGATTTTCCGGAACGCGAACGTAATAAGGCACACGGCGCACGGCACAAGTTCGAGGCATAAGAGGTTGCTAAAAAATTCTTTCCATAGGAGGAAGCCGCTTACTAGTGACACTTTCAACGCGATCGTGATGGCCCTGTCTTAATCATTCACCTCATCTTTCAAAGAACCTTAAGTTCCATCTCTACTGATATCGTCAATGCTTTGAAGAGAGCTTACTATACTCATTGACTCATGACGAAGAGAAGTACATAATATCATATTTGACCCCAGAAAATAAAGCCAGTATTCAACAAAGTCAACAGAATATTCAAGGTACCTCTATTGACCAAGGATAGGTAGTATTGTGTCTTGACCTTAGAGACTTGAACACATCATCTTGAGGCTTTTTGTGCTTGTTTTATTTTCTTAGAAGAATCCCTCTGATCCCTCTGATCCCTCTGATAGTGGTGAGATCAATGTAAGACGTCACTAGTAAGCGGGGAATAGTCGATCTTGAGCCATGAACTGCATTCGTAGCTCCTTAGTCACAGGCGCGTTTTGAGAACCACTCTTTGTACCAGTCCTGAGGAATAACAGGTAAATGTCAAAATTTTGTAAGAACCAGTTTTACTTAAGTAGACTGAGGTGTTGCACATGTACAAGCACTGCTACTTCCCTCAGATTCCTCGATTCATTATTTTAGCTTAAATACCTTGCGGCAACATGTCTGCTTCGCATCGGACTAATTTGGAGGCTAGTCAATACGTTCCTGACTACGCGTCCCTCAATCTATCAGAAATGGACATTCTCCTGGGAGCCCCGACAGTAATGGACATCTCTCAATGCTTTCTGAGCGATACACCGAGACATTTGTCCGCCATTTTGTCTCCGCACCCTAACAATATGGGCGCTGAAATTAACTTTAATGATCCATCACAGTTCCAAGAAATTGAGAATATCCAGATATATGACAATTTTGGCTCTACGACACAAAATATCGGTGGCATTAGCTCTGTGTACGGGGTCCATGAGCTTAAAACCGATGGCGGGATAGAACAGTCGTCCAACCACCGGGTCTCCGAAGAGGCCAAATCGGATTCTGCAGTGCCATTTTCAGCCGAATTGTCAGGCTGTAGCAATGCGAAGTCTCGAAATAGGTTATATCTTCAAGATCATGCAAAAAGGTGAGCTGCCACCTCTCTCCTCGATGTTTACGGGGTCTTTCTGAATCTCTAAATATTGTCCTCAGTCATGCTGCAGAGCTTAGGTGTAGGTGGGATGGATGCAAATATACAGGTACCTTCGGAAGAGAGGGTGATTTATTGCGACACTTGAAGACAGTACATATTTGCAGAGACATCCACTTTTGTTCATCCGCTGGATGCGAAAAGTGGTTCAACAGACGTGACAATATGAAGGAACACGTTCGCAGAGTCCACAGAGACAATCTAGTCGCTGCCCATCGTCATTCTTCGTGAAGTCTCCTCTTTGAGTCGTGTTGATGCATTGGTCAGTTCGAGGCTCATATGTGATTAATGACACGTAATGCGAGCTGCTTGAAGGTACCAGCATCTGTACGTTTGTCATATCAACGAACTAAGTTCAAGTTTATCCAAAAAAGCTGTCATCGTACTTTCGTCTTCGTGAACTTTACTTAAGGCAAAACGTTCCGATGTCAATAGTGTGGGTGATGTTACACTGTCTTCATGTTCTCAGGTGACATGCCGACATGTATATAGGCTCGTGGATTGTGGATTCAAGCAGTAATGCGGGGACACCCGCCCCGCGCCTCCCAGGTCAATCAAGGGGTCCCGCTTTCAGCCAGCGTTAAAGGCTTACGGCCCGACCCACCGCCGGAATCAGGAATATTACCCCGCACTTTGGTTTCATTCCTGGTAAAGTGTGATCGTGTGACTTTCATATCACGAATTGGACTCACGTGGTAGAAGGCTCACACTCGTCGCCCTCACGTACGGTACGCCATGACATGCTCTAGAGGCCCGTTCAATTTCCAGCTTTGGTCTTCTTACAGTGGTGTTGGTTTTTCAGGCAACCTTGCCAACTCCGAATGAGAGCATATTGGTCCGTAGCTTTCTAAATTCAGCCTAGAGCAGGGCCTAGCCTTCTGCCATCTAAATGACTCCTAGAGTGGTACTACTCCACAGTTTTCATGATTCTTATTCGTAATTGCCTAAGACGGTCATTGTAAAGCCTGTTTAGCTGTGGGATTTTTTGCTATTCAGAGGAGAGTACAGGTGCCCGCCAGGCTCAAGATTTGCTCCCTGGGCGATAAGATCAACGTAGATATCACTACGGCGTCAGTCAGGCGCAAGACTTCCCCCACATTGTGAGGCGCTCGACATGAATGTAAGAGTTCAGCATGCCAAGACAGGCCGCCGCGGGCCTTATGGCTCATACCACTGCCGCATTCCCAGTCATCCTTGTCAGAACAAGCTGCATTTAGATACCTTACTGATTCTTTTGGACTGTAAGCCTCCACGGTTATCCTACACTATGCCGCCCTATTGCGCCTTATTGCGCCTATCCAGGCTGAGATAGTATGAGTGATATTGCTCTTTCATGGGAAGAACACACTATAAAGCTGGCCACCTGCCCCAGTCCCGGGAAGCAACCTACATATCCTGATACAGACTACACAGCACGCGAAAGTTACCATATTATCTTTCCAGAGCAGTCAGCTATCTTTCTCCACATCTTCATCATGAAGCTTTTGCCTACCTTGGTTGTATTTACTGCGGCTGTCTCAGCCTGCAGTGATCCTGCCTATCGATGCAAGCATCCCCAGGGCAATAAAGATGGTGACTACTCTAAAACTGCCGAGATCTGCGCAGAAATAAGTAATGGCGCAAGCATGTGCTATTGCTATGGCGCAGCTGAGGATTACTGCTACCTTAAGAACGGCGAAAATATGCAGAAGTTCTTGGACTACTGCAAGGCGGATGCGCCATGGTATCCCACGGCCTGTTAAATGATATTTGTTTTATGGTTACGCAGGAAATGGTCAGTAAAAGAAACAATGCTTCCGACTTTGAGATCACTGACGGTAACGCACAGGAATTCGGAGCCCATATCGCTGGCTTCAATGCAAATGCTTATCGTATCTTCTACGGAAGAGGAAGCCGCTCTTTTCTCTTCAATTAATACTGCACCTATTTCTCTCGCTTATTATTGCTGGTCAATGTTTGATCAATGTTTGCACCGCTCAGACCTTAATTTTCTAAGGCTTGTGATTTATCTCTTGCTCGTCGCTTCTGAACTGCAGTATGTGTGCAATTAAGAGTTTAGCAGAATGCGGAATATTTGAGGTTTCTGGGAAAAGTCTCTTCTGAAAGTTTCGCTCTTGACCTTTACTTTGTAAAATGAAAAGTCTCTACCGAGGTCTATCCGAGGCCTAAGCAAGGCCTGGTAAAGTATTCCACTCTAACGAGCCCATGCTCGTATATGGCAATGTGACCGGCTATACCTGCAATCATGACCTTGAGCCAACCTACTTCGTGGGGGTTTATTATATCAATTTGTTTCAATAAGCTCAAAGAACATGATTCTACACTCCAATTAATTCTATATATCCTAAATTTTGAATAATTCGTCTGCAAAGTAAGCAAATTTTGTTGGTTCTGCCGTGAGACGATAAGAGCGGGGCTGGCGTGCGGGAGGACCGCCTTCCCGGATAGGTTAATTTGTGACCTACGCTGAACTCCGTTGTCTGTTAAGGGGTTTGGATCGTAAGATAGCCTATTCTAGGACCTTTAACCTTACACCTTTGTCTAGCACCGACTAACCTAGCCGGACTAATGTTGATTCCAAGGACTTACCCTTTAGAATAATAGAATAGACTGAAATATAGGGAAAATCTAACTGGATAGTGAAACTTATACTAGCGTAAATCTGGATGGAAAACCCCGATAGAGACCTAATTACAGTTAAGTCTAAAAGATATTATAGTTAAGTTATTCCGGAAACCCTAACGCTATATAAATGATTGCTAAGTAAATTGCAGTTAATTTCACTGCAATTACCCCTAAAGGAGAGGTTAATACTGCGGAGACACCAAGTAGACTAACATTAAATCCTGTATCTTACTTCAATACCGATTATCTATGGTGGTGGAGGGAGGAATTTTACTGAATACCTTCAAGGCTTACGTTGGTGTGTGGAATAATGTTGGTGCGTGGCGGACCAACACCCGGAGCGGTGTGGGTATGCCATGGGACTATTACCACTAAAATACGAGGAGCATACATCAGGGAGATGCGGGATTATTTCGGCCCCCACGTTACAGCGATGATGGTGATCACGAGCCCGGCTTTTTAAGTGGACTATCACCTATGGATGGATATAGATGCCCCACCTGCTTACGCAGTATATGGCAAGGCGTGGTTGTTTAGACTTTCTCCCGTGTCAAAATTACTAGTCGACTTCTTTCACGATATGTCGCCGCTACACAAATTTTAGCCTTGCATTCAGGATTCTGGTTTTTCGACATAGATTGTTGTGATGCCGCAATTAATGCATAGCACAATCTTGTGGTTTTCTTCAAAACGAAAAATCTTATGTGTTTATGGGTTGCAAATAAATTTCTTGGATATTCCAGAGGGGTTTTAGGCACTCAATGCGGTATAAATCAACATTATACAGTGCATCTATCTTTGTATGATCTTTACCACGCTTTTCCTTATATGACCCGGCGACTTTTCGCTGGGCCCCACGTTATTTCGCTTAGATTCAGGATCCTATCTAGGGTCCCGTCTAGGGTCCCGTGAGGCTCTGTAATTTCGTTTTCTCTTCAATCACTGTTTCCCCTAAGCCCCCTCTATCCCGCATATCCTCGAATAGGCGCCTGGGGAGTCACTTTTTGCTTGTAAGAGCATGCTACGATATCTGGTCACAAAATCTCGCCAAGAAGATTCTCAGCGTTTGATTATGATCAGCCTTTCCGGAGCCTGTCAAATATGATGGAAATGACCACTTTGACTGATTCCCGGAACGATGATCACTATGCAAATTCCCCGATACCAAGATCCGAGGCCGAGACGAGCAGCAAGAATGAAACCCTCGCCGTCAAAATACATCGCAGATCCATTTGTCTCGACTCATGGCTCTTCGAGTGTATAGCTTTGGCGTTCAGTATTGCTTGCTTCATTGCTATAGTTATCGTTCTACTCGTATACGATGGCAAAAGGCAACCCGATATGGCTCATGGCCTGACTCTCAACACAATTGTTTCGGTGCTAGCAACAGGGTGCAAGTCGGCGTTAGTCCTGGTTATAAGTGAATCAATCAGTCAATTGAAGTGGCCATGGTTTCAAACTCCTAGACAAAGTCAGAACCAACTGGTCACCATTCAGAGATTTGACGCTGCGAGCAGAGGGCCGCTCGGGTCACTTATGATAATAATTCATCATCGCGCCCAGTCACTCGTCTCCTTCGGTGCCGCAATCATCATTTTTCTACTGACTTTCGACCCGTTTATGCAACAGCTCCTTACATACCCAGTGCGACCTGTAATGAGCCGGACTGATTCCGCCAGTACGCCACAGCGACTTGCACACCTTCCCTTTGATCAAGACTCCTCCTCCTCCTCCTGGAATAGCGCCCTAGCACAAGCCCTCTGGGCAAGCGGCGACTTTATTGTTACCCCTAAATGTTCATCAGGTAATTGCACATGGGATGCATTTTCATCGGTGAGTGTATGCAGCCGATGTGAAGACGTGACTTCCACTATCGGATTCGACTGTGATCTGCCCTCCGTGAGCGACATAAAGAAGGCCTTCAACATATCATGCTTTATTGACCTGGGCAAAGGCACGGGGCACTTTTTCAACGTGCTCGGTACCACAGATTCGGATATATACTCCTCGAGTAGTCCCTCTTTAAACTTTCCGTCAAAGATCATCTGGGAACCTTTCGCTTATAGCTTATATCGGTCATCACATCTGCCGAACTATACGCTCAACGGCGTGACGAATCCTCTCTGGACAATTGCCTACACCCAATTCGAGCTTGACGGAGACCGGGTCTCAGAAAATGAATCCATTACTGATGCGATTCGAATCAAAAACGCGATGGCTTGCGCTGTATCAACTTGTCTTAGGGACTACCACGTCTCTGTGACTGACGGTACTCCCTCCGTCCGATCTGAGAACTTTGATTTCGGCACTATCTACGAAAACCCCAACCCTTCCCCGGATGACGATGCGTGGTCAAGATGTTGGAAGCCCGGAGACGCTAACACTGCTGTGACTGGAACGGATAAGAGCAAATTCGCTTTTTGCGACGAGACGATGTGGGATTTTGAAAGCGATTCTCTGGGGTTTATCCCCGATGCGCAGAACTTGGAATGGGACTTCGACCACGCACTTGATACGTGGTCCTTATCGGGCAGTAATGGAGACGAAATTCCGAACTCGAATCCAATTCTGCAGCAATATGTCCGTGTGGGTTTCGAAAGGGTCATTACCAGAATGGCAGACTCTTTAACGAAGCTGGGTCTAGAAACGACGAATCACAGTGTTATTGGCACATCGTACGTCCCCACGGCCTTTGTGAGCGTGAGATGGCCCTGGGTCATTCTTCCCGGAATTCTTCTTGTTACTGGGGCTTTGTTCCTAGTGATTACTATGGTCATCAGTAAGAAGAGCCGTGCGCCGCTTTGGAAATCTTCTGCTCTGGCACCCTATTATCATGGAGTTGAAGGGTATGATGATGAGAATGATGACGAGCTTCTTCTAACTGCCAGTGCTATGGAGAGAAAGTCGGAAGGGGAAGTTGTTCTATTACAGCGCTCTGAGAATAATGGGAGACTGGTTCTACAAAAGCAGGGCACGTTGAATAAATCTTCAGGGCAAATGATTTAACTTGAGGCGGATTGCAATAGTACAATCACTGTGGACTTTTCTTCACAATAAGCTACACAAAATGATCTAGAATATGCCTTTCAAGCCAAGGCTATAGAAAGAGCGGACATTATGCTGCAGTCTAGGTCACCTTTTGATTGCCAACGTCACAGTCACATCGCGCTGACTCGCGTTGACTGGTACTATTCAATGTCAGATCAATTTGCCCATAGCTGCATCAGAGTCGACGCTGTTGCTTTGTGCAAGCCTGACCGGTATTCTAGCGTCTTCCTCGTTGGTGCTTCGATCAATCGTCTCGTTGGCCGACTGGTCGTCTCCCACTCAGACTTACGCTTCACTGCGAATTCGGCGTTTCGCTGCGGCCACGAGACGGAAATAACTGTTGAGAGGTATCGGTGGCCCATACGATTCTTGAGCAGCTTTTTTACGCCTATTAACCCACGATCTCGTTACCGATCACTCCTTGGTGCGCTGGGATCTGCCTAAGTTCTGTCCGAATGCCTCTGTCGGCAAGTCGCCGGATAAGGTCGAGGCAGCCTGCCGGATAGACCTGTCTTGACGGCGTCCGCGGTCGACGGAGCGCCTTCAGTGCCGCTTGACTGTCTGCGAAGATTACGACCCCATTCTTCGCCTGTCCAGCCTATGGCTCTGTCCTCTCAGAAAAATCGCGAGTGCCAGCTCAATGACTTGAACTTTCACTGCATACACAGTGGACATCATTCCACATCTGACTATGAGCATGTTGATCATATATACAGCCAAAGACGCAAGCTCAGAGCTGCGAGCAACAGCAGTTTCTTCACTCACCACTTCCATGAACACCGCTGCCGAGCTGTCCCGAAAATTCGGGCTTAACACCATGATTAGTGTGCGCAGTGGCTATCCTCAGGCTTTTTGGCAATTTCTTCGCAGTACAAGGCAGTTACGAAGCGATCGATCTCGTTGACTGGACTGAAAATCGCGTTGCCGTTCTTCACGCGGTCAGGTAAGACAGTCACCCTAAGGGACATATCATTCTATCTGTCTGTTGAAGGAACGGCACCTGCAATGTCTTTGGTGTCAACTTTGTCAAGTTCAGACCACAAGGAAGTCAAGTCAAAAGAGATGAAGCCCAATGCGAATGACAAGTTCGGAACCATGCATAAGTTCCGAATGGCAGTCCCGGATCCCCAATCTCATAAGCCAATCCTGCCGGTCCAGTCTGACTATGATATTTCCCGAATTTTGAGCGCAGATGAGCCCTTGCACGTTGTGCTTCGATATCCCGACGGGAATGTAGGCAAGATATAGGATATGTTGGTGATTTTGGAATACACACTGGCGTAGAGAGAGACTTTGTTTCGACATAGCATATGAATTACTCTCTGTACTTTTAAGAATTTATCTTGCATTCATGTTTGAATTTGAGAAGCAATGTTTGCGTATGTATGGATCTAGGGCGACTCCGATCTTTCTAATTTGGTTAAGATCGATGGAAGGATCGGTTCTTGGCGCTGGAATCGGTTAAAATTACGATGTCTAGAGGAAAGGAAATATGGCTTTTTCGTATTCACGGACAATCCCTTAGCCTCAGCGGTGCTACTCATGCAAAGTAAGCCGCCACAAATTAACTATGCCATGCCTATATATTCGCCTTTGCCCTAAGGGGCATTTGGAAAGCTTGGATTATTTTTTTTTTTTTTTGCAAAAGCTCAAGAGCAAGATCAGATGATGCCTGTTATGAGATTTTTTATCTTGGCACAATCTCTGCTTTTGTCTCTAGTCTCCGCGGATGCGTCAAACCTGAACCCCAATGGCGGAGGCTGTGTCGACCCAAGTGGCTATCTCCAATGTTACGAAAACAATGCGAATGCACTTACAACATGCATGACTGACGCGAAAAATAATTGCGAGGGGGACGTGTACTCCACATGTGTACTGGCTTGTGGAAATGCTCAGTTGGCTGCAAATATTGGCTGTTGGTTGACCAGTTGCTGGAATGAGGTTCGATTCGCCCTCTCTCTCCACACTATCTCTCTGACATTGATTGACCACAGGTGTATTCATGCGCATACCAAGAAACGGCCCTACAATACCTCAATGGTGCAGATAGAACCCAAGGCTCCCAAATTCCTTACTATCCTGCACCGGATAATGCGCCTGGCGGATGTGGTAAGAAATGATAATTCCAGTTGCAGTTGTACATTCTTTTTCTCAACACACCGACTAATAAGTGGATTGAATGCAGTATGTAATTTAGGTTACATATGGGGAAACTTTACCGAGACCTATGCCCTAAACTCGCCCTGCGAGAACTATGTTATGGATGGTTCGGTTTCCGAGACGGCTAGCTGCCAGTGCTGCTGGGATTCATCCTTCTTGTCCGAGTAAGTGAAAAGGCATTGGTCCCTGTATCTAGACACATCGAAATAATGGACTCTTCGCCTGCAGATTTATCCAATGGTGTCCCAATAACGACCTCTCCGTGATTGCTATTGACACAATGGTGGAAACTTTCCAATTGGGTTATAATGAGTCCGCATCTGACGAATGCTCTATTCTTTCTGATGCCAAACAATGTCATACATCGTTCACCTTGGATACTGGCGCATCTACGTGGTACAATCCAGGCCACCTTCCCTCTGGCTTTCCTGGAACAGCACCTCTTTCAGATACCACTGATGCCGGAAGCATTACCAGTGCTCCAGGTCCGTTCACGTTTTCGATCTTCCCAAGCTATGTCACCGTCATTACTCCGGCTCCATATGTCAAGAGGGATCACGAGACAACTAACTTGGGAACTGCTGTGGGGACCGCTACGGGAGAGAGCGCTTCTTCGCCTAGCAAGGGGGCTGCGAGGAATCTTGTATCTCCTGCTAGCGCTGACTTTGGTTTTTGGGGTCTAGCTATGTACATTACGGTCTGCGCTCTCTTTGGCGCAGCTTTGATCTCATAGACAGCTTCAAATTAGGTCCACTGTTGCGTCAATGGTACAAAAAGGTAAAGGTAATGCGGAGTAGGTGCATAAACACCACCGGAGCGGTCTATCACCACATCGCTGCATAGATAGAGAGGCTATTTTGGTCAAGTAGATTACTCGGTCTGTGCTGCTCTTAATTAAAATACGTCAAGCAGACGTATAACCTGCCCCTCTTCAAATCTGAAAGCGCTTCACTCACAATAAGCTCAAGAAAGAACAGTGAGAAACAACAAGCTAAGCCAGAAACGCAAGCCCCTCATTCATTTCACGATCGAGATCGGAGTTTTCCGGGTACAACAGCCAGTCACAAGCCAACTTTCCAATCAAACAGCTCTGTGCATTGTTGAAGTGCACACCTACATGGCCTTCAGTCGGGGGCTTGGTCAATATAATAGCTTGTCATCCTCCTGGAGCCTTTCCGCTATGGGCACCGCGACTTCTTCTTGGTGACTCATTAGTGCTTGGCCGGCCATTTCTACGTCGACTATATCTGCGATCGGTCCTTGCTTGGCGAGATGTTCCAGCAACTGGCCGACCTATTCTGTCTGGAGTTTCAGTCATGTAACAGTAGCTATCACCTGGTCTTGGAGTTCTGGAGGCCCGCGGTCTTCAAAAGCGAACTGACATGCAGTTGCCAGGGTGCAATAGTCCAATGCACGATTTAGCGGCCCGAGGTCTTTCAGGCTAATTTCAATATTGAAAGCTTTCGTATCGGTACCGGTGCTATCTTTCACCGGGCTATCTCCCGCGAACGCCTGTGCTGGTTCTCATTCTAGACGCATCCTGCGACGAAGCCTTCCCCAAAAAGTGCGAGCAGATGTTCGTGATTGTAGAAGTGCCGTATGACGATCCTGAGCAGAAGCCACGTTCTTGATCGCAGTCGCAATCTTTTGTTCGAACAGCGACCAGCAGTGTTACCAGCATTTGTTGACATCGAGATGATCGAGACACTGTTGTGATTCCTTCGGGCAACCATGGTACTTCACCGTGCCTTCTTCCGTAGGCCGCAGCCGCGACTCGAGTGCCGATGCTCCGCTGTGATTCCCCATGGGCCCGGGTGCTGGAAAGTACAAGCCCGAGGCAAAATGTCCCCGCGACGTTTTGCGCTATCTCACGGTGAGTACCACCAGCGCGACCGTTCCCCTTTCATTCTCTGCACGTCAGCTTCACTGCTGAGCCTATGCAGACTTCTACGAAAATACAATGGACAGTTTCGCTCGGATGATGACTTGATCAATAAGATTTGGTACGCTGGAGCCTACACAAATCAGTTATGCACGATCAATGCGACACATGGTGATGCTCTGGTCCATTTGGGGGAAGGGGACGGGAGGTTTTCATCTAGCGACAACATCAGCTTGCCTCAGAACCGATCCAATGGTGGAGTAACTACAACATTACCAACGGGAGTGGCACCATCACGGACGCGGGATCCAGCGAGATCGACATGCATGGCCGGGTGACATGTCAATCGCTCTTGAAAGTATCGCAGGAAGCATTGAAGACCTTTACACTGTTTAAATAGGGCTGGCCATTAAAACCGCTAGCTTGGACTGGCTGCGCTTTGGCATGGGAGGCCATGGAAGTTCTCCCGTCGTGGCTACTAGATTGAAGCGAACGCAATTCTTTGCTTCGTGCTCCAGGGGGCCCAGCAGTTTGTTCACGCACTCAACTATACACTCGTTCGTCGCGCAGTGGAACCGCCATCGCGAAGATTATCAAATCAGCCGCCAACGGGCTGCTATGGGATGTAGGAGCTGGACTGTATTGTGACAACCAGACTACCACGCTACACCTCCAGGACGGGAACTCGTGGGCCATGAAGGCTAATGCGACTCGTTCCGATGATCAGAGTCGCACCATCTCTGAGGCTCTACGTGCCCGTTGGAGGACCTACGGTGGCCCAGCTCCCGAGGCCGGAGCCACGATATCGCCCTTCATCAGTGGATTCGAGTTCCAGTCTCACTACATGGCCAGTCAGCCAGCGGCGGCTCTTGACCTAATGAGACTTCAATGGGGCTTTTTGCCGCAGGATCCTCGAATGACTCAGTCCACATTCATCGAAGGCTATGCCACGGACGGATCCCTTCACAATGCACCATACACCAATGATCCGCACATTTCTCATGCCCCTGAATGGTCCACCGGTCCAACTTCTGCTCTCAGTGCCTTCGCAGCTGGTATTCAGCTCAGCGACGCTGCGGTGGCCTCATGACTGATTGCTCTCTAGCCCGAAAACTTGACGATGATCGATGCTGGGCTGACCACTCATGCGGGATCTTTCCGGTCTCTTTGAAGCGTAGTGATGGCTATCGTCATTTCAACTTCCCGGCCCCAGAGTCCACGAGCAGCAGTGTACTTTTGCCGGGAGCCACGGGAACGCTCGTGTCCAAGAATGGGCCGCGCAAAGTTCTTGTCAATAAGAGCTGCACATGGTTAGTCCGGGGGTAGTTGGCAGCTCCGCTGAGGCTGTGATGAGATTCGCTTGGATCAGGTCCTTGTCATTGGGTAGATGCTACGTCGAACGCGGTCTGGGCACCAGGCCGAAATATATAGCAAAGTGAGGCTAGTGAGGCTGGTGAGGCGGTGGTCAATCCGGGAATACATGGTCATATGGCTCACACCGTGCAAAGCTAAGATCAAGTAGGATGTAATGCGACTTTAAAGAAAACTCCAACAGCGTGAGGCATCACACTGGGGCATAGTACAGTACACACCCCCGATCTCGTCTAGAAAACCCAGATCATCAAGACACCCACACGACCACCTGGGCTTTAACACGGTGTCACCGACAAATAAGGCGGAGCCGCAGCTCCGATGAAATTGAACAGCGCAAGACGTGCGTGGGCCATCATGATTGGGTTGCTTCATCCAGTTCACCTACAGGCTGCAGCTGGGGCAGCGCGTTTTAAAGGCGGCCTTCGTCTCACCATCTTTTTCTTTCTTTCTGACTTTCTGGTTCAGGCCTCAAGACTTGGGACGACTGGGTTTGAGGATCTCGATCTCGATCTCTACGTCTTTTCCACGTCTTCTGCTTTTTTTTCATCTTGAACCTCAACTTCAGCTTCCCCCAGCTTGCCTATCTCCAGCTCCCCCCACTTTGAGTCCCCACTTGAGCTCTCGGCTCCAGCTCTAGCTCTGGTTCAGCTCCACTTCCATCTCTACCTCCACCATGGCTGATCCCTCGGAGGACAGTAAACACGAGGGTGAGCCGGAGAATAATGCAAATGGCTCAGCTCAACCTGCGCCCGAGGTCTCCGTGAAAGATGCTGCCACCACCACTGTCCCTGATCATCCTAAACCCTGCAAAAAACACCCCAAATTGGACAAGAAGAAGCGGAGTCAAAAGAAGCAAGATGCCTCCGAGAGTGAGTCCGACTCGGAGTCAACCGAATCATCTAGCGAGTCCGACTCGGCCAATGCCGATTCAGAATCTATTGCCAGTGAATCCGAAGCCGACAAGCGTAGACGTCACCGTGTGAAGACCAAGGCTCGGACCAAACGTACCCAGAAGGACAAGAAACGACGTAAGAGAAGAAAGATGCGGTCGCGCAAGTCAAGTTCAACAGGCTCCGACACCGACTCCTCCGATGACTCCGACACCGATTCCGGATCTTCGCGCGACTCTGACTCGTCACTGGATGAAAAGGCCCTGCGCAAATTGGTGACCCGTTTGAAGCTCAAGAAGCGGGCCAGGCGCTTGCGAGATGAGACCAACGACGATCTGGGCACGAGTGACCCTCTGGGGGAAAGTCGCCGGGAGAAGCGATCGAAGAGAAAGAAGCCGGCATCCAAGGTCGCCTTCAAGCGTGTGGATCAACGTATTTGACCCCCTGATCTTTTCCTTTGTGGCAGCTTCAACTGACAATTTTGGGGGGAGGGGAAAAATAGTCTGGGATAACACCATCCATAAATACAAGCTCACCGAAACCGTGGATGACCCCGACGCGGACGAGTGGGACCAATACATTTTCACAGTGCGCCGCAGGTTCAATTGGGAGAACAAGTATTTGGAAACCGTGGTTGACATCAAGAGTAAACATCTACGTGATGCTCTCGCCAAGGTCATGGACGGTGTCAAGGGTGTTAGTCTGGTGCAGGAGCCCGCTGTCGTTGACCCCAACATGCTATTCCTGTATCTAGAAGAGACTCGACAGTGGATGAAAGATCTCAAACGCCAGTCCCGCACCGAAAAAAAGAAGAAGGCGAAAAAAAGTGCCGCTGCCAAGGCGGCGCATCTCAAGGTGCTCATCAAATACCTGGACGCCGACTACGCCGACATCAAAAAGACCCTTTATCCCCTACTCGAAGCCAATACCATCACATTCGATCTACTGTGGGCGCTGTTCAAGCCCAACACCATTGCTTACACTCCAACTTACGGGAACAACGACGAGCCTCGGGCCTTCAAAATCGAATATGCCATCAAGGAATCCTCCTTTATGAAGGGCCAGTGGTACAGTGTGGAAGGTCGATATTTGGAGTACGATGGCAAGGATTTTGGTTTCGGTACCATGTCTGCTGAGGTGGAGTCTTTCAAAGGAGCACGGAAGATCGCCAGCCTGGCGTGCTATCCTTTACAGTATCATCGCGACTCGGAGGCTGTTCGCGCACGACTGATCGAGCGTGGCAAACGATTCGTCGCTCTACGCGGCATGAACTACCGTTTCCACAAGGGGATGGCCTTTTTCAAGAAGAAGCGCTCCTTTGTGGTCAAGGTCAATATCAACGGACGAGTCATGATTGACCCTGCCATTCACCGACGGATCAATCCGAACTATCCCATTAGCACGGTCCGGCCCAAGGATCCAGATCTGCTTGATCCGTCGGAAGCTGGATTTAGCGATCCCGATGACGATGGTAGCGAGGGCTGCTGCTGTGGAGGGTCTGACTCGGACTCAGACCGGGGCGGCTCATCGGACACTCCACGAACTGTCTACAAAGTCATTGAAGGCGACGACGGAAGTCCCCGAGTTGTGGAGGTCGAGGTCGACGAGAACGGGAATGAGATCCACAAGGAGAAGATGGACCGCATCGAAGGTGATGCAGCGGATACCAAGGAACGGGAGTTCACCGAGGAAGAATTGCTCGTCGCCAGCCCTGTAGTTCTTGGGTTCGCATTCAGCGAAAAGCTGTGGCTCGAGTTTACCATCTCTGGTATCAGCGACATCGACTGGAACGCCGATGCTTTTGGCTCGTTAGTGCTTCCTAACAACCAGAAGTCTATCGTCAAGGCGCTGGTGGAATCGCACACCTTCCACGCCGCCGAAAACATCGACGATGTGATTCAGGGCAAGGGCAAAGGTCTCGTCGCTGTTCTGCACGGCCCCCCGGGAACTGGAAAGACCCTCACGGCGGAAGGCATCGCCGAACTCCTCAAACGACCACTATACATGGTCAGTGCTGGTGAGCTTGGAACAGACTCACGCACTCTAGAAGCCGAGTTGAACAAGATCCTGGACATTGCACACTCGTGGGGAGCCGTTCTTCTCCTAGATGAGGCCGATGTCTTCCTTGAGAAACGGACGATTCACGATATCCACCGGAACGCACTTGTCAGCATTTTCCTTCGCCTGCTCGAATACTTCCAGGGCATTCTGTTCCTGACCACTAACCGAGTTGAGACCTTTGACGATGCCTTCCAGTCTCGTATTCACGTTGCATTGCGGTACGGCGATCTCACAACCAAGGCCAAACGCAGCATCTGGAAGATGTTCCTGGAGCGAGTGCGCGCCATTGAAGGAGTCCACACGAGCTCTTTCTCCGAGGAAGACTATGATGTCCTTTCTCGACACACCTTGAACGGCCGTCAGGTATGTTCTCGTGATGCTTCAATTGAAAAGAGGCTCTTGCTAACAGGTTTCATGTAGATCAAAAACTCGGTCCGCACGGCACAGGCCCTGGCGGTCAATGAGAGCTCGCCTCTATCAATGGATCACATAAAACGAGTTCTGGATGTTGCAGAGACATTTGATCAGGATCTTCGCGGGGGAACTGGTTATCTAGATGCGATGCGTAGCTACACTTAGGTCTCCAGAAGTTTGATTACGGCTTCTACGGAAATTTCTCGGAAGTTTCACGTTCACATTATTTCGGTCTTCTCTCACTTCTCCATGTCTACTCGGGGAGACTAGACCCGGCCTTTCAATAGGTGTGGGCAATGAAAATTTTCCATTTGACTGATGCGAAAAATTACATGTTTACGCGCTGCAAGTATAGTGACAGCCGATCAGACCGATATTAAATTATGACATGGATATCGATCTAGTAATACAGATGCCCGACGCGACTCTGGACAAGGCCCGGACCCAAACGTGTTATACAAGAATTTTTCACTTACGGGTTGGCCTTGACAAAGGCAACACCCTTCTCGATGTTCTTCTTGAGGTCAACGAGGCAGGCATCGAGGAGCTTCTGCTCGTACTCGTTGATGGGGCCGACCTCGTGGATCTTCTCGGCACCGTTGGGGCCAAGCTCGACGCGGGAAGCGAAGAAGTCGATGCCCTGGTCCTTGAAGAGAGGAGAGTCCACGAAGGTGGGCTCGATGATGCCCTTCTCACCCTGAGCAGCGCGCAGGAGAGACTCGGCGAAGCGAGCACCGGCCATGGCCATGGAGAGGGTGGCGGAGCCAGCACCATCCTTGGCCTTGACAACCTCATCACCACCGAACTGGATGCGGTTGACGAGAGCGTCGCGGGCCTCGCCGGAGAGGGAGGCGTGGTTGGACTGGGAGAGGAGGGGGACGATGGTCACACCAGAGTGGCCACCAATGACGGGGACCTTCTCGCCGCTGGGGTCGGTCTTCTGGACCTCGGAGATGAAGCGCGAGGCGCGGACAACATCCAGGGTGGTAACACCGAACAGGCGCTTTGGGTTGTAGACACCAGCGGCCTTGAAAACCTCCGAGACGATGGGGACGGTAGAGTTAACCTGCGACCGTTAATTTCAAGGTCTTGATTCGATTGACATATCGGATAAGATGCAAACGGGGAATCAAGGACGTACGGGGTTGGAGATGACCAGAATGTTGGCGTTGGGGGAGGCCTTAGCGGCGGCCTTGGCGAGGTCGCGGACAATGGAGGCGTTGGTGTTGAAGAGATCATCACGGGTCATACCGGGCTTGCGGGGAACACCGGCGGGGATGAGGACGATCTCGGCATCCTTGAGAGCATCAGCGAGGCCAGCCTCGTCGGGGTTGTAGCCGGTGACGGTGCTGTTGGTGTTGATGTGGCTCAGATCGGCAGCGACACCTATTCACATGCGGTCAGGAATGAGATCGAAGGAGAAAAACAACGCTTCAGAGGACAACGTACCGGGTCCACCACGGATATCGTAGAGGGCAAGCTGAGTGACACGGGGGTTCAGCTTCATCAGCAGGGACAGAGGCTGGCCAATGCCACCGCCGGCACCGAGGACGGTGACCTTGGAGGCCTGTGAGAAAGTCAGCACGGGTGTACATCAACCAAGTCCTTCGAGGGCAGGGAGAACAGACCTGGCTGGCCGAGGCCGAGAAGGCGCGCTTCTGGAAGAGGTTGATGGAACGGCGAGCGGCAAACATCTTGATTCTGGAGGATGGATGGGGAAGAGAAGAAGGGAGAAACGGAAGGGGAGAAGGAAAGAGAATGGGTCTCGGTGAGGGATTCTCCACAACTGCTTCCGACCTCCCGATGCTCGGCCCAGCTCTACTTCTCATTGGTCTTAAGCCGCGGTCATTTTCGTGTCGCGGTTGGATCCTGACGCAAAAGTGTTACTTCTGATTTGACTAAAGCTATACTACTTGAATTGGAATGCCCGAACGCCGCCGCTGATGGAAAACCACAAAAAAAGCCCACTGCCGCAGGTTACAATACAACAGGATACCGGCTCATCGCAGGAAGTGCAATACAGCCCAACAAAATAGGAAGAAAATAATGACGCCACCCCAGAATATCCATTTGTCCTGACGTGCCCGTCGTTCTACCATACGAATGGTGTCGCCGCTCACGCCTAGGGTGTTGGCGACACTGTATAGCCTCCGCTGGGTCCCCTTCAGTACTTCCCGCTGCTGGCCGAGGTCTGACAGAACTGCGCGACCCCGATCCAGAAAGTCATCCAGCTGGGTATTGGTGTTGGCAAAGAACGATTGCTCGCGCAGAGCATGGCTTTCTCGGGTTTGATCCGCCGGGCCGCCGCCGAAACTGAGGCCGGAAGAAGGCGCAAAGGCGGACGTGGGCTGTGGAAGGGAGGATTGAGCGTAAGGATTCTCGGGTGTAGCGGCATGATGGGGACGGCGCCCTAGAAGCTCGTTGCGATTGGTGACCGATTGCTGAAATAAGTCAGCATGAAAATGCGAGACGTCCGGGGTGTTTACGTACTGCATCCTCGCGCTCTTTCCGCAGCCGGTCGAATTGGGTACGGTAGTCGCCCAGTTCGTCACGAAAGTTCTTGACTCGGTCAAAGGCCTTTTGCTGTTTCTCTGGTATCAGCTCCTTCTTGGAAAGAGCCGAGTAATCATCGACGGTGCGAGACAAGGACGCCAAAGATGCGGCGATCTGGCCTATAGATAAGGAGAGGATCAATGACTGTTGCATGGCGCATAGAGGAGAGAACACAACGCACCTTGTAAAGCGGCAGAGGAAGTCTGAGGTGACTGAGAGAAAGTGTCGAGATCACGGCGAATGGCAGACGACTGCTTCAGGGCCGAGTTGAAGAGAGAGTTCTAGCCAGATGTTAGGAACAATGCCCAGGATGCAGAGTGGGGGAACTCCCACCATCTTTTTTTTTCAGGAGTGGCTGCTGCCACATATATGCAACAATGATACACAGAGGACCAGCACAGGTCAAATCAATGAACGAAGTCGGGAAAAAGTAGCTCTACTCTCACCAACTTCCCACGTGAAGGCCAGGTGTTTGGACCCTTCACCGCCTTCAGGCACATATCTAACGGTTCTACCTTTTACCCTGTCCTGGTATCTATCGGCCTTCCAAAATTATCATTTGATCATATCTTGTGGCTTGGAAATTGATCTGGGTCCAGATGGGGCTACCCCTACGATGCGGACAAGCCTACAATCATGTGTGAAAAAACTAAATGGTATCGTTGAGGCTATTGATACAGCCTATCCTCGACTCCCCTTCGCGCCAAAGCACAGATGCAGAATCAGAATTCGAAAAATCAGAATCAGAATCAAGTCTCGGAAGAGCAGGGATGGTATATTAAAAACAAAAGAAAAATCCAGCAATCAGACACAATTGATGATCCGCCTATTTGGGAGGGTACTTGTTCTGCAGGAACCACCTATAGATAACATCAGCTCACAATCCCAATGCTGCTCGTTCTCAGACACCAAGGGCACTTACTTGCTGACAAAGTAGTCGACCACACCGAGCGCGCCCACGGCACCAGACCACAGTCCGATGGTCTCCCAGGAGAGCTTGCCTTGCGCGTGCTTGTGGTAGGCACCGAAGCCCAGACCAGCACCGACCAGGGTGTACAGCACAGCATTTCCGATGTAGACGGGATTGTCCGAGTTGGGCCCGAGACCGCTGCTCTTCGCCTTGCGAGCCTTGACCTTCTTGTTGGACTCCTCCTCGGCGCGCTTCTTCTCCTGCTCGGCAGCCTCCCGCTCGAGGCGGTCGGCCTGCGTGGTGGTCTTCACCTCCTGGTTCAGGAAGTCGGAATCGACCGCAGTGACGTGTGGGGAGTCGACATCGATCAGCGAGGCCGTGCTCTCCGATTCGTCCTTGTAGATGCCGCCCAGTTCGGGAGCGCGACTGCACTAGGGATTAGCATGTGATGCGACCGGAAGGACAAGCCGATCAAGGGCGGATGTTCTATCACTTACGCCTACCGGGCACGTTAGCTGGTGATTTCGAAATATTTCTACTTTTCTCCAACGACTGGCGCACTTACTTCTTCGGGCGACTGCTTGGGCCCCTTGGCAGCGGCGTCGGCGTAAGACATGGTAACGAGTTGGTGAGAGTGTAGGGTACGGTGAGACTGAGAGAATGCCAATCAGCAATGGGAAGGAGGAAAGGTCGGCAGTGCGCACGTACCAGGAGATGTATGAGGTTCAGGAGAGTACCGGCGGGGGTTGAGGTTTTATACCCATGTGAGCGTGCAAGGAACCAGGGAAGCTCGGTGACATCACGTCATGCATTTGGTGGAGCCACGCTGTGTATCTCCCTAGCTCAACCCACGTTGCTTTCTTTATTTGGGGCCATATCCTCGATCGTATCTTTTAGATCTACAGCTTCAAATTCAATGTGCCCTTCCCCGCGACGTGCTGGTGATCCGAAGGACTCGATCACTCTCATGGCCCCAGCCACTGACGTGGGGATCCCGTACCTCCAGATGCGGAAGTCCGCCTTCCCATTGTTTACTTCGATCTTGGCATCTAAAATAAATATGAGAGCCCTTGATCTATGATGTTGGCATCTTAAATAGGCCGCCAATTTAAATGAATGAGTTTGTCTGTACTGGCGGTGATAGTTGACTGCCAATCGCCCTCTCCCACGAGTGACGGCTTTGTATATATAGCCGTTGTGGTCCCACCCTCGTCCTCGACTCTATTCAACGGACTCGGGCTTCTCCGAATACCCAACCAGCTGTAACTCACAGAAGTGTCGCTAAAAAAATATCCAAGACTTCAGTCCTCTCTAGAATAGTATTGAGGCAGTACTGCTCACGGGCCTCAGCGACTCGCGATCCATAGATGTATCTACCCAGGAGGTCAGACAGCACATGCGTCGAATGGTTCGCAAATTTGCCAGCCAAGAAGCTAGCTCTTTTCCCCGATAAGATCTCCAGGCGGATCTTGCCCGTATCTCATGGGGCACAGGACCCTGAATCTCTGAACCCGCAGTCGGCAGTCCGATGGCCGATTTCACAATCTCAGACCCACCGGCCCCTCGGGAAACGCCTGACGGATAACAAAAAGTGTCTTTGTTCTGTGAGAAAATCTACATACTAGGATAGATCACATAGGAAATGAGATTGAAGTTGCTAAAACCAAACAAGAAAATGGACCTATGATGGGTCTAAAGGTCACACGTTTTAATACAAATTACAGTGTCAAACGGCTCTAGATTCCTCGGCGCGGCTGCATTTACAGCAGAAGCTCCAGAGGGTTCTCGACCACCTTCTTCAACTCCTTGATCCACTCACCACCGACGGCACCATCAACGACCTTGTGGTCGAAGCTACCGGTGACAACGATCTGCTCATCCCACTCGGTGACGGTGCCCTCGGCGGTCTCGACGGGGACAGCGACCTTGCGGACGGTGCCAACGGCCAGGATACCGGCCTGAGGGGGGTTGATGACGGCAGTGAAGCGCTCAACCGCGGGGTTCATGCCCATGTTGCTGATGGTGAAGGTACCGCCCTGGTACTCCTCGGGCTTCAGCTTGTTGTCACGAGCACGCTTGCCCAGGTCGCGGACCTGGTTGGAGATGCTGGACAGGCCGAGACCCTGGACACCCTTAACAACAGGGGTGATCAGGCCGGTGGGGGTGGAGACAGCAACGCTGATGTCAACGGTGTTGTGCTGGCGGATGACAGCCTGGCCATTCTCCTCAATCCAGCTGGAGTTAACCTGGGGCACCTTCATGAGGGCGGCAGCACAAGCCTTGACCAGGAAGTCGTTGACAGACAACTTATACTTGCCGTCAGCGGAGGCGTTCAGAGCCTGGCGCAGCTTGAGAAGCTTGGTGACCGAGAGGGTGGCAGAGACAAAGTAGTGGGGGTTCTCGGCCATGGACTGCTTCAAGCGGTTGGCGATGGTCTTGCGCATCGAGGAGACGGGGAGATCCTCGAAGGTAGCGGCGGAGGTAGCGGCGGGCTGGTACTTCTGCACGTCCTCCTTGGTAATCTGGCCACCCTTGCCGGTACCCTTGATGGCCTTGAGGGGAACACCCTTCTCGAGAGCAAGAGCCTTGGCAGCGTAGCTGATGTTGGGCTCACGGTCCAAGCTGGGCTGCAGCTTTTCACCAGAGGTTTCAGGCTCCTCAGCGGCGGGCTCCGGGGCAGGGGTAGGAGCGGAGGGCTCAGCGCTCTTGGGAGCCTCCTTCTCGGCAGGGGCAGCCTTGTCACCACCCGCATCAGCCAAGGTGAAAGACTCAAAGGAAGAGACGTCGGCACCCTCCTCAACAAGGACGGCAATGGGCTAATTCGTTCGAGGTTAGCTCGAGGAAAAGTGGCCGCGGAGAACCCATGAAGATCGGGAAAATTCTTACCGAGCCAACAGCAACGTCCTTCTCACCGGTCTCCTTTAGGATCTTGGCGAGGACACCCTCCTCCTGGAATTCAAAATCCATCTGCGCCTTATCGGTCTCGATCTCGACAAGGACGTCACCAGGAGCAAGGGTATCACCGGCCTTCTTCTGCCATGCGCCGACGTTTCCCGCGGTCATTGTCGGGGAAAGGGCCGGCATGCTAATGATGGTGTGAGGGGGGAAGGCTGTAGGGACGAATGTGTTAGAATCAGATGAAATCGACCATCGAATTGGAATTCAATTGGAGCCATACACTTGGAGGCATAGAAGCGGGAGATAGCGGAGATCGCGGGCATCTGGGATCTGCGCGAAAGAAACACATCAGCATCATTGGATCAGACACATCCGAATCGGCGGCGCGTACTTCAAGACCTCCTGGAACTTGTAGGAGACCTGGGGGCGGCGCATAGAGGCAGCGCCCCGGGAGAGGAACATGGCACTCGGGGTGCGCATCCGGACGGCGGAAGCAACCATGATGAAAGGGATTGCTCCTGTGTATAGTATTTAAAACAGCCCTCAACACAAAGACAGAAGCTCAATGAGATCTGGCACGAGGGTGGAGGATGAAGGAACCGGGAAAGATGTTGTTGAGTAAGGATACTGTCTCTAACAAGTCAGGAACTTTTCTGTTGAGCTTCTGCGGTTCCCGGTGAGCGCCATCTTCCGAGTCAGGTGACCTCAGGCGGCACATGCTGACTCAGCGCCCGTAGTCCCGATTTGGAGAAAGACACGCATTCGTCTTTTGTATACAACACCGCAAGTTCCGATCGATGCTTTAGATTGCTCGTTGCGTCCCTCGTCTGCTGTGACAATGGCGGACGTGGATCACGGCTCCGAGCCGAATCATCATGCCGACTCGCCCGACCCCGAGAAGGCCCCCGTTGATGCCTCCGCCGAAGCTCCCCCGGTTTTGCCAGACGACAAGCCAGTCTTGACCGAACAGGCAGAATGGCAGGAGGTAATGGAAGAGGTTGCAGAGAAACAGGAAGAACAGGCTTCACCCAATATTGAAGAAGAGAATGAAAACAAGCCCGAGGTCCCGCCAAAAGATGATGAGGAGCCAACCCCCGACGACCACGAACAACAAAAGGCAGGTGCTCCGCCTACTATCCAGGAACCGGAGCGTACAGAAGACACTGGACAAGAGAGTCGAATGCGATCCGACTCGCGATCTACGACGGCCACCTTCACTACGCAACGGTCCGGCGCAGTTAGCTCGACTGTTTTTATCGTGACCGCACTCGATACCATTGGGGCTTCGCGGGAGGCGCGGAAGAGTAAAGAGCTGGAAGATGCAGTACAAGTGGCGCTTTCAAATGTCAGGTCTACGGACGGGCAGCCGATTGACCCTGAGCTCATCTTTCGCCCCCTACACCTGGCCAGCAAGACTCTCAGTGTTCCGCTTCAGGTGACCGCGTTGGACTGTATTGGCAAGTTGATCACATACTCATATTTTGCCTTCCCATCCGCCGAGTCAGCAAACGAAGCGACCCCCGAAAAGCCGCCGTTAATCGAGCGTGCCATCGATGCGATTTGCGATTGTTTTGAGAACGAAGCCACCCCCAATGAAATCCAGCAGCAGATCATCAAATCCCTGCTGGCAGCAGTGTTAAATGACCGGGTCGTGGTGCATGGAGCTGGCCTCCTGAAAGCCGTTCGCCAAATCTACAATATCTTCATATACTCTAAGTCGAGCCAGAACCAGCAGATTGCCCAGGGCTCCCTCACCCAGATGGTGAGCACGGTATTTGACCGCGTTCGGGTTCGGCTGGACCTCAAGGAACTTCGGTCTCATGAAGTTGAGAAACCTGGTTCTGGTCTGGATGCATCTGCCAGTGATGTGGGTCAAATGTCGGAGGCTGCCTCTGTGTCTGTAGCCGATCAGCCAGTTACCAAGGAGCCCAACAGTGAAAAGCTCACCCTGCAAAGCTTTGAGTCCCCTAAGGAGGTTACAACTGTCAATGACAATGTGCCGACCACCGTTACTCGGGCTAAATTATCGCGCAATAGTCGCTCAATGTCCGGCATCCCGGAAGAGAGGGACGATGACAGCTCAGCTGAGGATGAGGTGGATGAGATTTACGTCAAGGACTCATTCTTGGTCTTCCGGGCTCTTTGCAAGCTGAGCCACAAGGTTCTCGGCCATGATCAGCAGCAGGATATTAAATCCCAAAACATGCGGTCTAAGGTGTTGTCGCTGCACCTCATTCACTATCTCATCAATAACCACATAAACACCTTCACTTCTCCGCTCGCAGCGATCAAGAACAGCTCGACCAGTACCGAGGCAATGACACTTCTCCAGGCCGTGCGACCTCATCTCTGTCTGAGTTTGAGTCGCAATGGCTCGAGCGCAGTGCCTCAAGTCTTCAAGGTCTGCTGTGAGATCTTTTGGCTGATGCTCAAGGACATGCGAGTTATGATGAAGAAAGAGCTGGAAGTTTTTATGAAGGAGATATACCTCGCAATTCTCGAAAAGCGAGCTGCCCCCGCGTTCCAGAAGCAGTATTTTATGGAGGTGTTGGAGAGACTGGGTAGCGATCCACGTGCATTGGTCGAAATTTATCTCAACTACGATTGTGACCGAACTGCCTTGGAGAACATCTTCCAAAATATCATTGAACAACTCTCGCGCTATGCAAGCGTCCCGGTTGTAACCTCGTCATCCCAGCAGCATCACTTCCTTGAGCATCATACCAAGATGTCCAGCGTTGGGGCTGAATGGCATCATCGTGGGACACTTCCTCCTTCGCTGACGACCGCTAATATCACGCCCCATCCTCAACCGGCTGCGCCGACTATCCCCCCTGATTATATTTTGAAACAGCAGGCCTTAGAGTCACTCGTGGAGGTTTTGCGCTCCTTGGACAATTGGGGTGCACAGCGTGACGACCAGCCTGTGCAGCCAGCGGACTCATCCAAGTCAATGGATAACTCGCGCGAGTCTCTGGATACCAATATCATTGCCTCTCCGCGCCCAGAAGCCCTGGATACGGGCCGCTCCACCCCTCTTCCTGATGATGATCCCAACCAGATGGAAAAGGTGAAGCAGCGGAAGATTGCCCTGATGAATGCCACTCAGCAGTTCAACTTCAAGCCCAAGCGTGGTATTAAGCTCTTCCTTCAGGAGGGATTTATCCGATCGGATGCTCCTGATGATATTGCTGCCTTCTTACTGCGCAATGATCGTCTAGACAAGGCCATGCTTGGTGAATACCTGGGCGAGGGTGAGCCTGAGAATATCGCCATCATGCACTCCTTTGTAGATGCTATGGACTTCACCAAGCGACGCTTCGTTGAATCTCTTCGCTCATTCCTGCAGCACTTCCGACTGCCCGGAGAAGCTCAAAAAATCGATCGGTTCATGCTCAAGTTTGCAGAGCGATACACAACTCAGAATCCCAATGCCTTCGCCAATGCGGATACCGCCTACGTCCTTGCGTATTCAGTAATTATGCTGAATACTGATCAGCACAGTGCCAAGATCAAGGGTCCTCGCATGACCAAGGAAGATTTCATCAAGAACAACCGTGGCATCAACGATAGCCAGGATCTGCCATCCGAGTACCTGGTGTCCATTTTCGATGAAATTGCAAACAACGAGATCGTCTTGGACACGGAGCGGGAACATGCCGCGAATATTGGTCTCCAACCCTCCACCTCCACCGGACTGGCGACTCGTGCCGGACAAGTGTTTGCGACCGTTGGTCGTGACATTCAGGGTGAGAAGTACGCCCAGGCATCCGAAGAAATGGCCAACAAGACGGAGCAACTTTACCGCTCCCTCATCCGGGCCCAGCGCAAGACGGCAGTTCGCGATGCTCTCTCCCGTTTCATTCCTGCCACCTCCGTTCGGCACGTTGGCTCGATGTTCAATGTGACTTGGATGTCATTTTTATCAGGATTGTCTGCTCCAATGCGAGACACCCAGAATATCGAGACTATTCGACTTTGCATGGAGGGTTTGAAGTTATCGATTCGCATCAGCTGTGCATTTGATTTGGAAACTCCCCGGGTCGCATTCGTTACCGCCCTTGCCAAATTCACAAATCTTGGAAACGTCCGGGAAATGCAGACCAAGAACTTTGAGGCTTTGAAGTCGCTGCTTGATGTTGCGCTCACTGAGGGTAATCGTCTTCGCAGCTCATGGCGTGAGATCTTGACTTGTGTCAGCCAGCTTGACCGTTTGCAGCTTCTGAGCGACGGCGTTGATGAAGGCTCGCTGCCCGATGTCTCACGCGCTCCCTCGACACTTGATTCTCCTCGAAAATCCATGCAAAGCACCCGCCGATCTCGCCCTCGCTCGGTGAATGGCCCGACGGCCTTCCGTGCAGAAGTTGCCCAGGAAAGCCGATCCGCCGATATGGTTCGAGGTGTGGATCGGATCTTCACCAATACTGCAAACTTGTCGCATGAGGCCATTATTGACTTTGTGCGGGCACTGAGCGAAGTCAGCTGGCAGGAGATTCAGTCCTCTGGACATAGTGACTCTCCGCGGACGTATAGTCTGCAGAAGTTGGTCGAAATAAGTTACTACAACATGACTCGTGTCCGTATCGAGTGGTCGAAGATCTGGGAGGTCCTGGGTCAGCACTTCAACCAGGTTGGCTGTCACTCCAACACTACCGTGGTGTTCTTTGCCTTGGACTCGCTCCGACAGCTGTCCATGCGTTTCATGGAGATTGGCGAATTGCCCGGCTTCAAATTCCAAAAAGACTTCCTCAAGCCATTCGAGCACGTCATGGCGAACAGTACCACTGCTGCTGTCAAGGACATGATTCTTCGTTGTCTCATTCAGATGGTCCAGGCTCGCGGTGACAACATTCGATCTGGATGGAAGACCATGTTTGGTGTCTTCACGGTGGCAGCTCGGGAGCCGTATGGTAGGTTTTCACTCATTAATATTCAGCTGTTCTATGGAATTGGTGCTAACCTTTCGAGCAGAGGGCATCGTGAACATGGCGTTCGACCATGTCACCCAAATCTATAACGAGCGATTTGGTGTCGTGATCACCCAGGGTGCTTTTGCAGATCTCATTGTCTGTCTGACCGAGTTCTCTAAGAACTCCAAGTTCCAGAAGAAGTCTTTGCAGGCCATTGAGCTCCTCAAGTCAACCGTCACCAAGATGCTGCGTACTCCGGAATGCCCGCTCTCCCACCGGGGCGATTCTGCGCCCAAGCTTCCGGAAGAAGGAACAAATCTGGCGAAGCAACTCACTCGCCAGTCAAAGGAGGAGCAATTCTGGTATCCGATTCTTATCGCTTTCCAGGATGTGCTGATGACTGGTGATGATTTGGAAGTTCGGTCTCGGTATGTTCCTCGTTGCTAAAATTACGGTTGTTGCTGCTAACGTAAACCCAGGGCCCTCACATACCTCTTTGACACCCTGATCCGCCATGGAGGGGACTTCCCGCGAGACTTTTGGGATGTACTTTGGCGTCAATTGCTCTGCCCCATATTTGTGGTTCTGCAGTCCAAGTCCGAAATGTCCAAGGTCCCAAATCATGAGGACCTTTCGGTCTGGCTGTCGACCACCATGATCCAAGCTCTGCGGAACATGATCACCCTTTTTACCCACTACTTCGATGCGCTGGAGTACATGCTGGGCCGCTTCCTAGAGCTGCTTACGCTCTGTATCTGCCAGGAGAACGACACCATCGCACGAATCGGTAGCAACTGCTTGCAGCAGCTGATTTTGCAGAATGTCTCCAAGTTCCGTGAGGAGCACTGGACCCAGATTGTCGGGGCCTTTGTGGAGCTCTTCAGTAAGACCACGGCGTACGAACTATTTACGGCAGCCGCCTCAGTCAACAAGTTGACTGATGCCGTGTCTACCAATGGGGATATCGCTCAGGCTTCTGAAGCTGCCACCGAAATCTCGGCCGAGTTGCCCGAGGCCCTGCAGCCCAATGGGTCGCACAGCACCACCACGCTCGCGGACGGCGGTGACCCGCCAGCACAGAGTGAAGCCCGTGCGGAGCTCGAGGACTACCGTCCTCAGGCCGATGCTCAGCAGCAGCCCGCTGCAGTCACAGTAGCCCGACGTCGGTTCTTCAATCGCATCATCACCAACTGCGTTCTGCAACTTTTGATGATCGAGACTGTCCATGAACTTTTCTCCAATGACAACGTTTATGCACAGATCCCTAGTCACGAGCTTCTGCGCCTGATGGGACTTTTGAAGAAGAGCTATCAGTTTGCTAAGAAATTCAACGAAGACAAGGACCTGCGCATGCAGCTGTGGCGCCAGGGCTTCATGAAGCAGCCCCCTAACCTGCTCAAGCAGGAGAGCGGCAGTGCTGCCACCTACGTGCACATTCTCTTCCGCATGTACCACGACGAGCGAGAAGAGCGACAGAGCAGCCGTGCCGAAACTGAGGCAGCTCTCATTCCGTTAGTTCTGCCCCTTTCCTCACCAATCGATGTCTCATACTGACCCTAATCTCCTAGCCTCTGTGCGGATATCATTCGCAGCTTTGTCCGTCTCGACGAGGAGACCCAAAACCGCAACATCGTGGCCTGGCGACCGGTCGTAGTGGATGTTATCGACGGATATAACAATTTCCCCCAGGACGGCTTCGACAAACACATCGAGACTTTCTATCCATTGGGAGTGGAGCTTCTCAGCCGCGACCTCAACCCGGAGATCCGCGTTGCACTGCAGTCTCTGCTGCGTCGGATCGGCGAAGTCCGCCTAGGTGTCTCTCCGCCCAATCCGCTGGATGCTCCGATCAGCCCGCGGAGTTCCGTATCGCAAAAGGGGTCGCGCCGCGATAGCCAGCTTTCATCTTGATTCATTTGGCGGTTTGTATTTGGGGATATACTCACCCGGCTCTGTGATTTACGGGTGATCGGCGTTTCCTTTATTTGAGCTCTCTATTGTTTCCATAGGCATTCAACTTATTCTGTTACCCCTATAGTTTTCCTAAAAAAAAATGCATAGCTGTACTCATATGATTAAACATTGCTTTCTTCTCAGTTCATACTTCCTCGAAGAGAGGAACATTGCCAGATGCGTAGTGAGACAGTAATCCGTCCATGTCATCCTCAGACATATTCACAAGCTGATCCAGAGTCCATGATTCACAGACGGCAGACATCCACTTCATCCGCTTGGGGCCCTCATTGACATCTGGTGCAACCTCACGCAGCTTCCTGCGCAACTTGCCAACATTCTCAATGGCGGCTCCCATGTTGTCCGGTAATGTCTCAGCGATCTTTTTGCGCACGATGCTGGCCAGCTTGGGCCCATTGCCATTGGTACTGACCATTACCTGCAATGGTCCATCGCGGTAAACACTCCCGAAGTAGAAATCACACTCAGGCGGTACATCTGCAATATTTGCTGCGATACGCTTCTCCTTGCAGAGCTTCCACACTTGAGTCGACGCTTCGGGATCGTCAATGGCGCAGAGGACCATGTCGGCGTTGTCGAGGTCGCAGGGCTCGAAGTTGCGGTCGACATGGCTAACCTGCTTTTCGGCGATTCGGAAAGCAACTTCCTCATTCAGACCGGAGGATGGACTAACGACTGTGACTTTGGCATCGGCGTTAAGCGCATGCACAATGCGCCCGGCTGCGACCTAAGCTCAAGTTAGTTAGCAGTAGAGTTGCACGGGGAAGGTGGACGGACCTCGCCACCGCCAATCACTACGACATGCTTGTTCTTGACTTGCCAGGCCAGAATTAACGAGCCGCCGCCTTGAATCTCGGGAAATTTCGACATTCTCAATTCTTCTGAAGAGTAGGAGTAACCGGGAAAAGGAAAGGTCACGATAATGATAAGCGTGGGGCAGCATACGGCGGACCGAACACACCGTCCGCGCACTTTGCTTTTCCCGAACTTTTTCTTCATTTTTTCTTCCCCTTCTCCTTCTTCTGCAATCATTGAACTGCCATGCGGGGCGTGCAGATCTTTTCGGGGACTTCGCATCCCGGCCTCACAGATACTATCTGTGAGCGCTTGGGTGCTTCCCCAGCCAAAGCTGACCTGGGCAAGTTCGCCAATGGTGAGACCAGCGTCAACATCGGTGTCTCCGTCCGGAATCAGGATGTCTATATCCTACAGAGTGGCAGCAGCAAGATCAATGACAGCGTCATGGAGCTTCTCATCATGATCTCCGCGTGCAAGGGTGGCTCGGCCAAGTCCATTACTGGTAAGCTACTAGCCGTCCACTTCACCCAGAGGAATTCAAACGCTGACCATCTCTTTCCAAAGCGGTCATGCCGTATGCTGCCCGTCTTGTTTGATTCAATCACAGTTGCATGCTGACCCAGACGAGGTACTTCCCCTACTCGCGTCAATCTAAGAAGAAGAGTCATCGCGGCGCCATTACCGCCCGGATGCTCGCCAATCTCCTCTCCATCGCCGGCGTGGACCATGTCATTACCATGGACCTGCACGTACGTTACCCCGCACATTTCCTTTTGAGCATGTGTTGATAGAAGTACGTCCCCTAGGCATCCCAAATGCAAGGCTTCTTCGGCAAACCCGTCGACAACCTCTTCGCCGAGCCCTTCATTGCCCGCTGGATTCGGATGAACGTGGAGGGTTGGAAGGATGCCGTGGTGGTGAGCAAGAATGCCGGCGGTACGAAGCGTGTGACATCGCTGGCCGATACTTTGAAACTAAACTTCGGTATCGTGACTACCGACCGGCGCCGCCCCAAGGTCCCTGTCACCATGTCTGATAGTACCGTTTTCTTCGACGCTGTCGATGACGAAGCTCGACCTCCCAAGGAACAGAAGCCGTTTGAGCTTCACATGCAGAGATCCCAGGCTACCTCTCCCATCCCCGAGGAATCCGAAATGGTTGATGTTGCGCAGGGCCTTTTGCGCCCCGAGACTCCCTCGGCAGCTCGCCGTCCATCCGAGCTCGAGGCCCAGCACGAGTACACTGATTTGCGGGTTCAAGATGTGATCACCGGTCGTCTTGTCCAAGGTCAGTTGGTCGATGATGATTATCATCCCGAGTCCGGCTCCCAGTCCGGCGGCACTACTCCAGGCGCCAGCGGCAGCGGCAGCGCCGATAATGAGGTGGTACCCGATGCCATGGTCAACTCGATGATCTCGAATGCTTCCTCGCTGCCACCTGACCATGCGCTCGGTGGGTCCTTTGACGCGGCTGAGTCCGATGATGATGAGGCCAGCGTCGTGGGTTACGAGCATCACGAGAAGACTATTACACTGGTTGGCGAGGTCCGCAATCGTCCCGTGTTCATTGTTGATGACATGATCGACAAGAGCGGATCGTGGATCGCCGCCGCCGAAACTGTTGTCAAGCGCGGCGGTGCTCGCAAGGTGTACTGCATTGCGACCCACGGTCTTTTCGGAACTGATTCGCTTGACCAGATGGAGGCTTGCCCCTCTATTGACCACATTGTGGTGACCAACACCTTCCCGATCGAGCCGTCCATGTTGCGGCGGTCAAAGAAGTTGGTCGTCATCGACGTATCCACCCTCCTCGCGGAGAGCATCCGGCGTCACCACTACGGTGAAAGGTGGGTTGTATTGCAGTGTCCTCTGGTGGATCATGGCTAACTCATCCCAATAGCGTCTCGGCCCTCTTCCACCTTAATGACTGAATGATGGCCGACGGCTTGTGACGAATTTGACCAGAAAGAAAAAAAAAATCGTTTTACATTATTACGGCGGCGTTGCTATTGATCTTGCAGACTCCGATGCTCTGCTTTTCACGAGATCTCACATGATACCTCTATCTTCTGAACCAAATGGACACCATTACCTCATGAAGTTTGCTTTCCCGCAGACGATCCCGTAGAAAACGAATATCACCCAGCGATGCAGTCCACTCTGGGTTCTGCAGGAGTATCTCGTGCCCCACGAGGTGTTCTTAACGGAGCGTTGGCAGATTAGACACCCGGGTCTTGTGTCTATATTCTTCTTGTTCTTTGCTCTTTCGAGCAAACAAATTGAAGGAGACGAGACCTGACGAGAATCGAAAGCACCGGTTTCTGGAGGGTTCCACCCACACAGCTTCTGGCGGTGAAACCGGTGCTCGAGAACCCCTCGAACATACCTAGATCATAGCAAACTGTCTACTCAACCAAAATTTATGAATTCAGTGGCAATCGCCGTCCTGCCCCGAATATCTTTTCCATCTTTGACATCATGTTGACGCACCGAACGATGCGGCTCGCCGCCTCTTCCCCAACAGTCCGGTTTGCGTTCTGGAAGTCCATTGTGTGAAGATTTCCAACTGGTCTAGACGCCCGGAAGGTGCAAAGCTTCGAGCGTGGCGGCATTGCCGAGTCGGTCAGGTCCCGTTTCACCCGCTATTGACACCTCGCAGGTCATGAGCTCAATTGCCCCGTTCGGTGGAGCCATACTGTGTCATTCATCAGCTCCGTTGAATCAGCCTTCGGCTGGGCGGGTTTCAACCGGGACGTGGGTGGTCCTCGTTCTGACAGCTGTCTAATCGGGACGGATCGTTGGATAGCCCGGGTACTTTGTGCGACGAAGCAAAGGATCCACCACAGGTGCCCCATCTAGAAGCTACAAAGGCAACACCACTGCGCGTAGTGTCCGGCCTATAGTTGTTTGGGGTGTTGTGTCTAGTAACCGAGTTCCTCCGAAAGAGGCACCTCATTCCCGATCCAGGCAATGGGTTGCCTGTGACTAAGATAGACCCTAAGCCAGGAACCCGCCGGTGCAGCGATGACACCGTCCATCGCGATTGTTATACGTCGAGAACAATTCCATTCCATGCCCTCTTGGGAGAATTGATCGGTCGACTCTTGCCTACAATTGGACCAAAAAAATCGACAGACCGAGACTAATGCCGGGCCTGCGCTTCCGGGATCGTCCTCAGAGCAGGGATTGCGGGACTCATCACTTGTCACTTGCCACTCATTTCCGAGCTTCTGCTGGTTTGAAACACAAGGAAATATAGGAGAAAGAGAGAGAGAGAAAGAGAGATTTAAAAAAAGAAAACAAAAATAAGAATTGACACCAAAAAAATAGAAAAGAAAAAAAAGGAAAAAAAAAAAAAAAAAAAAGAAAACAGGCAGAAATAAAAATCCGAACGGGTCGAAAAGAGAGGCTTAGGGACTTTTGGTCAATGCCATGTGGAGAATCGACGAGCTAGACCCTGGTCCAAGCGTCGAGGGGTTGATAGATCAATTGCATTCAGCGTCATGAGCAACAGGGGCAGAGCCAAAGTCAAAAATAGCCGGGGAATCTACTTGTCTCTGGTACTTTTGTTAATTGGGCGTTCTTTTCCTTTCCCATAGGACAATTGCACACACTAGGGATCGGACCCAACCCGAATTGCTGGGATGCATAGGCCCGCGATCGACTCAGATCTGCGGAAGTGTCTTTGCTGCTTGATATTGGCTGCGAGATGGGTGGACGTCGCAGGCGCGTCGACGATCCATTCCGATTTCCAGGTCCCGGTGCGATGTGCGTTTGGGCCCAGCGCGCCTATGGTTCTGACTAACTATGCTAATTTCTCATACCAAACCCTGCTGGGCCCTGTCCCTTTCCTACTCGGCTCTGCCACAGACACCCTAGCTTGGACTCTGGATCCACTTAGTCTTGTCTCTCTTCCCCCCTTCGACGTACACGAGTCGATCTTTGGCAAAAATCATTTTACGGCGCATCCATTCCCCCCGCCTCCCCCAACCAAGGTTATTTTCTTAGTACAAATCGATCCAGGCCAATGAAACCCCCCGATACCTCGTGATCGCGATCCTTGCCTTCGTTTATATGCCGCTGGGATGCGAACTACGATCTACCGGGTCTTTCGACGCATGCGCCTACATTGTCATAGGATGCAGCTCCCGTCATACAAGATGAGCTTCGGGGAGATCTAGTTTGTTTTCCTGGGTCCTTCATCCTTGTCGAAATTTCGTTCTGCATCGGCCCTAGACCTCTTCGACACTCAATTTGTCGAAATTCTATTTATTTGTCGTGGATTTTTTTTTCTCCTCTTCATTCTTCTTTTCTTTTTCCACTCCATTCTCTATTGACCCTGAAGAATCTCACCAATCACGCCGGGTAGGTGCGTCATCGGCAGTTTACAGACCATTCAGAGCCTTCTTTGGTCGTGGACTGGCTTAAGCCAGGATCTATCTTCGTTCTGTGGGCTGCTGAGCTGCTGGGCTGCTGTCCTCTCTTGTGTTCCCTCCACTCTTAATCGAAAAGTTGATAGAGAAGAGTATATAATGGCCTGGTCCGGCGGCTCTTGAAGTTCTCTCTCTCTCATTCCTCTTCGCTATCTTCTATCCCATTCTACACTTTCGAGTGACTGTGGTCCATTGAGCTTCTTCGCCATTGAATTTGTTTATCACTCCACTCGACGTGAAATTTCTGGTTTCCTTGGCTCCGGCTCCAACTTAGACCCTAGGATTACTTCTCCGGTGATCAACACGGTCCCCCAAACCACTCAGGCCTTCTGCCGTTTGCCTCATCTGGTCAGTGACAGAATGTTGAGTCGAATAGGATATGAGGCGCTGATTAACTCTGACCCAGCTCAAGCGCCACCTTTCAGCTTCACCATGGCCAATCAATGCTCCGGGCATGTCTTCGCCATCGTGCAAGCGACGAACGGCAACATCCTAACCTGGCGGTGCTCCGACTGCAACTCGGGCCCCTTTGTGGCCATTTGGCGCTGTAAGATCTGCGGCCACTGTCGGTGCAATGCTTGCCACAATGCCAAGGCGTGAACAATGCTCTCCGTAAGTATCTGATTTTGATAGCAGTGGACCCAAGTCAATTCTAACAACGACATTGTTGGTTCGCTCGCTAACCGTCGGTCAGTAACTCGCATTGGCCCTTAACCTCTTGCATGAACCCGAGCAAGGGTATCCCATCCACGCAATCCCACATATCCTCATTCAGCTCGCCTTGTTCTCTACTTCTCGTTTTTTCTGGCTGCGTTTGGCGATGTGTGCGCATTGGAACCGTTTAAAAAAAAAAAAAAGCTCCCCCCAAAACGGTTGGCTATCAAAAGTTTTCGATGGGTTCTGGTCTTGCATCTGGATGGAGTTATCAAGTCTTTCCTTGACACTTGTTCATTATCGAATCTAGATGGGGTTTACTGATTACTGTTTTCGTGGACTTGCATATCTTGTGCATTGAAAGTCATTGTCGTGGGGTCCGAGACATTCTATCTCAAGTCAAGGTTACAATTAGGGGAATTGGAGAATTCAACACTCAGAGACCGCAATTTCTTGTGATATTCCAACTTCCGCCACGTAGAGAAAAGAAAAAAAAAAAGGCTAGACCAGGGTGCTTTATGATCTTCGCACAATAAGATCTCTCGTCGAGTGAATCGTATCGAGCACTGACAGTTCTTTAATCCGAGACCGCTAATCACAACTGGTCGCAATGGCTATGCAATGGCTATGCAATGGCATCAAGAGCCAGGCCGATCGTGCCCTTACATTGGAAGGTGGGATGCAGGGTCTCTTTTCCTCCCTTGACTTGACGGAATGTCGTGGGGCGGGCCCGGCCTAGCTATGCCGAGATAGCATCTGCGCATCCCCTGAGAACCTCAAATCACTCGATTTGTCTTGCCGGCCCATATTTCTGCACCGCCGATTGCAGCCAGCTGGTTGTTCAGGCAATTACAATGCCGCCACAGAGAGGCTGACAATAGACCTTCGCAACCAGTCCCTATCACACGGAAGACCGTTTTCCGCTGGCAGTAGTGGCGGTGACGAGAGATCAGAACTGCGGGCGAGGGACGTACAAAACTGGACTCTCGCGTGTGCACGTCCCTAACGGTCAATTTGCTCATCGTTTACTCCGTGTGCGGCGCTACGGCTGGTGCGGGCTCAGCTGGACCGGAAGCGTCAAGTCTCCAGAGGAGCAAATGGCATAATAAGGATTTCCAGGGGTTTGGGTCTGCTAACTCTATTGTCTCCAGCGCCCCCACTTCCCAAAAGCACCACGCAAGGACCAGCTGCTGGTACTGGGAATGTGGAGGCGTTGGTGGGGTCGAGCAAAAGTACGGTCTGCACAGGGACTGTAGGTTTAGACTATGCCCGTAGCGTATTGTGATTTGAATTTTTATCCCCTAGCTGCGTTCCCAGGGGATCCAGGGACATGGTTCTGGAGATGGTGGCCCTGCAAAGTACGAGTGTAAATTCGGGACCCGGGCGGTTGTTCAGATCTTCGGTACAAGAATAGAGACAATCTGAAGAGTGAAGTTATCAAGGAACATTAACCGATAGCTTCGCACCAAGGGAGGCTAATAAATCAAAAAACTAGGTGTAAATGCTCTGGCGGATACATTAGCACTGAGTTTAGCAACCCCACACCGATCCTCCAGCTGAGGATCGAGAGAAGACTCACCTCGGTAATCTGATTCACAGCCAGCCCAGGCTCGGCCATCTCTGCATCGCACAGGAAATCCAGAGGAAGCCACACCAGGTGGCCCTTGATACGATCTAATTTCTGGCGTACCTCAGCTGCTGGGATATACGGATCGAACAGGTGGCCCTGCTTCGTCCCTCGCGGGCAGAAGTTATCGTAGTCCTCAAACGTCTTAATGTTCTCATCTGGGTCCGCACGGAAGAGTATCCGATACGTCTCCGTATTGACGCTAGCCTGCTCCGTCCAAGTGTTCCAGACCGCATCGCTCAGCGGATCTGTGACAAACTCGTTCTCGGCGCCTTCTAAGATCTGGTTAGGACAGATATTGGGAGGTCGTGCGTTCGGGTGGCCGGAAGCATCGTAGTCCTGTGCGGGTAGTAGGCCTAGATGCTCGCGCCAAAGCTGACGACGAAGAGTCGCTGCATGGCGAGCTGCACGGTATGGCTTGCCATCCATTTGACTCTCGATGAAATCTTGATCTTCCATCACAATCGCGAGTTCGCTATCATGCGAGCCAAGCTGGGACTATACCGCCACAAATCAGCCGAGTCACATCGTGATAGTGGGAGTCCACTTACCCGATCGTTGATATTGGCACTACCGCAAATCACCACACGATCGTCGACAATGCACACCTTGCCGTGTACATAGAGCTCTTCCTGGACGATATTGCCTTTCTCAGCCTCGGGATCACCTTCCCAGACCTCATCCACCATCTTGCCACCGTTAAGCATAGTCGTGTGAGCTACCGAGTCGCAGCTTGCATCACCCTGCTGCGCCTTGCGCTGCTCGACCTGTTCCTCGAACTTCTCTAATTTGCGCAGGTTTTCTTGCTTCGCGGCGGAATCGGTTTCGTAGTCCTTCTCATGACGGTCGCCCTCCTTCCCAACAGACGGGTGGACACTCTCACCCATAATTGACTCGGCGATACCACGTTGGATATCTTGGTAGTTCACACCAGCCTTCTTCTCAAGCTCTTCAAGAGCGGGAGTCTTGTTGATTCGGTCATAGGCACGCAGAGCGAAAACGAAGATTTGTTCTGTTTTCGAACCGTCAGTATCACTAATAAATTATGCCACAAATCCGACACATACGTGTGGGGTCAACTCCCGCTTTCTTGATCTGACCCATGATGGAGTTCTCGCCCCGGCAGATAGACTTGTACTGGTAATCCATAATGGCCCGGGTGCCAGTTGCCGCATTATCACGCAAGTCACCGGCGAATCCGGGAATCGCAGGAATCACGATGATGACACGGAACTTCCGACCCTCCTTGCCCGCACGAACGCAGGCATCAACGATAGCCCGGCCGATCTGGTTGTATATCGGATGCTGGTCGTCGCCGGTGGCAGTGACTAAATTTGTGTCAGCCATTGAATTTTAATATCCTTCGTTCCGAGAGTGAACTCACTGAAGAATTGGTTTTCGATATAGACAAAGTGCTCAGCGTTACGGATAGTCTCGCAGTATGCATTCTGGATACTATGTTCGTTCAAAATACCGCTGCTCCAGTCATCGCTGCTTCGCACAACCTGAGCGCGAACAGTACCCTGCTGTCCGCGGGGCTTTCCAGAAAGCGGCGTCAGCGGGTGTTGAATATACTGTCCACAAGGGTACTTGGGTCTCTGCACAGCAATGATATCCTCGTCATCTCCAGTGCGGCCCTCCATCAGGAGCCAATCCACATCATCACTGCGCTTATACTTGTCACGCTTAACGAAGTTCCAACGGAGTACAAAGTGCTCTGCAATATCGTAAACACAGTCACCGATTAGACCCATGGCCACATCGTGCCACGGCATTCGGCCGTAGTCCGCCTTACTCAGCTCATTACTCTGCCAGTCGTCGACGCTCTGAAAGTCCATAATACGGTTGTTATTAAAGTCCTGGCCGGGGAAGATATCATCTTTCAAACCGCCGGGATGGACATCCGCGAGAGGGTGCTGATTAGCGTCCCAACGACCAAAGCAAAGATCAATACCTCCAATGAATGCCATAGCGTAGTCAATCACGATGAATTTCTCGTGGTGAGCCTATATCACGTTAATTACGAGCGGAAGCTCATCATTTTGCGAACATACCCAGTAAAGAGTCATGTCGGCAGCGTTTTCGAAGACATTGTGGTCCGGATGGCGCAAGACTCGAATATTGCCATGACCGGGGGTGCCCTTGGGACAAAGATTCTGCAATGCATGCTTGGTGTGGGCCGAATTGCAGGTCAAAGCCTGATTGACTTCCTTGTAAACAATGACAAAGATCTTGACACCTGCTTCCGCGCGACGTTTCAAGATGTGATCCAGACGCCATTCTTGGTGCTCCGCCGGCGGGCGACGCATGAATAATTCCGGTGAGAGCCACCAGTCGGCGATGTAAATAGTCTCGGTCGCGTTTTCGAGAGCTTCGGAGACCGCCCAGAGGTAATCGAGAGCATCGACATACCATTTGAGGTTGTTCCCCTCACGGATGGGTGCGAAAGAGCCAAACCGATGTGACTCGGCAATTTTAGTGCGTTTCGCATCTGTGATTTGCTCGTGTTCCTCATCGTGTCGATGATTCGGGTTGACGATATTGAAGAATTTACCAACCTTATGCTTCAGATGCGTAGCCTTGGCTTTGGTGTCGTGGAGACCGTGATCTGGAATCAGTTGTTAGTCTGAGCACGGGGTTCAGGGTTTCGCGGTTCGCGATAAACTCAGGGCCGACCTCGGAACGACTCCTCCAGGTTCTCGACCTTGTCCTCGAACTTTTCCTTGAATTTCTGCATATTTACGCGGAGTCCGGGGGGAGTTGGAGAAAGGAGGGGAAAGACCATCCCAAAGCCGCCTTCACTTTCCCCCTCTCCCCCTCTAAGCCCGATCAAACCAGCCGAAATTAAATCCCAAACGGTGACATCACTAGTAGCCCTACGGCCCTACGAGAACTAAATGGGGATTGCCGGCGTGAGACGCTTGGCGCCAATCGACTATTGACCACTGACATCAGACCATGGAGCGTTCATGGTGCAGGGCCCCTTTTCGAGCACAATTTCCTGTGTTTGTGAGCCGCGTGGGAGGGGATGGGATCCACCTAGATCCGTGGGCCGTGAGTGCCGAGTGAGAGATGATCGTGGAACATGCACATGTGGGCAGTTACTACATCTACTTCATGGACTTAGCGACTATACGCCCTAAACTTTATATCTTCGTAAAGGTAGACAGATACCCACCGATCTCTTCAGACCTGCAGACGTGCTACTAGATCAGGGAGTTGGTGGGGCTCAATTCGGATCAGCGGTAGAGAGACAGATATATTTTGAGAGCATAGCCGGCATGTCATGTGGGCAACTCGACCTAGGCACAATTATACAGGATGCACGGCGTCCTTTCATATTCATGGATGAATTTTATGAGATATTCAATGCTAAGAGGGGAGGAAAGCAAGTTTCGAACCTCGACAGGTTGTCTGACGGATGACGTCGGAGTTCGCGAAGTGCATTTGGGCCTGAGGCCAGCAACAGTGCAATACAACACAACAGTGGACAAATTTCAAAAATGCTGTCATTAAATATAAGCTCATATGAAAGAATATTGTAGCTGGACAATACACTAACATTCAATCTCATCTGCTTTCGTTTGATTTTCAACTTAGCAGCGATCAAGGTCCCTCTTACCGGCACGGTCGCATCTCTTTCGCATCTCCTTCGAGCCCTGTATCTCACCAACCGGGCGATTCTTCTTGATGGAGATCATAGTCAGTAATTTACTAGAATAGACAATTCCAGAAAGCACAAATACTCTTTCCTTCACGGAAGACGTAGTGACGGCTTCACATATTTCTTACCCTTTGTTGTTTGTTTGGGTGGAATGCTTACCTCAGCCACGTGACCCGGCCAAACAACGTTGTCTGAGGAACGGCTTCCTCTGTTTATCCTCCTCGACTCGACTTGCACCACGCGGCGACCGCTAGCCCTGCGGATTTGGGACGACTTTTATTTGGCTTCTTGTTGGTTGTTTTGAACGACTGTTGCTCGGTGTTGCTGTGTTACCTGAATGAGCTCGTCGTCGTGGTTTCAGCTCTGAAAAAAATAACACGATTCGTGCAGGCTCTGGTCATCTCCCTGGTGACGAGCTTCCTCCACTTGCCAGATTGGACCCAAGACAAATCAGAATGCCTCCAGAATTAGGTGAGACTCCCCTTAGCTACAGATGAGAACCTGTTTCTCATGATTTTTCATTCACAGTACGCGCGCCGTCGCAAGGAAGCGTTGTATCGCAGACCACACAACACATGGGTCCTCTCAGCCGCCCTGGCACCGCTGACCCTATGCGAGCACGATCCGAAACAATCTCGCGGGCCGGTCGTCGCCCGAGGTCTCGCGGCTCAACTGCGAGCATTCATTCGAGTACGACTCAGCAGACCCAAGACCAGCACCTTGACGGATTCCCTCAATTTTTGCCGTCTCAGGTTGGTGCGGGACAGGCCATGTTTGGAACCAACCCAGAAGACATGATCATGCGTTTTGGAAACCAGCTGGGTCAGCAGTCAAATGGCGCGTCATTGGAGCAACACATGCGTGACTCCCATTCCATGACTGCGCGTCCAGATGAATATCCGGGTCATGCCATGCATGGACATGGTCTTTCGCACCACGGACTGCCACCGGATATGGCATCAAACGGTCATCCTGTTCCTGTCCCTCAATACCAAGCCATTTACGACAGCGGAATTGAAAACCACATCCCGGAGCATATGATGGAGGACCAAGAAGCCTCTGAGCCTGGTGCCAAAAAGAAGAGGGGTTCCACATCGACCCTTGCAAATGATAATGAGCTGCGAAAGCTGCTTCGTCAATATGAAGCGTACAGCTTGCAACAGATGGCTGCGGAGGTCATGAAGCACGAAGGAGCAGGTGGCAAGGCAGAGAAGGTGAAGCAGGTATTCGCCATGATCTGGTACGTTGATATCTTCCTCACTTTCTTTGGATCATTTTTCCCTGACTTATTTTAGGCTGCGTGAAAACTGCCGTAAAAGCAATGGCTCTGTACGAAGAGATCGGGTGTATTGCTGTTATGCCGAAAAGTGTGGAACTGAGCGAGTGTCGGTTCTGAATCCCGCATCGTTTGGTAAACTTGTCCGCATTATCTTCCCCAATGTACAGACTCGGCGACTTGGTGTCCGTGGCGAGTCCAAATATCATTACGTCGATTTGTCCGTCATTGAGGAAAAGCAACAGAAGCCGGTGCCTCAGGTCGCTCCTAATCCTCATGGTCCTGCCGGCGTTCCCGAGAGGCCCGCCAGTGCGATGCGCTCGCGAGGTTATGAGCAGTCGCCGTCGGTTCCTCCAGGCAGCGCTGATGGACGCTACAGCGTCAGCCTCCCCCCACCTACAGCCGACACTGCTGTGTTCCCGTCTCCTACCACTTCTTTCGCACCTCGCTTCCCTGCCAACCCAACACCCACAGGATGTAGCTGCCAAGGTCCATCGCCCTCTGCTGCCGAGGCCCTGATCACTTCCGACAATGTCGGTCAGCAGGCAGGTAAGATGATCCACCAGATGCTTCAATTCCCCACAGACGAAGTTCCTGCCGTCGACAACGACGCCCTCGTCTTGCCAGATATCCGCGGTTATCTGCCTTTGAACACGGACCCAAAGGTTGCCGAAGCGCTCGCTGCCCTCTACCGGTCTCACTGCATTTCAGTCATTGACAGCTTCCGATTCTGCAAGGAACGCAACCTTCTCAAGTACTTCTCCGCCTTCCACGGTACCCTGACCGTCCCAGTCCAGAAGCTATTGACCCATCCCAACCTGGCACCGTGGATCAAGGAATGCGATTGGTTGATGTACCAAAAAATGATCGCCTTCGTCGCCCCTCTCACCACGCAGGTTGTGCCCAAGGTAGTTTTGGACGCCTTCAGCTCCATCTCTCATAAGCTCTGCGCTCACATTGCCGAGACATTCAAGGCTCATCCTTCGCATGTCTCAATTGCACGACTTATTCCCGCTCACATCTTTTCTAATCTCCTCAAGCATATGCTCGATGTGAACCAAGCAGCCAACGCTGCGGCCGCATGGCTCTGCCACCCTGATAATCGCAACCAAATGTGGTATGACTTCAAGACCCTGGTGGATCCGAAGGAAATGATCACCAAAGCCAACATCCCCGCTTGCAGCCAAAGGGCTACGGAGCAGATCCTCAAGCACGATGTTCGTGCTCTTCTTACACCTTTGTCCGATGCCGATAACACGCCGGGCCTTCCTTTCTTCGCCAAGCCGGACCTTGCGGAGGATCTGGAGGCCCATCTCCTGCCCGTTGACACCGCTTCTGGAGAAGACTATAACTTCCCCGACAAATGGGTGTCATTTATTCTCAATCTCCCGGCGGTCTTTGCCCACCACCGCTCCCAATGCATCGTCGAGAAGGTCGACGCTCTTTGGGACTGTGTTCTTCACCGTCTCACTCTGGGTGGAGCAGCTAGCTTCAGTGCCTGGTGGATGACTAAAGTTTTCTTCCACGAGATGATGGTCTGGCAAGCTGAGAAGGGAGGCTTCATGCGCAGCACTGCTAATTCGCTCCAAAGCATGACCTTCGGGGCTGAACAGTCCGGCCTGGGCAGTTACAACCTCAAGCAGAATGTTGAGGGTGTTGCGCCTATCCAAGCCAAGTCTAATAGAATCTCTTCCGTGGACTCCAACCAAGCTCATCGCCGAGGCGGCGATGGCGAATCTGATTTGAAACACGCCTCCGATGAGAAGGAGCTGGCTCTTGCGGAAGCGGGGTTTCAATCCCCTAACAACGACGACAGCGCAATCGATCTGGGAGATGATCCCATGATGATTGTGGTGGGTAAATACGGAGATATGATGGCTTCCGACCCTGCGGATGCCGAGGGCGATGTGGTTGTCATCTAGGTTCCCTAATATTTCGGTTTTTGTTCATTCTGGGCTTGGCAGGAGTTGGAAATATCCCAATCGGTGTTCTTGATTTCCTTTTTTTTTCCCCCTTTTTTTCATATTTCCTTTGTCTGGCGGGCGGCGTTCCTACGAATTGTTCTGCACGAAGAGATGAGCCATGAGCATGGGCTTGGACTTTCACGAGTCTTCCTTGCGAGATTTCCCTCAAGGGTGTTTTGTTGATCATCCATACAGCATTTAATCGGCGTGGCGGAATCCTACCTGGGTTTGGTTCTTGCTTTGCTTCACGTTTCATCCTGTTTCTTACTTTCTCGGCCTTTGATTCCCTGGAACCGGGCCTGTCTGTGTATATACGCATCTCATACGCACCGGATCTATGGCTATACCCTGCACCATAGCGGGAGTGGCTTAATGAACGTATTCAAAAACATTTTTTTGATGTTTTAGTGCTCCATGGCCTCCTAGGCACAGAAAGTCACAAAACACTACACGCTCAAGACTCATCAGATCGCACTCAAAAAGTCTAATCGGAATGAAGAATCTGGACTCTTCGAGAGAACAGTTGGTCATCTGCTAACTTCACGCCGATCGGGGAATCCCCAAAGCCATCCTAGATGTTTGAGAGACGTGGTCTCGGCTGTTTCTTCCCTGGCTGGAGCCAAGCATGTACAAGTACCTTTCCTACATGGCGCGGTCTCGCAGAATGTTGCTGGAAGATGTTTATTTCGAGATTGTTCATCCCTAGTTCAGCCCCGATTCACACTCTAAGAAGCCGCGCTGCGGGCCGTTTCACGCAAGGTCTGCTCCACCATTGCTTTCGGCATTCCTGAACCAAGGCATGAAACTTAAGAAGACTGCTACAGGCTTTCAAGTGTTGGTATCGTTCCTGGGCTGGACAAATCGTTAGAAACGGTGATGTAATCGCGCAATATAGTGTTGACGACCCGCCAGCGGCACGGGATGGTTGAGCTACACTATACGATTGATGCTTTCAAAAATGAAGCCATGCGTTGAATTCAATGAAATATAATTACACTACGATTTCCTTTGGCCATCTTCCCAGGGTGAATTGCGAATTGCACATGTTGGTCAGCTCCCAACTCTCGGCGCCCATCATCGCCGGTGCGTTCTTATCTTCAGCGTCTCCTGCAGCGCCAGCCACAAATAGAGCAGCCATAAAATGGTCGTCAGTGGCATGTGCATCGCGGAAGCGGGGGTGCTTCATCAACCGAGTCATAGCACGACGAAGCTGGGGACCAGAAGTCTTGGTGATCACATCCTCAACAGCCTGTCGAAACTCCATCGCCCAGTCCTCGGGTGGGGTCTCCAAAGCAAAGTTATCTCGGAAGCGCAGCATAGGTGCCCACCTATTCCGGTATAGATTGTGTACCGCACCTCCCGTGCCGATGAACAGGTAGTTCTCCTTTCGCAAAGGACGCAGGGTCGCGCCGATTTTCATATGAAAATGAGGATCGTAGCGGGCGTTTGCTGAGATCAATGTCGTAGGCGGGCAGCCACCGGGGAACATGCGTATCAAAATAAGATAAACGTCATGAATCCATTCAAACGTCTGGTTACCGCCAACGTTGAATCCCTCGCGGGCCAGCATATCGATACATCGGTGCGTGGTGGCAAGGTCAGGAACGAGCTTGTAGTTGACGTATTTGTCGGGGTGAACATAAGCGACAGGACTCTTTCCGGGATTTGGATTTGTTGATAATTCAATTCTGTCACCCATACAGTCCCAGTGAGCACCCTACCAATGATCAGCACAGTGTTCTTAAATTCGTGAGTCGACAATACGAACCATGATTATCACGCCCTTGATGTTCCGCGCAAGAGCTTCATCGCCGCATTTTTTCCAATAATCAGCGCTCTCAGACTCCTCTCCAAGCATCATGGTCGACCCATGGGAGAAGAAGTGCACCGGTGTGAGACCTATTTCTCGTCAGTTGAAGTTGCTGGGAAAACGGGGACGAAAACTGACCCATCTTGGCAGTTCCGACGCAGATGGGAAGAATTTTGCAAATGGCTTTGAAAGGGCAGTCCTTCATAGCATATATGGGACCCTCGGAACTATGTATGACAACTTTTGGACGGTATCGGAAGTTGTCCCCCACATCCCGATGGTCGAAACGAAACCTCGTTCAACCCCCATTCAACTCGAGGCATGCGTAAGTCTCTTAGGGACCCATGGTCACTTGCCCCTCTTTGAAAGGTCGCTGACCGGGGAAATTGACGAATCCCAACGCGACACTGCCCCCTAAATCGGCATCCCATTCTTCCAAATCTGGGGAAGTGCGGAGTGGTGTGGGACCCGCGGCGGCCATCGCGCACGTTGGGGATATGCGGATCAAGTCAACATTAGACATGACACATCTTGTTAGCTAGTGATAGGAAGTGGAGGCGTAATCTTCGCTGCCTCTGTACAGATCCCCTTAATTGCCTAGCGTACGAAATTTGGCTCTTCTTGGAGCTGCAGAGTCCCAAAGGTTGGTGGAGACTTGGTGTCAACGGATGTTTCTGCGCGATGGCCACAGAGCCTCTGACTTCCCCAGATTCTCGCCTTCGACTTCCCCTCAATTTGAGCGCCTCCTCCTCCTCTCTCTCTCCTTTCCATTCACCGGACACTCCCCCAAGTGCTACCATGCTTGGTGATTCACCCGACCAGCTTCTTCCCTCCTCACCGGTCAAATCCAAGGACAAGGATGGTGGCTATTTTCAATGCGGCTTCTGTAAACGCCACTATAATCGTGCGGATCATTTAATCCGTCATGTTCGATCGCATACTCGTGAGAAGCCTTATGTGTGCGATGTATGCGACAAAGGATTTGCGCGGCCGTCAGTATCCTCGCCTGTTGACTCACCGCCGCGCCACTAATACCCCCTAGTGACCTCTTGAAGCGCCATGCCACAGGGCATGCTCATGACAAAGACCGCAAGCGCAAAAGAAGCTCATCCGTCGCAAAGCAAAGCCGCGTCTCGCAAGCTTGCAAGACATGTGCCTCCTCAAAGTTAAAATGCGATGAAGAGAAGCCCTGTCGGCGATGCCGTGAACGAAATCTTCATTGCGACTGGCAGGATGTCGTGCAGGACTCATCTCCCGAGCCACAGCAGAGTATAGCCGACACCTATGACGCCGGCAATCAGCCTCTCGGCACGACAGCCACGGTCGCCTTCTCTCCAATGCCAACGCCAATGGACGACTTTCCACCGTCCAGCAATATCATGCTGACCCCACGTGGTCCTCCCCAAGAGCAGGACATTTCGCCAGAGTTGTCAGCCGCAAACGAGCAGATGGCAATTGAATACGGTGGTACGACTGCCTTTTACTCTCATCGAGATTGCCGCATTGCTAATGAAAAGCCGATAGTGTCACCTACCGATCATGAAAGCGGCATTTTCAGCGTTGATGGCACGTTCTTCCCGAATTTCATTCCTGACTCGTTGATCTCTTCATTGAGTCGATATCAAGATCCATTCGACCCTTCCACTTTGATCCCCGAGTTCACACATTACGGTGCATTGGAGTATCAGGCCTACGATTTCAACTTGACAGATGGCGATTTTGGCCTGATTGACATGTACAATGCCCGGAGTTTCCCTCCAGATGTCCATGGGGCTGAAACACACGATCGTTTCGACGCTGATAGCGGTATTGGCATTGGCACCGAAGCCTACCACCGATCATCATTATCTGCGTGGAAGCCCGCTCGGCAAGACCACGCATTCGACGACCACGAGAACCTGTCCGTACCGCAAGCAGTCGAGAGTCCCGAAGTCAATGCCACCCACGACCGACAGATCTTAAGTGAGCGTCTTTCATCCAGTAGCCGAGATCTCATCTTTGGTCTCGTTTTGGAGATCAGCCGCGAAGCCAATATGAGTCGAATTATGAAATCATTTCCGAGCACGGAGCTATTGGATGGATTGATTCAGCAATTTTTTGAATATCAAAGCCACAACGTGGATTCTTTTATCCATGGGCCGACTTTCCGTCTGAATAGTGAACATGCCAGTATTCTTGCAGCTCTGGCTGCTGCTGGGGCCGTGCGCTCGCCAATACCTACGATTAGAAAGCTGGGCTACGCTTTGCTTGAGATTGTTCGCCTGTATATGCCCGTTAAAGTACGTGGAATATCTCTCACAACTGACGCAAACGCTCACAACCCCTAGTATGAAAGTGATAACAGTACCACGCGGGATTTGCGAACCTCACAGACATACGCTTTGAATCTGGATATTGGTATTTGGAGTGGCAATCGAAGAAAGACCGAGATCGCAGAGAGCTTTTCCCAACCATTGATAACCATGCTTCGCCGAGCCCTGCGTTTTCGCCGGTCAGTCTACACAGCCATCGAGCCCCTGACCGAAGATACGGGAGAGGTGCTGGAACGAAAATGGCGTGGCTGGATAGAACAAGAGTCTTTCAAGAGGTAATCACACTTGAGGACCATGACTTCGAACTGTTCTAATAGATTCCAGGCTTGTCTATCATGTCTTTCTCCATGATTCACAGACAGCAATCACTCACAACGCCAACCCATTGATTTCCTATGCAGATCTCGAACTCCCACTTCCCGCCGCCCGTTCATTATGGGAAGCGAAGACAGCCACCGAATGGAAGGAACTCTATTCTGCGATTCCTACGGCACGCGTCCCTTCCCTCGCCGATCTTCTTCGCGATATGTCCCAGCTATCGGCATTCCAAGACCGCATTGATACTCAGTTGGCAGCTCTAGTTTTGCTCCATGGTCTTTCCGCGTTAATCAATGAGTACCACCGGCTGAAATTCATCTCTACCAGCAACTCCAAACATTGGCACGCTCTCGTGACAAACTCTCGTCAACAAGAGCTTGACCAAGCACTCCAGCATTTCCGAATGGTTTGCTCAGAACTTCGCGTTCAATGCCGTCCCGAGATCACATTAGTGTGCGAAGTGGTCTCGATGCTTCTCCACATGTCTCTTGAAGAGCTGCAATTATTTGCTGGAAAGGAAGATAAACAAGAAGCCCGTCGAGTCTACCACTCGGCTCTGGAGTGGATCACAAGCCCCGATTCCAGACGGGCCATCTGGCATGCTGGACAAACGGTGCGAGCGGCTCGAAACATGGCGCCCGGCTCATTGACCGGCTTCCTTGCAATCGGGGTTTACTACGCAAGTCTAGCTTTCTGGTCCTATGGCGTCGTATCCAAAGCCAAGAACAACACTCAGCTCAGCGTGAGTCCCGCCCCTCTATCCACTCAAGGTCCGACTGTATTTCTCGATGCGGATGAGGTCGCCGACGTTTCCAAATTTGTGACTCTGGGATGCGGTTCCCCCGCACTACAAGGACGAGCTGGAGCAATTTTCCTTGCGGACTCAGGGATGACAATGCAGGCCGTTCAAGAGGTACTGAAGCCTGATATCTCTGAGAGAACACCACCACTGGTTCAGAGTCTGGCTCAACTCATGGGGGATTTGGGACATTGTGTTTATGGAGGGACGTGAAACTTGGGGGTGTTTGATTGTAATTATAGGCGACTGAATGTGATACCCAAGCTTTGACTCTTATCTTTTCATGCCCCAGCATACTCAATAACACTGGGCGACGGCAAATATCGGAACGACCGACTGTTCCCGAGGAACTAGGACAGTATTTGGAAGACCTGTAAATGTCAATCGTTCCTTCGGAAGAGAAATATGATGACAATTTCCTCACGCGAACTCGCTGAGAAGTATGCAACGGCCAAGCCTCGAGTACTTGGGAGAGCTCACTAGAGGAGTGACCATTGAACAACCCCATTGAATCATTGAAAGCTGAAGGATATCATCCACCGTCTGACGACATTCTTGAAGCCCGCCGAACGCGAGCTCCATGAGGTCTGCATGACCAGAAATATTCTCTAAGAAGAGAACTCCATAGGTTTCGATTCACTCAGATGGAATGAACTGTCTTTTGGACTCCCCAAATACCCTTATTCTGGGCCAAGGCTGGCTACTGCGGAATCAAATTCATTTACCGAGCTATGTGCTGTCAAATTTCCAGTCTCACTCACACGTCTCGCCAGCCTATTGAAAAATCAGACAATGTCATCCCATTGAAGGCCCGGACGAGATGTGACCAAGAACATTTGGCACACAATCACGACATGTCCGTCCAGCCGATGACACATATATCGTCTGCCCATATGGTAATTAAAATGCAATCTTCAATATCAGCTCCTGCAATATCGGCGAGCGGCAGTACATCACAAGAGACGCCTACAGGAATTTCGCAGCGGCAAGACTTTGGCTAGTGTGTTCACGCAAATCATCATAGTGTAAGAGTGAGATTCCCAAGCGTCACCGAAAGATTGAAAGTTCCTCGTTCCTTATTAACATATGCCATGGAAGAATTATCTACTGCGCTGTATGCTCTTGTTAGACCTCAGTAGTTCAAGTAGGACGCGACGGTGGAGCAGTCTGTGCACAGGGCCAAACAACGTGAACACTCGTCCTAGGAGTCCTAGATTCATGGGCCAGCTGGAACGCGGTTGAAATAAGGTATCCCGACATTTGTCTCAGCCACTGCTCATTCGACCTCTGCAAGGTGAGCGGTGAATTGAGGCAGATGTTTGATAGAACCGGTTCCGCCCACATTCCGAGACGCGAGCTCTCCACGCTTCTCCCGAATGCGGGGAATCATTGAGCTCGGAGTCGGCACCGAGGCCGATTGTCAAGCTTTGGCGATCTTCGTGTTGAGTAATTTTTTTTTTTCAGGAGCTTGCTATATAATGCAGAAGCGTACGCGTTGTCCAGAATCACCAAGAGAATCTCGCTCGCAGCACCCACAAATTCACGATCTATCACGATGGTTTTGAAGTTGAAGCAGCGAAACCTGACAAATACAGGCTCCGCACCTGTGACAGACACGTCTCAAATTGTGCGTACAGTCATCAACGACATTCGCACCACTGGTGATCAGTCGGTTCGAGCTTATTCCGAAAAGTTCGACAAATGGAGTCCTGCAAGCTTCAGGCTTTCGCAAGATGACATAACGAAGATTATTTCGTCAGTTCCGCAGCAGATCCTAGATGATATCAAGCAAGTGCAGGAGAATGTTCGAACCTTTGCCATGGCTCAGAAGGCGTCTATCAAGGACTTCGAAATGGAAATTCGTCCCGGGGTGCATTTGGGTCAGAAGAACATTCCGATCAATTCGGTTGGCGCGTAAGTTCTTGGAGACTTCAAGTGTGTATGTAGGCAATTCCTAATGTGATTCTAGATACATCCCTGGCGGTCGCTATCCTCTCCTGGCCTCAAGCCACATGACGATTCTCACTGCCAAGTGCGCAGGTGTCCCTCATGTCACCGCGTGTACACCTCCCATTGCCGGAAAGATCCCAGCCAATACAGTTGCAGCCATGCATTACGCCGGTGCAGACGACATCTATATCCTCGGAGGTGTACAGGCGGTTGCAGCTATGGCGGTGGGCACCGAGACGATCAAAAAGGTCGATTTCATTGCTGGACCCGGGAATGCCTTCGTCGCCGAGGCCAAGCGCCAGCTATTCGGCGAAGAGATCGGCATTGATCTCCCAGCAGGACCTACCGAAGTCTTGATTGTCGCAGATGAACACGCCGACCCTTTCATTGTTGCCACTGATCTTCTGTCACAGGCCGAACATGGCCCTGACTCCCCTGCAGTCCTGATCACAAACTCTCAAAGCGTGGGGGAAAAGACAATCGACGAGGTCAACCGATTACTGAAGGTTCTTCCCACCGCCGACATTGCGGGAGTCTCTTGGGATCGTTTAGGAGAGGTCATCATTGTGGCAGACCTGGACGAAGCATACAAACTCGCCGATGAGTACGCCTACGAACATGTGCAGATCCTCACACAAAAGCCACGCGACGCATTGGAGAAGATGTCCAACTATGGCGCTCTATTCCTTGGCGACAAGACCTGTGTCTCTTACGGTGACAAGTGCATCGGCACCAACCACGTCCTTCCGACTCGAGGGGCCGCTAGGTATACCGGTGGACTGTGGGTGGGCAAGTATCTGAAGACAGTGACGTACCAGGAAGTGACCTCACCGCAAGAAAGTGGAGAACTGGGTCGACTATGTGGCAGAGCAGCTAGGGCAGAGAATTTTGAAGGTCATGCACGTTCTGGCGACGCTCGGGCTCATCAATATTTGGAAGATCAATTCGACTGGATCTAGACTCGCCACCGATAAGCAGGTGCAGCTTCTGCATGCAGCATAAAGTATCTTAGCAAGTGAGGAAGGAATAGCCTGAATGGGTAAATTTTCCTACCTATAGAAGCAAAAATGACAAATGCCCGGATTCTGGATTCCGATAGAACTCTCAACAGAGTCCGACATCCGGGTCTCCACCCGGACCCTTTAAGGCGTTCGTTGCGGGGAAGCGATCCTCATTCCCTTTCTTTTGAATGCTCAAACTATCGTATAACTTGACAATACGTGAGGGTGCGGTTTCACGTTGATCACTTCAAACCAAACTCAACCGAACCAAATCCCCAACCTTCGGCTAAAGTTATTGACGCAGAAACATCGCGTTGACGGTGTTTCAAACCATGACACCACCAAAAGGCGACGGCAACGGCGCCAAATCTGGCCCAATCCACTACACTAATCGCGGCTCCTCTGCCACGTCACCTCCTTCTCCGGCAATAACATTAGACGGCATCAGAAGAGCATCCGACGACATAACAGTGCACCTACGAGCATCGCAGGATGTCACTGAACTATACAAAATCCCCTCATTCAGAACGCGGCACGATGTTCACATGGGCGAGGCTCTAGAAATCCTCGCAAGTACCATGTCTGCAGCCGAGCAGCCCCCGCGGAGCGTTGTGGAACTCGAATTGTGTCCCTCCCGACGCAGTGAAAGAAGTACTGCGCGACATTCAGTCTGTGGTCTTTCTCCGGAGCCAGAGCACATGCCCGATCTTGAGGAAGAGGCAGGCTCACCGACTCGAAACATGTATCAAGGTGTTCCTCCGGAGATTGGCAGTTTTACATCAGAGGTTTTATTTGTTTTGGTATGCTCTGTCGGTCTCTTAATGTTCGCTTTCCTCGCGGGTGACATCACTGTCAATCAAGAGGAGTTAAAAAGAGCTCTGAACCTAACCAACAGTGAGCTTCCTTGGCTTCTTGGAGCGTATACCGTTCCTTTAAGCCTGTCTGTTGTGATTTCGGGCTCCCTGAGTGACTTGACCCCGCCGCGAATGTTGATGGTCGGGGCCTTTGCCTGGATGACCATTTGGAACATAATCGGCGTTTTCTCTGTCAAGCCTAACATGGCCATTCTCTTCTACATCGTTCGCGCTATGCAGGGACTATCAGTGGGAGTCCTTGTTTCCGGATCGATGAGTATCTTAGGACGGGTCTACAATCCAGGGCGTCGAAAGAATCAGGTTTTCTCTGCCATGGCCGCCACTTCGCCCTTTGGCTTTTGGCTCGGTGCCATTCAAGGTGGCGCTCTGAAAGCCCACCTTGCCTGGATCTTTGGCAGCAATGCGATACTATCGGGGATGTGTCTCGTCGCGGCCTATGTGACTATTCCTGCGTTAAAGCCCGTTGCAGATATTGCGGGTACCGAAGCACCGACGATCCGACAATTTGACTTTATCGGAGCATCGCTTGCAGTCTCCGGTTGTGTTTGCCTTCTGTTCGGTCTCACCCAAGGATCAGTGGAAGAGTGGTCGCCCTTTACTTACACCTTGGTGATAGCCGGCATTCTGCTGATCGTGGCATTCTTCTTCGCCGAGCATTGGGTGGAACGTCCACTGATACCTAATCGGCTCTGGAAGACGAAAGGCTTTACACCACTCATGGTTGCTTATTTCCTAGGATTTGGTGCCTTTTCCGGAGCCTGGCAATTCTACGCCGTCCAGTTTTGGCTAAGAATTCAACATACCGCACCGCTTACAGTGGCTTTTTACCTGCTCCCCAATGCCATTGTCGGCGTATTAGCCACATGGGTCGTTAGTAAGACCTTACACGTGCTACCGGGACACTACATCTACCTTACAGCGATGCTCGCCTTTGCACTTGGCCCGGTATTCTTCCTACCCCAGACGTCAGGAACGACGTACTGGGCACTATCATTCCCAGGCGTCGCACTCGTCACCTTCGGGCCAGATCTCTCCTTCGCAGCCGCATCGATCTATATCACCAGTAATGTGCGCCGATCCTACCAAGGAAGCGCAGGCAGCCTGCTTGTGACTGTGCAGAACCTGAGCACAGCTGTGATGACATCTCTAGCAGATGCGATTGGAAACAAAGTGGATAAGACGCCCTCGGGCGATATTGGCTTGGAGGGTTTGCGAGCGATCTGGTGGTTTGGACTGGCAGCGGAAATCATTGCGGCTCTTATTACCTTGATTTGGGTGAGAATTCCCAAAGAGGAAGAGAAGGAGCATGTACTCTAAGTGACTAGACGGATATTAGTGTTGTGGAGACAGAACAGAGCGTGAGCCATCGAATAATATCTCGGTTCGATCATGTTCGATGCTATCTGAAGAAATAACAAAAGTTCCGTCTTCATTTGCTTAAAGCAGCTTATCTTTCGAAACAGTAAGAGTTACGGTCGTATATACAATACAGTACACTCTTTGGACGTAAGTAGCGTCGACGAAGAGGAAGTCCCTCCTCCCATGATTGGCCTGTATCATCGGAACCCCATTTAGCCAAAGTCAAAGTGTCAGCAACTTGCATTAGCGCCTTCCATATACCCACTCATGCCGCAAATAAGACATAGGACCGGAGTTTAGAGTCGTTCATATCATGCATTCAAGTATCTTAGATATATCGGAATATCAATTTTTCACCACGCTTCGCTCGCCATGCGTTGGTAGAATTCATCAGCTCAGGGCACCCTCTCACCACCCACTGCCATTTCTTGAGGAATGCCTCTGTGAGCTCCCAATTCTTCACATCCCATGGCTCTCCCCACACGAGCAGCCCGGCATTGCCAGCCTCGGGAGAATTCCAGAAACCCATGATATCATGACAGAGCTCTTCATCGTCCCAATCATCGCCCGCTTGGATCAGATTATCGCGCATTTTCGGTAATGGGAAGAAATCGAGCCAAGGATGATGTGGTACCGTTCGTTGAATCTTGGTCGGTCGAAGGCTAAGTGGCATATCCGTAATGTCGATTGATAATAATGCTTCCTGACTTGTGGCAAGGTTGAAAGGTGAAATCGCATCATCGGTCATATCATCCATATTGAATCCGATACTTTTTAAATTATGTCCACACGCTCGGAAGACATTGACCTTTGTGAGCGTCAGAAGTTGATCAGAGGCGGGATCTCCCAGCATATAGCTCTGATATGCTTTCTCGGCAAATCGAAGGAACAGCATTCGTACAAGGCCCGGTGGTAGACAGCTATTGCCTTTTGTGTCTGGCAGCGAGCTTGTAGAAACACTTCCTTCAGAGGAACGGGACCCAGAGCGCACCACCGTTGTGGACGGAGAAGCGGCCGCATTATTAGATTCCCCATCCTTTCTTGCCTGTCGCTGACGCCGACCTAACAAAATATGAGCATCACTTGTCGATATAGTATCGGAGAGAGAGGAACATACGACGGGCCCGCTGATTAATCCGATTCTGGCGCCTTCGCCGCTCAGCGGGGTCTGTCAGGCCCGTCCAATCGTCAACGACGTCATCGGCGGGCGCAGGGATCGCCTGCTCAATCTGAGGTGGAGGGACCATGATTGTCAGCACTAGAGTCACTAAAGATGTCGCTGAGGGAGTACGGCGTCAGCAAGTCCGAGAAGCTGAAGATGGGAGGCGAGTTCCTCTTATGCGGGCCGTGACGCCAATTCCCGTAACGTCGCCGACCAATTATATCAGCGTCTTGGCAGAGATGCGTACGGACTTAGATAATCCGGTTTTGGTACTGTAATTTACATTGATTTACACTTACAGCTGAATCCACGGGTCAAGAGATCTCTACAGAAGCCCTAGAAAATGAGATTTTTGTCGCAGTGTGAGACATCACAAATCTTGTTTCAGCTTGGCGATGACGAAGGTGTAGGTTTTATCATCTCAATTGATCCAAATTGTGACACGCTGGTTGGCTAGAGCTTTTCGCTCAACTATGTGCACAAAGACCAGCTTGAGGCCATCACGTCAGTCATTCAAACGGGGTATATGAATGTGAGAAAAACAATGGGAAAGTTAAGTTCAATGCATCATGCATCACAACGCATACTTGTTTCCGGATCTATGATTGTGGAGTTGAAACATGGATTGGGCCAGGGTCCACGGCATGCAAAGGTTTTCGAGCAGTCACCACAGTGACCGGGAGATAAGCATGGGTCTTATAGTCACGGATACTGGAGCGCATCTTTGCTAGATGTACTTGGGCCTGTACATAAGACCATTCCAGTACAGTGGTGAGCAGCCGAAGCATGAAGCCCTCGATTCCACTATCGACTCGAAATTGGTTGAATCGTCCCAATGCATGCAATTTCGGGTCGTCGCTCCAACTGCTACTTGTGTCAATCTTCTCCGAGTCATCACCTGTGGATAGAAGACTTACCCATTCATCGGCCATTTATACCGGTGCTCCACGACTTCTTCAAAGCCAAGATTCCGTAACCGATCGGCACTCTCTTCCCATATCGTGAAGCTCTTGCCGAACTTCTGTCCAGCCTGAAGGACTGTTTCTCCCCACACGTGAAAGAAATGGTCAGAGTCCATGGTTGCATCATCGGCCACGGGTGCGACAGAATGTTCGACGACTTCGATATAGCCCCCGGGCTTTAGCGCGTGCATACATTCCTGGAAGAACTGATCCCAGTCAGGTATACAGCCAAATAACTCCCGAATATGAATGAAGTCGAACTTTTCTGGTCCGTACGTCCATGGCAATGTCATATCATCCACTTCAAATGTACAGTTTGGCGGGACGAAATTCGGTTGAATTGGAGAAAGATCCACGCCAGTCACCTGGGCGCTAGGGTATGCATCGGCCATGTCACTATGAGAAAAACTTATATCAGTTTTTTTTCGGGAAAGAACAGTAAAACGTGTTTCACATACATGGCCCATATCCCCGTTCCAGTACCGACATCGAGAATATCCTGTCCAATCAGAAGGCGAGCAGGTAGTTTAATGCAGGGCAAAAATACCTGTGGTTGTCGCAAGGGTGCTAGATGTAGTTTCCCATCCAGAGTAATTAGATACATATCATGCGCGAGATTCTGCTGCTCATTTGCACTATCATCATTGGGTCCCTGTACTTGTCAGTTCAAAAGCGGGCCCGTAGATCGAAGCTCGGGACCCCACCCACCCAGTAAGCACCGTCTCGGAAAGCGTGGTACCGTCGCCCAAACTCGAATCTATAGGCCATCATGTGATCCGATAGAGTCTCAGTATCATCGGGTAGAATTGGATCCTCACCATACGCTGAGTCGCTGTCACTTTCGGTCAGCTGCAGGTATATGGGTGGAGCGGGCTCGGCGGGACGAGTCAAGAGGTCCGAACCGAGGCCGGAGCCTAGTTGCTCGGGGGAGATTTCGCCATCCTCAACATCTGGGGGTGTACTCATGACTGACTACCGTTGACGGCAGCATCATTCGTCCTAGGAGAGAAATGAAAGGAAACCTCAGACGATCGGAGTCGCGCTTACGGGGCAACGCAACAAACACGTGATCAGAACCAGTTTGCTGGGTTCTACTCGCTTGGCTAGATCGATTTCAAGATTCTCATTATGAAATTCATCGATGCTATGGATCTATCTCATTGCTCGAGCTCTCGAAATTGTGCATATGCAAAGTCGGCGGGAGTCAAGCACTTTTGCCGCTCCCCGAAAGCGTAAAGCCCCAGCATCATTCCTATCCACTTTTTAGTATGCAGCCTCGGCCTTTTTCAGATACAACTTTACCCGTAAAGGAAGCACCGACTGGTGGTGCTCTAGTTGCAGCTTGATTCGACACACTGCCAATCCATTCAACGTGATTTGGCGATTCACGATATCCAAAACGATACTCGTTGCCGCATTCCACCACAAGTACAACAGTTGACGAGTTCAACTTTCGCTCTACTGTGTCACCTTCCGATGGTCGAAAATGAATAATTCGGTTGTTTCCTCGTTTTCGAATGCCGATACTGCTATAGGTGAAATAATTCCACCAGCAAACCGTACCCGCTTCTGTGTACTCTGAAATCGGCTCAAAAGTTAACTCGGTTTCCCAGGTACAGTAGCGGTGGATTTGTTTGCGTAAAAACAATGTGGGACAGGCAGGGATGGAAAGGTTGTAAGGTCCACCATAAAGGCGGAGATTGTTCGGTCGCTCTGTGAGTGAATAGTCGACCGTGAAAGGCGTATCTGCATTGAGATCAGCCATGGTGTGAGTACAGCTCCGATCAGCTTACTCTTCCGATACCATCCAAGTTGCATTCTGGGGTCTTCAAAATCATCTCTCCAAGAAACGGGCTTTATATGTTGGTAAAGACCTGGCCCGACAGACTGGAGTGCGATCTTATGGCCGCCATTCAAAACCGGCCAGTCGTTATCCCACTGAACTGTAACGAGGAAAGTCTCACGCCCTGATCGAGTTAGTGGGATCTGGTAAAGACGAGGAATCACCAACCTAGTACGGATTCTTCCCATACTCCATCTCGACGCATAGGTCGCACACCCAAAAGCACTGCCCACCACTGCCCGTTGACGTCTTCGACCAAATCAGCATGTCCAGTATTTTGCACTTCATCTTCCACACCATTGTGCCAGAGCGGATTGTTTGGACCAACTTCCCAGGGTCCAAAAGGTCCGCTCTCACTGCGAGACACCCATTCGCTGTGTCCACTCTCAGTGCCTCCTTCTGCCGTGAATAAGTACCAGTAACGGCCACGCTTGAAGATATGCGACCCTTCTGCAACACCGGAAGATGACTCGCGAATTAGCTTCGGCTCCGAGGTCGAACGTCCAGTGTGCAGATCCACGGTACATATATGGATGGCAAAATCTTTGAGCCTAGCTCCGGGCGTTGGCTCGAGTTTACGGTAAGTGGACGACAAATAAACCGTCCCATCGTCATCCCAAAAGAGCTGTTTAAGTTACTTCCAATTCGCGCTTCCACAAAAGGATAGAACTTACATCCTGATCAAATCCAACCTGATCAAAGTATACGGGATCTGACCACGAATCCTCATCCCAGATATTAGTCGTCCTAATATAGAACCCTTGCGGCCAAACCCGATCGTCCTGTTGTGGTCTGTACCGCTGAAAACTAGCAGCAACGATGTAGAAAACACCCTGATGGTACCGAATTGTCGTGGCCCACACGCCACCTCCAGGCTCCGGCGTATGGATTTGAAGCTGGGAGGGCCTCGTCAATGCATGACCGATTAAATTCCATTGAATAAGATCATGGCTATGGTAGATCGGAGCGCCGGGGAAATACTCGAATGTTGAAGTCACGAGGAAAAAATCACAATCTACTCGGATGATAGAAGGATCTGGGTTGAACCCGGGGATGATGGGGTTCGTGAAACTCATACTCTTGTCTTGAGTAATCATACAATTTCACTTTCTGATCAGATCGTGCAGGTTCTTAAATGCGGAGAAACTGCGGAATTCTGGGGTTAAACAGTTTCATTGGTGGATAATTAGTTCAAGTCCGAGTTTGAAAAGGATGAGGTCAAAGCTACATTTGATTGAAAGGCGCGAGACGAATTAAGTTCTTGAATGTTTGTAACATATGCTCAATCTTTTTGAGTACGTCCATAAAGAAGGCAGCTGCGTTCAAATATGCCTTTTGGTCACTTTAGATGAGTACACTCCGAGAATGGAGGCTTAAAAGTGTCCAATTTTAGATTCACTCGACTTTGCTCCTCAACATCCAGTGCGCTCTTCCATTTACCCACTGAACTAGCCTTGATTTCATTCAAGTACTGCCAGGTCAGATACGGTATTCTGATCTGAGTATTTGAATCGCCACGAATCTCGCTGGGAACCCCGCGTCCGCACGTGATGGGCAGGGTCTCGACCCACGGCAAACCCTCCGATGCCAAGCGTCTCCGCATGGACAAGTGGGCCTTGACTCGATCGAACAAGTTCGAGTCAGGTTTCGATTCGAGACTGCGGAAATCTCATCCTTGTGTGCTCGCCTTTTGCCCTCAGGAAGACCCCTCTTTCGCTGGTAACTAACATCCAATATGGCCTCAACCTGTATACAACAGGAACAGTCGCACGATACAAGCATCACTCTCGAGGCTCTTCCTCGAGAGGTTCCAGGCGCAGAATCTTTTGCCCGTGACTCACATAGCTTCATAGCATTGGAAAAGTGGAATCATCCTCGTATAAATGTCTATCGCTCTTTCTCAACCTTCTGGAGTTTCCTGGTGATGGGGGCGAATGATGCGGCGTATGGTGTAAGTACTTCTTCTTGACGATGCGATCCAGGCTTGCTAAATGGGTGTTCTTTTCTTGTTTTGAAGGCTTTAATTCCATATGTAAGTTCTCCTTGTCTAAAAAAAAATCATCTTCCAGTTGACGAGTACCCAGCTCGAAACATACTACAATCTGTCATATACGATCGTATCACTTGTATTCCTGTCACCTCTGGTTGGATATACCCTTGCAGCGTTTCTGAATCACCGAATTCACACCAGCTTAGGTCAGCGTGGCGTGGCCTTTATAGGACCTTGTTGCCATCTGATCGCCTACGTCGTGAATTGCACACATCCACCGTACCCTGTACTCGTGATCGCATTCATTTTTGCCGGCTTTGGAAATGGCCTCGAAGATGCCGCATGGAATGCCTGGATAGGTAACATGGCTAATGCTAACGAGTTGCTCGGGGTTTTGCATGGTGTATATGGTGCTGGTGCGGTCCTAAGTCCATTGATCGCCACTTCAATGATCACTAGAGCGAACCTACCCTGGTACAATTTCTATTATGTCATGGTAAGTCCTTCTCTTTTCATCTCAGGTGAATAATTTTTTAACCCCTTTTTCCCAGGTTGGATGCGCTGTCGTCGAGCTTGTGGCATGTGGGAATTTCTTCTGGGAGTCTACGGGCGCAGTATTCCGTGCAGCCAACTCCCACTCGGTCGGAGATAATAACAAAGGCAGCCTGAAAAACGCCCTTTTTAAGCGCCCATCAGCCCGGGTCACCTGGTTATGTGCTCTGTTTCTGCTAGGTTATGTTGGAGTGGAGGTTGCACTGGGTGGTTGGATTGTCACCTATATGATCCGGGTTCGACACGGGGCTCTTTTCGCTAGTGGCATGACGGCCACTGGTTTCTGGCTGGGTATAACTGTTGGTCGAGTTACTTTGGGATTCGTCACCCCACGAGTGGGCGAGAAGATAGCGATCGCAGTAAGGCCATCGCGAGGCGATTCGGAGACGAAGCTAACCGCCACATCTGTAGGCTTATATTGTGTTGTCCATGGCGTTCGGTCTCGTATTGTGGCTCGTGCCTCAATTCTACGCGTCTGCCGTGGCCGTCTCCTTGCAGGGTTTCTTCCTGGGCCCTCTGTTCCCGGGCGCAGTCGTGATGATTACGAAGCTTCTTCCGCGACACCTCCACGTCAGTTCGATCGGATTCACTGCCGCTTTTGGAGGCAGCGGAGCAGCAATTCTGCCCTTTGCCGTAGGAGCGTTGGCACAAGCCAAAGGAGTCAGCGTGTTGCAGCCGTTCATTATTGCTCTATCAGGAGCCATCTTCCTCGCGTGGCTGGGATTACCGCGGGTGTCGAAAGTGCGACGAAATGAATAGGTCGAAGTGTGTCATCCAGATCGAGACGATTTTCTAGCTCGTGCCTTTCACAAGCGTCCGCGTCAAGGATCTAACATGTGAAGATCGGGATCGATCTTCTTATCTGATCCGAGTTGCATTTAAACTCCCGAACTGCGCCTCCGATAACCCTACATCTCTCGTCGCATGTCCTCCGATTCACGTGCTGTAAAGATGAAATGGAGTCAACAGGAAACGAAATTAATGCTCACATAAGCCATGCTTTCCTCAATTGCGCGTAAACTTGATCTTGTTGGGCACGACGGTGATTCCCAACTTTCGGAAAGGCATAGGGAAGATATGACAAAGGCCAGGGGTATGTATAGGATAGGCAGGCATCGGTAGCCACGCGGTAGAGACAGTAGTGATGCTGGGTGGCCTAAGAACACATACCGAGGTCATTTTTTGCCCTAATTTCGCGGAACGAATCCAACCTGGCAAACTGGCCGGAAGCCGCCGCATAGCACAAAAGCGCCGATCGCCACTGTCGGCCGGCGATCCCACTAAACCCGACTTTGTATGTTGGCTGACTTCGGGACTTGTCCTTCCGACACCAGTCAACAAGTCAATAACTCGCAAATAGAGCCGAGGAAATGGAGGAGCCTCAAGCGGGGATACATGCCTCCCTTTTGTTATTCTTCTCTAGAGCGGATGGCTTTACAGAGCGACTTCGGCGTTTGTCGGCCAGTCGCACTTTCCCGATTGGGCGAACTCAACTGGGCCTCGGCTCTTTCCTTTTTCGGCGACTACTTTGGCCCGAGGCCTGGAGAACGTCACCGGGGACCCCAGAAACATGGAGTCTATTATAATCTCACCCCCCACGTTCAATCCTTTCTCCATTCCTCCCTATCCATACCCTCCACATTATGCCTTCCCCTCCTCCTGACTGGGTCAAGGCCCTCAAGCCCTCGGGCCCGCAGGGCTCCGAACTGCTCGCTGCAGAGCGCGCGCAGTCTAACATCAACATCGACAAGCTGTCTGAATTGCTACACACTAGGGAGGCTTTGGACAGACAGAAGAAGCTTCTTGCCTTGCTCGAGCCTGAGAAGGTGTTCGACAAGTCTCAGAACCATACTCTCGGTCGCGTCGAACGCCTGCAACGGTCGCTTGCTAAGGCCAAACGTCTGCAACAGCTGGCCGAGCAGAACAAGTGGTCAATGGAAGAGCTCCACGCTGCCAATGAGCTGATCGGAGAGCCTACTCCTTATGGATTGCACGCAAGCATGTTTTTGGTATGTATTTCAATAATTGGCAACCATCCTAAACCCCGCAGCTAACCGTTCTCTCTCTCTTTCAGGTGACTCTACGTGAACAGGGCTCCCCCGAACAACACAAGATCTTCCTCGAACGCGCTGAGAAATATGAGATCATTGGCTGTTACGCCCAGACCGAATTGGGCCATGGCTCCAATGTTCGTGGTCTTGAGACTACTGCTACCTGGAATCAGGAGGACCAGACCTTCACCATCAACTCCCCTACATTGACTGCCTCCAAGTGGTGGATTGGCTCTCTTGGTCGCACTGCCAATCACGCCGTGGTGATGGCTCAGCTATTCATCGGCGGCAAGAACTTCGGTCCCCACCCCTTCGTCGTGCAGGTCCGCGACCTCGAGACTCACCAACCCTTGGAGAATGTCTATGTCGGTGATATTGGTCCCAAGTTCGGCTACAACACCATGGACAACGGCTTCCTGCTGTTCAACAATGTCAAGATTCCTCACATTAATATGCTGGCCCGCTTCTCCCGTATTGAAAAGGAGACTGGCAAGTACATTCGCCCCGCGCTCCCGTCTTTGGTCTACGGCACCTTGACCTGGGTGCGCTCGAACATCGTCCTGCAGTCCGGCGGTGTCCTAGCCCGTGGTGTTACCATTGCTACTCGTTATGCTGCTGTCCGCAGACAGTTCCAAGACCGCGACGCGGAGCCCAGCGCCGGTGAGAATCAGGTCTTGAACTACAAGATGGTGCAGGTCCGTCTTTTGCCCCTTTTGGCCTCCATGTACGCCTTGCACTTCACTGGTCGCGGTATGATGCAGTTGTACCAGGAGAACCAGGATCGTATGAAGGCGGCTGCTTCTCCTGGGCAGAGCTCACGTGGCCCTGGCCCTGAGGAGCTCCGCGCCGGTGCCGACCTGCTAGCAGATTTGCACGCCACCTCTTGCGGTCTCAAGGCTCTTGCTAGCACCACTGCCGGCGAAGGTCTTGAGGTCTGCCGTCGCGCTTGCGGTGGCCACGGCTATAGCAGCTACAGCGGTATTGGATCCTACTACGCTGACTACCTGCCCACTCTCACCTGGGAGGGTGACAACTACATGTTGACCCAGCAGGTCGCTCGCTACCTGCTCAAGTCCGCCCGTGCCGTGCTTTCTGGCAAACCTGCGGACAACGACACCGCCCGCATCCTCAAGTCCTACCTCGACCGCCGAGACAAGGGTGCTTCCTTCGATGTGCTCGAGGAAGACAAAGATATTGTAGATGCCTTTGCATGGCGCACAGCCCACCTGACTTTCGAAGCATTGAAGCACCGTGATGCTGAGAAGCGCTCATGGAACAGCCTGCTGGTCGACTTCTGGCGTCTTTCCACCGCCCACTCCCAGTATATGGTGGTCCGCAACTTCTACGAGGCCGTATCCTCCCCCCAACTCTCCCAGGCCTTGGATCCCGAGACCAAGACACTCATGCATGCTCTCTTCCGCCTCTACGCCCTGCACACTCTTGAACGCGAAGCTGCCGAATTCTTCTCCTCCGGTGCCGTCACCGTGCGCCAGATCACGCTCACTCGCACCACGGCCGTGATGAAGCTCTTGGACGAGATCCGTCCCCACGCCATCAGCCTTGTGGACGCCTGGGCCATTCCTGATTGGCAGCTAGACAGCAGTCTTGGTCGATCGGACGGCAAGGTCTATGAGGATTTGTTCCGTCGCGCTAGCCAGGAGAACCCGGTCAACGACTTGGTTTTCGACCCCTATCCTTGGAACGAGGCACTTCTTAAGAACCAGCCTCCTAAGAGCAAGCTGTAAAGGGTTATGCTATCTTCTTTTCTGATTCCCGATCAAGTGTATTCTTTATATTGATGTACTTACGTGCGCTCGGCTTTGGTTAGACACTAGAGATAAATAGATCTCCTAGAGTTGTTCAAAATTACAAGGTTCCAACACCTTTTTTAGTTCCTTGAATCACACTGTCCCTGTCCAATCAACTTTCGCCGTTATGGGAAATAGTTGAGTTTAGGTCGGAGCATAACCCCATGATTATAGTGTCACGGCCAAGAGAAGAAGAATTAAATTTTGGCAATCAGAAGACCAAGCCATCTGTAGCACTGCTAAGGTCGAAAAAAAAACATTTGACTACCAAAAGTTAAATCTTGAAAGGTCGTGCCCGGGATCGAACCGGGATCGGCGGAATCAGAATCCGCAGTGATGACCATTACACTACACAACCTGTTGTGATGTTCGACAGCCGCCAATAAAATTATTGAACTCTGGACCAATCATTCTACCATCGCGACCATGTAGAGTCTCCATTCTGTCTGCTCGATATAACAGGAGGGATTTGAGAAACATTTTGCCTCTATCTACATGTTAGGACTGTTCTGTTTTCTTTATATTTTCAAGCGCTGTCTGAAATCGTGTTGAACGAGATCGGTAAAATCTCTGAGGAAAACATATTTTGGCCATCCCCGAGGCCCGAAATGAGAATATCATCAATATCATCACTTCGCAGAATCTCACCAACGGCTCTGCCGTAAATACTGGAGTAGCGATGTTTCTGGTGAAGCTCATTCTCATCACAGAGCTCATTCAAAACTATCATGGTACGCTGCTTACGGTAAATTTTTCGCTGGTAGGCATTTGACATGATTTACGTGGAGGTTGTCTATATGCGCCTATACGTACTGAACTTTCCCTGCCGGGTGGGGCTTTCCTATGCTAGCCGTCGCCGCTTTTGTGAGGGCGCTCAGGATCAGGCTTAGTGAGCAAGAGCATCATCCGCCCTGTTCAGATCCATCTGGCAGCCTTTCAGGTACACAGGTGCAAGTTTTAGAAATATTGGGTAGCTTTTAGACAGATCCTGTATTCAAAACAAGTTTGTGGAGGATTCTGTGAGTCAGACTAGACCTTGGCCTAGTCTTCAACACTATATATCGGATTCCACAACAAGTCTGCGTTATCGTCTGGATGATCCACATCCTCGGAATTGGGAATGATTTCCTCAATTCCTGTGATTTCTTTGATCCCCGATGAGCCTGAGACAATGGACGCGACCAAGGCATCGATATGTGTATCCCACTTCTTGCACATCCCTTTCTCGTACCCCCGAATGCAAAGATATTCCAGACTCTCAGGAAGAGCCTCCGGCAGCAGAAATGGTTGTCTCGGCTCGTTACGTTCCTTGACACCCATGGCAAAATATACCAAAAATCCGATGCCCACACTCAATCGCTTCAAGGCCCGGAACTCCTTCAGTGACCCGCTGTTACTCGAGAGGGACCGGAGCATTTGGCATTCATCATCATCGTCATTATCACTTTCGAGCGCTCTTTGCTCTTTATCGATTTCCTGGTCAACCCGATCCTCCTCGAAATAAGAGGGGTGGAAATAGTGCATGTTGTGCTCGGCGTCGATATCCAGGACTTCCAGTGTGTCTTTGTGCAGGCAAATTGATTTGATGAAGGTGCTGGCATTGAACGGCGCAATCCAGCCTCCTAACACACACCGGCCACCGATGGTGTAATGGAATTCTCGCAGTACTTTGCAGGACTGAATGAGAGAGACCAAAAAGGTTGTTTGGAGGGCAGAGTGGCAGATATGGATTCTGCTAATATTGGACGACCTGGGCTCTAGCACAACGCGCGCCTCGCCATTTTCGTCATCACAGAGGGCATCGGTGCGAATGGATTCAATAGACGGGAGGCGGTCGAAAAGCGTTGCGCATTCCAAGAAGTCGATGGCCATGTAGAAACGGTCATGCGAGTACCTATCATCGACTATCATGTACACCTTGCGAAGATTTTGAAGATACGCAGTACTAACCGGGTTCTCATTGGCCCGACGGAGAAGTCGATCGAGGGGGAAAAAAACACCATCGTCTTGGAGCCTCTCGCCACCCCTTGAGGATCCAGAGAATGAACTGAAAGGCTGTGTCATCACTAGGGACTCCAGATTGGGTGACACTGAGATAAGAATCGCGGCCAACGCCTGCGCAATGAAGGTGCCATGAATCTGACCATGGCTGTTCCTCTAGTGAGCGCTCAGCTTAGCAACTAAGTAGGGATTGACTCTCTTACTCGTATCCATAAGCGGTATTCGGGAACCTAAAAGGCTCCCTGGTTTCACCTGGAGGCTCCGTGGTGTTTTGCATGAGCATGTTGAGCACCGCGCTTTCTTGGGAGCCGACAAAACCCGCTTTCCGCACAGCCGCGCGGAGGAGATCCCTGTCGCCCGCACTGAGCTCGCGCTGCTCTGTCGTCTGGACGTAGTGGCGCTCCATGCTGGGCTGTCTAGTCTGCACGATCTCCCGTACATAGTTTCCCAGCTTAGGGTTCTTGAGGATCTCCATCACAAGGTCAAAAGTCTTGTTGACTCTGTAGTCCTTCGGGTCGACACGGATCTGGTAGTACCGCTCGCGTGTTTTCATGTCGCAAAGGCGATGTATTGATCGACATGACCGCGATAGAGCGGCCAGATCACCAATCGATGATACACGGGGAATAACCATAACTTGTATCTCGAGAGGAAGGGACAGAAATACCATATTGGAGATGTGGAATAATTTCTCGCCGATCAGGATCGCGGGTTCCATTTTACTTTGGGCTGCGCCCCGCTGAATGCGCTAGTCAAGGCATCAGTCAAGGCCTAGGCAGCTTCCAAGAAGTACCTCTTTCTAAGAGACACAGCTACCACATTCAGTAGACTGCTTATGGCAGGTTATCTACAGCAATTTTAAACAACGCCCCGAAACTGCCGGCACACCTACCCTCTCAACCAACGCAACCCCACTGCCTAGACAGTCAAATCCTCGCCACCCTTCTTCGAATAGCGCACCTCTCAAGAAACTTTTCACAATTGCTAGCACATAGACACCAACCCAATCAACCCGAACAGTGCCCGCTGCTATAGAAAAAGCTCCGAGCACTAACATCGACTCCTACACTCAACCGCCATCTGCTACAACCGACCTATTGCTCCATCGATCGAACAATGATGTAAGCGTATAATTGACCAAAACTATCAGCGCATGTCCTTTTCAAAATCTCATGAGAAAAAGCAAATATCTTAGTAATAGAGCATTTTAGCCGGACTTTACGCCGACATAGTAATGCAAGCTGATGAGAGGCCATTGTACGATCCTTCTTCCGCTATGAAAGGTCCATTTGCTTAGATCCAGCCCTGGCTGGTCCAAGAGACCTCTGATCTCATTGTTCGTGCGGGTTCTGAGACAAGAAATGAAGCCATCGATCCAGATTGACAACGGAGCCACGGGCAGGATATAAGTAAAGAAAAGATGGACGGGTGAGTTCCAAAACCAACCCAAGGTCACAAAGAAGGCCCAGAAAAACACCAGAGGGGAGCAAAGACAGGTGCTAACTTCTCGAGATGTCATTTCAAATATGCTGAATAAATATTAGATCTTGCTTCTTCTTGAACCACTGTTCAGCTCACTTACACGAACGCATCTGCCGACTCCACTGCGCTTTTCAAAATACCAGCGGCGTCTTCATCACTGAAGTGATGAAAGCAAACATTGAAAATACGGCATTCCTTTCTCCTTCCAAGTCTGGAAACAGCTCGGGCATCGACTGGAGTCTCAATATATGATATATTTTGTTGTTTCTTTGAGATTCGCTGCCACGCTTCGACGTGTGGATAAAGATCGGATAAGATGAAATGAACAGGATCTTTCCCACGGGCTTCAAGTTCTCTGTTGAGCTCAGATTCGAGAACCGGGGTAGGGCCTCCCGACCCAGCGCATATGTCAAGCACCGTATATGAAGAGGGATCCTCCAGGTGCTCTTTGAATACCTCACACGCTTGTGTCGCGAGGCTCCCCCGGCTCCAAAACGGGACCTTCAGATTCCAAAGCTTCGTTAAAGATAATTGCTCGTGTTGATGAAGCCAAGAGGGACACCAGGATTGGTCTCCAATTTCTAGGAGCTGGTATCGTGGCCAGGACATGCTGTGTTGTGTCGAGTTGGTCTTCAGCCCATGGATTGCACCAGGGCGTGGGTTTGGCTTGAAATCGGCGGTCGCACTAGTCCGGATTAGGTGGCCATCGACACACACCACATTGTGAGCTACAATCGACCGATGCATCTCCTCTACAGGCAAAAAGGTGGCTTCCTCTTTTATAATAGGCATTTTTGAACTTACTGGGCCTGATTTCCCCCGCGAGTAATGTTCAGGGACATTCATACCGAGATGACCGGCACATCTCGGAGATCGCATGTGCGCCGGACCACCTTCTTGTCAAAATCTCTGTCCACTGTGTTGTTCCATGTACATGTCGGTCCGCGGGCTCGAAAGCAGCAGAGAAGCAGTGCAACAGTCCGATCGGCGATCAATGGTGAGCACAATGGTACAGGGTTTGTGGAAGTAGCAGAGTCGACTCTAACAAGGCAGGGAATGTAGAGAGCTCAGAACCCGCCGGATATTTCCAGACGCGTGTATCCTGCGTAGAGAACCCATGAGGCTGGAAGGTGGGAGACGAGTCCTGTGGCAGGCGTCAGGCACTTGATCGTCTACGTTTTCCGGAAAATCAGGGTCAATATGTTGAATTTCTGGTCAAAAAGACCCCGGGAATGGAGAGTATCACTTTGAGTGATAGGAGATACTAGCTACTGGACAAATTTGGGGTGTTTCAAATCGACGCATTTATACAAGACTTTACAACGAGCTCGAGAAACCTTAGCGACCACGGTAAAATCAGAGCCACGGCCATCTTGGACGGAACATTGAAGGCTCTTATGCTACTAGACATCTCCTATCTAGAATATTTGACAATATGACAATACATCAGTATACCTTGTTGGGATGGAAGGCAATCGGTGGTAAGATCGCCACACACTATACATGATGGCGCTAGTGGATCTGCCGATCGCTCCCGTCTCAGGCGCAGGTGCGGCTCGATGGAGATTTAGCCGACCGGGTGTCTTGAAACAAACACCACGCGTATCATCGTTATACAGCGAGCGCTTGGCTCAGACTCTGATTCTTCTAGGAACATCGTTTCAGTACTAGTAGCGACAACTCGCGACTCTGTCGTGGCTTCATGACCTTCAGCTTACCCCCATCAATAGCTTTCACTTCTCCTCGCCAGAGAGACAGCCAACATGAGGGCCCTTATTGTCGGTGCTGGGCTGGGCGGTCTGACTTGTGCAATTTCTAGTCGGCAACAGGGTATTGATGTGGTCATTCTTGAGCGGTCGCCTGAGGTCCGAGAGGTCGGGGCCGGCATCCAGATCCCCCTAACGGGACTCGTGTCATGCGTGATTTAGGCCTTTTGCCTCAGCTGCTCAAGAAGGGAAATCAGGTCCAACATGTGGACTTCCGAAGATACCAGGATGGCCGTCTTTTGCGATCTATGCCGTTTGGTGATGATATTACTCAAGAGTTTGGGTCTCCGTGGGTGTAGGTTGGCTGATTTGTTTCTGGAGACAGAATGTATTATGTGCTAACTATGCCAACTCCGGGTTAGACTGATTCACCGAATTGACTACCATCGAATTCTTCTTGACGAAGCTATTCGCCTTGGGGCTGTTCTCATGTTGGGAGCTGAGGTGGAGAATGTTTCTGTGGAAGCTCCAGAGGTCATTCTCACTGACGGGAGAAAACTGTCTGCGGATGTTCTGATTGGTGCCGATGGTATGTCGCTCAAGTTCACCTCGATTGCTTCCTTCGTCTTAGTCTCATATAATCGGATCCAGGCCAATGGTCCACAATTAGAAAAGCCGTTCTCAGAACGCCCATGTTCCCAGTTGAGACCGGCGATTTGGCCTATCGAGCAACCTTTACCCGAGGACAACTGGAGACTCTGGGTGATGACAAGGTTAATGAGCTCATTGAGAAGGTTTCTGTGACAAGCTGGCTGGGTCCTGAAAAACATACTATTTTTTACCCTGTTCGTGGTGGGCAGGAATTTAACCTCGTCCTGTTGAGACCGGATAACCTGGCAGCGGGGACTCGCAGAGTTGAAGGTGATGTCGAAGAGATGCGAGAAAGCTACGCGGGCTGGGATGAGACGTAAGCACCATTTCAAGCCTGGAGTAAGGGCATCACTGATGTTCTCACTTTCACAACAGATTACAGAAGCTGATATCCTGTGTGCCGACTGTATACAAGTGGAAGTTGACGAGTCTTCCAGAGCTTGAAACATGGACAAAGGTTGGTTGAATTCTTAACTCTCTTTGACTTTGCTAATTTTATCTACGACTAGGGCGCGGTTGCTCTTCTGGGCGATGCCTGTCATCCCACTCTTCCCTACCAAGCCCAGGGAGCAGCCATGGCAGTTGAGGATGGTGCAGTGATTGGAAAGCTTCTTGGCTTCCTACAGGATCGAAACTTGAGCAATGACTCCTCTTTAGTAGCCTCTGTGCTGAAGATATACGAACAAATTCGCAAGACACGAACAACACGGAACGTTCACGGAGCTGCCATGAATCGACAGCTCTTCCATATTGATGATGGGATTTTCCAAATTATTAGAGATTTTGCTCTTAGATACGCCGGTGTCACACGCAAGAGCGACTGGACTTGGTTCTCGTCTTTCAGGCAACGACAAACGCTTGGAAATGACGTCTTACGTGATTGTGAAAGGGTCCTCCAAGCTTGGGAGATAGAAATCTTGCAACAAAAAAAGACGCAGTAAATTACGCTTTCCAGTTCAGTAGTCGATTGCAGCCATCATTTTCAGTGCTCGTGTCAAACTTTGTCTTCCGCGAAGTAGGCCCATAGCGGCGATGATCTGCACGCCCTATGTCAAATTGATGTTCGTTTCATTGAGCATTGATGCTATGTGTAACAGATGGCAAGCCTTCACACTTCACTTCGTTCAGTTGCATTTGTGTGAGGACTATTGTCTGTAATACAGCACATGTTGCAATCACGGCATCTGTGTGGTGGTCTTGTCACTTTCACGCAAAGAAAATTTTCCAATTTAGCTCAAACAGGGTTCTCGACTGCTTCGCACGGCTCGGGCAGCTACATGCGGCGAACGTTTTACACACGAAGCGAAAAGTTGACATGATCCAAAATATGTCTTCATGTGTACCGATTTTCCTCTGTGGACTTGTACCGTACATACGACTTTAGGGTGTAGGGAAGGAGAAACAGGGCTTCCCGTCCGCTCAGCCGTACTTGGGCCCCGCGCGGTTTACCTAAACTAGCAATTAAGGTAGTCAGCTCAGGGAAGAAATGGGCGCAATCTGGGGTGAGAAGGGTGAATGCGCAATAGAAGTTTTGTCGACACACCGCCGCCGTTGTGAAATTTTGGCCGCTCCAATGCTTTCGAAAATTTTGCCATGATGCTGGAGTATGGCTCATAGACACCGATCAGAAATATTCAGTCAATTCAGCACTGTTGCTGAACCGAACAAATTTGACTTCGGTTGCAGAACAGCTCATCGTTAAAGGAATGCAGGCATAGTGATCGATATCAGAGAGAGAATCCGGAGAGGCTCCCAAGTCAATCTATACATGATGGTCGTCTTTATCTGGTAAAGAAAAAAATACAACTATGCACGAAAAATGAAAGCAATTGCCAGAGTACTGGAGCCCAGCACCAGGTAGAGCTGTTTGCCTGTCGCTGGAAATGAGTATAGTAAGTAACTAACCAATCATAATGGAGTATGTCAACTCGCCCTTAACTTCCCTTCTCTTCTTTTGTTCTTCTCACTTCCTCTTCTACTCTTCCCTCTTGAAAAACGGAGAAGTTGCTTTTTTCCCTTCTTCTTGAATACCGCTTCTCTCATCTCTCGTCAGTTCTCTCAGCTATGGTTGTTCAACGCCAGTTTCCCAGTGTGCACTGGATCTGGGGCGGAGGTATCTCTTTCGTTTACGAGGTCCACCCTCGTATCGTGGTCAAAGTTCCGAAGTCTGGAGAATTTGAAAGGGATCAATTGCACAAAGAGCTCGAGACATATCGAACCTTCTCCCAAAATCCACCTTGCCCCTCTATTGTGCAGTGTTTTCTCTTTGCTGGTAAGGGTATATTCCTCGAGTACATGAGAGGTGAGATTCCTATCGGCATTCATTGAGATTTTCCGCTAATTTACCTCCTAGATATGTCGCCTTCTTCCAGAATACACAAAAATCATACTCGGGACCAGCGAACTATGGTGGTTACTGCAGTGGAAAAGCTAGAACCTTTGCCCCTACGAAAAGAGTGGATGAGTGATCTCGCTCAAGCCGTTGCTTTCTTGGAATCCCTCAACCTCGCCCATGGTGATTTGCGACCTGAAAACATCCTACTTGATCGCGACCGGCTGAAGCTATCTGGTTTTGCTTGTACGGCGAAAATCGGAACGAACTTTGAAGCTTGCATGGCTCCGTATGCCAGACTACTCAATATTGACTCAGACCAAGGAGAACGTGGACCATCTGGCTTCCTTGGCCCTCGGACAGAACAGTTCGCTCTCGGTTCCTTGTACTATTTGATAAACTACGGTTTTGAAGTCTATGGAGATCGATGTCTGGCCGAGGACCCCTACGACCATGGTCCTAAAGTTCTGGAGTTAGTAGGGGATCTGGACTTTCCTGCTTTGGATGGCAATCCCCTGATTGACAATATTAGCGACAGATGTTGGCATAACAAATATGCCACGATTTCAGAACTAGCCGCGCACACGAAAATCCTCTTGAACCAAAGCACCGATGCGACAGAAAGCAACGAAATCCGAAGGGAGGAAAGCAGTGCAGCCATTGTGGAAACAATTTTCATCGAGCGATGGCGTGTGGTTATGGGTCGCATAATCCGTGGGATATGGCATGGCCTTGGAAGGTGGTGGAGTTCGTTCTTACAGTGCATCAACGGCGAGGTAACAAAGGCCTCGGAACCAAATAGCAACAAAAATGTTGAGGACGTGGATCAGAACCGCTTAGGAAAGAGATTCCTTTTGAAAAATTCATTCTGTCAAGACCTGGAGAAACGTGGACTTCTTCACATGCTTGCTTCAGCTGAGCCTGAGCAGCTTGGATTCACTTTCGACTGGTACAGACACAGTTTTTCATGTTGAATGAGTACAAAAACTTCATGGAAATACTTACTTTAAAGGACAGAAAAGAAGTGCCCTTGCTCTTCTACAAATGCTTAATTTGAATTGCGTTGAACTTAGTATTGAATATGCTTACGGTTGACGAGCCTCTTCCTACTATCATTAAATTCCCTGTGTGTAACGCTATCTTTTGATATCAATGGCTTGGATTGACATGTTGTATATATCTCGTTCCCTATGACAAACTCAACAACTGAGCTCTCCGAGCTAGTGTCAAAGTCCCAATACTGAATTCTGCGGAAAGCATAGATTCCACTGGCCCAAACAGCGGACAAGGCGCCGCCTTCATGGATTATCCCGAGAATATGGAGAACTTGAGCGAGAATGCCACATGGCTCTTCAGAGACGCCGCTTGAGGCATGTACACTGAGTCCCCATATTTCCAGACTGAAAGTTGTTTTTCTAGCTCCGAAGCAAAAGCGCTCAGGTGTTAATAGGGATTGGAATTGGGACGGCTCGATGATGGTCTGACAATGCAGACTGGACGACACACACAAACAACTCCCTGGTAGGCGTAGCGACCGGTCTGAATGATGCCGTACGGACCGTTCATGATGCTGCATCATGACAAGAAAAATGTGGTAGTAATGGGAATGGAAATGGGTAGTTGCTTAATTTATCTCCAACTCTGTCTTGAAGATGCATCATGCACTCCAGGCATTTGATTATGCCTTAGACCCTACATATGCTATTAGGTCGACGGTTCCTCCACTACAGCATATAGCCAATGAAGCTGGTATCCCGGTTCAAGAAGCTGAAGGGCATTTCCAAGCCCGTGCAGCTATTATACAGCCTACGGCACCGTCTCCAGCAGCAGCCGGGCAGCCTATTGCGCGAGCAGCAGCATAAAGTCACCCGAATGACGTATTTGTCCAAAGTTCTTTGAAACTAATAATGTTTCATTCACACCTGTCAACTACATACGACCATAGGGTGTGGAGAACAGGGCTTCCCGTCCGCTCAGCCGTACTTAAACCCATTACTCTACGCGGATAATTCTCAAGGAGCCCTGAAAATAAAAATGGCGAAAAAAATTGTCTTAGGGTGAGTGTGGGTGATATGGGTGAGAATTCTGGAGACCGAGGTGACAGAGGTGAGAACGGGGTGAGAACGGGGTGAGAAGGGGTGACAAGATGTCCCTCCTCACATTAACTCATGCTAGGGTGATAAGTACTGACTGGGGCCTTGATTCCGGATTGTCGTAAAATTTTTCTTTCCCCTGGCGTTCAAGACTATGTTCCCTAAAGATTTCCAGAGGGCTCTTGATGAGCGCATCGCACGTGCCGCATCACATGGCTTCACTCATGAGTATCAGACCGAGCGGGAACAAGAGGACAATATTATTATGTCATAAAGAGCTAGCACCCGCTACGGTCGACAAATATGAGAAATCCGTCCTGAACTGGGCTCTGTAAGTTGTCTAGTTGCAGTTGATAGGCTACCATTAACAACCAGAAGATGGAGACTGTCTCGAAACGAAGCCGCCTATGCCAACTTTTCCAAAGACGAACCCGACCCGACTCCGCAACTCTTTAAATCATTTGCGGAGGATTATATTGCAACAAGGAAAACTCTCCCCTCACAGAAGACAGCCTGTTCGAACTTGATCAACTTCACTTCGAGATGGGAGCGAGAAAACTCTCGCTCTCTCCCTAAGGAAATCAAGCAAGATGTCCTTAATGTAGGACTTAACCACTGAATCGCTATGATGCATTCTAATCTCTTAAAGTTCATTAGGACAGAATTGACCCTTAAATATGAGCTACCGACAAAGCCACGAGAACGCTTCACAGTCACGGCTAAGGATATAGAGTACCTTCTTTGCGGTCTTTTTGGCAACGATTGCCACGATTATAGACATGAGAGGGCGCGTGTCCAGACTGGAAGTGCTCTCGCATTATTTGCTGGCTCTGGTACCAGGGCGGGTGCTGTCGTTGAGTCAAGTGCTTATCGCAACTCTAACGAATGTCTATACTATAGGGTTCGTGTTTGGCCTAATGACATCGAGTATCATACTAATGAAATTTTAATAGCATATCACATTCAATCTCAAATGGAGCCCCCAAATCGGTTCCCTGAAACGTTAGGTGACAATTGATCCAGAATTTTTGAAAGGATGGCGTTATCGTGACGATACAACTTTGTAAGACCGCAGCCCTATCTACACTACATTTGAATTTAAAAAGCTAATTCGAAGCACGTAAGGCCTAAAAATTGGTTCAGAGAATATCCAGTTCTTGGGATGAGTTTTGTTTTCTGGGTGATAGTGCATGGTGTAGCTGACGGCGCTTTCAGCGGCCTCAGCACTGTAGCGGAGGTTCTCGATATGAGGCCTCCCAAGGGTAGAGAATCCTATACTCTCAAATGGAAGGAGAGTATGAGAGACGCTCCTTTTTTAGAATGATTACGCCGGAAGGACCCAAACAAAACGGAGCACTGACGTTCTCTTCCTTGCGATATAACTTCACGAGTCTGGCTCGGCGGGATGGCTTCAAAGATACATCACGTGTGCATAGAATTCGTGGTGGTGTGGCGAGCCGCATTGACCGTGAGTATCCCTTTATTCTCTATGATAAAAATCCCACTGAACTCGTGCAGCAAAGGCATCCGAAGCGACACGAGGCCAAGCGCTTGACCATCAAAACCATGATACGTATATCAAATACCAATCCTCAATCAAGTCGCTTGATATTCAGGCGCTATTCTACGACTTAGAGCCCGACTACGAATGCCGGGATATGGAGCAAAGCATGGCTCACCACCGAGACCCCAACGCTCCCCAGAAACTTGATGCGGCTGCTATCACTGAGTTTACAGAGAAAGACGAAGTTAAGGAGATGAACGAGAAAATTGCTTTATTGACCTCTAAGATTGCTGGAAAACCTAGCCTTCATGAACAGCTTGTCCTTGAACGTGCGCAGCTCTACAATAAGAAAGCGAAACTCCTGGAGGCTTGGAAGAAAATTTTCGTTCAAAGGTGGTGGGAGTCTGCTTACGAAGAATATGTTTCTGGGAATGATTTCTCTGAACAGGATAGAACACCGCTATTCGACATATACAAGAAATATGTACCAGAACGAGCACGCCTCAGAGAACTCTTGTTTACGAAAACAACGTTGGATAGCGATATTGGTCAACAGTGCCTACGAGATATGGTTGCGCTCTGTATATCGACAGAGCGCGTCGCTTACTACCCAAAGATGTTGCCTATAGACGATCGATGTCCAATCTGTTCCAGGTCCATATCCGAGTAAGCATGGCTACGTGTTAAAAGTTAGGTTTTAGTATTAACCATATTAGTATTGCAATGCAGGGAAGAGCAAAACATATACTGCAGTGTCAAAGAAGATCTCTAGGTGGACCGTAATACCAACAACGCTACCGAAATGAAAAACGTGCCCATCGGCGCGTTCAGCGCAGATTTGTTCAATTTTGCTATCTCTGTGCGGAGTTAGTCTGTGACGAAGACGCATGGTTGAGCCATTGCCGAAGCCACCTTGATAACCTTCACCCTCGATGTGGTATATTGACATTCCGCTATACGCTTGTTGCCCCTAGTTTCTGCCCATTTTGTTTGAACGATAAAGGAAAAGCCCTAGATGAGCGGTTCCAGCAATGGATAGCCAAAGCAACTCTTCTAAACCACATCGACCAACATTTAGATTCCTTAGACCCTTTGACAACCGCCTTCTGTCCACCCCCATGTTGCCAGAACAAGGAGTATCAAGATCTTTCCCACCTTCGTCGCCACTTGTTCGATTCACACTCCATTGATGAGCCACGCTCGAATTGTGTCAAGCGAAAAAGAAAGTGGCAGGCTGAGCCTGTGCCTCTAAATGCTTGTGTTGAAAGGCTTGATGTACTGAAAATGCCCGAGGACTGTCTTACCCCTATATCGGGTGATCGAAAAAGAACAAGGGGGTCTGACTGAGACTACAAAAAAGTACCAAGATGACCCGGCTCAAAAGGAAATGTCCAATTTGGAAGGCTGCTACAGCAAATCTGTATCGACTGGCATCTAAGACATCAAATTTCTTGATAAGGATGAACCAATGGAAGAGTTTATATGCTTTGATGAGGGCTAGGTGCTGAAAGTGGAGACCGAGGGTATTCCAGAAAGCCCATAAAATTGATATTAATATCACGTGAATAGCTCTTTGTTACCATATCTCTGGTGACATTATAACTTATGCGCATGTCTCTCATTTTTACGATTCTAATGGAACCTATTTTTATACTTTAATATATAGCTATGTTAGATCACTGCCAAGAAAGGGAGTCAGTGGAAGAGTAAATGTAATAGGTATACTGTACTATAGCGTGTATAGAAAGATGTTCGAGAAAAAAATAAATACTGTATGTGCAAGTGATGAAAGTAATTTGGAACTATCCTGTACTATACTCTTTGGGCGACGATGTGGATGAATGAAGTGCCGGGATCCAAAAAGCCAAAGCTGCATCATGCAGAGTGGGACTAGGGGACGGATTGGGGTAGGGACTTACTGGGGAGTAGGTACCCACTGAGAGGTAGGGACGCACTAGAGAGTAGGGACGCACCGGGGGGTAGAGACGAACCTAGGTACCGGGGAGTTAGGCGGGATGTGCAATTATCAAGTTGCAGCATTTGAGATTTGAAGAGAATAATCTTGTAGGAACAAGAGGGGTGACCGAGGAAATTGTGGCCAAAATGCTTCGAATGTTTGAAATCGAGGGTTGTGGTAATCTAGAACCTGAGCACCGAGTCGCCGCGATCATTGATCAGGAGGGTTTGAGCAAGGCACTAGCTAAATCGAACCTTACCCGCGAAACCATCCTCGACCCTACAAAACGGACGAGTCTTATACTAGAGGGGAGTGATCTCGTGACTTATATATATGGTAAACATCGTTTGAGGGTGGGCGAGAGATTTGGAGAGACTGTATGGCTAGTTGATCTCTGTCTAGATAGTAGGGCGGCATCGACAATGTAGGAGCAACTATCCTCGAGTACTGATAATTATATTAGATATTCCTATTAAGGCGTTAACCCAATTGCGTGAGGAATCAACAGAAAGCATAAATTTCACAGTCGGGGAAATATATCGTGCTCTAAGATCATACCAACTTACCCAAAACGCTGCCCAGGAGCAAAAATGGTGGGCTAGACTAGGTTCAGAGGACCGTCGCAAAAGTATACGACGATTGCAACGTGACGCCTATCGGCGCGAAATTTTGGATAAGCTGTTGCCTTATGCTGGGCTATGGAAACCTCTACGATCTTCTCAAATCACTAGGATGCTAGGATTGAAATGCCCGGAGGCAAGTTCTATACGACCTTATATTCTATCCTTTAGCTAAACTGCTAGATCATCAACCATTATCTACGCAAAATATTTGAAGTGTGGGAAGCCTTCATTGATCCACGCCGGGGGTCATTTGTGGATTCAGATTCCGTGCAACAGATTAAAGGATTAATGCCCAAAACCTCATTTGCAGATCGAAGGCATGTCACGGATCTTATGGATTCAAAACAGATATTCCCCTTTATTACAGTAGATGCAGATAGTTTTTCTTCAGCGCTTTCCGCGAATTTTTCTGATCTCTTCCCTCGTCGGTTGCTGTTCGCTTCCCATTGGAGCGAAGTAGAAATATCGGCTCGCGACATCCTCGTTATTGTACGTCCGTCGCAATTCGCGCTCACGAGCCCGTACTTTTTTGTGGTATCCCCTGCTAGCGCGTTTGCGTCTCCAGTTTGTAGATGCGTTGCCAGCAAAAAAGTCCCTGATCCACTGGAACATGATGAGAGTGTGTTTTGTTCGAGGTCCTGTTGGTCTTGTTTTGGGGTATGCGCTCTGGATATATGGTGTTGTTCAAATTGTTTTCAAGCTGTCGTGTGTTTTCACTGAGTGCCCTGAGAGCAGGGACTCCATCGCTAATCTACACAGCCACCTCATGGAGAAGTTTGCAATGAATGATGTAGGAGGCCTGTTCTCCTAAGTGGACCCGCTACTCGTACCTACCACCAATAGAAATTTGTTGCCCCAAGAAACACTACTAGAACTGGGGCATCGTACACAAACTAAGTTTTCTTCACCGATGGCTTATTGCCCGACTTCCCCACCATACATTTCGACACCGCCGAATAACAGCCAATTCGATCTGCCACTGTTGCGCACTCCAGTCAGAAAGGGTTGCGATGTTGGAGGCCTTGGTGCCTCAGGCCTTCAACATGGGATATCACCCCGCGCGCCTTTTTCTCTGTCTCCCCAATCCCACCTTGGCTGTTTGTCTTCATATCTGCAGATACCAGGAATTCAGTGTTTTGCCTCTGTCTTCCGGCTCATTAATACCCCATCGGCTCTTTCAAGGCTGGACTCGGGGCCGTTCTCTAAACGGTAGCACCGATGATATAAAGGAGACCATCCCAAAGTATTTTCGACTGCTACTGACGGAAGAATCATTGATAATTCTAAGCTTCCAAGGTTGAACCTCTGAGATAAACTGCAGATAGTATGTCGTAGTGTGAACTGCGGATATAATACGTCCCGTGCGGGTTGTGTAGATATTCATGCAAATTACCCTCCTGTGTATTTTTCGGAAACCTTGGCGTTTCCGCAAAAACGCCCGTGGACCCTGTGAGACCTGCGTTTGTCGCGTATTCCAAGGTTGTACTAGGGCCAATAGCTTGAAAACCATGCATGGGTATAAAGACCGGTCGCATCCGCATATATTCCACGCTTTGGTTTCATAGGATCAATCTCGGAAATCCAGCCGTGGACGTGTACAACAACCTTGGAGACGTTGGCAAAGCTATCCCTTTCTGCCCACCATGGCCAAAACACTAGAAGAGTTTGCTCAATTAGAGCCTCTCTGGGACAAAGCAATCCAGCATCCAGCGGATATTTCACCTGATGAAAAACACCAGCTGATGCAATGGCCGCCTTTAGAAGAGATGCAGGCCAACTCAACCAAATACTTGGGTATGTCACTTGAAAACTTGCTTCAAAAGGCAGCTACGGACCGTCAATCCCTCACATACGCGGAATGTCGTCTGATTCGCGATCATTTCCGCATTACGCCAACTCTTGACAAGGGTGATCGATTCGCGTGGCCGCAGATGCGTCCTGATCTTTACGATAAGCTGAAACAGGCACAAGAAGCAGCTCTTCCACCAATAGAGCTTCAGGCCGTTCAAGCTGTGAATGAGGTATTTTCTCAGAAACAGTATGATGACTTGGAGGCAAGGCATGAAAAGCGAAAACAAGAACCATTCCCAGATCTGCAAGACTGGGTGCGAAGGATTGTCGTTCGAGAAGATGATAAGAGCTGGGGCTATGTCTTTTATCATCAGAAAGGAATGGCTAGACTGGATGAGTTTAGGGCGCTATTTACCGAGGTCCTTGAGATGTCTTTCTTTTTTAAGGGATATGAAGAGATACACGATCACAAATTCGCTCAATTTGTCCCATTCGAGGCCGATGAGAGTGACATCGGCCATTTACAGCAGTGAGTTTTCCTACATAATATTAAAGACATTGCTAACAATCAGCCAGAGATTTTCGTGATCGCCGCGAGAGGGGTGACTTAAAGCCCGGTGTTCTCAAAAATGTGTTCTTCTTGTTGACAGACGAGGCTCATTCAGCTTGTGGCACATATGGCCCAGATATGTACTATGGATGGATATGGGCAATTGATCCGGACTGGCCTCTGTCGGGGCCAGATGAGGATGGCTATGATGGCCGCCTCAAAATCAGCATCACCCAGATCTTTTACCGTTTCTACGAATTCATGTCTGATGGTTTCTCACTCAAAGAAATTTGGCAGGATTTCCATTACGTCAATGCTAACAAATTGTACCCAAGCTCTTGGCGGGAGCCAACTTCCTGGGCCATTACCCGACTTGAGAAATCCAAATGGCCATACAATTGATTTGATGCATGTGTGTCCTTGATGATTGTTATGTACATAGTACTAGATAGTGAGTATCATATAAACATTGAAAATGTGTGATCATCCGTACAAAATGTATTCTTCCTTCCGCCCATCTTTTCTAGTCATATCATTGGAAAATACTCCACTTCCCTCCTTTTTGTCAGCTAAAAGCCAACTTGAAGCAACTAGCTACCTAGTGCCTGCATATAAACGAAGATTGATTCGTCAAAAATCACTCTTAGTCGAACCAACTCTCTGAGCTCCATCAGATCACCCGTGTAGTTTGTTGCGACCTGATATGCGTGCAATCCCGGGGTAGCTGCATTTTGCACCGCTCGCGATGTGACAAGTAGCTCATCAATACGCGAATTAAGCCAATTGGAGGCCTACTGAGCCATTCGTGACATGAAATTTGTCATGAAAGTTCTGAACAGATTAGGCGCACTGAAGTCTCTTTGCCCGAACACACTGTTGACTGCCTTTTGGAACACACGCAATTCGTAATTAGCCGCGCCATATGTGTCAATAAGGTGACGGTTAACAAGCTGCTGGTTCAAGTACTCGAACACAGATATAACCTGAATTTAACGAATGAAGTTAGCACATAAATAAATGATTGAAGGAGACTTCGCGTACCATTCGTATTTCATTGATCCCAGCCCGTCCAGCTCTCTCATCTGCCACGTTTAGATTCCTCCAAGTATCATCACCAAGCGGCTGCTTCCCCGCGAACAGCCATAATCAACCATTTAGCGATTTTTTCTTTACTGCATTAAAATTGCAAAGAGAAGGCTTATCATAGTAACATACCCTTCCTTTCATCGAGTTCAAGTGAGTTTCAGTATTAACTAATCGAGCGGGGTTAATCTTTGAGCCGAGACTGTCAAATATCCGAATAATTGGAGTTCCAGTTGCTGTGGTGTGACCGCTGGCCCATGTCGAATAATCCTGATTCAGTAGTTGTGCAATGTCTCAGGGCATACGTTTGCTCCCAGTGCTGAAGTCTGGCAAGCCCTGCACAGCAGGTAAAGTTCCAGTAACCATAAATTCAATTGAGCGAGGAATCCATTGAAGCTCGAAAATATGCTCAGCTATGAAGAAGTAGAAGGGTTAATACATGTACCATATCGCCCCATGGGAATAATTCAATGCATCATGATTTGGGAGCACTTACTAACCCACGTCCAAAGATTGTTGGGCGCGTTAAGATCAATAGAGGTATCAGTGCATACACGTTGATTTGCGACCGCAAATCGCACTGTTAGTCCATTGGCATTTGCAAGGTTGTCACCATTGCCACCATTTGGATAGGCCACTGATGTAATAATCATGATTCGCTGCTGGCCAGTAATTGGGTCAGTACCGCAATCAACGGTGAAATCCCGGGGAGCTCCATCACGTTTGTCCAGACTGTGAAGAGCTCGTTTCGTTGATGCACTGTTCGTTCCGTAGGTATCGGGGTCAATCGAGTATTCATCATCAAAACCGTCAAGATCGCTGATAGCGCAGACTTCATCTAAAGTACTGGGAGCTGTACAATCCTTGAACATCATGGCAAGGAAGGAACTAATCACTGTCTCGTGCGACGGTTTCCTATGGAGACCATGCCGAACCATGAATATTGCTGCATCAGATAAGGCTTCTCGTGATTTTTGATACTGATTCTCGTTAGTCTGTATCATTGAGCCTCGCCTTCCATGCAGCGACCAAAAATGAGAACTACAAGAGCATCAGGAGAGATTACACAATTTCATCGCCAAGACCAGCCCTATTAGCGCGGCCGGGTATTGACTCAAGGTCACTGAAACCTACCCTTTGGGCATGTGATGAGTGTCTGCTCAGAGGAAAGGAGATACAGCACCGCGAGAAGCGGAACCAAGCCACTCTTAATTAAAAATTTCACATGGCGCACTTAGCTTATCTCACGGAACAAAAAAGAATATCTCAGGTTTTTTGTAGGAATAGCCGAACGCGGGGGTCGAACCCGCAACCTTGAGATTAAGAGTCTCACGCTCTACCGATTGAGCTAGCCCGGCAGGGCTTGGTGATGGGCGAGCAGAAAAATGCAATATAAAGGGATTTTGACTGGGCGCTGGCATTGGCGTCTTCACAGTTGCGAACGATATCAATACTTCACGCTCTGTACTGGATCACTGAGCATTTTACACGTTGGGTTACCCACAGAGGCTCCTTTTTCTTTGCCAAAGGATTGTGATATATTCTTCGGTCTGAACTAAATTGGTCGTCTTGTCGATTCTTGATGTGGACGTCCTGTTTCTCTTCGGTGAAACGTGATGACTTCCGTCACGATCACCACATCGCCACTTGAGCAGCAGTGCTGGGACTGGTAGGACTGGCAAAAATGTCATCACAGGCCTCGATTTAGAGAGAAACTCCTAGGAAGAAAGCTTCTAAGCCATAAGACCAGGAAAAGACGTAAAAAACTTGACTTTAGCCAAGATCCAAGGAATAGGGGTCAGGTCAAAACTGGAAATACCCCGGCCGTGCAACCTGTTGCACGAATTGACTAACTTTTCTTCCTCTAATAAGTGGTTTGGATCAATCAAAGTTCACTGAGGCGAGAAGCTTGCGAAATGAGAATGTCAAATCGAGCCTCGACCATTCAGACCGCCACAACCGTAGCAAGACGCAACCGGAAGATTCGGCAAGAAGCCACCCCACAGGAGCTCCCAGTGGCGCCGCCATGGCGTTGATGGGGAAGCGGGCCGTAGATTGGCCAGAATATAGTAAGGATTTGGTATTTGACTTGAGCGAGAGTCAAATTTTGAAAGTCATCATCGGGTCAGGGTTCAAGGTATGGGGCCCCGTACTCCAGAAACAAGTCCGTCGAGCCCTGGAAAATAACCGAGAATTTAACCACTATTTTCCGGACCGAAGTCCAAGACCCTTCAATGCGACAGAGATGGCCTCTTTCGCATTTCTTCGCCCAGTGTCTTCGCCTAGTGTTACTCATGAGAGAAGTTAATTTTCAAGATATGCTCCAAAGTTTGCAAGTCGCTTATCTACAAAGTCGAGCCCGATTTGCTCACAATCCTTTCAAAAACCATAGAGCGTTAGATAGCGATTTGATCCTCTCATGCCAATCAGCAACTTGAGGCAATTCCTCTATTGACCTTTTGCAAGAAATCTGAAAACGGACCTGCCAACCACTAACCCGCGTGGTCCCTGTGCCAATGCTCGGCATCATCTTCGCGGCCTCGGAAAACCTCTACTAGACTTTCTCCCGATCCCGGCTCCAATGACGATTTCTGGTGTTTAATTCCTCCAGGGGTTAATTATGCCAGAATTTCATAGTCGCTGCTAGTGGCATGACGTCGGCATGCCGATCGGGTGTCTATTAACAGCGGGCCGGATGACACTTTACACGTCCGCAGCTATAGTCCAGAATGAAAAGACCGAAACAGGCACAAGCGCCACGAGAATGATCAGAGTCACCCAGACCCCTAACCCGCTCACACTACACCGGGAACCCGTCACAACGGGGCAGTGATCGGCTTGAAACCTGACTTTCGTCGCGGATAAAAGCCATCGGTTAAAAAGCAGTTCAACCGAACCGACATGGCTCCGCCAATGACGCAGTTTGTTTCCCCGCCTTGTCTCCCCCGGTCTCTCCAGTCGACTCTCCGCATTCCACCCGGTCGATCCTTTCTGATCTGGGCGTCATGCCCGGGCCCAAGACTGCAGGGAGTGGTGCCATGCGCTACGCTACTGTCATGTTGCTCTCGAAAGCCACCCCGAAGCCATTCCGGCGCGCGTTGGCCCGTGTATCCGATTGTACTGACTTAAAAGCTGCTTCGCCCCGGTTTTTTCACAGTGAGATGAGGTAGCCTGCAATCATGTATCGTATCTCAAATATCTATGGTACGTGCCTATGAAAATTGGCAACAATTCATACTAATGAATGACAGTGCTTGCCGCGTTCGGCACCATCGGCGGAGCCCTCTTCGGCTTCGATGTGAGGTACGGAAGATAATCCCACGATCAATAGATCAAAACTAACAGAAAATAGCTCGATGAGTGCTTGGATAGGCGTTGACACTTATACCAATTACTTCGGAAACCCCAATTCTGATCTTCAGGGAGGAGTCAGTTGATATTTTATAACACAACTATATGAGCACCCCTTAGCTGACATCAAATCAAGATTACGGCCTCCATGTCGGCCGGCTCCTTCGCCGGCTCCATTGCAGCAGGTTGGCTATCAGATTATCTCGGCCGCCGAGGCTCCTTGATGATCGCCTCCTTGGTATGGATCGTTGGAGCCATGGTGCAATGCAGCGCCCAAAGTGTTACACACCTCGTCGCCGGGCGTGTGGTCAGCGGACTCGCCGTCGGAGTAACATCATCACAGACTTGCGTCTACCTATCCGAGCTTGCACCGGCACGTATTCGAGGTCGTGTCGTCGGAATTCAACAATGGGCTATTGAATGGGGTATCCTGATCATGTACCTGATTGCCTATGGCTGCGTGGTTGGTGTCTCAGGCACAGCCGCGTTCCGGATCTGCTGGGGAATTCAAGCTGTTCCTGGATTGATCTTGTTTATTGCGCTGTTCTTCTTTCCAGAGTCACCGCGTTGGCTGGCGACTAAGGAGCGTTGGGAAGAAGCGTTGGATGTGTTGGCTGATATCCACGGTAAGGGGAACCGCAATGATCCTATGGTGCAAGTGGAGTTCGAAGAAGTTCAGGAGGCGGCAAGAATTGCCCATCAGGCCAAGGACGTTTCGTTCCTTGCGTTGTTCGGACCTCGGATCTGGAAGCGAACTGCCTGTGGTATGAGTGTTCAGATGTGGCAGCAATTGCTAGGTGGTAATGTGGCTATGTACTACGTTGTTTACATCTTTGAGATGGCTGGAATGGTGAGTTCATGGCACCAATCTCGGAGTCTGGTTACTGACTCTCAAATATAGACTGGAAACACTACTCTCTGGTCCTCGGCTATCCAATATGTCATTTTCTTGGTCACGACCGGTGTCATGCTGCCCTTTATTGATCGCGTTGGCCGACGAACCTTGCTTTTGACGGGCTCTGTTCTCTGTATGATCATTCACTTTATCATCGCAGGTGTCATGGCTAGTCACGGTCACGCCGTCTCAAATGTGAATGGCAACACAAATCTTACCTGGGAGATCCAAGGTAGCGCAGGCATGGCAGTCATCGCCTTCTCTTACATTTTCACCGGTATCTATGGGTTCACCTGGGTAAGCCGACTCCTGCCATTGCTTCAAGACTCCACTAACACGAACAGGCCCCAACGGGATGGATCTACGCCTCAGAAGTCTTCCCTCTCAAGTACCGTGCTAAGGGCGTTGGCCTCTCAGCCTCTGCAAATTGGATCTTCAATTTTGCCCTGGCCTACTTTGTAGCCCCGGCATTCCACAACATCCAGTGGAAGACATACATAATTTTCGGTGTATTCTGCTGCGTGATGACCTTCCACGTTTTCTTCACGTACCCAGAGACTGTGGGTCGGTCTCTGGAGGAGATTGATATGGTCTTCGACTCGAATGTCAAGCCTTGGAAGACCAATCAGATTGAGGATACGTTTTCGGCGGAGATTGAGAAGAAGAAGGAGGGGAAGATCAAGGAAGTGGATGCTGTTCACGAGGAGGTTATTTGAGCTCCATGTTTAAGGGCTGTAAAAACACCAGCTTGTTTTTTTAATTTAAAATGAATGAGTCGATGAATGAATTATAATGATGCTAATATCTATTGAAGATGTTCGCCTGAGGGAAATGTATATGCAACGAGATTCTGAAACTGGGGTGGGTCTTTGGAAAAGCTACACCTGAACCGCGCCCTCCAGCCCTCCCTAATAAAGCATGGATCTTGTGTCTCTGACGTTGAGCCCTGACTAATGCTAGATCTTGTAGATCAGTGGGTCAATATTTGACCTTTTCATTAATGGATCGCGAAGGCATAGATTCTCGCGAACAGTCAATTGATTGGATTCAGTAACCGATCCTTGCCATCCTGATTCAACGCCAAGTGCCAAGTTAATGTAAAGTCATGATTTACTGAATTCGGTGGATTTAAAAAGGGTATTCAATTAAAAATAAACAAAACCAGTCTAACAAGGGTATTGGACCGTTCTGAACAGGAAATAAACACAAAAAAAGAAAAACGGTGAACCGAGGGCGGGTCGTGGGAAATCGTCACGGCATACCAGTTCTAGACAAAAGGGTATGACTGGGGGTCTATTTCTCCTCACTAGAGTTGCTATCACTGGCCTTCTCGTTATGCTCGACGTGCTCGCGGTGCACACGCTCGGCAGCCTTGGCAGGGTTGCTAAGGGCACTAGCGCGGCGAACGGCCTCGTCTTCGATGTCATCGAGAGTTCGGAGAAGCTCGCCGTTACGACCGTACATGTGGGGCTCATTTCTAGCGAGACTGACGACGTTGAAAACATTGGTGGTCTTGTGGAAGATACGGTCCATCTCTTCCAAGGAGCGACAGGTAGTCTCGGGGAAGAAGAAGTAGACCGTAGGGACGATGGCGGCGTTACTGGGAAAGGCAAAGTCAGCACCAAATGTGAGTTGATGGAGAGGGAGTAAACGCACATGACAGCAAAAATGACATATGTCTGATAGCCGATGTTGGCAAAAGCGACGGGGGTGATCATGACGACCATGAAGTTCCAAATCCAGTTGCCGGACGTGGAGAGGGCGTTGGCCGGAGCACGAATTTTCAGAGGTACGATCTCGGCCGGGTACAGCCATGTCATGCCAAGCCAGCCGATGGCAAAGAACGTGTTGAAGACGAAAAGGAACACAGTCTGGGCAATACCAGCACTGGTTCCCTTCGGGGTATGCTTGTGGTTTGAGGAGATATTGTCGGTAATGGCGAGGATGACCATGGAAAGTGACATCCCAACGGCGCCAAAGAGCATCAGAGAGCGACGACCAAACTTCTCCACCGTGAATACAGCCACCCAAGAAGCAAGGAAGTACTCGGTACCGTTCAGGGCAGCAATCAGACGAGACATAGTGGCACTCATGCCAATGTTGTTCTCGAGCAAAGTAGGGATATAGTAGGTGATCAGGTTGATACCAGAGATCTGCTGGAACATCTGGTTGACATAGGCCAGCACAACACGGTGGAAGTGACGGTCCTCACCCATAGTGAACATGTCGCGGAATGATCCCTTAGACATCTCCAGAACGGTTGCCTTAATAGCGGTGAACTCGGTGTCGATAAAGACCTCGTCAGTCTCGTCACCCATCAGACAGGTCAAAACTTCACGAGCCTCCTCCTCACGACCCTTGAGAATGAGCCATCGGGGCGACTCGGGAAGGAACATAACGAAGCCCAAGATGATTGCGGCGAAGAAAATTTGGAATGCAAGCGGGAATCGCCAGGCGACTTCGTTCGGATCGGCAAACAATAGACCAAAGTCAATCCAGTAACTGATCGTGATACCGCAGGTAATCATCGCGCCCTCGATCATGACCAGCTGGCCACGACGGTGAGACTTGCAGCACTCGGATTGCCATGTTGGAACAGTCGAAGTGTTGATACCATTTCCGAAGCCAGTAACCAGACGGCCGACGACGAGTTGAGCAAGCTCGTACGAGGTACACTGCAGGATAGCCCCGATCACCATGATGAAAGAACCGAGAAAAATGGCTTTGCGGCGACCGAGCATATTACCAAGCCAGATCGTGGGGATAGAACCCGCAAAACATCCTAAGTTGTACGCGGCGACGGTAATACCCTGACGCGTGGATTGCGCACTTGAGTCATCCGTGGTGGTATCGATAGTCGGGAAATACTTCACGAAGGATTTGAGAGTGAGCAAACCACCCGTAACGCCCTGATCGTAACCGAAAAGCAGAAAGTCCATACCGGCTAGAACGCCGATAGCAACCTGAAGTCTGGTGCCATTGAGGCCCAAGAATCGTTTGGAAGGCATCTTGGGCGGAACGGTGAAACGTCTCGTCTTTGTTTTGTCTAATTTGTTTACAGGTCAATGTGGTTGATAGACCGAACCAGCCGGCAAGACAGACGCAAAAGTGAATCGAGAAACAATTGTAAGAATTTACGGGGACGCTGACGGAGTTTTAAACAGCCTCGAAGAACATGTGCATGGGGCAACGACCCCAGTCATGACCGGGGTGAGGGGAGACTCATAGGTCCTGTCCTCGTAGCAGCCGAGCCGGACCAGACGCAGATGTGATTTGAGCGGCATCAACGCGGATCCACACTCCTTTGATGCTCCATAGCCACGTACAAGCGAATGGTGGTTGGTTTACGAAGATTAGCACGGACAGGTCAGGCTAGGAAGAGACCTCAACTACACCGATCTCAATCCGTTTGGATCTCTAAGTTGAGAGTCCGGGCCACGCGAGGTCTGCCAATAGCACGGAAGATTGAATCGGGCGATGGGCTCGGCTTCACCAGGTTCGGTTAGTTTCGGTTTGGGCCTCTCACTCCGCGCCTCCCCAGGTCCGGAAGCCTGGCCGCCGATCTGTGAGCCTGTCAGGTTTCACGGGTTTGTGTGGGGTCGTTTTTCCCCCAACTCCCCGCCGACTCCGTCCGCACCATGGGACATTGGCTCCCCCAAGTATAATCCAGGGGCAATGCACCCAAAACCGGGGTTTCTATTGACTAAGAGGCCACACGAGTCAAGCCAATTTGGACTATAGGCGCCTACATGTGAGCTCATTCATTCTGACATGTCTAACGGAATCCTCCAAACCTACACACGGGCAGATCTTCTCTAGTCTCAAAAGGGGAGGGACATAAACCATGAAATGGCCTTTCTCCGTTCGCAAAGGCCCCAGTTGCGTCTAAAATTGCGTTCAATTGATTGATCCGTTTATGTTTCTCAAAGTAGCCGAGAAAGGAATTGGCGAAAGGAGCAAAGTGCGACTTGGCGCCTAGCCAGATAACCCGGTCAAATAGCCAAGCGGCCAAGTGGCCAAGTCCAAGTCAAGATCGAATAAGCTACAACAAGCCACTGACCTGGAGGCTTTTCTTGAACCCAGTTGCGACATGCTACGGATGACATCGCAGTAAAACGCCCGACAAGGCACCGGAGGTCTCCCGAACCCGTTTACCCCATTGACCCTTTTTACCCCATGGACCCAATTTGTCTCCCACTCGTGAAATGGGATCATTTGTCTTGGCAAGACAACGGACCTCGCTATCGCCGTTGATGTCGGGTTGCAATTTCCCTCTCGCGTCGTAGCCTCTGGCAGCTGAAAAGGTACGGACTAAAACAACTCCACTCCCAAACCCATTGGCCATTGTGGACCATCACATCTAGTGGGCTGTAGGCCCCCGCGGTGGTTGCGTTCGAATCCTGGGGGATACGCAGTACGACTTACCCAGATAGGCAGTTCCGGTTTGATCAAATTTCATCTGGTCCGCCTACGCATGGCCTGATGCCATGCATGGCTTATTCTCAGCCCCCTCCGTGCGTTTCTAGAATGGCGCGGAGGAAGCGGGGTGGGGGGCGGCTCATGACGCGATGGTTGCAATGGCGCCTCCCGCCAGCCACTGAGGTCATTCGTGTCTTAGGGCATCGCTGTTGATTATGGTTCAGCCATGGCGTGAAGATCACAAAGAAGGGGCTTTTCGAGACGCTTTGGCCGTGTCGTATGCCGTGTGCCGTGTGCCGTACGCCGTGTTTCGCGAGAGGCGCAACAGGACTGTTGTGCTAGAGAAGCGAGAATAGGTGGGTGATTGCAAATTAGCGCTAGTGCTGTTGACTCACTAGGCCCGCTAAGGGATTTGCTGGACGCACATTGTCTTCGGCATCGGAGTGATACACACGAGCGCCGTTGCTTTATTGCCTCTGTAGATATCGCCAATAGAAGATTTGTTTGGGGTTCACATTCTGCAGCTCCTCATGCTGGTCTGTGGGTTTCTTGCCACGATCGCGATCGCCACTTTCGTCGCAGTTGTATGCAGGTAATGAACTGTTTCCATTTGCAATAGAGCCGCCTGCTTCTGTAGGAGCAAAAATGCGGCTCTGAACTCGATATTGATCGACAGGGCGTAGCTTCCGATGCTCGAATTTCCTTCTTTGATCGAGCCGTGATACCTCCCAGAGCAAAGCAATTCCAGAGTCGTGCGCACCGTCACTACGTGCGGCGTGAAGTTTATTCTTCCTACAGGGCGTGTTTCCTAGCAAGACGTGATCCTCCATGGACGGTCGATTTTTTACACAACTGGAAAGGCCTTTCTAGAATTCGAATGGCTTGCAAGTGTTTCTTTGCATATATGGGGGAGTTTCGAGTCGCGTTCTGGGCATTGATCTGTATTAGATAATCATAGGGGAACTGGGGACATCCATGGCAGATGCATCATCTTGTATAGCACGCAATAGATGGTGGTGATTCATTCGAGTGACCGTGGTCTGCTCAGCCTTTGCAACATTGTCAACCCTCAAAACATTAAAACATGTTGCATATGATGGGCTCTCGAGTCGCATACCGTATATCTAAATCTACAATCATAGTACCAGGGCCACACGTTTGAATTCTCCCTGGTGTTTTTCGATCATCTTTGTTTCCTCCGACGTGTGTTATCCGAACAGCAGCAATATATTTGCGCATACGCTAGGGAGGAAGCATGAGCATACACGTGAGTTGTGGGGTCATACATTCATTAAAAGTGAAAACGACGCTATTTGACCAATGGCCCCGCGAAGGCCCAGCACAAGCAAGATCTACCCGATCTACCGCAATCGTCAAGTGCTATCAACGCCTTCAATTGGGAAGAAAATGCTGACAGGTAATTGAAGCAAGCGCGGAAGCATGTTCGCGATCCGAAAATCTCCCTGGTGCATTCCTCGGCATCGCGCTAGCCCACACGATTGATGCCCCTTTGGGATTTGCTTGTTTGTGCGGTGAAATTTGCGCACTCACGGTGCCCCTTCTTCTATCCCCGGCCAAATCGAGTGCATAAGGACCATAATCCAGGGCTTTGGGTCGAGATGACTCGTGGACGCGAGATGATCTGGCGTTCGCCCCAGCCCGCAACTTTGAGTCGCGGACGTATCCCATGTAGAGGCTTCATTGGGCATGATGTCAATTTAACTCGGTGCTAACGTTGACTCGGTAACTTCCGCGGAGCAAGTACCAGCATGGGAAAAAGGTGCTAAATAGGTCATGAGCCTAGCCAAATTTAATCGGTTATCCGCCCTCAATCGAATTACTCAGGTCGCCTGTTTATAGGCGTCCATATGTGTCAGCCTCGGCTTAGCATCGAGCCGGTACTTCATATTAACACCCAGTCGTATCATATCATTTTGAATATTTAAGGCTTGCACATCCGCATCAACCCGCGGAAATCTTGGATACATTTTCAATATACCGCGGTGGATGGCCGATAATAGTGCAGTGGTGCCGTTGCAGTCCCAGTCCTTCAACGGTAGCACCCGTCGAGTGATACCGGTAACTGACAGAAGGGGGGGCCGGGGGGTTTCGATGACATATGAATGCTTTGCAAGAACAAAGCAACAAAAGGACGGTCTAACGGATAGTGTAGCCGTTCAGCCTATCGATTGATCTTCTATGGATCGTGGAAATTTAATTGGACACTTTAAACGGGGTTCAATATCGTAGAGACTCAGGAAGACCCCTTAGTACGCAGCACGTTGGGACGATGAGGACTACTGAACCAATCACGTTGGAAAAATCTCCGTATCCCGGATCTTTCGTTCCGCAGGTAAAATGCACGAATTAGATGAGACCGAGCACATTTCGATTGGAATGCAGGGACACGGACCGCGCCGACAGTCCAGACGATAAAAAGGAGCACGCCGCTTATTGATGCCGTGACATGACTCCGAATTGTAGCTTACATCTGATGACTATTCCCGGGAGACCGCAAAGACAAATACATTGTACAGGCATCATTTACTTGTGTTAGATTCGCGCTGTGACGGGGGCGGACATACCAGGCGTGCGACGTGGAATGTGTAGAACAGCTCTGGCGCGTACAAGCTCTGTAACCCCTTGCGTGAAACAATGTGTTACGCTTGCTAGTAAGGTTGCAGCTTTACCAGAGCTAAGTCTTGGACTCTGGATGGTAGCGTAGCAACCAACAACTCATTTGCTCTCAAATTATCCGAATGCTCCAACACACTTGACATCGAAAAGTTTGACAGTCTACGGGAATAGGCTGGAAAAACATTTTGTCAATTCATGGCCGATTACTCAGAGACACACGATGACCATGATGGATATATTGAAAACAGAGATGACATTCGATTGAAAGAGACTGGGTCCGATGACCTCGCAGATGACGAGAAGGAATATCCACCCACAGCAAAGCTAATTCCTATTCTCATAGGACTATGCTTTCAATCTTTTTGCATCGCACTGGTGAGTTCGATCGAGAAAAGTGATGCTGTGCGAGCTGACCCTCAAGGATAACACCATCCTCGCAACGGCAGTTCCGAAAATCACTGAGCAGTTCAATTCCCTCAAAGACCTTTCTTGGTACGCAAGCGCGTATCTTTTGACGACATGTGCAGTGACACTTCCCTTTGGCAAGATCTACACCTACTACTCGACCAAATGGACGTATATGATCGCCCTTGCGCTTTTCGAGATAGGGTCATTGACATGTGCTGTGACACCCAGCTCGAAGGGTCTGATATTGGGAAGGGCCATTGCTGGAATCGGATCCGGTGGATTGTCCCCAGGCGCTTTGTTAGTGTTGGCTAACAGCTTGCCACTTCACCGACGGGCACTATACTTTGGAATCATTGGCAGTACTAGTGGAATTGCGACGGTGACTGGACCATTGTAAAGCATATCTTTTTAAAAGTGAAGTAACTTTGCTGATGCCTTTATAGATTGGGTGGACTGTTGACTGACAAGGTCAGCTGGAGATGGTGCTTTTACGTTAATCTTCCTCTCGGCGCGATCACCGCGATTTTCATCATGCTTTTTTTCAAAGACTCGCCGACTCAAACCAAACCCGAGCCTGGCAAATTGAACAAATTAAAGAGGATGGACCCAATTGGAATTATCACGTTCATTCCTGCCATTATTTGCATCTTGCTGGCTCTTCAGTGGGGAGGCACTAAATACGAATGGTCCAACGCGCGAATCATCGCACTGTTTGTGCTTTTTGGTGTCTTCGGGTCTACATGGTGCGTCGTTCAAATCTGGAAACAGGAAGAAGCAACGGTTCCGCCTCGACTTCTTAAGAATCGCAATGTCCTTGGCGCCGTGATTCATGCCATGTTCCTGGGAGGGTCATTCTTTGTATTCGGTTACTACGTAAGTATGCATTATCCTTCAAGCTTTTCATGCACTGATAAGATAGCTTCCCATATGGTTTCAAGCTATCAAAGAGGACTCGGCATCACAGTCCGGAGTCAACAACCTTCCCATGGTCATATCAATGATTGTCTGCTCAGCAGTCGGTGGATTGCTCGTGAATCTCATTGGATACTACACACCCCTAATGTTCTTCGGAAGCGCTCTTTTGACGATCGGATCAGGACTTTGCACCACTTTCAAAGTCAATACTGGGAGCGGGCTATGGATTGCATATCAGATAGTAATAGGCATGGGCGCAGGAGTCGGATTTCAACAGTGTATCAATGCTCTACAGACTGTGCTACCATTACACGACATCCCAGTCGGCATCGCAATTATCACCTTCGCTCAGAGTCTGAGCGGGGCGCTATTCATATCGATCGCTCAAAATGTTTTTCAAAATCGACTTGTCGCCAATTTGAGACAAATGGCGCCTGATGTCAATCCGGCGGCCATCATTCAAGCTGGGGCAGCGAACCTGGCTGATCGACTTCCCACAGATATTCTCCCAACAGTTCTCTACGCATACAACATCGCCGTCACTCAGACTTTCTTTGTGTCTGTAGCTACCGCCGCACTTTCTTTCATTGGAGCTGGGCTCGTGGAGTGGAAGTCCATGAGACGAACCAAAAAATGCGATTGAACTGGATCTGCCAACTTCCACTGAGCATTAAGCCTTAGTCTTGATTCAATTATGGCCTGATACACATCTGCATAAGCATTGCAAATTTGGAAATAATTGAGAGAATAACAATGTCAATAGGGGTCGGATAATGATTGAAATTGAGCAAGAAATGCAATAAATCACTTTATTTGAGGTGGCGCGACAACTATCCCCTGAAAATCGCTAGACGTGAGACTGTCAATCGTTGCACGTAGCATCACATTTTTCTAAGCTTGCATCAAGAAAGTGCACAATATCGATGGAAATGCCCCCATTCTTGTATCTTGGTCGATCATCAAACAGGAATGTTGAAGGTCGCTTTCAGCCGAAGCACACGATGATTTATCCTGAGTTCAAAGAACAGGTCGACGGGTCTGCCTATGGCCTGAGCCAGTGTTGATACCACTCTGATATGATTTTCATATGCTTAATCACTTCTCATTTCCCTCAGACCTTTAATTGACGAGCCGTAAATTCAATTCGATAAATCTGGCCCTTCTGACGCATACTGCCTTCAACCAAATTATGTACGCAGGCATGAAAATTCGCAAGTGAGTAGACTCATTACAGATATCTTAGGTGGAGTGGCTCCACAGGAGACACAAGAACAGGATGGTCCAAGCTGATATAGTCATATATTCTTTCTCTCCATATTTGAAAATCAATCATGATTAGAAGAGATCAATTCCAAAATCATTCAATATGTATCAGTATATACTTGTTATCCAATATAACTGAGGGCTGTGTCATTTGCTGTGCATATCATAACCGTCTAGTACGTTCGTAGGTTGTCATTCAATATTCGTATCATTTACCTATGGGGCAGAAGTTCGTCTAGGCCGTCGACTTCACGATATGTCGTCGCAAAGAATTAAAAGGATTCTTCCGTCCAGAAGTCTTGTGCTTGAATGCCTCCTCGATTTCATCCAGGGACCTTCCCTTAGTTTCGTGCATGAAAGCCGCACAGACGGCAGCCGTCAGGATTGAACAGCCACCAAACAGGAAGTAAGCTCCAAAAGAGCTCTTGGCCAGTAGAATAGGTGTCGTGAGGGCGACTAAAAAATTAGCGATCCAGTTTGAGGAATGACCCAGGGTTGTTGCCGATGCACGGGTCCGACTCGGATGAATCTCAGGCACGTAGATCTTGATGCTGACTGCCCATGTCATCAAGTAGATGACGGCAAAAATATAAATGGCAACAATCACAACCCAACGACCAGCTCCAGACGTTCCATGGACGGCGTTTCCGGCGTACAGACCGCCGATCAGGAACATGACGGTGCCTAATCCAACACCGCCGTAAATGACACTGCCGCGACGGCCCCATTTGTCTGCAAAAAGCAGTCCAGGAATAGTCACGCAGAAAATTACTAGTGCTGAGATACCAGAGGCAAAGAAGCTCGCTTCTGACGAGGCAAGTCCGGCCTGCTGGAAAAGCAGCGGGGCATACTAAATGTAGATAGAGTGTTAAAAGTTTGCACAGAGAAGTGGGGAATGCGAACACACATAAAGCACGCCATCAATACCACTTAGCTGCTGCATTCCCATCATGAATACAACAAGAGCCGTGCGCGACCGAACATCCTTGGAGAAAATATCGAGCAGTTTGTCGATGACGTTCGGCTTGGAAACCTGGGTGGTTTCCCCTACTGTCTCTCTGATCTGGCACGTGTTCGTAGGCGCAGCAACCTCTACTCCTTCCGACTGTAACTCGACTTTTTCACGTTCAGCATTGCTCACACCTAGCTTATCCCATGCTTGCTCGGCCTTTTGCCGATGACCATGCAAGGTCAACCACCTTGGAGACGGAGGCAGGAGAAAAGAAGTTGCAGCGCATAGAACCATTGAAAGCGAAGCAAGAAGAATAAATGGTGTACGCCACGATAGAGATGATTTGACACCCGAAGATCCATAGCAAGTGAAGTACCCTGTCATGATCCCCGCAGTAATCAACAATTGCGGGCCCGTTGTCAGCATGCCTCGCGTGCTCGTTGGTGAAATTTCCGCGATATAGACCACAAGCGTGCCTTCTAAAGTGTCAGCTCAATCCCGAAATCTGGCTTCAATAGAAGTACCTAAAAAGAGCCCTTCTCCCACCCCTTCTATGATCCTTCCAGCAATGAACATTCCAAGTGAGATAGCAGCCGCTTCGATAGCAGCTCCAATCCCAAAGATGAAAACACCAATACTAATGCCCCTTGGTCGACCAAGCTTGTCTGCAAGATGACCAGCAAAAAATGAAGAGAGAGCAGCAGGAATCAAGATCGAGGAAACAATAAGACCGTGAATGGTCGCATTCTGGCTCCCCCCAAATGAAGCCTTGAAATCCTTCATATCGGTGACTGGGCCGATTACACCCGTATCCATTCCAAATAAAATCCCGTTTGCAGAGCAAAGCATGCTCGCTAGAACAAAGGGGGGTGGTTTCTTGAAGTGATTGAGGGCCATTGTAGAGATTAGCCGGTGCCAAGACCTAAATGTTGTGATTATTCGATCAAGTCTTCGACTTTCGGAGCGCACGAAGAACACAACAAGACAACCCCTAACGACAATAAGAGAAATACAGAGGAATGAGATCCAGGTAAATTTGAACAACAAGAAGAAAGGTCCAACTATATTATCCTGTAGACTGAGGGTTCTCTGTGGAGATGGGAAAAAAATCTTACAATCCCCCTCGTCCCCCCGCACGTGCACCGCACTACTCCACCAGATAACAGCGGAGCACTTCAATGGCCGCCTTATCACCTCGGGTACATTGCTATGTTGGGTTGTATGACATGGAATCTCGGCTAAATTACTTTCTTTGTATGATTTGACCACGAATAAATTAATTATGCGAAAGAAACGGGAGATTCGATCGAACTAGCATGATTATGTACGACTCAAAGGCGTGAGTCTGCAGCGAGGAGGATTAAAAGTACACATTGATGGTATGAACTTCGCTTGTAACCCGTACACAACGTAAGTTATGGAAGGCCTGACGACCCGAAAGATCAAACCGCCAGACCAGCAGACCCGATGCTTTCAACACGGATGCCGAGCTTGGTCATTTCGGGTATATTGATAATACATCTTCCATCGAATAGCCACTTGGGCGATCTCATCTCTCCGGCAATTCTCTTCCAGTTGACTTGCTGTTTTGGAACATCTTTGTCCACACCAAGATTTGGTTCACCGTATGTGATCCCTGATTGACAGTCCGGACAATCAGCAGAACAATCTGGTTCGGCCTTGAAGCGTTCATGAGATAACGCTCTGAGGGGAGAAGGTGTCTTTGATGGGGCTGCTTCTTGCGGTTTCTGAGTAATCTTTGCCTTAAGGGTCGGAGGGCTGGCGATAACAGGGGTATTCTTGAACTCAGGGAAATCGGTCACAATCAAGACCGCGTTTGAGTCGGCACAAGCCTCATAGACATCAGAGTAGACCTTCACACAGCCACCATCCTCGCTGAGGACAGGGGAGCCATAGGGCTGAAGGGCTCGAATCTCATTCTCAATGACAAGACGGTTACAGCAAGGGTCAAAGATAGCAATCTCGCGCGGGTTTTCGTCTAGAAGAGTCTTAATAATTTCGAGGGCTGGCGCTTCTCGTGTGTCCGACGTGTTGGGCTTGAATGCATAGCCCAGGATACAAATCTTCTTAGTGACGAGTGTGCTATTCAGGTGGCGGATGACTCGAGCAGCAAAGCGATCCCTCTGGTATTCGTTCATCACGTTGACTTGGCGCCAGTAATGTGCGACTTCATCCAGACCCAGGGACTCGGCGATGTATGCCAGACTGGCAATATCCTTCTTGAAGCAAGACCCACCGAATCCAATACCCGCTCGCAGGAAGGACTTGCCTAGACGTGTATCCATTCCGATGGCGGCAGAAACCTCATTCACTTCGGCACCTGTAGCTTCACAGATTGCCGAAATGCTGTTGATACTGCTCAGGCGCTGAGCGAGCATCGAGTTGGCGACAAGTTTTGCCAATTCCGACGACCAAACGTTGGTTGTGAGAATGCGCGATCGGTCAATCCAAGACGAGTACACGCCTGCCAGAGATTCTGCTGCGGCACGACCTTCAGGTGTGGGAGCAGAACCAATAATGATTCGGTCTGGATGGAGCAGATCTTGAACGGCTGTTCCTGCTGCGAGGAATTCGGGGTTTGAGAGGATTTCGAACTGTTCGCCGGGTCTTTGGAGGGAGATCTGCCGATCGTGAGCTTCAATGGAATTTAAAAGGAGTGCAGACAACATACCATCTCTTGAATCATCTGTGCGGTTCTACAAGGTACCGTTGACTTCTCGACAATAATCGTGTTGTTCTTTGCATGACGAACGACTTCCGCTGCCACGGCTTCAAAGGATGTCATATCAGTTGCGCTACCTTTACCCGTGCCGCGCATCTTTGTCGGGGTGTTCACTGCAATAAAAACGACATCCGAGTCTTGGATGCACTGAGATACATCAGTGGAAAAGAAAAGATTCGGCGATCGTGCCCCGAGGTCTGACGTGTCTTGAGCTTCAACAGATTTCTTGTCATCCGAACCGTGTAAACCATCGCGTGCGATGCGAACAATCTCGCTGAGGCCCGGTTCGTAGATGGGAAGATGGCGCGAGTTCCATCTTCTGATCCGACGGTCATCTCTATCGACCACCGTGACCTTGACGTGTGGGTTCTTGTATGCGACAATGGCAGCGGTTGGTCCACCTACATACCCAGCACCAACAACACAGATGCTCCGAATGGTTTTCGCAGGCACCCTAAGTGTGGTATTGCTATCCATCATAGGGGAGACCTTCTGGGATGATTTGTCTGCTTCATCGTTGCTATCGTCAAGACCTGGGCTACCAGATCGACTTCTGTCTGGTGTGGTTGGCACAGTCGAGATGTCTCCTGGGACGTTCGACACCGAGTCAGCTGCAAAGCTAGACAAGGACATTCTGTCTCTGGAGTGAGCCCCTGAGGAAAAAAAGAACGACGAGATAAATAAATGAAACTAAAAGTCGAAATGCGGAGTTCTAATATGAGTACTCCGCAGCCTCAAGCCTCCGAGGGGGAGATTGCGTATTATCGAACTTGATTTGTCTGAACGCCACACGAGTTCGGACCATTGAGAGACTTGGAAGATATCGAGGAGAATCAATAAAATTTAATGCAACCCAAGCCCGGCGAAACTGCCGGTCGACATAACAAAATTCAGCTTAAATCGATTCGAGCCTGATTTCACGACTTGGAAATACAGACCTGTATTATCCATGCGACTTGGCTTAGTGGGGCATGCCCACAGTCGGCAATGTACCTATGTAATGATGTTTTGGAAGTATTGAATGTATGGGAGAATTCACGAACTGTCGTTTTTGCTGACACTCGTCAATCTCGCAATCAGAGATTGTATCACACAGTTCAGAAGTGGACAACGTCGCTTCTGTCATCTATGCCTGACCTTCCACAAACATCATGTCTGACGGTCTTAAATTTTCCAGTGAGTGGCATCGCGGAGATGATGTATGCAAGCTGTAAACGAATACGCATTATTGAGTGCTGTCCGTACCACATCCCGAACAGGTACAGTCCCGCCCGAACCCGGGTCGTACTCGTATGTATCCGTGGTTAAGAAAAGGGGGTCCTCGTGGGTTCTGCTTCTGAACGTTCCCAAGATTTTGCAGTTGTAATTTACTTTTCCCTGATCTTCTCTCGGATCGATCCAGCAGATCCCGGCCATCCGAGTTCATGCGATCGGCAATCCACACCTCTACACTGGAACTATTGAAGCAATCATCCTTACGCCGCCATCTCGAGGTAAACAATTGCTGTGGCACATAGGGGTTCCAGGACAATCCTCGGCCCCTTCGCTAATGTCCTATCAATCTTAAATCCGCACTTGGCGCATGGACGCGTTGTTGACCGCGCTGACACTAGCGCTGCCAAGCCACATTTCAACCCGTCGAGTTGCCATACACTGCGACCCTGAGCGGCTGAGGCTGGGGCAAAAGAGTCTGAGCTCCGGAAAGGGGGGCCTGAAATGGGGATCCTTGGAAGGATGCACGAGGCGCAGACTAGACCTACGATTGGTGCAGGGGTTCAGTCGCGATTCATCGGTAAGTTTTTGGCCCCGAATATTCAGAGCAAGTGGTCATGCGAGTGTCGATCAGCCCTACAGTCCGGTGGGGGGCAAGCCTTTGCCCGACGCCTAGTCTTGTGTGCCCCCCCAACTTGCATCTAGGCGGTTATGACTATTTACACACCCACTGTCCTTGAGACCCTGGGATAAGGCCCCTTCGGTCTCCCCCAGACTTGGATCCACTTTAATTTACAACCGGAAGCTCCGGCTTTGACGATATCTTGGTGGAAGGTGGAATTGCACCGAGATGGCCTCTGACCCCACTGTTGCTTTGCTACGAATGACTTAGTAGGACTGGTCAATGGCTCGATGGCCCCCTTCATGAAACCAGTTTTGAAGTGGTGTCTCAGCCACCCCACCACATTCCTGTGGCCGGGACGGGTGCTGAAGGGTGGAAAGCACAGACTATCTCCGTATGCTGACAGCTCCACTTCGGCTATGACGGTGATCCGCTCGTTTTCTCTGCGAAACCGAAGCCTTGCAGTATTGTCGGAAAGACATGTTCAAAGAAACTGGCAGCCTAGTGGGAATTCTTGGCAAGTGGTAGGCAATATGGCGTATACGACAGCTAAGGCCGCCCCGAAGGAGCCAGCAGGGAATATGTAAAAATTACTGAAATACGAGTGAAAGATACGATGGATCTTGATCAGGATACGACCGGATCAGTCATCCAGATTGGGTATCCATTTTGTTCTAGCGCTAGATAAATAAGATAACTTGACCCCCTTTTGGACCATTGGAAATTAATGTAAGACACCCGTAGAGGCTTGCACGGTAACATGACGTGTGGATGAAATCTATTACTATATGTTACAAGCATTGAGACTACGTCGAAACTGCCCGCTTCTTGGAATCCAACTCCACCTTGCTGAAGAATGCACAACCAGCCAACACCAAGGATATACCGAGCCCATTCAGAATGTTGATGGAAAAATCACCGAAAATCACAATACCCAGCGCAAGCGTGACAGCTTGTTTGAGATTGCCACAAACGGTAATGGTAAGAGCTCCAGCGAGTCGGTTCGTCTGGAAACTTGAGACGTTCAGCACAAATGCAAGACAACCGTTGCCGAGAACGAAGAGAACAGTCGCAATGATCGCAAAAGCGGAGGCATTCTCCGTCCGCTCAGCCATGGCCTTGGAAACTAACGGAAGCTCCCCAGCGATGACTGCAAAGATGAACGACTGAACCGCTGCAAGGGGCGACATTCGGAACAGTAGCTCCATGGAGGGAAGAGCAAGTGAGCCGGTCATTAGACGATTGGTGGTCACAGTCTACATATGTATTAGTTTCGGCATACGTCATCATAACACCCAGTAGCCCTACCTTGACTGCCGCCAGTATAACACCTCCAATTGTGACCAAAAGACCCAGGATTGTGTAATTGTAGTCGCCCGCAGTACACATTCCAGCACCAACCACGATCGGCACCAAGGATAGATACGTTGCCGTGGCATAGGATCGAGAAAACCAAATTCGGTAGATCAGAACGGTGAATAGCGGCACGGTGTTGCGGATTATTTGGAAAAATGCTAAGGAAACAAGCGACCTGAAAATGTGAGTAAAGGCTCAACTCCAATATGCGAGATGGAATGGCGTCATACAATGATAAATTTGACATGGCAATGTTCGATGTGAAGAGCACAGAAAATGCACCCAGAATGAGATGCTCCCTCAGACTGAGTTTGGAGAGCTTGAAGTACCCCATTTTCAACATGACGAGTGTCCCAAGTGCCGAGACAGATGTGTGGAGGGAGGTTAGGAGCCACGGAGCTTTGAACTATTCATATTGTTAGCAGAAGCAAGCTTGAAGCTTTTTTTGAGTCACTTCTCACAGATCCTAGAATAAATTTATTATAGATAGTCAGGGCCATGCTGAGTCCAAAGTACGCCGTGAGCCAGATGGCCTTCAATGTGGTGGGCGTTTGATATTCGGGTTCGACATCTCTGTTGGATTGATCAACTTTTGTATTGGCCTCGAGATCATCGATTTCGCTGATAGATGTCGTGTCATCATTGCTGAGCAGAGCGAGCTCTGATTCTTCCCGTTCTTCACTCCTGCGACTCATTCTGGGGAGTCTTTAATCGATCTGATCTGTGGCGCACGAGGTGCGAGGTAGGGGGTAACAAGAAAAGGATCCAAAGGCCTAAAAGTATTAACCACCGATCTGACCGCCAGGACACATCTTTGACCTGCACAAGACACATAAGAAAAATTACGCGCCAACGCACAAGTGACATAAATAATACAGGTCGTTTTTCATCAGTCGTAATCGTACCAGGACCCACCGAGTTGCGAAAAAATCTCAAAAATAGATAGCCCAATCACTTGGCAGTCCGTCAGCAAATGCAATTCAATGTAATGATCGCGCCACTGGCTTAGATTGGACCCAATACCGAACGCCCGTGGCGTCCGAGAGCCGGTCACGTAGCGCCAAAGGAAACATTGCACACGACAATCAGACAGCCAAAAGGGCGAGGTCCCTTAGCCTGCTATTCAATCACGGCCCTGACAGCCAGAGATTGGAATACCACGACCCTAGACGCAGGGTCCAGGCGGTGCAACCCGACGCACATAGCGTGACTCGTCGACCCGGGAATTGCAGTCTTTCCCTCTTAGCCCCCGAAGGTGCCAGAGAAATCTGGGAAATCTTTTGCGCTCGGAGTGAAAGGCAGTATGCAATCACCGAGGCGCTGGCAATGGGCCGGCCTTGCTGGATTTCTTATAATTGCTGTGATCGCCTTGATTCAATATGGATTGCCGGTCGCCCGGCAACCGATCCCAGTATCTCTCGACTTCAACGCAACGGCCGCGGATGAGAATTCGACACTAATTTTAGACTCAGCAAAAGCATCGCCTGGCACATCGCAATTCCATCTTTTGATACCAGCTACCGGGTCTAATCATCAACTATGCCGAACTGTTGCTTCCGCTACTATTCTTGGGTATCCTATACCCGTTTTCAACGGCTGGAAGAAAGAGGGTGATCTGGACGCGTCCAAGACTCATTTAGCCAAAGTTCGCAATGTCATGCTCTATTTAGAGAGTCTCCCAGCCTCTTGCGACGATGATCTGGTCCTCATGATCGATGGTCTTGACGTCACCTTCCAGCTACCCCCAGATGTCTTGATTGAGCGATATTTCGCCATCAACAAGGCGGCAAGCGCACAGTTAGCGGCGCGATTTGGTAATGAATATATCGAGAGTCTTTCGCCCGCTGACGCCCCTCGACAAACGATTCTTTTCGGCCCCGAGAAAGTCTGCTATCCCACCGACTGGGCTCGGGTAGGATGCTGGGCAAATACCCAAAACATCGGCATCCCCAACGGTGCCTTCGGACCCGATGATGGGCAGCTCAGCCACAACCTGCCCCGATGGCTCAATTCTGGCACTATCATGGGACCGGTGGGGGATATGCGTCGCCTCTTCGCAGCTACCCTGGATCGTATTCAGGAGTTCTATGACCCCAATCAGGATTTCAGCGACTCTGACCAGAAGTATATGAGCGATGTATGGGGTGTGCAAGAGTATTATCGATCCGTCAAAGAATTCGAGCTTTTCTTCCATGGCGATGTTGATCCAAAGCACGTTGTGCCACCCGGCGAACCTGACAAGGTGGTCCCTCCTTACGCGCGAGATCAATCCAAAGAGCTGCACGTTGGAGTTGATTATAAATCTGGAATCTTCCAGACTAACGCCGGCTCCGAGCACGTTGTCGAATTCCTCACCTACAATGAGACCGGGGCCAGCAATACCACCTTGGCAGCAAGGGTAACTCGCAACATCAGCGAAGCCCCAAACTTCATACCCTTCAAGATCCCACTACCTGCCAATGTGGCCAGATCGATTACTGCATTATTCAAATCGATCTCTCATGCCGTGGATCCCATCCCCAGCGTTAGCGACCTCCTCCTTGGAACAAACATCGTGACCAGTAACATTTACGGCATGTACCATTGGACAGGAGACAAAGATGACATGGATACCCTGTGGCAGAAAATGTGGTTTTACCCTTACGTGCGACCGCTATTTAATGCAGCGGTTGCAGCGATGAAGGCCGGCCAACCCATTGGTGTCGCGGATGATCGTACATGGGTATCTGCTCACAAGCTTGCTCCAAATTCTACCGGTATCGAAGGTACTCAGGCTGCTGGAGCCTGGGCTGATATAGATGGAGGATGGCTTGGATGGGAAGAGCTTTGTGGCAATTATGAAGTTGAGGTGTTTGGCGCACCTGAGGTTTCAGACGTATTTGCCGCACCTGAGGTTTCGGAGGTGTTTGGCGAACCTGAGACTACGGAGGATTGAGCCTCACAGGGTAGCATATTCTTGTACATTTCAATATTGTGTAATTATAAAGACTTAGAAGAAATACTCTTCCATCAGGATACCGGATATAAGCATTCGCACCACTAGCACACGTGCAATCACCTCGTTTTTGCAATCACCAATCTGATGCCAGGGCTCTGACAGTAGCAATTGCTTTTTGAAAGTGATGTGTTTTTGAATGCTTTCATGATAGCTTGCCGAAACTCATTGACGTCTAAGATAATTGAGTTGTGTCCATATTTCTCCGAGCTCTTTTGTGGGCCATTTATCATACCAAAAGGCACTTGCGACAGGACTCCAAAGATCTCTTCATCATTTTCTCCTCCGAACATGAAATGAAAATTTTCGCCTATGACGGAAGTTTCCGTCAATTTTCTGCTTTGTCTAGATGAAAACTTCTTGACTCGATCCAATGAACACTGCCGCTGAATATGAAATTGCCTCATCTTGTAATAAATTCAGTCAGGGCCGAAGAGGCAACATTTGGGCTCACTTTGACCACTGGAGGGCTGTCTATTCTCCGTGTTTGCCCAGTTCAATAAAGGACGAGAAGCCTTTCTATCACTGACGACTTATAAGTCTATTCTGGCAAGCCCGGCAGTTGAGAACAGCTCCGATCATCGAGCAACGTCTGAATATATCGATATCGGACATTCGGGAAAGTGATTTGAATGATCAAATGGCAACAAGTTTCTAAGGAATGACTTAACCAGAAGCGATGTTCAAGCATCTTGACTGGAAGTCCCTTTCCCTCCTTTCTATGCTTATGTAACGGTGCCGGTCCTTCTTTCGCAACATGAAGTGGTTTCTCATATTACTAGGCTTGCGTTCTAATTTGGTGGTTTGGATTTGAGCAACTTGGGCCCCCAAAAGCCTCGGGCACCATGCGCTATCTCTATTGCCTGCATTATGACAAACCCTCTCGACATTTCAAGCTAGTAATTGTTGTCTATATTTCAATTAGATTCATCACCAGTCGTTCTTACGCACGAATCATGACAAATTGACTTGCCATGAGTCCAAACTAGGAGAAAACGGAGGCGATTGATAGCATCAGCATAGTGATGAGCCCGAATGAGCAGGAAGCCTATAGTGGATATACATCTTACAACGCCACGTTTCGTCGAATTTCAATGATTGTCAGTGCCGTTAGAAAGAAAGATGAATCTATCTGGCTAGTGGAGAAAGGCATGAGTACTTAAAGAAAGTTCCTAGCTTGTTTTACTCTTTGTGTCCACTTATTATGGTCCACTTTATTTACATGACCCTTGTGTTGAAGGACAATGGAGTGATACTCGTGTGAGGATATAAGAAACATATTAATAGATTCTGATATAAGATGACGTCCACCAACACAGTCCTTGAGTATGGAGCGGGACCAGACATCTACCGAAGGCACGGCTGTCGGCACCTTGGGAGTCCTGAAGTTTAGCCGGAGTGGCACTGGGGGCCAAACGCGTCCCGAGGTTTCGCCGAAACTTCACTCCATATTTCCGATATGTCAAGTGCTGCGAGCAAAGGCTTGCCAGAAATGACAAGTTAGGGGCAATCTTTTAACTACTGAGTAGGAAAAGCTTCATTCGCATTTATGAGATAAATACCATTTTGATTTTGACAAATGCTCGATAGCCAGCAGAAATACATTTTCAAGTGAGAAACGTAATCGACAGCCGCTTTCAGAGCCTAGAGCATCTTCCGAGGATGTTATAGGAGCTACAAGGCTTGTCACACATCTCACGCATACCCGACGTGTGACAATTCAGGAATGAAGCCAACAGGGTTCGAAAAGACAAATCACACATACAACGGCTTGCATGCCGCCCAACGGCTGGGCCATGCAGAGCAACGTTTGACAGGTTGAGCTGCGCACAAACAGAAGTGCCAAGAGAATAGTGATATCAAAGATACGTTTCCATTGACCCCGCGATTACAGCATTGCAAATGACCCTTGAGGGGTCTTTACAGTCACCTCTGGTTTTCGTAGCTTGGAAATTGTCCACAACCGGAAAAAGCGAGGTTGAACAGCTTCAGTACTCGGACCATGGAGATCTCCGCGAAACAACTCGGCATATATATTGCGGTCGCATCCACAGGCTATTATGTAGCTTGGATTATCTACGCGAGAACCTTCCATCCACTAGCCAAATTTCCAGGTCCATTTTGGGCCACAGTCTCGCGCGCTTGGTTGATCCGTCAGGTCTGTGGTGGACATCCCGAACGAGTACAGAAGAAGCATCATGATCAATATGGTGAGTGTCCGACCCGTCCAGACTGTCTATCGACTAAGGACCCAGGTCCAATCGTACGCGTTGCTCCCAATGAGCTCATTTTCAGTGATCCTGAGGCGATCAAGTCCATTTACGGCGTGAACTCGGGCTTCACCAAGGTGCGTTTTAAGGTTCCTCGGAGAGTCAAAACATCTTGACGTGAAACTGATCTCAATAGAGTGATTTCTATCATGCCTTTCGCGCTCCAGTTGGTCGCTTCCCAGATCATTTCTCTTCTGATGACCAGCAAATTCATGCCGAGAGACGTCGGATTGTCAACCCGGTGTACTCTCTTCGCAATGTCCTCGAAGCCGAGCAGTATGTGGACGGTTGTATCGACGTTCTATTGGAACAACTCTCGGACATTGCCGACAAGAAAGATTGCATTGATCTGCACGAATGGAGTCGCTTCTTTGCCTATGATACAATTGGAGAGTTATTCTTCAGCAAGACTTTCGGGTTTCTGAGGAGCCGACATGATCATCTCGGATTCATGGCATCTACAGATTACCTGATCCCCGTGATGACACTGGCTGCTTTGATGCCAACCTATCTTCGGCCCATCTTTATGCTCACAGGAATGCTATTCCCCAGCCTCCGCAAAGCAGTTAGAGCGTTAGGCACATTGACCGACGCGTCTAACGGGGTGGTCGCCGAGCGCGTCCAGCCTGGTCAGAATGAGGTCAGACCCGAGCGATCGGATTTTATCACCAAAGTGCTGCAGATCTACCGCGAGAAAGGTCCGAAAGTCGACTTTGACATGGACGATGTCAAGACGGAAGCCTGGTCAGCTTTCTTCGGCGGCAGCGACACCACGGCCATCTACCTATCCACGACCCTTTACTACATTCTGAAAGACCCAGAGATCTACACAAGAGTCCAAAACGAGATCGACCAAGCCACGGAAGAAGGCAGAATCGGCTCCGCCCATATCACCTATCGAGAAGCGAGCACACTGTCGTATCTCCAGGCCTGCATCAAAGAAGCCGCCTGAATCCACCCAGTCGTAGCACTGCCAATGCCTCGGAAAGCGCCACCGCGAGGGTGCACGCTGTCAGGGGCGTGGATCCCCGGTGGCACCAAGGTTGGTGTAAACTCTTACGTGACGGCGCACAACCCAGAGATTTTTGGCGCAGAACCAGAAAAATTCAAACCAGAGCGTTGGTTAGAGGCGGGCGCAGAGAAGCGAAGCCGATACATCCTCCAGGTAAGGCCCTCATTGCCCCCGTGACCAGCGACTATGATGAAGGTGGCTGAACTTTTTCAGTTCGGCGCGGGTTCGCGTACTTGCATGGGCAAAAACATCGCTTTGTCTGAGATATACAAGGTGATTCCGGAAATTCTAAGGTCATATCAATTGAAGCTTGTGAAGACCGAGATGGAGACGACGGGATTCTGGTTCTTCAAGCCGGAGAGTATTCCTGTCCGAGTGTACCGCAGAATGTAAAGAGAAGGGAAGCGAAGCGAAGCGGAGACCGGAAATTATCAAACTCGCGCGATTGCGAAAAAAACGGTCCATGCACAGCCCAGGTAGAATCGCAGGTCACAACATCTTTTGCCTCTTTTTACAGATGCCACCCAAACGGTCTATACCTTAATTTTGGCCCTGCCCCTGAAACGTCTACTCATTTTTGCATTTGCCGGATCTTGCTCAAACTAGTGATCAAAATGTCGTACAGTGTCATTCCATAATTGGATATGATCAGCTTCGACGAGCTAGGAAGTGACGTAGACACGGAATAGGAACAAACGAAATAAAGATGCGCAGGTGAATTACTCTGCGCGAGCGGCAGGGAAGGGAATAAGCGAACCAATAGACGCTTGGTTATTCCCTGGGGGAGATCCAGAATGCGCCAAATGTCTTGAATCCAGACGGGACAGTCACAGCCACTAGTGCTGAAGCGGAGATCTCTAGCCGATCAATTGGGCTCGTCCGGGGTACAATGGGAGAAGAGCATGACGCAGAATGGAGAAAAACCAGAACACTACACTCTGAGGACTAATGGTACGAGAACTACGCAGGATCTGGTGCCTGGCGGCCCTCCCATTTGGCTAGCCTCTGGTCTGCACCAACACTCGGTCAAGCTCATGCGCAAGTAATGATCGGCGAGTTGCGCCGGTCGTAAAAGCTAACCACTCCTCCCGGAGCCAATAATGACTGGGGCAACCCGAGACTCTGGGGTAAGCTTATCCTAAATTGGAGATAGACCGAGAACCCCTCATTTTGGACCCAAGATGGATTCAGGTTCAACCCAGGCCTTTGCGCCGCTAAATCCAAGCCCCGTGGAGAAAAGCTCAGGGCATTCCCCCGCCCACCTTCCCTTTTTCAGCTTAGTTCTCCTGTCCGCCCCATCTTTTCAACCTGCGCAACGACCCCCAAACTGCCCGAAAGCACCACATTCGACTGATTGACTCAGATAGGGGCATGTGAAGAGCGAACCTACCCCCTGAATCAGAGTTCGTCCACCAAGTTGGGTCCTGGTGCCTCGGGAAGCCTCCCCAGACTCCCCTTACCAAGCCCGCTCTCGAGCCCGCCCCCGGACAATCTCTGATGTCAAGCTCGCCGAGTACTGCACAAGAGGTGACGGGAAACACGGACACTATTCATCACATGGCATTCGTCTCGGCCTCCTGCCTCGGTGTCGATCCACATCTCGGTCCACGATGCCCTAGTGTCATAGCTCGGTGGAGGGTTTCTTCCCAATTTGATATTCCCCAATGGCGATCACCGGAGTCGCCAAAATAAAGACCTGGCGCAACCCAGGACTCGGCTTTGCCCAGGCTGTTCGTTCTCGATTTCCCCAGAGAAGCCCATTGTGATTGCGGGTTGAACGCACACAAGATATCCAGCCACCATGCGTTTCATTCCCGTTCTCGCAACTGCTTTGCTCGCCGCCAGTAATGTGGTGGGAGCCTCACCCGCAGCTGCAGCTTCGGCTTCAACTGCAGCGGCAGTTCCAGCTGCCCAGAACAATGTAGAAGCTGAAACCGCCTCTGCAAACACTGCTCAGCAGAATGCCGCTCAGGCTGCTGCTACCACGCAGGCCGCTCCTACTGCCCAAGCGAACAGTCAGGAGCAGGATACGGCAGCTGCTGCTAATGCTGCATCCGCCAACACTGCGAATGCCGCTACGGCAAACGCCAATACTGTAACTGTGCACACTGCTGCTGCGGCAAACACCGCTTCGGCAAACACTGCTGAGGCGAATACCGCCCAGGCCAACACGGCAGGTGCTTCGACTGCCAGCTCCGATAATCTCCTCGGCGGTGTTCTCGGTGGTAACTCCGCCAGCACTGCCGTTGCTGACACCTCGAGCTCTGCTCAAGCCACCGCTGCCTCAACTGCGAGCAGTACCAAGTCTACCGATTCGACTGCCACCGACTCTGGTTTGTCTGGCATTGAGTCAACTCTGAGCAGTCTTCTTGGGGGCTCTTCTGGCTCCGGTCTCAGCGGTCTCGAGTCTATTGGTACTGATCTCGAGAACCTGCTCAAAGGTATCGCTGGTCTGCTGAACCCCAACCTGCTCAGTGAGATTGAGAACACCTTCAAATATCTCTCCACTAGCTTGGCTCCTCCGGTCGATAACAACATCCGTGTTCTGCTCAGTGACGCCAATACGGCTTCCATCGGCAACCTGTTGACCAATGCCAACAAGTTGTTGAGCGACAAGAACACCGCCACCCTGAGCAACATCCTTTCCAAGGCCGATAGCTTCCTATCTGACAAGAACCTTAACGGCATTGAGTCCTTGCTCAACAACATCGACAAGGTTAATGATCTAGTCGAGAAGGCCGATAGTCTGCTTTCCACCAAGAATGTTGACAATATCGAGACTCTCGTCGACAATGGCGCTACCCTCTTGACTCCCGACTTCGTCAAGAAGACATCCTCTTTGATCGACTCTGCCGGCCAACTCTTGACCGCGAGCACCACCAAAGCGCTCAATGAGATTCTCAACGCTGTTGTTCCTCTTCTTCCCGAGCTCAAGTCCTTCCTTACCAAGGACACTTTCACCGAGATTTCGGGTCTGCTTCAGAACGGCAACGCTCTCCTCACGCCCCAATTCGTGTCGAAGACCCAGTCGCTCATCAATTCGGCTGGTTCTTTGTTGACCGAGTCTACCGTGAACGCCCTGAAGTCACTCTTGGACGCTGTTGTACCGTTGATGCCGGAATTGAAGAGTCTTCTGACCAAAGCTACCATCTCCGACATCCAGACACTTCTCACCAACGCCAACAACCTACTCTCGACTTCGACTGTCAACGCGCTCAAGACTCTTCTCGATGCTCTTGTTCCTTTGATGCCCGAACTCAAGGGATTCTTGACCAAGGAAACTTTCACCGAGCTTTCTGGCCTGCTTCAGAACGGCAACGCTCTCCTCACGCCATCGTTCGTGACGAAGACCCAGTCTTTGATCGACGCCGCGGGATCACTATTGACCAAGTCGACTGTCAACGCCCTGGAAACTCTTCTGAATGCCATTGTTCCTCTGATGCCAGAGCTGAAGTCTTTGCTGACCAAGGCTACTATCACCGACATCCAGACGCTGCTCACGAATGCCAACTCTCTGTTGTCTACGTCGACTGTGAATGCGCTCAAGCAGCTTCTGAACGCAATCGTTCCTCTGATGCCCGAGCTGAAGACTTTGCTGACCAAGGCTACCATCACCGATATCCAGACGCTTCTCACAAACGCCAACTCGTTATTGTCCACCTCGACGGTCCACGCGCTCAAGACTCTTCTCGATGCTATCGTTCCTCTGACGCCCGAGCTCCAGGGCTTCTTGACCAACGAAACCTTCACGGAGCTTTCTGGTCTGCTGTCCCACGGCAACGATTTGCTCACCGACTCTTTTGTCAGCGAGACAAAGGGTCTTATTTCTGGCGCCTCATCTCTGCTCACCACATCCACTGTCGACAGCCTCAAGAAGCTGCTCACGGCTCTTACTCCTCTCATGCCCGAGCTGACCGCTTTCTTGAAGCCCGCGACCTTCGACGAGCTCGAGACTCTCCTGTCATCAGGCTCTATGCTATTGACACCCGAGTTCGCGAACCAGACCAAGAGCCTCGTCAACAACGCCGACGAGCTGCTGACACCCGACCTCGTCAAGGGTCTCAAGACCATCTTGAACCAGGTCACCCCTCTGCTCCCCGAGATCAAGAAGCTGCTCACCCCCGCCACCATCGACGGCATCAGTTCTCTCCTCTCGAATGCGAACGATCTGCTCACTCCCAGCTTTGTCAACGAGACTCGCCACCTCATCGATGGCGCCGGCGATCTCCTTACACCTTACGTCATCGGGGGTCTTGCGGAGCTTCTCACTGGCCTCGTTCCTGTCGTCCCCGACATCAAGAGCGAGTTCCTCAACACTACCACCCTTCACAACTTGGGATACCTTCTGGGCAACGGTACAGACCTTCTCACACCCAAGTTCGTCGAAGAGACAAGCGATCTCGTGGATGGCGCCGGCCACCTCCTTACTCCTTATGTTCTTGGCGGTCTTGAGGAGCTTCTCACTGGCCTCGTTCCCGTCGTCCCCGACATCAAGAGCGAATTCCTCAACGCCACAACTCTTCACAACTTGGGTTACCTCTTGGGTAACGGCACAAGCCTCCTCACACCCAAGTTCGTCGAAGAGACAAGCAGCCTCGTTGACGAGGCCGGATCTCTCCTCGACGAAAAGACAGTCGACTACCTCAAGAAGATCCTCAGCAACGTCGACAAATCGATGCCACAGATCGAGACTCTCTTGGAGCCAGATTCGATCAACGGTATCGTGTCGTTGTTGCATAACGCCGAGGATCTTCTCTCGGCTAAGTTCGTCAATCAGACGCAGACTCTTATTGGAGATGTCTCGGGCTTCCTACCTCTGATTGAAGGTCTGCTAAAGTCTCTGTAAAGTCATACGGGACTATGAATTTTTTTTATTTTATACGGTGATTCAATGATTGAAGGATATGACCTTGAATATATGAATTAATGCGTCAATTTTAATGATATCTCAATTTATTCCAACGATCCTATTTCTAATCTCCCTTTAGATTGCAGTCGTAGCTGGGAATGTCTCTCTATTCATCGTTTAAACATCTTGATCTGTCCAGCCTTCCTCCTCCCTTATGGCGGGTAGACACCTGGCAATGCCTCCACTCTCAATAAGGTCACTTGCGCTGATCTCAAGACACGGAAAAGTATGACGAAAGGGCCATTGTAGCCGTCAATCCTTAGTTAACGGAAAATTTCGCACGGCGCACCTCTGCAGACTATCTTGAGTGGTTCCATCTTTCGAAATAACACTTTGTATATTGATCCTTGCTTCTAATTTACACAAATGGCAATACCAAGTGGCTATCATATTCCCCGCCCACATGAATCCAGTGCAGTCCTTTGTTCCTCACGTGGTCACTGGTACCGAAATTTGAAATCCCCTGATAACGACCACCAACTCTCATCTCAATGCTTTCCCCAGCTTCATACTCCACCCCTGTGGCCCAGATACCAATCTCTAGACGCACAATCGTCCCTGGGACTACCTTTTCTTCTTTCTCGTGAGTATAAAAGGGCCAGTTCGGATGCATGGAACGGGAAGTATCAATGGCCCGATTCGACGCGCGCAGTATCCCCGTGGGACCCTGATAGAGAATCACCTCAGTTCGAAGCTCTTCGGGGATCTCGGCAATAGAGGAGACGGGGAGATTCTTCCATGGGATGTTCAACGCTGACAGCCTTTCTCCGGAGGCTGAGATTTTCGTCAAGATGAGGAAGACATCCATATCGTCGAGATCATCACAGTGCATGTATAGCACAGCTTTGGGGATCCCAACCAACCGAGTGCGCTCCGTGAATGTGTATCTGAACTTTGCCGTATCCTCAGGATCTTCCGAGTTGTACGACACAGTACCTGCGGTAGAGGCAGGCTGGTCCATGCTCAGTCCATCAGTGGTCAAGTAAGCCTTCCGGTACTCAGTACGAGGCAAGGGGAAATCCTCGACGACAACATTCTCGAGTGGTGCCTTCTCGCCGAATTTCAGCACAGCCATTCGCACATGTGGCGTATCCTCCCAGTCGTTTTGAACACCCTTCAAATACCGATCGAAGAAAGAGAAGAGCTCGGATTTGGCCTGAGGGTTCCCCCACAGATCAAACCACTCCTGCCATGGATGGAAGCGAAGCCATTTATGCGGCGTGTCAACCTCTAACCAGCCTCGAATAGCACCCATTCCATGCATCGTATTCGACCATGTCCCGGTGATGTATGTTGGAATTTTGATTTTGGTCATATCCGGTCGCTTATCATTCCACCACTCGTTCGCAAGCGGGTGCTCCTGGAACATCTTCCTGAAACTCTCGATACCATTCCTCCCGCGCAGCATATACTTTTGGATGAGATGGTCAAAAAGATCGCCACCGTAGATTCCTCCACGGGCAAACTGCTCTCGATAGAGATCTCCACACCCCTCAAATGGAGCGATGCACTTGAGAGACGGGGGATTGAGAGCAGCGACGAACCATTGAATAATGGCTAGGTGACTGTTCCCGCCCATCCCGACAGAACCATTACACCAAGGCTGTTTGGCGATCCATTCAATAACATCGTACCCATCTTGCGCTTCCTGAGACCCCATGATTGTCATTCGACCCTCAGAATCAAAAGCTCCACGGGAATCGACATTGATAATGGCGTATCCACGATCCACGAAATCAGCGGGATCCGGAGCCTCGAATTTCTCCAAACCACTGAGTGTACCATCGGGAATCCCCAGATTCCATGGTGTCATCAGCTTAAGAGAGTCGATGCCGTTGAACTTCTTTCCAAACGGACTCCAACAGAGAATGGCCGGAGTTGAACGCTCAGGTGCAGACGGTGGTCGATAAATGTCGGCGTAAAGAGTACAGCCATCTGAAACGACAATTGCGACATCGTGCTCAACGAGAATATCACAAGACAGGGGTTTTCGACCAGGCGCAGTGCTGGTACCTTTTTGCAAAGTTTCCGAGTGGGGGTTGAGGCCTTGGTAGCCTCCATGACCTTTTTCCGGCGCTTGGAGGTCGACCCAAGGAATTTCCATGTTGAAGTCAAACGTCATGATTTTCGTTTGCAAAGTTGATCAATAATCTTCAATAACATGTGGCTCTTTGTGAAGCTATGTATGCAGACATTTGAGCAGAATCATGCCCCCGGCTCGGTTCGGTACGCTTCGCGGCTCGGGTGGTGGGCCCGAAATGGACCTTGGTCCAGCTAATGTGGGGGACATCTCCCCGCAAATACGGGGTACTTTGCTTGCATGAACCAACTAGGTACTTTCCAATTGGTTATGAGTGGAAACCGGGGTATATAATGCCACTACTTTCAGCCAAGGTGTTTTCCTCGCGGAGGTTTTGAGCACTGCTTCTTCCGTTTCTTCGGCTCTTTCTGCACCACAGGGTACAATCATGGACAAGGCAGATATCTCCCATGTGGAGCTTGCATGTGATGAGAAGCCATCATCAACGCCCGCCGGTCTCGTTGCTCTGTACAAGGGTCACCAACTGGTTTTGATTCCCACACCTTCGCCTGATCCTAGAGGTACTTCATCCAATCACTTCCTCTTGGATCCTATTTTGACAAACTTCAGATCCACTGAATCTCCCTGCATGGCGGAAATGGGCTTTACTTATTATAGTATCAGCATACAGCTGTACGGCCGTGGTTCTGGCCTCTGGAATGGGGTCTATCTTCTCAGTGGTGGCGGCATCTTACCCCGGCCAAGAAGCCCGCGCCAACGATTTGATGACATACCCAACACTTTTCATGGGAATTGGAAACCTTATCAGCATGCCATGGGCCTACACTGCCGGTCGCCGCCCCATTTTCCTTGCCTCGATTATCCTCTTGATTGTTGGGGGAGTTTGGTGCCAGTCCTCGACAAGCTTGGGAAGCCATATTGCCGGGCGGAACATCATGGCTCTCGCCGCTGGTCAAAGCGAGGCGCTTTCACCACTGATCATTCAAGAGATTCATTTCCTTCATGAACGAGGCCGAAAGATTGGTTGGTTCGTGTTCATTCAAAACATCACCGCCGGAATGTTCTTTGTCATCTCAACATACATGGTCAATGCATGGGGCTGGCGATGGTGGTACGGCTTCTTCAGCATCCTCAATGCCGTGATTTTTATCCTGTCGGTAATTTTCGTATCGGAGTCCCACTTCGACCGACCGGAGGAGGCAATGGCAGGTGAGCCATACCCAAATATCACCGACGCAGACCTTGAATACCCCCCTCGTCGCTGGAAAGATGATCTCAAACCAGTCGTGATGTCTCCACGTCTTCACGAGATTCCAACTTTCTACAAACAAGTCCTCCAAGGGCTCCTGATTCCTACCACACTATGGCTCCTCCTATTGAACGGAGCTCACCTAGGCGTCTATGTCTTCGAAGCCTCCACATTCGCAAACATCCTAATGGCTCCACCATACAGCTTCGCCTTTGAATCTCTCGGGTACGTGCAGGCCGGTCAAATCGTATGCTGCCTAATTTTCCTCCCATTACTGGGATATGGAGGTGACCTGATCATTCGTCTCTTCACGAAACACAACAACGGCCTATACAAGCCCGAGTACCGTCTTCCCGTTATTGCAATCCCCGCGATAGTGGGAATCGTCTGCGGGATTATATATGGCCAAGCCGGTGCAAATCCACACCAATGGAGCGTGGGTTCAGTTGTGGTAGGTTACAATGCTAGTTTCTTTGCGTTCTTAGGCGCAAATATTGTCGGTATTACCTACGCAGTTGACAGCTTCCCATTTCGGGCGGCGCCCTTCCTTGTGGTCATTTGTGCCGGAAGAGGATTTATCTCCTTTGGACTTAGCTATGCTACTCTGCCGGCTATTGATACTTTGGGCTACGATGGTACAATGATTGTGGAGGAGGTCATTTGTGCGGTGTTGGCGCTTCTTGCCGTTCCCATGTTTTTCTTTGGACCTAAGATTCGAGAGTCTGTGAGGAGGTTCTGTCATGTTGAGCAGAGTGAAGAGTAAAGGGTGACTGAAGGTGTTGAAAGCTTCATTGAACATCATTTGCCTCATGATTATCTAGTCTGATGCTCCTACCAAGCCTGGCAGATTAGTACCATATCTCAAAAGATTGCCACCAAATATATTTTATGAAAACTTAGCGGCCTCAAACCGGTAGAGAAGATCGTCTTGGCATAGTAAAGGCGGAGCTGAATCATCAAGCACGCTTGGAAATCGCTTGTAGAATCGCAGTTTTGGAACATAGTCATTCTTCTGGCCAGTCAGTCAGATCTCCAGTTCAAAGTCCTTTTCAATCTTGGATGTTCAGCTAATAGTAGAGATACTTTCTACCGTGACACGATTGGTCCGCAAACCAACTTATCCCAGAATCATGTCTCCCTTTTGCATTATTACGCGCCATTTTTCCAAAGAGATTTTCGCAAGTTGTCCAGAGCGTACAAGTATCCTTATCGAATCTTGCATCTCCACGACAGAATGCCAGTTTTTTAACTCACAAGATGAGTCGACAATATAAAAACATCGTGCTTTCAACCAAAATCATCAAAACAGATGGGATACCACATATTGTCGATGGGCTGGGTGGTTGGAGGTGCATCTTGTTGCTTTAAAATGTGAACGGTAACGGTTGGAGTATTGCAATCTCGAGACCGCAGGGTCCGGACGGCAATCTCATTGACCATCGGAATGCGGGCCTGCCGAGATTCAAATAGAAATGAGAAAAAAGACATCATCGCTTATATTAACAATGAAGCGTAGAAGCCAGAGGTTGGCGCCAGTTGACACAGCCCTCAGCCGGTGGTCAACCGAGCCGAACCGAACCGGAGTCGAACCGGAGTCCACCTTGTTTTTGGCCCGGACGCAGAACTTATTTGGCAACATTCGATCAGTCGAAGTAAATATAAAAACATCCAGGTAGTGGTTATCTTCCCATACTCAGCAAGCATCTTCAAAGATCAGTACGTGCGACTACAATGGCCACAATCACCGAAACCACCACCAGACTCACAGTACCCGTGGGGCGATTATTTTCTCAGGGCCCCGATTTTAAGTATGGTGACTTCCGCGATGACCTGCTCCGAGATGGATATGCAGTAGTCAAGGGCGCAGTTCCCCGCGAACGGGCTCTGAAATATGCGGATGAGATCTATCAGTGGCTGGAAGACTTGTACGTATCAACGGTCATAACCACATAAGTATAGTCACTGACGCAACTGTATAGCAACCTGGGCTTCAAGCGAGATGACCCATCGACCATCCACAAAGACCACCTCCCCGATATCAATGAAAAGGGAATGTGTCTAGGATATGCTATCGCCCATGAATCCTTCACATGGGCCGTGCGTCAAGAGCCAGAGGTCATCAAGGCGTTTGAGAAAGTCTACGACACCGAAGATCTGATCGTCAGTTTCGATTCGGTCAACATAGGTTTCCCGAATCGCAAGGATGTCCAGCCCAACAAGCCCTGGCCGCATCAGGATCAAGATCCCGAGGAACCGGGCTTCCGCTGTTTGCAGGGTCTGGTGAACCTACTTCCCAATGGGCCCAAGGACGGAGGTTTGATTGTGTGCAAGGGTGCCCACCGGTTGAGTGAGGAGCTACACGAGGTCTTCAAGGATGAAGAAGAAAAAGTCTGGACATGGTATGTGAAGCATCGCCCTCCAGAAAATCTTCATATTAACAATGTCAGGACGCGACACTGGTATGGCCTTACTACAGCGAACATGAACTGGCTCAAGGAAAAGGGTTGTGAATGGGTCAAGGTCGAGGCTGAGCCCGGAGACCTACTTCTGTGTATGTATTGTATCATCCCGATGTACTAGTTCCATGGCTAACGATGAACAGGGGATTCGCGCACTCCTCACTACAATGTCTCCTCTGAGTCCAATCAGAACCGATTCGCCGTGTATACATGCTACATGCCTGTGGCTGATGCGACCAAGGAGGAATTGGAGGTCAAGAAGAAAGCCTTCGAGGAGACCAAGATGACTACTCACTGGCCCAATGCAAAGCATGTAGTTGAACTCCCTGTGACGCGCAATGGAGAACCTGATCCATACCAGCGTACGAGCCCTCGGAAGCCTGTTCAATTGTCAGAGAGAGGATACAAATTGACTGGTATCCCGTATTTGGAGACCATGGCGTGAGAAGAATGTGATTTAGATTTCGAGCAGGATGTATTTATTTTTTGGTCAGGCTATTCTGGAAATGATTAATCACTCGCTATGTTGAAACAGATGACTTAGATCATTCCAATCCCACCCAGCCCAGTCAAGAGCTGATGGTCCCCAGCTCTGATCTAGACCTAAAGATGCTGCAAAATCAGCAGCGACATGTTCAGTCAGTGAGGATTCGAGGGCCTCACCCGGCTCTTGTAAAGTGTAGCGTTCCAAGTCAAGCAAAATTTCGTCGATGTTGTTCGCGGTTCCATGTCGATGATAGTGCTGTTTTGTAATCTGTATGCCCGCTCTCATGAGCTAATGAAAAAGAAAAATCAGTAACCCAGGGACTATCAAGAATATGAGGGATAGTTACTTCAAAGTCAGCCCGAGCTAAAAGAGAAGTCCTCTGCCGTAAAATCGATATCGCTATAGCATAGACTGCCGCTAATGGCGATGTCATTGTGGGGAGGAGACTTGGAATCCCAGAATCCACCAGCGAGACAAACAACTTGATCAAATCACGAGAAGCCTCGGTGACCATAGCAGGGCCGTTAAGAAGCCGTTGATGCCATGGTTTTCCTGATGCGTATCTGTCGACCATCGTCTGCAATTCGGTTTCCGCTATGAGCAGTGTGGACCGATTGACAAGAATGAATCTTTCCGCGTTAGCAAATCTTAGTATCGAAACATCTGAAAAGACTCACCCAAGGTTGTAGTAAAACGAGAGAAAAGCAGCCTGCGGCGAACTAGCAAAATTTGGATTGGCGGTATACCCGAGCCTAGTTTGTCAGCTGGAACAGCAATCACCTCCATTTCGAAGACAGTAAATACCTCAACTCTAGTGGGAGACTTCTTTTCCAATTGTCAAGCAAGGTGACCAGCTCACCTCCAGTCTGGATTTTTTCCTCGATAGCCTGGTCCACAGACTGAGGCAGCCACTCCTCACGTCTCCAGGCTCTAGCAGAGCGCTCTTGCATCTCATGCAACATATTAGCTAAGCTGATAGCTGCACACTGAAATTGTTCCTTGGGGTCAGTCGAATTATCATGCCCAGCTGAAGATGTTTCGGATAGTATGCGGTCCCATATCACAGATGGTCGACCTAGCTCAAAAGCTAATGTCTTTTCAAAGACGTACATGCACCACCATGTATCTCTCTCGGAGTTAGATCTGTTTGATTGATCACCAGTCGCACTGGCCGAAGATCGATTGATTCCGATCGACTGAGCAAGAGACACGCCCATGGAGAGCACATCCCATGCCCATGCGAGCTTGTCGCAGCTCCGTAGAACGATTGAAAACAAGAGTACGAACTGCACTGATTTCAGTGAGCGCGTGGCTAGCGTGTATCCAAGTAGGGAGTTACAATAACTCAGGTAAGTTGAAACAAATGTTCTGGTCTCTTCAGAGGGTGGTATGGCTAAGAGGCCCGCGGTGATGATCAAATATGTCATTCCATTGCTGGGCGCATCCGAGGCTTTGCGTAGTAGTAAGTTTTGAGCAGTGAAATCTTCTTTTGAGATAAAGTAACCTTCGTCTTGACCTACAAACGGGAAGAGTTGGTAGAGAGTTTTCCGAAAGGTGTCGATGGCTCGGCGTCTCTCTAGTGGTGGTGGAAGATCGGGCGAACGTTCAAGAATCAAAGACGCAAAGTCACCATTGATAATAGGAGGAATCATATGTGACTTTGGAATTTTCAGACGATAAAGAGCCATGTTGAGCCATTCACCTAGCAACTCCACTGTGCTGGATCCGACGAAGCGCGGCATCATGGGAAGGCGACCCGTTCTCCATCCCTCTTTGCCCCAGCATTGGCTCCAAAGTCTGAGTTGGTCCTGAGGAGCAGGAGGAATAGAGGACAGACTGGACTCTGGTGTCCTGGGCGTGGCGCGGCCAAGCGGAGATGCCCCTGCTTGGAGCTGTGCGCTCTGGTGTCCTGAACCCTCGGCAGAGGGAATTGACCAGACACTTCGCGATTTCAGCTCTTCCGGGTCTAAAGCCGAGTTGTGACGTCGCCGATGAGAAACTGGTGCGTTATCACGTCTTTTGTCGGTTGTGACACATTGGACTCCAGCGAGTCGACAATTCCGGCATGTCTGCTCCTCATCACACCGAGTCTTTTTCTCCCGGCAATGATTACACGCATAGGAAAGTCGCTTCCGCTTTATACCTGACTGTACTGGCGAGTCAGTCATGTTGGGTTACTGAAAGAGTGAAGTTGTTGTCGCGTGGATGCTCAAGTACTCTCTCTCCACTTGCCGAGGCCAAAGAAGTCTCCCCGCTTAACTCGGAAAGTTGAAGTTGACTGACCGTCAACAGCTGGGCAATGCGAATTTGACCAAGCAACTTGGATTCATTGCTGGGCTCAGCAGAATGGAGGTTCCGGATGAAGGAGAACATATGTAAAGCAGCTATACGCTAAATAATGTCGAGTTCATTTCTGCCATACTCTTGGACATCAAGGAATATGACATTTGTGATGCTACCATTCTTCTACCATTCTTCTTCGTGCAGAAATAGTTCAGTGTTTGATCTTCGAATTGTCATCTATAGACTATGAAGATGATCACGGGAGAAAAAATCCCTTTCTAACACAACGCAACTCATCATCATCGAGCATATCATCCAGGTCCATCATGCTGTGTATATTTCTGCATCTTCTCCAATCCACGCACCTCCCAAGTTTCTACACCCAATTCATAGAGGAACTGAGCCAAGCCATGTGAAGTTGTCAAGTACTAATAAAACACGAGTTATTGAATCAAAAAGACCATTGGACAGATAACCCTGAATCGCTTACATCCTGAAGCTACCTCAGACAAGGTGGAATGTGGACGATGAGATCTATAAGAGCACATTTCATGAGAATCATCATTTCATCACTTGAAATAATTATCTCAATATCCCAATTGATCACTCATGGTGTCGTGTTCGCTATTGACCTGGACTTTAATCACTTCTCTCACCTTCAACTTTCTTCAACTTCTCAACTACTTCAAGTTTACATCTCCCAATATACTCTTGATGGAATCCAGTGAGGCAGATTCCTCATTGGTGCTCATCCGACCAGACGAGCTGACACTGATGGATCCGCTCACCGTCGATGATGTGGGCGATCTCATGGATGAAATGGAACAGCGAAACCATCCTGGAGCCATCATTCCCATCTCACAGGACTCCACGGACATTGTCTCAGAGCTCTCAAAAGACCCTGTGACTGCTCCTATCATGAAAATCTACAAGCCAAAGCATCTCGAGATGAGCAAGCCAGCAACCACAATCCCGGTCAAAGAACAAGATCAGCCCCAGCTAGCAACACCACTCAAGAGTCGCCTCAGAAACAATATCACTGATGACCTCCCACCTACCGAACGAACACACATAGGCCCAATAATACCCGCAAAGCACGCAAGACACGAGACACCGGCCTCCTCGCCCGGAAGTGAACACAAAAAACGCAAAGGAATCCCAATTCCCCAAAGCTGGGAATTAGCGACTGCGGAGGATATACTTCTCTTCAAATTGAAAGAGTACGGGGGAACCTGGGCTGAGATCACAGCAGAATGGAACAACATCAGCGGGTTGAGGTATGCGTCGAGCACAATCTCGAATCGGTGGACTAAAATCCATTCCACTCTGGGAGATCCGCCTGAGATGATATGGGATCTGGATTCTAGCATGTCTTCTTGATGGAGTTCTGGTACGTGGTTGATGGGAAATAATTTGCGAGATGGTGAATGTCTCGCGGGCGTGTGGATTTATGGGAAGAACCCAATGATTGAGGAATTGTGTATCATTCGATGGACAGTTTGATGCTATTCATAACGTGGTGGAGCATAGTATGCGTTTTTTTCCCGAGACGTCCAGACTAACCACGAGCAAAGAGTTCATGTGGACATATCTGGTGGTCCAGCAGCAGCAGCACGCTGGATAAATTGATTCCTATCTCGGATTCTACATATGCTCAAAAAGAAATTACCAAACGCCAACCATCCTAAGCCTAGGATACCTATACCCCCATCATGAATCATAACAAATCAAAGTACACTCAATTCGCGCCTTGGACCACCGCGCAGACTCGTGCCAGGTCCACTCCACTCCGAAGAGTCGGAATCCCCGCGGTTGCGAGATCCACCAGTGCTTGTGCTAGCTCCGATACTGATGCCCGCCGTAGTCAAGGAATCATTGTCATCAAGAGTGGGCGTACTACCAACCATGACAGGGCGGATTTTGGCACCGACGAAGCCACGTCGGTCACGGCCTGTGCGACCGCGGCCGAGCCAATTGTGCTTGAGAGTCTTACTGAGGACCTCGATGCGTTCTTGGGAAGGATCGTCTGTTTGTACGCTGGCGAGCACACTGACGCATTGGAGCATGCGGCCGACGGTTTCGGTGATGACGTGTGAGGAGTCGGCGGAGCCGACACGGTGGATGATGGTCGGGCGCTGGTTCGATGTTGGGGGAGACGACACGGAGGAGAAGATCATTGGGTCTGGGTTGGATGAGGTGTTGGACGCAGCACGGCTGCGAGAGTCGCTACTTGAAGGTCGGGGATTGGCAAGGGCGCTCACCGAGTCGGAGGAGTAGCTATCTGCAGCACCGGTGCTGAGCAGAGTGGATGACTGCGAATTAAAACTACCGAAGCCTGCGTCCAGGGAAGCGGCGGTGCCAGGTCGGCCACCTGTTCCGGTACTCTTGGTTGTGACGCTGAGTGTCGGAAACCCTGCATTGATGCTATCGAGACTTAGACGAGAAAAGGTAGCTTTGAGAGCCTCGTAGCGGTTCAAAATGATACAGTCTCGAAATGCAATGAGCACCAAGCTTCGAACGTCAAGGGTTCCACCAGCTGGTGGAGGGCCCCAGAAGTCAAGTGCCTCGCGACTAGTCATGATCGATCCACAACCCTTGAACTCCAGGTCAAGTGGAAGGAAAACAGCTTGGATGAAGGGCAGGATCGTTCCAAAAACTAGCATCCAAATTTGCACCAAGTGCGGAACAAGCTTCTCATCAGGCACTCCAGCCAAAGAACTGTGGTTCAAAGTAGCAAACCCCGTTTCAAGCAGTTCCTGGAGGTCCATGATGATGGCTGCCGGCGTCCTCTTATGCACACAGCGCTGCAAGTGCACAAGGACAAGCTTGTTGAGATCTTCAATAGCAATGCGCACATCCTCACCGTCAAAGATAACCAGAAGCTTAGCCTTGAGAAAGTCCCATGCATCCTCGGGAGACATGTTATTTAAGCCAAAGCCCTGCAGTGTCTCTCGCAGCACCGCTTCGCCCAGTACGCCACCGGAATTATTCAGCGAAGAAGGGCCAGGGAATGAGGTGGCCGAAGCACCAGTAGGGTTGGTCAGCCATTCTATCTGCTCTGACTCGGCGAGTGCCTTTTCCTTTTCCTTCCCTTCCTTCTTCTTCTCTCGCAGTGCTCGTCCGCCATGTAGCAGATCCAAGCCACTGACTGATTTGCCAAATGTTGCACCTGGTGCTGGTGATGCCGGACTGGTGAATGAATACAGAGATTGCGGGGCGTTGGGATCAGCGGGACGAGAGTTGCTAGAAGCCGAGGAGAGGGGCAGGTTATAGTGGTCGTCACTCCGGTCTTTGAGCTTTAATTTCTGCCTGGACAGGAAATGGTGTTTGTGTTTGTCCTTATCCTTCTCCTTTTCCGGTGGAGCTGGGGACCGATCGGCTGGCACGACTGTGCTCACGGACGCATTTGAGAGATTGTACATGGAGGAGTTGTTGGACGGGAGATCGGCGAGGCTTGTGGTAGACGCGCTAACCATGCGCGAAAGACCTGCAATTTTGCTTGGTGACGGGAGGCCACGGTCTCGTGGATCTTTGTCTCGGCTGAGATTGATATGTTTCGGTTTCGAGAATAGCTTGTTCTTCTTCTTTTGTTTCTCAGGCGGTTGTTCAGATGGTGAATGCCCGGCCCGCGGGAACACCACGTTAGCAGCTGTAGTAGCAACGCTGGGCGCTGTTGGAGGGGGAAGAGAGGGTGACGGTTGCTGATTGATACGCAGTGGTGGGGGGATAAGCGGAGGTGAGGCACTGCCAGCACGACTGCGGCCTTCACGGGGGCTGGGTATGTTTGGAGATCGTCTGTTCTGCTGCATGGCCGCCTGGGCCGCGATGCGGGATGCCGAGACCGCAGGCATTTCCGATGAAGCGGTAGGCAGAGACGGTTCAAAAAAGCCTTGTGAATGGTGTCTAGACCGATGTCTCTGTATTTCGATCGAGGGACCCCGACCAGAAGGTCGGCGTCCGCTGGAGTCTGGCATAGTGCGAGACGCGTGTTGAGGCGACGTAGTGACTGGTGTGGAGCGTGAATGGGGAGAAAAGTAACCCGCTGCCGGGGGCTGAGTCGTAACTGGGGTAATGGGAGCCGCTGAGACCGTGGTTACGTTGGAAGAGGCATCGCTGCCGGAGGATCCGGGGCGATGTAATTCGTCCTCGGAATCCTCCTCGTCGTCCGATGGAGGATGAGCATGTCTATAGACCGGAGGTCTCCGAGGATGCCCTGGAGAGGCGGGAGAGCGCATGTTATTGCTCATGGCGCTTCATGTCCTTGAAATTGTGGCAGTGTTTGGTGTCAAGTTGAAGGTGCAAGCTGCCCCCTTCCGGTCTAGCTCCGCCGCCGCCGATCTTTCTCCCCCCACCGAATCTTTCTTCCTAAATTATCCCACTTCTTTTACACCACTCATTTATGATACTCCGCAAATATGGTCTCTCTCACTCTCAAGGCTGTATATTCTGCTCCTGATACCACTAAGACTTTCGAGCATGAAATCCCTGCTTCCAACGCCGAATCGCTCGCTGCGAAGCAACCCCACCTTGCGGCCCTGCAGACCCTCGTCCCACAACTACAAGAGCAAGTCAATGTCTTCCTGACCGCACGTATGGAGGAAGACAAGGGCAAGATCTCAGAGAAAGACGCCAAGGAGGAGGCAAATTACGGCGAAGAGGTGGTTGAAGATGATGCATGAATGTCCAAAATATCTATGCTACACTGGGTATCAAAACGACGCTGGAAACGAAATCAAAACCGCAGATGCTTGCTACCCGGAACGAAGGTTTGAAATGCGGCTCGCACAGCCCAGATGAACGACAGTGTTGCTGGAGAAATGGTCAGACATGATCTGGCATGGCGGTGAAACGGGAAGACTTACTCAGGGAAGACGTTGATCACACTTCCTCCCAATCGCTTGTGACATACACCACAGATCCGTTCTTCGGTAACAGTGACGTGGCGTGCCCGGGTGCCGCCTCCCCGTACACCTTCACCGAGGAGGAGCTGGGCCTGAGTCTGCACGTCGCGAGACTTGCGCAAGCTCGCCACGATGCGGGCTTCGTTGAAGACGGAATTGGCTGCGCGCATTCGACCCTTGAAGTAGAACTCCAGTTCTTGCACAGGCAATGCTGCAGGGATCAACCCAAGGGCTGCATCTGCCGGTAGCCGGGATCCATGTTTGGCGAGAACAACTAATGCGGGGCCGTGTTGGGGTTGGTAACCGTGTGGTGGCTCGAGGTAGAGGGACAGGAGAGTGAGGTAGATTGTCTTTTCGACATCGTCTTCGGATGGAGGCTCGGTGAGATGCACTTGGTTGCAATACCTGTCGGGGTTAGCGTGGACTGAAATGAATGGATGCAACATACTCCTCGGCTTTGTCATGGTCATGAAGCTTGAACACGTAAATCTCCAGAACCTGGCGATGCTGACCCATCTTGCCAAACACGATAGCCCGTGCCTCGTAGAAGTCTGGATCTGTAAATTGTTAGATATATTCGATAGTTCGGACTGCTAGCGATACATACCCTCGCGATCCAGTCGATCCAAAGTCTTCGCTGGTGAATACTGTTCACTTTCCCTGAGCATGGACAGGAACTTGTCCTTGCAATCCTTGTCGCTCTTGTCGGCGTATATTCGATCAAGATACAGCATCAGAAGCCGCTGATGTATGTCAGGCGACATATCATTCCATTCCTGAATGACATGTTCGAGATACCGAATAGCAAGCTTGATTTCAATGCCCTCCAAGAAGCTTAAGACACGGTGTCTTGGTAACGTCTCGGCATTTTCGGTCTCTGCAAGGAAAATTTCCATGCCCATCTCATGATTCTCTTCAAGTGGCCATTTTCCGAACTCGAGTATTAGATCGATGTGTTCAGGTGGGAGATTCTGCAAGTATGCGACTGTGCGAGTGGGTCCGCTAAGTAGCCCTGACTCTTCATGACCCAATCTGTAAAGCAATTCCAAAGCCTGGCGATGGAGTTTCTTGCCGTAGAGGAAGTCGATCAGATCATTATATCGACCTGTCCCTTCGAGACGTTCCATCACCACATCAGGGTCGCAGAAATTGGCAATTCTGAATAGAGACCCTGCGAGAGATGGCGTAGCAAACATATGTGCTCTGAACAGCGTAGTGTCTACGAGCCGAGCCTTGGCACGAATGGCTTCCAAAAAGTTTTCGGGCGTGGGGAAGTCAAGAAGTTTGAGCACAGAGGCACTTGCTTCATCTGTAGCTTCGGTAGGTGCCGGTGTTCTCAACGTACCCTCCGGGCCAAGGTATCGCTGAAACCGTCGGCGAACATCCGCCAGGTATCCCTGGAGCTCACGGACAGATAATTTCAAGTCCTTTTCTTCGTCACGAGTACTGCTAGCGTCACTGCCGTCTTCAGTCCTTCGTAAAAGAGACTGAACAGAGGGGGCGTAAAGGGATGTGAGTCCATTTAGGGGCCCATTTTGGGGGCCATTTGGGGGCCCATCCTTAGCCAGTTCAGATGACTCGTCACATTGAGAGTCGTTTGCATGATCAGATCCGTTCTTCTCCGGAACGGCAGAGAGGTCACCGGCGATCAAGCGGGGATAAAGACGGATGACGATCTCGGGTGGAGCAGCGATCTCGGTGAAGAGGTCCAAAGAGTCGCGATACTTTCGCAATGCGAATAAGCTTTGAGCTTTCTCTAGCTGGGTGGAGCGTAGTCGACCGGCCTTGTCTCGTAGAAGAGCATCCTCAAGCATGCCGAGCATGCTAATTGCCTCATCCAAGTAACCCTTCTCTACCAGCGCATCGATCTGGGTATCGTAGCTCAGAGCCTCCATTCTCCAGATAGTCCGATCACTAGCGACTAGGAAACCTTTGCCAGCATGAGCCAGACTGATGTTCGGCTGGGGTATGTGCAGAATGCTAGCCGAGGGCAGAGGAATAGACTGGAGCAGGGATAAAGTCTCCGGGTTCCGGACTTCGAGCACACCCTTAGCAGTGTCATGTAGAGCCAGGAGGAATGGGTAAGAATACCCAATTTCCACAGGCGCATGGCTCCAAGGAATTTGCCTCCGACCAAGAGGCTGGCCGTCAACGTCAATAAACAGCGTGTTAATATCCTTCGCTAGCAAGATCTGACCTTCGCTCAATCTTGTAGCAAGCGGTCTCGGCACCATACCACCCATGCCAATATAGCTCATACTCGCAGCGCCAACCCCTGTAAATCTTCCCGACTCCTCCATATTGCCTGGCCCAGGAAGCTCAAAGACCTGGCCACTCTTGATGTCCACCATAACGTAGCTAGAGCTCAGGCCAACAACAAGCTTCGTGGCAGAGACCCAAGTCATGGTCTTGACGGCACTAACCAAGCTCAGCTCCGTAGTGTTCGGCTCAAGCTCCATGTCACGCCAAACCCACATGAGGATCTTCCGCTTGACAGCGACCACCAACCTCGATACAATAGCTGGAACATTCGTATCCGGATCATTGACCACATTCGAGGTGATAGCAAACGCTGAAGCACCCTTCGTCTGAGCCAACTGTTCATTCAACTCGTAGGTCTGAGAGTCGTGGAGCGAGACATAGCCACCGGCCAGCGAGACCAGCACACCCACTTCCTTCACAAGCGCAAGCTGCTCAATACGGTAGCGGGAGAACTTCTCCAATTCACGGAGAAGCTCGGTCGCGTTGTCGTCTGTGACACGGTAGATGCGGAGAGAGCCGTTGTTGAGGCCGGCGAGAAGACGGTCACCGTAGGCAAGGACGGAGTCAATCTTTGATTTATCGCGCGGCCTTAATTCGACCAGTGGCCGCGCGGTGAAGGCGGATAACATCGCAGTCCGATGAGGGGTCAATTCATGTCCGAGTGATTGTTGCGCAGCTCCAGGAGCTCGGCCTGGGCCCGTGACGTCTTTGCTGACTCATGTTGGTGCCTTATTTCTAAGGGACAAGTTCAAATTCCCTGCATCTAGGAAATGTTTTACAAATGCAGTAAAAGAGTCTCGTCTTCTATAAATATCATTTTTTCATTGGTATCTGATAATGTTCCGTCTCAGGATCTCATATGTACTCCGACGCCATGAATGACAAACGCCTTTCCGATGCTTAGTGCTGGGCCTCCTTGCTTTCCGTAGGGAACTCCTGATGCTTGGCCTGCGAGCCCTTGCCACGCCAGGTAGAGACAGCAGGAATGTCGGCCTTGAAGCGCTGCTCCTCGGTACCATACGCGCGGGGAGTCAGTTTGATAAGAGTGTGAAGAGGGACTTCCATCCAGGGACTTTTCTCCTGGGGCACGTTCATGAAGTACGAATAGATGCAACGGAGAACAGCCTGGTGAGTGACAATAATGACGTTCTCGCTGCGCTCTAGCTCCATGATAATAGGCTCGAGACGGATGACTACATCGCGATAGGACTCGCCGCCGCGGTAGCGATAATTGTACTTGTCCTCGTCGCGTGCTGCGAAGTCTTCCGGGTACTTTTCAGCGATTTCCTCGTAGGTCAGGCCGTCGCAAACGCCCGAGTCCAGCTCGTCCAGTGCCTTCCATTCCAGCTTCTCGAAGCCCGTCTCAGCCTTTAAGTGGCGGGCGGTTTGGATTGTGCGACGGAGAGTCGATGTCCAGATGACGATCTTGGTGTTGGCAGGAATTCCAGATTCGCGCATGAGTCGGGGTAGGGCCTGGGCGTATAGCTCGCCACGTTCGGATATATTAGAGTCCCCGCCGATTTTGCCAGTCAAGTTGAACTCTGATTCACCATGCTACAGACGCAATTAGTTTTGTGGTCTCGAATGGATGGAGACAGTAGACATACTCTTGACAGCCAAATGGACCGTGGCTTGATGTGCAGGTTCTGAATGTAGTAAACGAGCCGACTAGACAGGTAATCCTTGATCTGGTTGATAATCACGGTGGAGCCAACATTGATAAGTTTGACATATGTGTACTTCTTCTCATTGTCGTCGATAGTCTCGTATACTTTCTCGTAATTGCGAATGCGGTTGCGGAAGTCGACAGCAGCCAGCTCAGGATCTTGTCCCTTATAATCTGGTGACGTGGTCTTGACTTCGAGAATGTTGGTCATGATCAGATCCTCGTCATCACAAAGAGACTCAACAAATAGAGTCTCGATATCGGCATCCCGACAACTTTCGTAAATCCACTTTCGGCGCTCCTTGGTTGAGTTCGTAGCATCTAAGATGGCTACTACACCCTTGCCCGTCTTGAACCAATTGAGCATGTCGGACATGGCCGCCTCTGCGGCAGCGCGACGCATGCGCTCACCTTCCTCATTGTGAGGGTCAAAGAAGGTGGCTGCCGGCTGAGGCGTGGCGTGGCGACGATAGCTGCCGACATTGAACACGCGCGCGGGAATTCCGACCCAGGCCAAGTATCTCATAGCTACAATCTCGTTAGTTTTTCATTTCTCTCTGTCTCGGGATGCGTACCTTTGCCGGCGATGAGGCTCTTGCCTCGGGCCGGCAGACCAACCATGACCACGCATATCTTTGACTCATCGGACTTTGCGATCATGTTAGCATACATGGTGAATAAGGACCGTGAATTCACGAAGGGAAGAAAGCATAGAAAGAGTCGGAGTGCAGAAAAACAGACAATACTAATGCCCGGGGATGTCCACGGGCAACGCCCGAATCGGGATCTTGTCGTTGCCTGACCACTGCCTCACGTGAACTCCCTGACACCAATTATTTGAACTGTGTTCCAGACAATACATCTTTGCTGATTCCGGCCAGTATAAAAACCCCAGAATGACTCACGGGGCTGTAGACTAAGATCACGTCTATCTAAGGGCACAGCCGAGGCAAAAGGAGGGGCAACGCAGGGATCCCCGCGGATATTCTGGAGAAGATCCGTGGGGGGCCAGAGTCCCTAGGAGAGCCCAAGTAGAATTGAAATTGAGGAATTCACTTACGCTAGCAACAAAGACCTTATGCTGCTGCTGACTCCGGATCACACTTCTAGTCGACATGTCTGTTAAAAGTGGTTTCGGGAAAAATAGGGAGAGGTTCCGGGCCTAGGACAAGCAGATCGTAGTCGTAGTCGTCGTCTACCCAACATGCAAAACCGCGACTAGGTCGAATAGGGTAAGCGAGAGATCCTCAAAAGAAAGATGGAAAAAGCAAATAGAGAAAAATGAAAAAAAGGTAAAAGGTAAAAGGGACAAGCCCGTAACAAGTGAAAAGGGAGAGATCTTGCAGCGGTGAAGCAGAAAGTCTGGATTTCTCCGACTCCACTAAACGTCATCCGATTCCGCAATCTTCAATCAGGCTACATCTGCTGGAGAAAACTGGTTCTTGATCTTCCTAAATTTTCTATTATTCATGATGCATCACTCTATCAAAACCCCAATGTGATTCGGTTCATGCAATGGTCTCCTCCTTGCGCTCGCCGGGCCTTTGGCTAGGTCCCCGCGCACGATTCACACGAAGCGGACCTCCCCACGGACCAGTCTGGCCATTCAAGGTATCCATGGCACGTTGCGTTTCCTCAGCAGTGTCCAATTCGACGAACAGGTAGTAGTGATCACCGGGATCAAAGCGCTTGGCGGGGTGGGGAGCGAAAAGCTTGCTTATAGCCTCACTAATAAACTGTCAATTTACTTCTGAAGAAAAGGAGGAGGGATTGATCATACACCCTGAACTCTGAGAAGAAATTCTTCATGTTACTTTCCACAGTCTCCTGCTCAGGCACCCGAGGCAAACCTCCAACATATACACGCTGGCTGGAATCAGCAGGAGGCGTGACGGCGGCTGCCGGACTACGCCAGCGAGCATTGATGATGGTATTGGAAGCTCCTCGGCTCTGTTCGCCAGGTCGTTCTCCCGTTCGGTCATCAGTTCGTTCACTAGCAGACTTAGTGACACCAGGCTTGACCCTGACAGCTCGACCCTGCATGTCACGCCCGTCCAACTCGATCATGGCCCGTTCAGCCTCTTCTTTGGTCTGCAGGTCGACAAAGCAGTAGGAGGGATTCCGGCCGGTGAAAGGATCGATGGCGATATCAATACGCTCGCTATGAATTCGATTTCAGCATGTGAAGCACAGATTTGGCACCACATAGTTCCTTACACCGAATACTGGGCCGCCGTGAACAGCGCCTCCACATCCTCCGACTTGGCCGTATATGGCATATTTCCCACGTAGAGACGGCGACCCTCCGAGATGGCTTGAGGCACATGGGGACCGGGGCGACTGAAGGCGGAACGAGAGGTAATGGTACGCGGCGAAGGAGATGCCTGGGGACTATCGCCTTTGGTACGCCAATTGGCAGAATTGAAGGCACGGCCATTGGTACGGACATTCTGGTTAGGAGTATAAGGAGTCCTAGGAGCTTTGTATGGTCAGCTGGGAGCTGGAAGTATTCTAGAAAGTTTTACTCACTCTCCTCCTCTTTGGGGATCTCAACGTCGGCCATAGTCTTTGACTTTGTTAGCTCCCACAGATAAACAAAACTTATTCCCAAGAATTGAGCTCACTGTAATTGACACTGCGATCACCTCACACACTTGACAGAAGTAAATATCAAGCAAAAGCAACAGTGTCACCGGTGATGATTCCATCCATATTTTTTGTTTGCGTTTGCACTGTTTGATTATGAGTGGGGGGATTTTTTCTGCTGCTCCACCGCCGACTATTTAGCTCTCGCTTCTCATTTTATTTTCTTCTCTTCAATAAATCTGAATTGCACAGCTTCCAGATGACTTGACCATGGGTGTGTCTGCTTTGGGATATCCAGCAATTGGCTTTTGCCTTCGAACATGCGTTCATAGGGACATCATTCCCAACTAGCTCCCAGTCTCAACTTGGTCTCTAGGCCTGTTCCTGTCAAGGATCCTGCCTAACCCAAGATGAGACTGTTCCTCATCCGCCATGCAGAATGCCAGCATAATGTGGGCCAAGCATTGTATGTGCACGGATAGAGCACCAGACCCTAAACTAACAACCTAGAATCGCCGGCCAATCGGGCCTGACCTCCTTGGGGCACGAACAGGCCATGCGGCTTGCTCGTTATTTTCGCGATCGTCCGATTCGCTTCAACCGTGTTCTGTCGTCGGATCTCAATCGTGCTACCCAGACTGCTCGGATCATCTGTCGGCATCAGCTGCGCAGCGGTCCTCCGCTGGAGCCTTTTCAGACCGCGAAGTTACGGGAGCGGTGTTTTGGATGCGGATCAATGCCAAATGCGCCGCTGCGAGCCGAGTCGGTTGCCTCGATGAAGTTGCGCATCAATGGATTCCTGCGAGACCAGATCTTGCCGCTGATGGCCGATCGCACTACTAGCAGCGATGCGGTCATTGGATTGGTGGCACATGGGATGATCTTGCAGGTCCTTTGGTCGTGTTTGGCCGACCTCTTCGGCTCGCAGTCGTTTCATGTGGCTGATAGTGCGAGTACCGATGACTACATGCACCCAGTCTGGTCCAATACTGGTGTCATGGAAGTCGACATTCGTCCAGGTGGGCCGCCACAGGAGCTGCTGATGGCAAATTCCCTGCAAGTGAATGTGGAACCACCTTGGCTTATGAAGGACCAACCACCGACGCCGCTTGGTGGAAGTCCTCCGTTGATCGGATGGTCAGTCACCATCCTGGCGGTGGATAGCACGCTCCATCTCGAGATGGACGGGACATACGCTGCCAGGCAATGCGCAAGGCAATCGATGGACGAACTCGTATCGACTGCTTGAATGGTGAGTCCTTTGTTTTTTCTTTTTTGCTTCGATGATGAAATATCGATTTCTCACAGACCTGTTCTGAATAATCTTGAGGATAACAATCCATACATCACAATTTCTGATGAAGCTTCAACCGTTCTGTGTTTTCACCTTTGATCGTCGCTAATGATCATCAGTCATCAGAGGTACCATGTCATCGACCCGGAGGCTCGTCGACTGTTCTCAGTCGGCGGGAAATGTTGGAATGGTGAGTTCTTTTGCGTTATTTGCATGTGCGAGTCCCTTTCCTTTCATGATGAAGCATGATTTCACAGACCTGATCTGAATCATATTGAAGACAAAATGTCAATGTCCAACTGCTATCTGACTTGTAGAGAACTCCATTTTGCATTTGCCAAGCCATGTGATTGACCATTGCTAACGATCATCAGACATAAGAATAGGAACCGAAGCTGCCATAGTGATAGAACTTGAATAGATTAGTGAAATTGTTGAACCTCGAACTCCTTTTGTTTCAGTAGCCAATCCTTAAGATCGAACGTGCCGTATCGAAGAAGCTCTGGATCGTCATCCCAGACGAATGTTTTACCCTGCACAGAGTACTCATGCCCTACGTTGATGAGGCAAGGTTGTACTTTGTATGCATCCGTCTCGTATTCAATCAGACGATCTCGTTCCCAAGGAGAGCGGACTTCATATGCTGTTCCCTTCGTGGTGTAGCCTGGGCGGTGGACAAGAGCTGGATGTTCTCCCCACATCTTGCATTGCCATCCTTTAAGACTCGCGGGGTAGATCTCCGGTCTGTGATGTTTTTGTAGGACTCTGGCCAGGACAGTGTGGTCCATGAGGCTACAGTAGAAGTAGTATTCAGCTTGAAAGCCAGCTTGTGCAAGGGACACATTGTCAGCCATGTAGTTGTAAATGTTAGTCATATTCGGCGATTTTGTGGGAAGATGAGAGGCGGCGATCCGTGAACTGAGGTCCATGGGAACTCCCCGCCACCGATCTGGTTTAGGATTTGTCACAGACTCGACTTGTTGTCCTTGTCCCGGCAATTGCTTCATTTTGCCAGCTCCTATTAACTCATACGGACTGGGACGTTCGGATTGACGGCATCGGGTTGCGTTCCGCATATGTACCATTCTAGATTGAGAGTGGGAAGCGAAGTGCACCTTCTGTGAAATCTTGGGATCATTCCTTAGATTCTCCGCCTGGATATATTATACAATAAAGTGTGTAGCTTTCAGGTACCTGCCACGCGGGCCGCGGGTAGAGCTTTTCCAGGCCCAAAGCTATACATCCACTTGCAAACACGGTCATTCACGTCGGCATCATTCACCCGGATTACGGCCACGAGGAAAAGATTGAGAGGTTCTCAGCAGTTCATGGTGAATGACGTACGCTGGGAAATCGTGGAAGCTATACCACGATACGTGTAGGATGAGCATAGGCGCTGGCGCGTGGTAGATAGGATATAGCGGTGAGGTGGCGCCCTCATAACGGTGCTTGCTCAGGCAGTCTAGCCAGCTGCACTGATGGCATCAAGAGCTAGAGACAGGTGGTTTCTCTTCAGATGCGGGTTCTGAGTGGGGTCCGGAGTCTGGGGGATCGACGCGCCCGATGGAGGTCGGTGTCAGACTCCGTCAGCATCTCTCACCCAGGTACTCCGCACCTCGATGGGCTTCTTCTGAGAATCTCATCGAACTCACCCGGTTCCACGATATTCGCCGAAAAGGGAAATAGTGCACGCCTGATCCGACGCCAGTCACAAAAGGTGTTTGGGATCGAGGAAATCAACCAGGATCAACCCATCTGCAGGATGATCTGGATCTGGCCCCCAGCATTTGCTCAGCACTAGCCGATCTCGGGTGAGGTGTTCGTTCCACTCGATGTGACCTAGCGAGTCCTCAGGTTTGCTTTTGCGTGTGACTTGCCCTTTATACCCTCTGCCCACCATGTCTGCCAAACCAGGCAGAGGCATGTTCGAGGAGCACGAGAACGTCCCCGAACCCAAGTTCGTGCCTCGGCGCACCTTTGGTACCGCTGCTGAGCGTGCTCGGCGAAACCTCAATGCCAAATTGTCCAATCCGTTGGCTGGATACAGCCATGACGAGCTGCGCAAACAGGGTCACAGATTCGCGATCGCTCATGAGATTGGCGATGAGACTGACATCCGCGCTTTCGAACTGGGCGCCGTGCTTGCCCAAAGTCCTGAACAGTATGACCGTGTACCAGGACTGACGAGCCAGGAAAGGGAAATTCTGCATCATGAGTTTGCGCATCGTTGGTCGCAGCCATGGAAAATGTATGTGGTCATTGCGCTGTGCTCACTATCTGCGGCCGTTCAGGGAATGGTAAGTCAATTTGCATTGTGTCCAGCACGCCTTCTGTACTAACAACAAGGAGGATGAAACTGTAGTGAACGGTGCACAGATCTGGTACAAACACCAATTCGGTATCGCTGACGAAGACTCGAGAAGTACCTGGCTGGTGGGCCTGGTCAACGCAGCGCCATATCTCTGCTGCGCCCTCGTGGGATGCTGGCTCACAGTGCCATTCAATCATTGGTTCGGACGTCGAGGGACAATCTTCATAACGTGCTGCTTTTCCGCCATTGCTTGTCTCTGGCAGGGTTTTGTCTCGACTTGGTGGGGGATGTTCATCGCGCGCTTCGCGTTGGGGTTTGGCATCGGTCCGAAATCAGCGACTGTCCCCGTGTACGCCGCTGAAACAGCCCCGCCAGCTATTCGAGGTGCTCTGGTTATGCAGTGGCAGATGTGGACGGCCTTTGGAATCATGCTAGGGTATGCCGCGGACCTGATCTTCTACAAGGTCTCCGATACCCCGAGCATCGTCGGCCTCAATTGGCGTCTCATGATGGCATCAGCCATGTTTCCGGCTCTGGTGGTCTGCTGCTTCGTCTTTACCTGTCCCGAGTCTCCCCGTTGGTATATGAGCAAGAAGCAATATTTTCGCGCTTATCAGTCCATTTGTACCTTGCGTCACCATAAGATCCAAGCGGCGCGTGACTTGTACTACATGCATGTTCTTCTCGAAGCCGAATCGGGCATGGTCCTCGGTCAAAATAAGTTACTGGAGCTCATCACTGTTCCGCGTAACCGTCGTGCGATGATCGCCTCGGAATTGGTGATGTTCATGCAGCAATTCTGCGGTGTCAACGTGATCGCGTACTACTCGAGCGAAATATTCCTGGTATATCAAGCCGCACCCACCAATGTAGATACATCAGCTAACCCATAATAGGAAGCAAACTTCTCACCAGCCTCCGCGCTTGCCGCATCCCTCGGTTGGGGCGTAATAAATTGGCTCTTCGCGATACCCGCAATCTACACCATCGACACCTTCGGCCGCCGCAACCTCCTCCTATCTACGTTCCCTTTAATGTCAATAGCAATGTTTTTTACGGGCTTCTCCTTTTGGATCCCTGAAACTCGCCACGCCGCCCGGACAGGCTGCATAGCCCTAGGAACCTACCTCTTTGGCATAGTCTATTCTCCTGGCGAAGGCCCCGTTCCCTTTACCTACTCCGCAGAGGCATACCCTCTCTATGTCCGCTCCTATGGAATGGCACTCGCGACAGCAACAACCTGGTTTTTTAATTTCGTTCTCGGCGTGACTTGGCCATCCCTGCGTAATGCGTTTACCGCACAGGGTGGATTTGCGTGGTATGCCGGCTGGAATATCATTGGATGGTGGCTTGTTTTGTTCTTTATGCCTGAGACTAAGAATAAGACTCTTGAGGAGTTGGATCAAGTTTTCTCTGTGCCGACTCGTTTTCATGCGAGATACGGGTTAAGACAGATTCCTTACTTCTTGAAGAGGTATATTCTGCGGAGAAACGTGAGTCCGGAGATCTTGTATGAGACGGAAGACAAGGGGACGAGCCCGGAATTTCCTAATGCTTGACATGGTTACATGGTTTACTCTTGTTCTGAGCGTTTTGCGTTTGACGACTTATGACTATTGAGATCACTTCATTTTATTACGTCTGTATTTCCTTTATTTGAAGAAACTCGCAGGACATGAGCACTGAAGTAAAGTCGGGGGTGAATCGGGTATCAAGAGTGGAGTCATTAATTTGGCGTTGGCTCATCGGTTCACGCATTCTATCTCTTCGCCACCAGGAGCATCTGATGTAGTGTGCTTTCTTTAAAGCCAATCGGTCTCAGAATCAGATATTGACGAGCCCTTTGATAGGTTTGTGGCCACATTGTCTTAAGCCCTATTGGAGCTCGATCATCGCCGATCGGAATGCGGAGGGGCTGAGTTTTGAGCCAGATCAAAATCCGCTTCAAATATGAAATTTTTCATCGCCTGCTGTAGGCAGCATATCTTCTGTCCGTAGATACTGAAAGCATGAAGTTTCGACTCATTTTTCCATCCACAAGTATCATTCTTGAATTCAATCATAAAACATGATATCATAAGCATTCTCTCCTTTCCTTTCGCGCCTGGTCTGAATCATGTCGGACACCAATCGGCCATCATGCCAAATAGACTTCAGACCATTTCGAATGTCAACAAACAGCCCCAAGTTATTTCAGAAATCATTTGAATAATCGTTATTAAGTCCGGCTTGCTAGTTATTTATCGCAAGTTCGCGAGTTCAGCATCTGGCGGGTTCCTTTCTTTTGTAGCAGATGAGACAATCAGTATCGAGATCCACATGAACGGAGAAGCTAAGCAAGATCAAAGGTATGTTTCTGATCTCTTCTCAATGCCCTTACGCCCGATACACTGGGATTCAAGGCATCTGTGTTGGTGTGCTGATAATCATCGGCAGGATGGTCAAATTGCGGCTTGTGCGATAGATTCATGACTGGCGCACGGCACTTTCGAATTTTCATTACGGAGTCTTCTTTGTTGAGAACGACTTACATTCCAGCCACTTTGAAGAGACCTTATTCCCGGAGTATTCAGTATGCAATCTTTCTTAAGCCATGATCTACCTCCTAGGGTCAGGCGTTACGGCTTCATATCAAGACAGTGGGACTGGAACAGGAGACATTCTGTTCCATCAAACACTGGCAACTTCATGTGAGCGTGGTTGATTTTCCCAGTTGCAGCCCTGCGTCCTTCTGGTATCCTCTTTTCAGACTTGGTCGTCTGCGTGATTGCCGCTTCCTTCTTGCTTATGGCAAAATGGTTGACAAATATGGTTTGACAGTGAGCCTTTCTTGACCGTGGAATGTTCGTTTGGTCTGGCGGTAACCCTCTCTTCATACCTTGTCCGTTCTATTGGCTTCGGACTGATACGACTGAGCAAGACACGCTGGACTGTCGGCAAGGTATAACTACACCAACCAAAATCCCCTTTTTTCAGCGGGAGACACAACGCTGAATGTGTTCTAGTTAGAGAATTAATGGAAATGTGTGGCTTGATAACTGTAAGAGGCGGAACTCCGTCAGGCAACATGGTGAATTTTAAGGGTCAATTTGGTTCCGATTATCCATCGGAGCTTCGGAGATGAAGCGGAAGAGACAAGACATCGGAGAAGTCGGAGAAAATCAAAGAAACAAGTCGGAGAAAGCTTCCACCGATGTCCCCCTTGGCTCCCGAATGTCATTTCCCCCCACAACCTGCTCCGCCAACTTGGACGAAACATTTTTCGTCTATAGTTGTTCCCGGAATAAACTACTTGTTTCCACTGCTACCTCCGACAGTCTACCTCCTTATCAGCGCGGTACTGTCATGGCTCAATCGACGGAAGCTTATGTAGGAGCTGCGGGCGACTCTGCTCCCGAGTCCGCTATAGCGACGTCGGACAGCAAAAAAGGAACAACCATTCAAAAGCGAAGACCTCGGAAACCTGTCAGCTGTGGGCCTTGTCGGCGATCAAAGCTGAAATGTGACCGGCAACAGCCGTGTGCTGCATGCAAGAAACGAGAATGCGCTCAAGCGTGTCTCTATCAAGATGCTCGGGTCAATCAACACACCTACGGACTTCAGCATGCAACACCCGTTTCATCTCCGACCGGCACGCAAAGAGGATCTCTTCCTCCGGCAACACAGGAAATGACTGAGCTTTCTGCTACGCCAGTGCCAGCCACCACCCGGGTTTTTAGCCAAGGCCAGGATGATACTCATACTCAGTGGGATGCTCTTTTGCAGCGTCCAATCGACCAAATGCAGTCGGTAACATCGAGTCCAAATGACTTATCCAGTCATCCTGGGAACAACTTTTTCTCTTTTCCTTTCGGTCCTAGTGTGTCCCGGCAAGAAATACTGGCCTTGCTGCCGTCCGCAAATTGCTGCGACTACCTGGTCACAGAATATTTTGTGCGCCTATCACCGATGTTTCACATCTTACATGGGCCCACATTTCAAAAACAATACAATGCCTTTCGACAAAACCCAGCTCATTCCGAAATGTCGTGGTTAGCATTGCTCTTTGCAATCTGCTCGGCTACCTTGAACACTATGGACAGCGATGATCGCCTGCTGACCGATTTGTTACTAGATACGCCGGGTCCTCGGGATATATTTACGGCGTCTTATCACTTCCGAAATGCTTCTATGACTTGCCTAGCCCAGGACCAATTCCTGATTCGACATAGTATGAGCACTCTTGAGGCTCTATTGTTGCTTATTTATACGATCAGTAATAACGAGGGTGCCGAGCGGGCTTGGACCTTGTTAGGTAAATTGCATTATCTTGCAGCTGTGTCTGAAACGTTCGATATAGATCTCTAATTCCTAGCTAGGTCTAACCCTCAATATTGGGATTGCGTTACGTTGTAACGTCGAGTCCACTCCTCCTTTATTTGATTGCATTGAAACTGAGCGACGGCGCCGTTGTTGGGCTGGTATTCTACTTCTTCACACATACCAGGCCACGTTCTTTCGAGATGTTGACATGGCCGCTTTGTTGAAGATCGATGCCACTATGCCGGCCGATGTGAACGATATTGATATCAAGCGCGATGTCATTCTGGCACCTTCAAGTCAACCAACGCAAATGTCTCTCACGAGAATGAAGATTCAGATGTTTCAACTCTCCACTAAAATTTGTCAACATCTATCCAGTCCATTCAAATATGATGAGGCGGCTATCAGATTATTCGACAGCCAGGTAGCAGCAGAGCAGCGCCAATGGGACTCGATCTTTCTTCTTGATGGATCTCCTAACCTATTAGACTCCTCAAGCTATGCTCACTGGTCCATTCTCCAACTCTATGCTCACCAACTATACCTTCTCCTTCATCGGCCATTCTGCAAACCCCGTGGCCCGCATTTCAGAGCGGCCTCCCGAGCGAAGTGTATTGTCTCTGGTGCCGCTTTGCTAGATGTCCATCGAGAATTTTGCGAACTTCCTCGCCTACGAAATTACCGTTGGCTTGTTTCCGGAGTGACAAGTTTCTACGCTATCCACGGTGCCATCGCCTTAGCATCATGCTTATTAGATGAGCCTAAGGCATTAGATTTGTCTCCTTACCGAACCGGTTTTGATGAGGCTGTTACGCGAATACATAATCTTTACAACAAGAGTCCGATCTGCGCTAAGGCTTACTCTATTCTTAGTCACATTCAGTAAGTGGCCCCCTTCACTTCAGCCCAACACTCAAAAGGCTGTGTTCTTTTCTGTGGATTTGTGGATTAAGACGTTTTTAATCAGAACACTACTCTCCACTGACCGACCTTCGCTTCCGAATTTTGGAGACTGTGACTTCGGAGCAACCTTCGACGACTGGATTGATGGCGCCCAATGGCTGAACCCTGATTCTATCGACTGGGTAGGCTATCTTTGTCCGTAAAAGCCCGGAGTTTATCATTCTAATCTTCTGACAGGAATTCTGGGACAGTATCCTTAATACTGGCGCAGGAACAAGTGCCCCTGGAGATAGGTGAAACGCTACCTTGTTGCATTTAGTACTTAGTTACGCGTGGGCGTCTTGCAAGGGACAATTTGCTTGGAAGTAAGAGTCCTTACCCATTCAAGAGAAAGCCGTGCACAAGCACTCGCGGAGCACGGTTTACAATGGCAACCACTGCGACAGAATTAAGGCATGTCTAAGGAACTGCCTCGTGGTAAGAACGGATGAATACGCTTATTTTGGAAGCTGAGTGAACTACCTCCTCACGCTGAGAACTAATTGAACGACCTTGTTCGGCCGAAATAGTCATACCCGGATCGGGCTGCCCGCGCTGTATGCTTCCGGGTCGAACCGCACAACAGCGAAGGCGAGGCAAATCTGTCATTACTGACGAGGAAACTAAATTGTTTTTGTTGGGTGGAGCTTTCACCAGGCCACTCAGAATTTGCACAGGGATGTCAAGATCTAATAATATGCATCGAACTCCTTGAAAATAGAGTCCTCTGTAAATGAACGCTCTTCATCTAGAGGCTGAGCTCAGTGAATCATTTGATTGTGAAAGACGTTTCCAATTCACTAAATAAGTATCTAGTCAAAGTTTAATTACCGATCATTACTGACCATGGACCGGGTGCATTACAATACAGTTGTGCGAGGCTCGCGGTTGCAATCGGAGCATTGAGTCTCAATATTTCGAAGAAAGAAAACAACAAACAAATTATTGATGAACAGATGCAGCATAAAGAATGCAGAAATGTATAGGACAAGATATCGGGAAACGAATCAGGGCAGAGGCAAGCTTGTTCTGTTTGAAATTCACTTGCTGAGAAGCGATGATGAGGACTTATCTTACTTCCTAAGCTTCATGCGGTAAAGCCAGGTGAAGAACCAAATAGCGGCCATGTTGACTAAGCACCAGCCGAGGAGAACCGCCCAATCCCTCCATCGGTCCTGGTGGTAATAATCCAGGGTAGCAGCATAGTCGTCACCATAGCTGTACTTGCAGTAACCGCACGATTCGGTAGCGTTGGGATTGGCGAGATATCCAACATTCTCTGAAAGGAAATTCGCTGCGTAGTCGTAACAGGTGCTGCCCGGAGGCGGGTCGAAGAGGGTCAAGTCAGAATCCTTGCAATGAGCTTTAACTCCATGCAGCACATTTGAAACTGTGCCACCAATGAAGTAGCGAAGAGGATCCACCCAAAATATCCATGGCCGGTAGAACGAATTCATAGCGCTGTGAGGCACCAGGGTTCCCGAAAAGACAGTCAAAGCGACCCAGAAAAGTGAATTAGCATACCCAGCGAGGGTGGGATTTGCGAAGATGGCTGCCATGAGATGACAGAAGCTCGTAGCAAAGAATGACAAAATAAGGAACATGAAGTAGACATATCCCGCAATGCTGGTGGTGTTCGGATAGCCTACGGTCCAGTAGATGCACAAGTACACCAGTGTGTATCCTACCACTTGCCAAGGAATCTCTACCAAAGTCAATGCTGCGAGCATTGCCTTATAGTCATATATGCCGTTGCGTTCACGAGCCTCAAAGATTGCCCATTTGCTGAACCAAATGTTCTGAATATCTGCTGCTGTGGCAGGGATAATCCAGGCGATAATCAGGATAGCAAGCATGTAGTTCTGAAGGCCTTGCACATCAGGACCGGCGTTATAGTAAGAGAAAGCAATAAACAGCTCGCAGAAAACGCATTTGAATAGCTTGCTGAAGTTGTAGGGGCCAGTTCTCCAAACCACTATCCAGTGGCGTTTTGTCAGCTCGACGACCTGAGCCCACAAAGGAAGCGCGTATTTGGCATCGTTAGTACCAGATGGTCGATCCGCCATCGAGTTCGGCGAGCAATTCTGCAAAGCTGCGATTCTTCTCTGAAGTTCGGAGCATTCTTCGGAACTTTCCCATACTTGGGGCCAGTTTTGTGCCGAGGGGTCCTTGTTCGTGACAGTCGAGATGATGAACTCTGCGGGGTTCTCGGAGGGGCCCATGATAGCATTATGACGGGCGAAGTAGTCAATGACATGTTTTGATTCGGGACCGGTCTCTCCAAAGTAGACAGTTTTACCACCGGGGGCGAGAAGCAAAACGTGATCGAACATCTGGAACAAGATTGCAGAAGGTTGGTGAATCGTGCATACAATTGGGAGTCCCTGTTGAGCGATTTTCTTGAGGAATGACACAATCGAGAATGCGGCCTGGCTGTCAAGACCAGATGTCGGCTAAAGAAAAGAAAATTGCAAACATTAGTCTGAGGAAGGCCCAAATGTCAAAGACGGGATTTCTCTTACCTCGTCCAGGAAAAGCAGTGCAGATGGCTTGGCGGCCAATTCAACACCAATGGTCACACGCTTTCTTTCTTCCACATTTAGACCTCCATCACCAGGATCTCCAACGACGGCGTCTGCAATAGGTCCTAGCTCCAGCAGCGAGATGATATGTTCCACATAGCTGAGCTTTTCCGCAAGGGGGGTGCTTGCTGGTTGACGAAGCTTGGCCGAGAATACTAAAGACTCCCTGACAGTTGCCATGGGCTCGTGAACATCTTGCTGCATACAGAAACCGCATGAACGGGAGAATGCGCCATCAAGCGGTCGGCCACTCATCAGCATGTTTCCTTCGACACGGCCAGTAGATTTTCTTTGCGAGATGGTGTCAAGTAAAGTGGTCTTGCCAGCTCCAGAAGCGCCCATCAAAGCTGTCAGCTGACCTGGTTTCACATAACCACTGACACTGTTGAGAAGCTGTTTCTCACTTCCCTCCACATTGACGAAGTAGGACACATCTTTGAAAGAAAACGCGCCTTGATTGGAATCAGCTTCGCGGCCTTCCTTGGTCTCCAGGAGAGAGGGGCTTGTTTCTTCATTTTGAGTGGCGGATGAGCTTGATGAGATGGGTTGCAACATTGGCGGTGACTGTGCGATGTGTTCGATGTCCTCCTTTGGCCTTTCCGGAATTGCCAGTTGGGGGATGTCTTTGACACCCCGCTTGAAAACAGGGCCACCGGTACCTCCACTCTCACCAGTCATGAAAGTAAGGCCGATTGCGGTGAGAACCACGTAGATGAACCACATAACCACGATAATTCCCCAGTTTCTCCACAGGTGAGACCGATGGAACTCATAGATGATGCTGAGATAGGTAGAGCCAGGGACGGTATCAGATCCTTTGACACTGCCAGCGATTGAACAACCTTGATACCGCATATTATCATATCCAGCTCCATGTGGAATCATCTGCTCGGGGGTACAAGTCAAAGTGATGTCGGCGAACTCATTACCCATAAGCGCTTCGAGTGCCCATGGGGACGGCGAGATTCTTCGGATCCAAGAGCCCCATCTATGCATAGTAGGCACTGGGGGCCCATATCCGGCGTAAGTCAAGCAAATTGGCATTGCAGTACCTGCCATAAAGAAGGCAAAATTGAGACTTGGGGCCCAGGCGCCCAGCATGCGGAAAAGACTTGAGACGGCAGAATAGTGGGTGAATAGCACCAATGCAAAAATCCAGAAATCCGAAGCCGACTTGTGAAGACCGAGCATGAAGTAGTAGCAGCATGCGAACACCAGTGACTGGAAAATGGCCACAGGGATGTCTGCAATAGTCTGGGCAATAACGAACGAAACGGGGTGAATAAATCCCAATTTGTGTTGCTTGACGAGGATTGATCTTGCTTGAATGGTCGAAGAGACCTCAGCCAATGCGTTCAAGAAGAAGTAGATAAGAGAAAAGAAAATAGCGCCTCCCTTCTCAAATGAGCCGGTTGCGTTCTTTGGTGCCATGAAGTAGGCAGAGCCATTGATCACCGCGTTCACAGCATTGAGGAAGAGCACGATATAGAAGTCGCGTTGATTTTTCCAGAGCAACTGATAGTAGCGCCTGACTGCCACCAAACTCTGACCCCAAATAGGCATTGGTTGGAAAGCGCCAGAAATCTTTGCCGAAGAATGCACCCGATTAACTTCCTCCTGGAAATCCGCAAGCCTGTTCGTGTCTGGTGAGATTATTTGCCGGTATTGCGCAATATCTCCCTGGAGGACCCGATAATACGGACTTTTGATGAAAGCTTCGGCGAATTCATCGGGTGTCTGGGGAACAAATCCTTCGTGATCCTTGCGGACGACTCGTTCGGATGGTGCAGTGACTGCGGTGAGGAAGTCTGGAGTGGTCTGTCGATCCCACATGTGGAATCCGAGGCTGATGAAGTGGGTTTTGGCATCCTGTGCTCTTCCCGAGAAGATCATCTTGCCTTCGTACATAACCAAGACTCGATCGAAACACTGGTCGTACATGGAGTTAGAGGCCTGATAGATGGTCACAATGTTGGCCATGGATGTTTCTCTGGAGATCTCCTTCAAAAGTCGCAGGAATTGAAGTGCAGAGGAACTATCCAAGCCTCGAATCGGGTTATCCCAGCAGGCAACGGCAGGGTTAGTCGCCATCACCTCGGCCAAGGACACTCGCTTTCTCTCGCCGCCCGAGACACCACGGACAAATGAGTTACCAACAATGGTATTTTTCGTGTGTGACATGCCCAGGCTCCCCAAGAGACGATCGGTCATGTCTTGTGAAAAGGTCTCCGTGTTTTGCCCATTGTATTTGGCAGGTTTCCGCAGTCGCAGTCCAAAGTCGAGAGTATGTTTGACAGGAAGGGTAGGGTAATGAATGTCGTCCTCGGCGTTGTATATAACTTCGGAGCCATATTTTTTCTTCATGTCCTCGGCTGAGATGGATGCATAGGACACTTCGCCATTGACTTCTGCATAGGATGACCTCTCGTTGGATAAAACCTTCAATGTTGTCGAACAACCAGAACCGGGCTGTCCAAGAACCAACAGCGTCTCACCGGGAAATACAACACCTGAAACACCTTGGATAATTGGCTTGAGACCCTTTTTTCTGTTCCCGATGAGGCGATACGCCAGATGCAAAGGGAATTTGGCGACTCCTTCGAAGATTGCTGGCAAGTCGAGGACGGTTCTGACACCTTCTCCGTTGCCAAAGGCGCTGACATTTTCAAAGACGATACCCAACCCTCTACCTTGGGTTCGATAGACTGGGAGATTGTCCGAAGCCATTGTGGCTTCACAGTTATCGCCAACAAGGAAGGAGCGAGGATAGATGTATCCCAAAACACCAGTTGCTGAAGGACGCAATAGTAAAGTCGAAGTAGATGATCCTTTTTTCGCTGTGTTCAAAATACGAAGAGCCCAACCCCTTCTTATATATCAAATTCCGTTCCCAATCGGAAAAGAATAAGTTCTAGCCTCAGGTAAGCCTAAAAATACGTATCTCCGAGGGATTGGTAATGGCTAGCCTGTGGAGTCCGACCCGATCTGAGAAACACAAACCTGCATGCGATGAACCGACCGCACTATCAATCAGATGACTTCTAGAAGGCTTCCATAGCCTTCTAGCTGCGTAAAACTCATAATCGAGTGTTGACCTTTCCGAAGACGTTACGCTATCTCCGACGGGATCGGAGACGACCCGGATGATCCACATACCTATTTAGGCTGCGCTTCAAAGCTTGAGGCAAATAAAACTCTGTTGATAGTCTAAATTCGAGAAAGTCACTGTCTGCAGATTGCAGATGCCGTAACTTAGTGTTTGTCTCGCTTGCAGTTCGAAGGACTCTAAGTGGTCGGCTTTACCCTGGAGACAGGATCCGTTATGCATAGGTAGCAAGGCAGATGGGGTGGCTCCCTCAGGCACTAATTGTCGCCCACAGTCGACCAATGAGCTTTTGGACCTCCCAATTACTATATCTGACACCTCAATACTAGATTACAACCAGTATATGTATTATGAACTGGTTCTGCCCATACGTATCCACATGGGGTGGAGAACTCACGTGAACGTCCTTGTTTCTCAGAGGATCTGTAGATATGATGGTGAATTGCGGGGCATGATAAACGAACTAGTGGCGTGAGGTGCCATGAATGCCTCAGGAGTGTGCGGTATTTTTCTTCATGAGAATGTAGCTAGAGTATTCATCTACTCGTTACGCTGTAGTTCTTACCATATTTACTGATTCATAGTATAGCTTCAATGGTAATACGCAGTGTGTCTGTATTGCTGCGCACAGAATGTCTCTATGTCAGAAAATGCTGGATTTTTTCATAGACTGCTAATTCATATACTCAGCATTTACCCCACTTCAAGACTTACGTCAACAAGATCACTTGAAGCAGCTATCTAGATACACCTCAGGGTTTGTCGAGATGAATACATATGGCGTGCTATCAATTGGGGTTGGGAATCCGTGGACCAGTCGGGTCTTGCAGCTCAATGTATGTACAGAAATATTTCACAAAGGATAACAGCGCCAAATGGAGGGCATCAACTTCGCACCAACGGCTTAATTCTCTGTTTGCTATTCCATTAAACGGAAGAAGATCAGACTCTATAGCTCTCTTCTCGTTCCCAGAGCAGTATATTCTTAATTACCCCTCTCATGGCTCCCAGGGTATAATGGAAAAATCTGGCAACTCTGGGCAATTTAGCAGTTCTGACTGGAGTCCACCCCGGTATAGTTGACAGTAAGGTCGCGACAATATTCATAATCAGCGTCTGACATTAACATAGGATCCAGTGAGAGGCCCGCACTTCGTCGGTTCAACCAGGAATAATATAAGCAAGCTTTAGGGTCTTGGTACCCAATGTGACTGTTGTACAGTCTGAAGGAGTCCTGAAATTCGAACCTTTCCATTTCTTCCGCATCTTCAAGTGCAGCTGCAGAATCGAAGCCTCGAGAACGATCGATGATCTCAATAGGAGGAGGTTTGGAGGACTTGGGGCTGCTGCCAGGTATATAGACCCCCAAGCTAACAAGAAGGGCGTGAACAGACAGACCTCTATGAGGCCGCTCCTCTACTGGAAGCACCAATGACCCTCGACCAGTGCTGCTCCAATCATATAGTTTTCGAAGCCCTTCCACAAGAAGAGACTGCTGTTGCTCTAGATATTCTGGATATCTTTCAAATTAAGCGACACATTAGCTACTCATAGGTTTAGATGATTGACAGATGGTAAGAAAAACGTACCCTCTTGGGTAGCTGCTTCTTAAGACCTTTTTCTTAGAAAACTTGCATTCTAGGTCAATTTCTGCGCAACGTTTGCATGGCCAAAGTCCATTACACTTCGAAAAACTGAGCTTTGTCCACCGGACGCATTTGCAATGATGCACTTACTTTTGACTTTGCTCTTTTGCATCCGTCACAAGCATGAGGAACTCGTAGTGGCTGAGAAACTACGGCCGCATTCACTCGCGACCCTTTTGCTAGATTTTTCGAGCTCATTGTCAAGTCAAGTTGAACAGTGAAGGAGATGAAGGAGTTCAATATCATACAACAATCAGAAAAATTGAAGGAAACGCCTCGTCGGACCGGGGTCATATATCCCTTGTGTGAATTTTCGGGGATTGCGATCCCGCAGTGGCTAGCCTTCACACGGCAGCAAATAAGAAACCTGCCCGAAACTTTATCTTGATCTCCGAGGTTTCCGAGAAACAAACGCATATGGCGTTAGGTCAAATCACGTTTCATGCTAGTCAAATACAAGATAATCGGCCTTTTTTTTTTGCCTTGGCCATATTTTGAGACAATCGTCGGTCATTGATAATAAGCGATTAACCAGGTTTTATCACACTCGGGATTGAGATAACGCAAGCCTTGGCAATCCTGGGCGATTCATCCTGTTTCATGAATATTGTGCAAGGTTCGAAGTGTATCTGAAAACAAATGTAGAATTCTCTTGCTCCAAAGTGTCAATGTTGAAACATTCGTTTCGGCTTCTGGAAGGACGTCAACGTGCAGAGTCCTCCTGTTAAATTTGACGCCATCCTTTGTCCAGGGCCAAAAGTATTTTTCCTCTAATCTTTTCCAAACCAGGTTCTATAACCCTGGAAAACCTGTATGAGCATTGTTCTCCCCAAATTCGACAATAGAGCTTACCAGAGTCATCCGACATAGAGCGTAAGTACAAGCAGCAATGGAGTTAGTGAACTGATTAAGAAGGACCGATTCAAGCGTGGTACTTACCAGCAGTGAGTCCATAGGTGGAGATGAGGTAAGGCCACATCACCCATCCACTTCTCTTGGTCTGCATAGATCGAAAGAGTGGGTGATGGTAAGCTTAAGAGCCGCCAAGTGGTCAACGTATCATTCAGCTACGCACCTTCCACCACATACGCTTGCCGTCATTTTTTTGGAATAGACGTTGGTAAAATGGGACACGGTTCTCTCGGTAAACAAACCAAGGGCTATTGTAGAGTCAATAGGGTGAAAGAACTTGGACATGAGGAGATATATACCGGGCGAGCCTGGGGGTGGTTCGAAACACCATGGTTGGAGCACGAAGAAGAAGCAGAAGAAGAAGAAGGGGGAAGAGTGTGAGATATTATCAACAGGTTTGGTGTCTTCTCTGCTTCTCAGGACGTTATATTATTTCAAGTTTCGATATCCGAGGTCTCCGAACGGAGATAACCTTGAGTAACAACAAGTAAGGAACCCACGGGGATCCACTTGTCACTAAGTCCGTGGTGGTGCGTGGTCCACAATCGGTATCTGAACTTCAAGGTAAAACCCGATGAGAAAAGGCAATGAAAAAGCGTTCTGCTTTTCATTCTTTTCGTGGTCGGCCTTCTCGTCTCTCAACCACACGTTGATTAGTCAATGAAACGCACCCGGAGACGTCTAGGAGTTTGTCTTTTCCAGATACACTTCAAATTCCATTCACTGGATTTGATGTCCATTTCCTCTTGACAGGTTTACCCGCGTGAGCTGATCGAACTTTCTAAATCGATGCTTTTTTTTTCGACCTCAGAAACTTGTTGGATCCATTGGATGCAAACAATCATGACTCATTACAAGGACCAAGGTGAACCAGAAACATCAACTACCGGACCTCCTGACAATGGGGAAGCGATCAACAGCAATGAAAAGAGCAGAGGATATAATGTTCTTATTTTGGGGGCATCCTACGCTGGTATGGCGGCTGCATCTACTTTGCTCGCATTGAAAGAGGGCCGAGCTATGCCTTTGGCAGCATATGGCAAATACACCCACCTGAAACAGGCACCACGAATGCCTAGTCTCAAATTGACGTTACTTGATGAAAGAGACGGTTTCTGTGAGTGAAGAAAGCAGATAATTTAAATTTGGTGAAGTGTGCTTTGTCAGTTCTAACTATAAATTGCCCATTAGTTCATACCGTGGGAACTCCACTCGCACACATATCGACAAAGCAAGCTGCCCACATGTGGAAACTATACAGTGGATTCTCCAGACTGGAAAGATCTGGTGTGAATTTCATAAGAGGCTCAGCTGTTCAGCTCGATGCTCCGCGTCAAAACTTACGCTATCGTGGTGTAAATGGTACGGAGCATTTCATATCCTACGACTACCTGCTTGTCGCAACTGGCATGCGGCGTGAATGGCCAGTTGTACCCCGCTCTAGTAGCTTCTCTGGTTATTTCAAAGATGCTGTTAGTTCTCGGAATTTGATTGCAGCAGCTGAGAAGCTTGGAGTGGCCGTGATTGGTGGTGGTACGTGTATCTCCTCCGAACCGTCCAGCTCTGCCTTTGCCCCTGGCTTTGATGAAGACTACCTCTGACTCTTATATTGATTCTCTCTTTATAAGGTGCCGTCGGGGTAGAGTTTGCAGGAAAGATTAAGCAATACTACCCTCAATCTCAGGTAACTTTGATTCATTCACAAGATCAACTACTCAAAAATGAGCCTCTTCCAGATGAGTTCAAAACTCAGGCTTTGAAGTTACTACAAGAACAAGGCATTCGTGTAATTTTCAACCAACGACCAACAGTGACTCAAGTTGAAGAGCGACGTTTTGAGATCAGGTTTGCGGATGGTAAATTTCTGCTGGCCATGTCGTGATGGCTGCAGCGCAGATCAAACCATGATCATCTTTTTTTGGCAAAGTCTGTTCTTAGAGAGGACGGAACCATCATGGTGGATAGGCAGTGAGCAAGAAAGGAAAACCTGATTCTAAGCAACCAATCTAACGGTTAACCACCGACAGAGGATACTAGGAGAACCTTATTTGAGCGGTCGTGCATTCGCTGCTGGTGATATCGCAACTCATCTTTCGATAAGGCTTGGGGGCAGTGCAATGGTCACAGGAAGCGTGGCAGCTGCTAACATCTATGCCTCCATAGTAAGAGGCCCGAATAGTGAACATCAACTGATTCTGGAAGACTCGCCTATGCTGTGTTATCAACCAAAAATGGCACTCTCCATTGGCAACAACATGGTATCATATTCGGGACAGGGCTCTCCAATTCAAAGCGGCCGAGCTCTGGCTTATTCATGCTTCGGGGAAGATTTGGGATGGCAGAGTATGTTCCCCCTAGTCTTTTTTCGTGATACTTCGACGGATTACTGGGTACTGACAGGCAGCCCTTGAATTTAGGGTCACTTGATAGCATTGAACTTGGCGAATATGCTCCAAGGGTCCTGGTTGGTCCATTTCCCAAGCTCATTTCTCCCTCGATGGTTTGATCTGTTGCGTTTCATGGAGATCTCACGATGGTAGCATTCTAACGAGTCGGACATTTTTCTATTTACTTGCAGAATGTCAGTCATTGTATCCTTTAATATTGTTGTGTCTTTTTCGGAATAACTTACGGAAGATGCGTTTCGTGTAATTTACGTCCATTGATTTTAAGCTAAATATGGTACTGAGACCAGTTGATTGAACACTACAAACCCACTTATCTACGAATGAAGGGGTAAAGAAGAGTTGTCGGAGGTATGGCTGTGGGAAACAGGGGGAGGAGGCCAAATACAGATTAGGTGTCGCTACAAATGTATTTTCGCAAGAGAGAATCGGATCCATCGGAGATAAGTGACCGAAATGAACTGGACTCCTTTCGATTTCTCCGAGGCGGTGGCGGCACGCCCAGGCTTCAGATTCCCTCTTTACTCCGTATATACTACGATCTCATTTCCTCCATCATCATGGAAACCCAGAACGGGCTTTCTCCGCTCTGTTGCATTTCCGAGACAGCCTTCTCCGACTAGTCTGTTGGATGAATGCCTTATCATGGCTGCCGTCACCCAGGAGAACGCGGCGGCAGCTAACGGTGGATCGGCCTCCACCCGACCGGGATTCTTTAAATGGGATAGCAAAGCAAGACGCTCGGTCAAACGGCGCCCCCGGCAGCCCGTCAGCTGTGAGCCATGTCGGCATTCTAAGTTGAAATGCGACCGTCGACATCCTTGCATCTCATGCAAACGTCGAGAATGCGTCGAGGCTTGCAGCTATAGGGGAATATCAAAAGTAACAAACCAGCCCAACGGCGCACTTGAGATCGAGAGACCAGCACCTCAGCTTTCGTCTGAGCCTGTAAATCCACCTGTACAGGCCAGACCTCTGTCCACAACACCGGCTTCACGTGGGATCGGGAGTGCATCACTTCAGGTCACTGGAACACCTTCATATGCAAAACAACAGAACCACGATACTCACGCTCACGACACTCACGCACAATGGGATGCCCTTCTGCAACGACCCATCCACCTAATGTGGAGTCCAAATGATTCCACCTTAGAAACCGGCAACATTTGCTTCCCATCCCCTTTGGGCCCAACCATGTCTAGGAACGAGATATTGGCTATCCTACCACCTGCGCCATGTTGTGACTATCTCGTCACGGAGTACTTCTTGCGTCTTTCTCCGTTGTTCCATATCCTGCACGGTCCGACATTTCAAAAGCAGTATAATGCATTCCGTCAAAATCCCTCGGACGCAGAGTTATCGTGGATCGCGTTATTCTTTTTGATGTGCTCGGCTACTACGAATACTATGGAGAGCGATAACCGTATTTTGGGTGATATATACCCAATGGCTGCAGCCACCAATGGCTTGGAGATGATTGCACACCAATTTCGCACCGCTGCAATGATTTGCCTGTGGCAAGACCAATTTTTCATCCGTCATACTATCAGCACTCTGGAGGCCGTTCTGTTACTTGTTTTTACCATTAGCAATAACGAGGGTGCCGAGCGCTCCTGGACTTTGCTAGGTGAGTACCCGCCAATTCTGCCCACATTGAAGTTAGAATACCAAAAAAGGATTTCTAGGTATGGCTCTCAACATCGGTATTGCGTTGCGCTGTAATACCGAGTCAAGCTCTCAACAACTGAATTGTGTTGACATTGAGCGTCGTCGCCGTTGCTGGGCCGGAATCCTCTTATTGCACACCTACCAGGCGACCTCTTTTCAAGATATAGATATGTCTGCCTTACTCAATATCAACGCGATCATGCCCGCCAACGTCAATGATATCGACATCAAACAGGATAGAATCCTACCGCCTTCTAGTACCCCCACACAAATGTCTGTGATGCATTTCAAAATCAGCTTGTTTCAACTTTCCACGAAGATCTGCCGCCATCTTTCTGGCGAGTCTAGGGCAAATGAAGCCACCCTTCGCCTCTTGGATAGCGAAGTTGCAGAGGGGCAACGTCAATGGGACTCTGCTTTCCTTCTTGATGGATTTCCAAGTTTGCTAGACCCAGCAGGTTACGCTCATTGGTGTGTTCTACAACTATATGCCCACCAGCTTTATCTCCTTTTACATCGGCCGTTTTGTAAGCGAGGTGAACCTTACTTCCGGTCTGCCTCGCAGTCGAAGTGTATCGCGTCCGGGGCAGCGTTGCTCGATATTCATCGGCAGCTCTGTCAAAACCTGCGTCTACGACACTACCGATGGTTAGTATCAGGCCTGACAAGCTTTTACGCAATCCATGGCGCAATCGCTTTGGCATCATGTCTACTTGACGCGCCGGATGTGTCGGACTTATCGACATATCGTGCCGGCTTCGATGCGGCCATTGCACGTATTGAGAGTCTCCAGAACAAGAGCTCTATCTGCGCTAAGGCTTATCCTATTCTTCGGCATTTACAGTATGCGTTTGTTTCTTCTGCTATACCGCTCCTCGATACAAATCACACTGATATATCATGAACAGAATCTTAGTCTCTTCGGACAGCTTCGAATCTTCCAGCTCGCGAGATTTTGACTTTGACACCACGTTCAATAACTGGATTGATGGAGCTCAATGGCTGAATCCAGACTCGGTCAACTGGGTGAGCTGAGCACCCCGACTTTAGGATATCGTGCGGAACTAATACTGGATCTCGGACAGAATTTCTGGGACAGCATTTTGAATTCGGAAGCAGATTAATGGATCCTACTTGTTCGGCCGATATGGCTGACTTTAACTAAGAGACTTGAGGTCTTGCCCGGAAATGATAAGCTTGCATCGTACGGCGATGGATCTGCCGCCTCGTAAAATAGCAGCCCGGACAAATTCGTACACAGAGGTATCGGCTGGTGCCTTTGCAAACCGGCCCTCGATTCTCCTCGGCCTTGAAATGGTGAGTTGACGGTGCCAGTATCTTGTAGATGACTAAGAAGAAGCGTTTTTTGTTTGACCTCAAATATTGAACAGTCATTGGAAAGTCTTATTACAAGAGCGATGCTCATCAAAATCGCCAGCCTTCACATTCAACGTCCAATATCACCAGGGGCGTGTCAAGCTTGAGCGATTCGGCCTCTCAATGACCAAAATATCAAGGATCAAGAATCATTGGAAAGCAACAAAAACCTCCCTCACCGCAGCAATGAGGGATGGTATGAATAACTTGCCGGGGTGAGTTCTTCTCATGCACAGTGTCAACTCTGCTACGGCTTTCCAAATTGATCAACAATACTAAGAAATAATACCATCATATGCGAAACTCTGACTACCGCTACCAATATAAGCATTCTTTGATAACTTCCTACGCACCTGCAAGACCTCTGAAGTATAAGTCGATGAACGTGGAAATCCCAAGTCTTCAAGACTGCCATCAGACAGAAAGCAACGTTGATTGGGACAAGTGGGGCAAATGGCATAGCTTGTACGCCAGCAGTCCTGCTTCGCTCTGAGATCATCGCTTTCACGCCCTTAGTGCTGTGCATGAATTATACGAGGTTAAATGTCACTATACACAGCCCAGCACACTCGTGATTAGCAGCTTGTCACTGTATAATTTCCCATTCATTTGTTGTTGGTCCCGTCGCTTTTTAGTAGACACTATCAGCAAGAGAATGCTCGCAGTTTAACTCGATTCCAAGTTAAGAATTCTCACTGAAATGTCATCCATGGTTACCATGTGCTTTTTCCCCAATCCAGATGATGACGAAGATGACGGTGATCCGCAACCCCGTTATGGCGCTATCGGTGAAATTTGATTCGCGCAAATGACAACATCGTGTATAATTAGTACTCATTCGAACATCATCCATTTCTTCCAAAGTGCAATTAGAAGGGCCACGCCTTCGTTTCCAGAACCATTCTTCCGAATTGGGGAGAAACACTTCCAGTTCGAGTCTGGGTTTCCCACGTTCCATGACGTACCGCCATCCGTGACGCGCGCCCCCTCAACCCCTCAGCGTCAAATAATTGGAGTTTCATTCACAATATTCATGGTTAACAGAGTCGCCATACCATTTTAAGCTCCGCCTCAAAACTTTCCCTGTCCCCCCTCTCTGCGTGCCGTATAACCAGAACACAATCCCATTGCCACATCTCAAATAACATCATGCCACCCAGGCACGCCCTCCCACCGCATCCAAAATGTCGCACCTCGAGCAGGTGCCGGCGACTCTCTTCCAAGCCGGTCCTGGCAACCAAGTGCTGGGGATCGCCATCATCGTGTTCATGGCGATCGCACTATACAATGCCGTCGAGCTAGGAATTCTCATCCCACTCAGTTTCCGCCGCTATCACAGTCTATATTTCTGGGCACTCCTCACCTCCGCCCTCCTGGGAGTTATCCCAGCAACAATCGGTCCAGCATTTCAATTCTTCTCAATCGGTCCACTATGGCTATCGCTAGTCCTATCCAATATCGGATTCGTGATGATGGTCCCGAACCAATCCATCGTCCTCTACTCCCGCCTCCACCTCATCTCACAGAGTCGCATTGTCCTCCGGTCCGTGCGGTTTTTGATAATGGCCAGTCTATTCTTCATTCTCGTCCCAACAATCACCCTTAACATCGGCTCAAGCTACGTGCTCACGCCAAGCTGGAACCGAGGCTTTCAAGCGATAGAACGAATTCAACTCACCTGGTTCTCGGCACAAGAAACGCTGATCTCCACAATCTACATCTATGACACGGTCCGATTGATCCGATTGAGCCCTAACGACGACAAGAAGCGACATAAGATATTATACGAGTTGCTTGCGATCAACGTGGCTGCTATCGTGATGGATACGAGCCTGGTGGTTCTGGAGTATGTGGGGTATTATTTCACGCAGGTGATTCTCAAGGCTATGGTGTATAGTATCAAGTTGAAGCTTGAGTTTGCTGTTTTGGGCATGTTGGTTTCGCTTGTACATTCGAACGGGTCGCAAGGGGGTTTGGCTTGGCAAGCTGATTGTCCCTCCTCTGGGTGGTCGTGATTTGTGATATCCCGGGCCATATATTTGTTTTTAGATGGGTACCGGACTGTTGCTGACAAGTACAAGTTAGCTGTCGTATTATTATGCAAGCATAAAATTATAATACAATGGTTGTACACGCCATAGGGTTGTACACTAGAACGTGGATTCTCGGGGAGTCAAATGAATAGGTCCCTGAGACTAGAGATAACCATCGACACGCATCTTCCGACGATTACTAATTTGTCAAACGAGGTGTCGATTCCTAGCATCGCTTTACCCTTTAGCTGGGACGAGAACTTCACCACCTAGGGCCTGCAAGACCGTCGGATCGCACACCAGCCCCGCAGTGCTGAGCCGCCAACGCCCCGCAAAACGCGGAGGTGGAGCTGGCATTTGAGGTGGACCGACGCCGTCGGATACGAGCCGATGAATTCCTTCCGAAGCTCACTTACGTACCTTTAACACTTAGCAAAGAGATGGACATCGATCTGAAAGTGCGGGGCATGAGAGAATGGCTGGACAGTTATATAAACCGCGGTTCCCATCCGCCCTGACGCCAGCCATTTTCAAGGATCATCCCTACACACCATCATGCTTGGAAAGATTGCCCTAGAAGAAGCCTTCGCGCTACCGCGATTCAAGGAGAAGACTCGTTGGTGGGCAGGCTTATTTGCGACGGATGTGGATAAGCATGTCGCCGAGATCAACGACGTTGATTCCATTCGGTTAAACTTCGCCGAGAAGCACGGCGTCGGCCTTCAGATTCTTTCATACACAGCGCCGGGCGTGCAAGATATTTGGGATCCCAAAGATGCCCAGGCTCTGGCTATTGAGATCAACGATTATATCGCGGAGAAAGTGAAAGCGCATCCTGATCAGTTCGCTGCATTTGCGTATGTCCCACTATCCCCGTTTCATAGACACAATCCACCTAACAAGACCAGTACACTATCAATGCACGACCCCAACGAAGCAGCTCAAGAGCTCCGCCGCTGCGTAACCCAGCACGGTTTCCTCGGCGCCCTAGTAAACGACACGCAACGCGCCGGTCCCGACGGCGACGAGATGATCTTCTACGACAACCCCTCCTGGGATATCTTCTGGTCAACCTGCACCGAACTCGACGTGCCCCTGTACCTGCACCCGCGCAACCCAACAGGAACAATCTACGAGAAACTCTGGGCAGACCGGAAATGGCTCGTCGGTCCGCCGCTCTCCTTTGCACAGGGCGTCTCCCTTCACGTCCTGGGAATGGTAACGAATGGGATATTCGACCGACACCCGAAACTCCAAGTAATTCTAGGCCATCTAGGCGAACATATTCCCTTCGATATGTGGAGAATTAATCACTGGTTCGAAGATCGGAAGAAGTTGCTTGGATTGCAGGAGACGTGTAAGAAGACGATTCGGGAGTATTTTGCGGAGAATCTTTGGATTACTACTAGTGGGCACTTCTCGACTACGACATTGAACTTTTGTTTGGCCGAGGTTGGGGCGGATCGGATTTTGTTCTCGATTGATTATCCATTTGAGACTTTTGAGGATGGGTGTGTTTGGTTTGACGGGTTGGCTTTGAATGAGGTGGACAAGGTTAAGATTGGGAGGGGAAATGCGCAGAAGTTGTTTAAGTTGGGGCCTTATAAGGATTGGAATGCTTGAGGGGTTTGGAGGTTGGATCTAGGAGTGTATGTATGGTTGTCGGATTTTACAAACATAAGGAATTCTATGCATGACATTCGCTCTCGTGAATACATCCTACTTGGTCCATTGGGGTTATGTCAGATTTAGGGTAAATGAATTTAGTGAAAAGAAAATAAGGAAGCACTGCCCTGTAGAGCGGTGTTTGGTCAGATTGCTGGGGTCAGTAAAGATGGAAAGAAAGATAACGAGGTCCTTGCCATACATGGATACAGCGTATGCCATTCTACGAAAGTGCTGAATTTCGGATTCTTGCGTTTGGTCAAGTTCCAGTATTTTGATGAGGGATCCGATTGTTGACGAGCACTGTCCATTCCAGAAAGCCTGGTGCACTTCCATTAGCCTCTCGTACATTCTCGACATTCAGACAGTTCTCTCACTGATGAAATAGGGTAACGTCCATGTTTTTACTTTCTTTGTAACAGTCATAAAGAAGGAATGCAATCACTTGCGCAGCTGTGGGCGCGAGAGCAGGTGTTAAATGTTACCGAGAAGGGTTATTTGCGACTCAGCTCGGGCAAAGTGAAATACGAGGTGAGGATCATTATATAATTCATTGTAAAAGTGTAATTAAGGATATTTAGAAAGAGAAAATTGTTCCGAGATGAGGTGAAAGGATGGAAGATGAAGAAAAGAAAATAGAATTAGGCTAATGAGTTTACCACTCCTCGATCCGAACCGTCGTAAGGGCAGTCGTGAGACAAGGACGTATTCATGGAATCAAGCAGTGGTTATGTCTTCCCCTCGACGTTTGCCTGACAAAAGAAGCAAGAGCGCGACGAGGAACAAAACGTTCCAAATGTCACGCCAACAAGCCTCGCAGACAAAACGCACGTAGAGTTAATGAAGACAACATGTTTCTTCGCACATCGACTAATCAACGTGCCATTGGTAAAGCACGGCAACTTAAGTAGTGCGATCATTCGGTTTTTACATCATCCTCTGGTAAAGGAACATCCATGACTCTTTCGCCCGCCCTTTCTAGGGTTCGTCTACTCCAGGAACGTACGCCTTTGTAAACAGCCTGAGCAGGTTAGTCGTGACCAGTGGATCATGATGCGTCGTACATACCCAGAGAAAGGTGCCAACGCCGACGACAATGACCAACCAGTTGAGAGATCGAGCTCGGTCTCGTCCTGTCGTGCGGCCAGCCAGTATCCCCGAGCGCGGGCTCCAGAACGGAGAAAATACCCAGATCGACCTGGCAATAGACAAAAGACCGAGAGAAGCCACTCCTTTCGCAAGATGGGCAATCCATGACGCGTCTGTGTTAAGCTCCTCTTCCAACTCATAGACATCGATGTCAACGGGGCCGAGATACAAATCAAGGATGGGGTCAGCAACAAAACCAAGAATAAAAACAGTAAACATTAAAATGGCGATGGTGAGGAGGAGCTGTGTGCCAGCACTACTGATCCACCTCGCCCAGGTTAGACGTTGTAACCGATACTGAAAGCCGCAGGTCGGGCACTGCCAGTAGTTCCTCGCGCCGTATCGGGGGTCCGCGTGCCGCCATGTCTGCAGGCAGTTCTCGTGCACATATCTCGAGGAGCCTTTGCATTGGCAGGGGCTAAGCAAGCGGCCGGAGTCTTCCGATTCATACACAACGCGAGGTCTCTGGAGAAATTCCGAGGGCTGGAGGGTGGGCGGAACGGATTCTAGGCAAATTCGACAGACACGAGGAGGGTAGGCCGGATCTGTCGAGTCTGCAGTCTCTGCGAACTCAAAGTCCTGAGCCGGCTCTGGCTGAATTGTCTCGTCATCGGACATGGGAAAGATGAGGGAAGTTTGTGTGAAAAAGCTCCACTGCATTTATGGGAAGTGGCCTAACCCGATGGAGCTCACCGCCTTGGCAGCTCACACCTGAGCTTCCCCCAAACGTCACCCTCGTCTGCCTACACCTTCATCTCTTTAATTTCAATCCCTCGCCGTGTTTTTTGATCAGACATCAAATCATGGCTGACCGATACTCCTTCTCCCTGACAACCTTCTCGCCCAGGTATGTGCCCTTTGGTCCAATGATTGACGACGACTAACATCTTTGAATAGCGGCAAGCTGGTGCAGATTGGTAAGATCAACAAATCGGATCTGAGGAGCACGCATTAATGAACTCACAGAATATGCCTTGAACGCTGTCAACCAGGGTGTCACAGCCCTCGGCATCAAAGGTACCCCCCAATCAACGACTTCGCTTACCTTTCCATCACTGACCACGACAGCTACCAACGGAATTGTCCTGGCCACCGAAAAGAAATCCTCCTCGCCTTTGATCGATCCGCCTTCTCTCTCGAAAATCTCGCTGATCACTCCAGATATTGGAATGGTGTACGCCGGCATGGGTCCCGACTACCGGGTTCTAGTGGACAAGGCGCGAAAGGTTTCACACACGGGCTACAAGCGCATCTACAACGAGTACCCGCCCACACGGATACTGGTGCAAGACGTGGCGCGCGTGGTGCAAGAGGCCACGCAGTCCGGAGGTGTTCGGCCGTACGGTGTCAGTCTGCTGGTTGCAGGCTGGGACGAAGGTGTCGAGCCTGAACAAGGCCAGGGCGGCAAGACAGGCGGTATTCTCAAGGGCGGACCTAGTCTGTACCAGGTTGATCCTAGTGGCAGTTACTATCCTTGGAAGGCGACGGCCATTGGCAAGCACGCTACCAGCGCGAAGACTTTCCTTGAAAAGCGGTACACCGAGGGTCTGGAGCTGGAGGATGCTATCCATATTGCGTTGTTGACACTCAAGGAGACGATTGAGGGCGAAATGAACGGGGACACAATAGAAATCGGTATGTTGTCATGTTTTTGCGAGGTTGAAGATAGAAGCTAACGGAAGTAGGAATTGTTGGCCCGCCGGCGGACCACCTGTTGGGCTACGAGGGTGTTGAGGGTGCTCAGGGACCCCGGTTCAGGAAGTTGACTAAGGAGCAGATCGAGGACTACTTGACCAATCTGTGAGCAGCTACAATGGGAATGACTTTGTTGTGATGACCTAGCAAATGAGAAACATTCATAAATGTTCACGATCCGTATCTAGTCTTCATCGCCCAAGCTTATTCCATGGTATTCGGCTGCACCTGCGTTCTGAAGGAGAACGAGAGTTGCCCGTAAGCTGTAGCAAGGACTCTCTTGACCTTTTCCGCACCTTTCTTGGCCTCTTTATATTCCCCACGCAGACCTTGCACCTTCAATCCCTCAACGTATTCGAGCGATTCTTACAACGAGTAGGGGTGTTTGTCCAAACAGGAACAGAAAGACATTGCTTACTCACTGCTAGCTTTAGACAGCCCAAGATGCAGCGGCAACACACAGAGCAGAAAATACAACACATATCGCAAAATGAAGACTACTCATCCGATTGTATCCTCGCGTATTCTTGAATGGTTAAAACTTTGAACTGCACTGTAGATCTGTCATTTTTCTTACCGGACTGCTCGCATTTCTCTCATCAAGCAGGGTGCTAGACCTATCTCACCGATGGATATTTGCATAATAATTCCACAAATGGCACGGCTTGTTACCCATACCGTAGCTGTAAGGCAGCAAGGGAACATGGTGCGCCTTGGTAAAATCTCCAAATAGAGAATCCGCTTCGCCTACTAAACCCTCAAACCCACCCTGCGCGAATTGACAATAGCAGCTTCCATGTAACCCAGACATACAAATGACATTCTAGGTCAACAAAAGCCCCAATACTGATTCCAATCCGTGCATGCTACAAATCAGTCACACATCCGCCTAGGCAACCAGTCTGTGTGACATGGAGAATGCCCACCCTCGACCCATTCTCATTAAGCCTTGGCCCCCCCCACGACACCCCTCTACCATGACCAAATAGAAGTCATGATCGACCCACCCCAAGACCTCCTAGACGGGATATCTGGCGCACTAGCCTCAGAAGGCGACGTCCTCCAAATGACACTAGTGACGTTCATCGGATTATCATGCTACAACGTCGCGGAACTAGTCGTCCTCGTGCTATCTACATTCCGACGCTGGCAAGGCCTCTACTTCTGGTCGCTCCTCGTATCGGGATGCCTAGGCGTAGTGCCGTACTCGATAGGCTTCCTGATGAAGTTCTTCACACGCGCCGACTCGGTCTTATCAGTTACTGTGCTCACGATCGGGTGGTGGACCATGGTCACCGGACAGTCGATCGTATTATACTCGCGGCTCCATCTTGTGTTGCGGGATGAGAAAGTCCTCCGTCGAGTGTTATGGTTGATTGTGGCCAATTTCTTCTTACTGCATGTTCCCACGACGATCTTGACCTACGGGGCGAACATCGTCCATAGTGGGGAGATTGCATGGGTGCAGGGGTATAATATTATGGAGAAGATTCAGTTGACCGGGTTCACGATTCAGGAGAGTCTGATCTCGACACTGTATGTAATTGAGACGGTGAAATTGCTTCGGATCGGGGCTGAGTCGGCGACGCGTCCTGATACACGATCGATCATGTATCAATTGATCGGGATCAACTTTGCCATCATTGCCATGGATCTGCTCCTGCTAGGACTGGAGTATGCCAATTTCTATGCAGTGCAGATCACGCTGAAGGGGTTTATATACTCGCTGAAACTCAAGCTTGAGTTTGCGGTGCTGGGCAAGCTGGTTGATTTGATTCAGGGGTCGAGACATCCGATGTCAATTGCCATTGCTGATACGCTGCCGTTGTGTTCGTTCACGCATCAGACGGCGGATCAGGACGATGATCAGCCCGAGGTGGAGCCGAAACATGGGGAGATTGTGGAAAGTAGGGCGTTTGTAGAGTCCAGAAATCACAATAATTAATCCTTGTCAAGTAAAGCCTCTTCCAACCATTCGTATTCGCCTTCCGAGTCCTCATCTTGACTGTCGGCGATTTCATTCTCAGCTTTGCGCTTGCGACTAGGTGTAGGGTCGGGAGATTTGATTTCGTTTTGTCCTTCCACCTCGTGGAAGCCGTCCTGTACGTGTCAGTAAGGCCTCAGTAGGTTCGAGATCCAATAGACTCACCGACTCGATCCGAAATTGGACGATCAACTCCGGCAGTCGAACTGGTAACGTCTTCCCACTCCGCTTGGTAACCTCGGCAAACCTCGCGTCTGGGAGATCACGATACAAGACAATGCGCGTCTGGACGTTAGTCTCCCAGGCCCCGCCCGCAACAACAGGATGCAACGTCGCACGCGGCTGGCCTTTAATCTTAGTATGAGTCTGATTCACAGCCAGCACTGCAATATTACGAGCTGCGAGACGTGCGAGATGAGTAGCCAACTCGCTAGCGACATTCCATTTCCGATTCAGAAGCCATTGCAGCTGGGCCTTATCGGCGATTTTGCCCTGGGTCAGCCGTTCCTTGAGCTCTGCGGCATTGGGAAAGTAAGATGGAAAAAGAGACGAGACTGAGTCGATGACAATGAGCGAGGTTTCTTCCGGCGGGAACCCCTTGGGTGGACGCATCAAAAGTGCTAAGAGATGTGGGAGCGTATGTGCCCGGAAATGAATCACGCTGTCCAGGCTGGCTGTCATTGCCTGGATTCTGTGGACGGGTAATGGCGAGCCCGTGTCTGGATGGAGAGTGAGCTAGATGCCATCTACTGGGAGGAGTCACGTACCGATCCAAACGACCTTTCCACCATCACGAATTGCTTGCGCGGCAATATTGAGACTATTCCGGATCAGTTTGATTTGATAGAATCAAGAAAGAAACTCACGCGAATGAGGTCTTGCCCGCGCCTGGTGGCCCGAATACCTCGGCCACCTGTCCGCGCAGGATGCCCCCGCTCCCTTGATCCAGATCATCAAGGGCTTCGTCCAGACGCGTTAATCCTGTGCTGATGGGGATTCTGGTCGATGCTGAGGCGTTGAGAGACTGCGAGGCCGAAATAGAGACCACGGGCACTACTGCTATCAGCGTGTCTGTGGGGTCCGGTTCTCGGAGCAACTTACGCGAGTCCTGGCTGTCGAGACCTAATTCTCTGTTGATGCTCATGGCGCATTAAATTTGAGCCGAGTAGCAGAACATCTCAATCACGCCGTCGGACACATCTCGCCAGTTACTAAATGTTCGCTGACGCAGTTCTGTAGTCAAAAGTGGATCGATCGATCGGTGGGTCCATTTTCGACAGAAAACGCGACTCTCAAGAATCTGGAGCTATACGTTCACCTGATATTCACACTCATGTCCCTATGTCAGTCCCAATAACCTGGGACTATTCCCTGAGGGATGCGACCTCGATATTGGTTATAATTATCTGTATTCTTCCAGCACTGGTGCTGCTCTCGCCCAGCCAATCCAATCCCAAAGGATGTCGCCGACTCGGCCTCCCAGAAGGGACGAGCAATCTCGACGATGAATTCGATCCTAAATACGACACAGGCGTGTCAAATGAATACGACATCCAAGGCCGCCCAACCTGGCGCGTCAAAGCACTTTTCACTTACCCGCTCAAATCATGCGGTGGCATCGAACTTCAAGCCTCCGATGTCGTGCCCACAGGCTTAGAATTCGACCGCCAATTCATGTTTGCCGAAAACACAGCTGATGGCTGGAACTGTCGTACTCTACGAAACGCAGGCTTTCAACGTCTCGCGCTGATCCATCCCGAGATCTGGGTTCCAGACCCTTCATCGCCAGGCTACGACTCAACCATCCAAGGCGAAATGATAATCACATATCCGCGACTCGTACCAACCGGGTATCTAGGCGTCATTGTGAACCTAGCCATGGCCTTGAAACTCCTCGATTCAAGGAAGAGATTCAGCGTCCCCCTCTTTCCACCCAGTGACAGCAAATTCCCGCTCCTGCCAGTCCGAATATGGAAAGACAAGCCTTTAGCCTGGGACTATGGCTCTCTCCTCCCACCATCATTACACACCTATCTAGGCTTCAACCCAGCTGAATCTCCATTAACTCTTTTCCGCGCAAACCCAAGCCATTTACGCCAGATTTATCGCAACGCACCCCGCGCGCAGGAGATAGGATTCCAACCGACCACGGCCTTCGCAGACGCATATCCAATCCACCTACTCAACCTAAGTAGTCATCGAGATGTGGCGATGAAATGCGCACACGCCATTCCAAAGCTAAGTATCCGGCGATTCCGCGCGAATATCATTACGCAAGGACCTGGGGCCTTTGAAGAAGATAGTTGGAAGCGGATTGAGATTGGGGGAGTTGAGATCTACGCTGCGTGTCGGACTGTACGGTGTCGGTTGCCGAACGTGGATCCCGAGACCGGGGAGCGCCATGATGTTGAGCCGGATCGAACGTTGAAGGCTTATAGACGGATTGATGAGGGGGATAGGACAAATGCGTGTCTTGGGATGCAGCTTGTTCCGGCGGTGCAGGGATGGAGAGTGGTTTGTGGGGATGAAATTGCTGTATTGGAGAGGGGGGAACATCGATATATTAAGATGTTGGCGCCTGGGGAGGTTGTTGAGGGTGTTTAGATGTATGAATGTATTACTTTTCTACTGGAAGAGAGTGGAAATTTACGAAGGGAACAATGTAGATTGAACCATATATATATGGTGTTGCATGATTGAAGTGAAAAGGCTAAAGCTAAATGAGATCATGGGGGTATAGGTAAATTACAGAACATAATCAGGCCTTGATAGGCTCTGGAGCAGGTGTTGGCTCCAACTCATCGGACTCGCTAGCATTGAGGACGGGACTAATATCATCGTCTTCTTCCGGGATGACCAAGTTCAAGATAACGCCAGCAATGGCAGTCACGGCGAAACCATTCTCCATGACAAGGTCGACGGCATTGAGTAGACCTTCCAAAGAGTGGTTATCTCCACTGTAAGTGAAGACATAGGACCACCAATCGGGGACGAGGGTGATACCCATTCCGAGGGCGAAGCTGGCGGTAATAATGAAGCGGTTTCGGCGGTTGAAGTCGATGGTCGCGATGATGCGAATACCAGAGACCGCAACACTACTGAACAAGAAACTAGTCATGCCTCCGAGGACGGCGCTGGGGATGGAGACCAGTGCAGCGGCAAATTTGGAGAAGACGCCCATGACAATCAAGAAGAAGCAGCAGCAGTAACCGGCTGTACGGTTGGCGCACTTGGTCAAAGCGATGACACCGTTATTTTGTGCGAAGACAGACATGGGACTGATGGTCATCAAACCAGCAATCAGGCAGGTGAGTCCGTTACCGAGAACACCACCCTGGATGCGGGAGTCGAAGGTCGCACCCTCGACCTGAAGGCGGGAGACATCGCAGGTAGCAGTGATATCACCGATTGACTCCATCATAATGACAACGTAGAGCGCCAGTAGTGGAAGAATCAGAGGTGGGTAAATGCTCAATTTGAACGTATGGACCCAGGCAAAAGATGCCACAGGAGCAACGTCAATGCCAGATCTCTCAAAGTAGTTGCAGGCAGCCGCGACAATAGATCCGACCAGCAAACCGACCACGACGGCGCAACTCTTCAGGATAGGAGGGCCGAAGCGCTCACATAGAATAATCGTCACGAATACGAGGAAACCAAGACCAATGAACTCGGGGCTTCCCCAGGGCAGAGCGTGCGGCGCATCCGCACTGGGACACATCGGCCTGGTCGATCCGCTGGGATAACAAGATGAACCACCGCCCCAGTCCTGCATGGCGGACTTGATGAGCGAAGCACCAATCAACAGAACAGTAGGACCCGTAACAAGCGGAGGGAAGACGCGTGCCAGGACCTTGCTGCTCATGAACGACAGACCAATCTCCAGTAACGCACAGAGACAAGAAGTACCGAGCAAGGCACCATATCCATCCGGACATGGCAACTTGGTCCCATCAGCCGCAGTAGGACAATAGCCCGACTTGTACATCTGACTAAACGCGCCCGAGGCAACAGTAATTGTCGAGAAGGAAGTCCCAACCACGGATAGCAAGCCCGTTCCAATGAAATACTTTGTTCCTCGCACATGGAACCGACACATTTGCACGGCACTCAGAATACCACAAACCACCAAGGAAGTGGAGACCAGATACTGAGAGTATTCACTGCCGAAGTTGGCACCCGCTGTACCGGAGAGGATAATAGGTGGTGAGATGACACCGGCCAACATGGCGAGGGCATGTTGCAGACCCAGAATCAGTGCGAGGCAAACAGGGACGCTGTCTTCGAGACCAAAGAATGGAGCAGATTTGCGGGCGCGCTTGGTGAACGGCAGGCGGGGAATAAACAGATATGCGTAGTCGTAGTCACCGACGAGGCCCTCCCTTTGCGACACGTTAGTCGGATATTCAGATGGAAATTTGATCTCTTTTGAGTCATACCGAGTAGTGAACTTCTTTACAGCACGATTCAGATTATCTTTGAAGGAGCGCCGAGGCCTGTGATCCGGCCCGATCTGATCTGGACCATCCATGATGGATTTAATGAATTAAAATTGAATTGAATTGAGGTTGAAGTGGATTGAATCGTGCGACTCATGGAGACTCTATATACAAATCTCTCCCACAAAAACCCACGATCGGAGGCCAAAGTGTGGAGAGTGGATCCGATAAGATGTCCAGGCCCGCAATTAGCAACCTCATCGCATAAATTTCACCTCTCGACTTACTCTTCTCGGACAACGGACACTCTTATCTGCCGTGGGGCCTTGAACCTCCATCTCCCCGCCAATCAGCAGTCCGATCTAGACTCATTTGGGAAGTCAAAAGATAAGCCCTGGAATGTTTAGCCGTCGACTCAAGTGGCTCACCCTTTCTCGTCTATATTCTTCCCTTGTAGTTGAACACGCGTGGCGGGGCACAGGTGCGTCTCGGGTGTTCCGGGCGGTGATAGCGCTGGGCATGCAGTCCCTGGAGCCGAGTCTCCCCTGGTCATTCGACGCCCCCGTATCAAGGATATCTGGGGTTTATCTTTCTGGAGGATTAGACATGGGCGGAGACTGCCGTGGACAGTGGAAGGCGCCGATTCTTATCATGGAGGAAGGTCTAACCTAAATTCAGTGCTCCAAAGCCTGGGTTCGTACCCTGAAACATGCACACTCTATTGAGACCTGCCAAGTACGATCTCAGGTACCAAGACGAGGCCGTCTCAGCTTCCTGATTAGTAAGCCAGGCCTCCTTCCTGGAAAGACTGGAGTCACGTGTGCCGTCCCCTCCTCGTCAGGTTGAACATGGGTGACACCGGAGCTACTCAGCTGCCTCGGCGCGCGCACATCAGTGATCCCAATCTCGAACTTTCCTCGTATTTCGGGGCTGATGCATAGACTCGAAATCTCACGTCAATATGATGTTATGATTGACGCCCATTTCACTGAAAGGCTCTTAGTTTTCGTGAATTTTCGTTAGTTTTCGTTGACTCGCCACCCGACCTGACGCAGGTCCGGGTAATACCCGGGGCCGTGCGATTAACTTCGAAATTGGGCAAAATGAGACCGGCACATCAACAAGTCAATCAAAACCATCAATGGTGGATTGGGTGGTGGTCCAAGGGGAATTGAGGTCTACAAGAGAGAAAGGGAATGATTTGCAAAAGTGGCAAGTGCCTTGACCAGTAATGACAGCCAGTCCGATGGCATGTCACCAGTAAGGGTCAGAAGGGGGTCATGAAGGGTCATGTTTTCACCAGTGGGAATTGCAACCACCTTGCCTTCTGAAGACAAATGTGTTGCCTGGAAAAAGCCCTCTGAATTTGCACCCAGCATGAGTCAATGCATCAATGCATCTCGATGCAACCAGCGGATGCCTCAGGCTACGGGCCATACAACGGTCGCCATATGGGCAGTTCGAATGCAAGCAGCTCGAGTCCCACCCACCATCAGCCCCCATCATCAACATCATGCACTCTCCCATAGGTCATTAGATCAGCCCACGCGGCCGCCTGTACAGTCTAGACCAGAGCAGACCAGAGCATAGCTGTTCATCGACAGGCCATGTGTGGTCTGATAAGGGAAAGGTCGCCCGAAAACAGACGTGATTACATAATTACTGCCTCAGGCCACAAAGTGTTGGGGCGGACCCAACATTCGACTTCATTCGGAACGCTGAATGTCGCCACTCGTCGAATTGAAGAACTGATCTGCTCTCATTCTTTCCTCTGTGCTTCTCTTCACCTTTCTAGCCTCGGCCCTTGTGATCGAGTCGGGTGGAAAAAAAGCGTTCTTCCCCATATCCGTTGGCGATCAATCCCTGCTTCCTCTACTCCTCCCCAACGTTGGTCCTAAGTGGGGCCCTCATATAAAAAAGCCCTTGTCCCGACCCTTTCATACCTTCTTTTTTCCACATCGTCAACATGTCGACTAAGGCTGAGGTTTCTCGCCCTCGGGCACCCGACACCAAGAAGGTGCACATCGCCGACACGCCTTTGACTCGCAACAACTGGTACAAGCATGTCAACTGGTTGAATGTCTTCCTCATTCTTGGCATCCCGGCCATCGGCTGTGTCCAGGCCTTCTGGACGCCATTGCAGCTGAAGACTGCTATCTGGGCCGTTGTTTACTACTTCTTCACCGGTCTCGGCATCACTGCTGGTAAGTAATCAAACATCAAAGCTTGAAACAATCGAATGAAAGGCTGACCATTGCAGGTTACCACCGTCTTTGGGCTCACTGCTCTTATTCCGCTACTTTGCCTCTGCGTATCTGGCTCGCCCTCGTTGGTGGAGGTGCCGTTGAGGGTTCCATTCGCTGGTGGGCTCGCGGCCACCGCGCTCACCACCGTTACACCGACACTGAGAAGGACCCCTACTCCGTTCGCAAGGGCTTCTGGTACTCCCACCTTGGCTGGATGGTCATGAAGCAGAACCCCAAGCGTATCGGCCGTACCGACATCTCAGACCTCAACGAGGACCCCGTCGTTATCTGGCAGCACCGCCACTACCTCAAGGTTGTCTTTGGCATGGGTCTCATCGCCCCCATGGTGGTTGCCGGTCTCGGCTGGGGTGACTGGCTTGGTGGTTTCATCTATGCCGGTATCCTGCGTATCTTCTTCGTGCAGCAGGCCACTTTCTGTGTCAATTCTCTCGCTCACTGGCTCGGTGACCAGCCCTTCGATGACCGCAACTCTCCCCGTGATCACGTTATTACCGCTCTGGTTACTCTGGGTGAGGGATACCACAACTTCCACCACGAGTTCCCTTCGGACTACCGTAACGCCATTGAGTGGCACCAGTATGACCCCACCAAGTGGACCATCTGGTGTTGGAAGCAGCTTGGTCTCGCCTACGACCTCAAGCAGTTCCGTGCCAATGAGATCGAGAAGGGCCGCGTCCAGCAGCTTCAGAAGAAGATTGACCAGAAGCGTGCCAAGCTTGACTGGGGTGTCCCTCTGGATCAGCTCCCTGTGCTCGAGTGGGACGACTATGTCGAGCAGTCCAAGAATGGCCGTGGTCTCGTCGCCATCGCCGGTGTTGTTCATGACGTGACCGACTTCATCAAGGACCACCCCGGTGGCAAGGCCATGATCAGCTCTGGTATTGGCAAGGACGCCACTGCCATGTTCAACGGTGGTATCTACTACCATTCCAACGCCGCTCACAACCTCCTTTCCACCATGCGAGTTGGTGTGATCCGCGGCGGTTGCGAGGTTGAGATCTGGAAGCGTTCCCACAAGGAGAACACCGAATACGTTCGCGACGAGTCAGGCCAACGCGTTATTCGTGCTGGACAGCAGGTGACCAAGATCCCCGAGCCCATCCCCACTGCGGATGCCGCTTGAACAGCATGTTACATGCCTTGCATTGAGTGGTGGGCTGGTGTTCCGGGCGTTCTTTGTTTTGTTATTCTTAAAAGCGGCTGTCACATAGATAATTTGTCATGAACTAGAAACGAACCTTTTATTACCCATATACATGCTATTTCAATGTGATCGTAGGACTGGTAAACTCGATAGACCGATAGATCGATACTTGAAAAGGAAAAAAAACTCTTGCAGTTGCGGGGACTCGGTCACCTGACTTTGTTATGGACAGCCACCAGACATGTGAAGGTTGTCTCCATGTGTACCATGGGCGTCGACTAGTCATCGCTTAGCTTCATCTCGTTCGCATGTGGCTTGCCTCTATACCCAAAAGGACACGACGAAACAGGTGACTCAAATGACACCTCAGGCACTCAGATAGACCCCCGGCATCGGCATGCCATCCTGTTACGTAGATTCGAGTATCAACAATCACACTGCAGTACACACCGCATAACCCGCCACTATAGCCTTCACCGCTCGCCAACCCCTCCTCATCCTCCTTCTCGCACTCATCGTGGCGCCTTTTCTCCGTCTCCCCGCACGCCTTTCTTCCGTGCTGGGTCACCTCCGAACGAATTCGCGATACTTGACAACCTCCAGCATGGCCCCCGCTCACCACCGGCGTCCGCCGCAGGCCCCGCCTATCTTCACAGCCACCCCTCAGTCCCTCGTTTCCGACGCCGAGCGAATCATCAAGACATCTCGCTCTGTTCAGGATAAGGTCGTTGCCGAGATCAAGCCCGAGACCGCCACATTTGCCAACGTGCTGCGGCCGCTTGCTCAAGATGAGAACGTCATGGCTCTCGAGGCCCACATTCTGGGTTTCTATCAGGCTGTCTCGACAGACCAGAAGCTTCGGGACGCATCCTCCAAGGCTGAGGAACTTATGGATGAGTTCTTCATCGAGTCCGCGATGCGCGAGGATGTCTACAAGCTGGTCGATGCTGCCCTGAAGAAAAAGGAGTCTCTTGACCCCGAGTCCCAGCGTCTCCTAGAGAAGGAGCACAAGGACTTTATCAGAAATGGATTGGGTTTGCCTGCTGGCCCGCAGCGGGCTCGGTTCAAGGAGATCAAGAAGCGGTTGAGTCAGATCAGCATCGAGTTCCAGAAGAACTTGAACGAGGAGAACGGTGGAATCTGGTTCACCGAGGAGCAGCTGGACGGTGTACCTGATGATGTCCTCTCTTCGCTGAAGAAGGGCGAGGGAGAGAATGCTGGCAAGCTGTGGCTGACCTTCAAGTACCCGGATTTGTTTCCCACCATGAAGTATGCCACCAACCCGGAAACCCGTAAGCAGGTAATGGTTGCCAACGAGAACAAGTGCAACCAGAACGTGCCTCTGTTCCGCGAGGCTATCATTCTACGTGATGAGGCGGCCCGCCTGCTGGGATACCCCAACCACGCTGCCTTCCGCATTGAAGACAAGATGGCCAAAACTCCAGAGACCGTCGATACATTTTTGGGTGATCTCCGTAGCCGGTTGACTGCCGGTGGAAAGAAGGAGATTGAGACCCTGATGAAGCTGAAGCAGGAGCACGACCCTAAGTCGGATGGTCGGTACTATCTGTGGGATCATCGGTTCTATGACCGTTTGATGCTGGAGCGGGACTACCAGCTCGATCAGCAGCTCATTGCTGAATACTTCCCCCTGCAGACTACTATCGAGGGAATGCTGAAGATTTTCGAGGAGCTCTTTGGTCTCGAGTTTGTTGAGATTGTTGGTGAAGATCGTGCTGCCGTTGCCCCGACGGGCCAGGGCAATGACATTGTCTGGCATGAGGATGTGCAAGTATTTAGCGTGTGGAACGATGAGGGCGAGGGTGGTGATTTCGTGGGATACTTGTATCTCGACCTGTTCCCCCGTGAGGGCAAGTATGGCCACGCCGCCAACTTCAACCTGCAGCCGGTATGTATCCCAGTCTCCATAGCTTTACTCTTGTCTAACATCTCCCAGGGCTTCGTCGATGCTGAAGGCAAGCGCCGCTTCCCCGCCACCGCTCTTGTGTGCAACTTCACCAAGCCCACCGACAAGAAGCCCAGTCTTCTCAAGCACGATGAAGTGGTAACCCTCTTCCACGAATTGGGCCACGGTATCCACGACCTTGTCTCCCGCACTATCTACTCCCGCTTCCACGGCACTAGCACAGTACGGGACTTCGTCGAAGCACCCAGTCAGATGCTCGAGAACTGGTGCTGGACCCCCTCCCAACTCCGCGCCTTGAGCCGTCACTATTCCACCCTGTCCCCCGAATATCTTGCTGGCTGGCAAGAAGCGTTCCAAAAGCGCAGCGGCGGCAAGACAGCCACCGCCCCTCCTTCAGAGCGGATCCCCGACGAGGTTATTGGCAACCTTATTCGCACAAAGCACGTCAACGACGCACTCTTTAACCTTCGCCAACTTCACTTCGGAATCTTCGACATGACCGTGCACGAACCCGCCAGCCACGCCGATATCCAAGCCCTTCCCATCTCAGGCACGTACAACTCCCTTCGCCAGGAGATTACCCTTATGGACGGTCTTGAGGCACTCGGCGCCGGCAACGAGTGGGGTCACGGTGAAGCTACGTTTGGCCATTTGATCGGTGGATATGATGCCGGTTACTATGGGTACCTTAGTTCGCAAGTGTACTCGACGGATATGTTCTACACGGTGTTCAAGGATGATCCCATGAACAAGGCTGCGGGTCGACGGTACCGCTACCAGGTCCTTGAGAAGGGCGGTTCCCAGGATGAGATGACGACGTTGACGGAGTTCTTGGGTCGTCCGCCTAAGACTGATGCTTTCTATAAGGATATGGGATTGGCGTAGCTATGGCCGGTGACTTGAGTCGTTAGATATGAGAGACCAGTTTAGAATCATGACCTTTATAGCAATCAATTGATTATGAAAGAAGCATTAAGATCAACGCCGTGTAGCCAAGGTCCTTGTATATGTCGATCGTTACAAAGTAGAGCTGGCAGATGCGATTAGCTGATAAGCCCACCGCCTTCAACTTCTCCACGGCCAGCATGGAACTTTTGCTTCACATCCAACTCGAGATCAGGTCCAGTGATCTTCTCAAGGCAAGCTCTAGATTCTTGTGTATGTATTTCTTATTTTTCAAATACGAGAGATCAGCTTCCCACCCCAGTTCAAGGGTATCAATGGACTCCGCTAACCATCGCATGCTGACTCAAACCCAATCAGCCCAAGGACCTAGCTTCAGACTCTCCACCTCCATTACAGCACCCCTTGAGGCCCAGGCTACAATCCAATCAATTTTCTTTCTGGCTCTTGCACGACCTCCCAAGGGTGGCCGCAATCACTAAAAAGACATTCATCAATCTTCAAAATCGCAGCACAAAATGACAACTCCACCCCCACGCCTCCCAATTCAAACACAACACTGCCGCTTCTGCTCCCATCTCCTCCTCTCAACAACACGCTCGATATCAAGCCTCCCCCGCCGAGGAGGCGACGCCCTCGACAAAGCAATTATCATTCCCCTCTCGAACTCCGCCGATGGGGATGCAGATGCCAATACAGATGGAAAGACAGAGTCACAAACGAAGCATATAACCCTTGTCCTCTCGACAACAATACCCGATCGACGCGCAACACTCATTCGGCGCGAAGACGGGATTGAGAAGAGGATTCTGTTGCGCTGTGGGCGGTGTCGGGTTGTTGTGGGGTATTACTTGGATAAGGTTCATTGGGAGGGAATGGGAAAAGCACAGGATGGAGAAGAGGAGAAACCCCCGGCGGTTTATATTCTTCCTGGAGCTTTGGTTGGGACGGAAGATATGGGTGGGCCTGGAGTTGGGGAGTCAGAGTGGAGGGGGTGGAATGGGGAGTAAGTCTATAGTCTATAGTCATGATATTGTGTATACCAGCTATACTAGTCAATCGCCATATACCCAGAAACAAATAAAGTATATTCCAAAAGAAAAAAAAAGGTAACAGGAGCCCAAAAGTATGTAGTTGGCCACCAGTCGAAAGCAAAAAGCCGATAATACATTCAGACTTGACTTTGAGTCAACTCGACTCTTACGAGAGTCCAGGTTCCAAGTCCAAGTCAAAGTCCGAGGTCAGATTTCAGATACAATTCAGCGCCAGCCCAGTCCGTAAGCATAAAACGTAAAGCAAGATCATAAAGACCCCGGGGTATCTCAATCTCAGTTGGCCAGGATGGTGCGCACGAGATCGGTATAGTTAATCTCGCCCGAGCTAGTATCCACCGCCTTGAGGAGCTCATCGACTTCATCGTCGGTCATGCGTTCGCCGAGGTTGGTGAGGACTGTTCATTCCGAAATTAGCATGTCTTGCTGTGAGAGTCGGAGTCTAGATGCAGATGCAGATCCAAGTCCAAGTCTGAGTCCAAGGGGTGATCAAGGCTGATAATCACACCCATACAACAATAAGAAGTATTTCCGGGGGCGAGGAAACTCACTGTATCGCAACTGTCCAACACCAATGAAACCTGTCATATCCTTATCGAACACCTGGAATCCACGACAATACTCTTCAGGCTCGCCGGGATCACGGAAACCACCGGGGCGGTTCAGGACCTTGAGGAAGGCATCGAAGTCGACTATAATCATCAGCGCTGATCCTCATCTCCCAATATCCATAAGGAAGAAGTCACGTACAGTCACCACCGACCGTCTTCTCGAGATCGGAGATCTCAGCCAGCGTGGGGTTCTGACCACAGGCGCGCAGCAGGTCGCCGAGAAGGTCGCCGGACACGCGGCCAGTTCCGCGGCGGTCGAACAGGGAGAAAGCTTCCTTGTAGTTGGTAGAGGCCTGATCCTTCTGATTAGCCATGATTTTGTGTGATATGTGGTTGTGTTGATGTTGGTGTCCGTGATTCAGTGGAAAAGGGATGAAATGAGAGTTGATGTTGTGAGGAGGGGGGAAACAGAAAGGGCGGGAAGGTCCCCGAATAAGGCAAGTCGTCAACAATGAGGATCTGAGCGTTAAAACGTACCATGATGCAGTGAATTTGAGGGATGATGTGGAATGTTAGTTGGAGAAGGGGAGAGAGAGATGGGAAATGGGTCTCTGGGTGGGATCGGCCGTTGCCCTCGCAACGGTGGATTTCATGATCTCACTAAGTACATCCTTGGTTAGACTAGAGATACTAGATACTAGATACAATTCCCCAGTACTAACAGACACTAGGACTTCAACTTCGCAATACAGCTGTCCAGCAGCCTCGCTGCTTCTCTAAGCAGCTCCCATCGCGTACTCGCGAACGAGTCGCGTAGAATTATCAACAACCCCATACACTGGTTTCGACCCTTCATCCCCTCCAATCCATTCGGCTCGTGCACTCCGCCAACCCGTCCCAGATACGTTCGCATATCGTGTCTCTGCTCGGCCAGCGTTGTAAGTGCTGGCGGATTCTGTAAAGGTCCGTCCAGGGCAAAGCCGTAGGTCCACACGGTCAATGCCGCGAAATAGATCACCCACGGTCGGTTCAAGAGGTAGTCGTCACGAGCGACATACTCACCCGGCGAATCTAAGAAACAAGTGGAGAGGAACCTCAGCGCGTAAAAGGTGGCATCGCGTGCTGAGGCCTTTTTAGCCCAGATCTCGGTTTTCTCCCGCGCGGCACTGTAGTCGCGCGCCGTGATAGAACGACCCATAAGACGACCCGCGCCTGCAAAGATCTGTAGATCGACGATGTCGACATGGGACGCGATATGCGCGATTCCATGCAACACATCCCGGGACTCAGATTCCATAGAGGTAGACGGACCCAGTGCGTCGTCGAAGTCTCGTCGCCAATTATCGTACGAGCGGAGGAGTGCCGTCCGCCATTTATCACGACCTCCGAGAGTTTGTCCTACACCTAGCGAACTAACCTGCAGGTCTCGCTGGTTCAAGTGCCAACTGACGCTCAGTAGACCGGCCATGATGATACTGCGACCGAACGCGTTGGTCCGCACGGGCTGGCCGTTGAGTGTACGCTTCAGACCGTCGAGGAACATAGTTGGCCGGACGCCATGGGATTGTAGACTTGATTGCACGCGAGCGACCTCGGCCGCGCTGGTTGCTGCCCATAATGCCTCGTCACAGGGTAAGGGGAGGCGGAGCTCATGAGCAACCATCTTAGCGGAATGACCAAAGATGATTGCATGCGTCGAGTCCAACACGAACGCAGCAAACGCCACGCGCCGCGTAGCCTCCGCCTTGATCCAATGCGACCAGCTGTCGTCTTCTTCCTTGGTATCCGGGGAATCAAAGGAAGACCTCCCAATCAACGAACTTCCCCGACGCATCAGAGTCAAGGTCGTATCGTGGTGAATGTGAGCACGCTCATGCAGCGCCCTCGTAGAAAACGACTTTTCATAAACCTCCAGAAGCAGCAAGGCTTGGAAGACCCAAAGTCGAGCCGGCGGTCGAAAATCAGTGTCCATAAAAATCTCCCACCTCAAATGCCACGCAATGAACCCAGCCAATTCCGCCGCTGTCTCAGTCGCCGCCTTCCCGTGGACTTTATCCAACGTCGCGGCCCCAATAGCTATAATAGCCAGCAACAGCAGATTGGGCGTACGATCCGCCGAAAAAGTAGGTTGATGCAGAATTGGTAATTGGGAATGGAAATGATACCAGTAGCTCCCAATGTACGTCTGCATCATGCGCAAACTGAGAACATGGCGATCCGAAGTCAAATCTCCATCCAGCAGTGCATCCTTGCGCTTGACATCAGCCGAGTACGCGGCCTCGTTGAACCGCGTCGCCATAAGATGCAGCAATTCCTGCCTTTTCTCTTCTGAGATCAATGCAGGTAGAGATCCGGAATCCAGAATACTTGTCACACTCATGGGATGCTGCGGAATGACTGTGCAAAAATTATTAAACGCCGGCTCGTTGATATAGAACTGGCTATGATTCTGCACCATGGGCATCATCCCATACCCCAGCGGTGCCATAGGCTCACTAAACAACCACGCGGCAAAATCATCCGCCATGGCAAACGGCGAGCGGTTATACGTCTCTCCTCCGAAGATCGGATATGCATTGGACATGCCGTCAAACTCGAGGATTCCATCCTGGCTTAGGGTCGGGAACTCCGTGTATCCAGATACGGGAATGCCCGCACTTTCAATACCTGTCGAGAGAGGGTATGATGTAGGAGGGGATTTGGGATCGGCCATGAACGCGTAATCTGCCGTCATGGGCGAGGAAGGTGATGTAGTGACGAGCTTCGAATCATCGTGCTTGTCGGTCTCGGTCGCAAAGGAGTCGCGTTTGTGAAGCTGCGAGCCGCGGGTTGTATGGCGCTCGCGATGGCGGATGCAGAGGTCCTGGCGCACAAAGGCGCGGTGGCAGTTTGGAAAGTCGCAGTGGAAGATCTGTTTGGGGGAGTCTTGAGTTTTACCTGTCAGCTGCGAGTCTTTGAAGTATGGGAAGAAAGGGTAAGAACGGGGAGGGCGAACGGTTCAACTGGTGACGATAGAGGTGCTCTGCGCGTGAATAACTCTTTCCACAGTTCTCATGGGTGCATTCGAACTTGCGATCGGAGGGGGCGCGGCGGCTGCGACGGCGTCGCTTGGACGGCTGTTCGTCCTCCATGGCTGGGCTACCGAGGATCACCATTGGGTGCCATAGCAAGATGCAAGGGATGTCGATCAGTAAGCCCTGGAACACGTGGGATATATGCAAAGTATTTGAAGCATGAAGTGTCAGTGAAAGGTCAAAATGTCAGGTTCCGGGGATGCGGAGAATGCAGTGGGGTCATTTTTAGGTTGGGGCAATTGACCCGGTGAAGGCAATTTCTGGCGATGTCTTGGTAGGGCGCTATTGGAGTATGGGAATATACACATATATTTTCATATATATATATATCTAACGATTTATCACGCGATCTTTGATTTTGTTGACATAAGACCACTCATTGACTACGGCTGAGGAAGCCCTAGTCGACTGGTGTCCGATGAAACCGTCCCCAAGGATAAGCTACCCCTCCATAGTTAGAGCTGGGTAGGTTTTGGGGCAGGCCTTGGAGTCAAACCAACTAGATGAGTAGCATGGGACAGAATGATGCAATATGGATAATGCAGATATTGATATCTCAATTTGGTCGGTAGTGCTGCAAATGCCGCGTTGGGGCGTGCACGTCATCGCACATATGTCAGAATATGTCGTGCATCACGGTCGATCCATTTTAATATGCTCCTGAAAGTCCATAAGAGTAGCACCTGCACTGGTGATCATTCAAGCTTTGACTGTATTGGAAAGATTGGAACTATAACCCCACATACAACCTACAGTAACATTCAAATACTGTTTGTCTGAATCTACGAGTCTGCATTCGCAAATTCACTGGAGACATATCTATTATCTCTACCTGGTCGTCTCGCGTTGCGACGCGAATCCCAATGATATCTCTGGCCGGCTGCACCGGGATCATAATTCATCACGAAACCGGGATTTCGAGCCATCATGCCACTATGCCACTAGGCCATGGCGCGTTAAGAAAGGACCCAACACCTGATGTGCAAATGCTCCGGGGGTGGTTTTGTTCCTGTTTCCGGGCAGACCCAGAAACACCAGTAAAAAACAATATACATGAGAAGGGTTCTTAGTTCATCCGCTGAAGCGGAACCGAGTTGCCTCCAGGCGGCCCAGTCCGTCCCGAGGAGCGACGTTGCGACGGCGATACGAGTTGGTGAAATCTGAAAAAAAAGGTATTAGAGAGAACGGTAGAAAAGAAAGAGGAAAGAAGAACGGCACTCACCTTGAAGAAGGACCCGAATCTTGCGAGTCTCGCCAGATTGCACCTTGTCGGAAATGTTCTTAAGTAGCCGCTCGGCCTCGCCCGGCTTCATGGTCCCGCCTGGGAGCATCTGCAAGGTGGTCTGCAGCCAGGCTCCAGTTTCTTGAGGAAGCAGTTCAAACATGGTCATCACAACGCCCGAGGCATCGGGGAAACAGTCGCCAGGGAAGGTGAACATCATGCCGGTCAATACGCGCTGAGCCAGAGGCTGGCCCTGCGACGCAATGAGACTCTTGACAGCCTCTCGAACCTCTGGTGGGTTTGAGTACGGCTCGCCCTCCGGGCTGGTGAACTCGGAAACCAGGGGCTTGTCAAATGCAAAGCCGAACAGGTCCCTGAAATAGTGAAGCGTGGCGATGAGAGGGTCGACCTGCTGGAGGGTAAGAGCGCTAAGAGCAGCAGAGAAAATAGGGACCGCTAAGGACGAGCTAATGCACTTCTTAGGGTAGTAGCGGATAGCGTCCGACGACAGGCGGAAGAAATCCTCAATGACTTTGACTAAATTAGAGACATGGTGAATGCGGGGAAGGGGAAATATTCTCACCATCGGGCAGGTTCTCTGGAGGCAGGTCGTTTAGAATACGGAGGAACGCAAGGGCTTGCTGTTCGTAGAACTGGAACACGGCGTCACTGGTGGCTTGATCGACGTACTCGGCACCGTCAGAGAACTCACGAACCACCGCGTCAGTGGCCCAGAGGAAGCAACCCTCGCGAGAAGCCTCGAATCCACTGGCAATGCTCTGGGCCAGCGTTGGTAGCAGGGGAATCATGGCTGTCCGGTACGAAATGATCATGTAGCGCCAGCAGCGGCATACACGCTCCAGAATAGGCGTGGAAGACGTAAAGTTCATAACAATCGTGGTCATGATGGGCAGAATCTCGCCAACGTATTTCACGGCTGGATTCTCCTCACCGAAAGGTACGATGGGAGTGACAATCTGCACAAAGATAGTGATCAGCTGCAGGTGATCAGCGACGGCCCGCTGGCCTTCTTCATCTTGGGCATTGTTGGCAAGGTTCATAATTCGTGCCATGATCGGATCGCAGAACATCTTGAAAGATTCGTAGATCTTTTCAAGCGGCTGCACAGAGACCACAGCGGCCACGCCCTCGGTCACCTCCTCCTGGCTGGTGGGCTTAAGCTTGTCCAGGACGGACTCAAAGAAAGAATGCAACTGAGAGATGTGGCCACCTAGCAGCTTCTGGCAGTCAGTGCCTAAGAACTTAAAGGCAAGCGCAGCCGCCTGCACCACTTCTTGAGAGGAGTGGTGGAAGGCCGAAATGACATAGTTCAACTGAGCCTCAAGGGTTTCGGGATGTTGGGCCGTCCACTCGGTGTATCGAGCCAGGGCCATGATGGCTTGGAACCGCACCTTCTCCTGATCAGGGATCTGGACAATCAGCGGAACCAGCTGGTTCAAAATGGTGTTCTCCTCAGGGTCAACCATACGACCCATAGCACGAAGACCAAAGAGAGGAGCTTCCAGTTCCTGCCAATGAGGGACATGCTCATTGCTAGCCTGCGAGGCATACTTTGCCACCCAGTGCTGAATCAACTGATAGATCTTAGCCAGACATTCTTGCGTACTGACCACTGCACAACAGTCCTTGAGAACGTCTCCCATGGAATGACGGAACTGGCGGAATTTCTCTTCCTGCTCGCGATCACCGCCGAACAGATCGGTCTCCCCTTCTTCGGGGGTGGGGAATTCAAGGTGCTTCACCATGATGTCTACCAGTTGCGAAAAGATATCCTGGAAACTCATACGAGCATCCACGAACTTCTCGATGGTAATCTGCTGCTTGAGCTCATACCAGAAGATGAAAGTGAGTGATACAGCTTCACGTTCCCAATCGCGCGCAGAACACTCGAGAACAGCCTCCACCAGACCCCGGAATTCGGCAGGCAGGCGAGCGATCAGAACAGCCCAGGCCTCACCGGCCTCTGAGAACATTCTTGTAATGCCTTTGAATGCCTCCAGGTCTTCGGCTTCGGCAGTTTCCGCAATCTTGGGTCGTAGAGCCATCAATCGGGGGTATAAAGCTTGGATGATTGGAAGCGACTCATCGACATCCTTGGTGTCACGATAAAGAGTGCAAAGGCAGTCCACGCCGGCTTCGAATGAGACGTCGTTGTCCAATGCCTTAATGATAACATCCATCAAAGGCGACTCGACGACTTTGGCGGCGGGGATTTCACGAAGCCACGAAGTGATGCAATCGAGAAGACGCGGGTTGGTGGCGGCAGAAGCTAGCGAGATCAGCCATGAATCGTCGGTTTACTGCTTGAAACAAAACTTACGCGAAGATTGAGCATACTGAATCATCAGCTGCATGACCTGCTCCGCATTGTCCTCCAGTAGCTCTTTTGTTCGATCGAGAAGCTCGTCCTCCTACTGCAAGATTAGCATTGCCCAGACAGAAAGGGTTGACATAGGAGAAAAACCCACGCTGAGGTTGATCTTGCGGCCCTCAGTGACCTCTTCCGGCAAGATCTTCAAGAACTCTAGCACGCAGTCCCCCGCATTGCTGCCCAATGCGGAAGCGACCGTGGCCAACACATCCTTCCATGCGATCATCTGAATCGCCAAACTTGCCAAGCACACACATAGCTGAGTCTGAATGGGGCGCGGACCCGAAGCGAACGCCACGAGTAAATTGAGGACGGAGTCTCGAAGCGCGATCACGGAGTCGGGAGGAAGTTGGTCCAGATCGAACACGATCTAAAAAGTTAGTCTCAAGGGGATCGGTGATCAATCAGGGCGCGGGGTGCTACCTTTCCCTTCAATGTAGTTGCGGCGAATAATTTGGCCTCGACGGGCACATCAGGCGACTGTAATAGCGCATGCGTGGTGGTCCAAGCCTCGATCTGGGTTGCATTAGAATGAAGCGATAATAGTTACCATGCATACTCACAGATTTCTGAAACTTCTCAAGGAATTCATGGGCCTGGGTCTTCTCCGACCTAGGTACGTTCCCTTGCATGGTTGCGACGGCCGCCAGGACCGGGGCGAATGCCTGCCCACCTTCCTTGCTGGCCATGATGAAAGACACGTAAAGAGGCTCAGCAGTACAAAATGGGCATTCAACCTGAAAAGAGTGGTTGTTGAAGTGAGATTGGGGAGCGCAAAGAGTGCAAAAGGGAGATGAAGGTGGGATGTTAGTGCCCGTGACGGGCCCCGGTGCGTATTGGTATTACCGTTCGTCACGGGACGCAGAGCTTGACTCCTTCGTTTCTATCGTTTCTATCTCCACGTTATCTCTACCTATTTACCCATCTACACCACTATGGCAGGCCGCAAGACATTGTTGGCTCCTATCCACTACATCTTCAGCTTGCTGCAGAAGCGCGCCACCGTTCAGATCTGGCTTTACGAGCAGCTGGCCTTCCGCATTGAGGGCAAGATCAGGGTTCGTGTTTCGGGTCCCGCCTTGAGTGCAGACCCCCTGCTAACTTGCTTACAGGGTTTCGATGAGTTCATGAACCTGGTCATTGATGATGCCGTGGAGGTGCGCCAAGCTACAAAGACCGAGTCGGAGAAGCGGAGAGCGCTTGGTAAGACAATCGCGAATCCGAAGCCGAAGTGCTAAGCTAACTCTCCCCTAGGCCAGATTCTTCTCAAGGGTGACAACGTCTCCCTCATTCAGGCCGTCTAAATCATCGCACCAAATACCGACCATCACCCACCACGATCGCATCGATCAGCCAGTCATGCTCCACAACAGGAATGTCTTGGGCGAGCAATTGCTCTTGGAGAGAGAGAGCAACTACAACGGCGTTTAGTTTCATTTGAGGGTTCAAAACGGGGTTCTTCTTTCTAAAATCGGACTTACCCAGGAATGGCATTTTCTTGTTCCATTTAGAATATCGCGATAGGAAATGGTCATAATACCCTTTGCCATGGCCGAGTCGATGGAATCCCCGATCAAATGCCATGCCTGGCATGACAATCAGATCTAATCCACTTTCTGTGAAACAGTTTCGTCGGCCAGGGATCTGTGTAGGCTGTAGTGAGGGGATACCCCATTTATCAGGCTGTAATGACTCGAATTCGGTCATGGACTCGAGAGCGAGCATGTCCATGACGGAGGTTTGGTCGATGGTGTGAATATATGGGATGTAAACATCCTTTCCGCGCCGCAGTGCATCTTGTACAATGCTGCTCGTTGATAGCTCTCCGGTCGGCATGGACAGATATACAGCGATGCTCTTTGCGTTCTGGTATTCGGCAAGCGACAGGAACTTGGCGGTCGCGACGCCGGCTGCGAGCGGTCAGCAATGCACCAAGACAGGGATTAGCAACAGACATTGCTGGCTGATAGATGTCATAGACAAGCGCCCAAACGTGTCGCGCATCTGCTTGCGCAGCTCGCGCTTTGCCGATTGGAGAGCCATGACCCCGCGGGAAGTTGGAGTTGTCGGGGAAAGGTTCATTCCAGGGCGATAATGATAAGAGTGGACCGCATTGCTGAAGCCCTGTGTTAGTCCCCACTTGAATGAAGGGATTCCTTTTAACCTGGCCTCTCCCTCTCTTCTTCATTCAAGCAGCCATGATTTGGATTTGGACTCTGTTGGCGACCGTTAGCGCGGCCACAAGTGTTGATCAGCTAGTTGGGACATGGACGACCAAATCACAGCAGGTCCTCACGGGTCCGGTATGTATACTCCCAAATCAACAAAAACACGACACTAATTTGGACAGGGATTCTACGATCCACTCAATGACCGACTGATCGAGCCCGACCGGACCGGTATTTCTTACTCGTTCGATGCCGATGGAAACTACGAAGAGGCGTTTTATCGCGCCCTAGCCAATCGTGAGTGGATCCGATCTACGATCTATACATGGTTGAGATGAAAATGCAGCTGGAAATGGAACTGGAACTGACGCGATGAAGCCACCGACCCTGAATGCCCTGGTGGTATTCAACAGTGGCAGCACGGCACCTATATGCTGTCTGCGGATGGCTCTCTAATCCTGCACCCCATTGCAGTGGACGGTCGTCAATTGCTGTCGGAACCATGCAGAAAAGACAGTGGCGCGTATACCCGATACAACAACACCGAGCATTTCAAGGTATGATCCAATACGGTATCTGCATGCATGGAGCTCACAAAACTAGGGCTTCGCGGTATCCATCGACAAATTTAGCAAAGTTGAACGACTCGACTTGACCATGGTCACCGGGGAGAAGATACAACCATTGTACCTGGCATACCGACCTCCCAAGATGCTTCCCACAAACACATTGAACCCTGTGCCTACCGGCAAAAAGAAGCGTGACCTCTCTGGAACTGGAATCCATTTGGCCATCAAGGAGGAATTGATCAATCCGGACCGGTGGTGGTGGTTCGGTGTGATAATGACCTCCCTTGGGGGGATGGCCTTCTTCTTGTCTTAATCGCCTTTTAATTTATGTCTCATGTTTTACTCAGAGGGAATATATTGTAATAGTAACAGTAATGTACACCAGCCCATACATAGTTTGCGGCTTCGTCTAGGCAGATACAGCCTTCTTCACTAGGCCAGCAACTTCCTTACGGTCCGCCGGCTTGCCATCCAATGCACCACCAGTAGCAAATAAAGATTTGAGGACCTGACCAACTTCCAACTTCTTTCCGGCCTCCTTAATGGCGGTAATTTCCTTTGCGATCACGGCCTCGACTTCTTCCACACTCAGAGTCTTGATTTGGCTGGCATATTCCTCGAGAATAGCCACCTGCAAATCCTCCTTCTCCTTGAGGTCCATTCGTTCCTCTTTGGCAAACTGTTCCGCAGCTTCCTTCGCGGCGGATGCGCGTTTCCGGATGAGGGAGAGGAGCTGGATGTCTGTCTGGATGGGAGAGGCGGTTTTGGCGGCGTTATTGGTCTCGGAGATGAGAGCGCGGAGGACATTGAGTCTGGAAACACATGAGTCAGTCAAAATAGAGCGAAAAAGCCTGGCTGACCTACTTGGAAGTGTCCTTGGCTCTCATAGCAGTCTTGAGATCATTCCGCAGTGTGGCCATTAAAGGCGGCAACACCGGGCTAGAGGAATTCCAGCGCACCCAAAGGGGAGTGCGCAGTGGCACTCGAGCAGAGAAGCGAGTTGCCTGAAACATGACGGCAATTGACAGTCTCTGAATATTCAATTGCGAATGTAAAATGGGATCAATAGCAGAGCAAGGCGGAAGATCACCTCAAGTGGTCCGTGCACGTTGTTGACCTGCGAAAAGAACCTGGAAACCAATTCCTCCACCAGCTACAGCTACACCCGCGACTTTCCCCCACGACCTTTCTCTGTGTGTATCTTCTTTCATTAGATACTGCAGCTAATCCTTCACTCCTCGGCGGGGGAGCTATTTCCTCTTCTCCCCTCCCTACCGTTGCAAATTCTCCGCCATGTCGTATCCAACGCTGCCGAATCTCCCTCCAGCGACACCACAGAAAGCAGTACCAGGTGCTTACCTGCAGACTCCTGCTGTCGCCCGCCATGAGAGTATCTTCAAGTCCCCAATGCAGCAGACATCCCCTCAGACACCAATGACACCGATGCCCAAGTTGCCTCCGACAACGACTACAAAGACCTTGAGCGCCGAGGAACGTGGAGCGCACACCATCAGCCAGACACTGGCTCTGGAAGCGCAATACCCAGATCTGGATAGCTATCTGTCTCGTCAGTGTATCGATCTCATCAAAGTACAGACACAGGGCTAACATCTTACAGAAGGAGTTTCCTCCGAATATGACATCCCAACGGCCTCATCGTGGGCGCCCTTTCAAAAAGTCAAAATGTACAATATTCCCGACCAGATCTTCGATCAGTACAATCGCGCACAAGTTTCGACGAGCATGGGTCTATTCGCTGAGTTGAACCACGCGTGGGTGGCCATTGACAACGCGCTATATCTCTGGGATTTCACACACCCTAACCCTCAATTGGTTGGGTTCGAGGAGCAGCCTAACAGCATCAACGCTGTTAAGTTGGTGAAGCCGCGCGCGGGTGTGTTTTTGCCCGCCATCACGCACATGTTGGTAGTCTCGACCACAGCCGAAGTCATCTTGCTAGGCATGAGCTGTGAGACAACCCCAACCGGCTCAAAACAAGTTGCGCTCTATCAAACAGGGATGACGGTGGCGATTCGCGGCCTTGATATTCACGTCTTCGCTTCGTCAGACTCCGGCCGTGTTTTCTTCGGCGGTTCCTCTGACAACGACGTGTACGAACTCACCTATCAGCAAGAAGAGCGCTGGTTCCAGGGTCGGTGCGGAAAAATAAACCATACGAGCTCACGTCTCTCCGTTTTTAGCCCATCCCTTAGCTTGACGAATCTTGCCGCAAGGGCTCTTACCGAGAATGTGGAACAAATGGTGGTTGATGATAGTCGAAAACTCCTCTATACTCTTTCCTCTGCCTCGACCATCCGGGTGTTCCACATGAGGGCTGATGGGTCGCTCAATCTTGTTATCACCAAGCTCGCCAGAGACATCTACTCGAACATCGGACATATCATTGGATCTAACGAAACTCTTAACGAGAGGGTACAAATTGTTGCTATCAGCCCGGTTCCAGCAGCCGAAGCTTCGCGCTACCACTTGGTCGCGACCACTGCCACCGGATATCGTATTTATCTCAGCGCTACGGGTTCCTACAGCTGGGCGCCCAGTTCAAACGGCACCAACCCGCCCACGAGCATGCAAGCTCAGCACATCAAGACACCTCCCATCGACAACGCCGCAAACGCGAGCATGACCGCGCAATTCCCCATGGCCGCTATTAAGTATCCGATTCACTCTCTGGCACCAACACGAATGGCTTCCCGTTTCCCTCCCGGCTATTTCTTCTGCTTCACATGCAAGGATGCTACCCAAAAGGCAGACACATTGTTTGTTTCATCTCCCGACCCCGGTCTCCTCGCTCGTCCCGCCCGCGAACAAGGGGTCATGAGCAAGTCCGATGAATCGGGCATCTGGTTGAGTCTGGGCGGTCGTGCAGAGGACATTGGGCTGTGCTCGCCACCACCACCGACGACGTCTGCCGGTTTCGGGAATGAGCTGGCGATTCAGTTTGACCATCCTGCCGCGGAAGTGGCGATTCTCACAAACTCCGGAATTCACATCGTTCGTCGGCGACGCCTAGTCGACATGTTTGCCGCCCTGGTGCGCATCGGTGGAAACAGCGAGGAAGGCTTAGAAGGTGAGGTAGTCAACCTGATCAAGAAATACGGCCGAAGTGAGGTCCTTGCCACTGCTCTTGCGGTGGCTTGTGGTCAAGGTGTTGAGATCTCTTCAGATCAGCGCCTGACACGGATCAACGACCCCGATGTGCTCGAATTCGCTCGCAAGGTCTTCATTGAGTACGGTGGTCGCCCAGTGTCTAACGAGAATGCCGTGCCTGATTCTACCTCGGCAATCGATGCGTGGAACCCTTCTCCTCGGCATCACGGCATTTCCCTATACATGTCGCGTCTGTTGCGGTCGATCTGGCAGAAACAAATTGCCAAGATCGGCAGCGCCCCTAATGGTGCGATGACTGTGGCTGCATCGGTGGCTACTTCTAAGCTGCAGACCATCCAGCATGATCTTGCAGCTCTGCAAGACTTCTTCAAGACAAACAAAAGTTTTATCGAGGGGTTAAGCGGACCCGAGGCTCTGGCCCGAGTGACAAATAAGCAGGAAGAAACCGCTCTGCAGGCTGAGCACCGTGCCTTGCACTCCCTCGTACAGCTCGTGTCACACACCATTGAGGGTATTTCATTTGTGCTTGTCCTGTTTGACGAGCGCGTAGATGAGATTGTCGCGACACTACCCGCAGAGTCTAAGGAGCGATTCCTCAAGCTAACCTTTGAAGAGCTGTTCAGCAGCAGCAAGGGCCATGACATCGCTAAGGAGTTAGTCAAGGGCATTGTCAACCGCAACATTGCCAAGGGTTCCAACGTTGAGACAGTGGCTGATGCACTGCGCCGGCGATGCGGCAGCTTCTGCAGTGCAGAGGATGTCGTTATCTTCAAAGCGCAAGAATTGCTCAAGCGTGCGACAGAGGCCGGTGCCAATTCAGAACTGGGCCGCAACTTGTTGAATGAGAGTTTACACCTATTCCAGCAGGTGGCTGATAGCCTCCCAATGGATTATTTGGTTTCTGCTGTGGACAACTATATTGCCAATCAATTCTTTGCCGGTTAGTCTTCTTTCTGCTTTTCGTTTCCAGCTGCTGATTGAGCAGGTGCTATCCAATTGGCCCTCAACGTGGCTGGCCGCTCCGACAAGGCCAATATCGCGCTCTCCTGGATTATGGATGGGCGACCCGCAGAGGTACTTGAGTCTTTTGAACTATCCACATCTTCCCAGCTCACACAAATTTAGGACTCTCGAAAGGACTACTTTTACTTCCGCAAGCAATGTTATGACCTTATTTTCAAGGTTGTGCTCGCTGTTGATACCCTGGCTGCGTCTGACCCCGGCTACATTGACGGTCAATTGACCGTGATTGCTAAGCGACAGAACGAGGCCTATGGTGTCATCTCCGATTCCACCGATGAGGTGTTCTTGACCAGCTTGTACGACTGGTACCTGGAGCAGGGCTGGAACGACCGCCTCCTCCAAACACAGTCGCCGTTCGTGGTCACTTATCTCGAGCGCAAGTCTACCGACGACATTGCTCACGCGGATCTCCTCTGGCGATATTACGCTCAATCCCAGCGGTTCTTCGAGGCTGCCAAGGTTCAGTTCCAGCTTGCTCAGAGTGCTTTCACCTTGCCTCTCAGCCGCCGCATTGAGTATCTGGGCCGTGCCCGTACCAATGCTTCTACTTTCACGCCTGATGTGGGCCGTCAGTCGAGACAGCGACTGCTGCAGGAGATCACTAACCTTATTGAGGTGGCCAACATTCAGGATGACCTTTTACAGCGATTGAAGGATGATACACGGATTGCCGCTGACCGTAAAGCTGAAGTTCTGCGTGACGTGGACGGTCCTGTGATGGACATCAGCACAGTATGTCCACTCTCCCCTGCAATTCTCACACATTGATACTAACAGCCACAGCTCTTCAATCAGTACGCAGACTCAGCCAGCTACTACGACATCTGCCTCCAAATCTTCTTCGCGGCCGACTACCGTAATGCAGCTGACATCAAGGCCACCTGGGCCAACCTCATCCAAGATGTCCACGAAGTCACTGAAACTCGTGGCTCGCCTCTCCCCCACGAAGCCGTGATTGAAAAAGTACGCAGTCTCGGCAGCCGCCTTCGCATGTCCGAGACGGTCTTCCCCATCCGCGAACTGGTTCCTCTCTTGGAACGCTACTCTTTGGAACACCAGTACCACCGCCAAGCCAACCGAACGCACTGGGTCATTGATCTATTCCTGGACCTGGGCGTACCCCACGAATCTCTATACGGCGTCCTCGAAGCCATGTTCTACACCGACGAAGCCCCCTTCCACGGCTCGAACCGTCGTATCATCGCCGCCGACTTACTATACCTGCTTGACGCATGGTTCAGCGAGAGCGCACGACCGGGCGGCACTGTGTTCGGCTCTGACCTTATGGCCGAGCGTGTCTCCGAGACCTTGATGCTCCTGCAGCAGGGTGGAGGCACACAAGAAATTGTGGAAGCGAGTCAAGGATTGAGACAGCGTATTGCGGAGCTGGTTGGGTGAGGCTAGGATATTTCTGTTTTATGTACTCTAGTGGCACCGTCGCTGGCGTTTTATTTTTTTTTTGGCAGATGGTAATGAATGACAAATCGTGCGTCCGCTTTCACAGAAGTTTGCTCTCCAGATGTGGTAGTTTGATCCGATCATGCATGGAACATGCATGAAGTTTACTCGGTGCGTAATTTCTTTGAGACGTATCTTATCTCAAATTCGAGGTAATGCATGGCTGAAGCACTAGAGGAGATGCATACTTTCAAGGTTGACATAAAGCACATAGAACTATTCCAGAAGCATTTGAAAAAAAAACGCCCCAGCTGACCAGGGTGTATGCATTAAGATAAAAATAGAAGTAAAAACCACTGTAAAGAACCGAGAACCACAGTCTAAGGGAATCATAACGAAGCCAAATCGAAAACGCACGTCTATCGGACAAATGAAATGCTTTTACGGGTCCAATTACTCAAACTCGTCGTACACAGGAATCGGCTTCTCGCCCAGTGCAATAAGCCGGAAGATATGCCGAGCCTTGGCACCGTATTCTTCATCCAGGTAATCAACGATTGCGGAATCTGTAGATCATGATCAGCGTCAAGTCTAAACAGGCGGATCTGAAGAATGAAGAACGTCATGGATACCCAACTGTCCACCGGACACCGGGCGCCATGTTCAGGGTGGAATCAAAAGACCAGGGAAAAACAAGAGCAACTCACGAGTAGTCGACCGATTATCAAACATGACAATAGTCCTTGGCTGCCACCTCACTCTAGCCTGGAAATCATGACCGGTGATAATATGATTCATCAAGAAATCCGTCATCCACTTGGTCTCAGGTTCCTTCATACCCTGAATCCGGGTAATAAACTCAGCGTTCAAAAACAGACACTTTTCTCCAGTCACAGGATGCACACGAATCAACGGATGCACCGTGTCAACCGGATCCTTCCTCACCAGCCCGCCCATGAGACGGGTATGGTTAATCATCTTGGCCGAGCTATGCACGACCTTGAGCGTATCCAAGAACGCCTGCAGCGTCGGACTGAGGCGCTTATACGCCATATCCGTGGCGGCGAAGACCGTATCACCGCCCACCTCGGGACCCTGCAAGAGGCCTAGCATGACGTAGCCTGGGGGCTGAATCTCGTAAGAGACATCCTGGTGCCAGAGGGTGGTCGTAGTGCGCTGAGAGAGGAAACGCTCGATTTCCTCTCTGTTGCCATCACGGTGAATAACGTGGAAAGCAGGATGATTGCGAACCGTCCCCGAGACAGGCTGGTAATTCGGTTTACCGAAATGACGCATGAAACGTTCCTGTTCCTCGGGCCCAGCATCGATGAGATCCTGGTCTGGGAAGGCGACGACTTTGCGCTCGGAAATGAGGAGAGCGAGTTCGTCCTTGGCTGCGTCAGAGAGGGTGTTGAGTTGCACGCCTTCGACGACTGAGCCGATGGAGGGCTGGATGTGGTTGATTTTGGAGCCTGGTCCTAGCAGGTTGCGCTTAGAGCGGTCCTTTACGCGCAGAGCTGGGTCGGCGTAGTCGAATGGTTGCAAAGGTTCGAACCAGATTGGGTCCCAGGTTGGGAGGTACTGAGGATAGGGGGTATTGACCTTGGATTGCTTGTCGACATCGACATAGGGGATGTTGATGTCATAGCTTATAGGGATTTCGGGCTTGTGGGCATTGGGTTTGCGAATGAGGGGGGCAGAGGAAGGCATCTTCAAGTGCTGGATGGTTCAAGACACTTGACGCCTTGAATGTAGATGATTCAGAATTTCCAATGTCGAAGATGTAGAGCAATATAGCGGACAGAGTATAGAAAAAGAATTAGGGTATCAGATAATGGAATCAAGCTAAACCCCCCACCGTTTATATAGATCGGTTGTAGGCCCCAATCCCACTCCACCGGGGCACCCCTGTTCAAACACTAGCTCGAGCACCTTCATTTCCGAGTCCAGGAGGCGTTCGCCAGACAAGCGGTCAGCTCGAGAAGACGAAATCGCACAAATCCCGGTGTGTTCCGTGGGGGATTTTCACCGCTCCATGTTCGGCGAGAAATCTCCGTGGCGCTAGTGCAGTTGAGTGATAAGGCAGATGCAGGCGGGATGGCAATTTGCATTATCGGTGATCAGTGATCAGTATGCGATAGCGGGTCCATCACGAAACGGGCAGCTCGCGGGAGTCGAAGAGCGAGCGTAGAAGCCCCCCCCCTTCCTTCTCCCCTAGGTTGGCTCGGTAGCTAGTTAGCGTCGTTGATTAGCTCGTTATTCCGGTAGTCCGTTAGTGCCATGTTTTCCCGGAACTAAAAACTTCCTCAATTCTTGGACGGCTAGGTCTCCATTCCGGCTTGATTGGTCGTGCAAAGATGCGGTCTGTCCGTTGACCTCATCGTTCTTTTGGACACGTCGCACAGGGCCGGGGGGAGTGAAGGTCCCGGCAAGGATGCATCGTACGGTACTAGCCTATTCAAGCCCCCCTAACCGTGCCTATCTGTCCCCTAGCTGCTTCTACCGAGGTATAGCTCCCGGGTACCCATTCCAATTCTCATACCCCCTAGGTACCTTGGTAAATTCGAGTGGATCTCTTTGGGCTCCAATGGTTCGGGCCGCCAGTTCCAGACTATGGAGTGTAACGGTGAATAGAATCAAAAAGAGACGGAGTATCCGCAATCGTCCTTCCGGATAGCTCATAGCTTTCCCCAAAAAAACAAGGAAGCCAAACCGAAGAATAAGTCAGATGGTGGACCGATCTCCACCGAGCTTAAATCGCAGTCAAGAAAAAGCAAACATACCCAGATCGCCGGGTGGGCCCCACTGCTCTCTGTCAGGTACTTTTCTCTCGACCCTGAGATGTATTACGTACTGTAGGAACTGCTTCTCCCTTTCTCTCTCTCTCTTCCTTTCACACACACTCTCTCACCTAACCCTTGGTACACGTACACCACGTACACCACGTACACTCCCTCACCTTTACTGCGTTACAATCAGATCCTTCATACTCCACCATGCTCCCCACTCGCAAGCGCGACTGCGCATATCTGATCTTCTTTGCCACGCACATCCCCATTATCTTCCTCATCGATGCAGTGCCCCTTCTCCCCCCTTCCATGGTGACCTCGCTGTCCCACACACTCCGTGACTTCTACATCACCACCTACCGGGACAAATTCTTCTCCGAGCCCCCAACCTGGTTCACCGCCTTTATATGGATGGAACTCCTCTACCATGTGCCATTGAGCCTGTGGGCCGTGTGGGGATTATTGCGCGGTGAGTTCCCGTTCTTTGGATTCCCGTTCCAGCCCTCGCGGGCCACACCCCCCCTGTTTACCTGTCTCCCGGACTCGGGGTTCGAATGCCTCGGAACAAGAGACGGGAGGGATTCCCCCCCACCTGCCACGCTGAGCAGAACTCTGCATCAGAGTTCACTTTCCCCGAAGGATTGTCACTAATGGATCCCCGAATCCACATCTAGACCATCCATTGGTGCCGGTGCAGCTTCTCATTTTCGGGGTTCAGGCGTTCGTCACCTCCTTGACGTGCCTGGTGGAAGTCTGGAACTGGCCGGACCGCTCCGTTGCCGAAAAGCAGCAGATCACCTCATTATACGGTCCTTACGTAGCTCTGGGTATGTCTTTCCCCCCCCCCCCCCCCTCCTTTCCCACTCCCGGCCAATGTTTTTGGGGCTTGGCATGAAATGATGTGATGGCTCATGCACCTCGGTTGCAGGTGCATACATGGCCTTGGATATGGTCTTCCGGCTACGAAGCTCGCTCTCGAAATCAAAGCGCGATTAATTAACGCATCAGACGCACCACATAATCGTACACATTCGTTACGTGCAATGCTGAACCCCGCTAAATACAAATATCCCTGCCCAACGCCGTAAGAATGCTTTCACGGATCATGATCGGCCAGCAAGATCATGATAGCGTTGTCGAGGTCTCCTCCGGTGGCATTCAGTGCCCGCACCGCGTCCTCCCGTGAGAATCCCAACTCTGTGATCTTGCCAATGGTGTCCTGCGGCCAGCGCGAGGCGGGTTGTTGTGCGGGTCGTATGTTGATCCTCGGAGCAGCATTGCTGGGAGCGGCGCTACTGCTAGGCTCACCGGGCTTGTTCTCCGCCTGATGAGTAACGGCGCCCGTTCGAGCACCTATCTCGGCTCCGTCTGCGCCTTTGACCGTCGGCTCGTCCTCAAACTCCTCGGTCAAATGCTTGGGGATATCAGCTTCGCCTAGGAACGGCACAGCCTGGTCTTGAATGACCAGTGCGCCGCGTCGGAGGTCGATGCATGCCTGGTGTCGTCGCAACATGTCCAGTCCCAGGAGCAGGTCAATCTGTTTGCCTTCCATGACGGTGAATGAGCAGGGCAGGAACATGTCGCCAATTTTGATCTGTGCCGAATGCACCCGTCCCAGAATCGGCGCAGTGCCCACTCCCTTCGCGATACCTCCGTAGCGCCGGTCGACTAAACGCATGATGTTGCATGCTGTAGCACACTCGGGCGACATAATAGTAACCTGGGCACCGGAGTCGACGAAAGCGTTGAGCCGGTGACCGTTGACTTCGACGGGGATGTAGAGCATCGTAACTCGGCCAAAAGCTGCCACAAAACATCAGTCCCCGCACTTCCCAGACGGACATCCCAGAAGGACCACTTACACTCCGGGTGATGCTCCATCGCATTATGCAGATTCTCCGTGACGGCATTCTGGCGAATAATTTCCTCAATCTCTCTCTGGTTGGCCGGATTAAACGGATCCGCATTCAGCATAGCAATTCTAGCCTCCTTCTCTGCCTCCTGTTGGCTCTCCTTCTGCTGCTGTGAAAGCAACACCTCTCTGAACCGCTGCGCATTATCCGCCGCCTCGGCAAGCTCGGGATTCTGTCTCCTGACCGCCTCGCGCACGCGGGGATCACCGAGAATATGCAACCTGATTGTCTCCGGGTCCGGCATTCCAGGTCGGGGCGCCATCTGGCGTGGGGCGGAGGGGCCGGGGGCAGCTCGGGGAGCGGGTTGGGTGGGAGGGCGGAGGGTGACGTGGACACCGAGCATATCGCCCTCTGCAATACCGACTTGGTCGAGGGTCTGTGAGGGGTTGCCGAGGAGCGCGTTGTTGAAGACGAGCTGTTGGGCTTCGGGGGGGATGGAAGTTTCGCTTTGCACGATGGCTTTGAGGAGCTCGACGGTCATGTCGCCGCCTACTTCAAGATTGATGATATCCGAGTCCGCCTGCTCGGGGCGGATGACGCTGACGGTGATTCGCCTGGGAAGCTCATGGTCAGTAAGTGCCGATGCAGCTAGAGCTCGGCCAGGACTCACATGGTGAGGTGGAGGGGAGGAGAGGTGGGGGGGGGGGGGGGGGGGGGGGGAGTTGAAAAAGGAAGAACGGAGGGGAGCTGCCGGTTAAATATGGTGGAAAGAGATGGAAGGGGACCTCAGCTCAGGTGGCCCCTTACAGCCGATCCACTTGAGCTGTAAATCCCGCCTTCTGCGCTGCTCGGTGCTGTTCTAGACTAAGTCCACTTTACATTACGCGTAGATCCCCGCACAGCTCCTATCTTAAGCCACCCTGATAACATCAGAGAGCCTCCAACATCATTCCCATGTTGGGCCTGAACCACCGATCTTGCATCTACAATTTCTTCCTATAGGATCTTAGATTCTATGATCTCCCGATCTATAGTCGACGATCGACTGTGATACATCAGAACAGACTCATCTTCCCGTTCACTACTCACCCCGCAAACATCGGGCGATCCCGCATCCCGTCTGGTCACAGCCTCAAACGGTGCGCCTACATGGCCGGGAGGGGTCTGTGTACACTGACTGGTCTACCGACTCGCCGGTGCCTCATGCACCAAAGCCTGATGGGACAGTTCGGTCATACGGTGGTCTCGAACCATTCTAAAAGCATCGTCCTGCTTCGTCTAGCACGCTGCACCCCTCCCAAAAGAGATAAAGCTTCACATCATTGCGCCCAGTTGATTTGATATTATACCTACAAGCGCTACTATGAAACATGCTCAATCTGACTATTCAACCCGCTGAGCACTAGACACATCAGGCACACCCCGCCCTTCGGTGATTTTCGCATCGATCACCTCGTCGATGGGAATCTCCGCCAACCTCTCCACAACATGATGCAGTGTAGGCAGCGCATCCCATCCAAGCCCACTGATCTCGACCTTTGCATTCTTGGTCCTTCTCAGCCTGGTCACTTTACTCGGAACAACCTTAGACTCCTGAGCATGCGGCACAAATACAGGATACTCCGCCTCCGCCTCACCCTTGGTATCCCGGCCAACCTTGGGGATATATCGGTGCACCAGAATCCCCTCATCATCTTCTCCACCAATCGTACCTTTGTCCGCCGCGGGGTCCTGATCCTCCAGATCCTCAAACTCGAAATGGCCCCACACAGCCCCTTGCCAGCTTGTCTGCAGGCGATACGAGTCGCGACGCTCATGCACATCAATAGCCGTGTATAACTTCGGCATGCCGAGCTCTTCACGCCCCGAGACTATCGGATCCGCAAGACTCTCAAATAGAATAGGCATGTAAGTACCCCTCAGTACCTCCCCATTCTGTTTCTTATACTGCACTCCGTGGATATACAGTCCAATATGTCTGTATCCGCCGCCGCCGAGCCAGTCCATACCATTCAACGTAGTTTGGGAGAAAGAGGCGCGTGCGACGGTACTCGGCGACATGAAGCTATACCGGTCATTCGGGAAGAGGTTTTGTAAGAGCGTGCGACTAGTCTTGAACTTGATCGAGGCTGTCACAAAGGTTGACTCGAGGGATTTCAGTGCCCGGTCATTACCCATCCAATCTTGTCGGGGGCCTGGCATGGGTCCGAAGACGATAGGTTGGCGCCAGTACATGTGTGGATTCTTGGACCAGAGGTATTTTCGCAGGACCTGAGCCGAGTGGTCAAATTCATCGTGGCCGTAGATATAACCGACCATGCCCATCGCTGAAGACAATTAGCACCTGTTTCCACCATGACCATGACAGAAAAAAGAAAACAGCAAATGATAACGAAAACATAGAAGAAACATACCCTTTTCCGCGGAAATCAGTTGCGCCGACTCGCGAGTCATCTGCTGGATAGTGGTCGCACGCTCATGTCTCGCAATCTGATAAATCCTCAACCTCTCTTCCACATCTCCCTTATCCACACCCTTCGGCAACATAACAGCCAATGAAACCGCATCCTCAATGGCCATCGCACCACCAGACGCCCGGTATGGCAAGAACGGATGAACCGCATCACCAAGCACTGCCAATTTCCCATTCACCCAGTCCGGAAGCGTCTCCATATCCAACAATGGCCACAACTTCAACGTTGCGGGATCAGCCTTTTCAAGCAACTTTTTAACCTGGGGATTGAAGTCCTTGTAAACTTCCAACAATGTGTCTTTGCCGATCTGCTGATTATACGAGTCTCCGCCAGCATCGATCGTAGTCATCGAGTCGGGATGAATACACACGAAGTTGAGTAACTCGTTATTCGCACATGGATAAATGACCACGCGTCGATCCGACGAGTCCCACATATCGACGGCACCGAAGTCTTGAGCAATGGAATTGGTGTCTGGGTCATCGAGGGCTTGTTGACGAGTAATCAGGAAGCGGAAGGCGTTTTTACCCGAGCTGTAGGGTGTGTTGTTGACGGGGAGTTTGGTGCGGGTGAGGGAGTGAACGCCATCTGCGCCGATAAGGACGTCACCGGTTATGACAGAGCCGTCTTCGAGGGTAACTGTTGCGGCGTGCGGGTCAATGTCGGTCACTTTGCTGGCTGTGTGGAGAATAGCGGGGTGTCCACGGCCTGGGGCTTGAGCGAAAGCTTTCAGACCATCGTGGAAGTGAGCACGGTGGACGAGAAGCCAGCGCTGGAAACTGTTAATTTCTGTATAAAAAGAAATTGGGATTGAGGAAGATGTACGTGTCTCCACATGCCAGCGACTTTTTTCAATTCTGTGATGTGCACTGGTTCGCCGGATGGTTTGTATTCACGAAGCTATCCTTGTTAGCTGGGGGCACACGTAGAAGTAGAGATGAGAGCCTACCAATTCAGCTTCCACAGCACCGAACTTGGTGGCATCGACTCCGAGCCGTTGGAGAACTCCATTGGCATTTGGTGACAGGTGGATGGCAGCGCCAACTTCGTTTGCGAAACGTGAGCGTTCGAATAACTTCTCTGGTTAGTTTTATACTTTGAATTTTGTACTTTGTGCCAGGTGCACCACGGGGAATAGTTAAGCGCAAAGGGCAAGGATAAGACTCACTTCAACGCGATGCCCCTGCTGCCGTAGTGCAATAGCAGCAGTAAGACCACCGATTCCTGCACCAACAATCAAAATGCGGAGACCCTCTGAGGTCTCTTTAAGTTCCTTGAGCGTCATCTTGTAATGTGTCAGACGTAGCTATAGCTTCTTAGCTCAAGTCCTGACTTTCTCAATAGCTTCAGAACTAGGTTCATGTCCGCATGGCTCCAATTAATATTTATGCCACTACCATGACCATTACTAACGATCGTGGGGTCCGCGGGGTGTCCCTCTCGGGTCCATATCCGCATCCCACGCGTACAGTTGACGGGGCCTCGGAAGACACTTTCGGCTCCACATCGGGACGAAGCTGCGGGGACATAATAACAAAGTATATGAATTGTGCATGGTAAACCAACGCCATTGAAGTTCATTAAACCTTTTCTTCTTTCCTTTTAGTTTTTCGGTCCCAATTGGACGCTTTTCTCAAAATGCCAAACGAAGTGAAAGACATCTACACCAAGGACGAAACCTCGGCCTACATCCTTGAGCAAAATGTCACCGTTACGCTCAAAGATGGCTCCGGGTTAGTTCGCGCCAATGTGTACCGACCAAAGACAACAGAAAAGGTCCCAGTTCTAGTCACCTACGGTCCGTACGGAAAGGATATTCCCTACAAGGACTTCCATCCGCAAAGTTTCAGTGAAGTCAACCCCGAGCAACGCTCTGAGCATTCAGCTTGGGAGACTCCAGACCCTGCGTACTGGACTGCGCAGGGCTACGCAGTGGTGCGCGCCGATGAGCGGGGTACAGGACAGTCGATGGGCAAGCTGGATACCATGTCGCGCGGCACGAGTGAAGCGTTCTTCGATGTTGTCGAATGGGCTGCTGAACAGGAGTGGTCTTCTGGTAAAGTCGGACTCTTGGGAATCAGTTACTATGCTGGGAGTCAGTGGCGCGTTGCCGCGAGACAGCCCAAGGGTCTGGCCTGTATAATTCCATGGGAGGGAATGTCTGATTACTACCGCGATCGGTGCCGACACGGTGGTATTCTGTCGAACAAGTTTATCAAGTTCTGGTGGGATCGCCAGGTTGTGAGCAACCAGTATGGATTGGGTGGACGCGCGGCCAGGAACTGGGGTCCGGATTCAATTGAAGGCGATCTGAGTGAGGAGGAACTCATTGCCAATCGTCAGGATCAGACGGTTGATAATGTTGAGAACCGATTCCGAGATGATGAGTACTATGCCTCGAAGGAGTACAGTATGTCGGATATCACCGTGCCCTTGCTGAGTGTTGCGAACTGGGGAGGAATCCTCCTCCACCTTCGAGGCAATGTCGAAGGATGGACCCAAGCTGGATCAGAGCTCAAGTACCTCCGGTTTATCACCGGTCGCCATGACCTCCCTTTCTACTACTCCGAAGAGGTCGAGATCCAGCGCAGCTTCCTCGATGCCTTCCTGAAAGGCGAAGACCGCGCAGGCTGGTCAACAGGCAAAGCACCAAAAGTGGACATCGTCCTCCGCAAAGGCGACGTCGGCCACAACAATGCAGCTGGCGAGAAGACTTTCTCTCGCCGTATTGAACACGAGTGGCCCATTGCCCGCACACAGTACACAAAGTATCACCTCACATCATCCCGAGAATTGACGACCAACGTACCAACCGAGCGACCGGTCAAAATCACCTACGATGCCCTCGGGGATATCGACCATCCCCAACTTGTCCAATTCACCACTCCGGCTTTTGAAAAAGAGACCGAAATCACAGGCCACGTCGTCGCCCACCTGAACGTGTCAATGAGTCCCCTCCCCGGCTCACCCACACCGAAGGATATCGACCTGTTCCTCACATTACGCCACATCGCACCCTCCGGGAAAGAAGTCTTCTATACCGGTACAGCCGGCGATCCCGTCCCTCTATGCAAGGGCTGGTTGCGTGTGTCCATGCGCAAGACAAACCCTGAGCACCCGCGTCATCGTCCTTATCTCCCTCATCGCGATTATCTTTCGACGGACGTGCTTCCTGTCATTCCGGGCGAGGTCTATGCCGTCGATGTGGAGATTTGGCCGACAAATGTAGTTGTGGAGAAGGGCGGGAAGATTGTGTTGGAGGTTTCTAGTGGGGATACGCAGGGATGTGGACTTTTCCAGCATAATTCGCCTGTTGATCGGTAAGTTCCATTTTGCTGGATTTTGAATGGTTATAATGAATATGCTAACTTGATTTATAGATCCGTTGAACGATTCCAGGGTCAGAATCATATTCACTTTGGGCTTGGGGAGAATTACGTGACGCTGCCGATTATTCCGTAGAGTTGAGCTGGGGTAGTACATAGATGAAATTCATAGAATGAATGCATATTTTCAACTTAAATTCAACTTTGAATCGGCTTTACTTTCAAATCATTGTACTGAAATTGTAGAAGCTTATGTATCCAATGAAATGGTATTGCATGAAACCTTAGTCTCAGGTTCAAACGTTGCCGGGATCTTCTCTTCATTCTCACAGCCCCATGTCAACGGCTGCAGCCATTTCACCGGCATGCATTACCGCGACCACCCGCCAACTAGTGTACAGCAAGCTAGCTATGACCCAATTCTACAATTTGAACCCCTCACGCCCGGCACACTTCTTAAGTCCGAAGTCCGACCCCACAATGTAACTCTGGGGCCGATGTGGTCGAAAGTGGTCCCGAAGCACACCTGACAAAGATATAGAATAGGAAGATGCGAGTACTTCATGCAAGTACTTCAGAGAAACACAACTACTCTACAAAGCAATTCATATTAAAGAATTATCTCATTGTGAAAAAAGAACAAACCACCCAAAATGCCCGACAAAGTCGCCAAAAATCTCCGTCCTCTCAACCGGTACATCACAACCCACAATGACGCCGGCCAAGCGATCTTTTCTTCAACCCTCTCAGAAGTCATGCCCGTCCAACGTCTCCCCGACAGTGCAGACTTCAGTCTAGCCTACACATCAGACCATTTCCCCGCGCAACTGAACAATGAATCCGACATCACCGAATACAACAAATACCTATCCTCCCCCCCCGGAATCACAATCTCAACTGGTACCGTCTGCCGCATCGTGGACATGCAGCCTGGCGCCTTGAGTCCCATGCACCGCACCGTCAGTCTGGATTACGGCGTTGTGCTCGAGGGCGAGGTCGAGCTGGTTCTTGATTCCGGGGAGACGAGACTGTTGAAGAGGGGCGATGTTGCGGTGCAGCGGGGTACGAATCATGCTTGGAGGAATGTGACGCCGGATGCTGTTGTTGATGGGGTGGCGGTGCCGCAGTGGGCGAGAATGCTGTATGTTCTTGCGCCGGCGCAGGAGATGGAGATTGGGGGGAAGAAGTTGGGCGAGGTTGTTGATGGCATTGGGGTGCGCGCTAGTACTTAGATGCTGAGTTGAATATATCAATCGAAATTGAGAGATGATTCCGCGAGGCCGCGACATATTAGACTTTTGAATCCTTGGAGAGAATGGTACTCTGGTTCACTAGGTACAACTAGGCGTGGAGAGAAGATGGATAGCTTTGTTACGGGTGTTTCGGCCAGGATTATTTCTACCACTAAAGCCTTCATCACGATGAGCAAGCCCCATTATCTCAGAATATTCAAAAAAAAATGAAAAGGAAATAGTTGCTGCATTGATATGTCTCAAAGTAAAATAACATCACCACTCCCCACCAACCTGATAATGGAATACTTTATCATTAATCCTTCCCCCAGTGAATCTCCAAAGTCTCGCGACAGACTACTACGATATCAGTACTGGGAAATTTCTCACAGCATACAGATATTGCACTTACCGCATTGAGCCACACACCATGCAACATGACTTGAATAAAAGCAAACTCCGCAGGATGTCCATTTCCCGCCGGCCGCTGCGTCAAATCCAATTCTCGATTCGCAGGTCGATAAGCCGGCATACGGCGATGATGAGTTGGCCAGTCTGGGTGACCTGACTGAGGCTGAGAGTGATTCACTGTAGGAACATTGTCCTCGCCGCTGTGGTGGACTTCATAGTCGGCAAGAACAGACAGTGAAGTTGTCGTGGTAGTGATAGTTGAAGACATGTTGAAGAAGAATGAGTAAAGAGACCTGCACAGTCTCCAAAGCCCTGGAAATAGCATTATCAGGACCTCAGAGGTCGTGGTGAGGCGAGGTGATGGGTGTCCGGGCCCGCATTCTCCCCCACATCCCGAAGACTGGAGAGAGCTCGGGGTTATCCGCGGCTCTGAAGTACGCGTGCTTCAAGTATCTTAATTTCGAGCTACTTTTTCTTGTTCTTGTGCCTTTTTTTTTTTTTTTTTTTTTCATTTCCTGGCAATCATGGATCTCTCACGCATCATTGCCGCTGATATCGACGGCCGTGTCCACAACACGCGATACCGTCAAGCTCAGTTCCATCGCTTGCAACATGTGCTAGTCGAGCATATTGCAGAAATTCAAGATGCGATCCGCGCTGACTCGGGACACTCGGCGCAAGAAGTTCGTGCCGAGGTCATCCTAGCTTTGCAGGAGCTGAGAACACATTATGAGTCGCTGAGTCTGGAGAAAGATTTGGAAATTGAGTATCGCATTGCGAATGGAAAAGACAATCTGGATGGTTCACGTGGTGCTGGGATTGTGTACCTCGTACCTTGCACACATACTTTGTTCTTTTCTGTGATCTCTGCACTGACGGCTGCTCTTGCAGCTGGGAATTGCATTGTTTTGGAGGTGAGTGGAACAAGTGGACGTCGATGAACAGTGCTAACATCAATAGCTTCCTCAAACAACAATGGCTTTGCCTGCTCTGTTGCGCCAAATTCTTCCAGATGCACTGGATCATGATACTTTTGCAATTACCGCAAACCGGCCTGACTCTTCATTTATGAACAGGACATTGCTGGTGTCGCAAACTGGTTCCGATGGCCAAAGTGGTTTGATATCTCCTGTAGCCAGGACTGTTGCCATCGTCGACCGTACGGCAAACGTTGTTGAAGCTGCACAGGCCTTGGTCGCGGCTCGATTTGTAATGGGTGGTCGTTCACCCTATGCTCCAGATCTGGTTCTGGTGAATGAATTCGCCATGAAACCCTTTGTCGAGGCTGTTATTCAGCAAGCTTCGAAGTACCTAGCTGGAGAAAATGGTGAAGCACGACAGTCATCTACCTCTTCACGCCGATCCACTTTGATGGACTCAATCCAAAAGGATCGGAACGCACGGGTGTTGGTCTCGGGGAGTCAGTGGGGAGTGGTCGAGGTGCAAGATCGGTAGGTACCCATTGCCGAGTCATTCGTTCGGTGCTAACTATTGAAGGAATTCGCCTCTTCTTCGAAAGAAGATTGATGAGAAAGTCTTGATGGTACACGCCGTGACTAGCCTGGATGATGCAATTGATATGCACTCGTAAGTATTTTTTCAGAATTTATCTTGCATTATGCTGATGAAATTAGAAACGAGACACTGGCTGCTACCTATGCGTTTGCAGCTCCCGCTTCGGCCAAGTATCTGACCCAATTTATCGACGCTGATATTTCATGGGTGAACCATGTACCCAGCCACATGCTGCGTAAGTCCCAAGCTGAGCGTTTCTTTCCTAATTATACTTACAAAAGCAGTCGGTCCTGCTCTTCCCCGCAACATCCCGTACAACCCTGACACTCGCTACGCCATCTCATCCTTCCAACGGCCGCGGCCCCAACTGATGACACCATCTTTCAAGGCTCACACTGCCCGAGCAATCATCGAGAATACCAACACCACCAACTCAGATGGTCTCTGGCGCGCAGCCATAGCACCTCTCCCTTCCACAAAGCAACGTCCAGGCTTCAAGATTGGCTTCTTCGAGCAGGGTATTATCACTGGAGGAGTTCTTACCCTAGCATCTCTCATCGCAACCTTTTCCACGATTGGATATTACACATGGATATATGCGAGGCGCGTTTGAACCTTGTATTAATCATATCTCATTATTATCATTAAATATTGCAAGCATTATTACCAGCTTAGCGCAGACCGTAAAGATCTTCCACTATGCGATCCTGCAGACTTCGAATATGCCGTGTTTGAGTCTGACCCTGTTCCAGATCAGGAGTCATGACCCCGGTCTTAGTGATCGTAGGCGTCGACTTCTGTTGTGCCTTAGGTTTGAGATCAATGCGGCTGTATCAAGTCAGTATAAAGCACAATTATTAATTGTTGTAAGAAAAACGTACCAGACAGGACAGCTCGAAGCCCGCTGCAACCAATCCGCAATGCACTTCATATGGTACTGATGTCCACAAGGCAAAACACGAAGCATTTGATAGTGCACGAAATCCTCTGTGCAAATCGGACAAGTATGATTACTCGCACTTTCCACACATTTCTCATCAAGATCAGAATCAGACACAGATCCATCAAAGCTTGACTTCCGCGCTATTTGCTGATCGTATTGGATGATTGGAATCTTCTTCAAAATAGTTTTCGTCACTCCACGCGCTTGATTCTCGCATACTTTTTGGTGACGAGAGCGGAGGATTGCAATGGTCAAGCCAAGAATGATCAAAAAGCCTGCTACACCCGCGATAACATAGAGGGTGATTTTTTCAGGATGGGAGAGGCCCGATGTTGACGATGACCGCGCAGAAAGCAGGGCAGTAGCTTCGAAAATTTCAGAATTTGGTCGAGGAATGGCACTTGCTGATACAAGATGAATGGTAGATGCCAAAATGCAGGCTAAAGCCATGCATGTGAGAGAAGGCATAGCTAGCTGGAGCTGGAAGCTATCCAGACAAGTCGAGGTCGTTCGCTGGTGGATATGGCGTGTCACAGCACGCTGAACAACACAGAACAACGCAAAAAAGCGTGAAAAGATAAAACGAAGCAATTCAATTGGAATAAATATCTTTAAATATGCCAGTTCATTGTAAAAGAGACATTTCGAAGCTCTAGAAAATTCTTGCTTCTTTTTATTTGGGCGCGCGGGTGAGTTTACCTCACTCGTCCGCCTATGACAAAAAAAAACTCATCCGCACCTTTGGACGCAAACCCACGCCGAAACTCCGCTGGAAAGCGAACTAGGGACAGGGGCCAGTCATTTGCCTGCATGGCCCAACTCTTGGAAATCGTCATTCGTGTGGTGTAGCAAGTCGCTTGGTAGATTCGCGTGCTATTTCCGAATGAGTGAAGTTGGGTAGATTTGAGTTTCATTCGGAAATTCGGGGGCCGAAATGACGGCTCTGTTGGGTAGGTTTGCCTATGATTGGGTCTATCTGAAGAAGCACCTTTCTTTAGGTTATGCATTGATGAGGCCATTCCCGTGTCCTCAGGGCCAGGCACCGGGGGGTACTTCTGCCTCAGGCATACAGGCGGTGACCGCGTGTTTCTGTGGGGCCGCAAATTTAAGCATCGTGTCACGGAATTAAGATGTGAACCTGGGACGTAGAAAGTAAGAGTCAAATTATAGACCAAGCTCCTGTTTCTTTCCGCGTACATTTAGCTATGAGGTTGCAAAGCCAGGGTCTCACATGCTGTGGCAATGTTAAACGGTCATACTCCTCGATCTCGACTTACATGATAGGGGGCTAAAGTGTTGTCAGCTGAGGACCTCAATACTTGTTCTTGGCGATTGTTCATTCTCTTCTCAAGTTATATATCAAGAGTCTCTAAATACACCTGCACGAATGAGTTGAGATCGTTTTGGGGCCATGACGACCAGATGCTTGGCCCCATGTATAGGGCTTACGCAGTCACTAAGGTCCCACCTGGTCTAACGGTCGGATCACCAATATTGGCAATACCGGAGCAAACCTTATTCTGCGACATTCATCCGTTGAAGGCCCCAGGAGAAAGACATGATAGAGATTATGGCAACCATGTTCTTGATCTTAGCTAAGAATTACCGACTGTGATTGCGACCCGTACATGGGCCCCCACGCTGACAGTGCTGATGTGACGCCCGACATTCGATATCCAATGGGCGAATTCAAAGCGAATGGGCAATACTGCGGCCAGCATGCTAGAATGATGGATAGACAATCCAATGTTAAAGTGACACTTTATCTGGAACGAATTCCGCAAAGACTAGTTTTATTAGAGGAAAGCCACCGGAACTCTTCCGAGCTCGGGGCTCCAATACCGTACATTACCCTAACGAACCTCTAGACCCACGAGTAAAGAGCTTCAGGATCCACTCATTAATAAACTGGAAGATCACTTGTCACAAACATCCCCACGTAACGTTCCTGATATAGCGTGTAATCCCGCAGGATCTCTAGGATCTGTTTTCATCATCGCGCATACCATTCTCCGCCATCGGACGTATCAAGCCCGCCGTGACAAGCTTTCGCCCCCAAGCAAGAACTTCGCTCATGTTAATATTGACTTACGTCGAAGTCCATCGGAATATGGAGGCGGAGGAACGAACCATAATCGAAAAGGTTGATGTTTGACCACATGGGCCATGCAAAAGGAGGTTCTCTTAAGTGGAGATTTTCACTTTGATATGAAATCTCCCAATCAGCTCTAGTATTTATATTAACCCAGGTCATTCATTATATTAGCTCCGTTCCTCCCAACTTGTAAAAGTCTGCGGATTTTCTGATCCAGATGGTCTTTGACCACAGAGTCAACTCCAATGGTGAGTATCATCACAATCATTGGGCCAGCCCCCAAAGGGGTGGATCTCTCTGAGGATACAATCAAGAAGGACAATGCGGTGGTGATAAGTATTTCTTGTCTCGCAATGATCGCAGTTGCGATCAGATTTCATGAAAAGTTGAAAGGGGGAAAAACGGACCTTAAGAAGCTGGCTCTTGATGATTGGCTTGTTGCTGCTGCTCTTGTGAGTCTATTTGTGTCTATTCAACTGATAGAATCAGTTAAGCTAATGTTTGGCTAGGTTCCTCTTATCGCATTGCTAGCCATTGCGCTTCTTGCGGGACACTATGGGATGGGCAAACATATCTGGTTGACGTCCGTTGAGAATATGATAGAAATGAAGAGAGTAAGGGTGAATTTTATTTGCTGGACGACCTTTGCTAACACCTGTTTGTGGAGATCCTATTTGCTTACCTCTTCATCTACATTTTCGAACTTTTCATCGTCAAGCTGTCCTTGCTTATGTTCTATCGTCGTATATTTGGGACAAGCAGCAGCTATTATATCTGCATGATTTTAGCTTCATGTTGGACCTTTGGCAGCATGATCGCTCTTGTAACCTGTCCAGCGCCCGTGTCGTATTTTTGGACCGAACTTACAAACCCCGGCGACGGACACTACAGATACGAATTTTACAACTATTACATCGGGAACGCAGCATCGAACGTGGTCACGGACTTTATCATTCTACTCGTCCCGCTTCCCGTCATTTGGAAATTAAAAATGCGGATCACACAGAAAATAATGGTGTCTGGAGTTCTTCTGCTTGGTATCTTGTATGATCCCTTGAATGAGAGGATGAACTTTCTGCTAACATGTTGCTTAGTGTGTGCGCCATTAGCATCGTTCGGTTACACTACATCACCTTCCTGAAAGATAATATAGATCTCACCTGGACCATGGGGAATGTATATGTCTGGTCGACATTGGAGCCCTGCGTAGCCATCATATGCGCATGTCTTCCCGCTCTACAACCCGTCATCCAATCAGCGATGAAACTCGAATATATTTTACACCTCCGCACCTACCTCCGGCCCAGAAAACGAGCGCGACAAATCTTTCGATTGGAGAAGCACTTCAGCAATAGCAGCCACTGCAGCAGCCGCGGACTACGGCCTGTGACCTCTTCGACGAACAGGCCGGGATCCATCGAGCCTGGTGCTGATATTGAGACTCAATGTGTTCCTGTAAAGACTGCGTCCCCGAGGGCTTCTCCTAAGGAGAAGAAAAATCTGGAGGAGTACTTGGGCCCGATGTACATCATGGTACAGCATGATGTCGAGTGGTCGGAAACTCACCTCGTGGACTAAGGCTGGAATCTTTCTCCGACTAAGACGGCGTTTATTATAGCACAGCTAGACACTAGAGCTCATTAAGTGAAACATGTAGCTCTGAAGCTCAAATCCAAGAGGCGTTTTAAGGACCTGGCATACGTGGATCCAGACGCTCGCCCATAATTGTGACATATGATTACATTCGGCGAGGTGCTCTCTGATTTTCAGAAGATGAGTAAGAAGGAGGCGTCCTGAGCACTAGATTTCCTATTCACTTCTAAGGTACCCTTCAATGTTTAGAACTAAAATACTGGGGTAACTTTAGACGCTCTTTTGTTTCTAACGCTGGTTCAATTCACGATAAGATATGTGCATGGTGTAGATGAATGTAAATAAGGCGCGGATCAATATAGCGAGCCAATCAGCTACTCGATTGACCGCCCCTCCAAGCATCATTGGTCTAGTGGTAGAATTCGTCGTTGCCATCGACGAGGCCCGTGTTCGATTCACGGATGATGCATTTCTTTTTAGAATTTTTTCTTTCCGCGTTTTATCCGTCTCTCACGTCCTCGCTGGCCATTGAGTTTAGTCAAGACAATCTGCATTGACCTGCGAACCTCCTGGTCCGTGGCGGATTACCGACTTTCTGACTTCAGCAATCAATCCTTTACACCTCTCAGGGCGGGAAAGGGACAGAGTAGTCCCAGCAATGTGAGGCTGTTTTGCTAGATGCACGACGACATAGGGATGAGTAACATGTACATTCTCGCTTTGACTGTGAACAATTACGCTGTAAAAGGCGAAAAGACATTGAGACATCCCCATGTATGGTAAAGCTGTGTCCTAATCGATTCAATTTCAATTCAAGGCCAGCGACTCCCTTATAATTCCCAATGAACGAAGGGATTTGCAACATACAGAGCCAAGGACGATCAAAGGGAAAGGGGGAATGCAGGATCGTAGCCTTCATGCCACGCTGCCAAACAAATAAAAACCCTGCAGCAGCCCTTCGTTGACAAGATCATCTCCTCAAAATGCCTTCTCTCCGCTCCTTGACCTTGTCAGCCCTTGTGAGCGCGACAGCAGTACTTGTAACTGCCTTCGAAATCAACGATTTCTCGTGCAAAAGCAACTCAAACCCTGTCGTACTGCTCCACGGTCTAGGCGCAACCTACTACGAGGACCTAAATTTCATGCAGTCCTGGCTTCAAACTCAAGGCTACTGCACGTACTCTTTGACCTACGGAGCCTACGACGGGTTCTCGGAAGTCGGTGGTCTCAAGCATATCGTCGACTCGGCACCTGAGATCGCCAAATACATCAAAGAAATTACCCAGAAGACCGGCAAAGGTAAGGTCGATGTTATCGGCCACTCTGAAGGCGCCTTCCAGACTCTATACGTGGCCAAATTCGAGGGTGTCTCGTATCTTATTGACAAGATTGTATCTATTGCTCCTCCCACGCACGGAACAGATTTCGGTGCCCTCTACAACGCGGCTTTTGCATTTGGCGAGGCGAGTGGCACGAGCGTGAAAGATGCTCTGAATAAGGCTGGCTGTGGAGCTTGTAGTGATCTCGTCTCCGGAGGTTCGGCTATAAAGCGGCTGAATGATGGTAAACCTGTTGTTCAACCCGGTAATACCGTCACTATCATCGCGTCCAAGTTTGATGAGATGGTCACACCACCGAAAACTTCTTTTGTTCAGGAGGCTGGCGTGACGAATCTTTATATTCAGGATATTTGTCCGCTAGACTCCGTCGGTCATATTGGCGAAGCCTACGATTTGAATGTTTGGCAAATGGTGAAGAATGCGTTAGATTCTACGCCTGACCGCAAGTTTGTCTGTGTTCCCTAGGGACTAGTGTTATGAGAAGGAGATGAAGCGAGCAAAAAATGAAAAGCTTTCGGCGAAGGGACGGCCCCCAAAGTCTCCTTAAGTATAGCCTGAGGCAGTCTTCAATAAGTCGAGGTACCCATGGTACTGAGCCAGACATTGGGACCCGGCAATTGCGGTGTGCTTAAGAACACGGCGAATGTTAGGGCCGGCATCGTGGCTAAAGTTCGGCTGAGCGGACGAGAACACATTGTCGTATATGCTCACTCGTAGCTGAAAGGGAGATAGACATCGAGGACTACTGTGGTACTAGGAATAAAGTAGAGTTTCAAGTAGTAGTATTGCTATGTGTATGTAAGTGAAGAACTTTGGGTAAGTATGCTAATGAACACCCTGTCAATTGCGCACTCACTCTCCTCATCCTAGTCGCGCGAAGGCAAATCGGCGCTTCCTCATTTCTTCTTCAATTGATTGCACTGATAATATGATCAAATGTCTACATGTTCCTTTCTTCTGCTATAATCAGTACATACGACCATAGGGTGTGGAGAACAGGGCTTCCCGTCCGCTCAGCCGTACTTAAGCCACACGCCGGCAGGTTAGTAGTTGGGTGGGTGACCACCAGCGAATCCCTGCTGTTGTATGTATTTTTATATTTGTTCCTGTTGTATCAGGTCGTTAGTGTCCTTACTGCTTTACTCCTCAGCCCCTTCACCTGAACGCCCTGAGGACGGTTCGCCTCCGTCGACGAAGAGGCTGAGGTTAAGTCACACGCTGAGGGCTGGAGGAGACGCGACTAAGGCGTATCATTTATCAGTCTGAGTCAAACGAGACAACCCTGTCAATTGCTACACAAGACTAGCGACACCACCTAGTCACATCCAGCTGGTCCATGATCTTGAAAACCACTGTAGAAGGACAGAGGCAAGCTGGAAGGACAAGGCTCGGTGATGTTGTGAGCCAATGGGTGCTTGTCCCACGACTGGGCCAAGAATTACATTCACCCTCTACTACCTGCTCTGCCTCCTCTTGTCTCTCGGCCCCTCTTTTGCCGCTGTCCACGTCTTCTCCTAGGCGCCTTTCCTCTAGAGGCCTCCTGACCAGTCTGAGCTCCTCGGGGCTGAGCTGGACTTTGATTGATAGCCTTTGACTGCATCAATTGATTGGACAACTTGTTCATAATTCCCTGAATGAACTTTTCAGGTAAGCTCTGCCATGCTGTACCTGTTGTGACTTTTCGGCCAGTTGCAACATATTGCTGGGAAAATACTGTCCATAGGTTCTGCGCATGTTCATCCCGTGAATTAGGTCGGGGGCAGTAAGGATCGGTCTGGAAAAAGGCCTCCACAGCGCGGCGAACTCCTGCATCATCCATAGTAATGGTGGCACAGGCGTCAAAGTCTAGGAGCCACAGACTAACAGTCCTTTTCTTGTAATCCTGATTGGCTGTTGCGTGCTCATAGGTGCTGGAGCCAGGAGGGAGTTGTTCCACGTATTTGAGGGGCAGTATCCGACGCGCAGCATTTCGATCAAGAGGAGTGCTTCCTAACACAAATTCAACGTCCATAGCATCAATCTTAGAATGCCAATGCAAAACTGCAAGAGTATCAGCCATACTCCTTGCATATTCTTCAGCATCGAGATTAAGCTCTTGAATTTGATCCAGATGGAGCTTATAGTTCCTAAGCGAGAAGCACATGCTCCCCCCTGGACGTGAGGATCCGAAACGCCTTCGTCCCAAGAGGATTCGCACGAGACAGTCCTTGTTCTTGGGCTCTGCCTTTGCTGTCGCAGCGAATGCTGGGTTGCAGAAAACGTCAATCAGAGCATGCCTTACCATTTCAGGCAGAGGGAAGACTCGCTCCATGCACAAGATCTCCCGAGGTCCCCGCGGAACTGTCAATTCACTAGGAAATAAATCCAAGCTCTCATCCCAAAAGCTTGAATCTTTGTTCGCAAACCAGGATACTCGGGGTACTTCAACAAGACTCGCCGTTTCGCCCAGTGCGTCGAAGCTTTGCTGGATGCGGAGGTGCATAATGTAGTTGTTCCATAGCTTTGTGTGGCGGTCAACAAGCAACATTTTAAATGCCCACGGGGTTCCTGGCTGCTCATAAACTTTGCCGATTGAGCCAGTTCCAATTTCTCTAAATGCCGCCCTAGTTCCAATAGCTGCTTGTCGACTCAGAGCAAATGATGACGCAGTTGATATGGCGGACTTGGTCGAAAGGAGGCGATGAAGGACTTCTTGAGGGGTCTCAGCATCCTTGCTCAACTTTTCCTCGAGCTGGAGGTTTTGTTCCATATCCAAGACGAGAGAACTAGTCCACGAGTCCATCGTTTTGTCACTTTGCTGGGCTTCTCGTCGACTAGCCATGGTGGGCTCTAGTTTTAGGGCGGTCAGTTTCGAAACAGCTTCAAGCAAAGGTTGAGAAGACTCATACGAGGGGCAGTATTGAGGATCGATGGTGTCAGAATTCGAATCTCAGGATCAAACGCGCTCTTGGTGTCAAAGATGGGGGTTGTAAACAAGGAAGAATCACTTCAGTACTCGTCAATACATGCATTTACTCCGGCCCGTGGGACTGGGCCTCCGCCGACAGGAACTACTGATTACATGACCCTTGGACAGATGGATCCGAAAACCTGTGAACAGCAAGGTTCAATACCCTAAAAGAATACTGGATATACCACAGACCCATGCACCGAGTTGCTCAGTACGCGGATTTCATGATTCTGCCTTTGCCGCGCCAACAGCATGAGGTGCCTCATCTCGACGTCTTGATCCAAGAATTGTGACTACTATTAAAGGCCTGCAAAAGGTGCTTTCTAGTATACAGATTTGAGATTTAATTCTCCTTTTCTACCCTCTTCTTTCCCTCCTGTTCCACCAAGTCAATGAAGTGCCTTGACAGGATACGCTGTCTTTCCGCTGCTTGTGGCTCAATCGAGCAAGCTTCACTAACCTGGATGTAGCGGTCTCGGAACACACTCCAGAGTGAAGGGGGTTTTTCTGGCCGGGGATAGTAGGGATCATTGCGCCAAAATGCAGCAGCAGCTTGTACTACTCCTTCTGTGTCCATCGTCATCCTCCTGCATAAATCAAAATCCAATACCCACATAGAATGGTCTCCAAAAATAGTGGACTTCATTTTGAAACCATTCTTGCTCGGAGGCGCCAGAACAAATTCGATGTCATTTCCATCAATTTGGCTGATCCAATGCATCATTGCGAGAGTTTCGGCCATCACTCTTGCGTACTGGTTTATTTCGCTTGTGGTGACACCGAGTGACTCCATTTGATCCAAATGGAGTGGGAAGTTCCGGAGAGAGAACGCGGTGAATTTGGAGGTAGTATGAGACTTTCGTGTTCGTGTTCGGCCTAGGTATGGCCTGATGAGGCAGTCTCTGTCGGGCTCGCTGTTGAGGATTTGTCGTGTTATCTTTGGTGGGCAGTAGTTGCTAATGAGGAGTCGTCTTGTATTTTCAGGGAAGGGCGGAATGCGTTCAGAGAGGATGATATTGCATGGCGTGTATCCGGGTGGGAAGTTTTGCTGGTTCACCGACCACCATCTATAGTCGGTTGACTGAATAAAATCGTAGCAGGCTGGTATTTGGATTTGAAGGCGTAAATGGATTGATTTATGAAAGCTTTGGAGCACTCGTCGGTGCATTTCAAAGTCGTTTCTCAAGGACCGGGCAGGCCCGCCATCTTCCCTTTTGAATGCGGGCCCTGTTGATGCAGCCCAAACTGTACCGCAAAAACCTTGCCCAATCTTGCGTAGTGTGATATTTGGCACTTCTTTGTTCTCTTTGCCGCTGGTATCCATAGTTCTCTGACGACTTTGTGAGTTAAGAAGGGAGAAGTCAGTGAATAATTAGAAGAATGGAGATCATATAATCATAGCGCCGACTCCCAAAGTAGACTGCTAAGCCAATCAGGGATGTATCCAGATTGGGATCGGGGTTTCTGCCAATTTATGACACCGCCCTTGAGGCCCAGGTACAAACCCATTGATCAGCGAAACTTAGGTCGCGAACGGATAGAATTTAATAAGCGGTCTCGAGTATATTCTGAAGTCTCAAGCGTTCTATACCGGGCAGTGTCATGTTCACATTTTCTAGAACGCCTATTCTCCCGAAATTACTCGGTCACTTTATCGAATGATGATTCTGAGTTATGACGCATCGAACGGAAAATCACTAGCACACGAGACTTTTTACACACTATGTACAAATCCAAAACATGGCGCGACCTTCACAAAGTCCAACTATCGCGTCCCAACAAACGCAACCCAAAATAACATTATAATTAGTCCTTCCATCACAGTATCTACGCCACCACCTTAAGCAGATGTCAGACAAAAATAAAACAAGAAACAAACACCAGTCAAGCTCGGAACAGCGATCAGGGTTTCGCGAGTTGCTCCTTGCGATAGAAAAAGATGCAGAGCACGTTGATGGATAGCATGAAGAGCAGGCAGACCCAGAAGTCTGCTTTCCCCAAGCCAGCCGCGACGCCAGCGGAGAAGTCAGGAAAAACATCACCAGGGCCTAATTTATCCGGTGCTGTTGCGCGGGCGAGGATAGTCGCAATAGAACCGACCACCTGCGCGGCTAAAAGTGTGAAGGTGACATGGAATCGAGTCATTGTGTGGAGTAGGATCATTCCAAATCCTGCATTGGCGTGAGTCAGTTTTTCTTTTCTAGCATCATGTTCGCTGCAAGATTAAACTTACCGACACCCTGAAGTGAATCCAAAACTCCTAGCCAGAGCCAAAGTGCTCTTCCAAGGATGGCTCCGGCTACGGGACCACCGGCCCAGGGGATGTATGCGCCTATGTTGGAGGTTGCCCATAGAATCTGGGCCCATCGAGGCGCACCAAGACCGACGGCAAAGATTGGGATGAACCAGGCGTGTCTCTTAGAAAAGACGTGGAAGACCCAGAGAGCTGCCGCCCAGACAATGATGAAAAAGAAGAGGACAAGGAGGACGATTTGCCACACGTGTGCATGCTTACTGGACCAGAGATAGAGCCAGTTTCGTCCGTAAGGTGCTGACAACCAGTAGTTTGATATAAATACCATGTAGAAAAACCACTAAAAGATACAGCGTCAGAATCAAGGTTAGCTTGAGGGCGAAGTAGAAGAGACATACAAGAATTATGCGGCGGCGGAAGAGCGATAGGTAGAATGTCGGTACTTGACCTGGTGCTTGTCGATAATACGAAGGAAGTCCAAAAAAGACCAGGGCTCCCAACAGCCACAGAAGAGAGGCGAGTCCGAGTCCGATTCCCAGCAAAGCACCTGGATCGGTCATGGCAAGGCTGAATTGCGTATTACCTTTTCGATTGAGAGCTGCCATCCAGCTACCCCAGTACCAAAGAAAACTGATAAACAATTGTTGAGTGCCTTGGATGATAGTTGCTCTGTAGATCCAGGATTTCATAGGCGCTCCACCTGAACAAGAAAAGTCAGATAACTTCCATGGATCCTAAAAATGTTTGTTGCATACCTTCATCTCCAAAGTTAAGGGCAAAGAATAATGAACCACTCGAAGATGCAAATGAGTACAAGCCAGTTCCCACGTTCTGGAGCCAAGTTCGACTAGCGCTGCTGTGGATGGGACCGGCAAGACCGACAAACAAAAAGGCAAAACCATATATCTACGGGCAGTTAGCTTGCAATCTCGTAAAACAGAATAGAAGACCTGAACTTACAATGAAAGGAGACGCCAACACATAGACCGAGGGAACTAGACGGAAGACCATCCACCAAATGATCGAAGAGGCAAGATAGATGGACGCCAAAATGTATAGTTTTTCGGCCGTCTCTCCAATCTCACCGTTCAGGAGTGTGATCTGATACGAGTTCAAGGCGAGTATTTGTCCCTAGAAGAATGCTGTCAATCTCTGCAATAAAAGCTTCAAGTAGTGTTCCAACTTACTATGGCGAGGAAGATGGAGTACACGGGCCAATCACCCAGCTTCATCAGCATGAAACGCTTCAAACCCGTGGGGGGAACATAGTCATTCGGTAGAAGGAACTGTCCGACACTTTGATCTGCACCTAGACCAATATTTGGTGGGCTCTCTCGACCCGTTTCACGAACCTTGATGTGAAAAACAGAAGGGGCAGGAGACGGCAAAGGGGACTTGCCCAGTTTGACGTCGCGGTATCGATTGAACCAGTCTTTTTGGCTTTTCTCGAGAAATTCTTCGATGCAGAGCTGGTCTTCGGAGTTCTTGCTGTTCAGATCCGCAAGTTTCTTTTCAAACTTGTCCGCATACTCGTTGTTCGCATCCGTGAAAAATGGATCAACTTTCTGGAGATTGAAGTCTTGTTTTTCGTTTATTATGCCATCGAAACTGACCAAACTCATCATAGATTCTCTGGCCTCTCCTCGGCCCAGCAGACCGTCTTCTGGTCGATGACCGAGAACTGGTGTGCTAGCACCAGATCGAGCGAAATCAACCGTTGGTGTGCCGAGTGGTGATGGACGAACACTGCCGTCTCCTTGAATGGCGCCAGAAAAGGGCTCTAGATCTTGTCTATCGCTTACCGCAGAGTAAACGATTCGCGAGTCTGCGAAAGTGTCGGATGGCAGGGGTCGGCGTCTAGGGCCGCTGTCAGAATCAGGCTCGTTGTCTGACATATTTTGACTGGAAGACAGATTTGTCGGCGATGTAACGTAATCAAAGCCTGGTCGAGGTGCAGACAGTCTCATATCGGATGTATTCGGCCTGCTCGGCGGAACAGACACGGTAGAGCTGGGTGATCGGCTATGTCTGCGGCTGGTGTTTGAGCTTGACGAGACTTTGCAAATGCCTTCTTGTAAGTGGTTGCTGCCATAGGAGGTTCTCCACGAACCGCGATCGTGGCGTTTAGAGTACTTTGCGTGCTTTTCGATTGAGGTGGTTTGGAGGATTTCTAGATCCTCAACCCACTGTACTACGGGGAAGCGCTGCTTACTCGACCGCGCACGCATGAGTGCTCGTGTCTCCTGGGAAGATTTCAAAGCGTCATTGATGGCCATCTTGAACTGTTGGATAAGATGCTTGGTTGTCATAGACTCACTATGATGGGTTAGACTGACCATATCGTGGGAGAAGGACACTCACATTGTGAACCACCATCCTGGCATCTGCCCAAGGCCGCCAACACTGAAAAACATAGATTAGCAGTGGTGGTAGACTCAAATCAGGTTAAACCCTTACCGCGATCCCACGCCCAAAGCTCCTTTCCGTCCAAATTCTACGGCCACCAGACCGAACGGTTCATCGCGTGAAGGAATCAGGGCGAACTCAGCGCCACTGAAAATGAAGGGCGGTAGTGCAGTGAACTCTGGCTTTGAATAGACTCGCCCGGGATAGAGCTCCGTGAGTCGATTCAGTTTCATCGCGGCAAATCTTCCGTGGAGATCAATGACTGGACCAATACACATCAACTGGACCGTTGGGTGAGCGTCTAAAATAGAGGGGAAGATGTCTGCAATCAGATCAATGCCCTTTTGCATAGACCAACGACCGACAAACACAAACAGCTGGGCCTCTGGGTCGACTTTCAGTTCTGCCCATTCTTGCGCTTGTCTCTTGAGCGTAGCACGACTGGCTTCAAATTCTGCATCAATGATAACCTCTTCAAGGTTGTTCTTTGCGTTGTGATCCCAGTCGGCGATGTCAGATGGATCAGGATTTGGTAGCGCTTGAATGTTCTTGAGACCCCAGAAAATTGGATATCTGGCGTACGATCTCTTGCCATATTTCTTGGAGACGCCGACAGCGCCGAAACCGTTTTGGTGAATCTTCAGATAATTGGCAGCTCCGTGCAGAAGGTTAAAAACTTCTCCGAACTGTACGTACTTCTTCACCAATGCATGGTCAAGGTTGTAGACACTGCAAACTTCTTGAATCTGTTGTGGGGTCTTCATTGGCCAGAGCCCTTGGAATTCAGCATTATGCAGAGATAGGCAGCATGGAATCGTGCGAGGTAGAAGATAGAGAGGGGCAGCGGCGCCATGGTAATCATTGATGTGATAAAGGTCGATCGCGGGGAATCTCCTGATAGCTTCAGCTATACATTGATTCCAGCTAGAATAGAAAATAGCCGAATTCAAGTCATCCATGCGGGCAGGGTACGGCTCCGATTTGGACTGAGCTCGGAAAACAGGCGCGTCCAACAAGACGTACGTGATGTTGTGCAGTCGATGATACTGGACATCAACTTGATAATTGTTGCCGAGGACTGTAATCACCATCGGCTCACGAGGATCATCCTTGGGGTAGTCAACGCCTCCAACACAAGGGACGACCCATATGATATCCTGCTGCGTCAGATGTTTCCCCAACAACTGGGCCATCACACCGAGCCCACCGATTTTGATCTTGATTTCCCAATCTTCAATATCGTATTCCATGGTCGCAATGAGCACGGTTCGTCGGCGAGTGTTTACCGTGGCACCGACGACGCCTCCATTCTCAGATAGGAAGGGGCCCACATTGGTTAAAGCAAATCCGGGATTGGATTCACTGTCATTAGATCGGTGGGTCACCTTCTGAAAGGCGCTTATCAGTGGAGCGAGGCTTGATCTTTTCTCGGTCACACCGATTTGGTTGAATTTGACCTGGTAAAACGCCTTCAAGTAAATATACACCGCACTGACAGCAGTAGTGACAGGCACGATCGCCAGCACAATGAAGATGGCCAACTGAACCCATCTGGATCCTGTGGGCGTTGCGTAGACCTTAAGATCGCCGTCACCTACCGACAGCTTGAAGGCAAGATAAGGCGAAGGGGGTGGGATGGTGACGTTGAATACATTGCTCAGCAGAGTGACTGGAGGAACCTGATCCAGAACGTTGTCTCCATCGATGTCCCCAAACACCTGCGTTTGATCAGGCAGGCCGTCTTCATTCAATCCCCAGACGTTGAATGCAACTTGTACAGGCCACTCGCCCATGAAGTGGATCTCCCATAGACCAGTGGTGTTGCTAAGAGCCATCTCGTTGGAATAGCCAGCGTCATATCCGAATTGGTTGAACTCGCCTTCGATGAAGAGATTTGGGAAGCGACGTGGGGGCTTGGATGCCCATTGTGTGTCTCCATGCTGCCAGTGAGCACTACTTCCGGCCAACTTGCTCCAGTATTGGGCAAGAATGTGTTCTCCTTCCCAGGCCTGCTTCGCAGTGCCACTCCAGTTTTTGCCGGGGATCGACGTGTTGAAACCGGTGTATGTCATCCAGGCACTGAATGTGGCTCCAAAATCCAGCGAGTATCGCCACATGTCTGCACCAGGGGCCTGTGGCACTACTGACAAGGGCTCGGCCTCAGACGATGGGTTGTCGTACAGTAGCGTTCTGCTGTAATTGGCCAACTTTGGCCAGACAATCGGATTGTTCATCTGTCCGATACGGAATAAAAAGTGGTCGACGGACTGCCCGACTCAATTAGTTTTTGTGAGGTTTTTGCCTTCAATAGCGAGGAATCTACTTACACCTGTGGATCGGTTTCCATCTGCAGTAGTCACGTTGCTAACTGTGACTCTGTGAACCCCTGGAAAGACATTTTCCAAATCTACCTCATAGCTGAAAACGCTCGTGAGGGCCCCTGGCCATGTCACAATATCGGTTTCTTCAATGGATTTACAAGAGACCGAGGTCGAGTCAAGCTGCGGGCTCTCGTTGTCAAGTGTTTTGGATGTGATCGTCAGCGAGTTGGTGATATCCTGGCAATCCATCTTCTGAGAAAATTCGAAACCAATCCGTATTGTCTCTCCAGTCGTTCCCTGAGGCACAAGTCGAGCGTCATGCCCTGGGGAGAAGCGTGTTATATATGGAGAAGGCTGTACGAAATTATCCTTTGGAACGAAGGCTTTGAAACCCCAGGCCGGCAAAGTAAGGTTGGGATAACACCCGTTGGGAACGTCAGACCCTTCCAATCTAGTCTCTGTCAGTAAGTGAAGTCAATTCTCAAAACAGTAATCTTACCCAAGTGTAGTGGAGCTGTTGACCAGGGTCATTTCGTCGAACGGTGGGAAAAGGTTTTTGACCCTTGTTCCCATAGGAAATGGCGAAATCAGAGCATCCTTACTGCTGCAGTTGAATTGGTAGTCGACTGTTCTGTCGTCATTAGAGTACACAAGCCAGACGCTCTGATTGCCCTGGCCTTGGCCATCGAAATTCTGGGTGTCCGCAAAGCGGGATCTCATGACACTCCACATCCCAGTCTCGGTCGGTGTCCCATTGCTGCCTCGAAGATAGATGTCGAATGTCTGCTTTGACAGTTGCTGCAGATACCAGCCATCGTTCAGAGCGGGATAGTTTTGACGCATTTCAAACATCATTTTGACGAGGCCTCGCACTGGGTGAGACGGATCGCGGTGATCGAGACTGACAGAATCGTCTTCACATCCGGTCAGGGAGCGATCGAGCGGGAAATCAACGTATTTTGATGATCCTAGCTTGTAGCATCCATGCATCTGCCATGCCTGCGCGGATGACATAGGTCCACGACCAAAGACGTAGTTGTCGGCCTGGTTGTCCAGTACGTAGAAATCCTGTTCCTCACCCCAAGAGAGAATAGGGATTCCAGGCATGAGCAAAAAAGCGACGTACAGACCCAAGTTCTGCTTGTGGGTTCCGTTTTTGATCCCTGGCCACCTGAAGACATCCTGGTTCGTGACACCAAACAGGTGGCGAGGATCGAACTTACCGGTGTTCACATTGACCATATCGTTGGTCTCCACGAGGCCGTTCCAGGTGTCCACGAAGTTGACTGGCGGATCGCCTTCGGCAGTGAAGGTACCGTCTAGACTGAACAGCATGATGTCAGATTGAATGAAGTAGAAGTGCTGAGAAGGAGAGACTAACCCTAGAAACCGGCTCAGACCACGATATAAGGTGTAATGGAACGCCGCCCCGTCCAATGCAGACCTCTCCGCGGGTCTCAAGAATAAATCATTCTCTGACTTGTCCGTTTTGTTCGTCATCAGAAATGCTTCCGTCATGTTGGACCTGGTTTGATTTGTCTGTTGACCGCGACCGATGTAAAGTGAGCCGAAAGAATTTCCCGCCACGATCTCTCCGGGGATGTAGAAGTTTTCCTTTCCAACCTGCTTAGCGCAATCCCGCATGTACTCGGACCATTCTCCCAGAGAGTCAAGGGTAACTTGTAGAGCCTTGTCAACGCGGAACCCGTCGATATCAAGCATTGTGACAGTTAGACATGAAAAGTGTTTGATCTTGGCCAGCACGTCCGGCCGCCATACGCGTAAACGGTCCTGCACAAATGCGAATTTGGATATCTGCCCTTCCCATTCGGTGTAGTTTCCAAAAGCGGCAACTTCTCCATACTATAAAGGTCAGTCATGCTCAGAATCACACGAAGTGAATAATACCTGATCAAATTCACTGTTGCGACAGGAAGGACCAAGGGTTGTAGTGATCAAACCGTTCCCGTCATCATCCCAAAATCGAGGATACTCCCAAGGACATTCACTCTCAACTTCATTTCCAGGCTGAAAGTCCCAGTATCGACGGTCGTATTTCCATATATAGTCGTATTCGTTGGGATTGATCGGCGCAGACTCGTTCAAGAACCCCTGAAATCCAATAAGATCGCCCATTCTATCCACAATCAGCAAACGACACCGGAGGTTGCGCAAATGTTTCTCACATACGTTGCAAAAGTATTATCGAGAAGGATATAAAGCCCCCGTTCATGCGCCTCGGATATCATTGTGCGCCAGTCCCCGATCGTACCAAAGTGATGGTCCAGCAGAGTCAGGTCGAGCGGGGAGTATCCATCCGCAGCCCAGGGGAAATTGATGTATGGTGTTCCAGCGAGATAGATGCCCTGGAGATGGTCAATATACTCTTCACATCCAGTCTTCCTGAAGCAACAGACACACCTTGATTCCCATCCCTTGAAGATAGTCAAAGGTATCAACCAACCCAAGAACGTCGCCGCCATGGCGGAACTCGTTGGAGGTCAAGACATGTTCCCACTGTGTGCCGTTTGCATTATCGTTACTCGGATCACCATTGACAAATCTGTCGAGAAATATCGTGTAAAAAGGGAATCGCCAGTTTTCCGGTGAGGGGTTGTATGTGTGGCCATCCCACTGACCCGAGTAGTCGAGGGGATGAGTCGCTGTCTGATTTTGATTGAGATTCCAGCTTGCTTCCTCTGGGAGATATGGCAGGGATTGTGCAATGGGTATTGATATTGCAACAAGGGCGATGTAATGGGTAATGGAAGTGAGCAACTTCATTCCGCAGAGTAAAGCCACTATGGTGACATTCACAGAGCGCGCTATTCGAGCCTCGACTGCAAAAAGACGACCACGGAGTGCATACCAGGAAGAAAGGGAAAAATCCTAGGGACACAGAGATTGAAAGATTCATCGGGCGCAGACACGCAAGAGAAGCATGTGGAAGACAATGAATGCTCCAGAGCTGTCCAGGCCAATGCAGGAATTGCTTCCGAGCTTGAATACCAATCACTGATTTGTAAATCAGCATAGACGCAGGAATTAGGCGAACTGCTAGAGACCTGAGCCAGCCATGCTGTACAGCCTCGATCCACAGCAAAGCATCTCCATGCTCATGCTGAGCAGTTGAGTGGTTCTAATTTCGGATGATGGATCTCAAGCTGACATACACCGTATTTGATGCGTGCATTGTTCGTGCATCTAGACCCGGTTCCAGACACAAGCCGGAGTCATGTCTCATACGAATGGGGACGTTCTGACATGCATCGGTATAGGACCTTCGGATCTACAAGTGTGCCAAGACGAGTCATGCCGGTAGAAAATCATCGATCATTAGGTGTAGACTATGCCAGATCGAGTATCCCGCCTCGTAGAAGATAGCACACGTCATGCATGATACGAAACAGACCTATGAGAACCGGTGAGAGGCGGATACGAAGATAAAGCAGTGGCTCGTTGCGAGTCGGTTATGTCTCGTATTGCTCTGTGCTTTTGTTTACGGCCTCTCCGTCCCTGCTGCTGGGGCTGCGGCAAGGCGTCATTGATGGTCGGCAATTGATGCAAGCTGTGCTTGACATGGCTCAGCTGAACCTGTCGATAGTTTGCTGTCGACTCCGTTCGGAGGCCGAAGAATCAAATAGTCAGCGGGAAGGCCCAACATCTCCTTATCTGACCCCGCCGATGTTTTCGAGACCCACATGGAACAGAGCCCAGCTGTCATATTCGGATCTTCATGTGGACCCGAGCAAGGAAGACGACATCTAGTGGAAAATAACTAATAGGCAAGGATTGCTGCAACTGTCGAAGAAAGCGGGCCGGATTGCAATCTACCGGGCTCAGCCAGGCATAACAAATCAAAGTGACACGGAATGGACCATGTTCGGTCAACTCGGCGGAGCCCCAAGACATGTCACTCGCGAACCGAGGGCCCGTCTGCCGTTGGAAGCCTAAATGCCCTCGATCGGGATCCAATGGTTCGAGACGGGGCTGCCGATCGGGCCGACAAATTACATGACAGATCAAAATGAGTGATACAGGTATTACAAATACGGTATGAAACAAATCTGTATCTCAGCGTAAATCATTTGCATCTAGCATAGGCGACATTATCAATCGTTTCAAGAGGCCTTTCCATTGTCTCTAACTCCTTCAATTGATTCTTCATCGACCTGTCATGTACACGGCACCGACTATGTGGTGGTGGAAGATTTTGGTGTTTGCTGCCATTGGGACTGTCAAAGCGGCTTCCCGAGAGCAATGGCTCGGTCGGTCGGTCTACCAAGTGGTCACCGATCGCTTCGCTCGATCGGATAACTCAACCACCGCTTCTTGTGATGCAGGCATGGGAAAGTACTGTGGTGGGAGCTTCCGAGGCATCATAAATAGACTGGATTATATTCAGGAACTCGGATTCGATGCAGTATGGATCTCTCCGGTGCAAAGCCAGGAGTCTACGCGCACGGCGGATCTCTCAGGTATCGTCATCTTGATTGTCAACGGCTTTAGGGAACTGACATTTGATGGATGATAGCGTACCATGGATATTGGCCGAACGACCTTTATGCCGTCAACTCACATTTTGGCACATCCGATGACCTCCAAGCGTTGTCCACAGCGTTGCACGCGCGTGGCATGGTGAGTCGCCGGCTGCCGTGTTTGTCCACGAAACTGAAATGAAATAAATAGTACCTGATGCTTGACATTGTCGTTGGTGACATGGCTTGGGCTGGAAATGCCTCCACTATCGACTACAGCTCGTTCAATCCATTCAGTGATCAGAAGTATTTTCACGACTACAAGCTACTGTCTGAGGACCCCACAAATGAAGCCTGTGTTCTGGATGTGAGTCTGTCATCGCGTGTTATGGGAGCGTCGCTAAGTTTTCATCAGTGCTGGATGGGAGACAACACCGTATCGCTTCCTGATTTGCGAAACGAGGATCAAGAAGTCCAGCAGATTCTGGGAAATTGGATTTCACAGCTGGTTTCAAACTATTCAAGTATGTCGATACGTTTCCTAACTCTCCAACGGCTGTAATAACAGTGATCTCCTGTAGTTGATGGCTTGCGAATCGACAGTGTCCTGAACATTCCCCCAGTTTTCTTCCACAATTTCAGCAAGTCAGCGGGCGTTTTCACTATGGGCGAAGGAGCCACAAGAGACGCATCCGGTTACTGTTCTTTGCAACCCAGTCTAAGCGGACTTTTGAATTATCCGTTGTGAGTTGCTCGTGAAAAATGGATGAAGGGCTTGTTGACCCCTTTCCAGGTATTATATCCTCTCGGAGGCCTTCAACACGACCAATGGAGACTTGAGCAAAATCGTACAGTCTATCGACTACATCAGGACACGCTGCGAGGACATATTCACCTTGGGAACATTCACATCAAATCAGGATGTCCCTCGCTTTGGCTCATATACCTCGGACATATCGGTGAGCTGAAATCATCGATCCTTCTGTTATCACGTACTGACTTTGGCACCTCTGATCAGCTGGCTCGCAACATTCTCACAATCAGCATGCTTGCCGACGGTATCCCTATCCGTACGTTGCCCCCTCACAGATGGAAGTGAAGACAAGACACCAATTAAAACAATACAGTTTACTACGGTGAAGAACAGCACTTGTCAGGCGGGTTCAACCCTGTCAATCGAGAAGCCCTATGGCTTACGAAATACTCGATGAACTCGACCTCCCTACCTTTGCTGGTCCAGTCGTTGAATCGCATTCGATCATATGCAAGCGGCGACGGAGAAAAGTCCATAGTGGCCTCGAAGTCTGGGAGCGGCTACCTCTCGTACCTTTCATTGCCAATCTACAACTCAACAAACATTTTAGCGATGCGCAAGGGATTTACCGGCAACCAGGTTGTGAGCGTGGTGTCCAACCTGGGAGCTAAGCCAGCCAGCAACGCCACCACCAAAATCACGCTTGGCTCCGACGGCACAGGATTTTCATCTGGTCAAAATGTGACCGAACTCCTTTCTTGCAAAACATTCGTGACTGATTCAAGCGGAAATATCCATGTAGACCTCAGCTCGGATGGTGGGCCTCGAGTGTACTACCCTACTGAAAGTCTGAACCGAAGCACCGATATTTGTGGAAATCACACCCAAACATCGACGGCCTCGTCAGCAAGCCCAAAAACTTCCATCGGCTCTCGGATTTCTATATTCGGTTTGTCGTGGGAAATGGGGGCATTGATAGTCACGGCTGTGTTGACCATGTCCCACATTTTCATCTAATCTCCGAATTGTCAATCTTCCTGTTTTGATCGTTTTTCTGTACTTGACGTTCTTTTCGATAGATTCTGCAATGGCTTACTATAGACGAGGAAATCCGAATATTTATTTTGATTGCTTTCATATTACGGGTTCGTGAACTGTATCGGAAGATAAGAGAAATGTTGAGTCGCTAGTACTCCTTACTTGGAGCAGAATTCCCTCAGTCGCATTTGACTGTTGGGCACAATACAGTCAGACAGCATACAGATCCAGCCCGTGTGGTGAATGTTACCAGTCATAACCAGTATTCATTCATGGTTGTATGTAACAATACGAACAATACAATATAACAACAGTGGATTTTCGAATTATGATAACCTCGATTTCCGAGCTCCTTGGGTATAACTCGTATTTACTGCACTTCTCACCGCCAAGCGAGCTCTTACATGATTGCAGCCAATAATTAGAAAGTTTATTTTATGAATGAGCAAGGACCACAGGTCACAATGCGGTTGTAGGAGACATGATTGGAAGGATAACATCCCATGCTCAATTTGATGGACCCAACACAGCAGGGCTGGTCGCTAATGCAGAGGTGATCTCAGAAGTGTCCGTTCGTTGTTGCTTGACGTGGACACCACAGTGACCCCTGAATTTTTTCAGGCCCTCCACAGGAGGCTCAGCCCATGTCAGAGATCATATGCTGCGTCTGTGCAAGGTTTGGACTATCTCGTATTTTCAATGCGCTCTGTTTCAGCCGTGAGTTGCTGGTTTCCGTATATAGATCTTTCGACCATCTAGTCCTCAGTCAATTGATCGAAGACCGAATATATATAGTCTTCTCTTGGGAATTCATGGCAGACGACTCCCAGCACACTCTTTAGTAATCTTAATTCCATTCAGTCAAAATGCGTTACTCATTCACCATCACCGCCCTGAGCCTCCTTTCATCGGCTTTTGCAATTACAATCACAAGTCCGTCATCAAACACGGTGTGGGATTTCTCCACTGCCAAAACGATCAAATTCACTAGCGATTCTAGTGATCCTCCAGTAATCAGCATCATCCTTCGAAGTCAAGATGGCTCCTTCCAGACCAAATTGGCGGATAACGTCAAGACCGCTGATGGCGAATACACGACCCAGCCTAATCCGAGCATTTCCAATGGGTACGTAGAAGATAGATTCCGGCGACAAAAAAGAACGACACTAACAGCATTTTGTCATGGCTTAGAGATAACTACGAGATCCAGATAATTGACTCTGCTGGTCAGCTCGCCGTCAGTAATGTTTTTACTGTCGAGAAGGGCGCTTCGAGTGATGGTACTACATCCTCCTCTTCTTCCACATCTTCTTCCACCACCATCACCACTGTCACCTCCCCTTCCACTTCTTCTGCTTCTTCTTCTTCTACTTCTTTCACGACCTCCAGTGAGACCATGTCTACGTCGGTCACCTCTACTGTGACATCCTCGGCATATTCGACACCCACGTCGTCGACTGGTACTTTGTCTTCTTCAGGCATGATGCTACTCCGCACAATTTAACGAGGCGATTATACTAATACGCCCTTTTCCATCACAGGCTCTACCACCACCTCCTCGTCCTCTTCTACCTCATCTTCAACCGCAACCGCCACCACTCTGCTCTCGACTGGTGCTGCGTCGCCTCAGTTGAGCCCTGCCAAGGGCGCCATTACTCTACTTGGTGCTGCTTTCGCGCTTTTCTTCGTCTAAACCATGCCCATCAGAGACAGTGTTGTGTCTGAAATGTGTATACAATTGCCTTTCATCGATAGACTCAAGACAACTCTAGGTTCATTGCCCTGTTGAATTTTCTTAATCTTGAAAGCTTTCATCGAAGGGGAGCGACAGAGTATGGACTTATTTTGACATTATATGAATTCAAGATGGTTATATACACTAGCGAAATGATCAATTCGGAAGCTGCTGGCGGAAGTCAGCCAAGAACTTCCATTTTAAGCGTTCTTTCATATCGGACTCCGCCCAGCCTTCAAGTGATTTAGGGAAAAGCGGTATTTCGCCCAGTAAAGTCGAATCATGGGCAATTAGAGTCAGAACGTTGGGTTCACTATCCAGCTCCTGCACACCGATGATGGTAGAATTGGCCACTTCGAGGTCGTCATTGAAAGCTTCCGTAATGTTGTAGAATGGGGCGACTCGACTTTGATGTGGATGAATCGATCTAAACACATGGCCCGGGCAGGCAGGATATGATATTTCCGGAATTGGAGACGGCTCAATCGTCTCGGGCAACGGGACACTCTCCGTAGGCCGAATCTCTCCTGCATGATGGCATACATCCCCTGTCAAGAGAACAAACGAAGGAGGGGAGGCATCCGTTCTCGCCAAAGCAGAGATATGGCTAACTGTGTGACCCGGAGTATCCAGAAGATAAAAGCTTCCATCTCCAATGTAATCAACAGCTGCAAAACGGCCGATTTTCAAACACCCAGGTGGGAATACAAGCTCATGGATTTCGCGCTTCTCGAAATCGTGGTGATGAAGAGCTGAACTTGGATCAGTTGGATAACCAGGAAGGAAGTGCTTCTTGAAGTCCTTTCCGACAACTAATTTTGTGTCACTTGGAAACTTGGATAAATCTCCAATATGATCAAAATGCGGATGACTCCAAATCACCGTGCTGATTGCACCTTTAGAGACATCGATTCCATTTCTTTCAAGAGTCGTTGGCGTGTCTTCCTTAGTTGAAAAAGAGAAGTCATTGCTCTTGAATAAGTCCAAGGCCACAGGGGGCAGATCCTGCCAATTCTTTCTGATCCCTAAGTCAAAAAGAATCTTCTGACCAGATTCGTGTTCAATAAGGAAAGAGAAAGATGGGACGTTCAACCGCTCAGCGCCTTTGAAACCGGGCTCGTGAAAGCAAGACGATGGCATGTCTAAACGTCCGCCACTGCAATAATATAATTAGTACATTTAATTATTTTGAGATGACAGTAAAGATTTTCGCACTTATCAATCACAGAAACCCGAACCGTATTATCAGAATACGGAATGTCAATGGTCGGCTGCATATCAAGACTTTCCTTGTGTTCAATCATGTGCGCACTCACAGGAAGCGTGAAGAAAGTCGTCTAAGTAGAACACTCTATGAACTATAAAAGACTAGAAAAGTGAATGACGTAGTAAAGGTTCTTCGGCAAAATCGGCTTCTAGCGGGGGCATGACGTGGGTAGTAAACGCCGGTCGGGGTAGAACATCGGAATCAATCTCGGGTCCCAGCCAGCTTTCATGACTGGCGAGAAACGAAAGCCTTTGATTCAAGTTTGTGTAATATATTCTGTTTTGTTATTGTCCTGCCTTTGATCTCCACTTTCGCCCTTCAAACACCTCTCGCAAACGCTGGTTAGTATATTTTACCAAGGGCCTACAGTATACGCAAATCTAGACTTCTGTCCCTTTCCCACCAAGACCAAATACAATAGACGCTAATGGATGATGATGCTTTGCAAGTAATCAAATGAGGACAAGCAATTTGAATTCCATGGCACCCAGCATGACGAGAGACAGGCTAACAGTAGGTCTCATTGCCTCAAGTTGTGTGCCTCTCAATGTCATTATCATAGCGCTATGTTCCCCCCAGAGCACAACAACGCCCACGCAAAAGAAAGCCTAGCTAAAGAGCCAATTATAGAGTGGAATGCAGCTACGCAGGCTGGGCAATATTTGATTCAAGCGGCGAAGAACTAGGTAAGCTCAGGTTATAGAGGGACCGGCCTCGGGTTGTGGAGCGACTTTTTGGGTACATCTTCCTAGTGCTGTTTCAGCTAGACTGGGAATGTTGAGGGGCACGTCAGTCCGACCAACAGGGCCCGGGCGGAACAGCCCTGCATCCATTCGCGCCCAGTGAGAGAATCCCGCTCTCGGGAAAACAGTCAGAACGCCGACTTGGGCCACTCCGCTGTCCTGCGATGATTCAGTTCCTTGGATCTTCCGTTTTGGAAAATCGCATCGGAAAGGCATGTTTCGACTTCTCAGGTAGAAGAGATGATGACTTCCTTGTACACACCATTTCATATCGCCGGTGCGTTGTTCCCCGACAGCCAAAGGGCCAAAGCTGCGCTTTGTTGCATTGAGATGAGGCATTTGTCGAAGCCTGTGCACGATTTAAGCCTTTTCCAGAGGGGATGAGGCTCTTTGTGTGCCGCAAGATGCCCCGTCAAGCCCCGAGTGCGTTCCACGTATGGACTGAAAGCTTGATCGCCAAATCCAACAACGATCCATTGGCTGATGATCGCAGGCAACGGTAACCTTCTGTCTCCACCACTAGCAGGAGAAAAGAGGGGTAAATTTGTGAGCAACTTATAGAAGGATTGGCTATTGCTTATTCTGTCTTATTGAAATGTCCAGTTCCCCTCAAACTGCCAAGGCACAGGTATTTGAACAATACATGAGTCAACATGGACATCGTACATGGCAGGGAGCTACACTTTGAGGACCTTGAGCTCAAGCATCGCGGTAGCGGTCTCGCCTTCAAACATCTCTTCCTCGGTGAGGAAAATACCCCTGAGAACTATCTCTTCAGCCTCGTCCGCCAAACCGCGTTTTTCTCACCGATTCACCGGCATGCCTTCGATCAATTCCGGTACGCATTCCGCGGCGACGTTTCTATCGCACCAGATCTTCTTCTTCGTGAAGGCGAGTTGTGCTACCATCCGGAAGGTGTTTATTACGGGCCACAGCTCGATGAAGGTGGCGAACGCGATGTATTGGTCTTGCAATTCGGTGGAGCCAGTCGCAACGGATACCTCAGCTTTGCACAGATGGCGGAGGGTCAGGAAAAATTGAAAGAGGCTGGCCGATTTGAAAAGGGCAAATATTACCCTGCAGGTGGCGGTGAGCCAAAGGATAGCTATCAGGCTCTTTGGGAGAGCTATTCAGATCTCCCGCTTGAATACCCCGCACCACGATATCACTCTGTGATTGTTTCAAAGCCAGAGAATTACTCATGGGCGCCGTTGAGAGGATCAAACAATGCGTTTGCGCGGACACTTGGTATCTTTACAGAAAGGGAAACAAAGGCGGATATGATCAAGATCGGAGCCCGCGGGAAGGTTCAGATAGACGGGGAAAATGCTATACAGTTGTTCTTTGTGCTCAAGGGTCAAGGTACAGCTGGAGGAGACTCTTTAGAGGTAGAGTCTGCAGTGCGGTTATCTCCAGAAACTGGCATTTCACTTTCCTCGGAGACTGGGATGGAATTGCTTCGTTTTGTTCTTCCTATACTGCAGCGCGATATTCGCAAATGATAGCCTGTGGTCACTCGCTGTGGGCTGGCGGTAGGGTGACATTAACTCATTATTGGAGTCTTCACCAATACTCCCCACGGAGATTTACATAACACACTTGAATACTTTACCCGAAGCCTTCACCTAGCTGTCACGACCTTAGTGTTCGAGAGTGTTTTCTGCCGTTGTTGACATTGACATCTGCCCTTGCCTAAGTATTGAATCTAATATTTAGCCACATCTGATTAATGCTGTCCAACTCGGTCGGAAATTAGGTTCTAAGCCTTCCCTCGAATCTACATTTGCTTCTTCGGTCAACGTTAAAAAAAGGCAGATCTCGGTTGTCCGGACCTTTGCATTACTCACAGGCAAGGATGCACCATTAAAGATCATCCCATCGCACGAACTGGATGCAAGAGAAGGTTCCAGCTTGCTGTAGATGGATCTCTGATGAGTGATTTGCTTGAAGATGTGACCTAGCCGACGTTGAAGATCCGGAACGGTCGATGACGCTCCTTTGCGAGTGATGCTGTATTTACTAAGTGCATATGGACATTGCTCGTTCAGAGCGCCCCCTTTTTCCTGAATGACTCCAGGAATATCCGATATGATGTCAAGTAATTTACTTCATTTCATGTATGCTTTCGAAAGCCAATGACCATGGGGTTGTCTGCTATCATTCCATTTCAAGAAAGGTCCATTGACGTAGAACTAATGCGCTCGCTATCTGTAAAAGCATTTGAAAACACATTAATCTCCAAGCACATCAATTTTTACTGCAAACAAAGCAACACTCTCCATTGTGGATCTACAAGATTCGAAAATAGGTAGAACCAACAGATCACAAAGTATTAGGGCCCGCAATGTTCAAGAATGTAACTTGGATACTGTAGCCAGGTTAACTACGGGCTCCATTACCCTCCCAAGCAAGAGTTGCATATGAAAAGACTAAAACTGAGAGACATTTCAGGTTAACAACAAAGAAACCCCATCACCGGATACGAGCTTGCTTGATACATTTCCTGACAGAAAATACATTATAATTGAACATTGCCAAAAGCCACCTAACCAGATAAGTGGAAAGCGGAGGACAACTCCAAGAGGCTCAAAAGATGTGTTGCGGCCGAGGCACGGAAATGAGGCATCGAATTGGCCTTGAGACGAAGGCCCTACTATCTTAGCGGCGGTATTGGAAAGACCCACTCAGGTATAAGGAAATAGTATCAACCAATCAAATCGAAGATGTAGGTAGATGTTTTACAGATAGTCTTTCCTATAATGGAATAGTATCTGAAATAAGGCAATGATTTACTCAATCTCATGTATGTGTCATTTCGCCTAAACCCCCACTTGAGTTGTATTATAAGATTAACAAAATATCTAGAGTAAATTTATGCCAAAACATAAGATTATTTTGCTTTGGTAAAATAATTCAGCAGCTCAAGCTCTATGCGCTCAATAATGCAAAGGTGGGATTGTTCTGCAGTTATACTCTTTTTGCGTTCATAGTTCAAGCAAAGTCAAGTGAGGTAGTGTGGTGGGGAGCCGCAGATTGATACGAGAGACAATGCACATGTAATACGCAGATTTTAATAGACTAGATGAATTAGTCTTTAATTTTAGGGTAGACAATTAGAAGTCAAAGGGCTTTAGAGGGGTTGATTGCTCCGGGCCGGTGAACCATGCCTGCACCATGAAATTCGATCCCACCTAGGGAACCTGCTGCTGCTGCTATCTTCTACAGCTGGAGAAAGATGGATTCACAAAATGAGGAGAGTAAGACTTTGTGCGACAATTTTGACGACAATTCGGTTGAGCCTGTTTTCTTTTCTGAGACAATATTGGAACCCGATCGACCTAAATTCAAATTTGTCGAGGGAACTGGAAATCCTACTACCCGCAGCCACGCAATGAAGTCTTATTGGAGACAAAAGAAAGATGAACGTCGACGTCAGGAAGAAGTCAAGTCTTTTAAGCCAGCTTTGCGACCGTTATTTTCCAGCAAAACGCGAAGTGAAAATGACTCCAACTCCGCCATTCAGTCCGAGAGAACCCGGGAGCCTCATTCCGACCATCAGGACCTCTCAACTTCAATCCAGAGCAAACAAACACCAGGCATTCCGGATCAGCTTTGGGCTAGCATGGGCTTTGTCTTGGCCTCGGCTTTGGGCCAGAGACCTGAAACAAACTCTTGGCGACTTTCAGCACACCACCATCGATTTTTCTACCATTGTCAGTTCATTTATCACATATCATCGCACCCTAGCAACTTCAAAACTGACCGCCTCATTCTTTCTCATAGGGCTTAGCATGCATGCTTGCGTTATTCATTCAGGGTTTCAGGCACGCACCTTTACGCCATTCAGAGACATTTGGATCCCTTTGGATTTATCTAACGCAGCATCTTTCAATGGAATCTTAGCTCATGCAGCTGCGGATTTTTTTGGTTCAAGAGGAGATGAACATAGTTCTGAGACGTTGGAATTCAAAACAGAAGCCATCGGAATTATCAATAAATGGCTTGGTACTGCCATCACTGCTACAACCGACGAGGTTTTTGCGGGTGTCGTGCGACTTCTCACATTCGAGGTACGTCATGTGTCGCAGCAGAAATAATTTATTTTTCAGTCATATTCCTGAAATGCTGCATTAAGTCAGTCACTTCTGGATGAAACTTTAATGGGACTAAGATTATTACTACACAGAGACACTGGGGCTCCCGTGAACGATTTGACCTTCACAAACATGGACTACGGCACATGTTAAAAGCCAGGGGAGGGTATCAAGCTTTCGAGCCAAACTGGAGGCTCCAGCTTGTCCTTTCGTTGTAAGTTTATAGTTCCATGGCCAATGACGGTCCGATAACATTCTTACAAAAGTTTCAGACTCACTGTGGGTGAAGTACCAGAGCAGCCGCCATACGTGGCATATTTGACTAAACAATTCGAGAATTTTATCTACGAGGCTTTAGGTCTTTCCTATTTGCCTCATCAAGTCTCAAAACAGTTCGAAGGCCTCAGTCAACTTCAGAACCTTGCATCATTAGCAGACGCAATCAAGCTTTTTTTGACAAATCGAAGGGCAACAGAGGATATAATGTCTGATGACCGGAAAACAACATTACGATGTCTGCAATCTTTAATTTTCATATGGGCCACGTTCCAAGAGACTGAAGAGAGCGGTATCAAAGATGATTCCAAGGACGATGAAAATGCTTTGTATGTACTTGATAATTTTCTTCACGGTGCACGGCACATCTGGGCCAACTCCGACCATGAGGTCTTCTCTCTCATCTGGGAAAATTTGGCCAAACGAAAGGAAAATGTGCAGATTACATCGTTTGTTACGATGGTGACTGAGTCACTTAGAGAAATTGGCCCCAGAGCCTTGCGGGGTGTTGAATTGTGCCTCTTGAGCTATTGGAATGAACCAAGTGTTTGAGAACCTAACGAGGCCATGAGAATGCTGATAAAAAGTGATATATTTGTAGATACGCTAACGTATTGCACACCCTCACCGCTACCCCAACTTCGCCGCCACCTCTTACAAAACACAATGGTCATAGCATAGTCTCAATAGTCACACAAGCTATGTCAAAGTTTACATCCAGCTGCAGCATATTCTACTTTATATCGTAGCTTCAAATTTATCTTAAAAAGTAAAGCCAAGTACATAGGTAGCTAAATTCTTCCAAATAACTCATGATTGATGAGATGTTTATTGTAGTTCGCCGCATTCACTACACAGGTTGAGCCTGAGAGCGCTTAAACTTGTGATATGCTTTGTAACGAGAGCGTCAAAAACTAATTGACTGGAACCGCATGTCTGAGCAAAGCTTCTCAATTAAGCATCGAAACTAACAGAAGTACCAAGTTAGAGATATAGTGTGAGAGATGAGAAAGTCGGGATAAAATGTTGTGCTCGTTACATTACTACTTTATATTCCTTTTCATCTTTTTTGTTGATTTTGATGCTTCGTTCGGCTTTGATTTCTGGACTTCGTACCCATCAGCACAGGTACGCCTTTTCCTAGAATCCACTTAATGCGAAGAAACGGATACGAGTTGCTTAATTGAATTGCAAGATATATCATTCTCACTAGGGAGTAATGACTTTTGAAGACGATATCTACTTAAAATTTAGCTCAATGTTCTATTTCTAATGGGATCACTCTCAGTCGCATGTGCAACTCTTTATTGCTTGAACCCTCAGGAAGACCCTCCTGGCTTATTACATGGAAGAAAAATAAAACTGCGCAGAGTTCACTGAAATTTCTTAGACATACGCAGTAGATACAATTTATGGAAGGCAGCTGAAAAGCCCATTGGTCAACCGGGAGCTAGAGTAGCAATTGTGGTCAACGGATAAGCTTTGTCCAGAGACTCAAGCGCGTCTCGCTCGGAAGATTTTGGTCATAAGCCCAGCCTAATTGTAGAAGTCTGCGTGATCACGCTTGATAGCATCAGCACCTTTCTCAGCCACCATGTAGACCGAATTCTGGATGCGGCAGTCCGGAATAACAGGGATGACAGAGGCGTCAATAACACGGAGGTTCTTAATTCCGTGCACCTTCAGATTAGCATCGACCACACCCTGTTGGATATCCTTTGACAGGCGAGCGGTACCGCAAGGGTGGAAAGAGGTCTGAGAACGATCCAACACGGTTCGCTTCATTGCCTCATCGTCGTGCAGCGGCATGTCCCAAGGGTATTCGTCCTCAACAATGTCTTTGAACCCTTCACCATTCTTGAGAACATCGTAGGCATATCTGATGCCTTCACGAATGGCAATAATGTCAAGGTCATTGCTGAAGTAGTTCAAGTTGATGTTGGCTTGCTGCAGGGGATCCGCGCTGTTGAGCGTAACCTCACCGCCTTCGGAGACGGGACGAACAAGATCCACCATCACCGTCATGTAACTGCCCTTATTTGGGTGGGGGAAGTGCCACTGGAAGGCACTACCAAACAATGGGATGAAATCAAGCTCGAAATGAGGCTGGCCATACGGACAGAAAGGATCTTGGCCACCATTGGCAGCCTTTGCCTCGCGATACTCTGGCGATTTCTCCAAGTACTTATCAATACGAGGGAAACCGATCATCTCAAGGAAGGGCGATCCCATGGGACCAGCATGCCCATTGGCATAAGCTGATAAGACTTTGTCCTGGAGAGGACCCTTTCGCAAGACGTGACGATCCATTGAGAATTCATCCTTCAGACGAAGGACGAAGGGAACGCCCGGGTGATCTTGAAGATGCTGTCCAACGTGGCGCGAATCGACGATCACGGGAATTCCATGCTTGTTCAGCTCAGGAGCCGGCCCAATACCGCTGAGCATCAAGAGTTTCGGGGTTTCAAAAACACCTTGAGAGACAATAACCTCGCGGTCGGCATAGAAACTAAGCTCTTGTCCAGATCCTGTGATGACTGTCACACCCTTAGCGGTGCGATCGGCATCGTCGATAATAAGGCGCTTTGAGTGCACTTCGGGCAGAATAGTAATGTTCTGCTTGTCCGCCACCGCAAGGAAACTGCCCGAGCGCCGACCCTTGTAGATAGTGTTGACGCTGTGTACTAGGCCACGCATCGTTCCATCAAAGATGTTCTCTGTGAGAGGCTCGCCAGTAGATTTCCAAGCGCGAGAAAGGAGCTCACGGAAACCCTTCATCTCTGGGATAAGCTCGGCATGAGCGATTGGAATCGGACCTCCGGCGCCAATTTTCTTGAGTTCCGGCGGATATAAGCCTGCGTCATCGTGATAGGTGACGCTCTTGCGAAGGTAAGGAACAAGAGGATCCCAGGTCCATTCTTTTCCGCCGTATTCCTCCCACATATCGAAAGTGCCTTTCGAACCAGGCACCCAGGAGAAATAGTTCAAGGATGAACTACCGCCGAGGGCCTTTCCACGGGTGTTGGGCTTCTCAATGCGCTCGTAGTCGGGGCGCTTGACCATGGTGGTCTTGTAGGCCCAGTCGTACTGGCTACCTCGAATGTCCATTGCCAGCCCGGGGGTTCGGATCTCTTCGTTATCCTTCGAACTGCCAATACCGGCTTCCAGGACTAGGATTCTGGCATTGGGGTTTTCGGCGAGGCGGCAGGCAACAATGTTGCCTGCCGTACCGCCGCCAACAACAATGAAGTCAAAGTGAGCACCGTCCTGGACAGCCATGCTGAAAGATGGAGATGTAATTGAGTGAGACTGGAAGATGATTGATGGGTGAGACCGGTGATATCTACTTTCTTTTATATTCGAAAGCATGTCGCTTCTCGAGAAGGTCATGATTCATTATTTCGATGCACAGAGCTCTTGTGGGTTCATGGTGGAGTTCTTGGGCCGGGTCTTGCCATATGATATCAAATACTGTGTCTCGCGAAGCTGAATATGGAATAAGTATTTGACCAATGAGGAATCGTTTCAATGGGATTCAGGGGATTTACCATCGTGGCTAATGTTTAATGTTGCTTTCCGGAGATGTGTAGAGCGAACCCCGGCCGAAAGGTAATGCATGTGGACTAATTGGGAGGCGAAATGCCACTCATTCCATTCATCGTTTTTGACTTGCTATCAAATGGCTCCACCACTGCACGACATGCTATCAGCAAACGTCAGAAAGCCCACTTAATTGCACATGATATCGCTAGAGCTGCACAGCTACGTATGAACACAGTGGGTACATATTGACGCAGATCGCGTAATACTATTTCCTTATTCAACCCGCCGGGCCTGCTTCAAGGCACTCAGCTAATTTAATAATTAGCTCACTTCGCACGGAAGAGTATTCCAGTCCGGTAAAGATCACATTTTGCGTCCTCTGTAGAGCACCCATAGTGTTTCTATGGCATACTGACCGAGGTATAGGGTTGTTCATGCCAAAGCAGTTGGGTGGTAGATACATTAGTAGCTTCGTATCAGGAAAGTGGGGCGGCAAGGATTGTACTTTAGAGTAGCCAACCACATAAAATAGAGCTTTGCGAATTGGCCAGGCCTTTGGAGATTCAAGATCCAACCATCCTACGACCATCGCGGACAGTGACACGACCTATCTTTATGGTGGTGACCATTACGTTTTGGTCGGCCCTTTCCTCGGTATGGCTTTCGAGTTTCCCGTAAAACCTTCTTTGCCAAGGGAAGCGGTGGAGCAGATCGCCCCAACAGAGAGCATAAACCCCACCCATGGATCCACTTGGAAGCCTCGATATGACGAGGATTTGCTCCATATTATGCCTGTAGCCTAGCCAGTATGAATGAAGGGCTGCGTCCGAAATGGAGAAGGATGTCCCGGCATTGGCCCGTGCCATTGACAAACACGGAGACTAGATCGCAAGTCATAGCTTCGAATGATAAGCGGTTCCAAAAAAGCTAGCTGGAAGTATGCAACTCCAACCTCACTAATCAAGCCCGGTTTGAGAAGATCGTGGCCGGCCTCAGGTGTGGGCCCGAAGTCAAATTGAAATGCTGAGGCATGCAAGATGTATTGTATGGATTGTATGGGATTGGCTGAGCCCAGACTGACGATTTGAGGTGCAGTTTAGAGATCAATACTCCGACTATCTGCGAAGTTCGTCAAGGGATCCTGGAAGGTTCATTTGGCCACCGGAAGTGCGGCTCTGAGAGAGACATCCGTGATACCTAGATGTGTCAATATTCATACTGAAGCCGTTCGTATTCATAATTTTAGCTTTCGGCTTTCGGCGGTGGGTCCGGACTTTCATTCCCGCCCGGACCAGATTGGGTAATGGTATTGTCCCAATCACCGAGCTGTCCCTTGAGTACCGTGTCGATGTGGGTGGGGCCTGGCGTCCATGCTTTTGTTCTGACACAGCTCCAAGTGGCTTGGGAGACTCGGCCAACCCCGAGAGCATTCCTGCATCCTCGGAGGACTAATACAATGGTTACGGAGGTATGCTCGGTGGACCCTTTGGCGGTCAAGCACAGGGTACCAACGAATGTAAGCGTAATACTAAGACACCAATGCAAATGCCATCGAAAGGCAATCACCACGGCGTTGAATTGTTTTCCAATTGGCGAATATTTAAACTGCCTTCCTCGGGCGATCTCCAGCTCTGTCGCACATATTCACTTTTCTTGATTTACCTGACTTATTACCGTCAACCCAAGTGTCATTCAGCATGGGCGAGGAGAGATATTACACTTTGTCCGAAGGTACAGCACCTTCTCACTTTGGAGGACTTGTGCTTGCAGCTGACTCTGACAGGATGCCCCTTCGCAAACGACAAGACGGCTGTTCTGATGCGGGGCAGACAGGGTGGCGGCCTTGCATTGCTTCAGGACACCCAGCTTATTGAGACACTTGCTCACTTCTCCCGCGAGAGAATTCCAGAACGGTCAGTTGGTTTCCTGAGGAACCCGTCAATCCCAAATCTCACGAATGCACTGACGCGGAGATCATAAACAGGGTCGTTCACGCCAAAGCTGTTGGGTAAGCCATGAATGGTCCTCGGAAGAATCATCCGATTGACAGTTGTAGGTGCTACGGGGAATTCGAAGCCACCCGCGATTGTTCCGACTTCACCAGCGCCAGCTTCCTCTCCAAGGTGGGAAAGAAGACACCTGTGCTTCAGCGTGTGTCAACGGTTGGGCCTGAGTCCGGATCTGCCGATACTTCCCGTGATGTGCACGGATGGGCCATGAAGTTCTACACCGATGAGGGAAACCAAGATTTCGTTTTTAACAACACGGTATGCTTGTGCATTGTTTGAAATTTTTCTTATAAATCTTTTTGTTCTTTGGTGTCTAATATCCGTTGATGCAGCCGGTCTTCTTCATTCGTGATCCGATCAAGTTCCCGTCTATGAACCGCTCTCACAAGCGACACCCTCAAACCCATCTTCCCGACGCAAACATGGTAAGTCCGCCTGTTGTCACCGGCGATTTGAGATCGCAGAACTAACCGGTATGGCAGTTCTGGGAGTATGTGATTTTCTCGAGATTCTTATCATTGAATGAGACTAATCTTATAGTTTCCACGTCGGCAACCCGGAGGGTATCCACCAGCTTCTGGTGCTGTTCAGTGACCGCGGCACTCCCAAATCGGTCCGCTACATGAACTCGTACAGTGGACACACGTACAAGTTCACTAAGCCAGTACGCGACGACTATTACCAGATGCGAGAACGTCAACTAACGTCATGCTTAGGATGGCTCGTTCAAATATGCCAAAATCCACGTCAAAACGCAGCAAGGAGTTGAGAACTTCTCTTCCAAAGAAGCTACCAAAATCGCCGGGGAGGACCCCGACTATATGATCCGCGACATGTTTGAAGCTATCGAGAGGGGCGACTATCCCGTCTGGAACGTCTATGTCCAACTGATGAGCCCCGAAGAGGCCGAGAAATACAAGTGGAACATTTTTGACATGACCAAGGTTTGGTCGCACAAGGACTTCCCTCTGCAGCAGATTGGTCGTCTTACCATGAACCGCAACGTAAGTTCTTATTATTCTGTGATCTTGACTTGCATTCGCTGAACTGAAACAGCCGCAAAACTACTTCGCCGATATCGAGCAAGCTGCGTTCTCGCCCTCGACCATGGTTCCCGGAATCGCTGCGTCCGCTGATCCAGGTAAGTCCGAGCCAAACAATTATTTCGCCTTCAGAAACACCTTGACTGACTATCCCCAAGTGCTGCAAGCAAGACTATTCGCCTACCCCGATGCAGCTCGCTACCGCCTCGGCGTCAACTACCAGCAACTTCCCACGAACGCCGCAAAGGTGCAAGTCTACTGCCCCTTCCAGCGCGACGGAGTCATGCGATTTGACGGTAACTATGGCGGTGACCCCAACTACGTTGGCTCCTCGATAAAGCCCATCAAGTACTACCAAGACATGAAGGGCATAAGCGCTTCTGCACTGGCGCTACACACCGAGCACGAAAAGTGGGTGGGAGAGGTCTCTGCTTACACCAGCGAAATCACCGACGACGACTTCGTTCAGCCTGCAGCATTGTGGGAGGTGATTGGTCGCCAGCCTGGCCACCAGGATAGAGTCATTGAGAACCTCGTCGGCAGTATCAAGGGTGTCAAGTACCCTGAATTGCGTCAGGCTGTCTATAGTAAGTTCCCCTAGAAGCCATAGCCGAGCACTTTTGGCGACTCTGTCCACTAGAGAGTAACACTAATGCCGAGCCTAGGTCTCTTTAGCCGTGTCAACAAGGACCTTGGTTCCAAGTTGCAGCAGCGTACTGAAGCAGCGATCAAGACTACGTAAAAGTCCGTTGGGCTGATCTACTCTACACGGCTTGGCAGATATCTACTAGCTAGTACGGAACACACACCCGTAAATATTACTACTTCTGAAAGGCAATATGATTCAGAGATTTGGCTTGAAGTAATCGTGGTTCGGATTTTCGAATGATAAATGAGAAATGATAAGATTATGACCATATGGTAGACCGGTAAATGGTGATGAATAGATTTGGCTATTCATCTTTACCCATACACGAGATACGACCGTAGCCTTACTAACAGCCATTGGCCAAGTCACACCTACATTTCGATCCCTTATATACTATTCTTGAAGTATTTTCGCCCTTGCATTCACCAGCAACAATCATGGTCACCCACTCACGATTTTCTAGGTGTAAAACTGATCTCCGACCGTAGTATTTCGAGCAGGTTATCACTATATGTATCGCGTAGACGCCCGTCACGAAGGCTGTCTCGTCAAAGTAATAGATAACGTCCGTTCGGATAAGATATCATTGGATCGTAGCTTGACAGTTGCTAAACCATTCTTCTATGACCTTTGAATCCTGCTGCTATGCTCATTTATAGTCGTACTGTGGTGAAAAGCGAGATCTATGCTCGAGCTGGCGTTAGGTAGAGTCACATGTCTATTTTTTTGCCGAGAAAGGTAGGGTCAGGGCATGTTTGTAGTGTTTACATATCCGCGGGACTCCCCAGAGTATCGCGCCGAGGTTGTCTTATATCCTCCTCCGTTCCGCATGGACTTGCGGATGGTATTAGGCCTCCAGATCCGCAAGTCTACGGCACGGAGAGGATTAAATCTTCGGATGCTTGCGAATGTGTCGGAGCCTATTTATGAGGCTTTGTATTTATTGATGGCCATTTTGACTGGAAACAATACAACGAATCAGACAGAACTTATAACGGTTACGATCACCGAGTAGTACCCTCTGTTTACCTGGTGATATGTACGTCGCCATATACCATAACCTAAAGCGGAAAACAAGAAAGAACACATCACCCTGACATGCTAGAGCAGAATCACATCAGGCCTCCATAGGTCTGGCCTTCTTGCTCGAGCTTCTCATCCTCTTGCAGGTATTCCTTGAGGCCGGCCTCATCCTTCTTTAGATCAGAGAGGATGCCACCCTCGCCGCCCCGTGGCTTATTCTTGGAATCCTGGTCCTTGTGTTCATCTCTGTGGTGGTGGTCGAAAACCTTCTTGAACAAGCCTTCCTTGTGCTCTGTTGGCTGCTGAGTGTCTTTTCTCATTGAATTCTCTGGTTAGTAATGTAATTGAAAGAAGAATGGAAGCATGAGCCCGTGGCGGTCCGTACCTTGAGGCATTTCGATCGAATGGGGTCTGGAGATGGATTGCTATATGGTGTGGTCTAGTCCTGGATTTTGCAAAACGCAATATATCACTGAAGGTTGAAAGGTTCTTGCAGATGATAACTGGCAGTTGTCATCTCTCATTCTATATACCCCTATGATACGGTATCCTACAAATAACACTGCGGGGTTGATTGCATGACATAATGGGTAACTATCTGCCTTCCCGATTCGGTAGTACTTTTTGGCCAACTAGAACCATTTATATAGAATCGAGATCTGCAGATATCCGAATTCTAGATCCACTGAGCAGTGTCCAAGCTCGTCGAGACCCCTCGGATCTGCAACGCTGGCAAGCTTCGAAATGCAACTCGCATGATTAAGCACTCAGGCCTATCTCCTCACACGTCTCTCATTCATGTGCGGCGCCCAGGCCGTAGCCAGTGTTAAACCCTCGTATGGTCCCACGACCTTTCAACCGAAATTTTGATTGGGTTCAATAGCTCTGACTAATAAAGCAACTAAGTCTATCCTTTACGTTCTGATAACGTATCGATATGAGTCTCCCTTAATCTCTGTATATCGCTCGGTGAAATGAGGGGAAATTAATATTCAGCTACCGTTGTTTTCAACAGACACCGACACTATAAGAATCCCCATCTCCAACCAAAGATATTGGAAGAGATATCCTACGCTTATACTGAAAGTGAAATTTGATCTGACGCAAATCAACCTAAATCTCCACCTAGGGATATACCGAGCAATTGGTCCGGTTCCGAGGCGACTTACTTGTCTGAAAATCGACTACGCTCTGCTTGCTACTCTTGAATTGCGTTAGGTCACGAATAAATACACGTTTGGGGGCCGGAGCGGGGTCTAAATTGCTAGTGATCCGCACGGTTCTTTGAGATATTAGACATTCTCCTTTGCACACATGAGACAAAATATGAAATAACTACTGGCTTGATTAAACGAAGTGCTGGTGGTATTACAAATTGGCTTGGCGCCTGTTGATGATCATTACCGAAGTGGTAGAAGCACTTACCCAATAAGAGTGCGTCTTTACTATTACCTACATGGGCTGCTAATTGCAGGAATCAGGTTGTGCAATCGGATGGAGAGACCATTTCTTAGTTCAACAGAAAGGACATTGAAATCAAATCGCATTCTTGTCTCATGCATTTGAGTTCTGGCGATTTCGTTACAAGTTCGTCCAACTCTCATGCACCCTTTGTTGCTAAGCGATGGTCGGCGTCAAAAATCGGTAAGACTTACCCTGTATTGGCAACTTTCATCACTAAACACACTCTTTGAACATAAAATGGTCAAGATGGGTTTGCTACAATATATGTTTGGCTTTGGGCTAGATGGTGCTGCATATGATCAGAATCGCTCCCATTGAGTCTGAAAATGAGTTAATGTTTCTGATTGCCCTCGTCAGATCAACAAATCTGCATTCACATAGTTGTTTCAATAAAGCTCTATAGAATACTCGGATGAATGTAGCTCCACACACTAGGGGCAAAGAAGCGGAAAAGAAAACATATGTCTTTCACATACATTGAACATGTAAAAGAGGAATTGGAAAAGCGAGGCGGAAAGTCAAGTATTTGCTCCGGCTCCGGAAACTGGAGATAGAGTGGGATTTATCAAGTCTTTAATTGTTAGAAGAACGGTTTTAATCGTTTATATTCTCAACAAGATCTATCTGCTTAATTGGCTTTGCATTTGCTCCAGTGAAATACATTTCTGTCAGCCGACTAAATTTGGAGTAAAGGTCCCTTATGCTGGCTAGGTCTACTCAAACACAGGCACAAACAGGGAGTAAAGTAATTTAAGTTGGCGTACAGAAAAATTCGTTGAGAGTAAATAAACACGCCGAAATGCTACATGCACGTGGAAAAGGACATGCACGTAGAATAGACGTATACGTAACAGACATGCATCAGTCTACTCGGATTCCAAAGTTAGTAAGTAGTCATTGTAACGACCTTCTCAAAATCCAATTATTAACCGGCAAGGGTGGGTCGGCTTGGCGCAACGAGAGGCCGCCAACATATCGCATTTCGCAACGGCAAACATGTTCTGCTTTGTCACTTGAGACTTGGAGTCATATTTCAAACGTGAGTAATTTAGTTTCGCTATTTTGATTGGTGCAATAGTTCAACTACTTTAGGAACTGGTCTTCAGCCAATATGAAAAAGGCGGACAGTGGTATTAGTCACGAGGAACAGAATAAGCAGGGCCCTAGATTTTCCGATAAGAATCCACGCTCTCACTACAGGTCAAACCATATATTTGATCTTTGTAGTTTCCAATCTACAAAACAGGGCCTGAGACAATTCCGTTATCATCTCGGGCATTTCAAAATAAATTTCTGGCATTTTATAATGCTCAAAGGTTAGTGAAAGCACCCTAGAACCGAAATTTCGCCTATCAGGTTTTAAACTTTGAGCCAGATTACGCGTTCGAATCTCATGTGACCAGAGAAACGTATGGTCAGTCTCAAGCAATCCCACTGAAAAATGAAGCTGGGAGCAATGAGACGCGTGGGACTTCGATACATCGAAAAGAAAACGATCGATTGCGCGGTATTGAGGAATACAAAGCAAACTTGAAGAAACAAGAGCAAAGTCTCATACAGCAACTTAAAATGCTAAAGGTTGGACGAAAGTTTTGAGGCCCGATGAAAATGTTACGAAGATGGATAGCCAGAGAAGAACTTCTTGTACGTAGTGGATATATTTTCCTGCATCCTACCAAGAGGGAACACACATCCTAGAGAGAGGATGCTACTGAAACCGTGGTCTCTTGGTACTGAAATATATTATCGAGATCCCAATCCAAAATTGGTCAAAACAACGGCGAGGCTAATCTCAACGTCGTCCTCGGGCCAAAGTAGTGTGCTTAGTATCCAGGCGCCACCAAAATAGAATAGATATTAACGTTGTGTACGGCGTAAACTATAATCCTTGTGATGATAAAAACTCCGTTTAATCTTTTTCTCTTCTTTTGCCGCCTTCTTCTCTTTGTGTGGTTTAGAATCCCCATCGAATACATCGCCAGGGGCCTTCAAGGAAAGTTGTCAAATACGATTTGTATACACAGCAACCAAAAGATGGGCGTAAGAGAGTATGCACAGCAAATCATGATAAGAAGAGAGCTGAAACTGATCGGGTACTTAACAGCCCATCCTGTTCACATGCCAAGTGATCACAAGTTTGCTCGCCTTGGATCTAAACCTTTCGTCACCATAATGGATAACTTGGGAAGTCAAGAAAGGTGGTGGTCGGTTTAGTTGGTCAACAAGATTTCGACATCAAATCACGACTGTGACGGGCTGCTTTCGTTCATTATCCCGCAACCCTCCAACAATGGACGCGTTTACGAGTAAACATTTTGCTTCCACGGCAGGACGGAGACATGCTTTAGCTAATTCCCACGCTGTAAGCAGAATATTTCTAAAGCCCCCTCCAGCAGCGACAGTGCGCTCGTACGCCTCCTGGAGTCCATGGAACAACATCAAGTCGGTTCCTGAACCCTCATGTACGTGACCAAATACATGCAGCCTTGGTTGAACTCTCCATAGCGTCTGTAGTAGATAAGGACAGCCCAACTTAAGTAGATCAAGATGAGCAAGTGGCGGACCATGAGTAATGAGCACATCTATTCCATGTGGTACGGAGCCAGCCCATACGTCCTGATCTCGGGGATATTGAAAGGCCCAATTGCCGTGTCGAGTGGAGAAAGGACTCCCGTAGACCCTGAGGTGGCGACCATTAGGGCAAGAAATTGTTATTTCATCATTTTCCAGGTAGGTGATATCGCCCCAGTCGAGCTGAGCTCGCTCAGAGGCTGCTCGAACCGATGAATCATCCCATGCTGAATCGAGTAATAGCTCATGATTGCCAGCAATCACAATTTTGATGGAATGAGGCAGGGCGCGTAGCCAGTCGAGTGCTTCCTGGATTTCCTGGAAAGACCCAGATTGTGTGAGATCGCCAGCATGTATAAGGATATCTCCATCCGGAACAACTGTTTGGGTATTATGAGTATCGGAGATACAGACAATCGCAACAGGATCTGTAAGAGGCATAGCTGGAATAGGCTTATGCCAATTGTAAAGCATTCGTGCGAGGAAGACGTAGGGCTGGGCCCGGAATTTTTGCCATGGTCCTGGTCGCCGTCGATGAACGAGCTCGTGAAGACTAGACATGATACGAGGGTCGCGACCTAGGAATATATCAGAAGTAACAAGCTAGTACATGAAACACTGGTCTGCTCGGAACCAACGATGTCGGGATCTTGCCTCGATCTTGTAGATCTGTGACATGCGAAGACCACACAAGGTTGACGTCGCCGTCGGATTATATAATCCTTCTTCTGCACCAAGTTACAAGATCGATGAATTCAGGCACCCAGCTCAGCGGGACCCCAAAAAAGGTTCAACAGGACACAAAATCTTCCGACTAATCCCAGGTCCGATTCAGGTGGCGGAGCTGACCTGTCTAAGGAGCTTTAGCCATAGATGCCGCATTGCGAAAGAACCCCACCGATAATTCTGGGATAATGTTCGATTGATTACAGGACAATAGGGGTATACTAATACTCAATTGCCTTCAAATCAGAAACTTCAGCGCAGCATTCGTGCTCTCTACAAATCTTACTCTCTCCGATATCACTGATGTCGAACCCATTTTTTGAATCCAGCAATTTAATGATAGAAATTGAATAAATGAATGAAGTAATAGATAACAAAAGCAATGAGAGCACCACACTAAGTGACCAATGAATGAATATTTATAGAGAACAGAGGAGGTAATATTGTGTTATGCAGCTTGCTGTAGGAGCCACTGTGTCTGAGATGAAAGTAGAAGTATTAATGGTAATTTCCCATAAAGCTAAAGATAGGCTTATTACAGCAAGTCCTCGGCGTACTCCTCGTACTCTCGCATGAAGTCTGCCATACAAAATTTGTTTCCTAAGCCCTTTTGCGCCAGAATGATACTCCCGGCGTCTGTATATCCCTTCTTGAATTCTGCAAATAAGTCCGGGGTCCTGGAAAAGTGAGGGATGAATAGCTGATTGTCCCCTAAGACCATAGCCGCTTTGAATGCCTGGTACACCACTTCTGGATCTTTCGTGAGGTCTACCGCCTCGCACTGGCCGAAGTCAAGGAGATAAATACTAGTCACTCGGTGTTGGAAGTCCGGTAGTGCCGCCTCTGCTCTCCCACCCTGCACCGCTGAGGTTCCGAGCACAAATTCTACATCGTCGCCGGTGACCAAGGCTCCCCAGTGCATCATCGCATATGCTCTTCCCATGGCGTCTGCTATCTCTCTCACGTCCATGTGGAGATCTTCCATCGACTGTAGGTAGAGAGGAAAGTTCCTCAGCGACAAACACCCTTGACTCATCGGCCCATTCGCCTTGCCCAGGTAGAGGCGTGCAAGGCAGTGCTTGTTCTCGGGATCGGCAAGAATGTTATTGATTGCGTCGGCAGTAAGGGGCTTTTCGCGGTTAGAGAAGCGCGTAATTAGGGCCCTTCTGACAACTTTTGGAAGGGGAAGAATTCTTTCCATCTTGACACTGTCTCCGCGACCACAATAGGCTATGGGAAACTTTGGAAGAAGACTGTCCCAGAGTGAGTCGTTGCCAATCTTCGAAATAAATTCCATCGGCCGGGGGACTTGGATTTTGTTGTGAGTCAACTGTCCGTAGAGTTCGAATGTCGAGGAGACAGCACAGTGCATTTCATATTCGTGCTTTAGGTTGGAGGGTTTGGTATCATTGCCTGGACACTCTTTCTTCAACGCCAGAGGCTGTCCAACTTGTTCGAAGATCACTCCTTGCAGACCGGCTCCAATTTGGTTCAACCCTTGTAGCTCAGGACGACTGCGAGCACATTGAAACCGTCGAGCAAAAGACGAGGGTGTAGCAATTGTTGCGTGGAGGGAGAGGGATCGATTGAGGACTGCGTACTCCGACATTTGCTCAAGGTCTGCGGCCAGAAATTGGCGGGCAACTTGATCATTTCGAGCGATGGATGACGCGTCCGAGCACTCGACTTTACGGCTTTGGGACATGATGGTGTGATAGTGTAGTGGTATAGTTGGTGGGTTGAAGATGAATATCTCAGGACAGAAACAGGGAGGTACAATCCTTCTGCCTGCTTGCGTTCTGACTTTGTAATCCGCATTTTCCAAGTTAGAGACCCGGATGCAAATTGGTTTAGTGTCGCGCACTTTGTTGCCTTGGTACTTATATCAGGTTATCGGCAGTCCGATGCTTCTTTGGGCACAGCAACCGAGACTTTGGGATCCGGGGAATAATGAATACGCTTCACCGCAACTCGACTTAGTCTAGTGGACACGCAGCACAACAACTTTTTGATTGACTCATTCTTCCAACCCAAAGGTGTAACGTCCTCTTCAACGGCCACTCTCTTCCTGGCTTTTAGATATCGAGTGCAGGAACGGCTGAGATCCAAAAGGAATCTCGGCTACTTTCTGTCAGTGGCCCAGCCTGAGAAAGGTTTAAAGCTGTAGTCTAGAGCGTCTCTAGACACTCTGAGGATTAAAAGCGAAGACAGACAACGAGGTTTATAAAATCAAGGATCACACCGCAAAAACAAAAACATACAACAGCAGGGATTCGCTGGTGGTCACCCACCCAACTACTAACCTGCCGGCGTGTGGCTTAAGTACGGCTGAGCGGACGGGAAGCCCTGTTCTCCACACCCTATGGTCGTATGTACTCAACTACGGAGAATAATGAAATATATTATACTTTGAAGGGGAGACAGGGTGAGCGCCGCTTTAGCGTCGCGCGACCAGGGGTGAGAAGGGTGAGTGCGCAATAGACAGGGTGAGAAGTGGGTGAGAAACACCCTTGGTCGCGCGATGGTCGCTCGGGCCCTCTCCAGCCGAACCAGGGCACATAGCGATTGGGTTTTCCTGACTCGCTGAAACGTTCGGTCTCTTGGCATCTGCACATAGCCACAAACTGCTTTCTGAGTAGATTCTAAGGGAGCGTGGAGGGTACTTGTGCCACCCCGAAACCAAAAATAGGCGGCTAGGCTTTACTCGGCGCTAACTTATCACTCTCGGCTAATATTAAGGTCAGGTTGATCTGACTGTTAATCTCAATCTCTTGATCTTTGTTTCTACCGCATTCTCAAAGTCAGTAATAATAATCAAAGCAGACATGGCTGATCCATTTTCTGTGACTGGGAGTGCAGTAGGCGTCATATCACTTGGCCTCACTGTTTGCCAGGGACTGCTTGCTTACTACGGGCAATTCAAAGCATTCCACGAGCAAATCGACGAGGTGACAGGTCGAATGGCCGCTTTAGAGAGCATTTTGAAGGCGCTACAGCATGTGCTGATTAATGCGAGTGTATTGTCCACGTGTGAAACAGCTCCATCTGCGGCTGCGGCAATTGATTCTATTCTAAAATGCCATGAAGGTCTCAACAAATTGGGGAAAATGCTTGAAAAATGCGATGCGACGAAGTCAGCACGCAGCTCAACTGGTCACAACAAGCAAATCAGTCGACTTTTATATCCCTTCAGACGCGAGACACTCATGGCGCTTACGGAAACAATGAGCTGTCTACAGGCTAACCTCAACACTTCACTTCAAGTTTTGAACATGTGAGTGGGCGCCACTAGCTCCTTACATGCTTGCCACTGACTGACAGGAATGCAGTTCTATGATGACGCTCAATCATAAGAGAATGGATCTTGTAGTGACGGGGTCGGCATCCATCGCGTCAAATACAAGCCATATCTTACGCATGGCGAATCGACTAGATCAAAACAGTCTCAGTGTTGACAGTAGATTAGGAATGCTTGAACAGCATCTCGATCGAATGGTATGCAAGCGTACTCGGTTCAAAATACCATTACTTTGATGACACGGCTACTCACTGCTAGCCTAAAGGAATCCAATATTGCTTGCGTAGGCGCACGCCTAATTGCCGCGCCTGCTTTGTTGCGATCCCTTCTAGATGACCAAAAAATGGCTGCGGAATCTACAGGATTCTTGATGGCAAAAAGCCAACCTCATCGTGCTGGGGACCTAATCAGATGCACGTGCTCTCGCTGGAGTCAGTCTGCGTCCTTGAACCGACAATTTGCTCGAAAACCAACAATTCTGAATAAAGTGTGCCCAGTTCATGATCAATATGAGCGTACTACCCTATTGTTTAAGCGCTGGACACTTTATAATCGCGTTCTGGGCTATAGTATTCAAATTTCATTGGACATCACCAAAGGCGCTGGTGGTCTTGCTATCGCCCCTCATCTCGAATTCCGTGCAACTGTGCCGACAGATTCACCTATATTCAAGCTTCTTTCCAATACAGAAGACGTCTTGAAATCTAAGACCGTCGGTAGAACTTTGGAAAACACCCAACAAAAACTGTTTGAACTCCTTCGAGAGGGGAAAGGCTCATGGTCGGATACTCTGCCTGACGGAAACACAATTTTACATGTGAGGATACGTCGTCTTAAGAATTCAAAACAGAGTGGGCTATTCTAACTCAGGGATATGCTAGACGATAACTGGCTGGCAATTATACAGCTCGCAGTGGGATGCCAATTCGTGGCTTCGTTGGCGAATCTTCCTCAAGGCGATCTTACAAATGGGCCCACTATCAACTCGCCTGAATGACAAAGGCGAGACTCCTGCGGACAACATGATAATACATTTTGACGTATATGATAGCTACAGAGAATCTCGACAGCGACAGGGAACTATTGATATCTGCTCTGATTTATTGAATGCTAAGGGCTTCATGACACATATGGCCCTCGATTGGAGGCATCACCCAACCTGGTATAATCCTTTCTATGATATGAGAGGAAGGGATGGCCGCATGAACGATCATATCTTTGAGGATAATAGTATTCGGCTCATTTGGCAAATTTCCGACGAGAAGGAGACCCAAGGTAAGTCCCTGCTCACAACCTGAGGTAGAATATAGAAAATCTCACTAAATGTAGAGATCGATGTCCCAGAAGAACTGCTTCCCCTTGTGTATAGATCAAGTGATCATTTGATCTCACTCTTGAGAAAAGGCGTCGATTTACAACAATGGGTTGATTCCTACGTACAATGGCCTACTGGGCTGGCCTTGATCCTTGAGTCTGGCCACACACCAAACTTGAGTTCCCTCACATCAGCATGCGATTCAAATTGCGTGGAGAGTATCAAGGTTCTGATCAATTCTCAAAAACTCTATATCGATCCGACGGCGCTGCAGACTGCCTGTAATCACCCCAATACGATGATTATGGAGCTTATAGTGGCCGCGCTCGCCGATCGCAGGAGGCAGCTACAAACTCTTGTAGAGACCCATTTGCCAGAAGAAGTGCATTTGGAGCTAGGTATTAGCCCTGGGACTCTTATGAGTCGTCAAGCTTACAAAGCCTATCAACTTTTGAAGGCAAGCTCTATTGATGTTGACGGCATTTTTGAGAGAACAAGTTGGTCTGTCTATGACTACATAGGCATCAACCTTAAGTCAGCAGACTTGCTTTGGGATTCTGGTTTCCGAGACGATAGCAATACGTTAAGTATAAGGGGACTCTGGCAGAGTTCACCGCCTTGCAGACTAGATGTGTTCTTGGAGAAAGCGAACTGGCTCATTAACAGAGGCGCAAGCATTACTCGCAGGAAAGACTCCTGCCCAGCTCTGCATTACCTTGGACATGACGTGGGAAAGCTTCTACATTCACTTGAGGACATCGAGGGTTTTCTTTGTCAAATGCATGAGCTAGGCCAAGAATCTATCCAATTAATGCTCACAATATTCATGGACGAAACTCAAGACGACTGCTGCTGTCCGTGTTCTTCAACTGGTTGCTCAGGTCTAACGGCGTTCTTGCGCGGAATGTTTCCGACACGGTCTAATAAAGACTTGGACGAGCTCATAAATAGGCTTGCAATTGTCATAGAGGCCCTTACAAGCTCACATGTGCTGCCTAGCCAGGAGCGTCTTATTGATCTCATCGCTCCTTCTGTCCTGCGCTTTGTCACTTGTCGAAGGTTGAACATCTCCCATACCTGCATCCACGATTACTACGGAGGAATAGATACAGAGGAGATCGAGGAGATTCAAGATGAGGAACGTCTTTTGATACTTGAGCTTGAAGGCCTTTTGGCTGAATTTGTCCAAACTTTGGAAAATCTCTCCCTGTCATTTCCAGACTTCTTGACGGGCTATTGGCGAGCCCGCATGAGGGAGGTTGAATCTTGGAGTGGGGTACCCAGTGCAGAAGCGTCCGGTAAAATTCTCGAGACTGGAGTGATTCTGTATGAATAAGAATGTAAATTGAACAGATCGATTATGTTGATCAACTGGCATAATTATTGTCACATTTTGTCTGGCAGATTTATATTCCGGTTTTCCCTCTACTGCTCCACTTTGAGTGCACCCTTGAAGGGTCCCGCGTGTCTCAGCTCGTTTTAACATATCTCAAGGCCGCGAAATCAAGGTATGCTCAGCATTCAAATGAATCGCAGTACTCTTTGATTTTAGACGAACCAAACTGGATAATGACACCTATACAACGTCCATAGAACTTGTTCGGATGAAAAGACGTGTTTTTCAATTTGAGATTAAGAATCCTAAAATATAAGGACATGACGCTTGTTCCACCATCTTCAGTCAGTCTGCTTCGGCTTTCTAGCTCCAGATAACCAGGTCCTAATTTTTGGACTACACCATCTATGTCACTCCCTGGATGATTTCCGATCACAGCACTTAGGAAGAAAAGTAGAGCTCGTCGCAATATGCAGCAGTCATCTGCGTGCCTATGGCAAAAATCTTGGTACATATAGCCTGACGGTGCAAGTTGCCAATTTTCTACAAGTGTGGTTTTATGGGTAAAGGGCACACGTCACATCTGCTCCCAAGTCACCTTCGGAAAGATGAATCCGTTCAAATGGATAGAAAAGCACTTATGGTTACTACCCTGCTCACCGTTGTGGTCGACACCCTAATTGCTGTCGACCATTACCGCAACAGTACTAATGTTGAAGCTTTTCTTTATATGCTCGAATCCAGTGCTTCGCACTATATGACCACGATGTAGTATGACGACGCTAGCATGTAGTCGTGTTAACAGAAAGGAGCAATTATTTGCTAAGAATAGCTATCAGAGAAGAAGACAGAATAACGCAACAAATATCCACTGGTGTCCAAGGCAGAAAGCATTCTTTCCCACGTAAATATTGCATGTGCTCAGTGTTGACAGGAAAAAACAAATATCAAAAAGCTTCATGAAAGATGACGAGGCTGGTTCATCTACTATATTGCTGTGGCACGACGCTATGTGCGCGATGTACGACCGAATCTTACGACTATATGTACGACAAAGCCAGCGATCGTAGATGCAAATTTTATGTTACTGAGTTGCTGGGCTTGGAAGCAACTCTTTTTCGAGTGATTAACAAGCTTACTTTTGTTCCCCGAGCGAAATATGGCGGTTCATAACTAAGAGTAATGAGAGTAAATTAAGCCTGTGAACTATTAGAGGCATTCCCTATTCACCGAATATGTGACCAAAAAGCGCCGGGTGCTTCTACGATCTAACACGTAAGGCTTGTACCGCCAAGCTTCTGAACTTCGGTATCACTCTTTGCCAAATGGTTACCATGCTGCGCACTGGAACGCTGGGGGAGATATTATGTTTGATCTCCTATATCCAAGACTTGCCAGCGGACCAAGACGCTGCTCATTATCTTGTTCGCGGATGCTGAATATATAACAATCGGGGGCTTATTTAGCAGGCTCATTCTTAAAAGTCGAAACCTGTCTATAATTAATGTGGGAAAGAGCTAGGATAATAGTCGAGATCGCTACAGACTAAAACTATTGCCTTATGAAGGGATAAAGACCGATTTGCTGTAGTTAAGGGGCAATATACTTTAGCCCAAGTCATGCATATAGGTATCATTGTCGAACAAAAATGTCCAATTCATATATACAGTATAATACGCAACTTGCGAGGTACATTCCCAATTCTGGCAAACAAGAGCATATTTATACGAAGACAAGACCACAAGAAGCGAACGGAAAGAAGTCAAGAGTCAAGCTCTTTACTGAAGACTGTATGTGTGCAGTATTGCAGACAGCACAAACTAGTTAATCAAACTGGCTCACCTTGTATGATCACCAAGGAGACATATATAAACAAACCCATGAGATCTAATGCCCGGAACATTATACCCTTAGACTGAATTTGAACTTGTGGACAGAGGCTATCTCTGGACCAATGAGGCTTTGGTTAAGACAGCTCGGCAGAGGTGTTACGAGCCAATCACTTTTCACTCTGCCGTCCGGCTGAAGTAGCCCGTACAGCAGTTGCCCGACCGAGGGTGATCCTCACCCAGGTTCTCATTTTCCCGCCACGCACTCACCCTAGGTCGCGACAGAAAAGCGGCGATCAGCTATTTCCCCACCAGGCTAGACCTAACGATTGGCTAGCCCGACCATTAGGCGCGTGGCTTATATGGGGTTACTAGTTAGGTGAGCGCCGCTTTACGGTCGCGCGACTGGGGGTGAGTACGTAATAGATAGGGTGAGAGTATGGGTGAGCTAGATAAGAATCCTATTAGCTAGCGCAAATACCGCATAGGCCGCTTAGGTAGGTTATACTAATATTCTATTAGATGAAGACCGCTAGCTCTGAAACATTATATTCTTAGCATCTGTATATAGCTACGCTTACTTATATATTAAGCTAATTAATAGCTAGCCCCTTTTTAGGCAGATCTTAATATATTAGATCTTACACTTACCTCTATTAAGCCTTAGATTTTATCTCCCTACCATAATCTTAACTCTTGGAGGGTCCCCCGATATATATAGAAGTACCTTTTACCTAAGGGTACCTAGCTACTAGGACCTAGCACTGGCTAACGCGGACCTAGAGACTTATAAGTAATCCTCGGTCCTAGCTCGCTTTTCCTTGGTCTCCGTCGGGTACCTAGCTGAGTGGTCCTAGATTTAATAACCTAGGACCTAGGATTTTATGACTAATCCTAGGTGACTAAGTATACTGTGATAATATGGCCTTCTTGTTAGGGGGAAATGGTTACGTTTCCTACTATTTTCTGCTATACATACCCGCCTTAGTCCGTATGAGTACTATCTACTCCCTTATAAATTTACTAAATAGAATACACTTTCCTACCTCTAGAATCTTATTTAGTAGTACGACCGTACTTAGCTAATCTACTACGGTTAGCTAGGAACGGAAGTATTACCTTTAGATATACTTCTATTCCTATAAACTGTTACGTGATAACGACCCCTGTAACTACCAACTGTTTAACAAACTACGACTCACCGATAGGCCACTAAGAGCTAACGAACCCAGAACTAATACGTAATCTCAGATAATTATATTACGGTCTATAAATATACAATCTACTAAGACTACGTAACCGCGGACGTACCCTAGAGTATACAGAGTATATCCTAATACTTTAGGACGGACCTAGGGGGACGATAGGTCATACTGTAAGGTACGACGGGCGAAGGATATATAAGGACACCCTTTCCTGTACTTAGTTTAGTTCTTTGCGATTAGACAAAGTGGGGCCACTAGAGTACTTCCATCCATAGGTGGCTGGTTACTGTTAGCAGCATCCACTTCCTGGTTTTCCCCTACAGGAAAGATAAACCTCCAAAAATCCCATTTCACCCGCCCAGAGTAGGGGTTTTCACTGCCACAATATACCTGGATCTTCTTCCCTCTTTTACTCAGTCTGGTCTACGTCTGGGTCCAAAATACTGGAACCATGTCTTCTCCATCCCAGTCTTCATCCTACGACGAGGAAACAATAGTCACCCAAATCACCACTATTTACAACCTACTTCTAAAGCTGAGCTATTTCTCCTCAGATCAAGTTACCTTCCCTCCAGAAGGTGGTCACATTATCAATGAAGAGCTATGCCATTCGCTCCACATCGCCCCGCAGGTAATCTCTATCATGGAAAAGATTCCCTATGTGGTAGACGGTTACCATAAGCCGATTATGTGGCAATCGCGGGTTTTCGAATACTTGCTCGACGAAGAGATCCGAAATGGCCGCGATCCTGAATTGGTTGGCGTCGCCGATGACGACGAATTAAGGCTGGACTTTTTGCGACCGTGGGAGGTTGCGCTGACTTGTTGGTTGGATGATGGGAGTTCAGTTATTCTGGATACTAAGTCAAGTATGTATACCTCTACACCATATACTAAATGACCGATTTAAAAGAAAGTACTAACTATAAACTGGATATAATTCGGCTCATTGATGAATCTGAACCGCCAGAAGGTGACTTTCGGGAAGAAACCGAGGCATATAATGCCCCCGCCTACCTCCAGAAAGTCATCGATGATATCCAAACTTTAGAGATGGTATACTTCCCCGGTGGAGACATCGGTTATCTTCACCTGCCTGGCTCGTGGGAGCAGACTGAAGTGAAGCGAATTCTGACAGAGAATTTCGGTTGGGGCGCGGAGTTCCGGGAGGAGGATTGGCGGCGAGAGGGAGAGGAGATTTGTAAAGCTATTGGGGATGAGGGCCTTGATAGGGAGGAAGAGAGACAAAGAGACTAATTAAGGTCGTCAGCTTTGAGACCACCATTCGACGCGCTTGACTTTACCAGTTGCTCGCCAAAGGAAGGTGAGTTTAAAAAATATTACTCAAAGCCCCTGAATATATGCGCAGCTTTAAATAGACGCATGCGACGGCTACAATCCTTACAGAACGGGATGGTGGTCCGTGAAGAAGATTGAGGTACCAAGCGTGAAGAAACAGCATGGGAACGATAGAGGCAAGCGAACTCCTACGATCCGGAAGCCAAGCCAGGCTAAGGACGAAATAGGCCACAAATTAACATGACGCGGGGCGAAGCCATGTCTATTTGATGAAAAATTCAAGCGTAACAGCCGTCCTGTTCGACCATTCCCTCATCTATTATGGAATTCAACTCACCGGCTCCAGCCCTATACATCACAGGGCTGGGATCGCAACATCCTCCGTATCTACTTGGGCCCGAGCAACTTGAAAAGTTTACAGCGCGCTTTTACGAAATAAGCCGCCCAGGGCAAGATATCCATTTTTGGTTGCCCCGCCGCAGGATCAAATCTAATGCAAGTGATGCAGAATCAAAAAGCTGCTCCAAGTTAATCGCGCAACGGGTATCGAGACCAGATCCGCGATTCTTTCTTTAGAAACGGGATTTTTAACGCAGCCGCACGCCCCCTCAATCAGCGAGATTGATGAATTCTTTCGCCAAGCGGGGGTCGACCTCACCGTCCAAGCGTGTGAAAAGGCCCTCGAAGAAGCACATCTCGCTCCCCAGCAGATTACCCATACGATCGGGGTGACCTGCACCAACCAGGGTAACCCGGGGTATGACCTGCTAGTAGCCCGCAAGTTGAACCTTGCACCCCACGTCGATCGCATGCTTCTCCACGGCGTCGGGTGCGCAGGCGGGCTGTCCATCTTACGCGCCGCCGCACAAATAGCCGGCGGGGCAAGTCTGCGGCGCAAACCAGCCCGTATCTTGGCTTTTGCCTGTGAGCTGTGCACCCCCAATCTGCGCCATTACCTGGCAATAGCAGAAAAGTGTACAGAATCAGATCCGGTCAACATTGCAGGGGCTTTGTTCTCAGACGCCGCGGCTGCGTTTGTTCTTTGCAATGAGTATGCTATGGCCCAGAATCAGCAGGACACTCCTGTGTTTGAGCTTCTGGAATGGGGCTATGACTTGATCCCGGATACAATTGAGCATATGTCATTCCACGCGGATATAGATGGTTTGTTGGTCGTCATTCGCTTACATATTACACTTGAAAACTAATCATCTACGCCACTCTTTGGTATTGCATGTGTAGGTTATCGAGCTATCCTCAGTCGAGATGTACCCGAATACACCAAGCACGCTATCGGACCGATGTTTGAAAGACTTCTTGCTTCATATGAAGAACAAATCTATTCTCGGACAAGTGTAGGGGGTGGTCAGGTGTTTAAGTCTCTAGGAATTCGCGATTTCGACTGGGCTTTGCATCCCGGTGGTAAAGCAATCATTGATGGCGCAGCCCAGGTCTTGCAGTTGTCCGAGGAGCAACTCCACGCGAGTCGGGAGATATACCGCACTCGGGGAAACTCATCAAGTGCGTCAGTCCTGAACGTCTTGGATCGACTTCGTTCACGGAGTAGAAAGACCCATGTTGTTGCTACCTCGTTTGGTCCTGGTTTGTCAATAGAAATGGCGCTGTTTAGGAGGTGTTGAAATAAACGATTAATGAAGTTCAATGCAATGGACTACTCACTCGAATCACAATCCTGAAATCGTAAAATGAACTACAGCGAGGGGAAGACACTATCAAACATAAATTTAATTTCGCCCTCCCCTCCTTGACTAGGGTGGAGACTAGACAGCCACGGAAAACTTCAATTAAAGCATGTTGATCATAATACAGGTTCTAAATGATTAGTTTAGATTGCTATCTAGAAGGGAGACTTCTTCTCGGCAGGGCAAGCGTAAACAGTCACGACCTTGGTGACCGGAATAGTCACCACTGGGACCTGACCAGCACCCAGAGAAGGGGGAGCAGTGACCTGCGGAGCAGTGGTGTTGGTGTTGCTTGCCTCGGATCCAGAACCAGAACCAGAGCCAGAACCAGAACCAGAGCCAGAACCAGAACCAGAGTTGGAACCAGAGTTGGAACCAGAGTTGGAACCAGAGTTGGAACCAGAGTTGGAACCAGAGTTGGAACCAGAGTTGGAACCAGAGTTGGAACCAGAGTTGGGACCAGAGCTGGGCTGAGCACCAACACCGGCAGTTTGCGCAGGAGCAGGAGCAGGAGTGGAAGTAACTGGATGCACGCTGGTGCTAGCAACGAGTGTCTCGGTCGTCACGGAAGTTGTCTTCTGGTGAGCGGGGCAGTCAGTGACGGTAGTAGGGCAAGCAGTCACCGTCACAACTCGGGTAGTCAAGATGGTCTCGGTAGTGTACTGGGGGCCTTGGCCACCGTTAGAAGCCGATGGAGAACCAGTGACCACGGCACCACCGGGGCCAGTAGTAGTGGCATCTGCGACAGGGCACACTGTGGTGGAAACAAGGACCGTCTCAGTGGTCACGTAGGTGCTTTTGGCCGGGCAGTTGGTCACTGTGGCGGCACAGGCAGTGATAGTCGAGGTACGGGTGGTGAAGACAGTAGACGTGGTGAGCTCAGAGCCAGAATCTGAGCCATTGTTACCAGAGCCAGCGCCGGAGCCGTTCCCGTTGCTAGAACCAGATCCATTGCCGCTGCCAGATCCGTTGTCAGATCCGTTGTTACCAGATCCAGATCCATTGCCGTTGCCTGAGCCATTGCCTGAGCCATTGCCAGACCCGTTGCCATTGCCAGACCCGTTGCCATTGCCAGACCCGTTGCCATTGCCAGACCCGTTGCCAGAGCCAGATCCGTTGCCATTGCCGTTGCCTGAGCCATTGCCAGACCCGTTGCCATTGCCAGACCCGTTGCCATTGCCAGATCCAGAGCCAGATCCAGAGCCATTGCCGGATCCACTACCATTGCCAGCGCCTCCACTAGGCTGAGGACCAATTGTAGAAGTAATAGTAGGAATACCAGACGAGCTGACAGCAGCAGAGCTAGACGGCTTAATAGGTCTGCGAGAGATCGTAGTCGAAGGACGAGGATGAGGACGCGAGGTAACAGTCGCAAGGTGTGACGAGGATGAAACAGAAGGAGGCTGGGAAGAAGCACTCGAATGAGGCAAAGGAGTTGAAGATTTCGATGGGCTCTGGCTAGGTGCAAGAGGAGTGGACGAAGGGACCGCACTACTCGAGCAGGTGGAAACGGTAGTAAGAATCTCAACATTATCTAGATCCAATACGAAAGGCGGGCTCTCCTTCGTAACGGGGTCCGGTCTGCACACGGTCGAAATGTAAATATCTTGACTTTCGTCGGAGGCAATGAAGGGGCCGGAGACGGTAAGCCAGTCTGTGCCTGCTTCAGTGATGGTGACATCTTTCACGGCCACGGGATTGCCATTGGCGGAGATGTACGCGAGACATTCGCCTGAAGTGGACGAAGGGTTGACGCGCCATTTTGCGGCTACTTTGTAAGAATGTCCTTTCACGAGGCCGTTGATGCTCTGGCCGATTTCATTATTGGGGATGCCGACGGGGTTCTCCCTGTACACTGTTAGTATCTGGATATTCTAGAACACAATGGGATCCGTACAAGTAGTAACGGCCGTCAGCTGCGCTGGAGCTGCTCACAACATTCAATTCGCCTGAGACTCTCCAATGGCTCAGTCCATCTTCAAAGGAAGGGTTCTGAACGAGATTGACCTGCTTTACGGAGCAGGAAGCGGTAGCTGAACCGGCAAGGAAGAGAGGCAGGAGAGCCTGCCATGATTGTTTGACTAAGAGTGAAGTCAGCATAATCACAACATATGAACACCTAGCCACACTGACACTGCATTATAATAGGCAATAAAGGAACGTAAATTCAAAGATTATAGTATCGAAAAGAGTGTATAGTTCAACGAACGGACCCAAACAACGTTTGGAAAAAAAAAAAAAAAGAATGACAGCCACGGAGTAGAGGCGAAAAAGGTTTTCCCACTTCTACAAATGTCTCCGCCATAGACTTATAGCAAAATGAGTTCATGAAAATGCCAAGAAGAATGCCAAGTCTCATCATCTTTTATCATCTCCGGAGAGAGCCGTCAGTCTGACTGACCCAGTAGTGGATCCACGAGCCAGTCAACTTTAAGCCGCTGAAACATCCAGGCAAGCGAACAGGCTAATTAGCTTTACGGACAAATAGGAGGGAACATATAGGGTCTTGGACCCTGGTAAGACGCCACAGTCAATAGCGTGAGCGTAGACACGTCCAGGTACCTGACAACACGTGGGGGCGCTGGCTACAGACCCTTGGATGACCTTGGGGAAATGACCACTTGGCACGGCGCTCCCCAAGCAACTTGATACTATGATTATGTCTACTTGTGATCTGAAATAGATCAAGGATTTACAATTCAAGGGATTGTCATTGTCTCTTTCCAGAGTTGGAATGGTGTAGATCTCGGGATGGCCCGCTGGTATAGTATACCCGCACTCTGGGGATAAAAATACTCTAGACACAAGTCAAGAATTGCACGGGTTTCCGGAAATTACCCAGTGAGACATGTCATCTTAGGATCGTGCGGAAAGTCTTGGAAGTTCCGGAGCCGAACGCTGGCACTGGCGTGATCGGAGCCTCGTCGCTTCGCGCCGCCTTTAGCGCTTTGCCTTTTTGGGAAGTCCGAACAGCCTCAAAGGACCAGTTCCCCTGCCAAGATCCGCTTTTCCTTTCCTTTGCGAGTAATCTTTCAGCCACGCCAAGTTGGTGAGTTGGCATTTATGCGGGATTTGTGATTCAGGGTACAGCATGACTGGGAAAAGTCAAGGGTGGGTTGGTTTTTATTTCCATGAACAGCAAAATCGTTGGCAAGGTAGCCGTAAGTAGTTGACAACTATTAAGATAAAGAGTCCTAGTAGACGGATAGCATGACGTCGTATCCCGAAAAAGAAGCCGTGGAGAAGAAATAGATTCAAGCGGTGGTAAACAAATAGGCAGAAGTACAGAGCAGTGGACGAACTCGAGCGTAGTGGGGCAATGTGGAACAAAATTACGCTGAAAGTGGCCACCATGGGGTAGCGTCAGGCCTGGAGCGTTCGTCTTGATCGAGTGATACTTGTTAAAAATTAAATCGATCTCTCATATTTCCTTTCACTTCGCAACAGTGGATGACATTGAATATAGGTTTCTGTTGGTCACGTGTTGTCAATCACACCTGAGAATGGAACGTATAAGCCCCCAGCACCTCAAGCATTTGGATGCTCGTCTAGCGCCAAGTACACCCCTACTTTCATCTAGAAATGCAAAAAACCAGCTACAGAAACCAAAACCCAAACGAAAGTCATATCATCATGTCAATCATCAGTCATCAAGTAAAGTCCTAGCCGAGAGTATCAGGAACCAAAAAGAAGCTCATCGGAATCCACCGCTGGGGAAATATCGTGGACCAGCATATCCATGAGCAATGACACTCTGGATATCGATATTGCCATCACTGCGGGGACTCCACAATTTGATGAGAATGAAGCGGCCCGACCTGGAATGGTTGAATTAGTACAGCTCAATCAAGAAGGGAGAATGAGACACGGGACATACGGAGGTGGATCAAACTTGATGCTGACCATGCTCTTCTCTCTCTCAATAAAGAAGCGGGCATGTGGCTTCATCACTTCCGCGCCCGCAGTCTCATTCCCAGTCCCGCTAGATCCAGACGTTGTATAGTGTTGGGGAGGAAGCGGGTCGACTAGGCTTGGAGGTTGGCGGCGACGTGAAGTAGGGTCAGAATATTGTCGGCGCATAGTTCCGATGCGACGCTGTAGTTCAAGGCGCCGGCGGTGGAAATTGCTCATCGTGGTATCGTCATTGTCGTCATCGTCGCTGATGCTCTCATCGGTATCTGAGCACAAGAGGTCATCCTCTTGGATTCGCTCAAGCTCGGTGATGGAGGGTACATCCTCATCTTCACGGTCAATGAAGACGTTATCCTCGGAGATTTCATCATAATCTGTGGTAACGCGGAACTCGGCCTGTGGGTTATTTGCGTTTCGATCTGTGGATTCGTCCTCCTCTGGAGCGGCGTTCGAATTAGGACCCATGAGCACTGTTCGCTCCAGTGATTGAAGCGGTGATCGGAAGCCGTGTAGCCACTCTTGGGATGGTTGCCCACTACGACGAGCGCGGCGACGACGACGTGTGTTGGAGTATTGAATCGGGTATTGGGCGGTGCGGGCGAGGAGCTCATCGGACGTCATGGACACAAAGACCATGCCTTCTTGAATAGGCGAATCAAATCCGGTCCGAGGCGCTTTGATGACAATCTTCTTCAAGCAGAAGGGTGCCTCGCCCCGATGTCGCAGGACCAAGTTGCACCGATCAGACCCAGTACAGTAGACGGTTTGGTCATTCCGGAGGACATTTTCCGGGAATGAATTTTCTGAGCCTGGGTCCCAGTTTCCTCCATCACAGCTAGCAATCTCCATCTTGAGAGCACCCGGAACAACCTGCCCGTACTGTCCATAGTTGAACCCACGCATACCCTCACGATTGTCATCCGTCTCCAACTTCCGCCGCTTTTGCCGTCCGCGGCCATCGCGGCCGGTCTGAGAAGGCTGAGGCATGAGAGATGGAGTTGGGAGGGTCTCGTTGAGAGTCGAGATCCCTCGGAGGTCAGGTCGGAAGGACCGGCGTCGGAGGGTTCTGCTGATCGGTGGGTAGGACTCCTGGTTCGTCAGCGGGCTTTGTGATGAACGCCGATGCCTATTGCGTTCCGCTCGGAGCTGATCAATAAGTGAAGTGTGTCTAGAGTCTATGTCGGTTCGTAATTGCTGGATTTGGCGTTCGGCTGCGGCATCCACTTGAGCTACGTTAGTGCGGTTGACACGGGGTAGGTCAAGATTGTGCTCTTCGATATGTTGGTTTAACGTCTCTAATGCACGATTTGTGTCGTCTGCATTAGCTCGATTGCTTTCGGACTGGATCAAATTGCGAAGGTAGTCAAGGTGTCCTATGGGTGGTGGTGGCCTAAGAGTGGAGCGTGGACTATCGCGCGGGGTGTCGTCGTTTTGATCGGAGGCGGTGTTAATGTCCACCAGCTGATCAAGACTTGCAGACGCCTGATCTCCCCTGAATCTTAACTCTGATAAGAGTGTATCCAACACTGGGTCGTCCTGGGTCGTGAAGGTATTGCCTTGCGAGGTCAACGCTTCGATGAGTTGTTGGGTACGGGGATAGCGTTCGCTGAGCCCGGATGGTTCAGTGGAGCCACTAGGACGAGATGGACGACGGGAAGAGGCAGGTGGATAGTCGTAGTTCCCTGACTGTGCTCGATGGGTCAGTCCACAAGGTTTGGGCAGAAACAAAACGTCATGAAACATACCATGGCGGTGGGTAAGTCTAGTCAGGTACCGCTTGGACGACGATTACCTGTTGACAGAGGTGACCGTAGAGACTAGTATCACATCAAAGACGAACAAGACCCAAATGAGGGCCAGGAAAGATCAAACAAGCTGAGATAACGAAATGGTTGAAGTCGTAGACGTCTTCAGGAACTGGTTATCACGAATGCACGTGATGCGCATTAGATCATCGCTCGTGTGGGGAGAGCTTGAGCCTCTTCACTTCCTCACTTTCATTGCGCAGTCGAGATGGCAGAACCAGCTGAGAATGGGAACGCGATCAGCGCTGGTATGTCTCAAGAATATTTGGGAGGAAGAAGGCTAATAAGTCTCCAGACGAGATCGCCTTGTACGACCGACAGATCCGGCTCTGGGGAGTCCACGCTCAAGAGAAGTATGTCTTTTCAGAGTGCGAGAGGAACACTACTAACAACCTCACAGAATTCGTTCCGCCAGTATCCTACTCATCACCGTGAAAGCTCTCGCAAACGAAGTAGCCAAGAATCTGGTCCTTGCCGGTATTGGCTCGCTTACAATAATCGATCATGAACCCGTTACCGAAGCCGATCTCGATGCGCAATTCTTCCTGGAGGAGGCGCACAGAAACGAGGATATTATCAAAGAGGGGAAGAACGTAAGTCACGCATTCGTTCCCGACAAAACCGGCCCTAACCAACCCAGCGCGCCGAAGTTGCCGGTCCCCAAATCCATAAGATGAACCCGCGCGTGAAACTGCACATCGACACCTCAGATATTCGCACCAAGCAGCCAAACTTCTTCGCCCAATTTGATGTCACAATCGCCACAGAACTAGATTATGAGACCAACAACACCATCAACGCAGCCTGCCGTCTAGCCAACAAACCCTTCTACGCCGCCGGTCTCCACGGTTTCTACGGCTACGTCTTCGCCGACCTAATAACCCACGACTTCGTCATCGAGCGCAGTAAATCCAACGTCCCGTCTGCGACCCATGAAACTCAAACCCGCAGCATCGTCAAAGTCACAACCAAGAAGGAAGGCGACAAGACGATTGAACTAGTTACAAAGCGCGAAACATACTCCCCGCTCCTCTTGGCCAACACATCCCCCTTACCAGAAGAATACACCCGTCTCCCCCGGCGCCGCAAGCAAGTAACACCCCTCCTCTCCTGTCTGCGCGCACTTTGGGAATTCGAAAAACTCTCCGGAGGCCGCAAACCCACCTTCAACCACGCAGACCTGGAAAGCTTCACCAAGCTCGCGCGCGAAGTTCACCAGGAACTCAAGCTCGATATGTCATCGCTGGATAGTGCATTCTTGCGCAACTTCCTCCAGAATCTAGGCTGTGAACTTAGTCCCGTTGCGGCATTCCTGGGTGGATCGCTAGCGCAAGACGTCATTAATGTTCTTTCTGCGAGAGAGCAGCCATTGCAAAATTTGCTCCTCTTCGATGGTGACAAGTCAATTGGCCCGATTTATTCACTTCATCCATTCTTCCCGCCTGAGATGGGTATGCAGAGTCTCGGAGCTGTGCCGCCCGTTGGAAATCCTATTCCGATGAGTGGAAATGGGGATACTGCTGGTCACATCGATGTGGAACCTACCGTCATTGAGTGAATTGCTAGACAAAAACTAGACGCGCTAGGTATAGGGTCCGGCGTTAGATTGTTTCGATTTACGAGTTTCATTTCACCTGAGATAGAGCCTGAGGGCCATGGATCATGTTCGTGTACGATATTGGCAGAATACATCTGATTACAACTCAATCACTTCCGGGTTTTACTATGACTGATAGTCTGAGAGAAAAAGAGGTGTATATGTCCATTGGAATTACATACTCATATACCACAGCAAACAAAACCCAACGCCGGGAATAACTATGCAAATGGCGGAAGAGATTACAATCTAATAATACCCTAATGGTGGGCGGTCTCCTTTGCCATTTCTTCATCGGTGGCTTTTTTCGGTCCCATCGAGGACTCGGCTTCTTCCTCCTCATCGCTGATCAGTCCCTGTAGCTCGAAGGCCTCGGCGTCCTGAATACGCTGGGTCTCGGATTGAGTGCGCGCGCGTCCGTTCACGGAACGGCCGTTGGCGTGGGTGTATTTGCTTTCTTGAGCGTCAGTTGGCTCGCCTTCGGGCCAGGCGTGGACGGCGTAGATGTGGAGTAGGACGTTAACGACTAGATGGGTCAGTGATTGTCTTCTTAATGGGTGGTGCATAAACATACAGAGGAAGAGCATAAAGGCAATACTGTAGAGGATCAGGATATATGAGACGTGGGTGATTCCCGCATCGGCGAGAAGCTGCATTTGTTCCTCGGTGGCGCCCATGAAGAGGAAGCCAGAGGCATAGAGCAACTGTTTGAGTTAGTCGACGCTCATCACAGGAGGGGCAAGGCACATACAAATGGTGTCAGGTACTGGAAGCTGTTAGGGTCGGTTCCACTCATGCTGACCGCAGGCTTGTCCCGCAGGACAAACGAGATCTCAATGATACGAGTCAGACCAGCCGCCATCAAAGTGTATCCGAAGATCGAGTGGATCATGGTACTGATCATCAGAGTCTGCGCATGCGCCGACATGGCATATCCCGTGAGGCCAATAACAATAGCAGGAATGAGGTTGCGCTTAGGACGACCATTGCGGCTTCGGCTCAACCAAATACCCAACAGACCGGCGCACCACCAAACAATTCCCATGGTAGTGTGCTGCAGATCATTATGCACCCACGGACCACCCCAGCGGTGCTCCGTAAAGGTGTTAACACATCCCCAGGCCGCAATAATAAGCGAATCGAAGAACTCCTGACTCCTTCCAGTGCGACGTAGCCAGAACTGTCCAACCAGCAAGAGAATTGTCAACAGGATTCCATACCCAATAAAGGCACTGCCCATAATAAAGTGCGCCGCACACTGTCCAAGATGATCACCCTGACAGAAGCCGAGCGCGGCAATACCACCGAAGAGCATTTGCACCCAGCTGACAACCGGCATGATTTTGCCCAGAACGCCATGGGCCATAACGAAGATCCAGCGGATCCTCGCTTGTCCCGCCTTCTCAAGATGCAACTTGAGGTAGAAGCCCAGCGCGACCTGCGCCACCAAACCAAGCATCAACCAGTTCGCAAACTTGGCATGGGCGTTCGGCCCAAACTGACGACCCTTATGCGCATGACCGAGGAAATAAGCGACGACGGCGATAACTGTTCCGACGATTTGAACAGGGACGTGCCAGCGCGAACGAACGATCTATACCTCATAGCATTAGCATCCCATCATCGACTCCAAACTAAATGAAAAGAGACTTACACCCAGAACCATTCCAGTCGGAAAGATAATACCAAAAGAAAGTCCCATCAATATCATATGCACCCATAGCGTGGAGTCCTGTAGAGTCAAGTCAGCGGGGTCCGCATGGGGAGATCAGGAATGAGAAGAACACGTACGATAGGATCTTGAGAAGTCGTAGACCCCTCGGGGACAGCCTCATGGCCTCCATGGGCATAGACCACACTGGCAAAAGCCAGCGCAGCCAGGGGGGAGGAGGCGGTATTGCATGGTGGTGATGGTTGAAAGAAAGAAGGGGAGGAAAAGAGAACGGGGAAGGTAACGGGGCCGATCTTGTGCCAATCCGGAGGTTCCGATTAACACTGAATTTGGCCACCTTTCAACATCAATAATTTCTATCTTTGTTTCTTTTTCTCTTTTTTATGTCACTTCCCATTTCCTGAGATTGACAGTGGCATGTTTATTGACTTTTCAACTTCCGCTCATTTTGTCACTTCTCTGATTCAGACGTGACTCCGTTCCTGGAAATTACTCAGCATCTTTGATTGGCGTACGCGTATACAAGAACGCGGAGACCCACCATGGACGGGCGGGCCTCTCGACTGGTTTCATTCTACCTCCATCCAAGTATAGGCAACTACATAACTAACATGGAACAGAACTCCCTGCGCGAGTCCATCGCGCAACTCGAAGGTGAGAAGTTCCAAATGGAAATCGAAGTCGAGGAGATTCGTTCGAAGCTGCAGTACTTGCTTCTCCAAGTGACAAGTTGTCTGGAGCTTGACTAACTCACGGCGGGTACTTAGACTTGATCCGGCGATTATTGTCAAGAGACATATTCGGCTTCTGCACGAGTACAATGAGATTAAGGACACAGCGCAGGGTCTACTGGGGCTGATTGCTGATGCGAGGGGTGTGCGGCAGGTTGAGGTGGAGAGGGAATTTGGGGTGAAGGAGGGAGATTAGGACAATTAGTGATTGTGGGAAAATGGAACCCTCGGTATCTAGCCGGGGAATTCGTTGCAGTCAAGGAGGGAATTGATTGTTTCTTGATCAGTGATGATTGATGAATTGTGAATGGTGGAAGCTATGTGATCAATTCAGAGTCGTTTACGATGCAAGGATTCAATAGTAACATTCAAATTTTATGCGACTTTTCTCATTCATGGCAACAAGTTTGCTCTATCAGAACATGAGAGGAGAATAAATTAATACAGTGAATAGAGAGTGTGAGATAGTCACGGAGGGCTCGGGGTATGTATGCAAAACTCTTAGCAAACGATGAGATATAGGCGGTGACCCGGGGGGAATCAGGTATCAAAGTGATCGAAGTATGGCAAGACAGCACCACAGTGGAAAGTGAAGAGTAGAAAAGGGGAGAGGTCGTTTATGTGGCGGGGAAAAAAGATCAGTGAGTCTTGCCCAAACTCTGCAAGTTGACGAGCTCGTAGTAACGGCCCTTGTTACGAAGCAGCTCAGTGTGAGTGCCGCTCTCGACGATCTTGCCCTGATCGAAGACGTAGATGATGTCGGCCTTTTGAATCGTGCTGAGACGGTGGGCAACTGCGATGGTGGTGCGACCGCGAGCGGCGGCATCAAGCGCGGCTTGAACGACCTTCTCGGACTCGGAGTCGAGGGCAGAGGTGGCTTCGTCAAGGAGAAGGACCTTGGGATTACGCAGGAGAGCGCGGGCGATTGCTACACGCTGCTTCTGACCACCAGACAACATACCACCCTTGCTGCCGACGACGGTGTGGAAGCCTTCAGGGAGAGACATGATGAAGTCATAAATGTTGGCGTCTTTGCAGGCTTTGACGAGCTCGTCTTCAGGGACATCGTCGGCTTCAATGCCGAGGAGGATGTTGTCCTTGATGGTACCTTGGTATAGAGTGGGCTCCTGGCTGACCAGCGCCAGGTGACTGCGATAGGAGTTAAGGTTGAGGTCGGCGATATTGTGGCCATCGACGTAGACACCACCGGAAAGAGCGTCATAGAAGCGCTCGAGGAGAGCAATGGTTGTACTCTTTCCGCAGCCACTGGGTCCTACCAAGGCAATGTACTGTCCAGGCTTGACACTGAGATTCAGGCCGCGAAGGACGGGTTGCTCGGGGCGAGTAGGGTAGCGGAAGTGAACATCCTTGAACTCAACATGACCCTCCATGTGCTCGACACTCGTGCCCTCGGTGGACCAGGTATCAATAACCGGACGACGGTCAAACAACTTCCGGAATTCATTGGCAGCGTTTTTGGCCTTACCCATATCGGGGGAGAAGGAAAAGACGGTTCCGGCAGACTGGGCACCGAACAGGATCTCACTGAAGCAGACGAAGAATTGGAACATCGTGTACTCGTGGTGACCGAGCAGGGTACCTCCATACCAGAAACCGAGGGCAACACAGAAGAAGACCAAGGCCTGGGACATGGCATATAGCAGGGATGACTTGACAACCGAGACGAGACTGGCGCGGCCTTGATTCTCCAGCTGGCCATGATACACACCCCAGACATCCGTCTCGCGGGTGAGAGATGCGACGGTACGGATAGCCGAGGTGGCCTCGCAAGCATAGCTTGCAGAGCCCTCGTAGGCGGCCTTGGAGCGAGATTGGAAGGCGGCAAGCATGTAGAAACGATAGAAACCACAACCGAGAAGGATAGGCACAACAGAGATACACACGAGAGCCAATTTCCAGCCGAAGGAAAGCGAGATGATAATGGCCGCAAGCAGAGTGGTCGAGGTCATAAGAATCGTTCCCAAAGTCTGTCCACTGATACCAGAAAGGTGCTTGGTCTCGGTCGATAGGAACGAAGTCAAAGCACCAGTGCTGTTCTCCTCCTTGTCAAAGAAGTTGATATCCTGGCGAAGCATAGTGCGGAAAGCCTGGCTACGGGCCTTGCGGATGAGACGTTCAGAGCAAAAGGCGAAAGCAATACCGTGGGAGGAGAACGTGATGAACTGGACGATACCAACAACCAAGAACATCAGAGACCAGAAATTGGCGTCTGATCGGAGTTTGGCGTATTGATCCTTGGGAAGAGACAATGCGCTGATGGCCTTGGCGTACAAGAAAGCCTGAGTGGGCTGGCCACCACCAGCAAGGATGGAGAAGCACAGACCAATGACCAGGTATTTCCATTCCGCCCGGTTAAAGGAAGCAATGAACTTGATCAGTGTCCAAAGGGAGTACTTGTTCTTGGGGTCACCGCTCCGCCGGGACAGGATGACACTCGATACAGACTTGCGAGAATCGGCGCGGCGAATGTCTTCCTCGAACATTCCGGAGGCACGGACGTCCTCGCTATCCTTCATCAGGGTGGCAGCACTGGCAACGGACTGGACGCGAGCGACTTCCTTCTTCTCGAGAGCCTCGTCGGATTCAGAGTCACCTTCTTCCACAAGGGCATCCGCTTCCTTCTCCTCGTTGATCCGCTGGGCCTCAACAAGCTTGGAGTAGGGACCATCGGTCTCAAGCAAGGCGTCGTGGGTACCCTGCTCCACAATGGCACCGTTGACAAAGACAACAATGTTGTGGGCAGTCTTAATAGTGGACAAACGATGAGCAATAACAATGGTAGTACGGCCCTCGGCAGCACGGTCCAGAGCAGCCTGCACAACTCCCTCAGATTTGGTGTCCAAAGCAGAGGTAGCCTCATCCAACAAAAGAATCTTGGGATCAGAGACGACGGCACGTGCAATCGCGATACGCTGCTTTTGACCACCAGATAGCAAGAAGCCGCGCTGACCAACGTTAGTCTCGTAACCCTCAGGAAGAGCAACAATGAACTCGTGGGCATTGGCCATCTTGGCGGCATTCTCGATTAGATCCTGGATGCGTTTTTCAGGCTCATTCTCGAAGCGAGTTCCAATAAGACCATGGCGAATGTTGTTGTAGATGGTAGTACCAAACAGCACGGGCTCCTGGCTGACCAGGGAAATCTGCTGACGCAACCAACGCAGGTTGAGGTCCTGGATATCGTGGCCGTCGAGGTAGACGTTACCGCCAACAGGGAGATAGAAACGCTCGACCAAACCGACCACGGTACTCTTTCCAGAACCAGAGGGTCCAACAAGAGCAGTGGTCTTGCCGGCGGGGATCATGAGCGAGACATCTTTCATGACAGTGACCTCTGGGCGAGACGGGTAGATGTGCTTGACGTTTCTGAACTCGATATCGCCCTCGACATGGTCAAGGACGAGACCATCGTCGGAAGTAGGATCCAACGGTGAAGTACGGTCAATAGTGCTGAAGATCTTGGCAGCAGCAGCGACGGCATTAGTGAAAGCCTGTCCGTTAGGACTGACATTGCCCAGACTAAATGAACCAATCAGGATAGCCATCAGGATAGTCAAAACCTGACCGACATTGACCTTGCCCTCGACCAGGAACCTGGATCCCATCCAGAAGCCCAGACCATAGTTGAGGAACATGATGCCGAACATAGCACCAACCATGACACCAAGAGCCATCTGCAGGCGCATGCCCCATCGTTCGGCAACGCGCAAGTGAGCCTCGTACTGCTTGGCCAGCTTGTCCTGAGTACCGAACGCAGTCGCATTGCGAATGGAACTGATGACTTCTTCGGCAACAGTACCTCCGGCACCGTATGCATCCAGGGAGAGTTTACCGTACTTGATAATGAAGCGGGATCCACCACCCATGATGACGACCAGCGCCACAATGGTGGAGGTACAGATACCGGCAAGACGTGCGTACTTGACGTATGCCACGATGAATGCAGTGACGAACGTGGCGACGGCGGTCAGGGTCAGGCCGACTTTTTCGGAGATACCGTCCTGGATCAGGTTGGTGTCGGCAGTAATGCGGGTGGTCACCTCACCGGCGCCGAGCTTGTCGAAGTAGGCGATGTTTTGGCGCAGGATAGCCTCGAGGTAGTGCTCACGGATCTTCTGAGTGATGTGTTCTCCGGTGTAGATGAAGCCTATGGTGCTGATGTAGACAGTCACGAGCTCGGCAATACCGAGGTAAACGAAATAGAGGACGTTCTTGCATAGATCCGAGTAGAAGACATCGTACGGGGTAGTACCATATTCAATGCCTGAAAAAGAGGTGGTCAAAGAACCAAAGAGAATCTGCAGTTGTTAGCGCAATACAAGTCAATCGAGATCACACTACTTACAGTGAACAGGGGCAAGGCAGCACCCGCAGCAATAGCACATATTGCGCTGACCGAGAGAATCAATATATCCATCTTCGAGGCATATCGGTAAAGCCCGAAGAAGGAGATCTTCACATGTGGCGCATCCAGCTGCTTCTTGAGGATCTCTTTTTCATGTTCTGGCAAGTGCGCGAACATCGCATCGTCATCTAATGACAAAGCGGTGTTACTGCCTTTCTTGCCGTCATCTTTATCGTCTTTGGGCGCACTGGCAGAGAGAGTCGACCCGGAGTCTATGGTACGGTCGGGCTTTTCAGTGTCGTGCAAGTCGTCGTGAAGTGTATCCGGGCTGGCGAGCACCTCGGAAGGGAGCTTTTCGAGCGGAATAGCAGCTTCTTCGGGTTGCTGCATCGCGGCGGTTGCGCGCGTTGGCTAGTTGTCGGAAAACAGGCCCACTTGTGGAGGTGCCTTTACCCCATGCAAAGATCCAGTTGGGGTATAGAGTGCGTGAGAAGTTGAAGGGAAGGTTAAGGTGTCAAGATTAAGTTAGGTAGGTAGAGAACGACGGGAAGGGGGAATTAGGGAAAAGTAAAACGCCCCGAATATGAAGGGATGGAAGGAGGTAATTAAAATGAGCTTTTAGCCAGCTGTCAAAGGATAAGAAATAAGCGATCGGACCAAATATCGGAAAAATAGTCTATGGGGAGGTAAATCGACTAGATTTTGAATGGAAAGAAAACGGGGTTCGAGAGGTGGGACCGGGTGCTCCAGACTCCGGCATGTTTATGCATACGCCTCGAACATTCTCTCCTGTCTCTCCAGGGCATGCAGGGGATCTCACTCCTACCTCTCCAGCCCCTGATAAACACCCGCAGCCATCTTTGTGGTACGCGAGAGATTTTGGAAGCACGCCTTATGAGTCTCGGTACAGCGTACATGGTCCAGTCCAATATTTTGGAGGTCACAAAAATTAGGCTCTGGGTGATACACGGTATGATCAAGGATCGTCCGACTTGGGGCTGCGTTGGATGACACACTATGATGCGAGTCCGAATACGAAGGTGGGTTGCTTGACTCACAGAGTCGGTTCCTCCTTGACGCGGCCTCGGATCTACTTGAGCCTAGCAGACAAAATGATAGCAACCGTCCCATGGAAGCCTAGTAATCGGTGGCCCACTGCGAGTCATTAAGCGATCCTCCACTCACAGCCACTGAATTTGATCCATGAACATCGTTATGCTCACCTTTTTGGGGCCCGTGCTCGGTAAGTCGGTGGATGTCCAAGTCCGTTCCCGATGCTATTCTGCCTGATCCAGATCTCAATGCGCGAGTTCTGTCTGTAAGCATCCCTTTGGGTTAGTGTTGCGGTGACCAGGGTAATCGCAGTGGTCAACATGGATTCCATCCAGTAAATCAAAGACTCAAAAACTTGATCTGACGTACCTCTGCGTCCTACACGACGCGATAGAGTTATGCTCGCCTCGGAATGCACGACGTGGCGGACGTGACCAACACCGGACGAATTTGGTCCGTCCTGCGGGCTCCCGATCCGGTATCTCGCAGCCTGGAAATGGGATCCTCGTTTTTGAGGCATCCAGAGTTCCTGCCATTAGTATTATGTCATCGTTTCGCGCCTTAGGCCCAGTGGTATCACATGACCCAGCCGAAGCGAAGCCAAGCCCTTGTCCGCACACAAACCATCCCGCTCTCCAAGGTCGAACTTCTCCCCATCCAACCAGCTCGCCGTCGCGATCAAGCCATCAAGATGCCGGTTAGTGACACCACAATATTCCGACCTCGTCGACAAGAGAATTATCCCCGCTGACTCTCCCTGCGTCCACAGAGCCACAAGACTTTCCGCACCAAGCAAAAGCTTGCCAAAGCTCAGCGTCAGAACCGCCCCATCCCCCAGTGGATTCGTCTGCGCACCGGCAACACCATCAGGTAAATCACGCCTCGCTTTCGCTCTCGAAATGTTGGACCGGAAGAAATTAGAACGCTGGACATCCCGAACCCGACCGATCCAACATGTCGAGCAGGAATGAAAAAATTATAAAAAAAATTACCCGCTCGGACAAATCGACTAATGGGCATCCCACAGATACAACGCCAAGCGACGACACTGGCGCAAGACCCGCCTGGGTATCTAAGCGCATTCCAGGCCCGTCTATGTACCCATCCACGCCCTCAGATTCCGAATCGCCGATGTTGTGTTCGATATGAAGCTAGTTATGACGTGACGCCCACCCCGAAAAGAATCTTCCAACCCTCGACTTGTGCGCTAGTGAAGGACTACGCAAGTCTGCAGTTGTTTCTCGGGTAATTCGACAAGCCGATATTCGACTTGAACGTTCAGTTCCTTGTGATTTTCTAAGGGAATGACGCCCTACCGAGTGGCGGTGCATATGATATTATGAATGTTGGGTGGAATGGTCACGGGTTTTGGGGCAAGCATTCGCCGGAGATCAGGTTTCCGTTGGCGGGAGGGTTTTCTTTTACAAAAATCTGATGGAATCGAATTGACGTCCCTTTTGTCTTGCATTCTACTTGCACGAGTACAGCTGTGGCTCGCTTGTCTGCGATTTCCAACCACTTTCACGTCGGCTCTGTAGACTGTAGATTGTCAGATTGTGCTACGTGGTATATGGAGGGGCTTGGATTCTAAATCGCTTTCCCGCAGGAGGCATAGCCTTTTCGGCCCCTCCTCGGACGAAGGATTGAGCACGCCAGGCAAATCCTCTGGACCCGGACTTTACACCATGTACCCAGTGGTCAATGTAGCATCAAATGACGGTCCTTATGGTGCTTCGCCAACCGCCGGATCCCGAAATACTCAATTGTAGATACATCAGCATCGGGCCATGCTTGCCGACAAAGTGCGCCAGCCATCCAGAGGTCACCCACGACGGTCGCTCACCAAATTCATCAACTCCAAAGAGTCCAGCCATTCATCTCCCTTCAATCCAACACTCTCTTCAATGCAAAACCATAGGTCGGCTTACGGACGAAACCTTCCAAGATCAGTGTTTCAAATCTCAAACTTGAGGCATGACATCTGCGTCTCAAAATTGAGAACACCGCACGTAAGATATATCTCAACCCTGAACACGGAACACCCACTGAAACAAGGGACACCCAGAATAGATCCGAGGGCCGACCGTGCCGGGAGTGTATCAGGAACAGTACATACCTGATATCCAGACCTTTTCGGCTTAGTAAAATGCTCAATTAGAATATATTCCCGGATCAGTCCTGGAGTGCCCGTCTAGGCTTGATTTATAATGTCATATTGAAAACCAAAATTATAGTGTCCTCTATGCTGATAAAACCTTTTTTTGAATCGAACTTGAGGCTATCTTTCAGTAGTTGGCTAGAAAATCGCATTCGATGGAACACTCTTCCGCTTCTACGTCGATTATTGTTTCGAAGAGATAGGAATATGGCGCCACAATCTGTGTCATGAGATAGGCTTTCGCCTTTTTTGTCTTCTTTTGTTTCTCCAAGACCATGCCATGCACTTGCACTTGCACGTTAATTGAGATAATTGAATACCTATAGTGCTGCATTCACGGCATCATTTAGCGGTGATAGACTATTTCTGCAAAGGTCAATACATGCGAACTCTCCAAGTGATGTATATTCTTGGGCTCTGAGGGGGTCCATAGGACTTCACTGGGATCTGTTGATGCACGATATAAGACACCGGACACCATGGAATCTCTATATCAACGGTATGAACGGTCATTGAAGCTCACCGCACCAAGCACACGAAAAAGCAAAGGCTTACAGGCGTGTAGCGAAATCTACAGATACTACACAGGCAATGGAACGCTATCAAGTAGCAAGACGGGACTTCACCAGCCGAATCCTAAGAGATACAAGATTTTGGAGAATGAGCCATGGCAGCTCGCAGGTCTCAGAGCAGAAAGGGAAAGAAGAAGCCGCTGAGCCAAACGCCATAAACAAGATACCCAGTTTCAGGACCCTTCTCCATTTATTAAAAAAAAACAACTCGGGAACTCGGGTTGTCAGATGGAAGAGTGGATTTTCATTCTTTGGGGGAATATTGGAATATCGTCAAAAAGGAAACATAATCGGGGCAGCAATCATGACACGGATGCTTAGCGGCTGAAAGAGAAATAAGTCTAAAGATCAAGAGAGTGAAAGATTTAGAAGGACGACTTACTCCTCGGCCCACTCGTTCTCGCGACGGATTTGGTCCTCCTCCTCGGGGGTGAAGTCGTTTTGGATGTTGAAGGTCTTCCGGATTTCCTCGGGCGACTTGCCCTTGATCATGTTGGCGACGGTCTTACAGCCGACGTCCAAAAGAGCCTTAATATCGAGGTAGTTCGCAGCCTATAAGACGCAAAGAGTCAGTCTTTGTTCCGTTTTCAGTATGTGAGGTCCAAGGCGAGGGCACTCACGAGAATGATCTCGAAGAGCATCTCCTGATCCACCTGCATGAACTTCTGGTCCCACTCATCAATGTCGGTCGTCTTCCGGCGGTTATCGTCGTCGTCACCGGCGGTGGGGGGATCGTTCTTGTGGTGCTCGCACCACTCAATGACCTTCTTGAGGACGGCCTCGTTAACCTGTCAGGCAGTTAGCAATCGTTGCTGTGTAGAGGTTATCGAGAGGGAGACGTGCGTTAGGAATAGGGATGGCCTCGCCGGAGTCACCAAGATCCTCGAGCATGTTCTTGATCAAAATGGAGCGCTCAGCAACCGCGCGCTCTGTTCAGTGTTAGTTCTGAGCGATCACGCTAGAAACCTCGATGCGACATACCGACGGTGATTTCGACTCCGTCGGAGCTGGTGAGGGTAATAGGAGCAGACATGATGGTGGTCTTCAGGTCTAGTCTAGATAAGTTTGAGGCGTCAGAGTTGCGTGGAGCTTGAGACGGTGGGGAGGGGCCAAGCGGGCGGGGTCGGAGTTACGCGAACGGTCTGGCAGAACTCACTATAAAGACACGAGATGGGGTGCAACGACAGATGTCCAAAGAGGTGGGAGACACAACGGTGTTGAGAAGACAGCGAAGGAGGGGAGGTGAACCAAGAGCAAAGGCGGTGGATGTCGAGGCTCTGCGATCTTTGAAGTTAGGCCCCCAAAGAGAAACCGAACAGTCAAAGCAGAATGGTGCCTATTGCTACCTAGTCAATGTCTCATTATGATCCGGGAATGTTCTAGCTCTTTTTCTATTTGATGGGGTCTAGTTCATAATTATGTATTCGTTCGTGCATTTCGGTTCATACCAATGCTCAAATACAGTGCCGTACAGTGCCGAAGTAGGGAAAGTAGATTGTAGGCTATCCACGGATGCGCTTTTCTCTTCTTCTGTGTTATAGAAATCCAATAGGAAACATAAATCCACCCGCAGCTAGCATTATATGAATACATAGTTCGATCTCGTATCATAGACTTGACAGGTCGGTTTGGTAGGAGGTACAGTGTACAAGTGTACAGGGCAAATGAGACTAGTCGCGAGTGATATCATCGCAAAGTAACCAACGCGTCTTTTCTTTTTTCCCCTGTCCAATTCTAACCCCTTCCACACTTTCCCTGACATCTTTTCTCTCGTTGATTTTCAAGCATGTTATGCCCTTAGAATCATGTGGCGACGTACCTATCTCTTCCTGCTGCTGCTCCGTGTTTACTTCGCGCTGTCGCCCAGCTATCTGCACCCCGATGAGAACTTCCAAGGCCCCGAGGTCTTCGCCGGTAAGCCAACGATGCGCTCCCCTTGTGATCTTGATGAGTACCTATTTGCGACGCGCTTGGCCTTCTTTCTTGGCGATCGCCATTAGCGCGCGCGCCCGCGACAGTTCACGGATCGCGAAAGTCGCGACAGCCTCATCCGAAGAGCCCGCTAACCCGATCACTACCTCTAGGCCGCATATTCTCCTATCCCTCGAGTCTACCATGGGAATTTACATCTGAACAACCCATTCGAAGCGTCTTCCCACTATGGCCAATCTACGAGGTGCCGATGAGCCTTCTGAAATGGTTCTACACGGAGATCGGGTCGGGGAACCCACCGCCACAACTAGTGTATTATGTTCTGCGCGGGGGAATGTTCCTGCTGAGCTTTGTGCTGGAGGACTGGGCCGTGTATGAACTGGTGCCGTCACCCCGCCACCGTCGTGCGACAGTGGTCCTGGTCGCCTCGTCGTATGTCACCTGGACGTATCAGACGCACACCTTCTCCAACTCCCTCGAGACGCTGTTGGTGGCCTGGGGGCTGGTTCTGATTCGTCGCATTACTGAGAACAAGGTCCGTTCCGTTATGCAGCTATGAGAGTTGTCCAACTGACTTGCTGCAGAAACGATCGTCGTTCTTTTCTTATGCTGTGCTCTCGTTCATCGCTGTCGCTGGGGTCTTTAATCGCATTACCTTCCCGGCCTTTTTACTCTTCCCGGGATTACAATTACTACCCTACTTTCAGCGCAAGTAAGTATTATTATGCTTATAGGGTCAAAGATGCACACACTAATCATAACAGACCAACATCACTCCTCGCTTTCATCGGCTTTGGGGCCCTGTTCGCTTCAATAGCGATATACTTCGATACGACCTTCTACAGACCCTCCACCTCCTTCATCGAGAACATACGGAATCCGATCGTCACTCCTCTAAATAACATACTCTACAACACCGACGCATCCAACCTCGCAATTCATGGCCTCCACCCCCACCACCAACACTTCGTAGCAAACCTCTTTCAACTCCTCGGCCCAGCCTATATCGCCATGATTCTGTCCCTCTTTAGCTGGCCGATTGTGCCCACCTGGATGCGCAACGCGCGTGCCCTCTCCGCCGTCTCAGCAACAGCCATCCTTTCAATCTTCCCCCACCAAGAACCCCGCTTCCTCATTCCCTGCGTCCCCCTCCTTCTCAGCTGTATGCGCATGCACCGCTCGCGCATCTTTCTAGCAACATGGATTATATTCAACGCAGCCATGGGCTTCCTAATGGGAATCTACCACCAAGGCGGGATCGTCCCAGCTCAACTCGCAATGCGCAGCATCGTTGAGTCGAACACCCTATCTCAAGGAATTAAAACAATGCCTGATGCCTCTGTCTTCTGGTGGAAAACATACTCTCCACCGCAGTGGCTTCTCGGTGCAGATACGAATGCCACTCACATCGACACCTTTGATCTAATGGGCATTCCAGGCCTTGAAATGATCACTGCTCTAGACAAGGCCGTTCCTCCCTGCCACACAACTTCTCCAGTGTACCTCGTCGCGCCGACATCAGCCTCGTTCCTGGATGAATACATTTCCCCTTCATCTCTCACAGAACCACATTCCCCTAATCTCCAGCTCTACCGCCTATGGACACATCGCAAACACCTTAACCTCGATGACCTCGATTTTGGCGACGATGGTATTTTGAATACTTTAAATCGTGTCGTTGGACGTCGCGGCTTAGGTGTATGGTCTGTTCGACGTGCGTGTACATGAGGCAGCAGAGGTACAGATGGAAACATTCTTTTCGCCTGGGCTTAGGCTTGGGCTTGGGCTTGAGTATTATTAAATTTATCGGCGGGATTGATACCCGGGATTGATACCTTCTGTATTCTTTGTTTCTATTGCATCGAGATACATAGTTTCAAATTTGGCTCATCTGGATGGGTGCACGAATTCGATCTAGATACTTTCAATGTCTACTTTTAATTTCGCATTACGTGATAAATGACTATCTTTCACATCTAATTTAATGAATGGCATATCATTGAAACTATATTACCGGCTTATGATACCCATGTTTTTTTTTCTCATAGGGATTCGAGGTTGTGGTGCTTACTATGGAATGGTGGTCCTGCTGACCCTAAAATATATCCACGATCTGCGGGACTAAAGATTACGGAGTTCGCCACTATACCCCATGCATTGAACAAAGATATGACAAACCCCCACATAACCATTTGATGAGAAATAAAATAAATCCCTGGATAATGTAGATAAGTACTTGGAGTTTTGTTTTAGGAGCCACGCGAAACATAGCTTGGCGTCTTTGTACTTCCTATTTTATCCTTCAACCCTTGGTCCACACTTCACTTCAGAGATGGAAATGAACCATTTGAAGGAAATTTCACAGAGTCTAGGATTTCAAGTTCCATATGAAGATTTGCATACATGCCACGTACTGAGATAAACATACGTGTACTAATCCGTTCCTGGTCACTTGTCAAGATCTGATGATTGCGACGCACTGACCCCAGACCCAGCCACTGAGTAAATGCTAATCAATGCATCTGGAATGTCGGTCTCGGGTCTCTAGTACCCTTTTCTGATCTTCAACCATTCAAAAGGAGTGGGTGAAGATCAATCTACAAGTAGAAAACCACAGCGAAAACGTCCCATTTTGCCCATTAAGTTAAGTACATGACAAGTCGTTTCGAGGAGGAGCCGAAGCCAGACGCATTGATATCCATGCATCCATGCCTAGCAAGAAGAAACCGAGGGTTGTTCGGGATCAAGAAAAGAGGGGAAGGGGGATCTGCCGGAATAGCAGCATGCTTGGTATTCATCAGAACATAAGAGAAAAAAAGAAGAAGAGATGGGTAACGGTGTGAACGTTTACTCTTCCTCCTCGTCGGGCTGATCAAAGAGGAAATTGGCGGCAAGTTCCTCGTTTTTGTCGCAGGCGAAGTATGCCTGGATGACGGAGTCGCGGGGAAAGCCAAGACGGCAGAGCTGAAAGTGTTAGCTTTAATTAGTAACTTAGGGCTGTGAAAAGGAGGACGTACACGCTCGATAGCATCCCGTTCTTCCTCTGTGACTGAGATGGCTTGCGTGCCTGGGGGCAGCTGGCCTTCCTCATCCTCACCGAGATCCTCACTCAACAGCTGCAGGAACTGCTCCGAGTTCTGACCAATCATCGCGGCAATCTGAGGGTTTCCTGCTGCGACCTGCTGCAGAATGGGCTCAAGCATGTGCGGTTGCTGCTGGACGAGCTGGCGAAGCTGCTGGAAGTGAGGGTTGTTGCGCAGGAAATCCAAGTTGCCCAGAGCTTCACCCCCACGACCACCGCGGCCACCACCATCGCCGGCCTGAGCAGCTGCTTCAAACATGTTGAAACCACCATCCTCACCAGCACTAGCGAGCGCAGCGGCGGCGGCGGCAGCATCATCGTTGTCAGATTCGGCGCCACGTGCCGGAGTCTGCTCTTGTTGCGGCTCCTGCGCAGGTTGTTCGGGAATACCCTAGCGAAGATTAGGAAAAAAAAAATGTGCGAGAGCTTGGAAAAAGAAGACCTACACTTAGGAGGTATTCAATCGCACGGTCCGGATTGAAGAATGCAGCTCTCATAGCACGCTCGGCATCGGCTCTGGCGAATCCCATGTTCTCCATCTGGTTGATTGCGTTCTCGGCGTCAGTGCCCATGGTCAACGCGGAAGGGTCGCCGAAAGCGGGCTGATCGCCCGCACCTGCGCCAGCCGGAGTAGGTGTCGCGGGAACCGCGGGGGTTGAAGCAGCGGCAGGGGCAGCAGGAGCAGGAGCAGCGGGGGTGGAAGCGGGGGCTCTAGCAGCCGGGGTGGAGGGAGCCTTCGAGGCGGAGGCGGCAGGCTTAGGACCCTAGTTCGATGAGTATGATGCCAAGATTGATCTAGTATGGAAATTCGTACCTTGGCGGGCAAGCAGACCAGGAAATCTTTCTCTTGAATGCTGTAAGACTCGACCGTCTTGTCATCCTGCAAAATCTTGCCTGTCCAGAAAGCAGGTTAGCTGCAGCTCCTTGAGCAAGCTCCCCATCTTCGTATCTCGTGGTGACGCACCAGAATAGATGACCTTCATTCGCTCCGCGTCATATTCGCCCTTTTCTTGAGCAATCTTTGCCTTCACTTCTCGAACCTGGGGCACAAAATTGATCAGCCCCGCACCAGTGGCGGCGGATTTACTTCAGCGATAAATCATCACATACAGTCTCAGAAGGCTCGACATCGATCACAAACTTCTCCTGCTTCAGATCCTGTAGAAAAAGAGCGAGTGTCAGCGGGGTTCGTCTGACACAAAAGGTGGTGATTGAGGGTGTTAGGATGGTAGGTTGACGAATGACGGACCTTGAAGGTGAGCTTCATTTTGCCGAGTGCCGCCGCGGGGAAGTAGATAGAGGGCGGTAGAATCTAAGGGATGGCGAGATGGAAGTAGAGATTCAAAAAGGGAGAACAAGAATCAAGAGGGGCGCCGAGCAGAAGTGACGATGATGCAGCAAACGAGGTGCCTGAGGCGGGCAGTTGCCTCACCGCCCCACATTTGATGACCGATTCTCCTCATCCTGTTCAGCCTGGAGTACACACTTGAGAATTGTCTTTTCTGAAATCCCCTTTCGTCATCACAGGAACAATGCTACCATCAGGGATATGAGAGTGGGTTCATTTCCCATGACTTCCCCTGTCATGTTCATCATGGTGTACCGTCATCAAGTCCCAAGGTCCGCAGGGTCACACCTCTTTGCAAATAGCAGGCTGCCAAAGCATAAGGATCGGCAAAGATCATATTCTTCTGACATTCAATAAAGGCCGCTGTAGGGTTAGCCTCGCTTACAGCATATCCGAGCTTGAGCTGAGATTGCAACGCAGCCACTCGATCAAGCATGAGCACGGACGAGCTCTTCCGCACACGGGACAGCCCTTATGAAGAATCGATCTGGAATCCGTACGCAGGTTGACAAATTTGAAATAGCCGATCTTCGTAGTGATCAGCGTGTCATTATCTAGAATCCGATTGGCAGCTCCAAGGACTAGAACAAAACACTTCTACTTCGCATCTACTATGTTCTCATAGGGGACCCAGTCATCGATCACCGATAGCCACCGATCCATAGCCACCCCCTTAGGAATCCAAGATCCCTTCTCAAATGCGACCTGCGAACTACATCCCACGTAGAAAACCCAGGGGAATGGAAAAATCTGCCGGGGTGATATATCACATCCCGGAGATCGGACAACGATCCGTTCTGATGGATCGAATAGATAGTCCCAGCTAGCGGCTCGAGTGACAGAATTATGAGAATCTCAGGGCCTGGCCTGTCTGTGGATTTCGTGAGAGCCAATCTCCACTTATGTACCTATACACCGGGCACTGCGATATATCATCTCTTGACGTGCAGTAGTTCCCAGTAGTTCCTGAGCTAGATCCCCAATTCTAACTCGGATCTGCCATTCCCCAGACTCTTACCACTTTCTTGGGTTGACGGATCAGATCGACGTGATGAATTCTGCAGAAATATGATCTGTTGAGACGGCTCATCCGTATACTTTGAGCCACGCTGCCACCTTCGCCCCGATCCGCAGCCCACGCGAACTATACTCGCTCATAAGTATGACTTGCCCCCGAGACCTGCAGGGGAAATTTTTCTACGAGGTCAAAGGCCTCTTGCCTGCCCAGCGACACATTCATTTCGCGTGAAGTGACTTGATATCAACTCGTTCTTTTAATTGATATCCTGTCGATCTACTTCCTTTCATTTGAATCTTGAGACGGTTCCTTTCGCTCTCTCAGCATGTCTGCTATCATGTTTTATTGTATGGCTGCGGCCGCCGTCTTTTCGACCTTAATTTCTACGATTGTTAGTGGTGTCACATATGCCACCTTACTCTCTTTATCTTCGCACGCCTCCGGACTCGCTCCTCTCGCCCTGGATGCTATCAGCTGTGGAGCATTGATTGGTCTGAGCATTCTTTTGCACAAGGAGGTTCGAAGGAACGAACAATGGCCTGTTTGGAAGACAGGAATCTTCGGCTTCACGGGTGTATACCTCCTCGTCGCCGATGTATGTTCTGCAGGAACTATGGTGACCAGCCTGCCTTCACTTTCGGGCATATGGATCACCCGCTCGGTCTTTTGGGCCATTACACTCCTAATGCATGGCCTATACTTTGGATTCCTTCTAGTACAGTTGACCCAGAAGAAACCCGAGCCAACCTGGCCGAGCTCATTATCCCAAGAGCTTAAAACACTGCCCGAAAGCCCCAGCTCGATCACATCTCCATCAGCGCCATACGATCCCCATGCCAGAGTAGCAGGATTTGACACCAGAAGATCCTCTCTCCGCAAATTCCCTCGGCGATCCAACCGTTACTCAGGGGGAACACTATGTCTCCAAAACTCGCAAGAAGTCAAAGATAGCTCGTTCGACACAGGCTCTTCTATCTGCTCCCCAGAGCCATCACCTATTCAAGACCATTTCCAGATCGAACGAGACAATCGACCGCTTCTCTCTGGTGGCAGCATCCGCAGCATGCCTAGCCTTCGATCGGAAAGAATTCAACAATCCCTCGATCGCCTAGTCTCCCCTTCTCCAACAGCAAGCACATTCAATTTGGACTCTCCCTCTCAATCCACATTGAATTTGAGCCTGCCAGAGCGCGAACACAATATTCACCCTCTCTTCCGCTCCACCAGCCCATGCCCATCCCCCACTCCCACACTGGGGACCGTGGTGAAAGGCTCCCCTTCTGCCGGCCAGACTATTACCAAAAATACATTGACGCGAATGCGATCCGCGCGCTCCCTGCGTGAGCTCAATTTGCGTACTCCCTCTCCGCTACCCGAGAGCAGGCCTGAGCTCGTGCGCCAGGATTCGGGGTCTGGGTTGTCCTTGAGCTACGTGAAGCGGGCCGAGAAATACGAGACAAGATACAATTTGAGAGAATCGCCGGAGGAAAGGTGATTCGGGGGACTTTAGAGTGTTCGTTTATGATTGTTTTATGCATAATGATGTTTGTACAAAGGTGGTGTTTTGTGAATAAGGGAATAGGAATATCACGGGATGGACTTGTTCAATGGGTTTGCAACTTCTGTAACATATAATGATTTTGGGGTCCTAGTTGGGGCCTTAGAGACCGGAATAGTATACCGAGAGTAAATGTCTTAGGAGTCGGCCGATTGTGGTAAGCCTGATGGCTCGTATATTAGGCTCGGGGGCCGACTGTGGGATGACATGGCCGCGTTCGTCGACTTTGTGGTGGGTCGGAATACCTGGGATAGGTACTAGAGATGTTACTGCTAGTTCTAGTTCTCGTTCTCTTAAAGAGATGGACATTGAATAGTATATAAAGTATAGAATCAAGAAGCCAGAAGCCCGAATATATTAAACGATCGAGCGTTACTATGTGCCTAGTCATGAGGGTGGGCCAACGTAGACGCGCGGGAAAAATCACCGACCAGGTAATCTGGTAATCTTCTCTTTACTCTCTGTACTCTACTTTTCCCTCCCTTTTTCTACTTCCTACGTTCGACTTCTACTTTCTATCTACTTTCTTCGTTCTTCTTTCCTACTTTTCTTGCTGATTTCGACTCTGTTCTTCTCTACTCGCGTCATTGTGCCCTTGCGTCCCATCCCATTCGCGCGCCACTCCACCCGGGGCTCCAGTCAAATCCTGCGCCCCGAGTAGATCCTTCCCAACCTCTTCTACCATCTCAGCGACCCTAATCTTAATCTCTTCTTCCATCGCGGCATCTGGCCCAAGGTAAGTTTCTTTCATGTATCTGATCCTGGGCTTCCGATTCTTCTCCTTTTACCCGCCCGCTTCCCCCCGATCTTGTTTTTCCATCCCCTGTCCCTTTCCCTACTTCCCTAGTGGATCGCGTGTCCCTCTTACTTAACTCTACTCTCTACTGTTGTAACTCCATCGCATCTTGGGGGTGCGCGATTGTTTCATCTGAGACCTCATCTTCATCGCCGTTTATTCATTTCCTTGTTTTCACCGTCTCTTCTCATCGCATTCTTGTTTTTCTTTTCGTCCATTTCATCAACCCCCTTGTCCATTTCCATCTCCGATGTTCCCACGGCGCATTCCATGATTGATTTTCTCGTGTTTTGATCGGAGATTACTTCCTGTCCCGTAATTCTTTCTTCGGGTGACTGACTCCACTAAAAGACGACAGCGATGGTGGGTAGAAGAGGCCGAAGGGCCACCGCAGGGCCTGCCATTCACTCCAGTCCAGCCACGCGATCCTCGCGCAATGCAGCTGGTAATTATTCCTCTCTGTGTGATTTGTTTCTAATTACTCATTTCCAATTTTTAGATTCGGCACCCGCGCCGATTGTCACTCCCACGCGCGGTCGAGGCCGCGGTCGTGGCCGTGGCCGTGGCCGTGGGAGGGGCCGCTGGGCTGATCACTGGACTCGTAGGGCGAGTATGCCAGAGCGAGTAAATACAGAAGACAGTCCCCCACCCAGTGAACCTGAATTGCGTTCGCATATTATCAAATTTCGAGTAGGAACACCTGCTCTTCGCAATTTGCAAAATGCATCTGCCGATGCTACCGAGGACGCTGAGACTTCTCCTGCTTCCTCCTCTAGCACTCCTGAGAACTCGCAAAATCCCGGGACTCCCGGCGTGCGTCGTTCTAAGAGGGCCATGGCTGTTCCTGAATCATCTCGTACTACTCGGCAGTCGGCCAGGTTCAAACCTTCTGACCTGGGCGACGATACTCCTGAAAAATCTATTGATGCTGATGACACCGAGGATGAAGGCTATTCGCCTCACAAAGAAGCCCATGATGAGGACTTCGATCCCCAGCCTCGTATCAAGAATGGTTCTCAAACTCCTGAGCCTGCCCGGCATCAATCGGACCGCTATCAAACCGATGAAGATCACGAGATGGCTGATTCCGGCTCTGCAACGTATGTTCATGATAGTCTTGAGGAACCACCCCGCGGAATGTTTTCCCCGCGTTTGGCGCGCAAGCGCAAATCCATTGAAATGAAGGACGAAAGCCAGGATGCAGAGTCGTTCGGTATCTCAGAAATCGCCAACAAGAAGCCTAAGATTGAAGAAGATGCAGAACCTACTCCCGAGAGTGCCTTGGCAAATGGCAGAGAAACTGGATCTCTTTCTGAAAACACCATTGACGGACCCGCTGAAGAGAATGCTCCAGTAGTCGCTCCCGCCCGAGGCCGAGGTCGAGGACGTGGAAGTCGTGGTGGTTGGCGAGGCCGTGGTCGGGGTCGAGGTCGTGGTCGCGGCAGTCGAGGAGGGGCCATTGGACCCATTCGATCGACTGTTGTTCGCGCACGCGGTCGAGGCCGAGGCCGGGCCCGTGCATCAGCAGCTGCCCTCCGACGCGGTGGCAAGAGAATCGAAGATGAGATATGGGATAGCGAAAGTCGCCGACGATCGCCTTCGCCTATACCATCTACGCAGCCGATCAAAGATCGACAGGATGAGCTCGCAGCACTTTTCAAGAAGGTTGGACAGGCACAGCAGCTTGCACTTAGTGTACTGGCGGACCATTCTATGACGAAGATTGTGCGAGACAAGTTCGCCCACAAGGAATGCCCCGAATTTATACAGATCCAGAAGGAACTTGCCGACTACGAGCGCAAGGCGTTGATCCGATACCGCGAGCAATACGACTTGAAGGTTGATAGTGCAGAAAAGGTCTATGTGGGGGAGGTCTTCAATATAACGGAGCGAGCGAGGGTGAGCTTTTCATTGTCTGCTGTGTCAGGCTTGTCTAACCATTCTCAGTTACAAATCGGAGAGATCAAGCAGGAGATGTTCCATGCAGCCCGTGGCAAATACATGGAGCTAGTTGTGGGCCGACAGGCAGCCGAAGATGATGAACATACAGAGGTGAGCATACGTTCAGACCCAATTGAAGTAAGGACATCGGCTAACTTTTTCCAGACTGACGGTTCCGACCCTGATGCCGAAGAACCACAATACCTCTTCCGAATCGGCAAGGCTGGAATTAGAGAAGTTGAGCGCGGATACGTGGCGGAAGCCGTTCGTATCCCCGAGGGTGCAGCTGCCCACGAACGCGGTGCCAATATGTGGGAGGACTTCATCAAGAAGGTCCAACTGGGCGAGGATCTCAACCCCCAGATGCGTGCTCTGGATAGTATAGTAGAGCAGTCGGTCCAAGAGAACATCGAGCGTTCTTTGGAGTCTCTCCTTAATGCCGTCCAAGTGATCTGCGACCAAGAAAATGGCAAGGTTCAAGACGCATCACCCAAGGCGCTGTCAATGCTGGCCGATACGGCACTTGCCGAACCACCGACTCCGCATCTCCCACAGATGCGCACCGATCCTAATATGCAGCATTCCCATCGTGCACTCCTCCCCACGCCCTCTCAAGTTCAGCCTCCGCCTCCACCTCCCGGCATGGCGCATGGCCCCACCGATCCCCGATCTTTCATTCTTCCTCGACCTTCCCCGATTCTCTCTCAGCCTCGTCATCTCCTCCCAGCACGCGGGCAACTCGGCTTGCCGGATCCATTCTCTATGAACGGACCTCCGCAGCTGCCGCCACCCCCGGGCTCGAATTTCCGCAGTCTGCCTCTCCCCAATTATCTTCCTCCCCCTGGACACCCGCAACAACCGGGTCCTCCAGGTCCCGCCCCCATGTACTATCCACCGCCACATGGGCATGGACATGGGCCACCGCCTCCTCCACCTCGTCGATACTAAGGTGATGCATATCCATTGTGCATGATCACCAGCGGAACTACTCGCTTTGAAAAAAAAATGTACCATTACCATCAGGATGAGGGAACCTGAGTATCGATTTCCCTCAGATTGTACTTTACTTCTCGTCTTTCAGCGTCGGCGTTTGTCCCCTTGGGGATGTGTCAATGGGGGGGGGGATATCAAGCCGGTCCCAGATACCTCGGTCATTTTGGACCATCAATAGCAATCTTCTTTTTTTTATTCCCCCTTGTCATCCATCCATTCCCGTATCATTTTGTTGTCATTAAACGTAATCGCATAATCCATGAATAATACCTTCAGTCGCCAGCACAGCCACCATGTCAGGACCTCCGCGCCGCTACAGGTCCACCGTCAACATGAGACAGGATGAGTCAAAAAGTAAGCAAAGTATCGGTACATCACCACCTATACAAACTACCGCGTATAGCAGGTACCGGTACATGACCATTACTGCCAGCCCCACCGCAGCGGGGCAGCTGCATCCTGAGCCATGATTGGTCATAGCTTTTGCTCTTTTTCACCTCTTTCATCCCACTTCTTTTAAAAGTCCATCACCGTGTCCGAGATCCTCAGGAAAAATATTCTCGCGCACTTGTTCAGTGCGCTCTACACCATTACCACACCCCTCGACACAGTCACTTCCCTGCACTCCACCATGGCTGTTCGCGCGCAATTCGAGAACTCGAACGAGTAAGCGGCCCCAAATGAAGATCAATCGAGAAACCTGCTAACAGATACCAGGGTCGGCGTCTTCTCTCGCCTGACCAATTCCTATGCTATTGTTGCTGTTGGAGCCTCGGAGAACTTCTACAGGTATGTTCATTTCCATATCCTCCATATTTCCTGGTGTCCTGTGCGAATACCATGGTCCCATTCTTGATCTCCGGAGATTTTCGATGTCTGGAACAAAATTTTTGTGACTGATCACTAATACCGATATAGTGTCTTCGAATCTGAGCTGCAGGATATCATCCCCATTTGCCATGCTACTATCGCCGGTACACGCATCGTCGGTCGTTTAACGGTCGGGTAAGAGACTTTTTCCTAATTCCCCCCTCTTCAAACCTCCAAACCTTCCAAAGAAAAGACAATTCGGGCTCTAGATGCAGCTCTAGATGCAGCTCCAAAGAAAGGAAAACGAGAAAAATAAAAGATTTCAAGAAGAAACTAACTCTATCAAAGAAACAAGAACGGTCTCCTCGTCCCCACAACAACAACCGATCAAGAACTCCAACATCTCCGCAACACCCTCCCAGACAGTGTCAAAATCCAACGTATCGAAGAGCGACTCTCGGCCCTAGGCAACGTAATCTGCTGCAACGACCACGTTGCGATCGTGCACCCAGATCTAGAGCGGGAAACAGAAGAAATCATCGCCGACGTCCTGGGCGTCGAAGTCTTCCGCCAAACAGTGGCCGACAATGTCCTGACAGGATCCTACATGGCCCTGTCGAACCAGGGTGGAATCGTGCATCCCAAGACCTCCGTCCGGGATCAGGATGAGTTGAGTTCCTTGTTGCAGGTTCCGCTTGTGGCGGGATCCGTGAATCGTGGTTCCGCTGTTGTTGGTGCTGGCATGGTTGTTAATGATTGGCTTGCTATTACCGGCTTGGATACCACTGCTACTGAGTTGAGTGTTGTTGAGAGTGTGTTTAGGTTGGGTGAGATGGCGCCTGGTGGTGCTGGCGCTGGTGTTCATAAGGAGAGTATTGTGGAGTCTTTCTACTAGGCTCTTTTCTTTTTTTGTGTGCCTGGTGTGATTCTTCATACTTGATGTGATTAGAACGGGAGAGGGTTTATTTTCGTTCTGTCTTATGGTTCCTTTTTTTTTTGTTTATGCTTTATGAGGCTATTTTCAGTGTGTGGATTGCATCTTATGGAATCTGGCAATGATTTGATGACTTAGACTTTTTTTACTTGTATTTGGTAATTTGTAGTTCTTAGAGATAAATGCATGAATACATGCCCTACTCACAGTTTTACGATTCTTGATTTGAAATACCGAAATATAAAATACCTACCTGGCCTACCTTCCCTACTTACGAACCTTGAGCTGAAACACCTGCATAGCTACATGAGTACCGAGACCCAAGAAGACTAAAGACTTGAAAATTGAAGTATGAAGTATGAACCAACTCCATGATTGCAATTGTCGATCGGGGTATTGAGTTATGCTTCAAAAAAATAATAACAAGTCAGAAAAGAAAAACAACTGAGAGACCTCGAAGCGAACTCCCCACCCCAAACCGGGCTTGGAATGCTCCTGTTTCTTCAAAACCCCTGACTCATTCCCATTCCTCTTTCCTCGTGCTCGCTGAATGTACATGCTATCGAGAGACCTAGACTTCACCCTCAATCTCCATCTGGGATTGCGACTGGGGTTGTGACTGGGACTCTTCCGGCTTCAGGTTCGTGTAGCTTGGTGATTTCGGGGGAGGGGGTGCAGGGGGAGGGGTGGGATCGTCTGCCTCCATTTCTCTGGGCTCGGACTCGCCGGAGTCCGGTGGTGGTGGTGGCGGAGGCGGAGGGGTGGACTTTTGTCGCTTCATTGGGGAGTTGGAACCATCGCCCGAGGGGTGGAGTTGTTCTTCTTCACGCTTGCGTTTAAGAGTTGCGTCCTCATCCAGTAAGGTCGAGGTGGGCTCAGTCTCGACTTCATCGTCGGACATTTTGACGTCCTCGGGCGGATTGGCTTGATGGCCGTTTGCTTTGGACGCTTGCTTTGCAGCCTTTTGCTTTTCGCGTTCCTTCTGCTTAGCGGCGGCCTTGTCGAAGAAGGACTTGCAGTAGCTCTTCACCGTATGTTGGTGTTTCTCGCTGATTGGGGCAGTGGGATCGGTGACACGGTTCTTTTTGTAGTCGCCTTCGACGAGTTTTTTGGATGTCTGGTAAATTATTAGGATGATTCATAGCTTGGGGGAGAAATCGAAGAGAGGAAAAAAAATAAAAATAAAAAAGGCGACGTACGTCTTTGGCGAACCGTTTGAGATGGTCCTTCGGGATTTTGTGCCTGTATTGGTCACTGACCGACTTGATGTGAGGGAATAACTAGGCATGTTTAGCTTCGTGTCTGCAAGTTGATCGCAATTTACACCTACAGTATTCTCATAGACCTTCATCTGCTTCTCGATAGAGAGTTTCTTCCACCAATCACCCTCTTTTTTCTTCTTCTCTGGCTGTTCCGACGGTTGGGGGGTATCGGGTGTCTCGGTCTTTTGTTCGGATGGGGTTTTTTCTTGTGCACTTGCATTGATGATGCCGTCAATAATGTCTTGCAAGCCCTTACTCTTCTTCGGGACCTGAGGCTCGACTGGTGTTGCAGGGGCCGTCGGCCGGTCCCATGTGGTGTCACCCTTGGCCGTATAATAGTACGTTCTGCCATTGGCCTCTGCCGGGAACCATCCCGGCGGCAAAGGTTGTTGTTGACGACCACGTCGATTTTGTTGTCGGTCCCGCTGATTGGGTGGTTGGCGGTTGCGAGACCGCTGTTGAGATGGACCCCGCGGGACTTCGTATGTAGGAGAAGGCGAACGGGTGGCAGAGCGTTGACGTTCGCGTCCAGGATCGCGACGTTCGAAGGGGTTGTGCTGTTTAGGCTGGTCACCCGGCTTCATGCGTGGGATACGATATCCTAGCTCCAAGTTGGCCCAGCTCTCCAGCAGGGCAACGGCCTTCTTTGCCACCCGTTCATCCTCGCTGGTGGTCAAGGGTTGGATCTTTGACTCGATCTTGGAATCGTTGATCTTGTTGCGCGTGAGTCGTGGGAACTTATCCAAAATGTCCAATATCTGCAGCATCACGTTCTGATCTTCCTTCCACATCGCGAGTTGAGAATTCAGAATTTGGTAACCGTGCATCTTCACGACACGATTTCGAACTCGTTCATCCTCACAGCGCTGGATTCGCCCCAGAAGCTTGACAGCAATCCACTTCTCCTGGCACTGCATGAGAGCGGCCATGACCTTGGTCACGCCATCTTCATCCAGGGACTTGGGCTGTACGCTGTCCACATATTCCTCGTCGTCTTCCTCGGTCTTCTTCTTCTTGGGGCGACGCGCCACCACGGTATCCCAGCCTTCGGAATCATCAATACCGAGAGCCTCGATCGTCGCGTTCGAGAGCTTAGTCGCACGCTCAGTCTGGGTGCGTCCGCCAATGAAGCCCGTGCAGTTGGGCTCGCCACAGTAGCAAGGTTGGGGATCCGCGCCATATCGATCCACATTGTAATTAAAGACGAGCTCTTCGCCCGCTTGAACGGCCCGCTCCGCAAAAATTCCCATGCGTAACTTCTCGCCCACCACCCACTTGTCGACATAGCAATTAGGATTGCAGGAGTGGTTGCAGAATCGACCCAGATTGCCTCGCCTCGTCGCATCTACGAACTCGCCCTTGTTCAGGGACATGAAGTAAAAGTGTTTGATGCCCTCTTCATCGTACTGCCTCGTCCGACGCCGGAACTGCTGTTCTCCAATCACCTCTCCAACGTACTCGAAGATCAGCTGGTGGGGGTCGAGATTTGTTTCCGCCCGAAGTCCGAATCCTTTTTTATCCGTTTTGATGACCGCTACCTTTGCGTATTGTTTCTTCTGAAACCGCTGATTTTGGCAGTTTTGACCGCAGCCGCAGTCGCCCACGCACTCGATTTTGGTCGCTCGGTTGATGCAATCGGAGTCTTCGCCACATGCCGGATTCGTTTCAGTGAATTTATCTAGAGACCGCCGGTTAGTGGTTTCGCCAGAAGAGAGACGTGGCGGGACCATTGCGCAGGGATAAGGGGGACTTGAAATGACCTACCCCACTCATCAGTGCAGTCACACTCCATGGCATGCTCCGTGTAGCCCATGTATTTGTTGGCATACCAGCAATTCTCGATTTGTTCGAAAGTAGCCAGCGCGTCGGCGGTGCTGTCCGGCAAGTGAGACCAGAGCTGCGGCGGACGAGCCACAACCTTCTGAGACGAGCTGCGCGAGAGTTTTGGCGGCTGCCCCGGCTCCTGCTTGACGACAATGTCTCCGCCAATGGTCTCCTGCTCTTCCTTCATGTCTGTCTCGGTGTCGGCAGATTTCACGTCGGGTGAGCGAGAGGATGTCGCGCGAAGGCCATTTTTAACTTCGCCGTTGACCGGAGAATGCTGGGCTGCCTCGGGGTCATGCGAGTCCGCGCTGCCATGGGCAGACATGACGACACGGACTACGAGGTCAAGTAAAGCGCGTAAGGAAAAAAAGAAGGCAGAGATCGAATGTAAGGAGAACGCTGAGTTGATTGAGATATTCCTAAACTGAGGCGCGCTCTCACCGCCCGATTTTCACCACCTTGTCCGCCCGCGATCTCACCGCCCACGAAGCGCGTTCTGTAAGAGCAAAGTGACCCGCGTTATAAGGGGGGCCGGGGAGAAGAGGAGGGTCAGTGTGTGTATGTGTGTGTGTGTGTGTGTGTAGGTAGTTGTGTAGATATGTGTGTGTACAGTCGAAGTGAACAACTGGTCATTTCGTGAATCGTCAAGTCAAGTGGTATCCATCCATCTTTCAGGATCATATCTTGGGGGTTGTTTACGACCCTCGGTCAGATGCCAGTTGATCTTTGTATCGTACATGGCCTATCATTGTAGAAGGTAGATCTGCGCATTATTTTACCCCATCCAGGCGAGTTGCGCAGAGGAAGACTTCTATGTCGAAGTTGTCCAGCAGGCGGCCGCGCCCCCTCGCCATGGTATAGCGGAGGATGCGAGGCTTCTGCAGGAAGTCAAACAAGCGGAAAACGATAGGGTGGGACCGAACACCAGAGCCCCTGCAGGGCCACGTCCACGGGCAGCGACGTGCAGTTGAGTGGACGTTCAGTTCGGGCGGGAAACGATTGGCTGTGAGGATGAGAAGATGCGATGCAGAATGCAAACGGCGTCTGTGCGCGATATAGAAGTATGCTCTTTTACCTTTGGTTCCTCTGGATGTAGTGTGTTTTTTTGCTACTCTAGTTCCCCCACGATAATACTCCTATAGAGAGATGCGAGAGTCTAGAGAGTCTCGAATATCGGTGATAGTGATCCATTTCGCACATGTCAAGGTAAAAGGCCACACTTCTCCAAACATCAACTACTTAGCGAATCCTACATTGCATTAGTCCGAACGATCGAACCCCTTTCTTCTTCTCATTCCAACTGGCGTGTGGATCGAGGCTAAACCGTACCGGGGCCTAGCTTCAAACACAATCAACCCAACGTCCCGGGCCCCCTCTTCGTCCCTCTCTTGTCTCCATTCCCCTCCCTATCCCACCTTTTCACTGGTCCATATCCCCCCGACTACATCGATTTTGGTTAGATCCAGACCTCTTGCACTCCTTCCACGGTTTCCATCCGGGAAAAGCACTTGCTTCCCGCAGGATGTCCCTTGGCCCTGGGCCTGCCAGCGCCAACCGTTTCCAAAATTGTACTCCTGATGCTTTTCTTTTCTTTTCTCCCCCCACTATATCGTACTTTTAGCCGTAATTTTGGGGATCTTGCATTTCTGGAAAAGATGAAACTGCCCCCGTAATTCCTGGCTCTGGCCCTGCAGCTGTCCTAGTTTCTCTCTTTCTCTCTCTCTCTCTCTCTTGTTTCTCTCTGATCTTTCTTTCCCCCCCCTGCGCGATCCCGGCTGCTGTCTTCCTAGCCAATCCATTTCTGTTCGAGCCGGGACATATGCACTTTTTGTTTTGTCTTTTGCTGATGCGTCTCAATTGCACTCCTTGATCCTGTCATTCTTTTGTTCTGATTTGTTTTTCGATTCATTACCATTGCCTTTGCCCTTATCAGCTCCTGATCATGGACACATAAGAGTGAAACGTTCGCGTGTTGTTGATTTGGCTTTTTCGAGGGTCGAGTTTTCACCCCCCAATCCTATTAGCGGTGGATATTTGTGATTTTGTGATTTTGTGATCTTGATATTGAATAGTCCATGGTTCGGTCTGGAAATGTCAAATCCAGCCGAGAGACCGTGGACGGAGGAGGAGAGGGTATGTAACTCCATTTGCCGACGATTGCGAGAACCCAACTTAACAGATCACAGTATGCACTACTTACAGAGATTCTCAAAAAGGCCGGCATCTCCTCTGGTCATCTCTTTCGCTTGATCAACGAATTTCGTGTGTCTCCTAGCTGGCACGATATTCCTCTCCCTCAAGGTAACAACGAGTGTGATATCAACCGCGTCCCAAGTAACTGACTTGATCAAAAAGGTCGCTCGCTTAACTCGTGCAAAATGGCTTTTTATACCATGCAACAGGGTCTGCCGGAGGCCCAAGGTCAAGGTCAAGGTCAAGGTCAAGGTCAATCTCAAGGACAAGGACAAGGACAACCAACACTCAATCCACCACCAGCTCCAATTCAGCGTCCCGAATTGACCGGGACCTCGACGTCCATAGATCCAACGCTTCGCAAGCGACCGCTCTATCCAGCAGAGAAACCAATCGCCCCACGCGCCATTCAACCCAGACCACCAGCCAGTACCGCATCCCACAGCAGTGAAAGCTCCGCGCAACTATCACCCCGATTTGACATCGCCACCGGCGAACCTCCGCGTAAACGAGGCCGCCCCAGCAAAGCCGAAACCGAACGCCGCAAAGCTGCCGCTGAAGCCCGCGGCGAGCCTTACCCACCACCGCGCCGATCCGGCTCAGAACGACTCAAGATCGCTTCGCCATCCAGTCCAGCAGGTCCAGGTCCAGGTCCAGGTCCAGGACATTCAATAGCACCGTATCCAGGGCCCCCACCACCAGGCTACGGAGTCCCATCTCGTCCCATTGCGCCGGTTCCAGAACGCGACATCTCAACTCGCATGGGCATGCGAGAACTTCCTAGACCTCAAGAAATGGGCCCTCTTCCTTCTCCGCACGCCTTACAACTTGGTCCTCCAGATAGTTTTCCTTCGCGTCTGAACAGCACAAGTGAACGCGGCTCTTTAAGCGCTATCCCGTCAGATCGATTTTCACCCGATAGTCGACGAGACTCGTTGACTAGTCGAGGTGAACCCCCATATGAGGGCAGGTCGAGTACTACACCTGGAGATCCACCGAGATGATATGCACGTCGACGATGATCGATGTTTACCATGAAGTCCATGAACTGACGAACAGTAGACAGCGTTCCTGTGTTTATTTTTTATTTTTTTTTCTTTTTGTCCAGTTTAACTTTTTACCCTGTTTTTCTTTTTTTTCTCTCTTTTCTTTCAATTGTGTCTGCTTTATTGATACCGACTTCTTTTCGCTGCTTTCCTCGCGAGTCGAGTCTCCGTCCTGCCCCTGCTCTTTCGCAAGGTGCATCTTTCACATGACATTCTCCAGCACCACCACGACTGCACTGATGTGTCCATGACTATGTTCGATGAAGGCTCGAAAGCCTACGCCACGACTTTAAATTTATACTTGGCGAATTCTGCTCTTGGGCTTTTCAGAAACCTCTTTGAGCCCTTTTCTATACAGACGTTTCCAGCTTCCTTTTCTGCTGATCATTCTTCAATTCTTATTCTCCTCCGATCTTGCTTCGCTGAGTCAGCGTGGATATGACAATCATCCTATCATGACAGGGTGGAACCTTTGAGCCTGATATTTTGCTGACCCTTCGTTTTCATTTTCTCTGCTTCAATGGTGGTTCATGATCTGCCGTTTTGTATTATTTAATACCTCGATCTTTCTGTTTTCCTGTCTTGCTATCCGATCGCAGGATATATCTGACCATGGTCATATAAAGACAACTCACGGGTTCTGTCTCTCGTGCTCCTTTCTTGTCGCTTTTCTGCCTGCCTCGATCCTTTCCCTTGGGGTTCTGTTTAGCCTATGACGCATGTAAGATTATGGACTGAAATATAATGTACAACGCGCATGCTATTCGAAGCTCACTCAGTAGGGAGATCACCTTTCATATGTACTAGGTATTGAGACTTCCCCAATTGGAGGTGCTATAAACCCCATAACAAAGCCACACTTCACCTTTCCGAACTTCAATTCTGGGAAGTTTCCGTGAATCCGTGATCTATATTGGGGTCCGAGTGCGAAAGAGGCAGTAGAGCGTATCCAAGGATATAGCCTGCTCTTTGATACACGCGTTCTAATTTGGACGATCACAAACCTGATTTTAACCATCCCATCGCATTCTACAGTCCGAGTAGGTCTAACCCTATTGCATTTGATTGGATTGTGGAGGACCGAAACTCGGTGTTTTGAGATCAATTAACTCGCTAATGAAAAGATATGCACATGCATTCAACCGTGCAAGGAAAGTGGAAAGCGAAAATAAGCTGTGGACCCGTGCCTTCCTTCCCTCACACTGTCCCGGTATAAACCAGGTTGTACGTATACAGTATAACGTATTTTCCAACGCCTACTTATCACGCACACGATCTAATAAGCGTCTCAACGAGTCCTCGCCTCCAGCACTCGATTCTGAAACATTTACACCCGTCGCTTCATTCAGTGATGGCTCGGGACCAGACTGACTTTTTGAGGACAGAGATGAGGATGGCGGATATGACTCGCGCCGTTGGGTCGTTCCCTCTTCAGATCTCTGCTCCTGTTCCTGTTCTTGCACCGGCTCCTGTTCCAGCCCCGCTTCATGCGATTCCTGGTCTTTCTTCTGCTCTCCCTTTTGATCCATCTGACTTCGAAGCATACTGACAGCAGCACTAAATCCCCCCGGACCCTGTGGAAGCGCAGATAATAGCTTTTTCTGTCCAATTTGCAGATCCAAAGCTTTATCTTTCACGAAGCTCAACACTTCATGGGTATTGCGCACTCGTCGGTTTAGGTAAACCTTGGGTCCGGCGCCAGGGTGTGTCTTCGTTTCGATACGCTCAAGTTCTCGGCGGTAGGCTGTTTCGTAGATGTCGAATTCTGCGGCGCCGGGCGATTCACTGACTATGGGCGTTGGTTCTGCAACTACGTCGACGTCGTCTGTGTTTTCGGGATCAGGCTCGGCGAAGTTGGGCGGTTCACCTTCAACATTAGGGTCGTCTTCTGTGGTGCCGGTATATGTAGAAGGGCCAATGAAGAGGTACGGGAATTCTTCTTCAAGGGGATCGCGCGCGTGGCCTCTTGTCCCTTCAATGCTTCGTTTTGTTGTTGCTGAGCTGGCGCGTGAGAGGGCCGGGTGGGGTGATGCAGATTGGGAATTGGTGAAGTCTTTGCCTGCTGATCGACCGCTGCGTATTGAGCCTGAGTCCCTACGTTCGGGCTCGAAGACGCCGCTTGGCCAGGGGCTGCTGGATGGACTGTGATCTGGCCGTGAGGAGAAACTTCCTTCGCTGTATACTGAGCTTTCGGCGGCGGAATTCTCACGACCTATCATGGGGTTGCGGCCTAAGACTTTGCGAAGGCCAGTGTTGGGGTCGCCAGGAGCATTTGCGTCGAGTCCGACGGTGGGGAAGTCTTCACTATCGTCCATTTCCATGGGTGGTTCCACGAAGTGTGCTTCATGTTCGTCGCCGAGGATGCTTGTCAATGATTGTCCTACTTTGGAAGGGTCGACAAGACGTTTGAATTTCTTTGCGGCTTTCATCTGTATACTTGATTAGAAAAACCTTTCACAAGTATCTGTTGGCAAACGCACCAATGTCATCAGAGAGCCCATGTTCTTCGTGATAGCCTGATTCATTTCTTCCTCGGTTGGAGGCTCGACAATTTGAGCCGTGTTCTCTTCAGAAGAGAGCAGCGGATCTGCACCGTTCGCTGTCACCCATGGATGATCCTGCAAAGTCAGTAAACACGGGACACAGCGAGACGAACAGACTTACTCGCAACTCGCTCATTTTGATACGCTTTTCCGGATCTTTCTCCAGAATGCGACTCATCAAATCCTTAAAGTTTTTATCGGGCTCATCTTCGCAGACCACCTGGCTCGTCCGAATGCTTTCATACAACTCAAAAATGCTCTGATGCTCGAACGGAAGCTTTCCATATCGGAGACAATAGAGAGTGACTCCCATGGACCAAATATCAGCAGCTTTCCCCGAAACATCGCCATGTTTAACAACGCAAAGTTCTGGGGGCAGAAAGGCCGGAGACCCAGCCGACTTCGCCGTGAACATGGTCGAATTTTTCTCGAACATCTCGGAAACTCCGAAGTCGACCACCTTCAGAACATCGTCACTTGTCACGAGGCAATTATCAGGCTTGATATCTCGATGCACAATACCCTGCGCATGCAGATACTCGACCCCCAGAATCAGGTCTCGAAACCAGCAACGACAATGCTCGTCGTCGTACGGGTCCGCCCGTTCTCCCAGTCCAATTTTCATCACCACGCCCTTCTTGCACATCTCCATGACCATATAGAGCGAGTCTTCATTCGGATCGTCCAACACCTCAATCAGCGACACCAGGTTACTATGGTTCAGCTTTTTCATGATCGCGATCTCCTCTTTGATCAGATAGAGCGGGTTCTTTGCATTCTCGTTATCGTCTTCGGACGGGTGTCGATGAAGTGGTGAGTTGAATCCCGTCCCAGGGCGTTGTGGTCCTCGCGGTCTTCTCAAAAGATGCGATTGAGCACGTTTTCTTAATCGTGATTTCGAAAATTCTTTCACTGCCTGCAGATCATGCACAAGTTAGCCATGCTTCGTAAATAAAATAAATTGGCCGCATACATATTCATTCCCAAACTGGTCAGCAGCCAGATGAACAGCCCCGAACGATCCCCGCCCAATTTCCTGCCGAATGATATATTGATTAATATGATGCTCGGACGTGCCATCGTCCTGGCTGGTCGTATATTCGGAGCGGGCGTCCAGCGTTTCCTAATGTCCTCATCAGTTGACTGTAGACTGTCACGAACAGACATTGAGGACACAAACCTTCACCGGACGCCGAGCTCGGGGGTTTCGTCGTCGGTGTCTCTGTGGACTCTCAAACGATGCAGCCGAGCTAAATTTTGCGTCAGCAGAAGCTTCAATTAGGATCGGGAAGCTTACGCAGTTCGCACGGGTCGCGGAATACTCGCGCCATCTTCGGATGAGATGGATTGCTCCATCGTTGTTGGAAGATTGAGAGTTGAGTTGGTGTGGGGTAGAGGGGATGGAAGGTTGGAAGCGGGGGGCAAAGATAACGGTGCAGCCCGTCAGCATTCAGCCTTACGGAAGCTTTTCTTTTCTTTTTTTTACTTTTTAAGGCAGGTTAGACGAATAGGAGAGATGAATGCAATGTAAATCTCAAGTCTCATCAGGCAGCTTCTTTCCTTTATCGGTTGTTATCGCCAGAGATCTTCACCGCCCGAGACCCGACTCCCCTGAACATCACCGATCTTACTTTATGAGTGTCAACACTGCCCACCATGACCGTCTATTCCTTCTACATATTTGACCGCCACGGTAAGTACTGTCGTGATGCTCATGGGGAGTTTAAGTAACTTTCTTCAGCCGAATGCATCTACAAGCGGCGCTGGCTCCCCCGTCCGACCTCGATCGTGGGGAAGTCCGGCCAGACGCCAGGTGCCGCGCCAGTCGGACTTGGACAGACGGTGAAAGCAGGAGACGACGATGCAAAACTGGTCTTTGGAACGGTTTTTTCGCTGCGGAACATGGTGCGCAAGCTGGGGGGTGAAGAGGATAAGTAAGCGGCCTGCCCGACGCGGCGACACGCGACCATGGCGATTCAATTGCTAACTATCAGCCCGCTGCTAGCTTCGTCTCCTATAGCACTAGCCAGTACAAACTGCACTACTACGAGACGCCGACCAATATTAAATTCGTCATGTTGACGGATCTCAAGAGTCCCAGTATGCGCATCGCGCTGCAGCAGATCTATATTAATCTCTATGTGGAATACGGTTCGTGGGCCTCTGATGGTGTTTTGGCTATTGGCAGCTAATTACAGAGTGTCTAGTCGTCAAAAATCCTCTCTCCCCGGTCGAGCACCCCGGCGGCATCGGTGTCAACAATGAGCTTTTCGAAGAGTCCCTTGAACAATTTGTGGTTTGTTAAACCCTGGATATGGCGAATTCGCCATTTATGTTGACATATTCTGATTTGTCAGCAGACTCGAGTGCTAGCGTGATACCCTTGAATTACATTTGATGCCGCTTCGCCAATCGTACATTTGACCCTAGGAGGCAGACTGGTTGTTCAAATGACCAATTTTTGGTCAAGAAAACAGGAACATTAAGCACACCGCAATTGGCCCGTGAAACACCGGCGCCTGCAGACCCCAGACCAGACTTGCACCGAGCCCGACACCGCCTGTTTCCATCGTGGCCGCTCAATTGAGCCCGCGTTCCCACGTGGCACGCACGCGCTCACTCGAGCAGGGACAAAGCCGGGGCATATCCCTCCTTTATATCGACCAGGGGCAGACCGCCGAGTGCAACATGAAGGGAGAAGGCGGGATAACTCGGGAGCCAAGACGGCATGTCATTTATAATTGATAGGATAGCTTGATCCAACCAGGATAGAACAAGGTCTGCAAGTCGAGAGCCGTCAGACAAGAATAAAAGCGCCCACTATCATGGCCCGACCGACACGGGCGTCCAATCAGCTCCGTTCATGCCGCCAAGGGCCTAACAGCATCTAAATCCACCCGGGTAGAGGCCCGGCGCGCCATGGCTTCGAGTATCTGATTTTCCGGGCCTGATGCGGCCAAGACATTCAAGACAATGTGCGAGTAGAGCAGAATCACCGTCCAAGCTGAAGTCTGCATTACGGGGGAATGGGTACCCGTGGCTGACAGGAAGAGAAAGGAAACCCGGATCCTGCTCAGCTACCTGCATGCATCTCCATGTACACGGCCCGAGCTCATGCACGTCGAGCTGAGCTCAAGGGTGAGGACCACAGCTTATCTCGAGCTCTTCACCGAGCAGAGCCAACCCAAATCGCGACCTTCCAAGCAGAAGGCTGCCTGGCAATGCAACCCCCCGAACTGGCGGTCAGCAAAGTACTCGGTCTAGTGGGAAAGCTTCAGTGTCATTTACTTGGTGGGGTTGAGGGGTTGAGGGGCAAAGTCACTAGTGTAGATGTACTTTGTCTCTGGCACTTTACGTGCGAGAAGGGTGGAATGAGGGATGTATCTCTACCAATTGCAGGACTTGCACACAGACAAACTCGCGGAAAGTGAAAAGAATCGAATCTGAAAACAGGAAGAAAAACAAATATGGGAAATTTTTAAAATTCAAGAGCCCGCGCCATTCCGTGATTGGTACAGAGAAATGCCTCAGTGCACACAAATGATTACTGGTGGATTTCTCCTCTCGTTAACCGCTTTCGCATGTGCTCGGCTCCTAGTTACGGTTACCGTTATGAGTATTGGTTACGGCCGAGGTCGATGAAGATAAGCTCTCAACACAATCCGGGGTAAATTGACCCCATTCCGTGAGACAAGACTGAATGCATGAGCCACGGGGACTGAAGAGACTGAACAGACTGAGTAGACGGTGAAGCGCGGGACTCCCCGTGCTCTCCTGGTTGTCCTGATAGGCGGTTCTCAGTGTCGGACAAAGCTAACAGTCTGAATGACGCTACAGTGAGCTTACACCGCGCGCATTGTGATGGAGTCATCGCTGTGACCCCACGCGGGCTCCACGAACAGCCCAATGGGGAGGTGTGCATAATTGTCCCCGTGCTCTGGCGATCGTTGGAGCTATGTTTCAAGGTGTAAGTTGTTAAGGTGCAAGGTGTAAGATAGTATGTCTCAAGGTGATAGAGTCGACAGAGAAAAAAAAAATATTGGATTGCGACAGTTTTTTCATCCAAAGATGATACGGCTACGTCCAGACATAAAATTATACCAGTCGAGTCGACAGACACTGGGTTGGATATAGCGGTATAGCCATAGTTACCCCCCTCTCAGTCTCCGCGCCACACGGCGCAACCCGGTACGTCGGCTCTTGCTGCTGGTGCGGGGCCACGATCGAATCATATCCGTGCTCACACTGGTGCAGAGGGGGGTGCACAGCCTCAGCATTGAAAGTAAAAAATATGGAAAGTCAGTCAGTGACAAGAGTGGGATAGATCCTCCCCTCCTCCGAATCTACCCTCGACGTCAGACCATACGGCATCAGGTACGTGTCCGGTGTTGGGGAGAACGTCATCGGGACTATCCTGGCAATCTCGGACTGGGGTCAGAGAATTGCTTAATCACTGTTAGCCCGCGAAGACGGAAAAGGGAAGACCCAGCGGTTCCAAGGAACGTCAAGGGCCCGGTACTATCATTCTACGGGTGTACAAAAATCTCTCACTTGTGTCTGCGCCACCACATCAAAGAATTAGTCCAGTCCTGGGCCCTTTCATCATGTAGGTAGGTAAGTAAGGCAAGATGTACAATGCCTTCTTTAGGTCCAGTCGACTGGTTCGTCTACGAGAATGAGAAAATACTACCGAAGACGGTATGGTACCGTGCACCGGGTACTGTACCGCAAAGTACAGGCCTGTAGTCCCACATTTTTCCACTGTGGACTCTCTGATTCTGCGCCGCCTAAGCCTTATTAATCAAACCCCTTAGGTGGTGTAAGGTAATCCGTTTCCCCATACAACTCGGCTCAGGCGTTTCCCCGTGGTATTCGAGTATTTCAAACCGGTCCTGCCCTGCCCGCGTAGCATCGCCAATTTATCCCTCTCGTCTGCCACCTTTACTCTTCCTTTTTTTTTTTTCCCTTCCTCTTCTTTTACACCTATAAATTTGATACATACTCCTTCGCTGGGTCTTTCCCGGCGCTTTTGGCCTCGTTCGGCGTGCGCTTCCAAGCGTTTTTTTCTATTTCATCTTATTACCACTTGTGACTGTCGTCACTTTTGCTCGCTTGTTGCCTCGAAAATCAGGCCACAAAAGCCCACACCACTTTTTTTTCCGTCGGCTGCTCCTCGAGTGACCTTCACCTCAAACCTCAGATTTCATCGCCCCGGTTGCACTCGGTAGCTCCCTGCTTCCGTGCGGACGCTCGTCCTCTTTCTCCGGGGTCGACGTGATCACCCCTCTCTCCTCAACTTTTCCCCCCGTCAAAATACCGCACATGACTCCACCTTCTCCTTCACCTGTTCCGTCCGCAGTCTCCTCCGCCGCCACATCAATACATTCGCATGATCGGGATGGAGATCCTTCGGTAACAAGCGCCCTAGCGGGCATGACTCTGTCCGCGCTCCCGCACAACGGGGACGCCCTCCTCTCCCCGGCTTCCCCGGCTTCCCCGGCCCCGAAAGCTCAGAAGGCCAAAATGACTACCCGTCTCTCGCGCATGTTCTCCAGCACTGGGAAACAAACGCCTACTCGAGACACCGACTCTCCACGCGAACCACTCTCTGACAGCAGCATGGAGAGTATAAATCAACATCCAAAGGACAAATCGGCAATTAGCAAGTCTCAGCCGGCAGCCATGAACCTCAATGCAAAAGAGAAGCCGTCGTCCAAACCCTCGTCTCGTGCAAATTCCAGACCTCCTTCGACTCGAACTCCCTCCCGACAACCTTCCCTCAAAGATGAGCCCACTGAAAAGGGTGCCAAGAAGAAGACCACTGGTGGCAAGGACCAGAAAGACTGTGCCACTTCGCATAAGCGCTTCGAGGTCCTTCCCGAGGAGCTGGGCAATCACTCTCATCACCTCCGAAGTGCACGACGACAGGAAAAATTGACCGACCTCCTCCGAGACATGCTGGGCGGTGGGAGAAAGAAGGGAGACGATCAGGTCGACGAGACGCAGTTGTCGCTCATGTCGACCTGGATCGATCAGTTTAAAACCGAGCGTGACAAGTTGGCCGCTGATAAAAAGGGCGGTCCGAATGCCACTGCATCCTTGGTCGACAAATACGGCAAATGTCAGGAGATCGTCGGCCGCGGCGCGTTCGGTATCGTCCGCATCTCGCACAAGGTCGATCCTCAAGACTCCAAGTGTGAGCAGCTGTATGCTGTCAAGGAGTTCCGCCGTCGTCCCCAGGAGACTGCCAAAAAGTATCAAAAACGCTTGACCTCCGAGTTCTGTATCTCTTCTTCTCTCCGTCACCCGAATGTCATCCACACTCTCGACCTTTTGCAAGATGCCAAGGGCGACTACTGTGAAGTCATGGAATATTGTGCCGGAGGTGACCTGTACACCTTGGTCCTCGCCGCCGGTAAACTGGAAGTCGCCGAAGCAGATTGTTTCTTCAAGCAGCTAATGCGCGGCGTCGAGTACATGCACGAGATGGGTGTTGCCCACCGTGATCTCAAGCCCGAGAATCTCCTGTTGACCACCCACGGTGCACTCAAAATCACCGATTTCGGCAACGGCGAGTGCTTCCGAATGGCCTGGGAGAAGGAAGCCCACATGACCGCCGGATTGTGTGGATCCGCACCCTACATTGCTCCCGAGGAGTACACCGAGAAGGAGTTTGACCCCCGCGCTGTCGATCTGTGGGCCGTCGGTGTGATCTACATGGCCATGCGCACGGGAAGACATCTATGGCGGGTCGCCCGCAAGGACGAAGATGAGTTCTATCAGCGATACCTTGAAGGACGCAAACATGAGGATGGATATGCGCCCATCGAGACGCTGCATCGGGTAAGCAGAATGAGGCTTGTGACTGAAACTCCAACTGATGATTTAAAGGCTCGCTGCCGCAACGTGATCTATTCCATCCTGGACCCTAACCCTTCCCGCCGCATCAACGCCTCTCAGGTCCTCAAATCTGAGTGGGTTCGCCAGATCAAGCTGTGCAAGGCTGGCGAGGAAGGGTTCTAAAGTTCTAGGGGTAATTTTTTTTTTTGTCTCGGTCTTCTTTTCTCGGGATTGTCAAGTCGGGTTGCACACGGTACCGACTAGGAAAGGTCGGATTGGGGGCTTGGCTACTTCTTACCCCCTTATACACATAGGGTGGTTATTTTGTCTTTAGACCCGTTCAAGGAGGTTCTTGTCCTTGATATGCTCCTAGGGAGGCCCCGCTTTTATTTCTTTGTTTTCATTCCCGGCGCATTGTTATATCCTATCAAGCCCGTGTTCATCTTAGCTCTGTTTGGTTTCTGTCATGTTTTTTCACGTCAATGCAACGAAGAGTCATGACTTATTTTTCTTTTCTGGTGGTCTGATTGAATTGGGAGATCCCTTGGAAGGCGTTGAGTTGAGTTGGGGTTTTTACTGGTGTATTACTATTGAGGGATGAGCAGGAAGTTGGTCCACTGCTCGGATGTCTGACCACTTTTGTCTTCGGGTTTCGTACAGTTTACCCGTACCTTTCCTGTACATAGGATTCTATTGCATGTTTTATTCCCCTCTCTGTCTCAATGACTGGAAAACAAATCCGCTATCTGAGTAAGTTGCAACTACCGTAGCATGACATCAGTCTGAAATGGGTGGCTCCGGACATCGCCCAGCCGACGGCATCCGATACAGACCCGCTCTAGCCGGAAGCTTGATCCTGTTACGAATTGTGCTGAGATACACATACTCCTGACCTTTTTCCACGACACCCGACCTGTCAGCCCTGATGCAGTGCAATATCACAACCTTATGCCCGCGGACTCCGCGCCTTACCACACAAATTCATCATCAAAACCACTAGTCTCCATTTCAGCCTTGCCAAGTCTACTTTACATCCAACTGTCTTTAGGCACCTACATTCCAGTCTCGGCGATGCCATGGGTGGAGTTTGTTACTGCAGAGACACCGCCACCCAGGGGGACGGCGCACAGGCACCAAATTTTGATAGTTTTCTTGAATACTGTAACCACCGTATTTTACAAAATACCGAAACCTCAGGCTTGCTGTAAAATACACAAGTTGAGTCAGAACGAGGTGCGACGCAACTGTTCAGCCCTAGTGACGTAGCCGCATCCGGCGCTGACTCAGCCTGGCACCGCCACACCCGTAAGGCAGACTTCCTTGGCCTGCACCGCGGGACTGTCGCCCTAGGAGCTTGACTCTGTTACTGACGCTTTGTGCTCTAATTTCCTGGACGACTCTCCGTCGACACGTTCTTTGCTGCCTTCACACCTCGGACTCGGAAACGCAACTCCAACCACATCACAATTCGAACAGACTCTAGCCATGTCGTGGGCAGGTAGGCTTCGATCCAGACCTTTGACCCTGCGGGGTATCGGGATCCACGAAAGGACGCCTGCTGATTTTCGGAACAGGGTTCAAGAAGAATGTTGGCCGCGCTACGACGCAGGTTATGATGAAGACTGGTGCGTGGGAGCTGGAATGTTACCCCGCAGTGGGAAATGTACTGATGAGGTGATAGGTCATGTCGAGCGCACGAATGATCGGGACTATGAGATTGAAGAGCGGTATGATATGGGTTTCTTGCGTGTGAGGTGTTACGAACTGACCATGGGCGCAGACGATACCGGACTATGGAGGCTGCTTCGAATCGACTGCAGAAGGAGGCCAAGGGTTACTTGGATTCGCTGCGTGGTGAGTTTTGACATGCGATAGGTAGGAGATTATGCATTGATTGGAGTATGCTGACGATCATAGCTATGACTGCCTCGCAAATGCGCATTGCAGAGACAATTGATGCTTTCTATGGTGATGCTGGTACGAAGGATGGAGTGAGCCGGAGTTACAAGACGGCGGTGGAGGATCTTGATGCTGAGACGATCAAGGCTCTGGATGGACCTTATCGGTAGGATCCAACGTATGTTCTCTCCGGGAGATGTCTGCTAATTGGGGATATAGTGCAACCGTTCTCGACCCCATCTCCCGCTTCTGTGCTTACTTCCCCGACGTCAACGAGTGCATCAAGAAACGCAACCACAAACTCCTGGACTACGACTCCATGCGCGCCAAGGTCAAGCGACTCGTCGAGAAGCCCGACAAGGATGCCACAAAGTTGCCCCGCACGGAACGCGAAGCCGAGATGGCCAAGCAAGCCTACGAGCAATTGAATGAGCAACTCTTCACCGAACTTCCCCAGCTTATTGACCTCCGCGTGCCTTACCTCGATCCCAGCTTCGAGGCCCTTGTCAAGATTCAGCTGCGTTTCTGTGCCGAGGCATACTCACGCATGGCCCAAGTGCAGCAATATCTCGATGCAGAGACGAGAGACCAGTACGCTCGCGGCGATCTCGATAATCGGGTAGAGGAGGTCCTACAGGAGATCCGCGATTTAAGCATAGCTGGAACTGTTTAGGTTGACTTTTGGTTATACGTTTAAAGCATAATGCCGGGTTTTCTTTTCTTGCTTTTTCTTTTTCTACTCCTCGGAGTCGAGTTGCTACGCTTCGCCGGTTCTTTTTATCCCAGTCTTGTACGTGGTCAATTGGTAATTCCCGTTTTCTCTCGGAGACCGAAAGGAGTTCAATATGCATTGCATTCACAGGGGGGTATCATCCAGGCTAGTTCCCAAAATATCGTAACAGTCTCTATCTCTATACACAATGCCAATCCAATGCATCCCAATACCATATTGTGCAAACACAAACCAAGAGGCCTAGCAAAGACCAAGCCTTCACTTGCCATCCTCTCGATAAAACTCCTCCTCTAAAAGATCCAACACCGGCTCAACAGCCCTCTGCACAGCGCCAACCTCCGCACCCCCCATCTCACTCAAGACATAATCCGCCACAGCGTTCTTCTCCCTACTGTCCGGCCTCCCGATCCCCACCCCAACCCTCAAAATCGACAAATCTCTCCCCTTCTTCACAGGGAACAGACCCTTCCCCCTCAAACTCTCAAAAGAACTGATCAACCCCCTGTGTCCCCTTAAACTCGCAACCTCAGGTCCCCCTCTCCGAACTCGCACCTTGCCCAACGGCGCTTCCAGCTCATCATGTAATATCACCAGCGTCGCAGGGACCCCGATTGGCGTGGGTACTTCGAACCCTGTACGCGGAGGACCGACCAATTTATCAGTTTGTGCTAACCAGGCATTCAAAGCGCGGACAAGTTTCGGACCCGAGACGTTCATGAAGGATTTGCTTTCGTAGGTCGTGTAGTATGAATTCAAGCCGCCGAAGCGGGTGCGCAACAGGGGCGTCAGCGCATCGAGGAGAATGTGGCCTGCGCTGTGGCGTGTCCGGCGGTAGGGTTTTTGATTGCCGATTGAGGCGATGAAGAGGGCGCGGCGCGGGGTTGTCATGCTGGACTGAGCCGTGGACTCGGGGACCATTGGCTGGAATAGTCGGATAATGTTCGAGGTCGGGCTTTCACTGCGCCCGCTGTTGTCTAGGCCCGCGGAGTACCGGAGTGTCGGAATACTGCCCTCTGACGTGAAATTTCCGTGAGTTTGGATCAGGCACGGGAGATCGTCTCGTGACCGGCGATCGCTACCGAAATAGGCAAGACACTGGGCTCCAGTGTTACCGAACTGTCGGGTTGCGCTCGGACCGTGGAGCCGGAGATTTGGGTTTCGTCCTGGGCTTGGTTTTGGTTTCTGGGTTTGTACCTTAGGGGTTAGGGCTCGGTGCTGTGATGTCAAGTCATAGCGAGCTAGGCGATTCATTGTCAATTCATAGCGAGTTAGGGTTCCAACTGTGCAATGATATGTAACATACTACGCTTTCGCTTTGGCTAGACTGTCTTGTGTAGTTACCCATAAGGGTGTTCGTCACTGCTATTGCCCCTCTAATATTTAATTTGACTATTCCGGTCAGTACGGCCAGCACCACTAGCACAACTTCCTCAACGGCAACTAGTCAAACCCACTTAATTATAGTCCCGGTCTAGTACACATATGCGATGATCCCGGCTCGCACTTGACAACTCATCCTGCCCCGTCGGGTCCGACTCATGAATCCGACTCCGTCACCTTATACTTTCCATTCCACTTTACTGATCGTTATGAGCAAAGAACCCGTATAGAATCTTGAAAAAGCCCCTCTCATACCCCTATATCATCTAGTCAAATTTACTTCGAGAATCCCACTGATTATCCCGCGCACCACTTCAAACCCACTCGAGCCGCGACTGGCCCGGTCAGACCTCTGGTCCACTTCAGCCGTCGAACATCCCCCCCGCCGTAGAAGGTCCACAGGCCCGGGGCTTACATTGCTCACTATCCTATTCGTGTCGACTTCTATGGTCTCCGCACCCGGTGCCCTCCTTTTCCTTTTCTCCACCCCGTTTCTCACCCGGCTCCCTGGGTTCTGATTTGTGACATATCGTCAATCACTTCCTGGATTTCGGAAATATTTCAATTTTATTTTCTCTCTCTGTGATACGCCTCCCTTCTTCTTCAGTTCCACTGTCTGGTCAAACCTTCGCTCTATGACCCGGCCCCTTTGATGTTTCTGGCTTCTCCCTTTCTGGGTTACCTTCCGATTGACCGTTAGAGGTTGGGGGTATACTTGGGGCTAATTTTAGTCGCGCTTGCCCCTGTCAGTACATGTATACAGCTAGTCCTGTCAATATTCAGTTTTCTTTCTTTTTTCTTCAGCCGTCTTAATCCCGTCATGTCATGGACGACATTTTCATCCAGCCGGACCTCTGTCCCTCAGAAGAATCATCCAAGTATGAAGCAAGCCTGGATCCCGACTCGGACAGTGATGCCGACGCCGCATCAATGTAAGTACCCACATTCCCAGTATAGGTCTCTAGACTTTTGTTTACCTGGAACCAGAAAATCTACCCGATCCTGCTCTACAGAAAATCTCCAACCAGTACTCGAGAACGGCCGTCGTTATGCAGACGACTCTTATTTCATGCCAAATGATGATACAGAACTCACCCGTCTCAACATCGTCCACCAAATCTACCTCATTCTCCTCGACGGTGACCTCACCACTGCCCCACTCACTTCCCCTTGCCCCCGAATCCTAGACATTGGCACCGGTCCAGGCGACTGGGCCATAGAAATGAGCGCCAAGCACCCAACAGCCCAAATCATCGCCTCAGACATAGGTGTCTTCGACTCAGGCCTAGGCCACCTCTCCCTTCCAAACGTCGACTTCCAACTCGCAGACGCCCAATCCCAATGGACATACCACGAACCATTCGATCTCATCCACATCCGCGGCTTATCAGGCGCCTTCCATAATTGGCATCATATATACACGCAGGCCCTAACCCACCTCAAACCAGGCGGATATATCGAAGTCGCCGATGTCGATCCAGCAGGCGATACCATTTCTCTACCCTCGAATTCGGACACCCACTTACGCACGTATGCAGCCGCACTTCGTGCAGCGGCTGATGAGAGCGGGTACCCGCGAGATTTGAAACATCTCGCGACGAACGCGCTCTCAGAAGCAGGGTTCGTGGATGTTCGTGTTCAGGAACGATCTATTCCTATTGGATTGTGGCCTGATGACGAGCGTGAGAAAACTCTCGGTAAGATGGGCCTGATTTCGCTGCTTGAGGGGTTGGAGGCGTATGCACTGCGTACGTTGACGAAATCTGGGCGCTGGTCGCTTGATGAGGCGATGGAATTATGTGAGAAGGTTAGGCGGGAGTGCGTTTCTGCGACAGGGCTCGTGGCGACAGTCAAGATTGTTACGGGGAGGAAGCCGATTTCTTTTGCGCAAAGGAGAGAGGAAATTATGGCGAGAGCCATGGCTAGAGCTCAGGTATTTAGCGGGGATGGATTGGAAGGGAAGTAGGGGGATGCATGGATGGGTGTTGTTATGTGTGTTGCATTGGCATTGGTATAGGGTGTTTATTTTTGCATGTTTTTTTTAGATTATCTCACCAAACTGGAAAATCAGAAGATGTAGATATGGAGATTTTCGAAGTGAGAAGTTATCACCAGTTACTGAGAAGTATGCTGCTCCTACGTAATATTTGATCTGGTCTTCCCAAAACGGGTACTGCCGATCAAGCAACTTCCTACAGATCAGCCTTTCTTAAAGAACCGACCCTTTTTTTGTCTTTACCTGCTTCTATTGATTCCAGTCCTTAGTTTCGCTGAATCTTTTCGGCAGATAGACACACCCGCGTAATGCTTTCTTGAATCCATGTGTTTTTTTCCATGTTGCCAAGGGTTTTTGCCGTAAGAGGTCATAGACAGATATTATCTTGTGCGCAAAATCATGAAGATGACGATCAGCGTGTCTATTGTCGAATTCTACGTTTACTAGCCTATTATGCTGACGCGGATCATGACTTGGATTCCGAGTTTGCGCTGGCAAAGTCTCACAGCTGTGAGTGATGCTGGAGTGTAGCGGAGTGCGGTAGAGCCAGATCTATTTACCTTCTCATCTGAAATAATACCTTCTGAACTCGTGATCCTTTTGTTGGTCTACTATCAGGGACATAGAGGGATTTTGTAGGGCTAGAATTACATTATCGTTGAACGGACAATCGCTCAGGAAATTCGGGACACGGGCCTTGAATAAGAGATTTGGATGTGACGGAATTCAAGTCGTGGTTTGCAGCTAGGATACAGAAAGAGGCTGGTACTTGAGAAAGGATAATGTAGATAGGGAGGTAGTGGACTCTGTTTAACGCGGCTCTTGATTCTCTGGGATATTGAGTATCACGCGGTTCATGCAAGCACCTCGGACGACTTGGTCGAAGTCGTACGTGTCAGCCTTTGTTTTTCTAGAACGCCGGTGAGTTAAATATCTGAGTCCTAGGGGAGCACAAGAGTGAGGACGTTGTTTACTCTTATTTGCAATCGTCGCTTCTGTCAAGACTATCCTTAGATGTACTGGGTTGTCCCCCCTTGAAGTAAACTACACCTTGACTGTGTGAGTGGCAGTTGTGGATGAACCAGCTGCCGTGACATTTAACTAAGATTTTGAAACATGTCAAGTAGCTTTACCAATACAGGCAAGATTGTGCACATTGTTCATGAACCCGTGGAAAATCTATCATGTTGAATACAAGTGCAATCACAGAATAGTCTATGTTCATTCAACATGGATATAATACCTAGATAATCCGGGCATAGCCCCGGAAAAATACATAAAACCAGATGCTTTTGGATACTCCCCAAACCCCATGCAAAAAAGAAACCCATTAGAGCTGGAATTTCGTACGGACTCTGTCCGTTTTTCCCTTCCATTCCCACTCTTGTCCACTCGCCCGCTGGATACCCTTATCCACACGACGGAGTTTCAGGGTGAATCGAGGGCCCAGCTCCTGAAGACCAGTTCGAATGCCTTCTGCACCCTTCATCTCCTTCCCGTCGGCGCCCACGACTGGCTTCTCTGTTTCGCGCTTCTCACGGAAGACGTAACGGTGGCGGCGGACGAAGATGTAATCGCGCTGGTTGTGAAGTGTCACGACCTGACGTCCTTCAAACTCAGGCTGAGGGGGGAAGAGCCGGCGGAACAGGTGCGCTGTCAGAAGACCCAAGGGTGTACGGAAGTTATTCAGGATCAGCTCGGGCCAGTGTTCTGTGGCGCGACCATGACCGGGAAGGCGCTTGCCCTCGATCCAGTTGCTGATGCTGAAGTGGAAGGTTGGGCCAACAGGGAGGTGGACCATTGTCAGGCCGCAGGGCTTCTTCTGGTCCTCATTCAGCACGACCAAAGTGGTGAACTGGCGGTTCGAAGCGAACTTGGCAATCTCACGGATTGAGAACTTGTGCGAATGGCGGTGTGCTGAGCGGCGAATGTACACGCTGTTAGGGAACAGACCAGTCAAAATATCGGCTTCGTCGTGGAGGTTCGAGTTGAGCGAGGTCGTGATGAGGATTTTCGGGGTCGGGGGAGCCTCGTCGGAGAACAGAGTAGGGAATTTGGCAGCGAGGGCTTCAGGAGCCAAACTCAAATTTGTGCTGCGTGCTGAAGCCGTAGGGCTAGTGGCTCGTTCGGTGGCAGAGGGAAGCGACGACTTTTTTCGTCCACGGCTCGAGTCTTCTTTCTCGTCCTCGTCCTCGTCAGAGTCTTCGCCGTCGCTGGAGGCGATCATACTGTCGATGGACTCGGCATCAGACTCCTCAGCTTCGCTGTCGTCTTCACCCTCGTCCAGCGGTCGGTTCAATTCGTCCTCTTCTTCCTTCTTGGCACGCTTGATGCGCTCGACATCCACGGCCAAACCCAGACCGTCTTCCTCGGCGTCACTATCAGCGTCATCCCAGACACGCTTGCGGTCAAGAGTCAGAGGAACATTGCGACGCAGACGCTCCTCTCTCAATTTGGGGTTCTTGGCCTCTTCCTTCTTGAAACCGTAGCGCTCATCTCGCCGCGCGGCATCTTTAGCTCTCTTGCGCTTGATGTGCATCAACTTGCGTCGCTGCTTATTTCCAGTCTTGAAATCCATGGCCGCATCAGGCGGCGGCCCGCTTCGACCTTTCATTCCCATGGTGAATGTAGTTGAGGGTAGTGTTGTACTGGACTGTTCGACAGTTCTTGTCGCAAAGAAATAAATTATCACGGAGAATTGTTGATCCGGGCTGGCGCTCCGACAACCACGCGATCTTTGATTATTGATCGCCGTTGCAGATAGGGAAAATTATAGGGACGAGACATAAGGACCAGCGTTGTCCATTCTCCGGATTTTCGATTGACCCCTTTTTTGCCGATTGCCCTGTGGTGAAACAGAGGGCCTGTGTGGGTGGATGACTCAATTGCTACCGCGCATTTTCCCCCGCTCTTTTCTTCCCCCTCCATCGATTCTTGCTAGGACTTTCACCTGTTCGCCCGCGCTCCAGAAGCAGAACCGCAATCCCAAGATGGCCACCGTCAAAACCAAGACCGGCCAGGAGGTCGACCGCCTCGTGCTGGACTCCATGCTCCGCCGCCGCATGTTCTACACCCCCTCCTTCGAGATCTACGGTGGTGTCTCTGGTCTTTATGACTATGGCCCTCCCGGTACTGCTTTGATCGCCAATCTGACCGACACATGGCGCAAGCACTTCGTGCTCGAGGAGGATATGCTTGAGGTCGACTGCAGCATGCTCACTCCCCACGACATTCTCAAGACTTCCGGGCACGTGGACAAGTTCGCCGATTGGATGTGCAAAGACCCCAAGACTGGCGAAATCTTCCGTGCCGACCACTTGGTTGAGGAGGTGCTCGAGTCCCGCTTGAAGGGTGACAAGGAAGCTCGTGGACAAAAGGTTGAGGTTGACGCCGAGAAGGAGGCTAAGAAGAAGAAGAAGTCCAAGGGCGAGACTAAGGCTGTCAAGCTTGACGATGCGCTCGTGAAGGAGTACGAAGAGTGCCTCGCCCAGATCGACAACTTCGACGGCCCCGATCTCGAGAAGATCATCATCAAGTATGACATTCGCAACCCCGCCACCGGCGGTGCCGTGCAGCCCCCCGTCGCTTTCAACCTCATGTTCCAGACCTCCATTGGTCCCAGCAGCAATATGCCCGGCTACCTTCGCCCCGAGACTGCCCAGGGTCAATTCTTGAACTTCCAAAAGCTGCTCGAGTTCAACCAGCAGGGCATGCCCTTCGCCTCTGCCTCCATTGGCAAGTCTTTCCGTAACGAGATTTCTCCTCGCGCCGGTCTTCTGCGTGTCCGTGAGTTCCTCATGGCCGAAATTGAGCACTACGTCGATCCTGAGGGTGGCAAGAAGCACCCTCGCTTCGCCGAGGTCAAGGACATTGAGATGTCCCTGCTTGACCGCAACGTCCAGCTGTCTGGTAGCACCCAGACCACCAAGATGACCATCGGCAAGGCTGTTGAAACTGGACTCGTCGACAACGAGACTCTGGGTTACTTCCTCGCCCGTATCCAGCTCTTCCTGATCAAGATCGGTGTTGACTTCACCAAGCTCCGGTTCCGTCAGCACATGGCCAACGAGATGGCTCACTATGCCCAGGACTGCTGGGATGCGGAGCTGCACACCAGCTACGGCTGGATTGAGTGTGTCGGCTGCGCTGACCGCAGTGCTTACGATTTGACCGTGCACAAGAACAAGACCGGTGCCCCTCTCGTTGTTCGCGAGACTCGCGCTGAGCCTCTGCGCATTGAGGAGTGGCAAATCGACCTCGAGAAGAAGAAGTTCGGTCCCCGCTTCAAGAAGGACGCCAAGACCGTCGAGACTGCTATCGATGCTCTCTCCCAGGAGCTTCGCGAGAAGCTTTCCCTTGACCTGAACAACAACGGCAAGATCGAGATCGATGTTGAGGGTGTTGGCTCCGGTAAGGTTGAGCTGGACAAGGAACTGATCAACATTGAGAAGCGCACTCGTGTTGAGAATGTTCGCGAATACACTCCCAACGTCATTGAGCCATCCTTCGGTATCGGCCGTATTTTGTACAGCATGATTGAGCACGTCTACTGGTCTCGTGACGGTGACGAGGCTCGTGGTGTAAGTTGGTCTTGTCTCATTCTAATGAACGCTTTGCTAATTTCATATCCTTTAGGTCCTTTCTTTCCCCCCGGCTGTCGCTCCTACAAAGGTTCTCCTGGTTCCCCTCTCTACCAACCCTGCCTTCAAGCCTCTGGTTCAGACTCTGTCTTCCAAGCTGCGCAAGCTTGGTATCTCCAGTCGTGTGGACGACTCCTCCGCCAGTATCGGAAAGCGCTATGCCCGTAACGACGAACTTGGTACTCCCTTCGGTATCACTGTCGACTTCCAGTCCGTCAAGGACAACACTATCACTCTGCGTGACCGTGACTCGACCAAGCAGGTCCGTGCCAGTGAGGACGAGATCATGGCCGCTCTTAAGTCGCTCACCGACGGCGACGAGACCTGGGCGGATATCATCAAGCGCCTGCCGGAGTTCACTGGCCAGGAGGTTGAGTAGATCAATTAGAAGATACTGCATCTTACAAAAAATATACACCATTTCATTTCACGCAGACATATGCATATGTAGTGTTTCTATCCATCTTTTTTATTCATTCAAACAGGATCAGATTTAAGTAAAATAAAAAGACGGGAGTCCCGATTCGGCCAACCGCGCCAAGAATCCGGGGCAACCTCGTCATCATCCATCTGTCCACTCCTCCTTCATCAGAGCTCTGATCGTCAACATGGCGCCCACTGTACACTCCGCCAAAATCACTCTCTCGTGTCCGCTCTTCGCGGCCGACTTTGACCCACGAGATAATGGCCGCCTGTTGGTAGGCGGCGGCGGCGGCGAGGGCCGCAGTGGAGTGGGAAACAAGATCGTGAGTGCGCAGCTTTGTTTACGGGAGCTTTACTGATCGCGTGTTAGTCGCTTCTCGATACCTCACGCCGAGACGAAATTACAGAAGCTGTGGAAATGAACTTATCGCGCGACGAGGACTCGGTCACGTCACTCGCTGTCGCGCCTCAAATTGCCGATGAAGCGCATTCGTTGGTGGTCTTAGCTGGTATCAATAGCTCTGTTACGGAGCAAAAGAAAAACAACAATCAGCATATGCGCGCATTCCGGTTCGAAGCGCCGCAAAGGGTTCAGGCCACCGCGACGGACACGCCAGAATCCGACAAGGATGCAAAGAAGGACCAAAAAGATGAAGTGATCCCTGGGAAAGCTACACCATTGTCGAAAGAGTCACTTTTTCGCTCGAAGACTGGCCAGTCGGGAGATACCTACCAACGCGTGTTCAGATTGTCGCCTTGGAGGAAGCAGGCTGATGTTTCGGAGAAAAGCACGCAAGATACCAGAGTCGGAGCCATCGCTACTGGACTCGCCCCTTCTGGTGAGATTGTTGTTTTTCGCGCAACAGAATCACCCAGTGAGTCGGACGTGATCGGCCGTATCCAACTCGGTGCCAATGAGGAAGCGGACGATATTGATTTCGTGGATCTGGAGTACGACACGGATGAAAACAAAGAACCTTCAGGGCGATTCCGCATGGCTTATACCAATGGAGTGGATGTGATGGCCGGTGACATCTTGTCTACCACACGCTCCAATGCTGCTCCCGAGCTATTCAACGTCTTCACCATTCCTTTGCCCAGTAGCGGTGCTCGCGCGGTCCGTCCCAAGTTCCGTTCCCTGCGTTTCTTGTCGCCTACGACTATCTTGATGCTTCAGAATGCTCCTGATCGCGGGGGATGCGAACTCGTCCTTCTACAAATTCCCACAAAACAGGGTGGCGAGGCAATGGTCTTGCGTCGGCGCAAGCTCCCTCGGGGTGTGAAGATTGGTCTTGGCCTTGATGTGTGTCCACTCGGTACAAATGAAGTCGGCCAACAACAAACCATCATCGCCGTTAGCGGTAGTGACCATTCCATCTCCCTCTTCACAATCGAGTATGGGCCCAAGAAGGGCTACGGCAAGCTCCTGCCCTACACAACCCTCCGTGATGTGCACCCCTTCTCCATGACGAAGCTCTGCTTCTCAACCTTTGTCGCTCCCGCCCACCCCATCACTCCGGAAGTCGGCCCACAAAATGTCAAGCTTGCCTCCGTCAGCATGGGAAATACTGTTGTCGTGCACACACTGCCTCTCCAGCCCTTCCCACCTTCTTCCCGTACTGCACGCTACGTGCTTACCCTTCCTGGCCCCGCCGAGTTCTGGGAAGGTCTACTTTTCAGCCTCGCCTTGCTCGTATCTTTCCTCGTCATCTGCGTTGCTCTGCTTTCCTTCGCTGAGATCCGCGGTGCCACTCCTCCATACCTAGGCGCTGCAAACTATCTCCCAAGTACATGGCGCGAGAGTTGGGCCGTCGACTACAAAGCACCGCCAAATGGCAAGGGCTCTTACTTCGATACTCTATTTGCACCCAAGTCCACCGAGACTGTCATTCATGTCACTCCTGATGAACTACACTCTCTAAAGGACATCCTCGACCGCGTCCACAGCGCCGGCGCCGCACCGGACGATCTCGAGACCATCACACCGCACGCTGTGTCCGTGATTGTACGTTGCAACAAGCCCGGTATGGACGTAGAGGAAAGCGTGATCATTGAAACCTCTGCCTTGCATGAAGCCCACGATGCCTCGGAAAAACACCGTCTCCAAGCCTGGCAGGAGATGAACGCCGCCAATCAGGAATCCTGGAAACGCCGTCTTGAAGCTGCAGGCCGCTGGACTGTCAGTGAGGGTGAATCGGTGCTGAAGGGTGTCTTGTTTAGCGAGGCATGCGGGCATCTGAAGGAGTGGGTAGCTCACGAGTTGTAAGAATGTGATGTATGAATCTACTATACATATTCGATGATAGACGATCCAAGCAATGTGTTATTGATATGACAGTGAAACCTCCTTAAGTGAGAGTAAGAAAAGACAGAGTTGTAAGAATAGATAAAAAAGAGCGATACTCGTCACGTAGAGTCAAGATGAAGAGATATCCTCACCTAATCGTGGTGAATGCTTCCCAAATAGGAAATCCAAATGGCATCTTCCTGCTCTCTCTCTCCCTTATAAAATAACCCCTCACTTGGCTCACTTTCTTCATCTCCTACTCTTTCTCCCTCGCTGAATTTACTTTCTTCATCTTCTTCTCTTTCTTTCCTGGCCGCGCACCCGCCTCCTGACCCCGTCGACACATAGTGAGATCGGTTGTGAGGACGACACTTCCCAACACGACAGTAGGTAGCTCTGGGGGCTTCTGAATGAACACACTCTAGCCCGGCTCAATGATGAAAAATTGTCTCTAGATGAGGCTAAGGCCTGTGATCCTGAAACTTGGAACTGACAGAGCTGGCTCCCCGTTCCACTTGCCTTTTTCCTCATCCATAAGTGCTTTCCCTCTTGATACTCCCCTTCTATTACACCCAATCTATATTCTTTGCAGCTGTGCAAAGAAGTACAGAAGCAAAGCAGACTTGTATTGATAGTTTCAGATTAAGTATATTATTTATTACTCCTCAACACCAACTCTATAATCATTATACGTTTGCCAATTACCTTGGGCAACGCCCATAACAGACCATCGTACAGACTCACTCTTCAACAGTAACATCTTCAACAACGGATTCCGAAATGGCAAACTTGCTCAAAGCCCTCAACCTCGCCCCATACCAATAAAGCAACCAAATGCCCACAATCCCAATAACACTCAAGCCACCAAGTAAGCTTGTGCCCCTCGCGACCCCGAGATTTCCAAACAACGGATGCGCAAATAGAACACTGCCACACGCAAGCGCACTCCTAAAGAAATCATTCGCGGCGAACAAACTCGCCGCATACTGCGGGTAACTGAGCGGGATATACACAAACAAGCACTGCATGACGATAAACACGGTGGCACCATAGATGGTAATTCCAATCGTCGGGACAATCCAATGAATGGACGCCCTAGCCGTCCACGCAAAGAGGAAGAGACCGATAGTCGGGCCGACGGCAGCCACGAGCGCGGGAGTGAGACGGGCCTCCTGCACGGGCATTCCGTATTTCTTGATGCGGGGGTTCATCCAGAAATAGATGTATGAGAAATACACGGCTATGCCGAGAAGACAAGCGACAAGAATGCAGAGGAAGACTAGACCGATCTCGCCGAGATTCATGCCGTAATCGACGGGGTAGACGAGGGGGAAGACTTCGAAGAAGGAGTAATAGATGCCGTAGATGATGGCAGTGTAGATCTGCACGAAGAGGACGGCCGGGTCCTTGATGGTGATCTCTAGGGGTTTGAGAAGTGCGTCAACGGTCACGTCGGAGAAGCGCATGTTGCGCTGGTCGATTTCAGACTGAGACATGAATTTGGGATTGGAGTTTAGTTTGCGGAGGCGGGAGGCCCGGCGGAGGAGGATTGTTGCCGTGCTGGTTTCTGGCAGGAAGAGGAACATGAGGATAAGGACTGGGGAGGATGCCCAGATTGATATGAAGAGAGACCAGCGCCAGCCTTTTACAGGGACTGCGAAGCCGCTTAGAAGGGGGCCGAGTGCAGCTAGGAGGATAGTTAGTCATATGTTTGGATGAAGATGGAGATGGAGAGAGATTGGAAAAGATGACTTACGACCACAATAGGCGGCGGAGACCCAAGCCATCAGAGCGTAGGGAAGGGACATGAGACTGTACATATCGCCAATGGAGGCTCCACCTGAGGCGAGACAGGGTGAACCGAAGAAACCCTGAAGGAAACGAAGTACGAGAAGGCCGCCAAAGTTACCGACAAAGGCGGTTGGAATGGAGATGATCACAAACAGGAACATTGTGATAATGTATACTGGGTTTCGGCCGATGATGGGGATCTCGCTCAATGGAGAGAAGATCAAGGGTCCAGTTCCGTATCCGAGGACGTATAGTGAGAGACCGAGCGTAGCAGCGAGAGTGCTGACGCCGAAGTCGTTCATGACTCCTATCGTGGAGGAAGTGTAGATGGCGGACGTGGTGTACACGACAAAAGTGTACAGACAGATGATTGTTGCGATGAGAGCGCGCTTCGTATTCGACCAGTTATGCGGATTCTCGGGGTCATCGGTATAGTACCAGTCGACGAGGATAACGCCGTCTCGAGTGCGTTTGGGGACAATAGGCGTCGACTTGACTTTTTCGATCTCGTGGCGTTCCTCTTCTTCCAGTCGGTCTCTTGTCCAGGAGAAAGAGTGCTGGGTCGACGCTCGACTAAGAGCTTCGCCAGGGTCGCCGCGAGGACTGTCGGAATTTCCTGCAATTCCAGGACTTTCTGATTCGGGCTTTTCCGTTTGCGAGGAGCCTTTTCGTAACGGATCCGACTGGTGCATCACCTCGATCCAGGTCTCTGGTAGTTGGAAGTCGGGCTTCTCTTCGGGATACTGGAAGTACTTGTTCTTCGTGACATATCGAACCAACTGCCCGAATGGGGCATCTCGAATGACGGCCTGCATTCTGGGAAGGGGGAAGTTCAATATTCTCTGAGGATACTAATTCATCTGGACACGCAGGTAGGGGGGACTATATAGGCAAATACGAAAAGCATATGGACTTAGGTGATAAAAAGCAGATTCGACACCTCTAAAATCCGATCATTAGAAATCAGATAGCGCCAAGTCCGCCTAAAAAACGCTACCAGGGCTACAGAGACGAAGATACACTTCGACAGGGTTCCAATGCGGTCAATGGTGGACTTGGTTATTATTCATCACCTTTAGAAATCATGGTAGTGGATCTCTTCCCATGGTCAAAGCTTGTAGGGTATGGAGATCGTCGGTAGGGCACGCCATAGAAGCCCGTGGGAATTGGCCCGAACCCGAGATTGATGAGAAAACAAAAAAAAATCAATTACGCGAATGGATAGCGCCATCTCTGCTATGGGGCCAAACTTTTGCAGGATGAGCGCCAGAGCCCAAAAGTGGCTTATTCGCTGACATATCCATTTCCATGGAAGAGTTATGATTCATCGATCGGCGACAGGACTTTATCCCCGCCTCAGATCTCAAATACCTCCGAGCTCTTTATCACCGTATCAGCCTGTTATTTGTTTAAGCTGTCTACCCAGTCGAGTCAGTTTACGAGTATGTAGGGATGCATAGCCCCTGCCAGTCAGACCTATAGCTCTCGTAAGCGTCACGATGAGTCCATCGCTTATTCAGGCGCTGGACTCCATCTAAATCGAAGCTAATTGACTTGTCCAATTGCGCCAGATTTGGCAATAATCGTCGGCAGGGATGCTTCCGAGCTGAGCAAGTAGCAGATCACACATTCTAGAATCCCCGACACGCTAGAAAGGAGCAAGATGAAACAGATGAAATCTGGACATAGCTATTCCAGCAGACTTGTCAACTTGTCAACTTTGTCAACGCTGATAATTTAAAGTTACGGAGATGACTAACCCCCGAATCACAAGACGATAACGTCATGAACCACTGTGCCAAATGAGACTTGAATAACTATCACCAGCTGCAAGCTTCCTCGATTGATTAAATACTTACAAACGCCACTATTTATTCCATATTCGCAGAATGAGCTCAAATCACAAAATACCAGATCCCGAAGTACGTTTCCCCATCTCCTTGAACTAGTGAACCTCAGATCCTAACGCTATCAGCCATTGTCGCAAAGTGAAGAACGTCACTTCAGCAAGTACGGGAAACTGCCACGAGCTGGCCTCCGAAGCCAACAATCCAAGGTATGCATCCATCCTGGAATCATCCCTCGGTTAATAGAAGATAATCTATACTAACATGACCCTTTTTTTCACAAAAATAAAGGAACGAACGTACTTCGACTCAGGCGACTTCGCCCTCTCGGCCGCTGATCGAGAAACAGACAATGGCGCCGTTAATACCGGTCGAGCCCATCCTCAACGAGATAGCATCTCGCATCCCTATGCGCCCATCCCGGCAGCTAGTAATGTGAACAAAGATGCCAATGAGGATCCGTATAGGAAGAGTGCTAGTCCTGAGCGAAGCCCGCTGCTTCAGCAGACGGATGTGAATCATAAAAAGGATGCAGGCGAGAGGGATGGGTTTTTCTCGCATCAGGGTGACGATGAGGGATGGAAATAACTTTGGATTGAGTGGGTGTATCTGGGTGTTCAAAGTGGAAAATATATGGGGTACAGCGGGTTGTCAATACTAGGATCGGCGTTCGATTTATAGGTTCTGGAAAACGGTGGATCTTTTGTATTTGAGATTGAAATTGTGAATAGTTCGGTGAGACTTGATAGTGGGATAAGAATCGGAAGTGATATAACGAGATTGTCCTTGTTACAGCACCGTTGAGCAGGATTTGTCAGAGGTGATTACTTCGGTAGGTCACAAACACATTCTACTCGGTGTGTCACGTAAGGAGAAGTGGAAGGCTAGAATGACACAATTGGACTATACTCTCAGGAACCCTTGTAGACGGTAGTGAGGCTACCATCTGAGCATAATTCGAAAACAGGTCGAGATCGAATAGACTCGACAACCCAGGCATGAGATATCGATCATGTTGATCATGAAGCAACTGAGAACAGTGTGCTGTCAAATGGGCCGATAACAAAAAAAAAAAAAAAGAAGAAAATTAGTCTTGCATGAAACATCTACTGTTCAAAGCTATATAGCCTTTACATTACTGTTCAAATGCAGTTCCAATAAGAAGCTCAATTTAGCTAACTTTGCTTTTAGTACCGACATAGATAAAAAGCCGGATCATCACGTCATGGGGGCATTGGGATCGGAAAAAGGTCAAGGTGAAGGTATGAGATGATCTTTTGTGCAGAGGGGATTATCATGGACGCGAAAATAGAGCAACAAAAACGCCGAATTAAACCCACACCCAGGTTCTGTATGTGGAATAGAAACAGAGACAGAAAGCAAGTGCAACGTGTTCAAGGGGAAGGTGGGGGGGGGGGATGGCCCATGCAGGTTCGTTAAGAAATAGAGGGGAAAAAGAACAAAGACAGCACTGTTCTAACCGGAGGCGCGTAAATTGGTCCCATATGTGCGCAGCAAAGCTTCTCAAATTCCCAATGTGAAGAGGGTAATGAGTCTGGAAAGATGATGGAAATTACTGGCCGTTAGCCTTCTTCCACCGCAGTAATTCTGCGAGGCTAGCGAGACTGCAGCCCATCTGGAGGAATTCGTGGGCGAGGAGTTCGTCGGCGGTGGCTCGGCTGCGGACATCCACGCAGAGACATACGCTCAGGAAGGCCTTGAGTTCCTTGCTCAGCTTCTCGGGTTTCTTCAGGCGCGGGGTTCCGTTTGTCGCGATGAGGTACAGCGCCTTCAGGGGCTCTTCATTCAGATACGGCGGCTCGGATTCAATCATCTCAATGGCCATGATACCCAGCGACCAGCAGTCGACTTTGGGCCCGTACTCCTTCTGCTTGACCACCTCGGGGGCCATCCAATAAGGAGTGCCGACCATAGTGGCACGCTTGTTCTTCGACTCGGTGAGCTTGGCACAGAACCCGAAATCAGCTAGAGCTGGTTAGTGATTGTTTTCGCAGCGATGAAATCCCGACTTACTGATCTTGACGTGGCCGACACGATCGAGCAAAACGTTGTCACTCTTGATATCACGGTGAATGATGTTTTGGCTGTGCAGGTGGGCCAGCCCCTTGCAAGTCTGTAGACTTTGTGTGAGTATGTGCATGATGGCTGAGAGGAAGGATTACAAACCTCGTGGCAGATTGTCGCAATCTGATTCTCTGAAATCACCGGGTTGTTATCAATGACATCGGTCAAGGCACCACCCTCCATGAACTCCATGACAACCCAGAGCTCATTGCTTGACTCCTGCAAGAATGAGTCGAGGAAGTTGACAATGTTGGCGTGCTGGCTGTCCTTCATGACGATGATCTCGTTGACAATCAACTCCTTGCGAGGCTGGCTACGCAAGTCCATCTGTTTGATGGCTACTTGGCAGCGAGGGCCATATTGGCGGTAAAGCTCACGAGCAACGCCCGATGTGGCCTGTTCCTTGACACGCGCCACGTACACCGATCCGGAGGCACCCTGACCAATCTTGCGTTGCTTGCTGTAGGACTCGTTGGGGTTGTCTTTGGATACGACTGACCGCAGGCGATCCATGACTTCGTTCTCAGTCATCCCTGACATGCGCACCTCCTTCTTGTGCGGCTGATCGGGCTTCTTTGTTAGGGCAGCTTCAGCCTGACGGACACCATCAGGAACACCCTGCTTAGTTCCATTCTGTTTATTGGCAATGTTGAGAGGCTTCACAGCCTGGACAGGAGCGGGCAAGCGGGTAGGAGGAGGTCCTTGAGCCTGTTGGGTCTTGGATACATTGTTTGGTTGACGGGGAGTCTGAGCACGAGGATCGTGGGGAGGATACGCGGAACTGGGCGAGTCTGAGGTCTGCGATTGAGAGCCGGGCACTCGGGATTGACTTTGTCCATAGGGGCTTTGCGCAGGGGGAGCCGGAGCTGGACGCTGCGCGGTAAGCTGGCGAGGATCTTGACCTTGGCTGCGCGCTCCAGATCCAGGGGCTTGCGGTGCTGGACGACTTGGCTGGTAACGGCTGTTTGAGGTAGAATCTGAGCCCCCGTAGCCACCAATCTCTTGCTTGGCCAAGGGTTGTCGGGTCTTGGGCAAGGACGCATTGTATGCTTCGTCGTCCTTCCGGCGCTCTTCCTCAACACGGCGACGTTCCTGCTCAGCCATTCGCTTCATCTCTTCCAACTGGCGCATCTTTTCAGCAGCCGTGGCATCATTGCTTGACTGGCCGGGGGAGGAGTTGGTAGAGCGCATTGAACCCTCTGCGCTGTCCAGACGCTGTGTAGGCCCAGGCGGGGGAGGGCGGGGAGGAGCAATGGAGTTGCCTACAGTGTTGCTACCGAGTGGCTTCGCTTGTCCATTAGCCGCACCACCCATGCCGGCGTAATACTGGGGGTTCTGCTCCCGCATCTTGATATCGGAGTAGAATTCCAAGACTTCAATGACCGCCTGGGGATTCTTCTTGTAGTCCTCCTTGGTAATGGCGGATGCGGTCAAGAGTTTCTCCCACTCTGGAGGCAAGCCCACGAAAGCGCCCGTCTGGGGATCGAAGCCAACGTGAACCCGATGGCTGAAGTTGGTTGGGTTGCTGACACCACCCATGCCAGGGCAGCGCTCATAGATCTTATCGATCCAATCATAGATCTCGTCATCGGTTCTCACCTCACAGGTAATCGACTTGGTCGCAACGTCACGGGAGATCATGGCGGCCTTGGAGCCTGCGTCCTTGGGATTGGCCAGGCGCACAATTTCAAAAGCCATTTTGGTATCTTCCGAGCGGGACACATTGGTGACGGTTGACAGCGGGAAGGACAGGACGCTCTTGCCCGTCTCGCTCTTCAAGAACTCGATTTTGTAGTCACGCAGAATAAGATATCGCTGGCCCCAGGTTGCCAGAAACTTGTCTTCCTTGCAGCGCACGGGTCCTTCTTTGACGATACCGACTCCACCCTGTCCACCAGTCTGGCTCCGGGCCAACGATGGAGAACTAGTGTTGGGGAAAAGCGAGAGGTTGCCGCCGGGGACGGGGCCTGGGGTACTGGGCGATTGCAAAGACATTTGGCCGAACGAGGTGGCCAGGTTGGGATTGTTGGTGGGAATGGTCAACTGGGGCCGATCCGTAGGGGGGCGGGGAGCCGGCCGCGTATCCATAAACTGATCAGGCGTGTACATCGTACTGCGGAGTGTTAATGGACATCGTTCTCGGGGCGATCTCGTCGTGTCCAAAAAGTCACTCACTTTCCGTACTGGGACATCTTTCCAGGAACTTCAGGACGCAAAGGAAGTGAAAGCGCGCCGAGACCTCCTGAGGCCCCTTGAAGCTAGCGGCTCTGAAGAGAAAACAGGGTCAGCTCTCACGTTCAGGGGAGCGCCCAGGTCAATTCGAGGGGGGGGGGAGACGTGCAGCGACCCCAGGGGCGGTCAAGAAAGGGACTAAGTGGGGGATTCTGAGAATGACGGACTTACGGAAATCAGAGAGCGGACCTCGCACGGCGAGGATTGCTCGAACCGAAAAGCAAAGAGTTGGGCCGAAAATTGGATATGGTGGGGGAAGAAAGGAAGATAAAGGGGGGGCGGAAGAGAAGGGGAAGATCTCAGGAGACCATCACCACCCAGACTCTCACAGACACGACGATAAAGGTGAACTAAGGGGGCCAAAATAGAGCTAGTCTCAAGGCTCGACCTGGTTCAATCTACAGAAAACACGACTCTACCAATCATGGTGGAAAGTGCGGAGTCTGGATCCACGGTCCGTTCTGGAAGACCCGCGTGGTGTAGACCTTCGATCACGTAGTAAGTTTAAGGTACCATTTTAGACCGGGGAATGTCTATGGTTTTCCCTTCTCCATTCCCTTTAGATGCCCGCCCCTCACACCAAGTACCTAGGTCGAATTAAGCACATCCCTGGCCAGAGTGGCTTATTGAGTATTGTATTCTCGGGGTAACTTCATGCGCTTACCAGACTTGATATTCAAGGTTTCCTTTTACGCCAGCGGACCCCGATTTGGCAGACTGCGTTCTAACATTCTCGACATGTTCAAATCGCCTGTCACAGTTTTGCAAAACTTGCCCTCAGTCAAACCCAATTACCAGTCCCATTCTCAGTGCATCTTAGAATCCTATATCTTTCTCGTCCAGTTGCGCAAATTCTTCTTCCATTATTAACGTGACAAACAACATCTCGGTATCCACTTCTCCAAATTACCCATCCCTTCACCTTCAACAGCGAACCCATACTATGGCAACGTAACTACACTTCATCCTGTCCAGATCCAATTCCTCAGGACTTAAGGGTTGTCTTCATAATGCCGAAGTCGCACAAGCTCCAACATTTGCGCTATTGCCTTGGAGCAGCCGTGATTATATTTGCTGGGGTTGCATCGAGGACAGACGGCGTCCCGTCTATTGACGAGAAACTCGAGTTTATCAAGCTACGCCGTTGTTTTACTATTCTATAGGGGCTCCACCTGTTGCGCCACAGGGTGGAAATTGTTTATTTCCATCATGGCCTCACTAGAAACGCGAAGCCCTGGAGTCCCAGCGCTCACTGAGTAGTCACTGAACAACCGCTTGGCATCTAAAAGCACCCGTTTTAAGCCTGGACCAAAGCCTTTTCACAAAATCGAAAATTATCATCTGACAGCCTCACACCACAAAAAATGTATTCATGTATAGTCTGCTCTTGTCCTCCAGGGTATCATACATTATGTTTGTTATATTACTCGCCAAACGGATGATTGAATTTTAGCAGCCCGTTCAGACCTCCGACCCATCCTTCGTGCGCTTCTTCGCCACTACTTCTCCGCATAACGCTAGGCACGCCACCCTGCCACTCGTTCCGTCCATGCCTCATCTCTTCATTCCACACTCGAACCTCCATACCGACAGCCATACCTTGACCTAGATTGACTCCATCGAGACTCACTTCCAATTCTCGTCCGCGATTCTTCTCGCTCAGTCGAAGTGTGATGGGTGTGCTGGAGGGTAGAACGAGGGGTCGGAAACTGAGACTGCGCGCACAGATGGGAGTCAACAAGATTGACGGAACCAAAGGATGCACGATACTGCCGCCACTACTTAGGCTGTAGGCCGTACTCCCCGTAGGGGTGGATATGATAATTCCGTCGACCACGGCCTCGGTCAGGAAGCGGCCGCCCACCCAAATATCCACGACTGCCAGATGAGGTTCTTTACCGCGATGGATGAGCAATTCGTTCATTACGTATACCCCCTCGCCATGGTCGGTTTTGCCCCGAATTGGAGTCGTCTCACGGCCGTCTCCTGTGAATAGCCCAACCTTGAGTCGGTTGCGCATCAAAATGGGAGCTCCGCGAGTCGAGCCCATGGACTTGCCCCGAACAGAAGACCATCCAGTCGGCCCTAGCTGTGCATTTGCATCTTGTGTATCCTGATTCTCGGGTATACTGGTCGTTTCCAGCAAGGAAGTTCGGTCTCCAGCTCCAGCCCCCGACATGTAGACTTCTCGGAATGCCCGCTTAAACTCGGAGAATTTCCATTCACTCAGGAAGCCCAGGGTACCCATGCTGAACGACAGCACAGGGGGCACATTGGAGCATGTCGCAAATAGCGAGCTCGCGTGCAGAATCGTGCCATCTCCACCTAATGTAACGGTGAGGTCAATCTTGTCGTGATACGCCGTTGGCGTGTCCTCCAAGGATGCAGTATAAACTGGGTATGAAAGCGCCGAGTGGACTTCCGCGGCGGTTTTTGGTTCGAGTACGACGGCGACAGAAGGGTACGTGGATGTAATGTGACTGGATGCCTGATGTCAGTCATGCGCTAGCACCAGCTTCTAGTAGAGACCATACTTAGCGAACTCAATGAGCGAGTCAGTCACTGCTGGGGCGCAGTCCTTGCGCACCAGTAGAACGTTTCGAGGCGGCGCAGGCCACTGTAATGATAATAGCTCACCCTGGGACTCTATAACAGAATGTCAGCGTCGAATTGGCCTTCATGCACAAGCACTGTACCTTGGTATTTGGGGATCAGCCGCTGAGATAGCCCAGCGACATCACGGATCTCGTGACGTGGAGCAGATGAGGAAAAGCAGCGCAAGAAAGGACCAGGGAACCTGCGAGTAATGTACAGCATGCTTGATTAAGCGAGACGACAGTCCTAAAGTTGTCAAATCCGCCCATCGGGATTAAAGAAGATGGAGCTCGGCCAGACTTGACGAACTCCGCCGATTCTAGCCCCACCGCCTCGACAGCTCTGACGTTATTGGGTTTGGACCTGTCCACGAGACCGTTGACTTAACTTTCCCAGCTTTGCATTTTGCTTTGTCCCCTTGCACTGTCTCCTTATCATTTTTATTCTTTCTTTTGACCCCCACACATCCGAAACTCACCCTCCTTTCAGCGCAGGGCTGCAACCGAGGCCACAGTGTCGATCCCGCATCCGCCGTCTCCCGACTCTGTGACTCTTGGTGGGCTGTTACTGCTCCCCAGGTGCGCTGGTCCCCCAATCCAGCTCAATCAAGACATTCCTTGTTAGAAGTGAAGCACGCGACCATGGATTCAACCGAATCTCGCCTGCGTAGGCCTTCGAATGATGAGACTAGCGAGCTTTTGAAGCATTCGAGTAAACCTCCCGCCGAGCCAGGACTCAAACATGGCATTACCATGCAGGTACTCCGATCACTTCTGCTTGCCGCTTGGTTCAACGGATGCTGTATCGTCGTCTTCGTGACCCAACTGATCGGCTCCCCGCTATACTTGATCAACAAGAATTTCTTCTACTCTTATATGGCCTATACAAAACAGTGCTTCGGATTGATGATAACAGCCCTCACCCAATGGGGTGCTCCGACTCTGTGTCGAGTCAGCGGCGACGAGAGTGTACGAGGCCAGCTCCATCTGTCGGAGGATGGACTGCTACAGACCACTTTTCCAGAACGTATAGTCGTGATCGCAAATCACCAGGTCTACACCGACTGGATCTATCTGTGGTGGATCGCATATACCAATGTTATGCACGGTCGTATTTACATTATTTTGAAGGAGTCGCTCAAATACATCCCGGTCATTGGCCAGGGCATGATGTTCTACGGGTTTATCTTCATGGCCCGGAAATGGCAGTCGGACAAGCCTCGGCTCCAATATCGTCTAGAGAAGCTCAAAGGCCAACACAGTGGCTCACATTCTGGCAAGCCACAATATGATCCAATGTGGCTGCTGATCTTTCCGGAGGGCACCAATCTCTCAATGAACACCAAACGCAAGAGCGATGCATTCGGCGCAAAGCAACACCTTGCTTCCTTCAAGCACATGATCCTTCCTCGATCGACCGGGTTATTCTTCTGTCTACAACAATTGCGAGGGACCGTAGACTGGGTCTACGACTCAACTATTGCTTATGAAGGCCCTCCGTAAGTTGAACCCCGGCTCATAGCTCGCTTTCCACTAATCTTCCTCTAGGAAGGGAAGCTATCCTGACAAATACTTCACTCTCCGTTCGACCTACGGACAGGGACGTCCCCCAACCTCGGTCAACATGCACTGGAGACGCTTCGCTATTTCAGATATTCCTCTCGACGACCAAAAGGAGTTCGAGGCCTGGTTGATCGCCCGATGGGCGGAAAAAGACCAGCTCATGGACCATTATTTTGAAACCGGCAGATTTCCCTCCGAACTGGCTGGTTCTATTGAAGCCAAATCAGCTACTCCGGAACAAAAACTCGCGATATCAGCTGGCTATATCGAGTCTAATGTGAGATTGCACCACTGGGCAGAGCTTGGCAAAATCTTCATGGTTCTGGCTGGACTCGGGTGTCTGTGTCGGTTTATGAACAGCTGGTTCGGTTGATGGACACGACACGTAAATAATTTGGGGGTTTGGCAGCATAACGAGAGACGAAGATACCTAGAAGCATGTGCAATTATTAAAAATATCATTATTCCCTTTGTGAATTGAATATGAGGTTCCCAGGTACTGTTCGAGAATTGTAAAGCTAGTGTGGCGCACCGTGGCGGTGCTCTCCAGCCACTGCCTTCACCAATTCTCAACTGAACCAGTACCGCGACTGCGACACCTCCGAATCACTTGCGCGTCTACGGTGCGACACAGGGGATTTCCAGCTTCGGATATCAGTGCAAGACACATACCCTTCAATACCATTGCTGGGCCTCGCTTGATCATGAGTTGAGAGCCCTTCACGATTCTTTCATCCAGTCGCATCCCGGTGACCCTCTTCATCCTCGCTCACTCCCGGCGCAAGTCGCAATCATGGCGTCCCTCGAAAATGGCCACGCCAATGGCTTGAATGGAGACGCACTGCCTCCAACAGCCTCAATGGCTTCTTTTCGTTTCTCCGACATCCCTGACGCCATTGATATTCCCGCCTCCAGCTTCGACAGCGAAGTCGAAGTCAGCCTCCTCGACCTCCCCGAAGATCCGACCGAGCTTTGCACACTGTTGGAAAATGAGAGAGCTGCCAAGAATTTCTGGGTTATCATCGCCTTGGCTTATGCTAAGCGAAAGCAGATCGATCATGCCATTGATATTTTGAACAAGGGCCTGGCCTCCGTGGCCCACGGTGCCACGAAAGAGAAACTTGGTCTTTTGGGCTGGGTCTGCTGGCTATTGATGCTGAAGAGTCGTCAAGCCCCGAGAGTTGCGCCTGAAGGTGAACTTTACTCAGAAGCAAAGACTAAGGATCACTACCTGCAGCTCGCGACCTCGACCTTGAACGAGGCGTCGCGTCTGAACCCGGCATACCCGCCACTGTTCCTGGCGCGTGGTGTCCTCTGTCTTCTTCGCGCCTCTTTATATCCTCCTCGGGCCGCTCGCCCTGGTGCCATTGATACCTCAGAAAGAGCGGAGGCTCTGCGTCAGGCATTGAAGTGCTTCGATGAATCTTCAAAAGCGTTCGGCGGCCGCAATATTATGGCTATTCTAGGCCGTGCTCGTGCACACTACATGCTGGGAAGATATGCGGAGGCTCTTGATGGCTACCAAAAGGTTCTGATGAAGGTGCCTCACCTCACAGACCCCGATCCTCGAATTGGTCTTGGCTGCTGCTTGTGGCAGCTGGGCTTCAAGGACCAGGCCAAGGCTGCGTGGGAGCGATCCCTCGCGCTTGTACGTTCCATTTCCATGTCCTGTCATGAGTTTTGCTAATGAAAATATTCCAACAGAACCCCGAATCTAAGGTCGCCAACATCCTCCTCGCTGTGTATTACCTCTACGATAGCTCCCGTCGGTCCACCACAGATCCTATGTTCGGCTCGCTCTATAAGGTGGCCATGACTCAGTATACACAGAAGGCTTTTAAGCTGGACAAGGAATATCCCATGACCTGCGCCTTGTTCGGTAGCTACTTCCTCTTGCGCAAGCAATACCCTACTGTTGAGACCCTTGCCCGCAAGGCTATCGAACACACAGACGTGATGCCCATTGCTAGTGATGGCTGGTATCTTCTTGGCCGCAAGGCTCATTACGAAGGTGATGTGACAAAAGCCGCAGAGTTCTACAATCGCTCCGATCAAGCTCGTGGTGGTGGTGATAAGGGCTACTTGCCCGCCAAATTCGGCGCTGTGCAGATGCAGGTGACAAACAAGGACTTTGACGGTGCCAAGTTCCGTTTGGAGAAGATTGTTCAGCAGTCTAGGAACCCAGAAGCCATGATCCTGTTGGCAGCGCTGCATGCCGAGGAAATCTTTGCTCTCCAGAAATCGGGTAGCAAGGACGACAAGTCATCCGAGATCAAGCGCGCAATTGGTCTTTTGGAGTCCGTTCGCTCGATGTGGAAGGATGAGAAGCTGAAATTGACACCAGACGAGTCTGTTCTGGTGTATCTCGCACGTCTCTATGAGAGCAGTGCTCCGGATAAAAGCATGCAGTGCCTCACCCAGCTGGAAGAACTTCAAATTGCGGGTATTCCTGAGAGCGCTCATCCGGATATTGATAACGCGGATGATTTGAAGGCTGCTCTTCGTGAAAGCCTACCGCCGCAGCTTCTCAACAACATGGGCTGCTTCCTCTACCAGAATGAGAAGATTGCCCTTGCTCGTGGCATGTTCCAGTCTGCACTCAACGCATGTGTTCAGTCAGAGGAGAGAGAAGACGGATCAGACAATGACGCCCTTGTCACGACCATCAGCTACAATTTGGGACGCACGTATGAAGCAGCAGACATGTGGGATGAAGCTAAAAAAGTCTACGAGGGGCTTCTGGAACGTCACAGCAACTACACCGAGGCCAATGCACGACTTACCTACATTGCTCTGCGCCAAAGCCCCACGGACGAGGGCCCGAAGAAGATGAGCAAGCTGTACGAAACGGATTCGTCCAACTTGGAGGTTCGTGCTTTGTTCGGCTGGTATCTCAGCAAGTCCAAGAAGCGTGTGGTCAACCTTGCCGAGGATCAGGAACAACGCCACTTCAAACATACTCTGCAGTACCACGATAAGCATGACCGTTACGCCTTAACGGGAATGGGCAATGTGCATCTCCTCGCGGCCCGTGACATGCGTCGCGAGACAGAGGCGGAGAAGGAGAAGCGCCGCACTACCTACCGACGGGCCGTTGAATTCTTCGACAAGGCCTTGCAGCTAGACCCTAAGAATGCCTACGCGGCGCAGGGTATTGCTATCGCTCTCGTTGATGACAAGAAGGATCATAGCTCTGCCGTGCAGATTTTCTCCAAGATCCGCGACACGCTCAAAGACGCCAGTGTCTACCTCAATCTGGGCCATGTCTATGCTGAGCTTCGCCAATTCTCTCGGTCTATCGAGCACTACGAGACCGCCCTGGCCAAGGACCGCTCGCGTGATGTTCAGATCCTGGCCTGTCTCGGCCGTGTGTGGTGGCTCAAAGGCAAGCAAGAGATGAACCTGGCTGCAATGAAGACCGCTTTGGATTATGCCCAGCGTGCTCGGGAAGTTTCTCCAACTCAACTTCATCTGCAATTCAACGTCGCTTTTGTGCAGAACCAGATCGCCTCTCTGGCATACAGCCTGCAACCCACGCAAAAGAGCCTTCAAGATGTGCAGGAGGCCGCCGAAGGTCTCAAGGAGGCTATTGAGACCTTCGACCGTATCTCTAAGGAGAAGAACCCTCCTTACCCCAGCCAAGCTCTGGAGCAGCGTGCCAACATGGGTCGCACGATCAGCAAACAGCTGGACCGAGCCATGCAGAGCCAGAAGGAGTACGAGGAGAAGAACGCCGCCAAGCTCCAACAGGCCCGCGAAGCCCGAGAGGCCGCACAGAAGAAGCGTGAGGAGGAGCTTCGCAAGGCACAAGAAGTCGAGATGGAGCGCAAGAGGCGTATCGCCGAAGAGCGCCAGCAAATGCTCGAAGAGACCCAGCGGATTGCTGCTCAACGCGCCGAGGCGGAGCGTGCCCGTGAACAAGCAGAGCTCACAGACGACTCCCAGGGTGACAAGGTCAAGCGCACGAAGAAGAAGCAGGCCTCCAAGCGCAAGAAGAAGGGCGGCGACGACTTTATCGCTGATGATGAGGATCAGGCCGAGCACAGCGCCGAGCCAGAAAGCGATACCGAGACCGCACCCAAGAAGCGCCGTCGTCTTGAGCGGAGGTCTGGCGGTAAGGCTACCGCTCCCAGGGCGTCATCGAACAAATTTAAGAGCAGTGAGCGCGTCGTCGATTCAGATGAGGAAGAAGATGCTCCGACTCCAGGCGAAGAGCAGGATGATCTGTTTGGTGACGAGCCGATGGCGGAGGAAGCTCCCCGTCGACGCGAAAAGGCATCCCGTCGTATTGCGGATGATGACGACGAGGAAGAGGAAGAGGAAGAGGAAGAGCCCAAGGTCGTCGAGGATGGAGAGGATGAAGAAGAACTTTTCGGGGAAAAGGGAGACACGGAGATGCAGGACTGATTGCCACATTACCACACCTTTGATCTCTTACTTATTTTGCGGCGTTGGAATGGCAAACTCGGTGATCTGCAATGAACACTTTGCGCTTCAAACCCTTGTGTAATTAGCCTACAGTTTGAATTGGATATTTAGACCTTGTGCACAGAACAAACGTATGATAAACTCCCGGACAAGTAGAAGTGATGTATAAGCATTTTGGCCAGTTGCCAACGATAACGCGGTTCATGTCCCCGTCGCACAAATCACCCCCCACATCACCCCCCACACCCCATTCGCCATCTAGGTAGGGTACCAAGTTCTACATACACCGTACACGCCTACGGCTCTCAAAACATTCATGAGACCTGACGCCTCAATTATGCAGGTCTTGCATCGAGCTCAATTTAACAAGTAATTTTCCGGGTCGACATGCGAGATACGCTCCAAGCTTAGCCCTGCCGCGGCCGGGAATCGGCGCAAACTAGGTCCCGCGGCGGTGCATTAGTGCATTAGTGCGTTGTACTCGGCTCGGGCTAAATTATGCAGTAGACTTAGGGCTTATCATTCATTGCCTATGAATTCGTACTTGTGATACTGGAGCTTTGGAGTATATATGTTATTGGAGGTACGGTAACTGGTATGACTTGGCGTGTGTATGGGAGGGATTCGTAGTTGAACCAGAGCACGTTGGAGAAGTAGTCATTTTCCGGAAATTAGTCATTCTGTTTCTCAGTCGCATAGACACCCGTCACTGGAGAATAAATCTCTACAATGAGAAACAAGATTCAAACGCTCTAGTGCTCTACGAATAGCCTAGGCTCCCGTGTTCCCTAGTCAAGATCGTCGTCATATCTACCTATCCTGGGCGGAATTGAGAAGAGTCAAGATTGACGCAGGATAGGGAAGCAAGAAAATTCCTTCCACCTTCTAAAGACTAGTCAGTCTCACTGTGTACCCGAAAATGCAAAATATGAGGAATTATCCCTATTCAGAGATTGTTCAAACATCTCTTTCACACCACGAAACGACACCTTCCTTTCCTAGCTCCAATACGATTATGTAGAACTAGCTAATCCGACTCGGAGGGTCCGGTACCTTGGGTTTTATTGGGTTTTCTCTTTGGAGATGAATGTAAGCTGAGGAATGCCGCAGGTGTGACTCATGTTGCATGGAATTGGTGCTGGTAACTTTATCCGTTTTAAGGTTGAAGGGCGGTGGAGATTAACAATGACTTTGGGAGAGTTTATAGTGGCGTTTCCGAGAAGAAAGTTTACGATATAGATAAGATGAGATTAGACTTTGCAATTGAATTGTTCGCATAGACTATATCATATCTTATGTTCTATCTCCGGATTGTTGTCCTATGTTTGACGCGATGGTTAAGTAAATGCATGACATCAGCGCAACCATTTATCGCGGCTCTGCTTTTCGCATCAGTAAGTGATCGTCAATGAAATCCAACGAGTACTTCTCTTTACTCTCAACCTATTATCACCCTAGTCTCTGCTAGAAATGCCGACGGAATCCATCGATATCCGGAACAGGCCCTCAGAGCTCCTCACTCAAGCTCCGAGCTTATGAGCTTGTCTGCATGATTTTCCCTCATTGGGCTATCCGCGTCTTCTTTTTTCTGTGGTGAATACCATGTCATCACCGACGAAGCTTCGTGGTTCGCCGGTGAGTTGCTGCATGCAGCAGCGTAGCCATTGGATGTGCAATCACATCAGATCTTCCTTTTTTGATTCTTTTTTGAGCTGTCACGTCTGGTGAGACGGTGAATTGCGGGAAATATTTAAAAAAAAAATGTGGGTGTCCTGGACGGTCAATTCATTCCTTTGGTGCAGTTCCGTGTTCTCGGTCATATTTCCTCCCACTAGGTGAGTTCCACTGTCATACACGTTGATTTAAGTGCTCAATGCTGACTGTGAAAAGTTTCCCACGAGGCATACCTCACCATATGTTACTCTTATACTTGCGCCGCTCTGTTCGCTGCCACTGCTTTTGCTGGTGCTACCAGCCTCCGCTCAAATGAGGTTGATATGACCGGTGGCACTGGCGCCGGTGTTCTAGCCCTCGGTAACGGGGATGTGACTGGCGTCAAAAACGCTCATCTTTCCGACGATCATGCCGGTGTTGCTACCTTGATTGGAAGTGATAGCCATGTTGTTGGTGTCGAGAATGCTAAGCATGATGAAGTTGGCGAAGACACAGAAAACACCACCCTGAAGGAGGCCGACCAGGCCGAGACCGAGTTCGAGGAAAAGGCACACACGGTCGAGAACGACGACGACTTGATCGACGTCGGAATCCTGGGTAATGACAACGGCTCCAGAAGCTCCAATGGTGGTAGTGGCATCAGTATCAAGCGAGACGAGAACACGCAGGACGACTTCATTGGTCCCATTGATGTTGGCACATCCGGTCCTCGATATCACCAATCTCAAGACCACCTTTGAATCTTCAAGAAAAATGTAGAAGAAAAAGATGGCATTTATCTCAGTCGTCGGCTTTACCGCACAACATTGACATGATTCAGTAACCACCAGGAGGCTTCTGTTTTTTCCCCCACTTTTCTTTATGTTCTTGAAGGACTGGGCTTGGGAAACATCAAATTGACAAGGAAACCATATGTCCTCTGAAGCAACTATGGAACATTATGAAATATATCGACAGGCGTTAGGCTACTGAACTATAAGCGTAGATCACCGTTAGATCGAGCGACTATGGAGGCGCGATCGTGGCAATCAATCGATAGTGTGTAGCCTAGAGGAGGGTCCGGCAAACGTCGGCTACTACGATGAGGCCCACGAGGTCCACGCGTATTACATCTCCATAAATAGGTTCCTTCGATTTGGGAACATTGCCGATACCCGATTTCGTAATAGAAACAGCATTGAGAAAAAGAAATGAGAATAGAAATGGAAATGTCCATGGAAATAGAATTGGAATTGGAACAGGTAGAATTCGTAACACACGTAGATTTGACGCCCTGCAGGCATGGGACCACACCAACAGAGCTCGCTTCTTCTGATTGATTCAATTTCGGAGAGGAAAACTTTGCTGTCTCGGGCAATCGAAGCATCGGGGCATCTCTTAACGAGTGAAGCGACACCGGCCACATATCCCACTCTCGCCATCGCCATTGATTCTCACCTATGTCCAGGCTTTGCTCCTCCCCGTGCCAATTTGAGGCATTGCCGGTGAACTCGTTCGTGAAATTAATTCCTGTAGATCGCGTACCGTGCGAACCCATTCGTTGTGTTTACAATCTCAGGCCCCGTTGTCCGTGCGTCCTGGGACGCGTGCCCTCGTCTCGGACGCAGATTTCTCAGATTTCCTGAGATTTCCCAGATTTCTCAGATCGGAGGGCCCTGTGCTACATTGCAGATGCCGGCGCAGGCGCATTTGCATCTGCATCTGCACGTTCATTTGTGCCTCGGGGAAGAGCATCCCCGTACCTGCATGAGGCGCAGGAATCGTAGAAACTGTAGGAATCGCAGGAAGCGCAGGAAGCGGCCATGTGAATGTTAGGGCTTACGGGGTCCGGGCCTCAGACCCCCCAAACCACGCCATAGGATTGAGATCGATGTCATTGGAAACACGGAGTAACTCAAAACTTCAAACATTCACAGCGAAATTCGGGGCGATTTTTGAGCTCCCTGTGGGCCCCGGGCCCATGACGATAGGAGGGGATGCCCGAGGACAGACTTATGGACCTTCTCAAAAGGTTAGGTTCAGAATTCGATCGTCGAGACGGTGTCTTCACTGGGGGGGTTAAACAGTGGAGCCCGGTACTGGGCGTCACCGAGTGTTCTAGACGAGGGGATCGTCAGGAGAACGGAGTCAACGCCCAGCGCTGTACCAGCACTTACTGTGTGATGTGCACGCCGTATACTCTGTACGAGATGTAAAGTCGGTGATTCGACTGGGGCCCTCCCTTGTTTCGATCAACTCGCCCGGGTCCCACTTAGTCCCCCTCGCGCACACGAGGGAACGGCTGAGCATGACGATGGTCGGCTTGAATCCGTAGGGCTTTGGACTCCTCTTCGGCTGGCATCTCTATCTTACCGTACAGTCGGACTCGACTCGTCTGTTATCAGTAAGCCTCGCCCGAGGCGACATGCTACACGCTATGTCCTATACGCGACATGTTACGAGCTACACGTTGCAAACTACAAACTACAAGCTACAAGCCACAAGCTCAAACGCTCCAGACTCAATCTTCGGACTCCGAGTCTGAGACACGCCTCAATGTTCTCCCCATCGGTGCGTCCCGAGGAGAATTGCACCTGCATCAACAGGGGATGGACAAGGGGGAGAGAGAACAGGCAAGGGCCAGAGGGAAAAAAAAGACCGGCCGCCTCCGATCCGATAAGAGCATAGATCACGTTCGCTTGTCTTCTAGATTAGGAGAGATGGACAGAGATCATCCCCACTGAGAAGATTCGATCGAAGCCCTACAGAGGAGGCACCAAGCACTAAGTTTAGTTACGGGGCCCCCTGGCGAAACTGAGATATTTCGAGACCAAAGCCGTTAGCAGCCGAGGCTGCGCTAGTGGCGCGGGGGAAAGAGCACTCAGACGAATCGTCGGGAATAGGATATAGTGCGGTAGTATTCGACTGCATATTTCACATTCCTCGCTATACCCCTTAGCCCTGAACCCCAACCTCAACCTCGGGATTCCATGGGATCGGATCCATGGAACCTCAGAAAATGGGTTCACCTGTAAGGTACCTGGGCCCCGTACCTAGGCCCGTACAAAATGTATTCACTGTATGGGCTGGTAACGCACGCTGATTGTTACTGAACCGGGTTAAGCGGAACCCCACGTTCAAACACACGTTCAGGCAGGCCCCAGGCCCCCGGTGCATGGTACGCACTAAAACTCGTTGACTCCGTTCCAAATTGGGTATCGAGAACCATGGAACGGGAGAATTGGGCGTATCTGTCAACTTATTTTGATTATTATCCGTATTGATCTATCTCGACGCTCTCAGGGATCGGTAGCATCGAAAATCGATGTAGATAAAGGGGGGAGAGGGTCCAGATCTAGCCTCAGCTAAGCTTAGCTTTTGACAGAAGCCAATTCTGCGTCGGTGGTGCAACGGGAGCTGGAGACACTAGGACAACGGGACATTTGGGGCTTGGACTGGACAATCCATCGCCCCTGAACGGCTCCACCCGTGTATCGCGTCTGGTATCGTAACTCTCGTTTTAGTTATAGGTCGCTTGCTCCCCCATTCTGTCCTCTAACCGTCGCTGTCGCGGTGCATGCTCTCCCTGATTATCATGAAACAGGTGCTGTCGTCCCATCTCACTACTTAACTTGGGGGCAGTTCTTCATCATGCATCCCCAGCCAACTTTCTCGCCTGGCATGACTGGCCAGTGGGAGGAGGACGGGCACAGCGACCCTCCGTCCACCCGTTCTTCGAATGATCCCCCCGACCATATGTCTCATGTTCGGTCGAGGTCCACGGCACACGCGGATAGTCCCAGGCGGTTGTCCGTGTTTAGTGGCCGCTCCCGCAGTAATACGACCACGTCCACCTCGTCTCGTCGTTCGCCCGGTTCCTCCATGACCTCGAGTGATAGCTCCATCCCGTCGCAGGATGAGCGGACTACTTCCGCTCTCGGCATGCGTTCGGAGAAGGATCGCTCACGCTCTCTTCTCGCTCGTGGAAGCCGCATTCTTCGCCGTCAGGGCAGCAAGATCAATATCGTCGCCACGCTGGACGAGGAGGACGAAATTGATCGGGAGGCCCAGCAACCCAAGATGGATAAGTCTGATATGTTTGGCCGTCGTGCCCGGCGCATTGACAATCGTAAGTAGTGGATGATCGAGGTGCATGGCAATTGAGTTTCGAATTTTAAGTTGACTGATCATATGTAGATGAACGCATGAAGAGCCTCATCTCCGACCCATTCGACTTCCACCATTTGACCCATACGAGCCCCTCCCAATTCCAAGGACTGGAATTGACCCGTGAGAACGATCTCGTCACCGAATTTTCTGTCATTCGCGCCTCTCAACGGCCCGAGGCTGTCCTGAAGGGCATCCGTGCCGACGACATCCACTTCCGCAATTTCTCTACTGAAGACTTGGCCGCATATGGCACCGCCACCACAGTTGATGCGCCTGCTCCTCAGAGCCCGCCACGTTCGCCTGCGGCGTCGGGCTCGACCAGTCCCACCAGTTATGCCCGAAGGGAATCTCGCACCTTTGAGAACTTCTCACGCCCGGCTTCGAGATACCCCCGATCATGCCCGACAACGCCCCCGCCCCAAAGCGTCCCGGAAAATGAATCGGAAATTGATGAGCCCGCGCCTCGTGCAATTGACGAGATTTTGGGTTTGTCGTCGGGTCAGATTTACCCTGACTACACGGAGTCCAATCCCTCCGCACGACTGGAATTCGGCCCGGACCTGATTAATCAACAGCCGCGTGCACACTCCATGAGCAGCCACTATAGCCTGGATGATGTACCAGAGGAGGAGGAAGCCACTCGATTGTGGGAAGATAGCCCCGGAGGAAGCACTGATTACACCCACTCCCGTTCCACCTCGCAGATCAGTCCAGGGACGGTTGAGCCTCGCTCATGCAGTGTGCCTCCCAAGGAACCGCTTTCGATTTTTGTGGCCGAGGAACTGTCGCGAAAATTCTCCGAAGCTCTTGGTTCGCCGACTCTCCCTCAAACCCTTCCCGCCTCATCTCCTACTGCTCATGGGGAGATCACTCCCCCAGGCAGGTCGGGCGTTCGCCAATTTTCGTATGGGGATGAACTATACGATTCGTGGGACGCAGATATCGACTACTGCTATGAGCATGCAGCCGAATCCACTTCCGACTTTGATTGGTCACGCACTTCTCTCGAAGAAGCTCAGCATCCCCAAATCGGCGTGGCTTGTAGTGACGAGTCCTTACTCGGAGCTCCCAGGACTCGCCATCTGCAGCCTAGTCCACTGAGCACCTCCACACTTCCCACGCCGGATCTTGATCCTAGTCCAGCACGTTCATCAACACTGCACTCAGCTGCCACTCCTTCTACCACTGAATTCGAGCGGGATTTCATGACCGGGCGCACGGGCGAGTACTTCCAGCCGGTTACTTCTTCAATCATGCCGTCCACCCTGTCCAAGCAGATCAATCAGGAGACTCTGTACGAGGACTACATCACAACTGATGCGCAATCAGACCAACACTTTCCTTTCCATCAGGAAATGATGCCCTCTGACAACCCTGTGTCCCCGCGAAGTAGCTTCTCGCCCATCAGCAAATGTAACTCCCAGGAAAGCTTGATGCTCTCCCGGGCAGCTTCCATCGTCCGCAAACACCGCTCCTCCGTATCCACCACCAGTGTGCCGGAGCTCGTTCACAGTCTTTCTAGCAGCCGCGAGCTGATGCCCACCGATCGTTTGACCGCCAGTGAAACTCTCAGTCGGCCCCCTTCTTCTCACCATCGCCAGACCAAGAGTCTTGAGGCTCATCTGCTGCTCCAGGCGGGTAGCAACAATCTCTCCACCTCCGACCTGAGTCTCTCCTCTTCGACCCATGACCGGGCCAAGTCCATCTCCGAGGTAGAGGTCCACCCTGCCGATTTCCCTCTGCCTTCGGTCCCCTCTAAGAACGCAAACCGCCCGAAGAAGACTCGCAAGTCCTCCTATTCTCTGTTCCCCACAGCCCACTGAGGCTTCTCTGCTCTATCCGCAAAAATATCTTGTTTGCATACTTCTGCCGTCCCGCTCGCTCCCTCGGATAGAGCCATCACGAATCCACGATCTGTTTTCCTATATCTGTCAGCCTTGTTGCATATTTTGTGTTACGTTTTCATTGTTTCTCTTTTTCGATGCATTTCTCGGCGATTTTTTGGGTTTGGTGTCTGGCCCTGGGACAAAAAGCACTGGAAAAGAGGGTTGGGAAGGGATGGATTGGAACATTCGCTATCTATTTCTTTCGTTGTGACCATAGAAAGCCATGGGTGAATCTCGTGGTGCTGAATTTGATTGAGCCATAAGTCAAGATCCTGTTCCTAGTAACATCAAGCTGTATAGCGCATCACGTATAGATCTGGTATCGTACTTTGTATAAAACGGGATCGAGGTGGAGTGCATCCCCGGCGGGTCATATGACCTCCAAGGCTATATCTTATCTCAGCTTCACCTTGAACCACCTCAACTCAAACCCACCATGGCATCCCCTCCGTCCCAAGCGCTGGCCAAGCGATCGGGGGGCGAGCTTATGGCGCCGCCTCCAGCGCCCAAGAGAATCAAACGCCCCGCCACCGTCCTCGATGAAGATGTCTACACATCCGCCCTCTCCCACATCATCGCCCGCGACTTTTTCCCAGGCTTGCTAGAGACTCAGGCCAAGCAGGAATACCTCGACGCTCTCGAATCAAAGGATAAAGAATGGATCACAAGTTCCAAGAAAAGGCTCGCCAGTGTCATGCGCACTCCAACGCCAGGATCCAATGCGCGCCGAAAGACAGACGCTGGGTCTGTCGCTGAGACGCCACAGCATGTGCCCGGTCGAGCAGATCAAACTCCTCATGGTTGGGGAGGAGATACCCCTATGTCTGTTGTTTCGACTGCTACAGATAGAAATGACCTGGAGATCCCTGATGTTTCGAACATGGGACTGCTCGCGTTCCAGGCGAAGTACACCAGCGAAGACAACGAATCATTCAATAAAGTTCTGGACAAGCAAAATACGAAGAAGCGGGAGAAGTACGCCTGGCTATGGAATCAGAATAAGGTTCCGTCTGCGCGACAAATCGCCCATCATCAGCGTGAAGCCAAGCGCATCGCCGCGCAGGGTGGCAACCCCGAGACGGCTCTCATCAGGAAAGACGACGCACCAGCTATAAAGACCGACCTCGGGGCACGCCCTGCTCGACCAGATGCCTGGAATTCTCGCCCTGACAACACGCTCATGTTCCTCCCATCCTCGGTCGAGGATACGCACGAAACTCTGCAACAAAAAGCCGAAGCAGCCTCCCGCGCAGGTCCAAAGCGCACACTATACCAAAATACACGCCTCCTAGACGCCGACGCTGCAGCCGCCGCAGATGCAACAAACAAAGTCCCCCCCTCTCCATCTCTCTCCGCCATTCAAGATGCCATCGCCGGCCGCCCGCGGCTTAGCGAGTCCGAAGCAGCATCCGCACTCGCAGGCAGTGAAACTCCCCGCGTCAACGGCTACGCGTTCGTCGATGAAGATGAACCCGAACCTGAAACCGAGCCCGCTGGCTCTCTCGACGCAGACTGGCGCCTGCTGGGATCCAGCGACTCCACTCCAAATCCATTTCAGCTCGGCGAAACACGCAAACGTGAAGCACTACACCACCGTATGGTTGATCGCGTTGCGCGGAATAAACGCGCCGAGAAGGCTGCGCGAACTACCAAGACGCCTGTCGCGACACCACGCTTCGCTAGTAGCCCGCGCATTGATTTTGGGCTGCGGTCTGGCCCGACGCCTGGCTCCTCGGCTGGTTCAAAAATGTTGACTCCAGCTGCGCAGAAACTCCTGACCCAGGTCGGGAGTACGCCGAGAGCATCGGGGTCGACCTCGAAGTCGGGATTGGGGAATATGTGGACTCCGACACCGCGACGGAAGTGATTATGCATAATGACTATGATTTTATACCGATACCACGGGGGCGTTTGTTACTTTCCATGCATGATAATTGAATGATATCTCATCGGTAGCTATCAAATCCAATTTCGAACATAAGAAGAGACAAGACCTCTCCGAAATCCACGACCCCTAGCACTTTCCCTGAATAAAAAAAGACAGTCTTGATCAACCCCTCACTCACCTACCTTCTAAAATCAACCTCACACCCTGATAATGACCTTGCCCGTATGCTTAGCAGCATACAGATAATCAAAAGCATCCTGGCTCTCCTCGAAAGAGAAAACTCTTAGATCCAAAAGTGGTTTCAGCGAAACCTCCTTTTCACTCAAGAAGTCGCACAAATTCTTCTGATCAATCTTCGATCCAACCGAGATACCCCTACAAAGTCCTTGTTAGCACTAATCTCTCGTATCAAGGAAAAGAAAAAGAAAAAAAAAACAAACGACATACCGAATTGTCACACTCTTCCTCAGAGTTGGCCCCATCAGATCAGGAACCTGTGCGGTCTCAAACCCGCCCAAAAATCCAACAATAGATACAAGACCTCTTCTCGCGAGACTCGCGAGACTTTTGGCGATCGTCGTCACGCCTACATTTTCAATGACGATGTCTACGCCTCGCTTTGTGAGGCGGTGGACTTCTTCGTCCCAGTTTGGATGGGTGGTGTAGTTGATTGTAGAGATGGAGCCCGGTGGTCCGATAGATAGGGCGTGGGATAATTTCTTGTCCGAGGAGGATGTGATGATCGGGTGGATGCCCGTTGCTAGACACAGGATGAGAGCGAAGATGCTTACACCGCCGGTTCCTGGGAATTGGGTTCAAGTTAGTATGGAACGGGTTGTATTTGTAGAGATATAAAGGTCTGGGTTGAGATGAGATGGGGTAAGAGACCTTGTAGGAGAGCTGTGCCGTGGGATCGAGGCATTGCGAGAGCATTCCAGGCCGTGGTTCCCGCACAGGGTATACATGAAGCCTGGGCTCATGGATTAGCTACTGAACATTCAAACCAGATTCCAATGGATCATAGAGTGCATACTTCTTCCCAGGATAGATACTTGGGGAGATGGAGCAGGACATCCTGTTCAAAGACTGCGAATTGTCGCAATACCCCGTCCACATGACCACCTAGTGCTCTCATCTCATCCTCGGTGCCGGTGAGGTTATTCAGATCAAAGATTGGAGCAACGTGATCGCCAATCTTGAATTGGTTGACTTCGGGCCCGATCTCGATGACCTCGGCGGCGCAGTCGGAGGCGGGGATGCCGTTAGACATGAAATTCATGGGATACTTTCCCTCCATCATGGCTACATCTCGATAGTTAAGGGAGACGGCGTGGATGCGCAGGAGGACTTCGGTTGGTTTGAGGGCGGGAATGGTTTCCGTTACTGGAATGAGGGTCTGGCGGCCGGGGTTTGTGCTACGGCGGTAGGCTTTGTAGGTCGTCATTGTGATAAGACAGATGAATGGATGAAGTATGGAGTGATAGTTTGGTGGGATGTCCGATTCTGAGAGATGTAGACCTGGTGATTTGGGGGGTTTCTTATAGTTCACTCAAAGTTTAAGATTTCTCATGGTCCATAGTCTTATTCTGATATTCAGAATTATTAATGTATTCCCTAAGTGGCTGATAAATCGATGGTGGGATAGGTGGGATGCCCTATTCTCATCATGTACTTTTACTTTCGGGTGGAGATGACCGATCTACTTCACCTTTTCTTGTGTCCGGCATCCCACATTTGATCCCACCGGCACTTGATTCTCCCGCTATTGCTGGGATGTTGATCGACGAGCGGTCTCCCCAGTCTATGTTGCTTGAAAATTCTATATAAGATCCTTGACATTATTGCAAGATGACTTGCGGGAATCGAATTCATTGCTAGATAACTCAATACAGCCGTGGGCTAGATTTGAAAAGGTATCGTGCCCAACAAGCAGTTACCTCGGGGTCAATCTGCCAGAAATGCTCAAAAGTCTTTCAACAAGCCTTGTCATATGTATAGCCCACTTGAAAGTCGTGCAAACATATTGCAATACGATCTTAGTATTCAGGTCCCGAGAGAGTGATGAGTATAACTCCGGCAATATCCCATCGGGACGAACAGGAACAGCAACCCGAAATCCTCCCGGCCCGATCTCGGTCCATCTTCAACTTCAGCTTTAATCGCATTCCAATATACTCCATGTTATTCTACCAATATACTTCATGTGACTCTCATCTCCATAGTCATCTCAAAATTATACACAGCAGGTAATTACGCCAGAATAGGTCTCGACCGCACCACTGACCCAGTCTCAGGTATCGACGACCTTTACCTAGCTGATATCGATATCAGATCGTGTCTCATGCAAGACTGAGCCACCATCTGCATTCTGCAACATGAGCATCGACTCAAACACCAGCCCGCAAGGCTCAAAGTCAACAGCTGAATCTGGTGCTCCTTGCTCGGTGACTGCTACGCAAGACTCTTCCTCAAATGCAGTTTCAAAAGTATTGGATGAGAAACCGCAGAGTCAATCGGGACCAGCGTCCCTCCTTACTTCCCTATGGTCACCGTTCAGTTCGATGTTGCATATCTCATCGCCGAATAAGATAGAGGAATCCACTGAGACACACCAAGACTCTACTCAGACTTCAACGGTTGATCAATCCCAACCGGCCGACTCAACGAAAGAGCCAGCGCCAGAGCCTGAGCCAGAACCAGAACCAGAACCAGAACCAGAACCTTACTATACACCAAAGACTACACCAACTTTCAAACGCCTTGCGAAACTTCGTCTCAGTGGAACGAGAGAAAAGCAATTGATTCGCGCCGCCTCTCGTGCTCACAATGATCCCCCGCCTCCACCAGGGCTAGGTCTATGCTGTGGTAGCTCCTGCGATCCCTGTGTGAATGAGCTCTGGAGACAGGAGAGGGATACATGGAGAGAGAGATGGGGTGACCACGCCATCGAAGATAATGAGAAAGGCAAAGAAAAGAAGGATCTAGAATGGTGATTGAATACCCGATACTGTCCTGTAGACTCCTATATTAAAGACACAGGGACAAAGAACAGGTACACATAGACATAAATATCGACATGAAATCATTCGCTATGGATCTGTACAGACACTCATTATAACACTACCTACACAGCCCACCAGATGCCCCAAATCCCAGCCATCAGATAAATACTTCCCCAAATACCCAGCTTCGCTCCAAGATTCAGGAAATATGCGGCCCCGAGATAACTACACGTAATATCCCCATTCGCATCCCGGTAACCGTAACTCGAGTTCGCCCATGCTCCAGTGGGACAATTGAATCCAAGAGACATAGGACAATCTTTCACCAGAGTATGACAAACGTCCAAACAGGGCAGAATCTCCTTATATGGACCCGGTTTGATCTTCGTATCGATCAGTTGATTCCTCGACGAGTTCGTCGCGACAGATTGTCGATACGGGCTATCGGCGGGAAGCGAGGTGCCGTTGATAAACTCTTGTCCGGCGTTGCGAACCATCAGGTAAGAGGCGTTATTGCTGAAGTCAGCGCAGCGGGGGATACTGACGCTGCAGAGCCATTGTTTGTAGGCACTCGCGCAGTCGTCACAGCCAACTGTTAGAGAGAACATTGATGCTTGGGAGGCGTTGCATTGAATCTGTTGGAGGGAGTAGCTGAAGTTTGTGTAGTAATTCTGAGCGTTGACGTCGTAGATCTCGCGGAGGGAGGCCACGTTGAGTTTTGGGTTGGAAGGGACCGCGTATGCTACTTCCGAGCAGAATGTGAGGTTGAATAGGACGGCGCAATTATCGTCTGCGTGGTGGTAGTGGTCAGTGATGAATCTGTTCATACGATGGCATAGGTGTACAAACCAGCTTTGGTGGTAAAATTCATCGGCATCCATACTTTTCCACCGCCGCCGATAACGCCGTTGCCGGTTAGCGTTGAGTTGCCCACCATCGCAAGAATGCCGTTGTAGGTGGAACTTCGGTTGAGGCCGGTGATGTAGAATTGCTCTTTGGGCTGGTTCCCTAGTCCTCGACTGGTCATACCTACTTCGACCGAGTTGCTGATTCGTCCCACTTGCGACAACTCGTCCAACGCGCAAAAAGACCGCTCCAGACCGGCAAGCGCGGTGTTGTTGATGTTGTGCGCGAACATAGTAAAAGGGGGTATCATGTTCATCCACTGCTCATAATTCGTGGTGTTGGGATTAGACTGCGTCAAATTGTTCGTGACCAAAAGTGCGGCGGAGTGATCTGCGTCGACAAAGTAAAGGAACGGGTCGTCGTCGTCCACCGAATGGAAGAAAGCGTCAATGGAGGCTGCGATCTGGTATTTATAGGAGCCCGAGTACGCCGTGGAGTTTGGCGCTGTGACTCCAATGTAAACATCGCTGTCTGTCTCAAATGTAATGCCGATATAACCACCCGATGCAGTGGTCTTGTTCTGTTGTGAGTCATTCTTCCCAGGCCCAGGTTCCTCCAGATTCTCCGCAAGAGAGACATACATCTCCAACTGGGGAAATGAGCCCGAGTCAGCAGTACCGTTCGTGGTCGGTTTACTGCACGTCGTCAGAGACAGATAGACCGTTGTCGAGCGCTTCTCCAGATTCCGTTTCCGCAAATCATGTTTAATCTTTGTGGACTCATCTAGACTTCGCGAACTCAAGTCCGCCGGGAGACCCTTCCCAGCCACACCATGCTTGCCATTCACCACACTCGAAGTAATGTACCAATACTGTGTGGCTCCAGCTTCAATGGTCGCGGTCTGGAAGTCATTGTTGGCTAGAGATATGCCTGACGCCGGGTATCGTCGCACCAGGTCCAGCCCGTTCGACTCCCCATTCTCATCCACGCTATCTCGGAGCTCGAGCCCATTGAACGAGTCCAGCGCAAAAGGCAATCCTGCTCCATCGCTGAAGACCGGCCCGCCGACGTTCAGGGTCTCGACTTCGATGCCCAGAGATGAACCACCATCTGCAAGCGCAGTGGGTAGACTAGCGGGGACGAGGAGGAGTGTGATAATGACTGTTGCAGTCAGAGAGTACTGCAGGGTTATGGAGAGTAATCGCATGGAAAGTCAATTGGCGAGAGGAACAGCGCATAGGAGTTTCGTGAGGCTCGGCGCAACCGGATGGATCCAAGGATCAAGGACGAGCGGTGAACTTGCACACCAGCTGAGGACCTTTCCCTAAGTGTAATAAGACCTTCAGCGGCATGTAGTCGGCTGGTGAGATGTTTTGGAGAAAGAGGGCGTTGCTATCGCGGACGCCTTATCGAGTTGCTGCCTTGCTGCCTTGCTCCACTTGACGCGTGTCAGTCTCAATCCTTTTTTTGGTCTTATTTGCGTGAGGTGCTTGTACTACATTGAGGACTCCTGAAGAATATGTAAAACGTAGCGGTGTATTTCCAAACCAGGTAAAGCTATTTAAGTGTAACAAAATACAGATATGATTGACTGGCAGAACGCTCACAGAGCCGCCATCAATTCAAAATGAATAATATCAACACATGGCGGATGAGAATAATCACAGCAAAATGAAACAAGACAAAAGAATCAAGAGACATAGAAATGACGGAAAAAGTTAAACCAGCTTCTGCCAGCGAGCAAGGGCCATACTGACAACGACAATGGCTCCCATCACGCCCAGAATGCCGAAGAACCAGCCAAGTCCAGAGGCGTCTTTACCGGGGACATTGACGTTCATACCAAAAAGACCACAGATCAAATTCATAGGAACCAGCATGGTAGCAATGAGAGTGACCTTGCTGAGAACCTTGTTGACATGGTTTCCCAACGCAATGTTGGTCACGTTCAGCTGAGCAAGATAATTGGTATGCGAACGGCTGAGCATCTTCTCGAAGTGGCCCAAGTTGGACATCATGGTGACGACGTGATCCTGAATATCACCCAAGTACAGACCAATGTCACCACGAGGAGTCATCGCGTACTGCTCGTTGCAGCGTTTAGAAAATCCACGGATGACATCTGCCTTGCCGCCGAGAAGGCGCATCAAACTCATGACCTTCTTGCGCAAGCCACCGATCCGAGGGAGGAACGACTCAAAGTCATCCACTCGAGCGATGAAGACGTGGTCTTCGATCGCTTCAGACTCAACCTCCACATCGTGAATCACGGGACCAAAGCTATCGACGATGTCATCGATCATGGCATAACAGATCCAGTCACTGCTGAGGGATACATAATCACGCAGCTTTCCAATACGCTTGCGCACATTGGAGGCATGGGGGTTGTCCACAAAGGAAAAGGTCAAAACGCCGTCGCGGAAAACGACCATGTAGAAGTTGACAGGCTCCAGGAACTCCTCGCTGGTCTTGTCCATCTGATAGAAGGTACGGAAACAGACAAAATAATACTGTTTGAACAATTCGACCTTCTCACGGGCTTCCTGGGTCTGAATATCCTCCTGGGTCAGAGGGTGAATGTTGAACGCCCGGGAGATGGCACCAAGCTCATCGTCAGTAGGGTTGACCACATCAAGCCACCACACACCTCCCTCGGGACCAAGCTGGAACAGATCACGGAAGGTGTCACCAGGAAGAACCAGGTCTCCCAGGTCAGCAGCGTGTACTGTAGTTTGAGACTCAGAGGAGAAGAATCCAAAGCGAGTGGGCTCGTTGGTGTTCTGGAGGGTCTCCACTAACTCCTTCTCATCCATCACCTTACCGCTCTCAACTGATCCGTCGAAATCACCAAACGTTTCAGACGATTCAGTCGAGTCGGACTTCTTGAACTCGTCCACATCGGAGCCCTTGAGGCCCGGCCGAAGATCGTAAAAGACCCGAGGCCTCTTGCTTTGCGAACTCAAGCTGTGCTTGCGGCGGTTGCCTGCCGTAGCAGCTCTGCTTTTCTGATTCAAAGCGACAAATTCCTCCAATTCCTCGTAGTCGATGACTGGAATGCGACCAGGCTCTTCGTACGTGTGAATACACGCCTCTTCAGGTGCGACGACAGAGGGATCACCAATCTGGGGTCGGATGGCGCTAGCGTTGCTGAATGTCGGGCGCCGACAATGGGTACCACCCGAAACAGTGCGCTGCAGCAGGGCCTCTAGATCAGGAGGAGCATGGCTGTCCAGCGTGTTAGCCCGCTCACGGCGACGGGGGTCGGCGAAAGCTTCAACCGAGTTGGGCGGCGAAGACGAATGAGCCGACACAGATGAGGCTCGGTCGGCGTTGGCGAGGTCTTGGTGGCCACAACTGATACGACGCGGAGGATGGTAGTTGGCAGTTGGGTCGACTGAGAAGCGTCGGCCCACATTCATTTCGTCATCATCAACGATGGCTTGTTCAAAGTCTCGAAAGACCGGAGCGGCCTCTCTGAGAGCGTCCTGTGCCTGAAGCAGGTCAGGACGGTCCTGCATTTCTCCACCATACCCCTGCGGAACGGTGTCTTGTCGGTTCAGAGGCTCCTGTTGAGGGGCCTCAATGCGTGGCGCGTTCATGTATTGACGGTGATCATCCAGCTCGGGAACGGGAGTGCTGTACCGTGTCAGGCACAGCTCCTTCTCGGAGCGTGGCGTGTCGGACATCCTGAATTGAGATTAACTGTTTATGACGCCAGATTGGCGGTTTTTCTTTGGAGATTCGTAATGGTCTTTTAGAGTTGCACTTGGCAGCACGACAACCGCAGACGCAGGTCGGTAAGAGGTCCGTTTAGTGACGACCCTCCATCCATAAGCCAGACCCTTCACGAGGGCCTGGCGTTACCGACAAACGTCTGGCTGCCAAAGTTGGAGGTGGGAATAAGACAAGTTAGGGGGGTCTGGTGTCGCCCCCGCAGAAGACCCGGAACTTAGGGCCCGCAAGAGGGTTGAAGAGGGAGGACTGAGTGTAGCGAAGGCCCGCCAACTTGAATATGTGAGACGGCGGGGAGCGCGGCTGCTCCAGAGCTGCTGTTTGGACGCGAAGCTCGCGAACGATAGGGAGGTCGAGCTGAGAGGCGCAGATTCTTCAACAGACGATGAACTGCGACTATCTCAATTGACCGATAGAAAGAGGGATGCTTCTCACTTCAAAAAATAGCGAGAAGGCTTTGGAAAGAGGTGTAGAAACAAAAAGAAGAAGAAAAAAAAAATAACCTCGTGGGGTTGGAGTGGAATGGAAGAGGCGGGAACCATGAGACGTAGTGGCAAGAGACTGAAAAGGACGCTAAGATGCTTGCGGTGCCACTTTTTGCCGTTGGTGGACACCCAGTTTGAACTGAAGAGAAAATCTAGCCCGTCCACCTGAGAACGGTGAAGACGATGAATTGCAATGAAGAAGGAAGGGAAACCCTGACTCTACGGGCATAGATACTTTCATTCTAATATAACCTCCAACCTTCAATCTTAAATGACAATTTTTCGTGAGCGGGTCAAAATGCAGACAGCGGCCCCCCCCGACACAGTGATTTAACCTATCCCGTCCATACTTTATTTAGCCTTTGAATGGCTGTGAGGCATTTATTGCCGAATCTATCGGCACGATCACGGTCTTTTTTTTTCAGGTGGGGTCTTGGGTCTCGTAGCCGTGTCCAAAGTCTTTTTTACTCTCCGATGGCCCTGGCGTCGCATGTCGGATTCCCCTATTCGCACTAGTCCCAGACCACGAAGAGAGAAAAAAGGGAAACGGAGGACCTTAGGGCTGTTATTGACCTTCCCAAAGGGCCTAGTCTAGGTATCTGGTGAATGGATGCCTAAGCTAATGGGTTAGGCGAGTATCTGTACGGGTCCATGAAGTAGGGCTAGTGTCATCATCGACGGTGACAATCTAAAGTCCAAGCTTCCAAGAATCAAATGTCCAAAGTCAAAAGGGAGCCAAGATCTCCCAGAGTGACATGCATGGGCAGCACACAGAATGATTTCATGAAAAAGTCCAATCATGGAGTGTTAGTTGATCAGCTCCACTTGATCCCCGAGGTCGGACCAGCCCAATTTTTTTGGTGCGCCAAGAGTTCCGCATTCGATCGAGTCATAACTCGTAACTCGGTCAGAAACCCTTAAACTGAACCTAGAGGCCAATCTCCCAAGTTGAGGACATACAAAGTCAAGTCCAGTTCAAGATGGAGTCCTTCGTCATTCGAACTCCTTGCTCCTCGGCCAACATTGGCCCCGGCTTCGATGTGATCGGCCTGGCCCTGTCCCTCCACATGGAACTCCACGTCAGCGTCGACTCTTCCAAGACCTCGTCCGAGCTTCCATTGAACTGCGCCATCACCTATGAGGACCTTAGCAAGAGCGCCGAGCAGATTTCGCTTGATCCCGAGGTCAATCTGATCACCCGCGTAGCTTTGTATTTGCTGCGATGTCACAACCAGCGCGCCTTCCCCGTCGAGACCAAAGTACATATCATCAACCCCATTCCGCTGGGTCGGGGTTTGGGATCGTCGGGTACCGCAGTGGTGGCCGGTGTCATGCTGGGCAATGAGGTCGGCAAGTTGGGTTTGAGCAAGGAGCGTCTGCTCGACTACTGCTTGATGATTGGTATGCTAGCATCCTGCAACAGAATGGTATTATGCATTGGAAAGCTGCGTCTAACAGTTTTTACAGAACGACACCCGGATAACGTGGCTGCCTCACTGTTTGGAGGCTTTGTCGGTACCTACCTCAATGAGCTGAAGCCCGAGGACGTGGCACGGAAAGAGATTCCGCTTAGTGAAGTGTTGCCCGCTCCGGCTGGTGGCATTGATACCGGTTTCAAGCCCCCGGAGCCCCCTCTGGGGATTGGTCATTACCGAAAGTTTAACTGGGCTCCCGAAATCAAGGCCATTGCCATCATTCCCGACTTCGTCGTGCCCACCGCCAATGCTCGCAACGTGCTCCCGGAGACCTACTCCAGAGCCGATGTCGTATGTCACCTCCACTCCAAACCCTCGCAACGAAGCTGATAGGTCACTAGGTCTTCAACCTCCAGCGCGCGGCCCTGCTTCCCGCGGCGTTGGGAACTTCCCCGCCGGACCCTGATATGATCTTCCTGGCCATGCAGGATAAGGTGCACCAACCATACCGCAAGACATTGATCCCCGGTCTGACCGAGATTCTGCAATTCATGACCCCGGCCACCCAGCCAGGTCTGCTGGGTATTTGTCTTTCCGGGGCAGGTCCCACCATCCTAGCCCTGGCCACCGATCGATTCACCGAGATCGCAGACCGCATCATCGCTCAGTTCGCTACTAACAACATCACCTGCCAGTGGAAGCTCCTCGAGCCCGCACAGGCTGGTACCACCGTGAGTCCTAACTAAAATGGGGACTAATGGTTCCAACTGCGTCATTTGAGGCGTCCCCGCGGCCTATGACGCGCGCAAAAACATCAGCGCACCAACTGCCTCGAACCTTGGAAGCACGACATGAGAATAAGCGAATATTTCTTGTTGGTGCTCCTGTTTTGGTTATTATTTTCTCCGCGGCACACCATGGCCAATATGTTGACGCACGCCTCCCCGGGTTCACCGCTGGTTTGTCAGTCGGAGTGCAGCGTGCACACACCTAAGACACGGTTGCATTTACCTTGATCTGCACATCGGATGACTAAGAAATCGACTAATTCCCTGTGAGCTGTGCTCATGGAAAAGATACGGGTATGGATCGTTATAAAGATAGACATAGATGAATCATGAACATATATCCACTTGCATAAGCAGTTGACCTTGAGAAACTTTACGCCCAATCAACCGAGTTTCTGGAAATATTTGTCAATTCATCTGGCAATGTTGAATGACGCCGTCTTAAAAGTTGTGGTGAGAAAGCAAAGCTCGTAGATGCAGACACTTCAGGCGGAGGCGGTGGGCAGATGACAACATTGCGATAAGCGGCCGCTCCCCAGACCTTCAAGCGCGACGTGATCCCATATCAGCCATCACATTCTCAACACAATGGACGAGCTACTTGCACCTCTTCGGGACGCCTTTGAGGGTCAGATTGTACGTGCCCACCTGCTGTCATCGCAAGCCACATATTGGATCCGCGATTGCTAACACACTCTAGGACTTTCACGGTCAACGTCTGGCAGAGATCCTGACTACAGTCTTGTTGGTTATCTTCGGGGTATGAAATAGCGGTCTCTACTTTATACGCTTTCGCTTGCTCAAAAATCACTAGGCCATCAGTTTTGTCGTCGGATACATCTACAAGGACATTCACCTCACGCTATGGATCGGTCTCGGTGGCACACTATTCACAGCCCTCGCCGTTGTCCCTCCGTGGCCCATTTACAACCAGAATCCAGAGCGGTGGTTAAACTCTGCAGGTGGGAAGGCAGGTGCGCCCAAAGTACTCGTGGATGGGGTCAAGGTGGCTTGAAAGAGATCGAGGATGTCGGGTAAACGGGGTCCAACACACAGCATTTCGTGATTTACAAGCACAAGCACGGGCATGGAAAATCTATCGGGCTCTGAGGCCTTTGATTAATTCATGGCAAATGAGTACCTGAACGCCAGAAAATAAAGCATAAGTAAATCATGTCCTCCGCGCATCCCCGAGGAATCGTAGCCATTGCGCTTTGGCGACTGTAACTGGGCTTCCATTGTTTTATACGTGGTGGTCTTCTTCCACCCTCGTGCCTGGTTGCTTCAACGGCCGTATTTCTGGAATTCCCAGTCTCGGTTGTCAAGTGGGCAGACCTGGCGGGTCTTCAGCCATCGCGAGATGCAGTGGAAGTGGAATGCGTGCTGAATGGGAATACCTGTAAGAATGGGTTTCTCAAGTAGTAGTAAGGGAACTTACGTTGCAGATACCCCAGGCGACGGTGCACTCCTCCGTTGTTGATGAGCCTTGGTTGGCTTGACACTCGATACCTGGCGCTGGTTTAGTGTCGTGAATAGCTGACAGATATGTGAATGAGAAGCGACATACACAAGTCCATGATGTGGTTTCGGCAAATGGCACAGTTGTCTACCACGATATCCCAAGCCCAGAGGGCCACGGCGTTCCACTGGGAGAAGGTCAGTCTCACGTTTTGGAGTGGCTCCCAAGGTAGATTCGTACTTTTTTGACCTCAAACTTCTTCTTGCCGTCGCTGGAGTCCTTGACAACCGCCTTGCCTTTAGACGAGGCACTCGCAGTAGAGTCCTTCATCTCTACGTCGGCCATGATGTTGCGTGTTCGGGGTTGAAGATGGGTAGTGGGTTCGGGGAATGAGCGGTCGAGAAGTTGAGGCCGGAGGACCTCGGGAGCAGTAGGCACGGGTGTTACCTTGAAACCTTGGGGTAATCAAAGGAAGAAATAGCAACGATGATAACGAAAATGACCAGAGCCTCCAAGAGCTTCGTGATCTCAACCCCACTGAGCTGTGGCGGAGGGTCTTAGTCATTACCCCCGCCTAACCTTCCGTCACTTACCTCCCAATCCCTTCACTCTTCACACTTCAAGTTAGACATGTCCCAACTGCTTTCACTTTGACGTCCTAAGGCGTTCATATTCTGTTTCTTTTACCTTTCAGTTCCCTGCCCGGCGTTGCAATATCTAATAACAGCTGCTGAGCAGTGAATGGACCGGCATCCTCTATCATTACTCATTACCTGACTTTCAGCGTCTGCTCTCTTTCCATTACTCCTCCCAGGCTGCCTATTTATCAAGCCATAAGTCGACATGTCGACACAATCCCCTCAACCTCTTACCCCTCGGGGTCCACGCAACAACCGCCGTTCTCAGAAGAAGAACACAACTCCGCAAGTTCCCAAGACCGCCATGCTCACCACACCTCCTTCCTCTCCGCCCAGACATATGAGTCCTGCTGGTGTTGCGACAGATCTGTCGAATAATGTGCACTCCAAAAAGAAGCCCCCGCGTTCAGGCAAGAAACCGAACCAAGGTGCGGGCAATCGCGCATCGCCTGCGCCGAATGGACATCGCCACACCTCTTCCCAGCCTAGCAACGGCACCCCTATGAAGGACAACGCGGCATATGCAGGCCCAACCTTCCACGCATCACCTGCCCCATCGGCTCTGCCGATCCCAAGTTTTTTCTCCAAATCCTTCCCTGAGTCAGACCTTGCGCCCACTCTCGAAACGGATAGCGAAGATGCGGAAACCGAGCAGGATCTGGATGTCACACCCTCTAAACCACGAGCACGACCTCTGCACCCTCAGCCCTCTCGAGCTACTGCCAATGGAACCGAGCCAAGTCCTCTCGACTTCCTTTTCAAAGCAGCTGTGCAGGCGCGGAACTCGAACGCCATGCACAGCCCGGAGCCCACCGCCCGGATGCGCTCTCCGCAGACAGATTCGAAAGTGCCCTATCCCAAGCCTCATACAGCTCCGGGTGACGTCTTCGCATTCGAGATGGGATCGCCCCACCAGGCGCGTCCGCGTATTGACCCTGGATTCGCTCCTTCCTATCAGGATCGCATGGATGCCTTCCGATCGTCCAGTTCGCCCTCTCAATCTTCCAATGCGATTGACGCCGAACGCCGGGCTAAGAATGAAGAGTTGAAACGCATGCTGCTCAACCCGCCTCCCCAGAAACCGCCTGGCTCCATATCTCCGCCGGCCTCTAGTCAAATTGGGCCCTATGCGCCTCGCCCGAACATCAATTCCAACGTCCCTCATTATGCGACTCCCACGCGCACTCACTCCGGTCCATCGGTGCCTCTTTCCCACGGCTACCAGGGCCAGCAACAGCCCGTCCTCAACGGCGCTGGTCGTCCCCCGGTTTCATACACATACGCCAATTTCGAACAATATCGCAACTCCGGCTCACCATTGAGTCGCGAAGTCCCTTCCAATGCGAACCCGTCTACTCGATCGTCTCCTTCTCCTTATGGATATCCTTTGCCTCATGCACATGTAAACATGCAGCAGCCAAATTTTGCGTCTCCGCAGCCTCAATATGGAACTGCCTCGTTTGATATGCCCACGAAATCTCCGTCGCCTTCCAGATCCATGGAGGCCAACACCAACCAGATGGCAGATGCGCTGAAGCGTATGTTGAATATCAGTGCGGCCCCTTCCCCAAATTCGACCTCAGGTATCCCGCCGGCCGGATACCACCGTTCCTTTGCTGCTTAGTCTTCTTGTTCATGGCTCCAATGATCTCTATGCGATCTTTTCCCCGACTCTCTGACTTAGACTTGCGGTCTCTTCTTTGTTTTTGCATTTGATTCATCGGGACATCCTGGACTGGTTCAAGGTTATTTCCCTCGGGGTTTGGTCTCCTTTTATCTCGACAGGGTGCTTGGTTTGGTGGTCCTTTTCGTGATACCCAGGATCTTACTTCTCGATACTGTTGAGCCTTTTTTTGGAGGTCTCTGGTTGCATCGTTCGGAGTCGGGGTCTTTCCAGGCACTTGCGCCTGGTTGGTTTTCAGGTCCAGGCGAGGATGGCTCACTATGTTTACTCCTGTTACTTCGTCTCTTGCGAGACAATATCCCTCTTTCAGCTGATTTGTTTCTTTCATTTTGTTTTGTTTGTGGTCAATGACGCATCGGGTCGTGATCACCGCCTGTGGTTGGGATGTGCCTCTGTCGCCGGTCATCCCTGTTACAGGTCCCCTTGGTCCCAGGGTAAACTCGGGATTTGTCTAATTATGCGAGGTGTGAATACCATACCGTCCACTCATTTAATCTGTGCTACAAGATGCATGTAAACGTTCATTACAATTCAGAGGGTAGCATGAAGTACTCTGAACCACCAGTTTCGCCGAGGTTGTACCTAAAGACGGAAACCAGATGGAACCAAGGACCGAGACTAGGACCAGATCTAGCATGGCAAATCACCACCACGGAGGCGGCCACCGGCCACTAGCCACGGGGCTAGCCACGCTGGGCGTTCGAGAAACGGTGCTCAGTCAAAGTGTAATTTCCAGGACTCAGTTCGGTTCCCCGGCGCTGATCCTCATTAAAAAATAAAAATAAAAATAAAAAAAGGTACCCTGGGTTTATCAGGTCCAAGGGTCCAAGAGTTCACGCCCGTATGTTGGCAGGATTTGTGCGTCCCCAGAATAGACGAAAGCATTACGTGGGTGCAGCATGCGGTATACGCACTTCCCCTTAATCTGGTCGCGACGCCACTTGAATGTTCCGATCCACTCTTTGCCTGGTCCACGGCGTCTTTGCTAATTTTATAACACCTTTCCTGTTCTACGTACGAGTTTGGAGTACATAGGGCCTGGCATTCGGAGATTATAGCCACTAGCAAAGGGGGTCCGCTGAGTGGTGGTACTTGATCAATCCAGTGTCCAGTTTCCACATTCTCCTAGCTTGGTGATAGAACACGCTAGAAACCCATCTTGACACTTTTACTCGCGTTGTCGATCGTGTCTCGGACTTGATGAAGCTTAATCCGGCAGATGAGAGTGGGCGCCACTGGCAGGCGTGGCTGATTCTGCCATTCCCAGGGCGGATGTGTTTAGTACTCGCCCAGTCTGTAGTCCGTGGACGTAGGGATGACGGATGATGAAAGCACAATAGGACCGCGATCAGTAATCGCCACCTGCTTTAACAATAAGAACGTGATAGACATAGTCCATTGGAAGCAAGCATGCTGCGCACGGTAAATGCTGGCGACATCATGATCTGCATGCCTTGAAGAGAAGAGAAGCTGGATGCGGCCAGGGGGGGGGGGAGGAGCGGATCCTTCAAATCACGGGGAAGTTCTATCATATTTTTCCCTTCCTTCCTGACTAACCATCTCCTCATTACTTGATACAACCTGCTAAACATACCTAGTCTGGTTATGATTCAGTTCTGTTCTCTTTGATCCCCGTTTCCCAAGCCCAGCCATGGCGAATATGTGAGTTGCTCTCCCTTTCCCCTCTCCCCGGTCCCCCAAACTGATCCTCCCCTCAGGCTCAGTTCGACATGGCGCTCCTTTTGGCATACCATGACATCCTACGACCGTCATGCCTCCCATGATTCTCCCTATCGCACTGGCCAACACGTGCCGCTCAGTCAAAGCCGCCATGAACCTCTCACCTCCATCGCTACTAGCGCCGCCGAATCTCGCCCCGACCTCTCCAACCCCTACGATGACGAGTCCACCAAGGGCCTGGCTACTGCACAATCTACCGAATTTAACGGTTCCCCGACGGAACTGGGTTCTCCAAACCGTCCTTACTCCCCCGGCATGAGATCACTCGCGTCGCAAAAGCGAGGTTCCCACGAGCAAGCTGATGGCCCCGAGATCCAGATGCAAAGTTTCCATGACGGCGCGCCGCCGCCTCCTCCAGTCGCACACTCCTGGCGAAAGATTGAGCGCTGGCTCGAGCACAACTATGAGGAGCTGCTGGACAATCTCGGCGAGGGGTGCACTCAAAATGATATAAACGAATTGGAACATGAATTGGATTGCAGCCTGCCCTTGGAAGTGCGCGAGTCCTTGATGATTCATGACGGTCAGGAGCGGGGTGGTTTGCCCACCGGTGTCCTCTTCAGTTGTATGCTATTGGACTGTGAGGAGATTGTCCAGGAGCGCAGGACCTGGAAGACTGTCAATGATGAATTCCTCAGCAACTCCATGATTAACAGCGCCCCTATTTCTAGCTCCGCCGCTGGCTCTTCGGCGGCTGCGGCCTCCCAACAGAACAACCATGGGTGGCGGAATGAGCTGCTTGATCGCCAGGACTCTCAACCCCCCGGTGCCGTGCAAAAGGCCTATGCTCACCACGGTTGGATTCCAGTTGCCCGTGACTGGGGCGGCAACCACCTCGCGATTGACCTGGCTCCTGGTCCTGCTGGAAAATGGGGCCAGGTCATCATCTTCGGCCGTGACTACGATTGCAAGTATGTGGTTGCTCGGTCCTGGGCTGCTTTCTTGGCTACCTTTGCGGATGATCTCTGCAGCGGCAAAGTCATCGTGGACGAAGAGACAAACGAGCTGCAGTTGAAGGAGTTCAAGTCGCAGAGTGTCAACCCTCCTTACCTGGAGATTCTGCGGTGGAGGACCGACCAGAAGTACGGCCGTCGCCCCCCGCGCCGACGTCCCAACGGACCTGGTGGAAATGCTCCTGGTAATCGCAGCAGCAAGGACTCTCCATACGGTAGCCCAACTCGGGCTGAAGAGCGTGGTCGGTCGCCAAACCGTTTCCCCAATCGCGGACCTGCCCAGAGCCCCAAGAACCCCTTTGGCATGTCGAGCCCGCTTGCTCGCGTGACCGAGGAAACCTCCAGCCCCATCGGCACTGCGGGACCCACCATCTCAGAAGATGCCCGGGAGCCCGGCGTCAAGGACGAGACGGAGGATCTGCTGGAGGTGGCCACCCCCCAGATCTCTAACAAGGAGAACGAAGGCTTTGAGAAGACAGAAACAAAGTCAACAGACACGAACAAGACTGGGACCGATGATGCGGCAGGACCCTCGAATGTCATCGACTCGGAGGTCCTGGGAGAGATGAAGAACGTGGCCATTTAGAGCATTTTCGTTTCCTCTCGAGTCCCAGCATTTGTTTTTTTCCTTTCAAGGGCATCAGGCGTCAATGATGAACTTCTCTACGTATGCCTTGCTTCCGTGTATAGAATTCCCCCTTCCTTGTTGTTTTGGTCCGGGCTTCGCGGCATTTGTTGTAACTCTAGGGAGCCTCTTCTTTTTCCATTGCTTTGACTCGCCTGCTTCTGTGTGCTCACGGTCTCCATTTGATATTTGCCTGTAATTCTATGATGATGCAGTATTAGTACTTCCTTTCTCTTTGTGTCTGGCTACAATTCATTTCCAATCTGCCCGGTTGCTATCTCTCTTTTGTAATATGCTGGTATATATGGATGCTGATTGTAATGGTTCATATGCAAGACTGTCATAACAAGTCGTCAATTCACTCCCAGTCGTCATCGTCGTCATTGTGGTTCCGGCGAGTATTTCCGCTGCGAATTGCCTTCGCAGGACGTCGTCTCCGCACTGTATCATCATCACTGCCACTCTCCTCCACATCATCATCCTCGCTTGAGAATTTGGCCTCTGTAAGAACCTTTTTGTACAACAGCCTTTTCTCCAGCGTTTGCACACTGAATGTCTCCGTCCCCTCCGCGCCGAAGTTCCCCAGTCCCTCAAATCCAACCACCCGATCAACTCCAACTCCATCCTTGAACCCAATCACACAAGGCAACACGCGAATCCCAAGCTTTTCCGCCAGGAACGGCGTCGACCGCACGTCTACTCGCGCAAACCGTACTTCATAGTGCCGACTGGCGAGCTCCTTCAACCGCGCGTCCATCACCCCGCACCGGGCAAAATCATCGTGCGCGAAATGTATGATGCATCGTGGAGCGTCTGTCGTCAGGTTCAGCACGGACTGGTCTCCATCGAGTGTAGGGTATGTGCTGTCCCGTAGGCCGGTGCCATGATTTGTGTTGGACTTGTCTCGATTTGTCTTATGGGAGGCTAGTTCTGCGTTGAGTTGTTGAATGCGTTGGTCGCGGTAGCTCAGATCGTCTTCGTTTTCGAGGGCGGCGAAGAGGGCATCATCATCGGATTCGTGGCCGTCTGGCATTCTTGTTGTGGGGGTTTTGCGGGGCCTTTGTGGAGAGTAGTCGGGTCAATTGCAGTTGGGGGATATTTTTCAGTCCATTGGAATTGAGTTTAAAAGGAGTGCGTCGAGGTGTTGAGGAGGGGAGGTTTCCGTCTCTAATCTTCAACCTACTCCACTGTCGACCATATACTACCTTTAAGGTGTCTATGGACATCGAGGTCTACAAATTCTAGAAATATGCTCATGAATTGTGATTCTTGATACGGTACCGACCGGTCTAATTTTTGATTTCTCAGTCTAAATTAGAGCCGCCGAAAGGAGTAGATTGTTGCACAACAAAAGTACGGAACAGCAATTAAACGCTGACTCAGCTGCCCCCTGGGCCCGTGCTGAGTCAGCGTGCCGCTTCCGGGCAAAAGTTCTTTCTCTCCCTTGGGTGTTTTCTATTGCGCGTCGTGTACGCTCCGCTTTCTTTTGCCCTTTTGAACAACACCAACTTCACCATGGCCGACGATAAGAAGAGAGAAGAATACACCGTCGAGATGGACAAGCTCGACAAGGGCAACAAGGAATTCGAGGCGGCGCCGCCTCCGCAACCCCGAACCCCTCCCAGTGCTGTCGCTGGCCACCCGGCCCTGCCAGTCCTGGCCTACTGTGGTTCCTCCATTCTGATGACCGTCATGAACAAGTACGTTCTGTCGGGCTTGGATTTCAACTTGAACTTCCTGCTGCTCATGGTCCAGGTACGTGGCTCATTGAATAATCAAAAGGTTCTGGACACTTATCTCATTCTCCGCTGTAGTCTTTGGTCTGTATCACCGCCATTCAAACATGCAAGACCATGGGTCTCATCACCTACCGTGACTTTAGTGCCGACGAGGCCAAGAAGTGTAAGCCCGGCCTTTTTCTTCTCCCGTCATCTGCACCGAGACTGGGATCTAATGTGCATTGCTCAACAGGGTTCCCCATCACTCTTCTCCTGATTGGCATGATCTACACCGGTTCCAAGGCCCTTCAGTTCCTTTCGATCCCCGTGTACACGATCTTCAAGAACTTGACCATCATCCTCATCGCCTATGGTGAGGTTCTGTGGTTTGGCGGCTCCGTGACTGGAATGACCCTTTTCTCTTTCGGTCTTATGGTCGTCAGCTCCATTATTGCCGCCTGGGCTGATATCAAACACGCCCTGGAGAGCAGTGGTGATACTTCCAGCCAAGTGTCGACCTTGAATGCGGGTTACGTCTGGATGATGATCAACTGCCTGTGCACTTCGTCTTACGTTCTGGGCATGCGCAAGCGCATCAAGCTGACCAACTTCAAAGACTTTGACAGTATGTTTTGTTCTACCCTACTGCTAGGAGTGAAGTCTAACCTACTATAGCCATGTTCTACAATAACCTGCTATCCATTCCCGTCCTGATCGTCTTCACTCTGCTCGTCGAGGACTGGTCCGCCGCCAACCTGGCCCGCAACTTCCCCGAGGCCAATCGCAACGGCATCTTCTTCGCTATGATCCTGTCTGGTCTTTCCACCGTATTCATCTCCTATACCTCCGCCTGGTGTGTGCGTGTGACCTCGTCCACTACCTACTCGATGGTCGGCGCCCTCAACAAGCTGCCCATTGCCGTCTCCGGCCTGGTCTTCTTCGATGCACCTGTCACATTCCCCAGTGTGTCGGCTATCTTCGTCGGCTTCGTCAGCGGCATTGTCTATGCGGTGGCCAAGATTAAGCAGAACGCCATGCCCAAGACGGGCATCCTGCCCACCTCCAACCCGCTGGTCAGCGCCAGCAGCCAGAGCATGCGTGATTCCCTGCGGTCCTAGGGCCCCCGACAAAATCGATGAAATGATTTCTATTTTCAATAGATCCTGGCTCTGTCAGGATCCGCGCATCATTGTCTCTCTCATTGATGCCTTGGGGATCCCATTCTTGCATGTGTATGATTCATGTTTCATTTGCAGCCTACTGGTGCTCTTGGGTCGCTACTTCTTTGGTGTTGGTGGCTTTTCTTTTTCATCTTTCCATCTCCCATCTAGGTGAGGGCTTGCCATCTTGGTCTGCAGTATGATTTTATAGTAATATTTCTTTCTTTGTGTGTGTGTGGAAAGGGCATAGCCTGGTCTCGAGTTTTAATTGTAAATAGCTATGCCTTGAATAGACCGTGTAAAAAAATATGCTTGACTTCCAACGTAAGGTAATATTACATTGTGTTAGAGAACTACCCATTCCAATTTTTTTTTTCTTTTGACAGCAGCCAGGATCCTTTACTCACATCTCTGGTTCTGTGATATCAAGTTGGTCGTGAATGGACTCCCGCTCCGGATCTTCAATTGACCGTCTCCGGATTCCAGACCTCCATTTTCCTCAATTCTATATCGTAGCCTCACCCCAACACATATTTAATATTTCAATCACACCATGCCTCGCAAGAAGCAAAAGGGTCCCCAGCCTCGGTCCAATCGACCCGGTCCTCCCAAGCCAGGCTCATCCTCTCAGCCCAAAATCAAGGGAACCAAGCAGGATTCGACACCTGCCAAAGATACACAGAAAAAGGGCCCGGTGCAAGCAAATCAACAACCCATCGTACCATTTCTGCGAGGAGATCGCATCTTGTTAATCGGAGAAGGTCAGTTTTATATATATTTTTTTATATTTTTTCTTCCCGCTACGGTGGTTTCTTGCTTGCATCGAGATGTGTATCAAATGCCCATGTTTGAAAATTTACGTGCATTGGTTGTCATTGCTGCGGCGCGTTTAATTATTACATCAGTCCTTCACACCATATACACCATTTAAAATACGAAGGGACTTGAACTCACAAAGAAATAGGTGACTTCTCCTTCGCCCGCTCACTAGCAAAGCAATATAAATGCCGCAAATTGCTAGCAACCTGTTACGATTCCCAGGAAACTCTCTTCGAGAAATATCCCCAAGCAGAGCAAAACATTCAAGACATTCTGCACTCCAAGCCCAGATCAAAGAGTCCAGAAGATTCCGAACTCCCTAAAGAGGACAAGAAAGAATCTCCTGCTCCCAAAGTTCTGTTCTCAATCGACGCCCGCAAACTCGGCTCCCAAGGCGGCGGCGGTAAAGAGGTCAGAAATGGCTATCCTCGTCGTGAACGCAAAATTCCAGCATGGAAAGCCCCGAGTCAGATTCCCGTACGCCCGCCGAAGCCGAGTGGACCGTGGGATGTGATCTGTTTTAATTTCCCGCATGTGGGTGGCATTTCGACGGATGTGAATCGCCAGGTGAGGTTTAATCAGGAGCTTTTGGTGGCGTTTTTCAAGGCTTGTGGGCCTTTGCTTTCTAGTGCTCCGGCGCCGGTTGATGAGGATGACGAAGATTACGAGTGGGATGCGGATGAAGAGGACGAGGAAGAGGACGAAGATGAGGACGAAGAAAGGGATACACAGACTTCTGGCAAGGCTACGAGGACTGGACCCGGTCAGGTCCTTGTTTCTCTTTTTGAGGCGGAGCCGTATACGCTTTGGAATATTAAGGATTTGGCTCGGCACGCGGGGTTGCAGGTGGTTACAAGTTTCAAGTTCCCATGGAGTTCCTACGAGGGGTATTCACATGCTCGGACTCTGGGCGAGGTGGAGGGGAAGAATGGGGGAAGAGGTGGATGGCGTGGTGAGGACCGTGAAGCGAGGATGTATGTGTTTGAGGCGAAGCAGGAGCCTCTGCGAAAGGGGAAGAAGAAGAGGGCCAGGGATGCGGAGAGTGATAGCGAGTAGCTATGACTTCTTGATACCCACGTACAAATATCTGAATTGAAATTGCCTTGGGGGATTTCACAATATGTACACTTTCTTCATTTCATTCTCGTTGAAGACTTCGCCAGTCGTTGGGTCCTTGACTTGGCCAGTCTCGACAGATCCAACATTCTTACTGATTTCTAACAGTCGAGATTTGCCGTAGACCCGGCCATTGGGTAGGACGATTGCGTCGCCCTCGACGTAGCTCTTGGAATGGTGCGCGTATGGCATCTTCCGGGCTAATTCGTTGAGCTCTGTAGAACAAATTGGACACACGGAAGTAGACGTGGACTGGGAATTGGAGCTGGATGAGGTGTATGCTGAGTGGCAGAGGGGCGTCTTGAGTGCTGACAACCCCGCTGACAGCGCAATGTGTAAGAGCGGCTGTGAGGGCAATGAGAGAAGCTCATGGTGAGTCTGCACGAATAAATCCGAGAGATACTTCCACCGGTCGGGAGAAAATAGCGTCTGAATTAAAGGTGAGTCGTGTCGATCATAGTGAGACGAGATTGGGCCGGCTTACCTTATACTTCTCTGATCGCGAATCCTGGGTAAATACCAGTAGTCCAGCAACCTGATTGACTTCATCTTTCTGGGATTCGGCATTGAGAGTTAGGTACTTTCTGGCGTGGGTGATTGCCTCCACTTTCTTGTGTATGTCCTTTGTTCGGACCATCTCAATGTACTGCTGCAGCCGCAGCTCAAATTCGAGATTATGCTACGGATGCGTAAACAAGGTGAAACAACTGAGTCAGTAAGAGTTGATCGAACATACCTGGCTCTTCTTCAACGCGGCTTTGTTCTCTCCACACCACTGCAACGCCTCCTTAGTCTCCCCACGACGCAAGCTCTCAACAACCCGCTGACACTGGGTAAAAACACCCAGGTCTACCAGATCTTCAATTTCTCGATCCTTTGCCAGCTGCTTCGCGCTTTCCGAATACCCAGACCGCAACATATGATCCACGAGTAATCGATCTAGCCGCACGCGCGACCATTGATCATACTTGACATCAGCCAAGCTCGGGATCTTATGTAGCGTCTCAAGGTGTTGAATTCGCTTGCGCGACTGGGTGTGTATTTTCTTCTCTTCTTCTTGCAGGCTTTGCATCTTACGCTTCAGGCCTTGCATGCGGGAGATCATGGCATCCAGTGCGGCGAGGGTTTGGTCGGGTGTGTGGGTGTTCGATAAGGAGGCGTTGGCGGCTTCTTTGAGCGCGGGGATGACATATTCTTTTTCTCTTTCTACGGATCGCTGTACCGTTTTGAAATTCCGGCGGGCTAGTTCATGGGGAAGGCGGAGGAGTGGTTGGTCCTATAAGCGGGTTAATACAGCTCCAGTGATGGGAAGGACAGCTTCGTACGAGAATGAGGTGACTCTCTGGATTGAGCTTGATGGAGGTCAGCTCGGCTGCCATTTCAAAAATTAAACTCCAAAGAAGTTCAGGAAAGTTCAGGGAACAGTGAACTGCTGCGTTCCAGAAGTATGATGTCGGGGTAAGTGAGAGGTTCCGGCGATGACGAAGAGGGGAATGCGGAGACCGATGGTCACGAGATTGCGACCCTAACGATTACGATTCACAACGCAACTTGACTTGACATCTTTTACTTTTCTCCCAAGATTACTTGAAAATGAAATTTTAACAAGATGTTGTTCGAAGCAACTAGAAAATAAATTCTTCAAACCGACAGATTCCCTTTTGACCCAAGACTCCGGAAAATTCAAAATATGGTACAGGAAACGGACCAATAGGTCTTCCTGAGCATCTTTACTCGCTGTCATCGCTGTCCTCAGTCTTGGACTTCCGGCGCTCCTTCTTCTCCTTCTTCTCCTTCTTCTTCTTCTTGCGCTCAGCCTTCTCCTCGGCGGTCTCGCCGTCGTGCTTGCGCTTCTTCTTGTCATCGGGAGAATCGGCCTCGGCCTTGGACTCCTCCTCAGCGGGGGCAGGAACAGGCTCGGGCTTAGCCTCGGACTTAGCCTCGGGCTGCTCACCATCCTCCAGAGGAGCGTTGTAGTCCTTGTACTCGCTCTTCCACTTGGAGGGAGTGGCCTCGTTGGTGCGGCCGTACTTATCAAGCTTGCCGGCAGACTTGAGCTTCTTCTTCTCCAGGGCAGTAGGTCCCAATCCCCAGCGGCGGGGGTACAGATCGCGCTCCATGATGCAACGCTTGACCTTGGCAACGACACCGTGGTCACAAGTGGAGAGCTCGACGGTGGACATCTGAGCAATACCAATGGCAATAGCCTCACCCTTGGTGGTCATGAGGACAACCTCCTCGTGGACCTCAATACCAGCCTCTAAGATAGAAATATTAGATTCATGTAACCTTATTCAGGGGGTGGAAGAATTGACGAACCGAAACGGAGGAGACCAGGAATCATCAGCTTGGCACCGTAGCAGACGGCGTTAACGGCACTGTCCTTGACGACAATGCGCTTGTAGGAGGTGAGCAAGCTCTCCAGGGGACTGATGACCTTGCGCAGGTACGATTCATCGCGCTGGTTGTCGTAGACCCACTGGGCGTCCATAACATCGTGCAAGGTAACCATGCCCTTGGACTCGTCCATAGCTCCTGAACGCACACGGCGAAGCTCCTGCATGTGGGCGCCGACACCGAGAAGGAGACCCAGGTGAACACAGAGGGTACGGATGTAGGTACCAGCCTCACAGCTGACCCAGAAGACACCGAGGTGGCGTTCGTTATCGAACTCGTACAGGTTGCTCTCGTGGATGGTACGGATACGGAGCTGGCGCTTGACGGCAGAGATCAGGGGGGGACGCTGGAACAGAGCACCGGTGAGGGTCTCGAGAGCACGCTTGAACTGAGCCTCGCCACCGGGGATCTTGTCGTGCAAGCGGATGACACAGACGTACTCCTTACCAGCACCCTGCTGGGACTTGACCAGGCGGGTAGCACGGTCAATGCAGACAATCAGACAGCCAGTGACCTTGGGGTCAAGGGTACCGCTGTGACCAGTCTTCTCGGACCTATAGAGAGTCAATTAGTCAGAATTCGCTCATTTGGGGTGACGGCCTGGATAAGATGGGATTTACCTGAGGATGCGCTTCATCCAAGCCACGACCTCGTGACTGGAAGGGTTGGAGGGCTTGTCCAGGTTGATGACACCGGAGCTGATGTAGGACTTAAGGTCACGCTTGAGGGGCGAGGCACCAGCAGGAATCGGGGTGAAGTGACCGGTGCGAACGAGCACTGCGCAAATACGCCATTAGCCTAGAGCCGAAGATAAAGATCCTGGCAAGAACATACACTTCTCGTAGTTCTTGAGCAAAAGAGGCCAATCCTCAGAGGAAACGGTCGGGTTGACCGCCTCGGGCTTGATGGCGTAGTCCATCTCCTGGTTATTGACGGCCATCTTGAGGGTTGTTGGTTGTCGTCGGAGTCTCCAAGAGGCCAAAAATTTGTTCGAGGAAATTTTGCGAGTGCGGCAGCTCCAGTGCCTGATCCAGTTTAGCGCCCGCATCGGATCACGTGACCGGTGGCAAGAGACCGCTATTTTTCTTTCGTTTATGATATCTTGCTTTTACACTATGAATGTTTTTGCTCATTGTATTAAATGTTGTAACTAATGTATTATTCAAGCTTGCACCTGTCCGTTGTGAAGTTTGGAGAATCGGGCTATCTCATCGAGCATGGTTCGTCATATTTTACACAGGGTGGCTGGAAATGCTCGCTTCCAAAACTAAAGTTCCAGAATTAGAAGCACTAGAAAGGCAGGAAAAATAATCAACGCCATCATGCTGCTTGAGGTGTCTCCTGCAGATCCTCATCCTGATCCGAGGCCAATTGATATCACATATCTCACTAACCAAGTCGTCTTCCGGAGCCTCGAGTGCCCCATGACCCCAGATCCTGTGACGATGTCCAGCCGCGGGCCCCCGAGTTAGACGTGTCGGGCTGGGGATCAGCTGGTCGGGACGGACGATAGGCTCTACCATAGGTGCGGCGTGCCGTATCTGGCGTGTGTCTGAAGATGTATCGCTGCACAAAACGCGGGGTGAAGATGTAGTTTTTTCCGCCGCCGAAAGTCGGATAGATACGAGTAAGGAAGTCGTACAGATGAGAGGCAAGAATACCTGTGAATTCGGTCTTGACAGAGCCCCAGCCGTAGGTGACCAGAGTCATCGTGAGCATGGCCCAGGGGAGCCACAACACGGGGATCTCGATGATAAAGAACTTGACCTTCTTGCCCCGGTTGTCTTGGGCGTAGGTGTGCGCGAATGCCATGATCAATGCTATCAAGGTCTAGTTTAGTGTAGGGCGCGTCAAGACGCAAGGCGACTGAGCTCACCGCGAGTGAAAAAGGTACTACCGAGCCAGAGACCTGCAGAAACCTTGAAAGGAGTTAGCATTGGAGATTGGACAGAGGAGCTACCACAGCAGAGGAGTTGAATGAAAAATTGAATGGCATTGGGAATAGATAGATGATGAATTATGTAGAATGTAGGGCACCATAACCACCGGCACGAACTTATAGAATCGCGACAGTTATCTCAAAGGTAGTCCCACCACGCCCACACCGCACACAGCACCAATTATATTTTGCGAATGAGGTGCTGCGCGGGATGCAGGGGTAATCTTCCTCGCTTCCAGGAACCGCTTCAGCTAGTATATGGCTGGGCGGGCAGATAATGCGAGGTGACAAAAACAAGAACGCGAAACAAGAAACAAGGCTCTGCCGGAGCTCCGGGTGCAAGCCACTTACCAATATGGTGGAAGCTACAAAGATCACGTAGATGAAAAAGTCTCCAACCTGGCTGAACCGGGTCGATCCGATTTCCAGGGCACTGCCGTAGTGGTACACTGTCGGCCATTAGCCACCGTAGGTCAGACGCCGCACCGAGGCACCATACTGAAGTAGAGATCGAAGAGAAAATCGAGCCTTCTTCCGGTTAGTAGAAAAGGTGTGACCAGTCGCCAGATCTCCGGAAGCCGCGTGAACAGATTGCCCTTCAGAAACGCAACATTATAGAAACTGAGGGTATCACTGTAAACGAGGAGAGACTCGACCAGAGTCAATGCAGTGATGGTCCTGAAGATGACACGTCAGTCAACACTGCACCGGCACCGGCACCGGGAACGAGACGAAGCGACGCACCGAGACACCGGAGGTGCCTCCCAGAATACATCCATTTCGTGGAAGGAAAGAGATAGCTGGAAGGTTAGAAAGATTGAAAATTACACGGCCTGGAAGGAGGAAGAAGAAGGAAAGAGAAGCGAGGAAGCGGGAAGAAATAAATGGTGTGCAACGCTACGGCACGAGTTTATCCGAACCCCGGCGGCTCCAGAGCTCTTGGCGCGGCTCTGTCTTCGCACGTTCTCACAGCACATAACGAGATCATTGTGCATTTTATGCCTTAAGTTATCTTCAAGATTTGTAGAATCGATATTGAGGTATTTACTGTATCAATTTGCCAGTTTTCGCAGTTCCCCGCACAGCCAGGCCGCCGCCAGGACCTTCAATCCATACGTCCCAGGCGCTACTGTCATCCTTAGGTCTACCACAGACTGTCAATTCTTCATCCACGAAGAGAGGCGCTAGATTCTTGTAATCAAATCTGTTCACGCAGAGACCTGAACCGCTAAGGTGATGCTGTAGCACACTCAGAAGCAGAGTCAAGGTCAACGGGCCATGTACGAGAAGGTTCTTGTACCCCTCCTGGTTCTGCGTGTAGTTCGGATCCAGATGAATTAAATGAGCATTGAATGTCAATGCCGAAAAGCGGAACAATAGAGACTTAGTGGGTAGAATCGAATGGCGGAAGGTAGCGTCCGAAGGAGCTTTGATCGCAAGGAACGAGTCAGCATTTTCTCCCAATGATTAGAATTGAAATAATGCCGGACGCACCTTTGACAATACGACTTGATTTGGAGAATTGCTCCTGATCCATCTGAATTTGCTCCGCAGTCTTGCGTCGCATGAATATCAGGTCCCGGTTCTCAATTACTGATGACTGCCCGGCGTCTCCTTCATTTTCTGTCCATATGCGATTCCAGGTTTCAGCTTCGGGCTCTCCCTCTGGTACTGTTCCCATGCGCCGCTCAATTGTGACTATGACTTTCTCTTCGCCTTCCCGTCCCTTGACAGTCACATTGCGCATGGACTCGATGCAGACTGCCCGACTCCCATCTAAAAGAGGGGCTCCGGTGGGGAACCTGAGATTTCCACCTGCCCATAATCTTCGATTGAAAGGGTGTCCTGGTGTATGAAGCACGTCTGTGCCGTCTGGTAATAATTGCGACAAAGTAACCTGGGGAGGGAAGTAGATCAAGTGGTGGGCGATTGGTAGCGGCGAAGGTGTCGTGACTGAAGGTAATCTCGTTTGTACACCGTGGCCATCAGGTGCTTGTGGTAAAAGGTCGCATAGCGTCAAATCTAGCATGTGCGAAGGTTGAGGATGTAGATAGTCGTACATTAACGGGAGCTTGCGCGTGGTCAGCTCATGCTGGAGGCGCTCAGCGAGTGAGGATTGAGCTCGGCATTGTATGCGATTCAGCGAGCACAAATTTCGGGCACTTGTCAGTGTGATGGACGGCCTTCCTCGCGACATCTTGGAGCAAAGACCTAACGCCAAATGGTGAACGGACTGATCACAGAGTTTGCCCTGTTTGTTTGGGGATAGAGCGCACACCGCTCGGGGACGATCTCAATGGTGTCCGGGACTCACAAATAATTAATTGTGTCTGGGGAACTGGAACTCCTAAGACTCAGAGTCCAATCACGATATGAATATGACACTGGGTCGCCTGAAAGTGGCCTTCCTCGGCCCCCGCGCGTCTTTCTCGCATCAGGTAGGCATGGAATGCTGTAACCCCACGACTTGACAAGGATGCCGGTTTGCTGACTACTGTCGTAAGGCCGCAGCCGAGTCCTTTGGTCGTACGTCGGCCGATTTGCTTCCTCATATCACCTTTGCCGATGCCTTTACTGCCCTTCAACAGCAAGAAGTCGACTACGCCATCATCCCTTGCGAGAATTCCACCAACGGATCTGTTGTTCAGACTTTCGATCTTCTTGCGGACCGCAATGACCTCTATAAAGACGTGAAAGTGTGTGGAGAGCACTATTTAACCGTACATCAATGTCTCTTAGTCCGCAAGGGCTCGTACCCGTCTGGCTGGGAGGGCTACGACGGATCCATCACCAAATTATATACACACCCGCAAGCATGGGGCCAATGCGAGTTGGTGCTATCGAAATATTTCAAAGGCGTGGAGAGACAAGATGTCTCGTCCACGTCAAAGGGGGCCGAGATTGTCTCGAAGGAAATTGAAGAGCGCAGCGCAGCCATTGCCAGCCGATTTGCGGCGGAATTCCACGGCGTGGATGTGTTGAAGGAGAACATTGAGGATCGAGCGGACAACACTACCCGCTTCTTGATTTTGAAAAATGTGCGCGCTGAGCGAACAGCTCAACTGGAGCTGGACCAGTCCGCCACTGTCACCACTCACAAGACTCTGATCTCATTCGCGATCGACCACTCTCTTCCTGGCGCCTTGGCAGATGCGCTGTTGATTTTCAAGGCTCACGGTCTGAACCTCACTAGTATTAACACAAGGCCTAGTTTGAAACGGGCTTGGCAATACATCTTCTTTGTGGAGTGTGGACGGACGCCATCCCATGAGAACAAAGACGCCGTCCTCAAGGCGCTGGATGATCTTCGGGCTGTCACCGACTTCTGCAGGGACTTGGGAACCTGGCAGGATCAACTTGGAGTCAGACTTTGAATGAATCTCGCAATGATGTGATGAAGATGAAAAGCCTGTTGTGCTTCGATACATTATTATAATATCTTTTTCTACAGGATAGACTTCTTGGGAATACATTTCGGGACTTCTTTTAGCATGGCAAACTACTGTTCGATTTTCGTGATCTCGCGAGATCTCGACAAGGGCAGGTTCCGACCTCGCCCTACGTAGAGGATACCAGATCAAACAGATGGCTCAGGAATAAATGGCAAGCAAAGCAAACCATGTCGGTCAAATTTTCAGAATATAACAAGCAAAGATAGAAGATAATGAGCGAAGAATCAATGATGGTCATCCAGGGTAAAGCCACAAGGTGGTCACGCAAATCGAATTGTCCAAGGCCACCTTAGCCAAGGTATTGGCAGGCGGCAATGAGTGACTAGATGTTGCAAAGAATCGCATCCAACCTTTCAAATTGCAATGTACACCTCGTGTTCGTCTCAGATACTGAGGAGACCCCCAGTGAACATATCACGGAACTTAGAGCTTGGATGACCCTGGGACCCATATGTTAGATGCAATCTGATTGGTAAAATCTCGCAAAACATACCTCTGAGAAGCGTCACGGGGCTTGGAACAGGCATTTGAACGGATTCCTCTACGGATTCCTGGGTTCCAGTCTCGGAGCCGCCTTCATGATCCACAGGGCGAGCCGTCAGAACACTCGCCGAAGGAGCTTCTGGCCGTTCATCCTCGCTCTCTGCGAGGGCGCTCAACCGTCAATCTGCAAGACTGTTAGGACTATTCTCAACATTGACCGGGAAGTAGAAGTTCTCACCATCGTAGAACTCATCGTCGTCGCTATAATCGGCAAGCTGTTCAAAGTTCACTTTGTATCGGAGAATGGCACCGATACCACCGAAGCCCTTAACGAACTGATTTCCTTCGCCGGACCGATCAGAAACAAACTCGAGGGTGGCGCCGAAGTCCTTGTAGGCCTCAGCGAGCCACTCAAGGAAGGAGTTTGAATCGACAACCTCCATCTCGGTGCCGGTCTCTTTGTCCATGAACAGCTCACGGTTGCTCTCCTGAGCCTTTGTGGTGTGGATGATCACCTCCGCACCAGCGGAGTCCTTCAGAACCCAGCGAGTAACATCCAGGTTCTCGTACACAATCAGGGTCTCGGCAGCACCAAGCTCCAGGGCCTTGAGAGTATCCTCAACACCGTAGCAGACTCTGCCGGTGTCCTGACTAATCTCTTGGAAGTATTGGCCGATCAGCTTCTTTTCCTGGATGAACTTGACACTGCTGAGAGTCTCGGCAGCCAATTCGATAGCCTGATTGAAACCGTTCTCGCCACCATACGACACGTCGACGACTTTGATAATCTTGGCCTGAAGACGGCCGTCGAACAGGTCGGACTGGGCGAGGTCGTTCTTGAAATCGGCGGAACCAGCCAGCACGAGACCAGCAACGTTGACCTTGTCGTTGGTAATATAGTTCTGTACGGCCAATTCGGCAATTTTGCGGACGTAGTTGTGACGCTTTTCCTCACGCAGACGGGCGAAACGCAACGCGGATTGACCACCACGACCCTATAGAAAGTTTGTTAGACCTAAATATTAGAGTGAATACGAAGGGCGCGAAAACTTACGTGCTTCTTGGGCAAGTCGACGGAGAGACGCTGAAGAATTTCACGGGTGTTACCACTCAGGGTACCGAAAAGAGCACCGTTACCGTCCATGATGATGAAGCCGAATTTCTGGTCGGACTCCAACAGCTCACTCAGAGATTCGGTGTGGAACTTGTTGTCACACAGGTAGAGCGAGGTGTTGATGGGCTTGAAGGGCTCGAAATCGATGTTAATCTTGCGCTCCTTACCCTCTGAAGTGATAATTTCACCACAGTATACAACCAGTCCATTCGGAGGGACCTTGTTATACAACTTTAGACGCTGCTGGGTGGAGGTAATGGCGGACAAAACGGAGAGTCGGTTGACACGAGACTTGATGTTGGAGGCGGTACCCTAGGGTTGGTTAGCCTGGCGATTTGGGTGCGGAATCGACGAGGGAGAGCATACGTATTCTTCAGCCAACATCTTGGCCGCACGAGAGATTTGATCCTTGGGCGCTATCACCGAAGAGTTAGTGTCATGGTTTCGAGCGACAAGACGGCGGGCAGAAGCTCACGAATGATGAGAGAAATCATGGAGGTTCCATTTCCGCGGGCGGATTCAAGACGCTTGATCAGCTTCTTGACCTTCCAAATCTCAATGTTCTTCTCGGCTTCACCCGGGGTTTGCTCCTTGGAACTCATATTGGGCGACTCGAAGGTGGACTGCAGCGAAGGGAGAATAAAGAGGCCTTTGCCTGTCGACGCCTAATCGGAGTCAAGATGGGAGACCCGAAACAAAGACGGGATTTTTTCCTAACACCTATACTTGAAATTAGTTGGCGAACTCCGGAATCACACTGTACAGGGAGAACGAAAGAAAATGGGGTGCACACCTTCCTGATTGACGTAAAGTACGGCAGCAAAAATCCTCAGGCACCGTGGGGTCGAGGGGCTCCGTGGGCTGAGGTAAGCCAGGGCATGCCGTGAATTGGTACTGGGTACTTCAATTGGTACCAGGATTGGGGAGATCTACAAGTATCCTCTACCTCTAGCAGCCATCATTACTACTTTTTCCCCCTCTCTCTGCGGAATGTAGCGTCGATCGACAGATACGCATAGTAACGCAGGAAAAGATCTATGGCCCTTTTTCTACGCTTATTCTCCTATACTTCATCACCTCGACGTTATTCCCTAACTTTAGTTCCCAATTCTTCTCTGTGAGATCGGAGGAGGGAAAAGACATGGACACGAAGATAACCAGACTTCGAGGATAGGATTGTACTTAAAACACCGGTTTCTCGCAACGGCCTCAACCGAATTGCAAGGTTGGGCGCTATGACACACGAAAAGTGTGAATTCTTGGCCTATGGCTTATCTGCGCTGGGGCTATCACCCCACACGGTGAGCTAAGGAGCTTCGGCGATTCAGCGTCTTATCTTTTTGAGCTATCTCGAGGCAAATAAAAGGGTCTCTGATCGCGTGTCTCTTCATTTGCACTGAATTTTGTTCGGTCCTGATATCCCCATATCGTCAGTACGCGACGTGTGTAGGCAGATTCTCTCCGACAACGATGTCGTCCAGGAACGCGGACGAGCATCATGAGGGCGACTCTCGACAGTCAACGATGTGGGGAGGCGCGCCCAGCTCCTGGGACTACGGCCGTTTGAGCGCAGCGCACCCGATCGACGAAGAAGACAGCAGAGGCAGACCAAGGTATTTTTGCCAGACCCGTTTTGGGCGATGGGAAGTTTTGAGGGAGAAATTTTAATGACGCCCAAATAGGTCATCCTCTTTCGGCCGTCTTCGACAGGTCGGAGGCCCTAACAGTATCGACAACTTTGCCCGCTCATGGCAGAGAGCAGCTGCCTTCCCCGAAGTCTTTCCACGTCGCTCCTCGTTCGTTGAGGCAGACACCGACGATGAATGCGCTATTGCCACCGGATCCGACTCCGCAGTCAGAGCTTCTCGACCACACCGTGATTCCGATCTAGATCAACCTCTGCTACTGTCTGATGAGTCTGGTGGGGAGGAAGAGGTTACAAGCTACTGGCATGGGTCCCAAAGGTCCAGGAAGCCACTCCCGAGCACCGGGCTCCTGGCGTCGTCGCCGGACAGAAACAATTTCACTGCGTATGGCTCGATATCCTCGCGCGTGAGTGAATCGACTCGTCAAAATGCGATCCAGCTCCATAAAGAGCATCTCAGTCGGACTGATGCCTCTGCGGATCCCGATCGAGAGCCCCTGATCCTCAAGCATGTTCAACACGAAGATGGCACGGAAGAGGATATTGTGGTTGGGCAATCTACCGTTCCACAGACTGTTTTCAACTCCGTCAACGTACTGATCGGGATTGGACTGCTTAGTCTTCCATTGGCAATGAAGCATGCCGGTTGGGTACTTGGGTTATCGTTTCTGATCTTTTCCGCGGTGACGACGGGCTATACGGCCAAGATTCTAGCCAAGTGTCTGGACGTGGATCGCTCTCTTGTCTCCTACAGTGACATTAGCTATCTGGCATTCGGGCAATATGCTCGCTTCATCACCAGTCTCCTGTTTTGTATGGAACTGCTAGGAGCTTGTGTGGCTCTCGTGGTGCTGTTTGCAGATAGTCTGTACGTCCTGATTCCAGGTTTCAATATTCTCCAGTGGAAGATAGTCTGTGGAATCGTTCTCTTGCCACTGAATTTCATGCCTTTACGCTTTCTCAGTGTCACTAGCATTCTCGGCATCGTCTCGTGCACATCAAGTGAGTTTGTCCAATTTCCTCCCATGATCTGATTGAGCGTTACTAATTTACAAAGTTGTCCTTCTCATTTGTGTCGATGGATTGATTAAGCCAGATTCACCTGGCTCCCTTCGCCAACCTGCCACTACATTCCTCTTTCCTGAGAACTGGGCAACCCTGCCTCTAAGTTTCGGTCTCATCATGTGTAAGAGATAACCCCACATGGAAACAAAAGACACAGAAATTAACCGCCAGACTCTAGCACCCTGGGGCGGACATTCCGTGTTTCCCAACGTGTATAAAGACATGAGGCATCCTCATAAATATGAGAAGAGTCTCTGGTCCACATATCTATTTACAGTAAGGAAATCCATCTTCACCGGAGAACAATTAGAACTGACCTAGGCGTCAAAAGTTTTCTCTTGACTGCTCCATGGCGATCCTCGGCTGGCTCATGTTTGGAGACATGGTCCGAGACGAGATCACGGCGAACGTCCTCGCCATCGACGAGTATCCGCAGGCACTATCCGTCTGTATCATCATCTTCATTTCCATCATCCCGCTGACAAAAGTACCTTTGAAGTAAGTAGGTTCGACCTCTCTCCAAAAGCATAACTAACGCTGCTATAGCGCCCGGCCCATCGTATCGACGTTCGAAGTACTCTGTGGAGTGGCAAAGGGCCGTGAACCCCTCGGAGCGCGTCCGGAAAAGATTCAAGAAATGGCGCGCTTGGTGATTCGTGTTTTCACGGTTGCTCTTATTGTCGTATTGGCCATAGTCTTCCCCTCTTTCGACAGGATCATGGCTTTCTTGGGCTCGTTCTTGTGCTTCACCATTTGCATCATTTTCCCCCTTGCCTTCTATCTGAAAATTTTTGGGAAAGAGATCAGTCGAAGAGAGCGCATCCTTGACTGGGCTTTGCTGATATTTTCATCGATACTGGCGACGATCGGAACCGTGTGGGCATTCTTGCCTCGTGAAATGATCTCGGGAACATCTTAGCCATGTGCATTCATTGACCATTCCTGACATCAGCCCTTATTGAGGATGACCGCGAAGTTGTTCCTCTTCACGCCAGGATTGAGCATGTCTTTTTTGAACATCCTGGGCTTGGGGTTTCCAGTATAATGCCATAATTGATAAATGAGCTTGTTGGTTCGTTTGCTTTCCACTAGGTGAAAACCTAAGCTCGCAAAAATCTCGAGGAGCCTCTCTTCCGTAAGGTAGCGTGAGTTATCGATGCAAGCTACCGGCAACACAAAAAAGAGAGGGTGGGTGTGAAAGTGATGGAGCATAGAGGTGTCAGGAATTTGACTAAGCGCTTGAGCATGTCGCCGCGGCCTGTGGCATCCGGGACATAGTTGAGAACCAAAGACAGACTGATGATATTGAAACGATCTTCATCCGTAGATGGTAGAGGTCGCTCCATGAAGTCCTGCTTGAGAATGCCGGGCTCTTGCGAGTTCAGATCAATTCGCGTCACATCCAACGCCGGGGTCCTTGAGCAGGCATTTTTCGTACTCAATGCGCCGACTTCAAGAACACGCAATTTGGGGAGAGATGGGTCCCATTGGTCTAGCTGTGGCTTGATCCAATCAACCAAGATCTTGCTAGAGTCACCACCGCGGTCCGAGGACTGGCCGAGCTTGCTGGCAATCTGATAACTTTCCAGTCCGCCATTGGCATGGATCTGGGCATCGATGCTGCTGACCCGAGCCTCATCACCGGCCTTCGCAGCCTGTGCCCGCGCCTTAAGCAACTGGTGATGCGAGCGAATGAGGGTACGGGTAGCCTTCGAGGACAGAGCCGCTTGCTTAGACTTGACCGTTGGCGGTCGTCCAGTAGATAGGAGACCGGGCCGTTTGGACCGGCTTTTGGGAGCCATTTGGAAAGTATTGAAGTCGTTCAACCTAGACAAAAGGATAGAGAATTTCTATGCTCTATATAGCTGATCCGGTACACTTGACGAAGAAAGATGAACAGAAATTGCAATTGTTACCCTCAGCCATCCAAGAAAAAAAAAAAAAAAAGGCGATGTACTCCAAAAACACGCAATCGAGAAAGAAGCGGCCCCACATGCCCCGTGACCTGTGCTTACTCATCTCCAAGATCACCTGACCCACACAGCGCTAGGGTTTTCGCTTAGCGAAGCCACTCTGAATTGTTCGACTCACGACACTGCGACAATCATCACGACAGCGGACGACAGCCATGGCCCCTACTACCAAGCAAGGTACGTTCCGATCGATGCGACATTGCTACACTGCTTCTACTTCATTGCAAACGGTGCGAGAAATGTGGTCTGGAGGATGGGACTACAAAGTTCAGAAAGAAAATTCATTTTGAAGACGCCGCGCAAAAGAGAGGGGAGTGATGGGGATACCAAGCAAAGACACAACAATCGACCTCTTCTCAACGATATTCAATTTTGCTCTTTCCTCCGGATTTCACATTCGCTCGCACCGACTCGCAATTTCTTGAAGTGGCAAGGCAATTTTCAATGATTCTCGAAAACTAACGAATATTCTCATCTACAGCTAAGGCTGCCGCCAAGGCAGTTGTTAAGGGATCTTCCGTACGTTTTACCACCGATTGATGACCGATTCTCGCCCCTGGGTCCGGTCAAAATTGGCCATCGCACAATATACTAACAGTTTGGGAAATAGCTTCACAAGTCCCGCAAGGTCCGCACCTCGACCACCTTCCACCGCCCCAAGACTCTCCAGCTGTCTCGGTCGCCCAAGTACCCCCGTGTCTCCATTCCCCGTCAGCCCCAGCTCGATGCCCAGAAGATCATCCTCTACCCTCTCAACACCGAGAGCGCCATGAAGAAGATCGAGGAGAACAACACCCTTGTCTTCATCGTTGACGTCAAGGCCAACAAGCGCCAGATCAAGGGCGCTATCAAGAAGCTGTACGATGTTGACACCGTCAAGGTTAACACTCTGGTCCGGTATGGCAAACTTTCGATCCACCCCACTACTGTCGTCCAAGGTGCAATTTACTAACTTGGCTAATATAGCCCCGACGGCTCCAAGAAGGCCTTCGCCCGCCTCACCCCTGACGTCGATGCTCTTGACATCGCCGCCACCAAGCTGGCTATCGTTTAAAAAGGGCAGAAATGGATTTCTTTGGTTTTAGGCGAACGATGTTTTCCACCGTGGTGATTCTCAATACCAGCCAGTGCCTTGGCTGTATGTGCAGCAACGAGGGCTGAATGATACAAAAAAGAAACATTTCTTGACACGATTTAAACTTGTTCACGGACCTGCGTCTAGGGTCAGATGGCGTAGTATCTGGATTCATGCGAGCACCGTGCACAAGGGCTAGCAAGTACCTGTAGTAGTAACAACTAGGACTAGCGTTCTGATACCGAGGACATGTCTTGAGACATGCACTTTTCAATTATGAACGACCGCGATACTTTTGATTAGGACATTGAGCTGCTATGCTACTCCCCACTCCTAATTACTAAGTCTACAAAGAAAGAGGTATACAGGAGATCATTGATTTTTGGCTCTAGTGTACAAAGGACTTCTAACAGTCCCATCAATCCCAACCCAGGTAATGCAGCATTTAGGTATGAATGATCTCATATCATCCTAGCCACAGCTCTGACATCTTATATCAAACCGACGGGGACTATCGACACCTCCGTGGTCAAGCTATGGTTCTATCCATAGGCCCAGCCATCTTCAACACTAGTGCCGACGTAGATCGAGATCGAGATCGTAAATTGAAGAATAAAATTTAGTGGCCACCACGAAGCACATCCAGATGCTTCAGGATGGACATCTGGGTGTCGAACCAGCGCTCAACGCAGTTCTGGGCGCATGCCTCCTCAGCGCGGTCAAGGGTGCCGGAGGTGATAGGCTTGCCACGGATGCACTTGGTGAAACAGACGTCATTCAGGGAGTGAACGGCTGATGGGTAATGTCAGTATACATCATTTCAGTGAGATCGCAAAAGCATAGAGCATTGCTTCTGGATGAACACATACCCTGCTGGATGCTGGACTTCTGCGCCTCATTGGTAAGGACGGTATTGAGCTCTTTCTTATCGGCGTCGCTAAGACTGGAGATATCGACTTGAGTCTGAGAATCCATGGTTGCGAGTTTTCAATGATGGGAAAGATAGAAGGAGAGAGTCCAGCAAGGCGAAGCTACGTGCATCTCGACGCAAAATCGAAGGCGGTGTGCTCCGGCACAAAAATGACGCGGTGATCATCGCAGTTGTCCCTCGCAAGGTTTCTCTTCAGCGACATTTGAAACTCCGCAAAGTTCTCAAATCACTCGTTCTAACGGCGTTCCTTCCCGGTTTCTCCTTTTCGCTGTTTCAGTCTTCACACCGCGCTCGCCCATCATGCCGCCCATTCGCACATCCCGTAATCGCAAACCGCCGCCGGCCGGCTTCGACGATATTGAAGACACCCTGCTTGAGTTCAGTAATAAGATGAAAGATGCTGAAAATGCTTCAAGTGAGGGGAAGAAGAAATATGAAGTTCTTTGGCCCATCTTCCAGATCAGCCATCAACGTACGCTCTCCTTTCTCCCCACTTTTGTCTCTCCCGCGAGCGGCGCTTTCATGATACTAAGTCTCTGCCTCTAGGTTCACGATACATTTACGATCTCTATTATGAAAAGGAAGCCATTTCCAAGCAGCTTTACGACTGGCTTCTCAAGAATAACTATGCGGACGCCAATTTAATCGCCAAGTGGAAGAAGCAAGGCTATGAAAAGGTATGCTGCGTTTCTTGTTCCTTTCGCACATTATTTCCTTTTGTTGAGTCTAAGCTACCTGCGTCGACATCTTGCTGACTTTGTTTTCTCTTTTAGCTGTGCTGTCTTCGCTGTGTCCAAACAAAAGAGACCAATTTCAATTCCACCTGCATCTGCCGAGTGCCCAAAGCCCAACTGAAGGAAGACCAAACCATCCAGTGTGTTAGCTGTGGCTGCCGGGGCTGTTCGAGTAGCGACTAGAACCGCGATTTGAGATGATGAGTGGTTGATATAGGCAAATGACGAGTCAGGTCTGGTCGGGCGTTCAGGTCATGCTGATGTTCTTTGATGATTAGTTGGATGATACACAATCTGATACCCTTTTGTAAACAACAATTAGACAAGTAATGATCTTCAAATTGCTACCTAATCGAAAGCGCCTCCGAATGTGTCCAGACCTAGGTAAACCCATAAAAGATAGAAATTCCAATCCCGATATCCCGAATCATGAAACCATCGCTTGCTCATGTACATCTTAGCATCGTCATTAAGGTCGTAACCAGGCCATCCGGGCAAAAGAGAGTAAAAGTCAGAATAGGCGCCTCGGCACAGTCCCAAGAAACTCCCGAAAAGAAAGCACCGCCCAATCCTAACCTGGCAACATCCGAGAATTCCAACTCCGCGACCCAAAAAGAAATAACGCAAAAAAGAAAAGAAAAGGAGACTATAGGGTAACAAACGACACAAGTGCCCGGGGAAAAATGAAACAGCCAGAACTCAACGAGGAGAGGGGAAAAACAAAAACAAAAAACAAATGTAGGACGCTAGGGTTGGTATCCCACAAAAATCAGCGCAAAGCAGAGGATACAAGGCATCTAGCCGATCCAGAAGACAAAAAAGTCGACGCAAAGTTTTCAAACTTAGAACAGAGTAGTGTTGCTGCGGCTGGTCAAGTGAGGCCGAGCGTGAAGTGGCTTGGGCTTCAAAGTGTCGTCTTTGGAGGCACCACCAATCTTCTGGAAGCCCTGTAAGAGATCAACCCCATCCACCTCACCACTGTCATTGCTCTCATCAAATAGATGAAATGAGAAGAAGTCGTCTTGGCTAGTATCCCCAAGTCGACCAATACCAGGGAGTTTAGAGGGGGATTCGGGGAACACAGCTGACTTTGACCGACTCAGAGGGGGCATACCCATCCGACTGTTTATGTTGACCGATGTGATATCAGCAAGGGCAGTGCTCCCACTATCAGTCCGAGAACGCTTGACAGAGCGCTTTTCAGGTGAACCATACGCGGCAGATGAAACGTGCTCATCATGCGAATCCGCAAAAACGTCGAAAGTTGTATGGAAATGGTCCTGAGGTGTATAAGAGGAATCCTGGAGATTGAACGCAGGGCTCCAAGGCAGATCATCGTCCGCAAGGCCCAGGTGTTTGATGGGAGAGTTGACCATCTGCTGGATCTTTCGGCGATGATTACGAAGGTTGGTATTTGGAGACACCGAGGGCGGCGGCTTAGCTGGCTTTTTGAACTTGATGATGGGCGTCAATGGAGGGGGTAGCATACTGACAAACTCTCCCCTTAATGGAGAAGAGCCGACAAGAATCCCGGCCTCCTTTCTGTGACCTGGCTGTCCCGGGCTGATGTCGTGAGATGAGCTGCGTATCCGTGCAATCTCTTCCTCAGCACGGCCTCTTTTGATGCGCGGCGGCTCAATATCCAAGTCAGAGGTCAAGATATGCCCCGCCTTATTTGGCCTCAAGGCAGATGACTCCAAGGAGGAGAAGTAACCACTGTCGTTCATAGTGACAGACTTGCGCTTTCGAGGACGCTGGGCGGGGAGTTGGGCCAACCTGAGTTGGCGTGGGAGGTGTTCCTTGGCGCGCAAAGCGAGGAGGAGCAATGGGAGGCGAGGATCGGAGAGTTGGTGGCGGAGGAGAGGATCGGAGGGGTGCTGTTTGATGCGATTGCAACTGGGTATTCTCATCAGGAGCATCTTCTTGCAAAGCAGGATCAGATGCAGGCAAAGTGGCATCAGACGACAGGTCATCATTGCGCGTGAGTTTAGGTGGAGGTGCGTGACGAGCGGGAGGAGGGACCATCCAGGTTGTGGTATTTGCACTCTGCGGCTGGGGAATCAGGTCGCGCTGCGGGACCGCAGGAAGGGGCAAGCTAGACATCGTGGCACGTCGGACTTGCTTGTCCTTCAAGAACTGCATCTCCATGCCGGGCTCGATAGCCCAGTAGTTACCCTTGCCAGGGTCGTCCTTAGGGCGCTCCTGCTTAATGAATGCCTTGTTGAGACTCAGGTTATGTCGAATGCTGTTCTGCCAGCCAGGATCGCTGTTCTTGTAGTAGGAAAACGTGTCGGAGATCCACTTGTAGATTTGAGCTAACGTCAACCGTCGGTTGGACGCGCGCAAAATGGACATGCCGATCAATGTCGCGTAACTATACGGCGGCTTGGTGCCGTCATCTTCGATGGATGGCATCTCGTGTGGTTCGGGCAGGTGAGAGATAGGCGCGTCTTCGCGCTTTTGCTTCTTCACAGATCGCTCTTTTAAGGGTGCGGCTTCCATGAGGGTGCGTTTCATCGGAGCCTTGGCGTCAAAAGTCGGTTCAGGGAAGTCGGCGAAACTGCCATTGGACGGATCTTCCGGGTTCTGATTCTCTTTGGTAGACTCTGGGTTGACACTGGAGAAGGTGGTGAAGAGGGCCGACTGTGGCATGGAGGACTGGGTGTAGATGGGGAAAGATGGCTTCTTGGTGGGAGAGTCGGTGGTGAACATGGGAGGAGCGGGAGCAGAGATTGGGACGAAACCGAGTTTTCTACCGGGATGCGAGCCCTGGGCTGATAGGCCTTTGGTCGGCGATGGCCTGTGCACGGTAGGGTGGAATGAGTTTTCAATGGGCTGCAATGGTAGCGGTGAGGGTTGAAGACGGGGCTGCGATTTGATCGCCGAGTGTGCAGATGGGGCCAGGGCCGGGGAATTGTGAGCGCCGAGCGCTGAACGCGTCGATCCCATAGTCTGACAGCAGTGTAGCAGGCAGTCACGTCACTAGTCCGCAGTAGGGACTATATGACGCGTCGATCACACAAGCAGGCGCGACGTTTGGTTCCGATGTGCTGCCACGGGTTCACCAGAGCCGAGCCGACGGTGATAGTGACAGGACTGGACTGGACGAGAAGATGTCCTGTTGGACCAATTGCAGTCCAGAGAAGGGAATCTGGTCAGCTAGCCTCAGGCCGTCATGCAGCTGAACTAGTTGAGATGGCGAACGTTGGGCCACAAAGCGCCAAAAGAAACGGCTGACACGTCCGATATGACCCAGGCAGGTCGAAGTTGGGGATGTCGCCGTGGTGATGGTTTCCCACGAGATGGCTGCAAGATGGTTTAATTGCCCGAGGGATGGTCAGTTGGCCAGAAACCCCAGATGAACAGATGCGCAGATGGGCAGATACGGGTGACGAAAGGCTGAACAGGCCAGGAGCCTGAAGTCTAGCAAAGATAATGGGGGAATTTGGTGAGGACAAGATCTGACACGAGAGGGTTTTTGGACGTCGCGCCCTTTTGTCTTTTTTTTTAGGCTTCCTTCCTGTCCCCTCGGAGTAAAGACGATGCAAGTTTCCTTTGGAAGTGGGGGAAAAGAGGAGAGCAGATGGGCGCAGATGGCGAGGGTGCAGGGCAGGTATGGCCCATTGTCCGTACCCGTCCGGTATGGTATGCACGCGCGCGCGTCACGCGTCTTTTGGTTGATTTCAAGGTAATAATACGGTCACAGATGACAGTACGACGGTTTCCCAGACGTACGAAGGGATTGGCGCTCCTTGCTCGAGGCATTGGTGATGCGCGGATCTGCTCTTAGTTCAGAATAGTGGACTATGGCTAAAGTATGCGCTCCACTCTGTACTTGCATCTACTGCCCGACTCGATCTTGATCTTGCCAATCTATAAATCTCTTTTTGGACCTTCCCTTGCACTTGACTCTCTTTACCCCATGCGCTAGATTATTATGCTATAACCCAATTCCACCCCCGTCCGATAATTGTTCTATAATTGAACTTGATCGAATCCCCTGATCGTCCGCGCTGTGGTATGCGGATGTAACTCTGAGACAGCGGTTGCGTCTCACCCCTTGTTCATCCCAGCCTTCAATTGGCCTATGCGCACCTTGATCTCCTCGACCGAGTTTCATCTCGAGGTTAATGGCGTAGGTACTGCACGAGACTTGCGAATTATCTGCATATACTCTATAGTCTATAGTCTTAAGCTGTGTAGAATCTTCCCAATGGATGGATGCCCTTACATGCTCTTTCAGGAACCCGTTCATGTACATTGTATGCGACAAGAAAAACTGGTACGTCCCTCGAATCTTGAAACAGGGACCTTCTTGTCTAAATCGAATTGAAAAAAAATTTTGACACAACGCCACGCCCATGCATCGAACAATGAAAAGCACAATGCTCTGTCCCTCCAGCTCCCATCTAAGAGTCCCTGGAGGTGGATGCACGCCAACTTCTCTAGAGGGTAAAAAAAAAAAAAAGAAGAAGAAGAAAAAGCAAAAACGCAAAAAGGCAAATGTATAGAAAATAAATGAGAACCGGCCCAAGGGATATCTAAAACGACAATGATGATTGTTCACGGGACATCTAGTCCAAGAAAGTGAACATGCTTGTGTGGATGATATTGAGAGCGCGATCCGCATCCCGCTCTTCAATGACGCAAGAGATGTTGATTTCGCTTGCACCTGCAGGGGGGCGGGAAAAGGTTAGCTTCATCATTCAAGGGCAAAACGTGAGGGGTTGGTGGAGTGTCGAGGATCGACAATCATTGACTCACCTTGCGAAATCATCTCAATGTTCACATGGTTCTCTCCGAGCGTGGTGAACATACGTCCCGCCACACCGACCATATTCTTCATCTGTTTGCCCACCAAGCTGAGAATGGCCATCTCCGGGATAATGTCAACCATTCCGTATTTGCCCAGATCATTGAGGGCGCCCTTCAGGTCATCATCAATGACCTGATATTCATCCCTGCCATTTCCATTCAACAGGGGCACCTCCGAATGCAGAGCCATCGACACGTGAACCTCGCTGGTCGAGATCAGATCGATAGACAGGCGCCATTTGTCCAACACGGAGAAGATACCGGCAAAGAACCCGTGGGACAGTGATCGCTTGTTCGAGTGGACATTAATCACGAGAATCTTGTGCTTAATGGTCACGGCTGTGGGCCGCTTCGGCTTCTGCATGAAACTGGGGCTGCGCGTGCGGAAGAGACGAGGATCGTGACCAGGTGTGGTCCGTTCGAGCTCAGCAGTCGAATCGGGGAAGATGATGGTGCCTGGGCTTTTTGGGTTCATAACGTTTTTGATGCGGATGGGGATTTTGGCGCGGATGACCTGCTCCATAGTGAAGGGGTGAATCACTTCGGATCCGTAGAAGGTCAATTCGGCGGCTTCAGCGGGCGTGATGGCGTGGAGAAGGCGGGCTGTGGGCACTTTGCGAGGGTCTGCAGTGAAGATTCCATCCACTTCCTTCCAGACTTGGAGCTCCTTCGCATGCGTTCCGACAGCAACGAGGGCGGCGCAAAGGTCGGTATAGCCACGGCCGATCTGGTCGAGCAATCCACCAGGGATGGTACCAAAATAGCCCGTCATCACAGGGACCCGATGGCCACACTCCTCGACCTTCTTGCCCAGGATGGCAGCCAACTTATTGTAAAAGTCCTGATCAAGACCCTGCGCACCAATGGGGAAATTGATAATCTCGGACAGATCCACATACTGTGAGTCTACCCCGCGGTCCTGCAGCAAGGCGGCCATAAGCCGACAGCTCAGCTTCTCACCCGTGCTCATGACCTTGTCCACACAACGGGCACTGATCTCCCCGAGGGTCTGGGCGGCCTCGAGGACCTTGAGGACCCGTTCACATTCCCCATTAATGTCGGCCACCAATTGATCCTTCAGATCCACTGATTTCAACTGTTCCGCGGCGACTTGGACATGCTCGAGGCGAACGGCCTCGACAAATTGTTCATACTCCCGTGAATGAGAGTTCTCGGCATCCCGGGCTGCCCGCAGTAACCTAGTAGACAATGCGTTAGATCATCAGGGATTGAAGTCAACTTTGACGCTTATATATGACTCACCGGTTGGTGGTGCCTTCGGCTTTTGTAGAACTGCTCCGGGCGGAGCAGACAACGGCGACTCGATTGTCCACAAGGCTGGGTCTATGTGAGAACATTGCTTGTTAGCACAGAGTCACAGGCTATTCCGTCACAGCGGGGCGAGAACGTACTGGACAACCTGTTCAATTATGTTCAAAGCAAACTTGCCGACGCTGGTGCCGCCAAATTTTTGAACGACCCAGTTGCTATGGACCCCATGGGCCTGAGGATGATCCTGGAGCGACATGGCCGATGATTGAACCCGGGTAAAAGAGACAGGTGAAGTTCACAGCATGCAGATGGAGGGGAAGTAGCGAAAGCGGAGCAGTGGGCCGGCTGTGGCATCCTCATATTTTTATTTCTTTTTCCGGGTGAGTCAGTCAGATCATCAAATTGAGTTTTTCCGCCTTCCTCTCCAGGAACGCGATATCGGAGATGCCCCGCCAATCACGCCATCGCCAGGGCCGACTTCCCAATGCGGAAATGACGTAGACAGACCTGTCCTTGTCCTCGTCTTCGTCCACGTGCTCGTGCTCGTGCTCGTGCCTGAGGCAGACATATTGTACTGGACGTGTAGGCGACTTGGGACCTTGGGCCGCGGGGAGGACGATCTCCGTTGATTAGTGGGTGCGATCGAATCTGTCATGGCCCGCAATAGAGTGTGGTACCTGACAGAACCAGGAGTAGAGGTACATTGATCCCGCGCCATAGAAGCAGGAGAGGCGTTCTGGTCCCATCTATTTCACACATGTAGATTCTCGCTTCTATGGGGGAGATCTCTCTGGCTAAATGCTTGCAGTGATGGTGCAGGGTTAAATTTTAAGGCCCTAGTGATCTGCATGAGTGCTCTGGGATACCCTTTTTTGTGTCCAACACCGATATCTCCAAGATATATTGTGCCGTAGCAACCTAAGCAACTTACACCTCGGGCAATTTGAGATATTCCAGACTCACATAATTCACATACCTAGGGATATTCCAGGGCCGGTGAAAAATAGACGCACGGCAGTGGCAGTGCACTTGCACGAAATAATGCTAGCTTTCACCTAGTAGATGGAAGCCAGTGTCCTGCGGCAGGGTGTACTTCCCCGGTGACTCGAGCGAAGGTGGGTCCGCGACCGCGCCGAAATATCCTTTTCGTCCAACTCTACAGATCGGCATCTTAGAGCAACAGTTCCACTTTAGTCTGGTTTCTTTGTACGAATAGTGGCCATTGATGACAAGGTGACACGTCGAAATTCAGATTTCACTTCCTAGCAAGAGTATCTGTTCTGCGAATGGCAGCATCGACCATTGTTGCCTAGATCAAATGGCCGACCACGATACACCAAGCTGCCCATTTTGCCCGTTCACTGATTCGGATGCCACGTTTGTCTCAGCGCACATCGATTACTGTCATCCCGAGGCTGCTGCCGGCTCAGCCGTCCAGGATTCAGACGCCCTCGATGCCCGTCTATCGCCATTATCGCCACCTGTCGAGGATGCCACAGATAAATATGTGGACTGTCCCCAAGGCTGTGGAGAAATAGTCACAGCCGCTGAACTCTCAAATCATCTGGACTTGCATATCGCAGAAGGGATGGCGCTGGATGACGATGGCGCCGGCCAGAGTCTCTTTCCGGAAAATCTAGTCTCCAGCGAACACGACCTCTCAGACGAGGACGAGTCGTTACCCCCCACGGAGACTCGAAAGGGCGGCAAGCGAAGCAACGATCGATGGTTGACCAAGGCGGGTTCCTCCAAGTCAAGCCGCGCGCGGAGTCCCTCAAATACAGTGGGCCTGGATGGCGCGAAGAGGCTCGGAGTCAGTGTCCATTTTTCGAGCTGCAATCTGGAATGGAATAATGGCTAACACCGAGATCATTAGCGCGCCGAGCTGGGCCCTCATGCGCATGAGAAAAAGATGCCTTCGTGGCTAAAGAAGATGCTGGAGAAAGGTGGTCGAACCACAAAACAAACCCAGATCACGCCGGATGGGAAGCTCGCAAGACACTCGCGAGTCGAGAATGAGACAGAGCACCTCATACCAGTCATTGCGAATCTCTGCGAGCAGGACAAGTCTGTTGAACGCGCTTTTCTTTGTAGCCCCAAGGTCCGCCACGTCTGCAAAATGCCTCGCGAGGGCGGGTTCTGTGGGTATCGTAATATACAAATGCTAATTTCTTATGTTACGAGGGCTCGAGCTCCGGGCCATGAACATTTTCCGAAGGGCGTTCCCACGATCCTCGAGATACAGGATATGATCGAGCAAGCCTGGGATATGGGATTCAACAGCACCGGAAGAACCGAAACAGGAGGAATCAAAGGCACTCGAAAATTCATCGGAACACCCGAGGTGGAGCTCTCCAGACAACGATTTTGATATTTGCTGACCATCGCACAGGCACAAGCTCTCTTTATGAGTCTTAGTATCCAGTCAGTCTCACTCCATCAACAAGGCTTTGTATGCAACTAACTTCATCTAGCTGTGACGGGAGTAGCTTGGCAGAGTCAAAAGACATGCGAGCCTGCGACGCCCTGTACATGGATGTAGCTGCCTATTTCCGATCAGTATGTTCACTCGATGCCCCGGAGAAGGTTTTCAAGACCGATCTGCCCCCAATATACTTCCAACACCAAGGTGAGACCCTGAGAATTTCCTCCACCAACCTCAGGACTGTACCTAACCTCAGACATAGGCCATTCGATGACCATTGTGGGCTTTGAGATCCGCGATAATGGCAGCGCCAATCTGCTGGTTTTCGATCCGATGTTCAAGACGTCTCCTGGAGTCCAGCGTCTCATCGGGTCATCAGCCAGGTCTGACAACCCGGCTCGTCTACTCAAAGCTTACCGGCGGGGATCTTCTTATTTGCAAAAGTACAAGCTTTTCGAGCTCCTCAAGTAAGCTATAAAGAATCTGCGGAGGTTTCGAGGTACTCACGATTGTAGGTTGTGCAAGTACGATCCAGCTCAAACTACCAAGTGATGAGATCAAAGAACAGCATATCATTGAGATAAGCGAGCATATTAAAGGATGGGATACAATCCTTGTTTTGGTCATTTCATAAGCATTAGAGTACATAGCTTGAGTATATTATAAACATGAATATATTTTTTTTTACATTGATGTCTGCTAGTAGAGATATAGTTACGACTTTGAAGTGGGTATACCCTGGATCAGCCACTTGCGATAAGATAACCGGGGGCAATGTTAGTCCGAGATATTATTTCGTCTGGGGAATCCCGTCTTCTCTGTCCCTTCCCTCAGATATATTTTCTGTTGTCTTTCGTTTCTTTGACGCTGTCACAAATAATGCGACGCGCCCCGAATGTAATTGTCACCGGCACCCCCGGAGTGGGCAAGACCGTGCACTGCGAGCAGCTGGCGCAGGATCTCGGGCTCAAGCACCTGTCCGTGAACCAGGTCGCCAAGGACCGCGATTGTTACGAAGAATACGACGAAGAGCGCAAGAGCTGGGTCGTTGATGACGATAAGGTATGTTTGCCGGATCGCGACTGTGGTGTGACAATCGTGCAGCATGGGCGGGAAGTATTTTTTTTTTTCCTGCCCGCACTGCATTGGTGGGGTCAAACGGTCTCGAAGTTCTAGAGAGTCTTGCGCAGAAGCTGACTCGATCTGGGATATAGCTGCTGGATGCCATCGAGGATGAGGTGCTACAGGGTGGGTATCTCATTGATTGGCACGCCTGCGACATGTTCCCCAAGTCCTGGATCGATCTCGTCGTTGTTCTCCGCTGTCCCCAGACATCAGTCCTCTACGACCGTCTTTCTTCGAGGTATGGCATGTTACTTTTCTCACGTTCATGCAGATCTAACTCAGTGCATTTCTAGGGGCTACCACGAAGAAAAATTACAAGAGAATCTCGACGCCGAGATCTTCGGAGTCCTACTCGAGGAAGCACGCGAATCGTATGACGAGGAAATTGTCGTGGAGCTGAACAGCGAACAGGACTCGGACGTCGAGGCCAACTGCGCGAGGATCTCACAATGGGTACAAAACTGGAAGGACCAGCACGCGGAATGAACTCATGCCTTTGTCTTTCTCTATGATCTGATGTATCTATCTATACCCAACGCCACCATTTTACTGTTGTCCTTCGGCCAGCCAGTGCTGGAACTTGACCAGAGCCTTGTACCGATGGGAAACCCGGTTCTGATAGGTCGTTAGTTCTGGTCGCAACGCTGGTGTGGATCCAAAAAGCGACTGTTTTACCTTTGCCTCTTTGTCCATCTCGGCGTAGGTTTTCCCTTCGTACTCGAAGATAGGGTCCCAACCTGAAAGGCCCCAGGATTAGTAGATGAAGTTGCCGGAAAAGATTCCTAGACACATACCGAAGTTGGTCGGGCCTCGCGGCCGCACAATAGTTCCCTGCGTAGAATTAGTTTTCGAGCCCGCGGGCAGATTCTTCATAGAGGCTTGACTCACTTGGGTACGTCCCTGAAACAGAACAGGTTCGGCTCCAGGACCCCGGCAAAAGGCAAAGGTGCATACGGCTTCGGCGGACCGATTGTCGAACCCATCAAGCATCTTGTTCAACCCTTCGAGACCCAAGGATTCCATGAAGGATTTACTGATTTGGAATTTAGCGGCCGAAGGGAAGGCGCCGTGACGGGGGAGAACTGCCTTACATGTAGGGTCCGGGCAGGCCCTTCAGAGCGTGGAATTCCAGCGCAGTGTCTTCCGTCAAGGCCGGGCCATTGATCTAATTTTTCCAGAATGAGCTTCAACCTGCAGAAGCGACTTCAATCGAACATACAGTCTCGGCAGCCCGACGGGCCTTTTCTTTCGCAATATCTTCGATCGTGCCCTGGATTTCTGGCACATCCACGGCCTGACTGTCGACCTCGATGACGTTACCAAGAATGGCGCGTACCTCGGTGAGCTTGTTCCTGTTACCAGTGATGAAATTGACTTTGGTCAGGGTCATGATGGCGTTTGGGAGGTGTTGCTGGGAGTTGTAAGATTGAGCTGAGTTGGCTCCACCGCATTCCCCGCGGGAGGACACCGCTCAAACCCCGTACGTTGGTTTTTAAACACACATTACACACAGCTGGATTGTCAACTATGCATTGAACAGAGAGTCATATGCAGCACTGTATTGCAAAACCCGAGTCCACTCAGGCATATGGTCGTGGTGAGATTTCACCGGTCGTAATCCGTAGCTCACAGAAAAATTCAACGTCTAATATACAGATCTATTCCTCCAGAACCCCGTTATCGATTTCAAGCTTCTCCTGTTGCGCCATCGCCTGCGCCGACACAATTTCTGCCAGTCGTTTCAGACGCGGCGTTTGAAGCCCTGATAGGTAGTTAGTAAGAGGCATGCGAGGAAGCGTAGATGGAAAATATTGTGGTCACGTACAAGATGGAGTGTATGTCTCCAGGGCCGTGATGACCCTGGGCTCGGCGATCTCATAGGGACCGCTGTCTTCCATATCCACCGGAGTCAGCAGAAGAACGTCACTCTTCTCCGTAACCCGGGAAGCAACGGCCTTCATAATCTCGCCGTTAATAGGCTGTTCGTAGTCCGCGACGAGGTACTGGTTGAGAAGCTTCTGAATCTGGTTCGGGGAGAGCCTGAACAAATTGTTCGTCAATATCGTACCACACACAACGGACGTTAATCCGACTTACATCCAGCAGATATCTTGAATGATTTCAATGTCATTCAAAGTAGCCTTCTTCAGCTGAAGAAGCTTAGTCGCTTGCTGTGAGGGTGTAAGTAAAGACGTAAGACCTAAAAAAAAAAATGGGCCGGAAAATTATACCATCAGATGCTCCAGCTGTAGCGTTCCCTCTGGCATGTCATGGCTCTTGCACCACTCCTCGATACGGGTAATGTTGTAATTGATCTGGAGACCACGCTTCCACGACAGGAAGTTTCGTCGCATGAGAAGGTCATTAAATGCCGTCACACCGACCAGCCGCAGAAGCTCTGTGACAGTCTGCGTGATGATGGTGTCCTCCAGGTAAAAAGCCTTCATTGCTCTATACACGCCATTCAGAAGGCTCAGGAGATTGTCCATGCTATAGGCTGGGTTGTTGTTCGAGGGCAAAAGCTTGCCGAGAAAACGGTTCGTCTCGCTAGTAACGAAACCAGGTAGTGATTGCGACTCAATAATAGCCGGGACAATCATTTTGTAGAGTTTCTTCTTCAACACCTTCATCCACGTGTGGTAGATGTTGAACTCCAAGCTCTCCAGATCATGCTTCACAATTTCCAAAAGACGATCATACTCGTAGTTATCGGTCTTCTGGGCTTCGTACCAATCCTCAGCCAGGAACACAAACGACAACATTTCGTGCACGTTCGACAGCCAGAAAGCGCCAGGGTTGACAGCGTCATCACCATCATGCTGCATGACTTCTTGCTGGATCGACTGCATGACGTTGGCCAGGAAGCGCTCGGATTCCTTCACGAAACCGTTGTTCCACATCTCGGAGGTGACCAGATTGATCAAGTACGCAGGGAACAAGACTTCCTTTTCGGTCGGAGGTGGGGTAGAGCTGGGAAGGGGGATCTTCAGATTGCGAATAAGGCCCATGGTGACCTCCTCATTCAAGTCTTCCTCTTCGGACAACAAGTTCTCGAGCTCTGCCTCGACCGAATCCAGACCTGGGGCGATGGCTGCGCCTGAGCGAGCCGCACCAGGACCAGGGATAGCCATCGATACTGGGCGTGGGTTGTAAGCTCCACTGAAGCGATCGGTATCGATCTTTTCTGCACCGGCGCTACGTCGCTTGGGCTTGGGCTTCTTGGAAGACACCAAGTTGATCAAACTGCTGGCGGCAGCCGGAGCTGCACTACCATTGGGCAAATCGCCATTGAAACCATTGACCGGCACGGATCGCTTGGCAACCTCCAGCTGTTCCTCCAATTCCGAGACGCGTTGACGAAGAGCAGACTTTTCCTTCTCGTGGTCGCCGTCGAGCACCTTGAGGCGCTCTAGCTCCTCATTGGTCACACGAAGTGCCTCGCGGGAGACTCTCTCCTCCTCTTGGAGACGCTTGATGGTGGCCTGAGCTTCAGCGTGACTTTGTTGGATCTTACTCATCTCCTCCTCAACGGCCTCTAGGCGCGCTGCTGTGATACCGGCCTGATTGGCCTCAGCCTGGAGTTCTTTGGCACGGGCTTCCAGGGTGTTGTGTCTGGTCCGCCATGATTTCAGCTGAGTCTCGTAATTCTCGAGTTGGGAAATCAAGGACTTGTTTTCACGCTTTAGTGACTCCAAGTACTGTGTAAGCTCCACGACTTTGTTCTCCAGCTTGTAGGAGATTTGCTTCAGATCACGAGCTTCCTCACGCAGGGACTTGTAAATCTTCCTAGCCTGCTTACGTCGCCACAAGTTCTGAACAATGACCACTTTGTGGCGATACTGTCGCCAAGAACGTAGTTGACGCCATGAGCGGAAAGCCCGTTGAATGACCTTGGCGGCATTGCCATTGATAGAGTCCATGATGTTTCGTCGGCAAAGGAAACCCTTCGTAACGGACTGGAATAGGATGAAATTCCGTCGAATCTCGTTGTACCGTTTCCTGTCCTTCGACCCGCGCCAGACTCTTTGAATCGTCGTAGCAGCCTTTGTCCGACGAATCTCCTGGGCCTGCTGCCTTGCTAAAAATCCGCGAATAAAGGCTTGCGTGGTGAGAATAGATTCGCGTGCCTCCAGATAGCGCCGGCGGTAGTACTTGCAACGCAGGTTCTTCTGGATCATAATGGCACACTCGTTCAGTCTCGACGTGCGAAGGTTCTCTAAGAAGGCGAGCATGCCAGCCCGGAAGAAGATCTTGGTGAGACCCAACTGGTACTTGTCTTGTTTTTGGTGGCTGGCATCACCCAGTGCCTTGCGAAGAATGGCATGACACATGTCTCGGATTTCCGAGGTCCACTGAGAAGAATGGCAAAGCATGTAGTAGCGAATAGCAAATTCTTCGTATGTCCACCGAGTGGGATATCCTGCAGTGCTGATTCTCACAGTCTCGAGGACACCGCAAGCTCTCAGCTGACTGAGGACCATTGGCCCCTCAAACTTCCAGGCTTCCTTGGCTTCATTGGGCTTGATGCAACGGATGTAATGCACCTCTGTAGAATTGATTGTGCCCATCAGCTCGATCAAAGAGGACTTGAAAATTCCTCCAAGCGTGGGCTTACGGTTGACGGCAACACCAATGCGACGGCCCGGGGCTGCTGCAACCGCTTTGGATGAAACCGCTGCCGAGTCCTTGTCACGCACTGCAGCAGCAGTGTCGAGTATCTCTTTGATAAACCCATTGGATGAGTTACGCAAGACCTCCAGGTGCTCGTCGGGAACGGTGTCGCGATTCTTTTCGATAAAGCCGTCGGACTCGTAAGTGACATCAACAGCATAATGACAAACAGTAAACGCAGACTTGCCGAAGCGAGGCTTCTTGTAAAACTTCTGCTTATCGGCAGCAAAGTGATGATGAAGCTTGGTGACAAATTGCTCATCAGAGCCCATGGGAAGTCGCGACTCTTCATCAAGCAGCGCCAGAATTCCAAGCTTTGCCTCGATCAAGTCTATACACGGCTGATTGTCCGAGAAATCAATGAAAGTCCAGTCAATTTCTTCACGAACGTATTCTTCTTGCTCGAGTTTGAAGACATGCTGGTTGAATTCCTGCTGCAGCTTTTCGTTCGCGTAGTTGATACAAAACTGCTCAAAAGAGTTCTTGGCGAAATGCTCGAAACCATAGATATCCAGCACGCCAATGAAGGTAACAACCCTGCCGAGGACCTCATCAGTAGCCAATCCACGGTTAATCTTGTCCACCAGCCAGTCGAAAAGACTCGAGTAGATGAACTTAGCAACTGAGTCTCGGACCACAAGGGCTTGCTGCTGGGTGAGATTGGAAGTAATCTTTTCGCCTCGAGTGATGAGCTGTTTCTTGACAATCCACTTGGCAAACTCGGTGGCATCAATTCCAAGCATATCACAAGCACGCACAAGCGACGGCTCCGATGACGACAGTGACGATTCTGTGCGAGTCGCAGTAATCTTCACGTTACCGAGCTGCAGCAAAGCGGCAAGAATCCGGAAAATTTCAGTCTGATCATGCTGAGACACTCCGATGGTGGCCAGCGATTTCCTGGTCGCATCGAATTCGGCCTTGTCGTCAACACCTTCAATGATTGGGGTACCACCCTGGTTAAGATATTCGAAGTCTTCGACCGGCAACAGACCTAGCTCCTGCTTCTCCTCGTCGGTGGCACCAGCCACTAGTTGGTAGAAAATGTGGTAGTTGCGCTCCTTCAGAGGCTGGAACACAAGTCTCGAGCGCTCAAGCAAGTAGGTCCGGATCTTGGCGCCGATGATGTTGGTCTTTTCGTCAAACATGATCTCGATGTATTTACCGAATCGGGACGAATTGTCATTCCGGGTTGTTTTGGCATTGCCAAAAGCTTCCATGACCGGGTTCGTAGCGAGAATCTGTTCTTCCGTCTCACTGATCGCGTCCGCTCGGCTCGTCGTGTATTTCCCAGGTTGATCCGAGGACTCGCGAGTCGCAAAGTACCGCATGATGTATTTGGCACTCACGGTCTTACCAGCTCCTGATTCACCAGAGACAACGATTGTCTGGTTCTTTCCATCGCGAAGCATGTCACTATTTGTGCGTATCTGTTAGCAGACATTTCATCAGGAGACATAACTCAGAGCGAAAGGTAGCGCTTACGCAAAAGCCTCCTCTGCAATGGCAAAAAGATGTGGTGCCTGCGATGCACGCTGCTTGCCAGCGTAGACCTGAACCATTTGCGGCACATAGAGGGAGTCTACCCGCGCAAATGGGTTGGTTGCGATCAGTACAATACCACTGTAGGTATATATCTCTTTCTGGGCATAGCGGAGCTTTATAGCCTGCAAGACTTCAAGGCCGTCAGCTGAGGGAACAAGGTAATGGGCTGTTTGCGAGACGAACCAGCAGGCTCATTCAAGTGGGATAGATTGGTCAGGTCCTCGCTTGCCTCTAACATGGCAGGGTTCATCAATGGCGGCAAATTCGAGTTGTTATCGACCTGCAGCTCGGCCTGCGTGGTCTCCACGGTTTTTGTCTGTTTACATCGCGACTCCGATTAGTATTTGTCCAGGCTTTTGCTCCAGCCCAGCGGCGCTATGGGCAAAGTAACCCACCTCGCCATTCTCAAGCTCAAATACCAGCTGCACCTTCTCTCCGTCCACCAGCTTCTCCTTGACCTCGGAGGCCACCCAGCCCTCTGTCGGGTCAGGTTGCCAGGCCCTTGTGCCGACCTCATAGATATGCGCCATGGAATCGGTGTCGGACAGTAGTGTCGAATGTAATCAAGGATCGAAGAGAAAGACGTAGGGCAGGAAAGCGTCTAAAGAATGCCGGATGGGGGTTTTCGGGGGAATCGGGTATAAGGGGATAGGGTAAATCAATCACAGTCGCGAAAGAGGAGTCCAAAGACAACGGGTCTCACGGTGACCCCTCATCGGCTCATACTTCGAAAGAAGGGGAAAAGAAGGGAAAAGAAAAGAAAGTCTGTGAAGGTTGTGAGGAGGAATCCCTTGTAACAGCTGGCTATTTAGCGAGAGAGCCCCTGAGCTTTCGGGAAGCAGTTGGGGGTGCCGCGCCACACCCCACAGCCCTGTCACCGCCATCCGTTTCTGCTCTGCTCCTGCTCCTGCTCCTGCTCCTGCTTCTGCTTCTGCTTCTGCTTCTGCTTGTGCTTTTCCTATATATATATATGCGTCTAGTGAATGAGTTTCCGAAAGTCGGAAACCGACATTATCATGGGCCATTGTAAGATTTAGCACCATTATCTGGGTATGCCTACCTATCGCAGGTGTCCGAATATACAGAATGATACAGAAAGGTACCTATCACCTCCCAGCAAGATATGGTCCGTCAAAGTGCCCCTGGTCTGACTTCTTGTAAATATAGTCGACGTGAGAACCTTTCGTGAATGCTATGGGTATCGATCTGGATTCAGCAGCTCTTCTGAGTCTCTAATCAAGTAAATAGCATAGGTTCATCACACCTACAGACTGCTATAGAAGCATAGGCTACACTTACTCTTGAATGAATCAACGGGGAAAAAAAAACGAGGTCGTGTCTATCGCCAGTACCCTCTCGACAACCCAGGGGCTGGAGGCGAATATTACACACTGATTATGCCGATTGATTGGGAAGTATTAGGTAGACGGGGAACATGGAAAAATTTCACGCAGTGCAGGGAGACAAAGGCATCAGTGAGAAAAAGAAAACGTAGCAAAACAACATCAACGAGTAATTCCATGAAGCATTGAGGTCTGGGGCCGGAGCGGCTAAACTTTTTTCTTTCTTAGTTTTGCTTGCACTCGGCAGCCTCCTTCTTGGGCTTGGAGCTTCCATCCTGGAGGGCAGTTAGCTTTTGAACCGAGAAAAACGAGATAAGGTTAGATAAATGTACCTCTTCATCCGAGTCATCCTCAACATCACGGTCAGATCCTCGCTCGTCATCATCCTCGTCCTCATCCTCGTCCTCGTCCTCGTCCTCGTCTTCGTCCTCGAACTCATCGGGGTCCATCTCATCGCCCAGCTCTTCGAACTGAAGAGCCTCACCAGTAAACCAGTCGATCGCACGGGGGATCAGCTTCTCCTTAATGTCCTCGCCCAATTGGTAGTCCAGTTCCAGACGCTCTTCAATATCGCTGGCGACGGACTCGTCGTCATCGGTGGGGGGTTGCGGGGGAGAGAAAAAGTTGAAGAAGGATTCGGTAGGCACGCTGATCTTGACAACGCGGGTCTGCTTAGTGTCTAATGAAGATCGTTAGTAATAAAGAGAAACATGAGAAGGATCCCACATACTCTTGTTGCGCTGCTTCTTGCTCTCGAGGCGAAGAGTCAAGTCCTGGTCGGCCTTCCACTCGATCTTGGAACCTTCAGCGTGATCGTAGATGAAGTCACCGCCGTATCCGTTCTCGTCCTTGTAGTAGTAGGTCTTGGAAATAGTCTTGTTGGTGAAGAACTCGTTCTCGGAGAACTCGAAAATGAGGCGGAATCCGGGTCGGTCAAGGTACTCCATACGAATGTCAGTGAGGTGCTTGAGGGCCTCCTCATCCCGCTCGGTGATCATCTCTGCGAGAGAGATCTGGTTCTTCATGGCAGACAGCCAGAACTCGGGGATACCGCTCGTGGACTCGCTCTCATCCTTCTTCTCTTCCTCGGTCTCCTTGGTCTCTTCTTCCTCTTCTTCCTCATCCTCCTTTCCGGCCTCTACCTCACTTTCGGTCGGCTCGACACCACCGTTCACGATCGTGGCTCGACGTTGGTACAGCGGGGTAAACTTGGCAAAGTACTTCTTCTCGAGCTCCAGGACCTCTTCCTGGAACTGAGCCTCGAGCTTGGCGTGCTCCTTCTGAATTCCCTTTAAGCCGGCGACACGGCGGCGGACAACTGGGGGGAGAGATTCGATGTAGCCCGATGAGCGACCAACGAGCTGACCCAGCTTGCCTTGGATCATGGAAACGAGAGCCGGGTTGCGTGCGAAGAGCGAAGCAGCAGCAGCGGTATCCAGGTTCTCTGCAGGGTAGCGGTCAGCGATGAGGCGACCATAGGAAAAGGATTAGGAAGGTTTAGGGTAGAGGAACCCTCCAGGAAAGTCACATACCTTCCTTGATGCTGGAAACACCAGGCTGCTGGGCGTGGGAGGAGATCGGGGCGTTGTTAGCCGGCGTGTTTTGCGGGGTCCTTTTTTTCACTCAGTGTTTTTTCAAGTGGTCTAAGGAGGAAAAGTCTTACGGAGCGACCGGGAAATCGGCCTTCTTATTCCTGATGGGCTCAGACATGATGGTATGGGGCGGGGGGAATGGTGGAAGAGAGAAGGTGAGGGTGAAGAAGAGTTTGGAGTTTTTGGGGGAGGAAGATGGTCTGGAAGATGGTGGGATCCTTAGCGCCGGTGGCCGGAGGGGCTTGGCGGGACGCGACTTTTGTGGTTGAGCAGCAAAACTGACTCCCAACATATTCGCCCCCCTTGACCTCTCTATATACTCGCTTTCCCTTTGTACATCAATCGCTTGACTTCTTCCTTCCCCCAACCCCCTCTACCTCTTTCCTTGTCTCGATGTCGTTGGTCGATCTAATTCTATCTTCCTTCTTTCATTTCCTTCTGTTCTCCTCATGGTGGATCTCCTGAATCATTCCACGCGGTCGCGACCCGTTGCCATCCAATGTTAAAATTAGAAACATCCCGGTTTGCGTCTATCTGCATGAAATAAGATCGTATATTTGATCTAGCCGAGCCGACAGACAACGGGCAGCGTTGTCTTGTCGGGCTTTACACATAGTTCCTGCTGCAGCATAGCCTAAGGATATAGTATTGACAACAATATGTCTATACTGAGCCTTCTCGATTTCCTCTTAATAATCATGACCAGAACTTGCGTAAGAAAGTAGAGAAATGAAAAACAAGGGTTTCGGGTGGCGTCCGAGATGTGAAGGAGTTTCTTATTCTCTTGCCTGAGCCTATTCGAGGCCCGAAACTCCACGATAAGATCACGTGATGATAAGAGAATGTCATTTGGGGAAGATCCGCCCCTCACAGATTGCACTGCAACGGTTAGCTTTTTGTCTTATCGCGTTTTCCCTTCCCTGCTTCTTGGCCCAAGGTGATGCATATCTGGACCCCCGTCCTCGCATAATCAGCTGCTCTTACTCGAAGCGGAGCTTTCAACGCCAATATCCCATTCCCACACGTGAACCGCGGATTGCAGATTGCAGATTGCAGAGTTATTTCACCATGGGTAGCCAGCCGCACTCTCCGCTGGGGGCTGGTCCAATGGACCTCTCGATACCCCGGCCGAATCTCCGGCGTGACTCCCTGAGAAGCAGGTTGGACAGCGTAACCCTCGTCGTCGAACACAATGCTGATATTTTCTAGCATGAGCGTGGTATCCGACGTTGAGATGGCCCGTAATGAAGTACGTGAACTTATATTGCTTACCAACAGTAGCTTGCGACTGATCTTGTACTAGGTTTTCGACGGTCCAATCTCAGAGAGCATCCCTTCAAGTGTCGTTTCCTTCTCCCACCGTCGCAAAAGAGCCGGTTCCACCGTCAGTTTCACCTATTTTCAGGATGAGGAAGACTTTGCGGAATGGTCCAACGAAGACGCGGTGGATGTGGACAGCGATGTTGACGATCTGTCGGTGAATGAGCTCGAAGAACCTGATATTGAATCAGCCCGAGCGTCCTTCGTCTCCAAAAGATTATCACAATCGAGAGATTCGGCCGAGCGCCCTCTTCTTTCTCGGATTATTTCCTCGAGCTCTTATGGCCGAGACCGAAGGCATGGGAGTAGACTCAATCAAAAAGTATACATTGCATCCGAAGACTTGACGGCAGTCTTCGCGGGCTTCTCCACCAGCCCGGTTGGGTTTGCTCTTTATGTGGCGTTGTGCGTCCTGACTTGCGGCTTCGCATACCTTCTCTATCGCTGGCTCCCTAGATGGCGAGTGAAACTTATCGGGAAGGCGGCGCCTCTCGGAAAATGCGAATGGATTGCGATTGAGGTGAGTGTATCGTGTATGATGTGCTTGGTAGTTGTTGAAGTTGTATCTCACACGTTGCACAGGACCAATGGAATCATTTCACCATTCACAAAGTTGGCAGCCAACCATACGGACGCCAGCTGTCTACAGTCTTCGTGGATGCCCCAGGCCACACATACGATGAAGATCGCGATCCAACCATCGAGTCTCTACGTTTCCTTGACTATCGATATTTACGATTTTGCTACCACCCCGTTGAGGATAAATTTGCCATGATCAATGGCTGGAAGGATCCTTCCTGGATCAATGCGAAAGCAATGCGGGCTGGGCTTGATGCTGACGAGCGTGACAGTAGAGAACAGCTCTTTGGCCAAAACGTTATTGACATCCAGCAAAAGACTGTCCCCCAGTTGCTGGTCGATGAGGTATGCAACAAACAGGTTTGCTTGTACGTCGCACACTCTAACCGAGCCTAGGCCTTTCACCCCTTCTACATTTTTCAAGTCGCGAGTCTCGTCCTGTGGTCCATGGATGAATATTACTATTACGCAGTTTGCATCTTCCTCATCTCCGCGTTTAGTATTGCGGCTACTGTCCTGGAGACGAAATCGGTTCGTTCGAGCTCTGCCCCAATTGAACATATTTCGGAAATTAACAACCGGCTAGACTATGCGTCGGCTAAGAGAAATCTCATTGTTTGACTGTGATGTTCGTGTTCTCAGAAATGGTTTCTGTGAGTCCCACCCTTCCATCTGCTTACCTTGTTCAAACGTGTGGGATACTGGCTGACTGTCTCTGTTACAGGGCGCTCGGTCTCTTCCCAAGATTTGGTACCTGGAGATGTTTTTGAATTCTCTGATCCATCCTTGAACCAGGTGCCATGTGACTGTATCCTGCTGTCGGGTGATTGTATTGTGAATGAAAGCATGCTCACTGGTCAGTATATTGAGTGCGAGCCTATTTATTCGACTAGCCACTAATTCCAAGCAGGCGAGTCCGTTCCCGTGTCCAAGACACCGTTCATAGACGACGCTCTCCAATACCTCGACCTCAGCGCTCCTTCTATCCACCCTCATGTTGCTAAACACTTCTTGTTCAGTGGTACGAAGGTCATTCGGGCTAGGCGACCCCAAAATGTGGACGAGGATGAAGCCGTTGCATTGGCCATAGTAGTCAGGACCGGGTTTTTGACTACCAAGGGTGCATTGGTTCGTTCAATGCTTTTCCCGAAGCCATCCGGCTTCAAGTTCTATCGTGATTCCTTCAGGTATATTGCAGTCATGGGAATTGTTGCGCTTCTAGGCTTCATCGCTTCATTTATCAACTTCGTTCGATTGGGTGTAAGTTGCCCCACAAGGCGAAATTTCACTCGTACTGACAATCTCCAGCTTGCATGGCATCTCATCATAGTTCGAGCGCTTGATCTGATAACGATCGTTGTCCCACCGGCTCTCCCAGCAACGCTCACCATCGGTACCAATTTTGCATTGTCTCGTCTTAAGAAGCAGAGCATCTTCTGCATAAGCCCACAAAAGTGCGTAAACTCCTACCGAGAGTGCTTTTTTTCCGCTGATCATCGTGTATAACAGAGTGAATGTGGGTGGTAAATTGGACGTTGTCTGTTTTGACAAGACCGGGACTCTCACAGAGGACGGTCTGGATGTTCTCGGTGCACGCACTGTTAGCAGCAGCCAGAGGTTTGTCCCCTTTATCAAAAACGACTAGATCAATTGTGGCTGATTTTCATAGATTCTCCGAGTTGTTGTCCGAGAAATCATCGGGTCTTCTTCTCCCTCCGTCTTCCGCAGACTCCCCGTTTGACCTTGTGAAACAACGAAAGATTATCTACACCATGGCAACATGTCACTCTCTGCGAGTCGTGGATGGTGAACTGCTAGGGGATCCCCTTGACGTCAAGATGTTCGAATTCACCGGCTGGTCCTACGAAGAAGGAGGTGGCCATGCTTCTGAGCAGACAAGCCCCAACTTCGACACAATTAACCCCTCTGTTGCAAAGCCACCTGTGACCCATGTTGGAGAAAGTCAGCAAAATGGGTTAAATGTATGTTGCTACTTGCACCGGCCTAATCATCAGCTAATCGCTTCTTCTGCAGACTCCCGTTGAACTTGGAGTCCTTCGTAACTTTGAATTCGTTTCGCAGCTTCGCCGCGCGAGTGTGGTCGTCCGGCAGTATAGTGACAAAGGAGTGAGCTGCTTTGTCAAGGGTGCCCCCGAGAGCATCAAGGACATTTGTTTACCTGGAACTCGTGAGTGCCTTTCTCCTCGGATTTCTGCTAGTTTTACTAAAATTCTTGCAGTTCCGTCTGACTACGATGAATTTCTGAACTATTACACCCATAAGGGTTATCGAGTAATTGCATGTGCTACGAAATACCAGCCAAAGTTGAGCTGGATGAAAGTTCAGAAGTTGACGCGCGCCGATGTCGAAAGCGATCTCGAGTTTTTGGGTTTCATCATCTTTGAGAACAAATTGAAGCCTACTACCGCCAGCGTTATTTCGGAGCTCAATGAAGCCGGAATTCGCAATGTCATGTGCACGGGTGACAATATCTTGACTGCAATCAGTGTGGCTCGCGAGTGCAAGATGATCAGCCCCGATGAGGCATGCTTCATTCCGCACATGGTGGAAGGTAAAATCCGTGAACTCAAAGAAATTTGTGTGACCGAAGCTAATCATGTCTGAAGCTCCTGGTCTTGTTGCCAAAACCTCTCTTATCTGGGAATGCGTGGATAACCCAGATCTGAGATTGGATCCAAGAACGCTCCTTGTAAGATTACACTTTCCTAGCTCGACGTGTGCTATCAAAAGACTAAAAAAGAAAATGCAGCCTCTCGAGACAGACACGGAATCCGACCCGTCTATTCCAGGAAATACCTTCCGTGAGCGGAAATATTGCCTCGCTGTGACTGGTGACGTATTCCGTTGGATGATTGATTATGGAAACGAGGATGTATTGAGCAAGGTAAGTTGGCATCATGTCTCTCCAACATCTTATTAGGCATGTCATTTACGAGCTTGTCACATCCTAGGTTCTGGTCATTGGAAGGGTATTTGCCCGAATGTCGCCGGATGAAAAGCATGAACTGGTCGAAAAGCTTCAATCAATTGACTATTGCTGCGGGTTTTGCGGTGACGGTGCCAATGACTGTGGTGCATTGAAAGCTGCGGATGTTGGAATCTCATTATCTGATGCTGAAGCATCCGTTGCTGCACCTTTCACTAGTCGGCTTTTTGAGATATCTTGCGTGCCAAAATTAATCCGGTGAGTCTTCCTTTCACTATAGCTTGCTGGCGTTGATAAATAACTTAACCAATTACACAGAGAGGGTCGAGCCGCTTTGACGACAAGCTTCTGCTGCTTCAAATTCATGAGTCTCTACTCTGCCATCCAATTTACCTCGGTCAGCTTTCTCTACACGTCCGGTTCCAACCTCGGTGATTTCCAGGTAAGCAGAGGAGATATTCATTCCAAAGGTGTTCTGGAAGATAGCTAACCCAAATTCTCAGTTTCTGTTCATTGACCTAGCCCTTATCATGCCGATTGCCATCTTCAGTGAGTAGCGATTTACCTCCTTCTGGGGTGGGCATCTTAGATCTGACTAGCTTTTCAAACAGTGGGTTGGACCGGTCCCAGTTCCAAACTTTCTCAGAAGCGACCGACTGCAGATCTTGTGTCTCGAAAAGTTTTGACGCCTCTGCTAGGACAAATTACGATTGTGATTTTGTCCCAACTCGCAATCTTTCGAACTGTCCAGTCTCAACCTTGGTAAGATTTTTTATAATTGATCGCTGCCCTGACGAAGGTACTCATGGTTTTTGATTCAGGTTCCAACCTCCCCAGCTAGACCTGGATAAGAGCAATATCGTTAATTCAGAGAACACGGCCCTATTCCTGTTCTCCTGCTTCCAGTACATTTTAACTAGCATCGTGCTGAGCGTGGGGCGGCCTTTCCGACAACCGATGACCTCTAATGGTAAGTCAGAACTACACTCAAAAGTGTCCAATGCTAATGGAGTTGCTTCAGTGCCGTTTCTGTGTACAATGATCATCGATCTCTTGATCGCTGGCTTTATGCTCTTCCGACCTTCCAAGTGGGTGGCGGATGTTATGCAACTCACATGGATGTCAGACGGGTATCGCGTCTGGATCTTGTTGTTCGCATTCGCAGCATTTGCGCTATCCTGGACAGCTGAGGTTGTTGCCTTCCCACGCCTCGCGCGCTTTTTGGGGCATGCTCGGGCTCGTCTTCAACCGAGCTTCCGCAAGAAGCGCCGCCAGTACAAAGTGCTCCTGGAGGAGATGCGTCTGTAGGGACTGGTGATTGTTGGGATCGACACTGTATTAATAGATATAATCGTGGATATAGAAAGAGAATCCCTTTTGCGTACTGTTGCATTGGCAACTATCAGAACTGGTATGATACATTTCAACCGCCCAAGCAGCAAGTCCCGTTGAAGGGCAAAATTTGAAACAGAACGTGACATGCAAGAGCTCAAAGGCTTCTTCTGGCTCGATTTCAGAAACATTTGAGATTGAGGGGTGTCGCGAGTCCAACATCTAGTGATCCCACGGGTGCTTCCAGCCCAGCAGGGCCGGGCCGTCCTTCTTTGCACGGTACATGAGCTATACAAAGCAAGGTCAGTGTCAATGCCTGGTGCAAGGGTGTGAGAGGGGTGATTCATACGAAGAACCACATGCTAGCGCCCAGGCCGGTGGCAATGAATCGGTAGAGTGGTCGCGCCGGGTGGACGTGGATTGGGTGGGAAGAGGGGCCTGCCATGGCTGGAAGAAAATGTCAGTTGAGGCTTATTATTGAGAGTAGAATCACTCACTGTCGGTGAGGGTTACTCGCTTCACGAAGTGGCAGATTGCTGGAAGCGGATTCCACGGCGCCCCGAAGTTATCGAGACAAGCACGTGACCAATGACGGTGCCTTTTGCTCTGCCTTGCTCTTCCGTGCGACTCAATCTCGCAAGATCTGGCGGGCCCGGCATCTTTCTCTCTGCATTTACTGAAGCATCGTTGGGCTCTTTGTTGAGCTTCTGTTCTGACCGCTTTTGTTTAAAATATAACCTTGAAAGGCCGAGTCTAGTATCCCGTCAAGGTAGCTTTTCCTGCACTGCGACTTTACCTCCCCTACCTCGTTCGCTCGATCTGTCGCTCACTCTTACTCTGAGGCCGTTCTATTATGCGACTTTTGTCCCGGCCTTTTGTTGTCTAAAAAAATCGACACGGATTGAACCTGACGCCATCATACGCCTTGCGCCTTTCAAGCCCATGTACTTCGATTGAGACCCCAAGCTTTCGAATGCCAAGGAGCTATTCAGCCATAATCTGCGCTGCAAGCCTTGATAGTCCGTGACCTTTGATCGACTCCGGGGGACTCTTTTGAACAAAATGGCCATCGCATCTCTTGAAAATGATGATCAAGGCCAACCTCGATTTCCGGGCTGCTCCAACATCCGCGATTTCGCGTTTATCGACAAACTTGGCGAGGGAACCTTTGGGTCTGTCTGCGTCACATACAGTGAGCTACCTTTGGCTGACTTGTCGATAGTATGGTCTACAAAGCTCGGTCGAAGAAAGACAACTCGGTCATGGCCCTGAAGAAGATTCTCATGCACCATGAAAAGGAAGGTGTAAGTATTCGTTCCATTGATTTGAAGCACTGTTATTAAATAGCCTTTGGACAGTTTCCCATCACTGCAATTCGAGAAATCAAGCTCTTGAAGGCACTTTCTCATCCAAATATCTTGCAGCTTAGGGAGATGGCCATTGAGCGGAGCAAGGGTAAGATTAAATTCGGCAAGTCGACTTTATGATAACCCTCCTGACATGCAACATAGGCGAAGGGCGGAAAAAACCAAACATGTATATGGTCATGCCGTACATGGAGCACGACCTGTCGGGACTTCTGGAGAACCCAGACGTCCATTTCACCGAACCCCAGATCAAATGTTACTTGATGCAGCTTCTTGAGGGGCTGCGTTATCTGCATGCCGTAAGAACGCTCCAATTTCGTCAACAAGCCCCCGTCTAATTCTATCACAGAACTGTATTCTGCATCGTGATATGAAGGGTATGTTGAATTATGAGCATCAACTGACCGGAATCCCGGCTAACTGGCTCTGGGGCTAGCTGCCAATCTTCTTATCAGTAATGAGGGAATTCTCCAGATCGCGGACTTTGGACTCGCGCGACCATTCGATGAACCTCCTCCGCAGCCTGGAAAGGGCGGAGGAGAAGCCAAGAGAGAGTACACCGCGCTTGTTGTCACCAGATGGTACCGACCACCCGAACTCCTTCTTCAACTACGACGATACACAACAGCCATCGACATGTGGGGGGCCGGGTAAGTCGTTGCATAATTTTTCTTCTCGGCCCATCTCTAATGACCACAGTTGTGTTTTCGGCGAAATGTTCAAAGGAAAGCCTATTCTCTCCGGTAACACTGATCTCGATCAAGCGAGACTCATCTTCAACCTCGTGGGTACACCCACTGAGGAGAACATGCCTGGATGGCGTTTGCTACCCAGTCTCGAAGGCGTGAAGGACTGGGGTTCCAAGCGCGGAAACTTAGGCGAGGTTTTTAAAGAGTAAGAGACCCTCGACATCTTGTTGAGACTGCTCTGAGGGAATCAATGTCAAGCGAGAATCAACGCGACTAATTTATCAAACAGGCTAAGCCCAACAGCTCTCTCGCTACTGTCCGAACTTCTCCGGCTGGACTGGCGTAAACGGATCAACGCCATAGATGCTCTAAAACACCCTTACTTCACTACACCTCCGCTACCTGCGCGTCCCGGCGACATCCCCCGCTTTCAAGATTCTCACGAATTTGACAAGAAGAAGGCACCGCAGCGACCACCTATGCCCCCTGCACCTGCGGGTGGCTCTGCCAATACCGCTTCCAACGGAGGTTGGGCTAGCTCTGGATCTCGAGGTCCCGATTCCCGCAGTCGCATTCCGGGTGCGGCCCGTGGAGTTTGGCCAAATGCCTCAGGTCCTGGAAATGGCAACACGCACCGGGCCGGATCATTTCCGCCTTCGCGAGACAATGGACTTCCTCCGCGGCCTCCTGTATCGGCTCGCCCACCATGGGATGGGTCACAGACAGGCAGGTCGGAAGGGAGAGACGACCAACGACGTGATCGATCCAATCAGGGCCGCTCCAGCGGGAGATTTGCAAGCAATGTCGACTCGTACGTTCCTAATTACGCCAACCCTCACGAGCGTGTGCGCGATGCTGGTGATCCAAATGCCCAATCGAACCCAGAATGGCGTAATATAAATCGCCGTGACCATCGCCGTGACGCTCCTCGACGACGCAGCCGAAGTCCCAGCTTCCGAGACTCGAGCAGAGGGTGAATTTTCGAAGTGTATGGCGCTGGTTTTGCATCAGTGATTCTCATTACTACCAGGTATTTCCGGACTGCCCGGCCCAAATTCTGTTTCTGTAGCATCTCAAATCGAGGTAATCAGTCTGCCCATGTTCACTACCCAGGTGTCATGGATATTATGAGCCCTTAAAAAGTACCGTTTGGGGAAGTATAGTTTTCATACGCTAAGCCGCCGCTCTCGATTCTCAGAAACTACAAGAAATTGAACACACATCAGGTCATCACAGTTCTCTAGCTCCAATAACCTATGCCAAATACAAATATGCTGTGTCGTCTTGGAAATTCTTGCACATACAGCGTTTTTGAGAGACCCCGTTGAAAGGGTCTCATGAATTCGTCAAAACTGAACCTTTGGTGTTCAGGTACGTAAAGTTGATTACAGTAGAGCAACCGTTGCTCATCTAGTACAAAATGCGGGTCATGATCCGGGCTAGAGGGTGTTAGAATCGACGTGTATGACTATTGGGGAGGAAAATCTCACAAGGAAGGTTCTCGAGTCTCTCGTACAGATCCTTAATGTTAGCGGAGTCCACGTCGCTAATATCAGCCATCAGGTAGGCAACCTGAGCTAGTCAGCACCTTCATCCACGCCAATGATAGTATGAAACCTACATCGCCTCTACTGTCGGTCATCTGCTTGTCGACATTGTGGTCGCCAATGATTTCATTCACCTTCCGCAACACACCGGGAATGTTCTTGTGAATGTAGACAACCTGGAAATGGTCAGTCTCAATCTCGCTCTTCCAGGATGCTTCCACCAGCAAATGCCAGTTGCAGAATGAGGAATACTTACACGGGCGTGGTTGGGTTCCTCCATGGTCAGGGAGCGGAGGTTGACTTCGGGCAGGTTAACAGCACCCAGAGTGGTGCCCTCGTTGACGTAGCGAGTCAGAGCCTGGGCAACTTCCACACCAATCGCGCTCTGGGCCTCCTCCGTGCTGCCTCCGATGTGAGGGGTAAGGATGAGGTTCTTGAGGGAGCGCAGATCAGCCCCCCAGGAGTTGAGGTCATTGTTGAAGTAGTCTCCATTCCCGGCGGGCTCGTTGGGGTACACATCCAGCGCAGCACCAGCAATCTTGCCGCTTCGCATGGCATCAATGAGCGCGGGAATGTCCACCACAGTTCCACGGCTGGCATTGATCAGGTAGCTTCCGGTCTTCATCTGTTCAAACTGCTTCTGACCAAACATGCCTTTGGTCTCGGCGAGCTCGGGAACATGACAGGTTACGAAGTCAGCCTCAGCCAGCAGAGCTTCCAGGGTCTCGACTTGACGGGCCGTACCAAGGGCCATCAGGTTGAGCACATCGTAAAAGATGACCGACATGCCCATGGACTCTGCCAATACGGACAATTGGGCGCCGATGTGACCATACCCAACGATACCTGAGAGATCCAGTCAGCGATTAGTGAGCCAAGGCAGATACATCCAAGTACAAAAGCCTACCCAGTGTCTTGCCACGAATCTCCCAGCACTTGCTGCTCACTTTGTTCCAGGTTCCATTGTGCATTTCGTTTGAGCGGTCACCCAGCTGGCGCGCAAGGACAATGATCTCTCCAATGACCAGCTCTGCAACACTACGAGAGTTGCTGAAGGGCGAATTGAAGACCGCAATACCGTGGTTGGCGGCATACTGGAGGTCGACCTGGTTGGTACCGATGCAGAAGCATCCGATGACGATCAGGTTCTTCGCCTCCTTCAGAACCCGCTCGGAGAGCTTGGTCTTGGAGCGGATACCGATGACGTGAACATCACTATTTTCACCACAGATCAGCGACGGCCTATTTGCTTAGTATGGAAGGATGCCCAACCGAATCTTCTCGATGAGCTGGTCTTCGGGGAGCGAAGACTTGAGGAATTCCACTTGGTAGCCTTGCGCAGATAGAATGTCCCGGCCAGCCTGGTTCACATTCTCCAGCAACAGAACCTTAATGTCTTCAGTCGCGAAAGGCTTGAGGTGCTTCGCATTCAACACGGGGATGATCCGTTGGAGAGCGGAACCGGAACTGGAAGGGGAATGGAATGAAGCTGTGGGCGAGGTGGAGAGGTATTGAGCTTGGGCAGCCAACTCGTCCTTGCGAGGGCGGATATCTTGAGCAGTTGCCATGGCGGAAGGTTTACAGAGGGAAGAGTGAGGTAGCTAGCAGACTTGACTCACTGGACTTTCTATGAATCACTGTTCATTATATAAGCTTCACCGAGAATCTCCGGAATCGGACCGCTTTCTTAAAACCAGACGGATCTGGCCCGAATTGTCCTAATTATTCTTATTCAGCCTCTTATTATCTAATTAAAATCGCACATTGACTCATATGGAGTGAGAAGCCTCAGGCAGGTCAATTGCGTGATAGAGGAGGGGCGGGAGAAATCTCGGAGGGGCATCGCGGGGTCTTCTTTTTTTTCCATTTTCCCCATCCCATCTTACCCGTTGCCAATTTCCTTTATCCGCTTCCCCAGTAAATTTATCACAGGGTGATTCGGTCACTCGGCCACTAAAGTCACTGATCTCACCCGGTGCCCCTCGTAAACCGATGTGGCGCACTATGATCTACATCTCCATATAACCTGGGCACTAGTTTTGCATTGAATATGTACTAGCTATGGCTATAGCTATGGCTCTAGCTATGGCTATAGTCATGATGATCGTTGGGTATATGATTTCAGAAGGTGATTGAACTATAGATGAGGTATTGTTTGGGTTTTGCTCCCCGCATCTAGACCTTGAGATCCTGCATCTTCTTAGTCGCCTCGTCGGCTCCGACGGGCTTGCCCTTGGTGGCCTTGGCCTTCTGGGAGGTAGAGTCCTTGGGAAGATCCTTGGTGTAAGGAAGGAACTCCGGGGCGCCGGGGATGTACTTGCGCAGCACCTCGGGAACTTCGATACCCTGTGCAATGAGTCAGTATGTGTATGGACAAGAGGGCGGGGCCAAAGACTAACATCTTCCCGCTGATAGTTTTCCAGAACACAGCAGAGCGTCCGCTCAGTGGCGCAAAGAGTAGCATTGAGTGCGTGAACGTAAGTCTTCTTCAGGTCGGTGGCTTTCTTGGCACCGAAGCGAATATCAAGCGCCCGTGATTGGTAGTCGGTGCAGTTGGAGCACGACACGAGCTCCTTGTACTCCTGCTGGAAGGGGAACCACGCCTCCAAGTCGTACTTCTTGGCAGCGGCATTGTTCAGTGCACCGGAAACAATGGCCACAACCTGGTAAGGGAGTCCCAAAGACTTGTAGAACTCCTCCGAGGTCGCCATCATGTCCTCGAAAGCTTGCCACGACTCGTCAGGCTTGGTGAGAACGAATTGTTCGATCTGTGTGATATTAGATACTGGGATGGAAGTCAAAGAAAGTGTGAGTATGGCATACCTTCTCGAACTGGTGGACACGGAAGATACCCCAAGCATCCTTGCCGTGTGCGCCAGCCTCCTTGCGGTAGCATGTGCTGTATCCGGCGTACCTGTCCCCATCTGATTAGCTTCGTACTCAAAGCTTGCTAGAGTATGTCTCACTTGATGGGCAGGTCCTTCTCCTGCAGCCATTCGCTGTCATGCAGGGCAGACAGAGGTTGCTCCGAGGTGGCAATGAGATACTTGTCTGTCGACTTGTCATCACTCTCGGTGACCTTATACAGTTCCTCGTCGAATTGCTCAAGCTGTGCGGTCTTCGCCATTAAATCCTTGAGCATGAATTGCGGGGGTTGGTTAGGCTTGTAGCCCTTGTTGAAGAGGAACTCAAGGCCGTAGTTGATCAGGGCTAAGTTGAGGAAGAGACCGTATCCGGTCAAGCAGTAACCACGGTGACCGACGATCTTGACACCGCGCTCCGGATCGTAACCATCCAAGCGAGTCAAGACTTCGTGATGGGAGAGACAGCCGGGTCGTTCCATGGCAACGTTCTCGGGGGCCCATGTTCTGATGATCTGGTTGTCATCCTATAGTCCGAAAAGTTGCAATTAGCAAGATGGAAAAGGTGGTGCTGGATGGCATTGCTCACCTCATTGTTGCTCACGGGGACCGAATCGTGCACGTAGTTGCCAATCGGCCGAATCTTGCGGTCACGCTCCAATTCCTTCTGAGCGGCGATGTCTTCGGCCTCCTTTTTGCGTTTCTCAATATCGGCTTTCTGGTTCACCAGATCACTGGCGTCCTCCTTGGCCTGTTCCCTTGGTGTGAATGTGTGCTCCGAATGAAACGCAGATGGTTGGGTACCTTCTTCTTCTTTCCAATCTCTTTCTGAACAGCGTTGAGCTCGGACCCGATTTGAGTGGCCGCGTACCGTGCTACTCTTAATTAGAAATTGTCCCTGGTGGTGGTTGTATCGATATCAACGTACCTCGGCGGGCTTCTTCATACAGGGCGATCACTTCCTCAACAACTTCCTCGGGCGCAAATCGCCTGCGCTGGCTCTCCTTGATCTTGTTAATATCACCACCACGCTCGGTGATGAAATCGTTAAGGTCGAGCATACTGAAGGAACGAACTCGAGAAATGACAGTGAGTTAGAGCCGAGAACGCAAGTTGTGGAGGGGTAAAATGCAAAAAGTGCGCACGGCGGGGCATTACTTAATCCCGCCCGACGTCCCAAGGGGGTTCCCCAGCTCGGTCTCTATACGAGACTCACACTCAATTAGTTGACGAGTCGAGGCCGGCGAAGCCCATTCATTATTCTATGCACGCTACAATACCACAAAAAAAAGAAAACAGATCCCCTAGCCCGACCTGAAAAAGAGAAACCCTGATGATTCATGCAGCCGATCCCAATATTCCACCAAATCCACCAAATCCAGAAGATAATCGAAAGAACAAGACCAGAGAGAAGTTCAAAAAGGGAAAAAATATCACCAAGGACGAGGTCTTTACCCAATGATAGATTGAACATGGTTACTGGATACCTGTATGGTGACTAGATATTCACTCGCATCGTAACTGGGCAAAAAGAAACAGAGTCAGCAATGGCACAATGGGCTAGAAGCATGCCAGATTTGACGATAATTGTCATTCGAACAAATCGAAAAGAGGGGAAAGCTCATCTTGATCGAGTGGAACCCAATTGTTCAATCGCGGAATTCATAAATACCAACAATGCATGCTCATGCTCGTTCATATCTCAGAAAGGGAGATAATTATGAAGTTCCACATACCATAGGGTCCAGCTGGTTGTCTCATAGTCTAACGTAGAAATTCACATAACAGCGCACTTGTTGCCACCGGTAGGTTCAGACGGGTTCTGGGACTTCTCGATCTCTCCTATCATCAGATCGAATGCCCTGGAGACATTGAAATCTAGGAAAGCACTAGCTTCGGTGAATGCACATTTCACTTCTTCTGCTAATTGCCGGCCCTCATCGAGAGAGACTTGTCGTTGTTCCGGCTTGAGATCGCTCTTGTTGCCGACTATCACCAGTGGTACTTCGTCTGCTCCCTACGAGAAGGTTAGCCATCTGAACGGCTTCGGAGGTGGCTATAATAGGACTTGCCAGGTGGTTCAGGATCTTATCCCGAATAACTCGCACCATTTCAAATGACTGTCGCGAGGTGACAGAATACACGATGACATAGCCATGGATTCCAATGAAGTGTTTCGAGTTCAAGATACTGTACTCGTCCTATCGCGAAAGACATCAGCCGGGCACTTTTTTTCGCAAGAGGCGAATACAAACCTGACCAGCAGTATCTACAATCTCAGTGGCGTAGTCTTGGCCATTGTACTTGATAATCCGACTGAAAGTATTCTCGATTGTCGGGTAGTAGCTTTCAACAAAATGATGCTCGACAAAACGGACGGTAAGAGAAGATTTGCCTTGACAATTGCGTTAAAACACCGAAATGGCATCGTTGAAAATAGGATAGGGAAAGATCCCTACCGACTGAGCGACTGCCGACAATCGCGATCTTTCTCTGCTTTGGGGCGGCGGGCATATTGGTTGAGAAAGAGTGAGCACGGCTAGATAACCAAAGCGGGTTGGGTAAAGATGGAGTGGAATAACTGGTAAATTGAAGGGAAACCAGCCTGGGATGGAGTGAGGAGTTGTTGCGGTCGGGTGGCAAAGTTCCATGAAGCATCCGGAGCTCTGTCTGCCCTTGCAAACGCTGCAAACGATTACGCGCCGAGGCCTCGGCCGATCTTGGTCAATTCGATGATACTTTTTCAACTGTATTTCTTTTTACTCGGTTTCACATACTTAATCATGAAGATGCAATATGAGAAAAAATCTCGATCGAACAATTACCGTACATCATCCCACTTCCCCGACACTATGGATTCCTAAGCAGGAGGACGGACACAAGAAATACACTTTGTACGTATTCACTCTCAGAATACCAAGAAAACTCATGAACACACTCTCAGCTACATTCACTCTCTTGAACCTGGCTGACAAGGCTCTGGAGACGAACAAGGAATCCACTCGCCTTTCCCTCGGTCTGGAGCGGGTTCAATTCCTGATCGATCTTTCGATGGTACTGCAAGAACTCATCGACGGTAGACATAACCATTGCTAGCCCGTTGGACTGCATGGGCTTCCGAATTTGTCTTCGGGCATCCATATCGAGGGAAAGCACCAGAAGTAGCACTGCTAGGTAACCCACTGTGACATTATGATGCACTTCCAAAACGGAATTAGCCTAGAGGTAAACGTCAGTTTCCATTGCGCAAACGACTGCGGAGCATTACCTTGGAGGTTGAATCAACATTATCTACGAAGAGACGCAATAATCGATCAAGAAGAGACTTGCTACCGCGCGTAGGTTTGAGGAACATGGTGCGGGATGCTCCACTTTGTTCAGTCAGGTTGATGAGGGCCCCTAAAGCCAATATCACCGTGTCCAGAGGGTTATTCTCCTCTGACAGAGAATCCTCGGTCAAATCGCCAAAGTTAGTAATCACAATCTCAGCTAGCTGACCAATCATCGCAGGTGTTGCAAAGCTATCGCACAGCATTGGATCATTGTTGGTGATGTTCAAGATTACCCGGATATATAACATCTGTATTTGCTGGCCGGTTGTGTCTGAATCGTTCTTCAAGTAGAGTAACTCGTGCATGTCCTTCAGCAAAGAAAGAATGTCTCGGTTCGCTTGCTGAGGGGCCCCCCCCGAGATAGTATGCATCTCCAGAATAGATAATCCAAGCTGCAACACTTGGGCGTTTTGAACAGCAGATGACCTGCGAGTATCATCCTCAGAACTTCGAGAAAGCAGAAGTTCCACCAATTGCTTCAACAAAAGTGTAGGAAGCGCACTGGGCAAGTCGCCCTTCTCCTGGAAGGCCGAGAGGGTGATCTTGAGACACCTTAAAACTAGGAAGCTGGGAGAGAGCTGCATGGAAGGGGATTCCGGAACCAATACCGACTTGATTTCAGAGGCAGTCTTTCGGACCAATTTCTGAATAGGTCGAGATAGATGGCTCTCCTGATTTTGCGTCATGAGAATAATATCATCTTGGACGCTGAGTAAGATGGAAGATATGTTCAGAAGCTTCGGCCATGCAGCCGCCGCGAGAATGTACGATAGCGACCTTCCCTGAGAGGCAAGGGCAAAGGCGCAAAGAATGAGCGTAGCGGGGACAATTTCGAAGTCAGGAGAAAGACAGTCCACAAGTCTCTTATCGAAACCACAGTCAAAGAATTGCCGGACTTGCTTAGAATCCAACAATTTCCCACACAGTTGGGACAAGGCACTGCTTCGGCCAGATACCGAATTGAGCGGATCCTCAATATCCTCAAAAATCGACTCGACGGCTCCCCGATAGCGAGCGTTACCGCCAGCCTGGCGCAATTCGTAGATGCTACGGACAGTGCCGTCGTCATCGTCGTCGTTGACATCATCCGCGAATAGACGTGAATTAGGCATGTGCCTGCTGGATTCACGCGGTGAATTCAACGTTTCAAGCTGCTCTAGGTCGGTGGGGAGGGCCTGATCCACAAGGTCATCCAAAAAGGAACGTTGGCGTGCATATGTTACTTTGGAGCCTCGAAGATGAGGGGATACGGGAACAGTAGAGTCCTGCCCATAGACCTGTGCTTGGCTTTGAACTGGGACAATTCGTGATACAGTATCCTTTGGTTGACTTGAGCTGCGGCGAGCAAAGGACGAGGGCAGTGGACTGTCGAGGGGGATTTGAGGGGCCATTTCATCATCTGACTGTCCCGTGGTAGCCAGTGAATCAATCAGTCTCCTTCGACCGGTAGGTGTGCTTTCAGCAGTTGTTCGAGCCACCTTACGGGGACTAGGAGACGCAGGATCGCTGGAGACCTGCCTTTTATTCTCAACAGAATCTGGATTATGAGCTTGCCGCATCAGTTGGCGATCATCGAGGAAAGAGGCCTCGGCCTCTGTGGGCTCGATGGGTCTTTCGGATGTAGGGACTGCTGTTAGTGTCTGATTATGGAGCAGTGTATCCCCTTGCATTCGCCCGAATAGCCTTGTGTGGTCCCGTACGGCCTTCCTCGTCCATGGAGAGCCATTCTCACTTAAGGGGTCACTTCCAGCGGGGCCCTGGCGCTTTCGCTTTCGCTCTCTGATACCTTGCTGGACTCCATCGTCTGATGATGGTAAATCGTAGATGCTATCTTCAGCGGATGTCCGCGGTTCTTTGAGGGCGGAAGCCAGAGAAGCGCTTGGACGTGTTGATCGCTTTGCCCGGTTCTCGGTGCCTTTGGGTTTATGCTCCAATAGCTGAGAGTCACGCACTCTTCTCACAGGAGCTGTAGTCCCTTTGGTCGTTGAAGTGCTTGCGGCTGTGGTTTTGGGAGGAGGTTGATTCCTGGATGCACCGTATGTGGCCAGTCTTCGGTTTCGGGATTGCAAGTGATCCATTTTATCCTTTAAATGTGTCGCAAGTGCGTCGCATTGCATTCGTGTCAATGGAAGGCGAAAGGCGATCAGTTCCACAGGTTTAGAAAGGCCGACCCAGTGAGAAAGGCAGTGTCAATGGAGACATACCGAACAACACGGCGACTTTCTCCCGGAGGAGGGATTGGAGGGGGATTGGGGTCGCAAGGATTTCAAGACTTCGTGCCTGCTTTGTCTCGAGACATTAAAAGTATGGTGAAGGCCCAGGTATTAGAGGAACGGGTTGAAGCTCAAGCTTATTCAGCGGTGATGCAACCCTTCAACGGCGGAGGGCGCGTGCTTCCAGAGTGCGGATAGTACGATAGCACGATAAGCGTGACTGCCTTCTTTCCCCCACAGTGCACAGACGTCTATTCCGAACACTGCTCTCATCTCGCCATGGCTGGCAAAGATCCCATCCCATCTCCTGCTCAGGGCGTAGGCCCAATTTATCGACCGGATGGCGAGAAACCCACCGCGACGGTTTCCAAAGAGGTCTCTTATGAGAATGTCCATGTGCTTTCCCAGACACCACAGCTGATTGCTCTCTTAACGTAAGACCGTGTCTTCATTGAAGTGGCTGAATTATATCTGACTGCGAAAACTAGGATGATCCGCGACCAACGGACAACACGTGCGGACTTCATCTTTTACTCCAACCGAATCATTCGATTGTTGGTAGAGGAGGGGCTGAACCACCTTCCCGTAGTGGAACAGTCTGTGACGACTCCGGTCGGAAGGGCTTACTTGGGCGTGAAGTTTGAGGGCAAAATCTGTGGTGTTTCCATTATGAGAGCCGGAGAGGCCATGGAGCAGGGCCTACGAGATTGTTGTCGGTCAGTTCGCATTGGCAAGATCCTGATTCAGCGGGATGAGGAAACTTGCATGCCCAAACTTTTCTACGACAAGCTGCCCACCGACATTGCTGACCGATGGGTGCTCCTTCTGGACCCCATGTTTGCGACGGGTGAGTTCAAGCCCTTTAGAGCCCTCAAATTCTCCGCTGACTTGGTATCAGGCGGCTCCGCTACACTAGCTGTCGAGGTATTGAAGCAAAAGGGCGTCCCTGAGCACCGTATCCTTTTTCTCAATTTGATTGCCAGCCCCTCTGGCGTAGCAGAATTCGCCGAAAGGTTCCCCAAACTTCGGGTGGTCACAGCCTTCATTGACCAGGGACTCGACGACAAAAAGTATTCTATCCTTCTCAATTATGCAGTCTTTGAACCACACTGATACATTCATAGATATATCATTCCTGGTTTGGGTGATTTTGGTGACCGATACTATACATTGTAGTCTCACGACGAGTATGGCGGCGACGGAAAATTGTCCAGGTCCGGCGTTCATTCTCCTCTGGTCGAGTTAACAGAAAGATGGGTAGCACCAGTCTAGCATTCCTCTGTCGGGGAGTCCCATGAACTCCTCATTCGGCCTGTTTCCAAATCTATCGATACCCATCCGGAGACTTTATGATGAAATTCATATGGTGCTGTACAGAGGCCGACTAGCAGCAGAGGTAGAACAAATAAGATCGTATTGGTGGATGCGCCGTGTGTATCTGAACGAGCTCCCCAAATTGGTACAATGCCCATGCGCCATTCGCCGCCCCCCTTCTCCTTCCCTGGTAATATGGTCAATAATCGTCCTCCTCGTAGTTTTCACCATGTCCGATATCTGCCGATGCATGGGGCTTGCTGTTCCCGGCCTGGGCACTCGCGCTCCCGTCGTACTGGTTGGCTGTATCCTTGGCCACGGCGTCGCACGCATCCACCCAGTCCGAGTAAACATCCACTCCAGCGGAGAGGTCTAGCAGATAGTCAATTACAAGCCGTCGAAGCAAGAGGTTTTTGACTCACAGTTAATACCTGTCTGGAACTTTTGGCCGCAGACTTTACAGGAGAGGTCTCCAAGTCCCAACTTTTTATCCAGCTTGACTACCACCGAGTTCTCGTGATTGCAGAAGAGACAGGAGAAAGTAGTCGCAAGGGGCTCCCGCTGCTAAGGTCAGTACGGTGGAGGGGCGCAATGAGTGAGAAATGTTCGCACCTTTCGGGGCCCCTGGGGCTGCCTGCTGGACTTCTTGCGCTTTCCCTGTGGAGTAAAAGGGATCAGTCATATTCGTCTGGAGCCTCGAAAGGAGAATATTCTGGAGAGAGACGTACCATGCTCCTGTTTTGATGGCCGAGGGCTCAGTAACGAAGAGTGAAGGGGTCGTTGTGAGGGGTTGGCTCGTGCGGAGAATGGATATCGGAATAATGGGGACTCCGCCCCAGCATCGTCATTCCACAGGGCTTGACATCGAGACGGTTGCCGGGTTTATGAGCTCGTCTGTTGCTACATGGCTCGTATGACTCGGACTGGGTCGTCATGAACGTTTTACAGGGTTTATTGCTTCAATTGAGCAATTTGACAGATACATGGACAGCCGGCGGGGTGTGAAGATCAGAGATACAGGCGGTACCAGGGAGCTCGATATGACACTACTTTCGTCAAGTCCGGCGTAAAAGAAGCGAGGCAACGAAAACTACTATCAGTAATCATATCAAACACCCATGAATTTACTTCCAACTTGGCCGAGTTTTCAGACTGCGCTCCGCATTGATGCCTCAGGCCAAGATAGCTCAATATGGCATAGCGCTGTTACAGAATTTCGTGTGTGTGTCACGTGATGATGTTACATCAGCGAGGTAGGGCCCGCACACTTCGCTTAGCCGAGTTTTCTGTGGGTTTTGGATTTCAACCCTCCCAGTCGACCCGAGCGAGAATCTCGAAACCCGAAGCGCCGTGGTGCGATACCTTTGTCTGTCTTCCAACAACACCCAGATAGACCCGACTCGCAATCATGGCTGTTGGAAAGTAAGCGCTACCCTTTCTACTCGTTGTCTCGTTGTCTTGTCTCGCCTGTTATCTTCGCTTCCCCCTCGCCTTGTCTTTGGATATCAGCATCCCGTCGAAAATCTGCGGCTAATTCTCAACTTCGCTCCCAGGAACAAGCGCCTCTCCAAGGGCAAGAAGGGCATCAAGAAGCGCACTGTCGACCCCTTCACCCGCAAGGATGAGTACTCCGTGAAGGTCAGTATTCCAATCGTTTTTTTTCCTCTGCCCTTGACACAATTGCTAACCAGTTCACAGGCCCCCTCCACCTTCCAGACCCGCGAGTAGGAAATTCACCTGACCCCTCGGTGTGAGAATCGGTTGTGTGCTGACATCTTCCCAATAGCGTCGGTAAGACTCTGGTCAACCGCACCAGCGGTCTGAAGAACGCCAATGACTCCCTGAAGGGCCGTATCTTCGAGGTCTCCCTCGCTGATCTGCAGAACGACGAGGACCATGCTTTCCGCAAGGTCAAGCTCCGTGTGGATGAGATCCAGGGCAAGAACTGCCTGACCAACTTCCACGGCTTGGACTTCACCACCGACAAGTTGCGCTCCCTGGTCCGCAAGTGGCAGTCTCTCATCGAGGCCAATGTCACCGTGAAGACCACCGATGACTACCTTCTCCGTCTGTTCGCCATCGCCTTCACCAAGAGACGCCCCAACCAGATCAAGAAGACCACCTACGCTCGCTCGTCTCAAATTCGTGCCATCCGCAAGAAGATGACTGAGATCATTCAGCGCGAGGCCGCCACCTGCACCCTGTCTCAGCTCACCCACAAGCTCATCCCCGAGGTTATTGGTCGTGAGATCGAGAAGTCCACCCAGGGCATCTACCCCCTCCAGAATGTACGTATCTTGCCACAGTCCTCCACACAACTCAAACACCCTGGGAATCGCGTACTAATTCGCTGTGTCTCAGGTTCACATTCGCAAGGTCAAGCTCCTGAAGTCGCCTAAGTTCGATCTCGGTGCTCTCCTCGCCCTCCACGGCGAGTCGGCCACTGATGACAAGGGTCAGAAGGTTGAGCGCGAGTTCAAGGACACTGTTCTTGAGTCTGTTTAAGGGTATTTCATTTGGAAGTGGTGTCAAATACTGGTCAACCATGGCAGTCGTTGTCTTCTGATATAGGAAAACAAAAAAGTTCATGACATGTATGGCATATTTGCATCGTGGCGAGGGGCGCTTGTATCTGTAGATGACCAGTATAGACAGAGCAGCCAAAGTCCAATGTAGTCTGCAAAGCACCTGCGATCTAGCCGTAGCAACGCGAGAATGTTCACCCGGTCGTACTGGGTATCGCTGAGAAGGGCCGTTCGTTGCCACCAGGTTGATTTGGACGAAAAATGCTGACTATTCAGTTTCCAAGCGACTTAGTTAAGTTTCAGGCACAACCGATATGTTCACTGCGTCGTCGCTATTCACCATCGATGTGCTATCATTGCATCTTCGGCTCATCAAAAGTGCCCTCCTGAATTGACTAAGTGGAGCCATCAGATTAGTTCTGATCTCGGATTCGAGGTAGGGATCTAGTGGGTGAACTTGGTACATTCTCTAACGGATGCTCTCCCTTCTTTCCGGGATTTTGCTGGTACGCTGTTCTCCAATTGATCTCCCCGAATTCGGCTTGACAGGGACATAGTCGGTGTCAAAGAGCTGCACTTTGCTAGGACAGTCCATCAATTCCTCTCGGAAGAACACAACAGGGGCGGCTGCTACGTAGAGGCTGCCTTGATTCTCGGAGCTTCTCTACCACTGTCGGGCCAGGACATGAATTTTACAATCAGCTCGTGTCCATTTGCCATTGTGATGTTGGTAAACCTTCACGCTCTCGGTCAATAATCTGGCATTGCGTACTTCATCTAGAGCCGATGCTGGGAAATCTATCTCCCAATATACTCATGCTTGCAAGATGTCCAATGGTCTTGCACATATGACCTAGAACTTGGCGCAAGTTGAGTGAAATTTGAATTCGTGATCGTGCGTGGAGAGTAGATCTGTTGTTCCGATGGCCTCTGAATAATATCCACATGTGTCTGCCTTTGGCTCGTATCGAACTCAACGTAATCATAATAGCCTTGCGTTCCCTACGTATTGAGTCAGGTATACCCAAGAATCCTTCTCACCTGGGTCATTTGGCAGCATATTCGCCTCCTTGTAAAAAAACCAGGAAGACAATCGCGGCCCTTCGATTGATCATTTAGCCTTACGTTGTATATCAACCGATGGGGCAATCAGCTGACACATACTTACAGTTTAGTTGCTCTGTTAATGATACACGAATTCTTCTTCGTCTTAGCCGGTAACATCCGTGAAGACATATCCCCTATTTTCTTACATTAATTTTCCAGCATTGGTACGAATAATCACAACCGACATGGTATAAGATAATACTTTTCAAACTCATTCTAACCAAAAACTTTGTCTTCCCAGAAAAAAATTATTATTATTATACAGGTAGATGAGCGATCAAAATTTAAAGGAATAACAAAGACTAGCGGTGATGGTTTACCCCACAGTGTAATAAGGAAGTCTCGGACCCATTTCGTACTTAAATCGAGAGGGTTTCCAAATAACTTAGACTTAGCAATAATCAGTCTTTCCTCTTTTAATACCAAACTTTAGTCCAGATATCTTTCCTTACCTGACCGATAGGCCTTCTACCCTGAATACGTAGACTCTTTACACAAAATAAATGCTAAGAGTAGCGGGAATCTGCACTAAGGAAATTCACGAAGTCCTAGCACGATACAACTCATATCCTATAAGGATCGTATAGTAGTCTATTCGTAAAAATTAGCGTATATACTAATTAGAAATACTAATCCCTACTTCGAAAAGATCTTTTGCCTAATCGATAGGCCTTCTACCTTAGCCTAATAACAGAGATCCTTTATCGGCCATAGAGATTAAGATAAAATGTGAGATAACTAAAGTTATAATACTGAGTTAAGAATAGTTTAAAGGTATAGACATTAGATATTAGTAAGATGCGTATCAATTTATATTTCTAATTAGATACACGCTTATAAAACTTATAGCCCACGAAGAATATCTATCTTATAATATGAAGTGATCTCTAAAAAGTTCGTTAATTTAAGCTATGTACGGATCAAAACTTCCATCACATTATTCAATTTATACCGGTAATGCGATAGATTCAACAATTATTGTCACAGGCCAGTACGGGAGAATTCGTATGCCTTTCAGAAAAGTCCTAAACTGAGGAAAGAAAGAGAAAAGAGAGGGAAAGAGAACAACTAAGAAACAATAACAATTCCCCCCCCCCTGTGTCCCTTTCGGGACTTGCTCACCCCACGTGACCTTTCCTCGAACCATGCGTCACAATTATGCATGAAAGACTAAATTTGGGTAATTATATGATATATAGGATCTACCAAGGGGGCTAAACAAATAGCTTCAGGTATTGTTTCTAAGATGAACCTATTGAAAGGCTCTAAGCGATCATTGTAGACTCCGTAGACTTGTATCTATTAAGTTCATTATGCGAAATATATCCTATTAATAATTTATTTACCCTAGTATTAGAAACTTTGATAAATTAATTGGCTCGGGACCCTATATTAGTACTGAGAGATAGTAGGATGAATATTCGAGGATTTAAATTTGTGAGAGTATAAATGATTAGTATAAAGGAAGATCACGGAGTTGTGCGGAATGTACCTCGCAGAATTAAGTGAACTAATATTTTTATAGCAAAATAAGGATAGACTGTTATAGACCAGTACGGTAAAATTCGCGTACTATTTAGAAAGGCTCTAAACTAAGGAAAGAAAGGAAAAGAGAGAGAAAGAGACTAAGTATAAAATAATATTCCCTTCCCTATACCCCCTAAAAGACTAGCTTACTATATATAACCTTCTCTGAAACTATATTTTACTATATCTCCCTTTTTTAAAAGCCTAGCCCCTAAGCTAAAGAAGTCTATCTTTATAATGCTTTTTAATAAATTAGTTTGCTTTAGCTACCTCTAGCTATATAAGTAATCTTAAAGATAGCCCTTAATAGTTAAACCAATTTTTATAGAATACTTTTAATTTTGAGAATATATTTATTAAAATCTCGAATAGAGTACTACTTATTTATAAAGAATTTATGTGTTTAGGACGGGTAGGTAATGAGGGATATCTAGACTAGAGTGTGATATTATAAGAAGTAAAACTGATTCTTACCAAGTCTAAGTTATCTAGAAACCCTCTCGACTAAACTACGAACCGGGCACGGGATTTGCTTATTTTACTGTAGGGTAAGCCTTTACCGCTAGTCCTTAGTATTCCTTTATATTATCATTATTACGACCCCTATAGCCGCTAACTAATTAAGGGGCTATAACTTACTGATAGGCTACTAAGAGCTAACGAATTTAGGATTAACATAGAAGTAAAAATAGAGAGCTATTTATGGCTACTTACTTACCGACCTAGATTATACTTTTATTTAATAATAGGACAGTTAACTACGACTATGTGTTGGAATATAGACCAATGCTACATAGAAAGATCTATTCTTATATTCAACATATAAGACCGAAAAACATCGATCACATGACTTGACCCTTTCTGCACCAAAATGAGGTTTTGACCACTTTTGATTATGGCCCACAACCGACTGGGCAATGGCCCATCGACCCCTAAATAATAGGCGGGACCATTTCTCTTTAGGGGTAAAATGGTCCGTCTTTAGGCATCAATGGTCCGTTTCTTCAGGGGTATATTCGGGCATGCATAGCCTGATCCTTTCGGGGTGGCCTAGACCATTGATCATTGACATCATTCTTTTTACTTTTCCCCTCTTTTGCCACCTTAATTATTCTGTTGCCTAGTGTCTATATGTCATTCAGACATTATTCTAGACGTCATTTCTAGGCTATTCTAGCCTAGAAATATGTCCTTCATTCCTAGCAGACAGAATTAAGCCTTTCCACTCTTCTATTCTTTAATCCCTTAGAACTGTGGTTCTGTCTTCGTTTAGGCTATATTTGCTTATAGTCTATCCTATGACCTTTGACCTTCTAACCTTTGTCTGGTATTGACTGACCCCGTCAGACTAAGGTTGATCCCACGGACTTAAGGGGCCACGAAGTGTTTCGTGGTAGTTCTGCCCTTCTAGTTCCCGACACTATGTAATTTGAAGGGTATACTAAAGGGACTACTAGCTAGTCGCTAGCGGTATTATAGATAATACTAGGAATCACTAGGCGAACATATAAGGATACTCTTTTATATACTTAGTTTAGTTCTTCGCAATTAATCATATATTATTACTAAGAACCTACTATATAATAGTATCTTTACTATTTAACCTATTAATGATCTATCTTATAATTAGGCTAGCTCCTTATTAATATAATCTTATTAGCGCTCTACCTCGAATACCTTATAAGACTACTTTATATACCTAAGCCTATATAAAGCCTCGAGATAGTACGGTTATGAGTACTACTTAAAGGTAAGTGTAAAGGATCTATGTGTTCAGGATAGAAAGCCTGTCGGTCAGGTAAGGAAAGATGTCTGGACTAGGTGTAGTATTGTAGAAGCAAGACTGATTCTTGCCAGCTCTAAGTTATCTGGAAACCCTCTTGAATTAAGTACGAAACAGGTCCGAGAATTGCTTATTACGCTGCGGGGTAATTCTTCACCGCTAGTCCTTGGTATTCCTTTACAGTAAGACTATAGTAAGTATACTAGGAACGAGACTAGCTCGCTATTTCGTAAGACTAGTACGCAATAATTATTTTTAATTCCAATTTATTACGCTTTATATTATAATTTATAGTAATAAAAATAAATTTCTATAGTTTTATTAATTTTCTGTGTTAGTTATTAATCTTAATTAGTATAGTTTTATCTATAATCTCACTAATAGTAATTTTATCTTAGCTATTAAATAAATTTATTCGATAAAAATACTTAATAAATTTATATATTAGGAGTAACTCAAAGTGATATATATTTATTTATTATGGATTAATATAATATAGACTACTAACTTAATTAATAAATTTTGAGTCTATATTATAATAAATAATAAATTATTAATAATAGAATTTCCTATCTAGTAATATTAATTTATTTACTATTTAAGTATATTTAATTTTATTCTAAGCTTCTTACTAAATATCTTTTATTTAATATATCTATTTTTTTATCCATTTTTTAGATAATATTAAATTAATCTATATAAATCAAATAGATCAATTAAATGAATAATATAGTTTATATTCATATTTAATAAAAAAGAGAATCCTTTTGGTGATAATTATTATAATATAATAATTATAAAATTATATATTATAATCTATTTTAATTAATTTTTTCTGACAATAATTTATATATAGTCTAAGCTATTGGGCTATCTATTATCTTATAATTATATTATATTTATTTATTTATTCATAAATAATTAGCCATATAATAATTTTAGCTTAATTTGGTTAAAATTTAGTCTAAAATTTAGAGATAAATTATAGACCCTAAATTAAAGATAGTTAAGTCTATGAATTAATTTAATAATGAGTATTTATAATGTATAGATATATTATTTCCTAAATAGAGACTATTCTATAACATGAAAATAATACTAAGTATCCTGTAAATTAATTTATTACTAAAAATGCTTTATTATAGCCATTTTTATTTTTAAGAAATAAATAAAAATTTATCTTATATTGTTATAGATAATTAGATATAAAAAATAACATAAATAAATTAAAGGTATAATTTTACTCTATCTTTATTTATATATTTATATATTAAATACAACCAATAGCCTATCTAAGCTAATAAATCTTACCCTGATCAAAGACTTTGTTTCGTTTTATTCTAAATAGACTTTTAATAATGGTAATTAATAAATATATCAAAAAGTTAGGCCTTTAAATTTTTATTATTTTTATTATTAGCTATTTATTATATAGTAAACATCTATCTTTATTTACTTGATATTTAGTTAAATTTATATTAGCTAACTAATAATTTTCTTTAATTAATTATACCCTAATTCACTAAGATAATTAATAGTATAATATTAATAAGATATATTAATTTTAAAGGGGTTTATTTATATGATATATCTCTCTTTTTAAATATAATTAAGAAAAATAAATTTCCTTTTTTAGTATATATTAATAATACGGCTTTCCTAAAAAATATATGTATAATAATAATCATATATTTATTAATAAATAAATAATTTATAAAATATAATTTAAAAATTTTCTTTTATAGCACTATTAGGAGTTTAATTTCTTTATTATTATAGAATATTATAGAGACTAATTCTATATCTTAGTCCTTTAAAACTAATAAATAGTATTTCATTAGGTCTTTTTAATTTTTATAGTTTCTAAATAAAAATTAGATGTTAAAACTATATTTACTTTAGACTAAAGTAATATAGCTTTTATATAGTTACTAAAAAGATTTATCTTAAGTTTAGTTAATATCTTAGGATTATTATATAATTATAATAAGTATTTAAGCTCCAAAATACCTCTTTATACTTTACTTTCTAAAAAGTCAGAATATCTTTTATTATCAGATAATAAAATAGCTTATAAATTTAACTATATTTATAAATAATTTAATAATAAAAATTATGGAAACTAAAAAAGACTAAATCTTTTGACTAATTATTAATTATTTCTATTTATAGATTATAGTAGTCTTTTTCAATCTATAGATTCCTTTAATACTAATATTTAAAAAAAAAATTGAATAGTCTTTATAAAAATTTTATTTCCCTAACTTTCTTCAGATAAATTACTTATAGCTATTAAAGGGCCTAGGTATATTAATAAATATATTCTTTATGGATTTATTGAATATTAAAATATTATTCGTCTATTTATTATACTGGAAGACATTATTTTACATTAAAATGACATATATATAAAGACTAGTATTAGGCTTCTATATTATTAGAATTAAAGATATAAAAAAAATGTTACTAAATTTAATAAACCTCTAAATAAATTTTTATGATAAACTTTTATATTATTTATGTTGTTTAAAGCTTTTTTCTTGATATTTAAAATATATAATAACATCTAAGTCTATTTTAGAGAATATATTAGTAAAATTACAATTTGTAGTAAAGATTATTTATCTAATTTTAGTATTCTTTTATTATTTATATTCGGTACCTTATAAGGTATAACGCCTATAATCTTAGGAATCAGGATATATAATATATGTTACTAACCGACGCCTATTTCGTAAAATTATAATTTTAAGTCCTTAGCTGATTAAAGGGGATAGATTAGAAATACTAACTTAGATATAAATTCTAAGTATTACTATATACTTTTTAGACTACCCTAAAAAGCCTATAATTATTATAAAAAGTCTAGTACTTATATCTTTTAGGAGATATAAAAGTAAAAGTAGCTATATAGTAATAAGTAGCTGACAATCTTCATAATATAAAAGGGTATTTAACTCTCTTAGAGTAAGCGTTAGTTCCTCTATAGTATTAGAATTAGATTTTATTTAGATATAGTATGTTAGAATAATTATGTAGATTGACAGCGTTATAGATATCTTAAAGGGTGGACTAAAGTCATAGGAGTGATTAGAAGCGAGAGGAGTAAATATATAAATAAAATTATTATTATAATTATATTACTTATATTTCTACTTTCCCTCAAACATTTAGTTTAGTTTATAGAATTTTATTAGAGAGATCTTATTTTTTATTTTTTGTATAATTATCAATAGAAGTCTATTTTCTCTATGATTATAATCTAAATCAATAGCTATAGAAATCTTTAGTAAAAAATTATATTTAAATGATCTTAATTAATTAGATTTTTTAATAAGGTATATAAATTTAGCTAAGAAATCAATAGGATTAGTGATCTAGATTTACTATAGGATATCAATTATAGACTACTTGTTTATAGTTAGGTTTATGAAATATACTCTTAAAATAATAAAAAGATTATTTATAATATATATAGTAAGGATTTATAGTCCTAGACTATGAGGACTAATGGAACGAAAGACTTTTTCTTTATTAATTTCAGATATAAATTAATATCTATTTTTCATAAAACTTTATTTTAGACCTCAGTTCTTTAGGCCTTTATTTTAATCTCTTCAATATTATCTATTGTTGGAGTATGAGATATTTTGATAAATTATAAGGCCTTAAATATAGAAAGTATTATATGGAAACTAAAAATAGTTATATTGATAATTAGAAAGATAGAGAAAAAACAATAAGCGTATTTCATTTCTTAATTTTTACAAACAATTATTAATATTTAATTCCTAAATTATTAATAGATTTTATATTCTTAGCTATAATTATCAAAAATTCTATAAGCTAATTATATAATTCTTAAATAAGATTACTCTATTAACTAATTTAAGTCTATAGCTAAATAATCTTATTAGTATACTTAGTATTAAGTTAACTTTGGTGTTCTCTTACGAAAACGCGAAAAAGCTATTTAATAGCCTGGGTAGTCTTTAGTATTTATTTAATCTAGGTTTTAACTACTTTTTATCCTTGTTATATCTATGATAGGCAAAAAGAAATCGCAAATTCTTAGAATATTTAGCTTAAATAACTTATTAATTAAGATACTTATAAGCTATATATATATAAAGAATGTACTAAAGATTATAAAATGGTAAGGCTACTAAAAAAAGCAATATACTATCTCTTAAGTTTTTTATTTAATTCCTAGAGGTAATAAGCTTTTTAATTACTATGATAAAAAATAATATATTAGCTAGATTATAATATGTTATTAGATTAATAAAAAATAGTAATCATAAATATATAAATATATAAATATAACTACTAAATGTTATTATTTTATTAATTAGTAAACTGTGGAATAATTATTATTATAATTAGCTAGCTATAAGCTTTTATTTGTATAGAGATTATATTATATCATGGAATTTTTATTAGTTCTATAATCTTATGAGAATTTTTTACAATTAAATAGCTTATCAAGGCTAAAATTAATAATGTTATTTGAAATGATAATTTTAATAAAAAAATAATATAATAGTTAAATTTTTAATTACATAAAATTTTACAACTACTTATTTATATTAATAATTCAAAGCTTTTTAACAAATAAAAATATATTATTTTAGATATGATCTTAACGTAGTCTAATTATTTATCGAAGCTATGATATAAAATAATAATAATTAATATTATATTCTTAGTAAGAATACTATATAAAAATAATATATATATATTATACTTATAAAAAGAAACAAAGTAGTATGAAAAATAAAATAATCTAAATTGTCAAAATTATGAAAGTTGTTTATATTAAACAATTTATAAATTGAAAATCAATAAAAAAAATGTAACCAAACTTCGCTAAATTAATTATTAAATTGAAAAATAAAAATATAATTAATTAAACTATATTAGAAGGCTTTATAATACATAATAAAGATTATAACTATAAAATATCTAATAGTAATTGATATTTAAACTAATATTTTTAATATATATTATTCAAAAAATAAATAAATTATTGAATTTTTATAAACATAAGATTGAGTATGATTATCACAAAAAGTATTATAATATAGAAAATTAAATATATTTATATAATTACTAAAAAGCTGAATATATATTATATATCAATATAAAAAAATCAAAACTAAATTATCTTACATTTAATAAATAATAAACCTAAGTTTACTAATTATATTTAATCAGTATATGATAAGTAACTAAATTTTTATAACTAATAAAAATAAAAGTATTAGAATAATTAAAGAATATTTTTTTGATTATATTGATATTATAGATTAACTAATTAAAAATATTAGTGATATTTAGATCTAAATTAATCTGACTAATAAATTTTTCTTTTAGATAAGCTGTAATGTAATCCACAAGCCATCCGCCACCACAACCCATCCGCTACCCCATCTAATTTCTCGTCTTCGTATATCCCCTACCAGTTTAAATCATTTATTATGCCACCAATTCGTTCCGAAACAAGCCAAGATACTATCCATTAAGAGGGTAGGATCGAACTTGCAATCCAGGCTTTTAAAAATAAGGATATTCCGACTATCACGGCTGCTGCGCGCGTCTATAGCATACCGCGATCTACGCTACGCGACCGCATTAATAGTTATCTTTTAAAGGCTACTATACGCGCTAATGGCTATAAAATGACCTAGCTAGATAAGGATACGCTTACTAAGTGGATTCTATCTATGGATGATCGCGGTGTATCCCCTCGGCATGTAATGGTACGCAACATAGCCAATATTCTTCTTAGGGCTGCCGGTTCCACTATAGTCGGCGTAAATTGGGTTAGAAACTATATTAAACGTATACCGTCTATCTAAATACGTTTCTCGCGACGATATAACTATTAGCGTACAGAGTAAGAGGATCCGTGGGTATTAAATGACTGGTTTCAGCTCGTTAGGGAGACTATTACGCGCTATGGTATCCCGCCTAATAATATCTATAACCTCGATGAAATAGGCTTCGTAATAGGCCTCGTTTCTACCGCAAAAGTGGTCACTAGAGCTAAATATTATAGCCGGAGATTTATTTTATAGCTAGGTAATCGTGAATAGGTGACCGCAGTGGAGATAGTTAATGCTTTAGGCTAGGCTTTACTACCGTTAATTATATTTAAAGGCAAGCGCTATATTAAATTATAGTTCTATAATATCCTAAAGGACTAGCGCTTCGAGGTAAGCCTAAATAGGTGGATATCTGACGTAATTAGGCTTCGATAGCTTTAAAAGCTATTTATTCCTTTAACTGTAAATCGTATACGTAGTCGGTATAGGCTATTAATTCTTAATAGTCATAGAAGCTACCTTACGCCTAAATTTAATCGTCTATGCACTGAAAACGACGTTATACCTATATATATACCACCGCATAGCTTATATCTATTATAGCCGCTAGATATAGGCTATTTCGTAGTACTAAAACGATTATACGGTTACTTAGTGGACTAACAGACACGTATAGGTATTAACTATATCGATAAGCTTGATTTCCTTGTAGCCTACCTACGCATACGCGAAGACGCCTTTTAGGCTAAAAGCATTCAAAATGCATTTAAAGCGACCGGTATAATACCTTTAAATACGGCAGAAGTCCTTAATAAGCTTAATATTTAGCTTCGTCCGCCTATACTATCAGACCGACTATTAAGCTAATTAAGTATTTATTGCCCCGAAACACTAAGTAATATTAAACAGCTTTTAAAGTATAGGGCATCAGCAAAGCGTTTTATTAAGTATCGGTCTGATAGCCCACCGACGCCTATAAAAGAGGTATTTAATTAGGCTTACGAGGCATACGAATAAGTTATAAAGCGTATCCTTCTATTAGAGTAAGAAGTGACAGATCTACGCGCTACAAACTATAAAAAGATGAAAAAAAGGCATTGCCTAAACGGCAAATATAGCGCGATAAGGGCTTATTCGTTCATGAAGCCCATAGGCAAGGCATTAGTCTACTAGGGGGCATAGAAGGTAGCGGGGTGGTCTTTACAACACCCACCTAGAGAGCTTTAGCGACCGTTAAGTCAACTAATAGACGTCATTATGCATGTAGTATATGCAGAAGGCCTGGCCATAGGGCTAATATGTGTCCAGATAGAGATTAAATTGAATATAAATGTATTGTGGTAGTTTAAAAGCTTCATAAATAGAAGAATAAGTGGGTGGGGTAGCGGATGGGTTGTGGTGGCGGATGGCTTGTGGATTACGTTAATACGCCCTAAAGTAATATTATAGTAAAAGGTGGTATATTCAAAATGAATTAGAATATAAGTTTAGCGTGGAAATTTATATCTAAAATTATAAATAATCTATAGGTTTAGGGTGGAGGGCCTATCTATCAGGTAAGGAAGGATATCTAGACTAGAATTTAATATTAGAAGAAGTAAGACTAATTATTACTAAATCTTAGTTATCTAGAAACCCTCTCGATTTAAATACTAATTAGGTATAAGACTTACTTATTATACTATGTGGTAGATCTTCACCGCTGGTCATTAGTATTCCTTTGTAAAGAATAATTAATATTAAATATAATACTGTTAAATGTTATAAGTAAATTGGCAAAATTTGAAAGATAAATAAAAATCTATCTTCAAAGAAAAGAAAATATAAAAAACATAGATTTTAGCGATATGTAACCCAAAAGTTTATATTTTTAAGGATTTAAATATTTCTGTTAATTTATTCATAGATATTAAAAGGAAACTTCTATATTATTTTACACCTAAAATTGATTAAAAACAGTAAAAAAAAAGAGTTATATATCTATTTTTATATTGATACAAAAATAATCTAAAAATATAATTAATTAAATATTATCTATAAGATCTTGATATATTTATTATATAAAATTTTTAGTACTATAGATATCTATACTATCTATATATTCAATTAAATGATTCCAATTTTAATAAGAAGAATCTAAATAAATAAAACTATTAAGATCTTTTAATAATAAAGTACTATATTGTAAATATATAGAGTAATTAATTATTAAGGACACTCATTTTTATTCTTTTATATAATTAACATATCATTAGATGAAATTATGAAATATAAACATAAATTAATCAAGAAACATCAAGGATGATTGTAAGCTTTAAATTGTTTACTAAATAATGTACAATGATAGTATTTTAAGATCTAATATTAAATTAATAGTTGATCTTATATCAATTTTAATAATATTAATAAAACAAATAGTATGTTATATTCTATAACTAATTAATTTTCATGTTAATAGAACTAAAATTTCAATAAAATGAGGCTTTAATTAGAAAAATAAAAAGAGATAAATTAAAACAAATCTTTTTTCTAAGTTCCTTAGTCTAAAAGATTAATATAAAACATAATATAACATAATATAACATAATTTAACATAATATTTTTTATAATATACTAAATAAAATCTCTAAAAACATAATCCTTATATCTTAGCTTTATTAAACATTTAGACTGAAATATATTATAGATCTTGAAATATTATAATAATAAATAAATTAAATATAGAATTAGATATACTTTAGTAATTTTATTAATATTGAATACTTTTATTAACTATAATATAAGCTTAGCTATATAAATAAAAATATAATGTATATTTTTTATATGAAGAGAATAAAGAAGGCTATAAAAAATATGAATAATTTCTAATAACTATCTAAATAAGCTCAGATATAAAAGAAATTATATTTAATATATTTTTTGCTTTTATAAGCTAATAATATCAAACATATAATTATTATAAATAAAGCTAATCTATTTAAAAAGATATGGTTTTAATTTAGATTATGAATAAATACTAAATATAAAAATATGTAATAATAATTATTTTACTTTATACTAAATTTCTCTAATTCTTATAAAAAAAATGAAAATTGTTATTAATAAAATTATATTAATCAAAATCTTAAGACTAAACATCTTAATTCTTATATTTAAATATACTATATAAATATAAAAAGTCTTTTTATTCCTACTAAATTTCTTTAAGATATATCTTAATATAAATTTTGATTTATTTATTTTTTATAAGTCTACAATTATGACTACTTATGAATGGAGAAAGTTAAATAATATAATACTTAAAATCTATTATCTAGTTGTGCTATTATATGTATAAAATAAAGCCTTAAAATTAGCATTTACTATAAGTCTTAGCTTTTTAAAAGAATATTAATTATTATTTAATATGTATATTTAAAAATAGCGAAAATACTTTTATAATTACATCTTATATTTATTTCTTAAACAAGTTCTTAGAATATAATAATAAGATAACTATATTATATTCTTATTTATCTATAATATCTGTAACCTATTTAATATTATTTTCTTAAATATCTTATTTATTATCTTTAAATATAATAGATTTTATTTAATATAATCTAATAAAGTATTAGCTTCTTTTATAATAAATATGTAATAATATTATTAGAAAAATGAAATATAAATTATAGTTTAGTAGCTATTCATAGTATATAAGATTTATCTTTATTGTTAATGTTTTATTTTGTAGAATAAATTTTATTAATAATATTTGAAGAATTATACTAAGCTATAGATTAGTTCTTAGCTAAATCAATGATATCTTTATCTTAATTTAGAGCCCTTTTACTATATATAATTACTAGCTACTATAAAGATTATTAAAAAGCGAAGGTATCGATAAGATATTTCATATTAGTCTTATTTTTACAAAAAAAGATCTAGAATATATAAACTAAATATATTGATAGATATCTTACATTATATAATATAGTAGTTAAGCTTATATTATTATTATAGTATTTAGATATTAAGTTAGATAAAAACTTTACACGTTATGTATAGATTAACTAATATTGAAAAAAAAGCTATAATATTAATTACTATACTATAATTTATTATAAATATAAAATGAGAAATAAATATATTAAAACTCTAATGAATATAGATATTATTATTATTATTATTGTAAATAATATTGGCTTACCTAACTTAGCGGACTAAAAAAAATATCAAAAAAATATATATTAAGAAAATATAGTCATAATTATATATAATATTAGTTTAATACACGCTAATAATAACTATGATATAAAAATTATAATAATTTATTATATTATAATAAAAGCTACCTAAAATTTATATTAAATTCATTGAAAATTAAGCTGTTATGAAATATAACCATAAAATCAAAGCTATCTATAAGTTAAATATTCCTATTAGCGATATAAATAAAAGTAATATAATAAATAAAGTTAGTATAATTGTAGCGATCTCAAGAGATAATATATAAATTATATAAAATATCTTATACTTAATGAAAGCGTTTTAGGATATTAAATACTGAATTTGTATATATATTAGATACTAAGATACTAAAGTATAGTAAAAATAAATCAAATTGTTAATAATATTTTTATTCATAATTTATTAATAAAATATAACATGAAACTTCAAAGAATAACTTTTAAATAATAAACATAACAATAAATAAATAACAAGTAATATATATATATATATATTACTTTTAGTATCTACAAAAAATATCTTTAAGTTATATAAAAGACTTAAATGATTAGATTAATTCACTTTTATCTAAATATAAATTGATAAAATTAGTTTTTTAAGCTATCTTAATGTTATTTAAAAATAATATAAAAGGTAATTACAAAATAACTCTTGTGAAATCTTATATAGAATAGCTATAATATTAGAAGTCTAAATAAATAGTATATCTTTTTTATTTATTTATACTTTATAGATCTTTAAAGCTTAATATATAAGTAACAAATAATAATAAAAAAAGACTGACTTACTATGCTAGCTTTACTAATTAAAGTAGTTATTTTATGTCAAAATTAAATTTACTTAGCTAATTCTAAATATTATAAAATAACTCCTGAATTATAAATTATTAATCTATAATTATTATAGAAACTTAATATCTATTTATCTTAGTAAAATAAAATATATTAAAAAAATAAGGTATATTATATTATATCTTATACTAAGCTAGACTATAGATTAATAGCTATAGATTAAAATTATAATAAGAGAGATTACTTGATATTATACTAAATTAATATAGTTAGCGAATAGAATAAGAAACAAAGTATTAATATATTTAGTTTTCTTAAAGAGAGTATAAGTTTCTCTATAGCTTCTGTATTACTGAACTATGTTTACTAGCGTTAGCGATATAGTAAGTCTAAGTCAATAAATATATGTAAGTATCATTTATAACAAAGAGCAATATAGGCATAATAACAGATAGAATAAAGTTATAGGAGTAATTAGCAGCAAGAAAGAAATATATTAGAAATTAGTATATCTTAATATAATTATATAATATAGTTATCCTAACTACCTTATAGTTTCTACTGGTAAATTAGCCTTATGGCTAATAGATCCGAGAATAAATAAATGATTAATCAATCAATTAATTAGTATTAAGTTCTTTAATTTTATTATATTCTATTGTTAGTATATTCCAAATAATCTAAAGTTCTAACTAGATCTATTTTACTAATTATATTACTATAATTATTTTGTTTTATTTTTTAATAAGGAAAATTTATAATTTTCTAAAATTAGAGTAGCTCCTATGTTGTTTTGTAATAGGATCTTCCCATTTTTTTATTAGTGAAATTAAAAAGATAAACTATTTCTTTGTAGTATAGCGTTTTTTTAGCTCTTATTTTTAGCAGTTAACAAGTAAAGATATTTAACTAGAGTTAGTATTTCATAAGAGTAAAACTAATTTTACTGAGTCTAATTTATCTCTATTCTTAGCTAGTTTAAATATAGATAAGGTCTAAGACTAAATTATTTTATAGTAGGATATTCTCTATCGCTAGTTCTATAGAAGGGTTATTATCGTCACTTATTTATAATAGTCCTTCATAAGTACCTCCCTATCCAAGGACGATAGGCTTTAAGAATACTCACATAATATTTTTTAATAAGAATAGTAGAAATTTAAATTTACCTCGCGAATAATTAAAGTAAGCGAAGATTTATCTCTAATTTTTCACACAATTTTCTGTTATATCTTATAAATAATTTCTTCTAATCTTTCAATATTAACTTAGTTTTTTCTAATAACTATCTATATCAACTAATCAATAAGTACATTTCATAGTACAAGGATTCTTTATCTTTAACTTCCTTTAAATTTTATCTATTATTACTAACAGGCTCTAATATTAGCAGTAGATTCATTTGTTTTGTAGTTTTTGAATGTTCAGGCTTTAGGAAAGTAATAAAGAAAACATTATATACATAAGAATATTATTTATATAGGTATAGATAATAAGCCTATTTTCCAATTACTATGAAGATATAACCAATTACTATAAACACATAAAAAAACTTGATTAAAGCATAGTCCTTTCATAGATATTTTCAACTTTTAGTTCTTAGTTAAAAGGGCTCAAAGGTTCCTAAAATGAGTTAAGACAAAGTATCTATCATTTTTTTTTATAATATATTAAAGATTACATAATTCTTAACCCTCGTTTTATAGCTAATATCTCCTAAGATAAATTATCTAGAGGTATAGATAAAATTTCAAAAAGAATATTCTAGAAGGGCTTATAATAGAGCTGTTTGAAGAATAGTATAAAGTCTATTATGATATATAAATTCTACATTTATTCATAATTCAATATTCCTAGAATAATATTAAAAATAGTAGAAGGTTTTGTTCTTTTTTATTGTGTTTAGCTATGTATTTCTAGATAAATATCAAAAATCGAAGCTTTATTTTAAAGTAGAAGTAAAGCTTTATTCGGAAGTTACTAATAAAGATAGGGCTTCTCTTAAACATGATAACCTCTGTTAACCTAAACCAAAGTTTAATCCTAAAATGAATTATAATAGCAAGGTAACTTATATTAATTATTATAGAGATAGGAAGAGTTTAATATTAACTTATAAGATAAGAAATAGTTATTAGGATTAAGTTCTGAGGTTTTTCATTATCATAGATTACTGAAGGTAGATCTACAATATAATTTATTATAGATTTCAGACTCTCTTACTCTTAATCCACATTATGGATGAATATTTATAAATCCTATATATATGTTCTCAATTTATTTTAATACTTGATACTATACTTTAACTTAATATTTAGCAATATTGAATATACCGTCAATGTTTTTAGATAGTTTAGTTAGCTATCTCTATATCATTTTAGCCTTTTTGTGATTTAATGTAGAGTTTAAGTTCGTTATAGTTGTTATACTCTAGCTATGGACTACTAATCAGAAGAACTTTTGTCTCAATCTCTAAAATAACTTTAATTTATATTCAGGCTTGACTACTTTATTCCTAAGGTCTCATCTTCGTTTAGCTATAAATATTAGCTGTTAAGGAGGTTTTTTTACGTATTTAGTATTAAATTATAAGGATAAAGGAGAGTAAGAATAGATACTATTATATTTCGTATTTATTTATCTAAATTTATTATAAAAACCTGAATAAGTTTGAATAAGTTTGAATAACGAAAGAGAACATCAATAAGATATTTCTTCCGTCTTAGACAATATATCACTACAATCTAAATAAATGTATAGTAGCTAATAGTTCTAAGTCCTAGATATTATAAGCTAGTATAAGATCTATAGATTTTTTGAAATAAAATAGTATAAAGTACTCTTAATTATGTTATTAAGGTATGATTTTATGCTAGCTGTTGTAAGCTTATATATATTTATTTAAATTTAGATTTACTTTATTTAATAATATAAATTCAAAGACTAAAAGAAAAGGAAAAGTTACTAGAAAGTATTATATAGGTCTGTATTCCCTTATCATTTATAGTGCCTTGATAATTCATAATGAAGCTCAGATTTTGGCCAGCTTTAGTGAAATATATATCTAGATGACTTTATATAGAGTTATGAGTTATATATTTATAGATTTTGAAGGACTTATTCTATAAAATTTTTAACATAGTTTACATTCTTAGTAGAAGATCAAAATATTATCTAAAAAAAATACGCTGTATTAAGTAAGCTATATAATATGGTAAAACTTTATTTCTAAATATAATTAGTACGGTATAAATAGTGTAAATACAAAATTATAATAGCTATATCATATTTAGAGTGTTATACCTTTTTTAACTTTCCATTATTTAGATAAGACATTATAAAAATTAATACATTAGTTCTTCCAAAGTTTAAAGCGCCTAAGAAATAATTATAATATAGTTAAAATAAAAGAAAGAGGGTAATAATCGGTAACTAAGACGGTATTAATAACTTACTGGTCTATATAAAGGTGTGTAAGTTGTCCGGCAACCCTCTCACAAATCGGGTCCGAGATGTACTTATTACATACACTGCGGGGTAAACCTTCACCGCTAGTGCTTAGTATTTCTTCACATATATACTATCTTTCAAGCGGTTTATTTAATATATTAAGAGGTAACAACCTCTCTAATGAAATAAACGAAACCAATATATCAAGATTATTAAGGCTACCTACGCTAATATTAGGAGTTTCGAACTTCTAGATAAAAGAAAATCTATCTTTTTCAAGTAATATCTCCTCAGTAGATATGTATTACTTTAAATAGATAACCTTAGTCAATATAATCTATGTAGACTCTAGTATAGGAGAATAAAACAAATATTACAATTTTTAGTAATATATACTGTATTAGCCTAATATATATACATCCTGTTACTTTGGTTTATATAGCCTAAGAGTAAAAGTAAAACGTATCCTAAAGAATAGAGTAGCTGAATTTAGTATAACTATAAACATTATCAATATAAAATAGGTTATAAATAAGTAATAGATAGAAGAAATACAATAAAGTTGAAAAATATCAATATAGTGAATCAAGCTATTCTATAAGTACTAATCATTCAATAGATATTAACATCTCTTATAGTAGTTCTACTATAAAAGATATAGATATATTTATTCCTCTTATAGATATAAGACTTATTTTAGCTATAATACAGTAACTCATAATATACATAATTCTCTATATCTATAAAGTTATCAAATTGCTATGTATAAATTATATTGAAGTGAAGAAGATAAAGCTAAATTTCAATTATAATTTTGTTTATATTTCTATTAGCTATAAGACTAATTTAGCGGTAGACCTCTATAGGGTAGCTAGGGAAGCTATTATATAATTATACTAAGATAAATCATTCCTAGTGTTTTTCTTCCTACTTCTGACTACTCCTATAACCTTAATCTACCCGTTAATATATCTATAATATTATATAATTTACCTAAAATTACTATACCGCTAATGCAGACCGTACGGTGTGATGTAAAGGGCAACGACGAAAGTTATACATAGCGGACTATATCCTAGTGTTAACAGAGCTAGATCTTCGCTAAGAAATATCCTGGATTCAGGAAATTAAGAATTAAAAGGAAGCGGACTAAGAATTACAGAGCAGAGCTCTCTTGGAGGCCCTATAGGTAATAGAGATTATATAACGTAATATCGAAAATGTAATATAGTATTTTATAAATACTATAAATAAGGTCTTAGGGGAAACAGTACTAATATTAAGGCTATACTAAAGATCGAGGCTAGGATAGTCTATAGATTTTACGTTACTATAATAGTAGGTAAGCTATATATACCGAAAAGTAAGCTTTAGTGACCTTATAGATATTTTTTATTAAGCTAGAATATAAGCTAGAATATAAGAGAAAAAAAGTAACATATACTATCTTTAATATTTATTTTCACTTAGAATATTATTTACAACTCTTTTCTATAAATTAAAAATAATTATTACTTATAAGCTAAGTAAACCAAAATATATAATATCTAAGATGTATTAACTAATTATATTACTATTTATTTTTAATAAAGCCTTTAAATTAGTTACTATAATAGAGCTTAGTTTCTTTATTAAGGAATATTAATAATTATTAGAAATTTATATTAATAATTATATTAAGAAATTTAATAATTATATATTATATTTATTATTAAAGGAGATATAGGAATCTTATTATAAAGAGAATTATATTATTTTATTATTTATTCTAATTATCTTAAGTATATTTAATAATTTATTATATAAAGAACTTGTATATTATCTCTAAATATAAAGGATCTTACTAAATATTATTTAGTAAATTAGAAGTTTTATTGATAATTATCATGCAATATTTTTACTATAAAAAGGTAATATAAAATAAAGCTCTATTGTTATTAGTATGTCAGAAATTATTATTATTACTAATGTTAGATTTTTCCTATAATACTAACTTTATTAATAGTATTTATATTATAACGCTAGGCTATATTTAATTATTAATTATATTGACAATATTTATATTTTAGTCTAAAGCCTCTTTATTATAAAGAATTATTAGTTACTATAAACATTATGTTAAAAATTAAAGTCTAAGCGAAATATTGTATTTTAGTCTTTACGTTAATAAATATAATCTAATATATATTTAGAGAAAAGACATTAGAGGATAAAAGTTAATAATACTAGTACTTTATTTATTATAGATAATAAGATTTAAACATAACTGGTACTTTTATTATAATATTCTAGTATTAAGCTTAATAAATATTTAATGAAATATAGATATATATATATTCAAGTCGCTATTAAAAGAAAGTAGTTTAACTATAATATTATATTCAGATATACATATAATCTAAGAAATTAATATCTTTAATTCTTATTATATATAGATAATATTACTATTTATATTTTATTCTATATAATATATATAAAATATATATAGTATGAAAGGTAATAAGAATATAATTAAAAGGACTATTAGATTACTATAATTTTAAATACTATATAAGATTATAGTATATTTTATGTAACTTTATAAGTTACCCTTAAGGTGTATTTATCTGTATAACTAAACTTGATAATAATATAATAACTATCTAAAGAGATATGCTTTTAATTATACTTAATATGTATTAGACTAGTGTAGCGAATATTAGTAATATAAAGTATAAAGATATTTTTTTATATTGATAATTTTATTACAATATCTTAAAAAGTTACTTAATGTGAAAGATATTAATTATACTAAAATTAAATATGTTAAGTTATTTATTATTATTTTATAGTAAAAGTTACCTAAAACCTATATCATAATAATTAAAGAATAAATGATCGAAAAATATAATTGGATTCTCTATATAATACATAACTATAAGCTAAATACTGTGATTAAATATATAAATATACAAATATTAATAATATAAATAATAAAATCAAGGTAGCTATAATAATATTATATAGTAATATGATTATTATTTTAAATATACTTAAAAATATATTGTATATATTATCAAGCGAAAAGATATTCGCTTAGTATTAAAGATTTTAATATAATTAGCCAAAAAAACATTTAGGCTTTTTATATAATAATTATTCTTACTAATAATTAAGCTACTATCTAAATATATAATTAAGTTATCGCTCTATTTAACAAATACTATATATATATTTGTTAGATTCTTAAGTATATTATTATTATTATAAATAAATACATGAATTAAATAGCTAATGAAATTATAAATACATTAGTTAGTTATTTCGCTAATTATTTCTTTAGCGAGAAATAAGCTAAGATTATACAAAATTATCTTTGAAAGCTAAATATAATAATGAATAGCTAATATATATAATATATTGTATAAATTATTTAATTCTTATAAAAAACCTATTTAAATTATATAATAAATTATAATAATTAGTAAATTTTATTCTAATTTAAATTCAAGTCAGTAAGATTAGTCTTCTTAGCTACCTAAGTATAATCTACTAATAATAAAAAGAATAATTAAAGTAAGCCTTTATAGAACTTTATATAATATGGCTATAATTTTGGTAACTAAAATATATAATATATAATTTTAATTTATTTAATTTTAATTTATTTAATTTTAATTTATTTTTATTCTACTGATCTTTATTTTTATAGGAATTAACTCACTAAATTAGCTTTAGTAATTAAAGTAATAATCTTTATAATAGCAACTAATTTATTTAGCTAGTTCTAAGTACTATTAAAGAGCTTTTAGATTTTTTCAATAAAAGGCTTATAATTAGAAGTATTATGTATTTATTATATTTATATCTAAAAGCTATAAATATTACAAAAATTTATTATTCATATTATCTTAGTATATAAATATACTAAATAAAAAATATAATATACTATATTATACTTTATAAAACTAATTTTGATAAAATAGATAGGGCGTGTTATATAATATATTAGTAAATATATTAGTAAATAGTATAAGAAATAGAGATATAAATCTAATCTAATTTTCTTAGAGCAAATGTTTATTCCTTCATAACTTTAGTATTATTATTCTTTGTCTACTAGTATTAATAATATAACAAAATGAGTTTTATGGATTATAAGCTTAGAAAGCGATATAGATATATTAATGGGAAGGATTAAAATTTAGAAAGTAGTCAAAAGCGAAAAATAAATATTAAAATTAGTTCTATCATAGCGTTATATAATATGTATGGCTTATTCAGCTACCCTATAGTCTATATTAGTAAATTAATCTTATGGCTAATAGATCTAAAAACAAATACTTAATTAACTATATCGCTAATACCAATTAACAAAAAATATTAATACTAAAGCTATAGAGAAATCAACGCTTTTATTAAGAAAATTAGGGACTTTAATATCATTATACCTTTTTTTAGATTATTAGCTATTTTTCATTTTTGTAACTCCTAAAAAATAAAAGTATTAAACTTTTTGTAGTAATTATAGCCTAAAAGTATAGATAAAGTATAATACTATTCATAATTATAGGCCTTCAAGAATGGTTCGACAGGTATATAATAATATCAAGTATTAGCTAAATAGATTTATTTTCGATATTATGTTTATTTATATAAGCTAATTTTTTAATCTTTTTCTAATTTCCTAAGGCTTTAAAGCTATTATTTATATAATACTATTTGAATTAGCCTCAAACTATTTTGATATTCTTATATTGTTATTTAATTATATAATAATAGGTCTATAGTCTAATTTAATTAGTCTATATTTATATTGAGATAGAGTTTATTAAAATATTTCAATAATTAAATATTAAAGGCAGCTTTAATCAATAGAGAAAAGCATATAAATATATAAGCCACATAGATTCGAAGTCTATTATCATTCTTATTATTTAAAGATATAGTTATAAAGAATAGTAAAGTAACTAAATATGAAGACTATTTCTACTAATATCTTTAATTATATAATAAATATAAGATTTATTATAGTAGTAATAAAGTATTAGCCTTTTTACTTCCTAATATATATTCATACTTTAGAATTTAGCGAATATAAATATAATAATTAATATCCTTAAATTATTAAATACTATAATTAGTAATATAAATTATATATCATTCTAGGTTATATTTAATTATAAATAAATTTAGATAGTAGGTTAATTATTAGTAAAGATTAACGCCATATAGTCAATATTGATTCTATCTTATTTATTATAATATAAAAATATTCATAGTACTAATCTAATATTTTTAAGCTTTGCTATATTTTTATGATATTAAAGATAGCTTTTAAATTACTTTATTATATTATTATTATTATATTAGCAATAGTTTTACTATTATATTTATTTATATAGATACTAGTTCTATTTAGCTTGTATAGTAATCTAATAGCTTTATTATAATTTTTGATAGTGATTTTCTACCTAATGTAATATATATTTTAGTAAATATCTACTATTAGAGTCTTATAAAGGAGTTAATAGATTAAAATCTATTAATAGTACTTTTTCATTTATAAGATATTTCTCTAGACATTATAGAGATAATGTAAAGTATCTCTAAATAAATACATAATATTAAAAAGATACTAAATATATATATAAGTAGACTTTTATTATTTTTTAGAAAGGTCCTATAGTTTTCATAGTACTAAAAACTATATTAATTTTATTATTTCAATAATCTCTTTCTAAAATATATACAATATATCTAGAATATAAAATGACCAATCATATAAATATTATTCATAATAATAAAATCGCTATCCATATTCCTTATAGATTAAAGATATTTTTCTCTATATTAAATCTACAGTAGATTATAATATACTAATAAATTTTATTATGCTTTTATAAAACTAATCTATCTATACAATATCGAATTAAACTCTTATCAAGCTTAATATTAAAATATTGTAGTAATAGTATTAGTTAAATCTTAATTTACTTTAACTTTTATTCTATGTTTAGCTATAAAAGTACATTAATATATTAAGGGCTCTCTAGCCAATAACACTTTTTATTTTACTCTATAAATAAATTATACTATATTAAGTATAAATTTAGAGATATATTTTATAACCTATTTATCTATGAATTACTTTAGCTAATAAAGTTTATAATAATTATTAATTACCAAGTAGGTTTAAATAAAAGTATAGATATTTTTAATAAGATCTACATTATATAAAAAAAAAGAGAATTCAGAATAGTAAAGACCAAGGAATTTTAATATAGATTAGATTATAGTCTATTGATTTAGCTTCAAAATAATATTTAAGTAACAAATTTGCTTTTAAAAAAACTATTTATCTACTATATAATATTTATAAACATATTATATTTAAGATAATAATTTAATTAATAGTGTAAAATATTATTTAATATCTTAAATATATTTAGAAATAATAATACAATAACTCTCTAATTCTATCTCTATATCTTATATGTTTTTACTAATAAATATAATACTTATATAATTGCAATATATAGTCTCTAATAATTTTTTTAAAAATAAATTAATACTCCTTAATAAAGTAGCTAATCTATATACTAATAACTGATTTCAGTATTTCATCAAATATACTACATAATATAATAAAGTAATATACACTTCGTATTATATAATTAGGCTTATCCTATTTATAAAAAAATTATAGTAATAAATTTATAAAAGATATATCTATAATATCTATAACATAATTATAATTATAATTTTATTTATATATCTTTTAGCTATAAGGCTAATATAATAATAGATCTCTATAGGGTAGCCAAGTATACTATATTATATAATTATACTAAGATAGATAATCCTTAGCGCTTCTTCTTTACTTCTGACTACTCCTATAATTTTTATTCACTCTTCAATATAATTATAACGCTATATAACTAACTTAAACTTACTATCTTACTAACGCTAATAGATAAAATCTAATAATACTAAAGTTATAAAGTAATTAACACTTATTTTAAAAGAATTAAATATCTTAATATCTCTTTACTTTATTTAAATCGTCACCTATTTATAGTTATATTATTATTTTTTATTTTTATATCTCTTGGAAAATATAAATACTAAACTTTCTATATTAATTATAGCCTTAAAATATAAATAAAACATAATATTACATATAATTGTAAGCTTTTGAGAGTAGCTCAAAGAGCATATAATATTATTTAGAATTAGTTAAGTTAGTTTATTTTAAATATAGATATAGCTATCTTAGGTATTATGTTTAGTTATATAAATTAATATTCCTAATTTATCTTTTTTAATTAAGAACTCAGATATATATTTTTAGAAAATTAAGATAGGTTAATAGCATATATTATTTATCTTAATTCCAAGATTATAAATATTATATTCTATAAAGTTTTAGGAAGAATGAATTATTAAGTTATTGTATCACTATCTAATAATATTAGAATAGACTCATAATTTAGTTTTATTTCAATTTATGTTAAGATAAAGCTTATTAAATATTTTAATAATTAATACATATTAAAGATAGCTTTAGTAAAGTTAGAGAAAGAAATATAAATATATGTTATATAAACTTATAGTTTATTATTATTTCTATTATTTAAGAGATATATTTATAAACAATAATATAATAACTAAATAGAAAGACTATTTCATTAATATCTTAGATTATATAATTAATATAAAATTCCCCATAATATTAGTAAATTAATTAGCTTCTTTATTCTTTAATATATCTTTATATCTTCAAACTTAATAAATAAATTTAATAATATAATAGATTACATATTATCTTAAGCTTTACCTAAGCTAAGAATAAACTTAAATAATAATTTAATTATTAATAAAAATTAAGGCTATATAATAAATACTAAATTCATTGTATTTTTTGTAATATAAGGATATCTATAATATTAATCTAATATTTTTAACCTTCATTACATCAATAGTATATATTTTAAAAATACTAAGAATAGCTACTAAGTTATTTTATATTATTAGTATTAAATATATTTCCTTAAGAAAGTATTATATTAAGATAAATATTAAAGTAAATTTTAAGAGTAAACTTTATAGTTTAAAAAGCTTCTAAAATTTTCTATAATACTTTGAATCCTTTAATTTAATTATTCTATTAATCTTTTTCTAAAATATATATAATATATCTTCAATCTATTAAGCTAAATATATACATATTATTTATAATAATAAGATTACTACCTATATTTATTATAAGTTAAGGGTGTTTATCTTTTATATTATATTAATAATAAATTATAATATAATAATAAGCTTTATTATTTTTTTATAACATTAAATTATATATATAAATTTTATTAAATTTTTATTAAGCTTAACACTAATATAATATATAATAATTATGATCAATTAAATAACTTTAGATAAATATATAAATTAATATATTTAATATTTTTAATAACTAAGACTTAGCTTTAGCTATTAGTTATATATTAGATATTATCGGGCTTATAGGGCAGAACTACCACGAAACACTTCGTAGCCCCTTAAGTCTGTGGGATCAACCTTAGTATGACGGGGTCAATCAATGCCAGACAAAGGTTAGAAGGTCAAAGGTCTTAGGATAGGCTATAAGCAGATATAGCCTAAATGAAGGCAGAACCACAGTTCTAAGAGATCAAAGGAAGAAGGATAGAAGATACTATAGAAAAGTGGAATTGACTTGATTCTATCTGTTAGGAACAAAGGACGTCTTTATAGGCTAGGATAGCCTAGAAATAACGTCTAGAATGATGTCTGAATGACGTACAAACGCTAGGTAGCAATATAATGAAGGTGGCAAAGAAAGGGAACAGAAGAGAAGCGAAAAGACTGAAGTCAAGGATCGACGGTCTAAGCCACCCCGAAGGCACCCCCGAAGGCTGACGCTATGCATACCCGAAGGTGGACTATTTTACCCCTAAGGGAAAGTGGTATGCCTATCCTTAGGGGGCCGAGGGCCGAAGTCTGTTCACTGAGGTCCAAAGACTATGGTCGAAGTCCGCGGGCAAGGCATACCCGAAGGCACCCCCGAAGGTACGGACCATTAATGCCTAGAAATGGACCATTTACCCCTAAAGGAAAATGGTCCCGACTATCCTTCGGGGAGGTCGATGGGTCATTGCCCAGTCGGCCGCGGGCCAAAATCAAAAGTGGTCAGAACTTCATTTTGGTGCAGAAAAGGTCAGGTCATGTGATCGATGCGGACTAGTCTTATATGTTGAACATAAGGATAGATCTTTCTATGTAGCATTGGTCTATATTCCAATAATACCTAAATATTTTAATGCTGTTTAGAGGTAGTAGAAAAAATAGCTAAGAGTAAATCTAATAAAGAACTCTACTAGATATAATAAATATATTATTGATATATTTTCACGTCATTGATCTCTGACTAAATATAATTAGAGTACTATATAAAAGGGATAAAGTAACATAGAATGACTAAGTTAGTACCTAAAGTGAAAGTAGCTATATTTATCCTAAAAATAAATTTACTTAGCTAGACATTGTTTTAGGATTTTTAGGTTTAAATCTTCTATAAAAAATATAACTAAGAATACTATATTTATCTTATTTTACCGTTAGGCTATAATTACTATAGGAATCTAATATTTATATAATTATATCTTTTTATAAGGCTGAGCCAGAGATACATAATTATACCAAGGATACCACTATACATTATACTAAATTAATATAAGTAAAAATTAAAAATAAAAAGTAAGATATCAATATATCTTATTTTCTTAGAAGAGCGTTAATTAGCTTTAATCTTACTAAATTATATTTATTAGCGTTAGCGTACGGTAATTTTAATTGAATCTAACATATGAGAGAGAGATAGAGAGCGTTATAGGGTATTAAAGGGTAGGATAGAATTATAGAAGTAATTAGAAGCGGAAGAAAAGTTAGAAATCAGCTATCTTAGCGTAATTATATAATATAGTTATCCTGGCTACCCTATAGGCTTTAATAGAAAATTAGCCTTGCCGCTAATAAATCTGAGAATAAATAAATACCAATCAATCAATCAATCAATCAATCAATCAATCAATCAATCAATCAATCGATCAATAACGTATTCCACGGCAAACCCGCCACCACACCCACTTAATTCTATATCCATGAAGTATTTAGATAACCCTAACGCCCTTATATTCAATTTAAACCCTATCTGGATATCTATTAGCCCTATAGCTAGGCTTTCCGTATATACTATATTTATATTGCTGTCTGTTAGTGCTAGCACCGGGCACCGAAGCTGTCTGTGTGAGTGGTGTGGTGGACTGCCTACTACCTTCTAAACTACCTAGTAGACTAATGCCTTGCTTATGGGCTTTATGAATAAATAAGCCCTTATCGCGCTATATTTACCTTTTAGATAAGGCCTTTCGTCTCTTCTTTTTATAGTTTTTAGCGCGTAGATTAACTACTTCTTGCTCTAGTAGAAGGATACGCTTTATAACCTTTTCGTAAGCCTTATAAGCCTAGTTAAATACCTCTTTTGTAGGTGTAGGTAGGCTATTAGACCGGTACTTAATAAGGCGCTTTACTGATACTTTATGCTTCGAAAGCTATTTAATATTACTTAGTGTTTTAGGGTAATAGATACTTAATCGGCTTAATAGTCGGTCTAGTAGTATAGGCGGACGAAGCTAAATATTAAGCCTATTAATAACTTCTGCTATATTTAGAGGAATTAAATCGGTCGCTTTAAATATATTTTAAATACTTCTAGCCTGAAATACGTCTTCGTGTATACGTAGGTAGGCTACAAGGAAATTAAGCTTATCGATATAGTTTATACCTATATGCGTTTATTAGTCTACTAGGCGACCGTATAACCGCTTAAGAACTATAAAATAGCCTATATCTAGCGGTTATAATAGATACGAGCTATGCGGTGGCATATATATTAGGATAACGTTATGCTTAGTATATACGCGGTTGAATTCAGGCGTAAGGTAGCTTCTATAACTATTAAGAATTAATAGCCTATACTAACTATATATCTGGCTTACGGTTAAGAGAATAAAAAGCTTTTAAAGCTATCGAAGCCTAATATTATTAGATATCTATCCATTCGGAGAAACCTCAAAGCGCTAGTCCCTTAGGGTATCGTAGAACTATAATTTAATATAACGCTTACCTTTAAATATAATTAATAGCGGTAAAGCCTAGCCTAAAGTATTAACTGCTTCTACTACGGTTACCTATTCACGATTACCTAGCTATAAGATAGATCTACGGCTATAGTATTTAGCCCTAGTAACTACCTTTACGGTAGAAACGAGGCCTATTATAAAGCCTATTTTATCGAAATTATAGATATTATTAGGCGGAATACTATAGCGTATAATAGTGTCCCTAATAAGCTTAAACTACTTATTTAATACCCTTAGATCCTCCTGCTCTACGCGTAAATAGTTATATTAACGCAAGAAACGTATTTAAATATCCGGTATACGCCTAATATAGCTTCTAACCTAATTTACGCCGACCGTATTAGATCCGGCTACCGCGAGGAGAATATTAGCTATTCTGCGTACTATAGCATACCTCGGGGCTATACCGCAGTCGTCTATAGACAGAATCCACTGGGTAAGCGTATCCTCGTCTAAATAGGTTATCTTATAGGTATAGGCGCGTGTGGTAGCCTTTGAACTATAGCTATTGATCCGGTCGCGTACGGTCGACCGTAGCATATTATAGACGCGCGTAGCGGTAGCAATAGAGGGAAGATCTTTATTCTAAATAGCCTAAATTGCAAGCTTAATCCTACCTTCTCGTTAGATAGAATCCTACTTCTTTTCAGACCGTATTGGTGGCATAATAGGGGATTTAAAGTGGTGGGTGATGCATAGGGACGCGAATGTTAATGGGGTGGCGGGTTTGCCGTGGTGGCGGGTTTGCCGTGGAATACGTTATATTTAAAAACTCTATTAGCTAAGGGCTATTATCGGACTATCTTGGAAATACAAATAAATCAAAAAGAAGATAAATCATTACTATAATATGTTAATTACTTGAGTCTCCCCAATCTTATTAAGAACCACTCCCTCATCAAAAGGTCTATAAATAAGACTATAAAGTAATTATTGAACGCTAAATCTTTAGGATGTTTATTATATCCAAGAAATACAGACATATATACCTAAAATAGCTAATTATAATCTTTAAATAGAAATAATTTGGTACAACAAATATACTTTATATTAATCTATCTAAGGGAAAACTCTCGCGAAAACCCGAAATTGCTACCTAACGCCATAGATACCTTCTTGTGCTTAGATTCTCATTTATTTGATTCAGAGTATTGTTGAATCCTAATTTTCACTAATTATCACTAATATAGATACTATAATAGATATTAAAAATAGGGGGTTCTATAGATAAATTCAAGCTAGAAGCCTTACTGGAATAAAGAGACTAATATATATTAAATATAAATCTATTGAAGGATATAAAGTAGTAAAAGAAAGCTCCCAATAAAAGTTATCTATATTTATTTACACTTTATCCTGTTTTTTGAGATAATGATTCCCCTAATAACTAACATAGAAAGTAATAATATATTAATAAGAATATGAAACATTATTCAATTTACAAATACTAACGTAACCCACACCAAGCTCGCCACCACACCAAGCTCGCCACCCCATCCATTTATTCTCTATTCATGAAGCTTTTATAAAACCACAACGCCTTTATATTCATTTTAAACCTTATCCGGGCATGCGTAAGCCCTATGACCAGGCTTTCTACATAGACTGTATGCGTATTGACGTCTATTGGTTTGGTTACCGGTCGCTGAAGCCCTCTGGGTAGGCGTTGCAGAGACCACCCCACCACCTTCTATGCCCCCTGATAGACCAATGCCTTGCTCATGGGCTTCATGAACGAATAGGCCCTCATCGCGCTGTATTTGCCGTTTAGGCAATGCCTTTTTTTTCATCTTTTTATAATTTGCAGCGCGTAGATCTGTCACTTCTTGCTCCAATAGAAGAATACGCTTTATGACTTGTTCGCATGCCTTGTAAGCCTGATCAAATACCTCTTTTGTAGGCGTCGGTGGGCTATCAGACCGATACTTAATAAGACGCTTTGCTGATGCCCTATGCTTTGAAAGCTGTTTGATATTGCTTAGTGTTTCGGGGTAATAGATACTTGATCGGCTTGAGGGTCGGTCTGGTGGTGTAGGCGGACGAAGTTGAATATTGAGCTTATCAAGAACTTCTACCGCATTTAAAGGTATTAAACCGGTCGCTTTAAATGCATTTTGAATGCTTCTAGCCTGAAATGCGTCTTCGCGTGCGCGTGGGTAGGCTGCAAGGAAATCAAGCTTATCGATATAGTTTATACCCATACGCGTCTGTTGGTCCACTAGCCGACCGTATGATCGCTTTAGAACTGCGAAATAGCCCACATCTAGAGATTGCAATAGATGTGAGCTATGCGGTGGCATGCATATAGGTATAACGTCGTGTTCAGTGCATAGACGATCAAATTCAGGCGTAAGATGGCTTCTATGACCATTAAGGATTAATAGCCTATACCGACTATGTATGCGGCTTGCGGTTAAAGGAATAAATAGCGTTCGAAGCCATCGAAGCCCAATTTCATCAGAGGTCCACCTATTCGGGCTGACCTCGAAGCGCCAATCCTTTGGGGTATCATAGAACTATGATTCGATATAGCGCTTGCCTTTGAATATAATCAATGGCGGTAAAGCCCAGCCTAAAGCATTAACTGTTTCCACAGCGGTTACCCATTCACGGTTACCTAGCTATAAGACAGAGCGGCGGCCATAGTATTCAGCTCTTGTAACTACCCTTACGGTAGAGACTAAGCCTATTGCGAAGCCTGTTTCATCGAAATTATAGATATTATTAGGTGGGATACCATAGCGTATAATAGTCTCTTCGACTAGCTGAAACCAGGCATTTAATACCCGCGGATCCTCTTGCTCTGCGCGCGAATAGTTATATCGACGCGAGAAACGTGTTTGAATAGCCGGTGTGCGCTTAATATAGTTTCCGACCCAATTTACGCCGACCGCGTCGGATCCGGTCGCCGCACGAAGAATATTGGCCATATTGCGTACCATAGCATGCCTTGGGGCTGCACCGCGATCGTCTATAGATAGAATCCACTGGGTAAGCGTATCTTCATCTAAAAGGGTCATTTTATAGGTATGGGCGCGTGTGGTGGAGATTGAATTGCGGCCATTGATGCGGTCGCGTAGCGTAGACCGCGGAACGTCATAGACGCGTGCAGCGGCAGCAATAGAAGGAAGATCTTTATTCTGAATAGCCTGAATTGCAAGCTCAATTCTACCTTCTTGTTGGATAGAATCTTGCTTATTTTTAGACCGATTTGGTGGCATGGGAGGTAATTAAAAGTGGTAGGTAAGGCAAAGAGACGATGAATTGGATGGGGTGGCGAGCTTGGTGTGGTGGCGAGCTTGGTGTGGATTACGTTAGTAAGTACAAACTTTGAATTTATCTATTGAAATATGAGATTTCAAAAACTTAGCTTAAAAAAGCAGTTTTGATAATTATTAATAGACCAACTTTCAATTATATAAACCTTTTACATTCTTATAAAGTTTCTATCAGCTATATGATTTGTTTAGAGTTCCTCTCTGTCTATAGATATTTATGAAGACTAAGATAAATAATATGATCGTTAATAACAGCTATTGTAATAATAATAATAATAATAATAATAATAATAATAATAATAATAATAAATTCTAAAGATTACTTAAATTAATTATTTTAGTTAATTAACAAATTAATACTAAATAAAAAAAGTAAAGCTAAAGTTCGCTAAATTAATAATAAAATTTATAAATTTCGATATAGCTAATTAAGCTGTTCTATAACTTCTCTATATGTAATAAAAGCTAAAATTATCAATTATTTAATAATAATTAGTATCTTTAAAAGTATTTTCATTATCAAATCTATAAATACAATATTTTATTTTATAAATAAAAGATTTACTATAGCTATTATTTAAATTTTATAATATAAAGAACTATATATATCTATATAGACTTTAGTAAATAAGATACATATTATATTTTAAAGTAAAAAAGACAAAATTTAGATACTTTATTTACAAAGAATAAATCTTTATTATTAAAAGAAATTATTTAGATAGTCTATAATTATATAAGCTAAGACTTATTAATATATTATTTTAATAGCTACTCTCTACAAAAGATAATTATTTTTTACTATCTAAATTAACTAAATTCAAAGCTTAAGCCTAAATCATAAAATAATAATAAATTTACTATACTTATACTATATCTAAGAGCTACTCTAGATTATTTTATAAAATAATAATTACTATATCATTTTTATTAAAGAAAGTTTTTATATCTAAATTAATACTAAATACTAATATATTAAAATTATTAGTTATTTCTAAATATAGATTAATTTAATAAATAAACTATAAATTATAATAAATATATTTTAATAAATAAATATATATGGCTATAATAATTACTTTAAAATAAAAGAGTTTAATAATGAACTATTAGTAAACTATAATTCATATAATATTATTAATATTAAATATAATAATACTTTAAATACTCTAAGCTAACTCTTAGAAATTAAAAGATAAAATAGTAATATATTCCAGCGAAAAAAAAAAGAATATAAGATATAGAGATACTAATGATCTAAGAACTAAAAATATATATTTGTAAATACTAGATATAATTTCTATATTATATTATAACTAATGTCTACTAAGAATAATAAGAAAAGAAAGCTATATATTTATTTTTATATTTAAAAAAAAATTAATTATAAGATTAAAATATATTTATTATTTATATTATTTTAGTTTAATTAATATCTATGATATTTATATTTTAATGAACTAAATATTATTATTAGATTTATCAAGAGATTATAAATAAAATTTTTTTTTAGAGGACTTTTAGAATATTCTATAACGTATTCCACGGCAAACCCGCCACCACGGCAAACCCGCCACCCTATCCACTGAATTCTATATCTATGAAGCATTTAGATAACCCTAACGCCTTTATATTTAATTTAAACCCTATCTAGATATCTATTAGCCCTATGGCCAGGCTTTCCGTATATACTATATTTATATTACTGTTTGTTCGTCTGATTACCGGTCGCTGAAGCTATCTAGGTGGGTATTGCAGAGACTACCTCGCTACCTTCTATACTACCTAGTCGACTAATACCTTATCTATAGGCTTTATAAATAAATAAACCCTTATCGCGCTAGATTTGCCTTTTGGATAAGGCCTTTTGTCTCTTCTTTTTATAGTTTTTAGCGCGTAGATTAACCACTTCTTGCTCTAGTAGAAGGATACGCTTTATGACCTTTTCGTAAGCCTTATAAGCCTAGTTAAATACCTTTTTCGTAGGCGTAGGTAGGCTATTAGACCGATACTTAATAAGGCGCTTTACTAATACCTTATATTTTGAGAGCTATCTAATATTACTTAGTGTTTTAGGGTAATAGATACTTAATCGGCTTAATAGTTAGTTTAGTAGTATAGGTAGATAAAGCTAAATATTAAGCCTATTAATAACCTCTGCCGTATTCAGAGGAATTAAATTAGTCGCTTTAAATATATTTTAAATACTTCTAGCCTAAAATACGTCTTCGCGTACGCGTAGGTAGGCTATAAGGAAATTAAGCTTATTAATATAGTTTATACCTATATATATCTGTTAGTCTACGAGGCGACTATATAATCGCTTTAGAACTGCAAAATAGCCTATATCTAATAATTATAATAGATACGAGCTATGCGATAGTATATATATAGGTATAACGTTATACTTAGTATATATACGGTCGAATTTAGGCGTAAGGTGGCTTCTATAACTATTAAGAATTAATAGCCTATACCGACTATATATCTAGCTTACGGTTAAAGGAATAAAAAGCTTTTAAAGCTATCGAAGCCTAATATCGTCCGATGTCTACCTATTCGGAGAAACCTCGAAGCGCTAGTCCCTTAGGGTATCGTAGAACTATAATTCGATATAGCGCTTACCTTTAAATATAATTAATAGCGGTAACGCCTAGCCTAAAGTATTAACTATTTTTACTGCGGTTACCTATTTACGATTGCTTGGCTATAAGATAGATCTATAGCTATAGTATTTAGCTTTGGTGACTACCTTTGCGGTAGAAACGAGGCCTATTACGAAGCCTATTTTATCGAAATTATAGATATCATTAGGCGGAATACTATAGCGCGTAATAGTGTCCCTAATAAGCTTAAACCACTTATTTAATACCCGTAGATCCTCCTACTCTGCGTATAAATAGTTATATCGACGCGAGAAATGTATTTGAATATCCAGGGTACGCTTAATATAGCTTCTAACCTAATTTACGCCGACCGTATCGGAACCGGTTACCACAAGAAGAATATTAGCTATTCTGCGTACTATAGTATGCCTCGGGGCTGTACCGCGGTCGTCTATAGATAGAATCTACTAGGTAAGCGTATCCTCGTCTAAATAGGTTATCTTATAGGTATAGGCGCGTATGGTAGCCTTTGAACTACAGCCATTGATCCGGTCGCGTACGGTCGATCGCGGTATATTGTAGACGCGTGCAGCGGCAGTAATAGAGGGGAGATCTTTATTTTGAATAGCCTAGATTGTAAGTTCGATCCTACCTTCTCTTTAGATAGAATCCTGCTTCTTTTCAGACCGTATTGGTGGCATAGTGGGGGATTTAAAGTGGTGGGTAGTGCATGGGGACGCGAAAATTGATAGGGTGGCGGGTTTGCCGTGGTGGCGGGTTTGCCGTGGAATACGTTAGAGTATTTTATTATAGTTATGTAAATTAATTAATAGTAATTATAAATTTAAGCTATTTATTCAATGATATATAATAAAATATAAAAATAATATTTTTAGATAGAATATCTAATTTATTATAACTTCATACAAATAATGATAGCCTCAATAAAGTATATAATATAATATAAAAAGAAATAATAATCATTATGTAGTAAACTATATCTTAGTGTTAATGGAGCTAGACCTTTACCAAAATATAGAGAATATAGAAAATTAAAAAATAAAAGGAAATAAACTAAGAATTATAGAGTAAATTTTTTTTAGAGGCTCTATAGCTAATGGAGATTAATGTATGATATAATATAATACAATATTTTATAGAGATTATGAATAAGATCTCAAGGAGCATAATATAAATATTTAAGCTATATTAGAAATTAAGGCTAAGATACTCTTCAAACTTTATGCTATTATAATGATAAATATACAATATCTTTATTAACTCTAATATAAGCTAGGATATAAAAGTAAAAAAAAAAATATACTATATATTAAGATAAAATAAATATAAGAATACAAAATATTGATAGCTTTTAGTAACGTTGAAAATAAATAAAAATATTAAAAAGTACTATAATCAATATATATATTAACTCTTTACGCTAATGATAAAGCTAATAATATCTTAAAGAAAATTTTAATTCCTCTAGTATTCTAGATAAATATTAAAAACATTAATATGTATAATAATAAATATCTAGAGCTTTACTAAACACTATCAATTATTATAAAGGAAATTCGAAATACTATTAATAAGTCTATATTATATAAAGCGCTAGGTCCTAATAGTATCTTAAATATTATATTAAAATTATATTATATAAATCCTTTCAGCCTTTATCTTTATAACTACTTTCTTTAATATTTATTTTTATTTAGAATATTATTTATAAGCTCATTCAACTAAACTATATAATATCTAAAATATAATAACTAGTCATATACTACATATTTTTAGTGAAGCTTCTTTATTAAAGGGTATTAATTATTACTAAAAATAGATCTTAATAAATATATAAATCCTAGAGAAAAAAATCTATATTATATTATTATTTACTCTAAATTTAAAAGATCTCTCTAAATATTATTTAATAAATTAGTAGCTTTCTTAATAATTACTATATAATATTTTTACTATAAAAAAAGTTGTAAAGGAATACTAAGGACTAGCGGTGAAGGTCTACCCCGCAGTGAAATAAGCAAGTCCAGTGCCCGATTCGTATTTAAATCGAGAGGGTTTCTAGATAACTTAGACTTAGCAAGAATCAGTCTTGCTTCCTACAATACCACACCCCAGTCCAGATATCCTTCCTTACCTGACCGACAGGCTTTCTACTTCTGAAAACATAGATTCTTTACAAAAATCCTATCCTTATATATAAGGCACTTAATTTTACAATACTATTTAATATATCTTATAGAGTAAGTAGGATATATTATAGTACTATATAAAGGTAGTTAAGATTATTTAGGTAGTGGTAAGATACAAGTATAAAAAATTATTATATTTACTTTAGTATTTAGGTGGTGGCGAGCTTACTATATTGGCGAGCTTAGTGTGGATTACGTGATGGATAGTCCTAATATATTATAATTCAATATTTTCCATTGGAAAGTAGGCTAATCAGAAGAATTTGTCAATTTTTTTTTATCTAACACATATGGTATATATTTAGCTTTGGTAAAATATTGGATAGTTTCATACCGCTAATATTTACATAAGAGCTAGTAAAATTATAGTTTAGAAGCCCTTATTTTTATATCAAATATAAAAAGTCTAACTAAATACCTTTACTGCAATTTTATTGAAGAAAATTGGGATGAAAACTTGTTATGAATAGTTTCAGTTGACTTAGCTATAAAGACTATTAGCTAATGATCCTAGGGAATAAAAATAGATATAATATACTTCAGAGGAATACCTAGATTTGATAGGTTGATACATCGTCTACTAACGATAAGAGTCATAGAGGAGAGGGAGCTATATCTAAATCTAGAGTAACTCTCTCTTAATTAGTTCAGTAAATTATATATAGATAATGAATCCTTTGAATATCAATCAAACAAAACAAGATAGAGGTATATGAGAACAGCTCAATGGAAGGAAAAGGTATAGTTTAAATGAATTAATTTTGTTTTCCAATTTTAGTTCTTCAATATGTTAAATATTCTAGCCCTTTAACCAGAGATTATTAGATGTTCTATAGAAGGGACATAACTAAATGAGATAGACCCAAGAGATATATAATTATTATATAGTCTTCAGTTTAGACTAAGGACTGAGTCACTACCGTAGTGCCTAAGGCCGCACTCTTAATACCTTAGGCTAGGCCCGGTATTAGACATTCAGTGGTCCTAGCAGAATATTCTTCTTATGTCTAACAAGATTAGCACGACGTTCTCTCTATCACGTTGTCTGAATGCCTTGAATTATAGCTCATTTACCACTGGCTCCTCTTTCATCTCCGCGGAATATGTTGATGGATTAAACACACGATAACCTCTTCAATGGGCAGTTTCTCAAGAACTTCAAAAGTTCCGGAAATTTTCTAGTTATACTATAAACTAGATGATATCGGTATTCTGTTACGGCTTAGTTAGGAAAAGAAAAGAAATATACATATTATCTGTTTCTCATAAGTATTTGCCCCGAAAAATGACAATGTTCATTTTCTAGGAAAGTAATATACACATCAACTTTACAGATATCTGTCAATTGTAGATAATACAGGGTGCTACTGGCCTCTCTGACATTCAAAAATAGCTGATTGATTAATACAAGAATCCAAACAACGTTATGACCACCCAGTGTCGCGGAGTTTTAATACGAGCAATTTCAACGAGATACCTGAAATCCAAAGAACTTCAAAAGCTATTCACTACCCCAGTCCATCCAGGACGCTTCAGATAACAAATATGATAGATTGTGAAATTCTGTCTTCCCGTGATAAATCTATCTATGCGACTTCATCTGGCCGCCCACCTAGCTCTCCCTTCCAATGGCTTGTCCTGGTTCCGTGTGTAGATCGGCTCTGTCATTGCCCAACTGCTCTCCCTTAGCATCAGTGACACGGTAAATTTAGGTGAGTTGCGCTCATTTCACATTAAAAGAGCTGATCATCAAGCTGTGGAGAGTTAGTTCGTTCAAGTCTTTGGGTGGGGTGAGGGCAGCCGGTAGCCAGCGATATGCAGTCACTGACTAAATGTTGCTTGTCTGTAGTTTTTATTGAACCATGCAACATCAAAACTTGTAATGAGTTTGCATGTACTGCCCGGACCGAAATTCATGCCTGGACCTACAAAGGACCTGTTCATACTCCGAAAGTAGCCTTGTCTCTTTGCTGGAGGCGAGGCCTTGCATGTAGGTATCAATTGGCACTAGTGGACAGGAGCAGTTCCATTGGATACCCTAGTAGTGCCGCGACCTCTCAGGAACCTTTGGGATCCCGAAATTTTGCTTCGAATGCACCAATGGCAGTCAGCTTGAGCTTACCAGTACCCAAAGCCCCGTGTGACCTATGTGAGGCTTATCGTATAGCTCTGTTGTTCGGCAGCAAGTGAGGCACACGTACACATGGTCTCATCTACAGGACGCCGGATGGAATCGGGTCGCGATACGGATGAAGAGTAGCGAGAGTAGTGGAGCGATGGGGACACCTCGCCGAATGGACCTACTACGCCATGAAGAGACTACGCCGGATTGTAATTACCTAGTAGCACACTGGGTATCGGAGTATCCGAGTATCTGCGTTGCGTGGATAAGGCAAAGGTCGGCGATCAAAGGCGAAGACCGACATATCGAAGCAGGCGCAATTGTGGCGCAAGCATTGGAGGATGATCAAATACATAAACAGGCCGAGCATCGTGTACGTTACTGCATTGTCAAGATCATATGTTTTATGACCTGACGGGTCATGTGCCTGTATGACGGCATGTCGGTCGATGATATGGTCTGGCAAGGGCGGCTAGAAGAGTCTACGGCCATGATTCAAGGGGAAAGATGAAATTGATTCCAAGTGCATGTCCCCGTGGAACATTGAAGATCGACGTCATTGAGCGTGACGTGGGCAACCATTTCGGTTGCTCTGATCCTCGCTCACCTGGCCGTGGGGATGAGGCCAAGCGAAAGACGGCCTTGATGCCTTGCGCATTGAGCAACAGGGGGCATAGATTACCCGAGGAGGGCAATTCATCTTACGTTGCCTTGTGTTGCCTTTAGGTTGCCTGTGTTGCCTACATTACCTACATTACCTACATTGCCTACATTGCCTAGCCCGTGGGACAGATAATAGTGAGAACCCAATTGAACGGGTGATCCAGGGATGGTCGGGTGGGGGGGGGGGGGTGGGGGTAGATCAATGATCAAAAATCACCGATCACTGATCAAGGACCACTGATCCACGCTCCAATCGATTCAAACTAGACTTAGAAGGGAATAGTGGAAGCGATAGTACCCGGGTTGAAGGAGGGGGAGGAGAGGCTGAGGAGGGGCTGAGGACGGATCAGAAGGCCGGGATTGTGACCAAGTGACAATGTTCGAGGCCAGCAATCACACCAATTCACCCTTTCACGACCGATAACGATGACGCCAGAAATTGGAAATGCCAGGACCGAGGCCACGAGACACTGATCATCCGAAGAGATTGGTCGGACGGGAGTCCACCGGTTGGGCGCGATTTGCACAGCGGAGCCACTCAGCAGACTGCCCGCATCCTCATGGTGTCATGCGCCATGAACCAGTTGAACCAGTTAAACCAAGGTAAATCCCAGTTGAACCCAGTTGAACCCAATCGCTGAGGCTGATCTCCGTGTCATCCTCAGATGACTTCTCTTGTGACTCTTATCTCCCCTTTGACCCTTTTTGACTCATTCATAAAACTCTCCAAGCCCCCCTCTCTGTCCCGCCTTGATTTCCCTTTCCCCTTCCCCTTTCCACTTTCGCGGATTCTGACAAGGCTGCCAGAATTTGAATTTCCCGGACGTGACGCGCAGACCGCTAGGCGACCGGATTTCCCTTAGGCGCCCAATTTGCCCCCAATTGCCCAATACGACAACATTGACTCATTCGGCCATTGGCGCTTTTAACTCCGTTGCCACCTAAAACTCCTGACAAATCTGTCCCTCATCCTGTTTGGGCAATTCGACTTCCATTGACTACTCTCGCCTTCCTCTTGTACATGGGTTTCAATTAAATACTCTTTCTCTTGCTCCATCTTGCCTCCCGCCCCAAATATATCCCCCCCCCCCCCAAAAACCATCCCAACACTTCATCTCACCCACCCCCAAATATCGAGTCTTCTACACGGTCTCACTCAATTTTCACTATTCTTCGAAGTCGGACTTTCCTATTCAAGTCCCCCTCCCAATTCGGGAATGACATCTGGTTTGCAGCCATTGAGTAACCATTCCACAATGAATCGTCTTCCTGTTTCTAGCCTCATGTCACCCCCAGAGTCAAAGCCTCTGGAGAGCTTTCACCAGTATCCCAAGCGCGATTCAACTGTCATGGGTGACATCAAATTACCCCCAATCTCTGCTGATCGCAAGCGAACACAGTCGGAGATGGATCTGCCATCGCCACCCGTCACCCCGTACACAGGGAACAAGAAACGGCGATCTCATACCTCTGAACAGATTGAGCGGGATGCCGCCGTTGCTCGGGATCCTTTGCTCTTCCCCCGCCATGACTCCACGGCTGCTGCCTCGGATGAGCCGCTGTTCGGTCCCATCCCCCTCCAGCTGCTGAGGCGCTCGTCGCCCATCACATGAACTCGCACATGGCCAGGTTTGAGAATAAGCGGAACAAACCCACGCGCGATGAATACCTTCTCGCACTGTCATGTGTCCCCATCGTCTCCACCCAGTATAATCGCAATCCTGCGGCTTGGGCTCGAGAGGAACGGGATACACTGGAGCGCCAGATGGTATTGATGAATCGATACCGCCCCGGGGATTTGGAGGCCAAGCTGAAGAAGATCGCCCCAGCCCCCGCGAGGCGAATCGGCGTGGCCCCTCCGCGTGTTCCTCGAATCCGAGTCAAGCGCACCCCTAAATCTACCCCCAAGCAGCATGCTCTGGACTCCTTTGACTCTCCAATCTCAGCCTCCAAGCCCCGTGCCCTCGGCACCAACCGGGATGATACAGACTTCCATGCCCTCAAGGACTTCTCTCCCCCCCTCGACTCTCTCGGCGGTAATGCCAAGGCCTTGAAGGCTGACTGGAAGGGCCAGATGCTGGATTTGAGCAATGACCCGGACAGACATCTGCTCAGTCCCGCCGAGCTCAATTTGGCCTCCACCCTCCGATTGTCCTGTGCCACCTACTTGTGCAGTAAGCGTCGCATCTTCGAGGCTCGCGTGCGGGCTTTGGGTGTGGGCAAGGAGTTCCGCAAGACCGATGCCCAGCAGGCCTGTAAGATTGATGTCAACAAGGCCAGCAAGCTATGGACGGCCTACGAACGAGTGGGCTGGTTCAAGCCCGAATACTTCCAGCAATATGTCAGATGATTCACCCTCTTTTGACTTTCATTCCATCCTAGCCTCCCCGCTCCTCTCCTGGAAGATCACCTTCTGGCATTGCCAATAGTCTTCCTCTCTGACATCTCCTATCCCCCCAATGCCGACAGCTGGCCCCCTGATAGATCTGGACCTTGGAAAATCTTCCCAGTCGGGACAGATCCGTTTCCCTCCACATACTGGCGTACTACTACCAGCTTACGACTAACTGACTGCGCTCGTCTCTTGCATCCAATCGACAAACGCAATATTAATCCTCAGTGATTCCAGTCTGGCAGTATCGCCCATTCAGGAACCAGGAACCTACACATAAACCTCCAATTCCTAAATTACAGCCATCTCGTTTCCATGATGTGCTTTCTCATGATTCGCCACGCATGATGACACAGTCTTTTTCTTTCATTCAACGGCATTGGGTTTCATTTTGCTTTGGATTCCTCTCATCTCCCACTTTCGCAACACAGATTTTGCTATTGATTCGATGCATTGCCTTCCCCGTTATTTGCGCCCTGGGGGTTATTGACATTGGCGTTATGGCGTTACCTTTTTCTTTTTTTTTTTTTTTTTTTTTCCCCATCTAGAATGGCAGGTTTGGGATATTGTGGTGTTTTCTTCCTGACCTTTTCGTTAATGTGCTTTTTTTTTTTTGACCCCGACATTGTTTCCTGTGACCAGAGCAGCCGGGACGATATGATACCCTGACCTCATACAACTCCTTTGAATAATATGCCTTTTGCAGTATGAAAAATTTTTTTAAAAAAAGAGGGTACCATAGCACAATCGTAGCGTACAACGGCCATACCGCAGGCCGCAGGGTGCGAGCCGCGTCTTCATGGTTCGCCCGTGTGGGGCGGTGCTGTACTAATCCAGTGATCTATCTGTCTCCGCCCGGCGCCACCTTTTTCTGACGTCTCTCTCATTTCACCATTTCCATCCACCATCGCATTTTCAGACGCACTTGTCGCCATGTCACAGGCTGAGGCGACCCGCGCCGAGTCCATCGAAGAGCAAGAGCGCGACCGGGCTGCCGAGAAAAAGCCCAAGTCCCGGAGACCCGCCAGTGAGTATCCCCCTGCCCGACCTTCTCTCCCTAGAGTCTGAGGACTCAAAGACTGACGCGATATCCTAGATACGGCCTTCCGTCAACAACGATTGAAAGCCTGGCAGTGAGATAACTGATTTCGTTTATTCCGCCCTCTTCCCGCCCACTGACTCACGCTATAGACCGATCTTGACCCCTAAGAGTGTCTTGCCGTTATTTTTCATCGTCGGCATCCTCTTTGCTCCCATCGGCGGTGTCCTCCTTTGGGCGAGCGCCCAAGTATGCATGCTTCGTGTGGCGGGCTTGATGAGATGGACGTGGCTAACTTCATCTAACAGGTTCAAGAGATTGTTATCGATTACACCCATTGCCAAACCGAGGCGCCTACGGGAAGCTTTGGGGATTTATCAAAATACGTGTCCACAACCTGGAAGGCGAAGTCGGGCACGCCACCTTCCTGGCAAAAGACATGGAACTCTACTGGTCAGAACTGGATTTGTACCCTGCAATTTAACATCCCCGAGTCGATGGGCCCCCCGGTATACATGTATTACCGACTCACCAACTTCTACCAAAACCATCGCCGATATGTCCAGTCGCTTGATCTCGACCAGTTGAAGGGCACACCGGTTAGCAACTCGACAATCGCGGGCAGTGTGTGCTCTCCTCTCGCGACCAGCGACTCTGGCAAGGCTATCTACCCATGTGGCCTCATCGCAAATTCCATGTTCAATGACACCATTGGTCAGCCCATTCTCACGGGAAATAGCTCCGAGACCTACAACATGACTACCAAGGGGATCGCCTGGCAAAGTGACAAGGACTTGATCAAGACAACAAAGTACAAGCCTGGAGAAGTCGACCCTCCGCCGAACTGGGTGGGATACAATTATTCCGAGAGTATTCCTGATCTCCACGAGAATGAGGAGTTTATGGTTTGGATGAGAACCGCTGGACTGCCGGCGTTCAGCAAGCTTTCCCGTAGGAACGACGACGACGTGATGAAGCCCGGACCCTACGAGTTGAGCATCAACTACAGTAGGTTGAAATCTCCATACTGTCACTTCAGTTCCGGACTAACAATGGTCTAGGATTCAACGTGACTGAGTATGATGGAACAAAGTCGATCGTCCTATCGACCAGGACGGCTCTTGGTGGCAAGAACCCCTTCATGGGAATCGCCTATGTGGTTGTCGGCGGAGTCTGTGTTCTCCTTGGCGCCTTGTTCACAATTGCCCATTTGGTTCGACCCAGGTACGATTCACATTTTGAACCACAATCGGGATAGGCAGGGCTAATATCCTTCTAGAAAACTGGGCGACCACACCTATTTGACCTGGGATTCGACCAACCAGCCAAGTACTGCCACGACGACGGGCCGGGACGATCGCATGCGCCCTGGTGCGTAATTGCAACAACAAAATGGTTGTTTTCCTCTATTTTCTTTCTCCTTTTCAATTGTGTTTCAGTATCCTATTTCAAGTTCCTTCAACGGGGAAAGGCCGCTACTGTGAATAAATGGACCGTTCCGGATCGGGTGTTAAACAAGGAGTTGCATGTATCTAACATTTTCACAACAACGCGCATTCTTTCTGCTTCAAACACTTGCTCCTCCCTCATAGTACACACTCTGGGCTGACCTCATCCCGCCAGTCGAAGAATCTGCCGGGCGTCTCAGAATACCAATGATTTGTCGGATTTCCTCCGTTCCGCAGGTTTCTTTCCCGCCGATCATCTTTACCGTGCCGTCCCTTGCGTGGGAACATGCATTCCAACGTGACGCAGCATTCCCCGGACTCATGGAATTGCAATGGTTTCGTGGGGGCTCGAAGCTCGGGTCATATAGCGAAGTGATCGCGGGGCGGACGTTGATTTCGTTCCTGGGCGCGACGGGGGAATCACGATACTAAGGGCATCTCAACACCAACCATCATGGTCCGTCACTCTTTTGCTCCGCTCGTGGTTCTTCTCACAGCCCTGTACATCTTGCAAGCTCAATGTACGCCTGTTGTGTTTCAGAAACGTGGTATCTGCGCTACCGAGGATCCGGATCCATCGTTCCTTAGCGCCCTTGATCTAGTCCAAGGTGACGAGACTCGGCCCAATGCTGGTTCTGAAGCGCGTCAGGGCCCTATCGAGATAGAAACTTGGTTCCATATTGTGGCCAGTCAAGCTGAGTCAGGCCAGGTCACCAACGACATGATCAATTCCCAGGTCGGTTCGAGTACACACGCATCTTGACCGGTCCCATGTTAACCACCCTGCCAGATATCTATTTTACAAGACGCTTACGAAGACGCGTCCATTCACTTTAGACTGCAAGGAGTTACACGACATGTGAACAATGTTTGGGCTCGCAACGAGGACGAGGTCGCTATGAAAACAGCCCTCCGGCGAGGAAGCTACCGAACCCTGAACGTTTATTTCCAGACTGATCTTCAAGCATCTCCAGGGGATGCTGGCCGTGCGGATCACCGAGGTGCCCTTACTTCGAATGATCTTTCTTCCAGTGTTCTTGGCTTTTGTACTTTGCCCGATCCGACTGTCAATGCCACCAGTGCCCGTGCGGATTATATCAAGGATGGCTGCAATGTGCTAGCCAAGACGATGCCTGGGGGATCGTTAGATCTTTATAACCGGGGAGGAACTGCCATCCACGAGATTGGACACTGGAACGGCCTCCTGCATACTTTCCAGGGAGAGTCTTGCTCTTCGGACAATCCGGGCGACTATATTGTCGACACTGCACAGCAATCTACGCCCACCGACGGTTGTCCTGCCCGTAAGGATTCTTGCCCTGATTCCCCTGGACTGGATCCAGTTCACAACTTTATGGACTACTCTTCCGATGTTTGCTACGAGAGCTTTACGCCTGGCCAGACCCAACGTATGCGAAGAATGTGGGCGTCTATGCGGGAAGGAAAATGAGATAGCCAAATCCTTTGTACATGCAAGCAGCGCGAACCGGCTTTGCGAGAGGTCATTTTGCCGAGATTAGTATTCTACGTGCCGGCAGCATCAATTTGAGATGTGCGGCTTCATTTAGATTCGGCGGAAATTGAGAACAATTATAAAAAGTACAGATCGCATTTCCTCGGGAGATCTAGAGTTCCATGTTTCTTTACCTTCCCGATCCCTGCGATTGAAGTGAATTTGAAGACAACCCAACGGTGTATAAGAGCCACAAACATGAAGAATTCCCCTTGACTCGAGAAGCAATTAGCGCTTGCGCTTTGTGCCCCGGTCATCCTCGTCCATTTTGGTCTCCTTGTCATGACGCTTCGCCTTCTTCTCCAGCTCATCCCAATCTTCGCCGCTTTCCTCATCCCCACTAAAGTCCTCTTCACTTGCGTCTGCGCTGGCGTCGTCATCAAATTCACTATCCTCCTCGGAGCTCTCGTCGGCTGCAGCCAGCTCCGAATCAGACAATTCAAAGGCAGACTCTTCTTCGTCTTCAGAACCCTCAGAATCCGATTCAGCAGCCAGGAACGACCAGCCACCATCGGTGAAGAATCCGTACGGATCACTTACAACTGTCTTCATGATAGTGGTCCAGTTCAGGTTGAGCGGACCCTCAGTGAAGGCAATATCAACCGAGTCAAGCCAGTCTTTGACACCCTCCAGAGCTTCGACGGGAATTGTGTTGACATGCACTGGAGGTCGGTGGAAGTCTTTGAAAACAAAGACCAGATCGAAATTCTTCAGACCGAACTGAACTCGCTCCAGATGAGCAATCTCAATTTCGTTCAGAGTGATGACCATGAACGGGGGCTCAGTCAATTGAACGAGAGCATCTGTGGTAGGTTGAATCAAGACGTTGGAGCGGTTGGGAACACCGGTGAAACCAATCTCTCGGAAGGGGATGTCGACATCCACACCCTCATCCTTGCCAGCGTCCGCAATCTTTTCGGCGAACGCCTTGAATTCGCGGTCAAGCGCAGCTCTTCGGCGTCTTTCCTCTTGCTCGGCCTCGAATTCTTCCTCGTCGCCATACCGGTGCTTGCGACGACGGTTTCCGGTCTCATCAAACTGCATTTCGGTGGCTTCACGGTAGAATTGCACATCTCTTGTCTTTCTCTTTCCAATCATGATGGGGGTCTTCAGATGCACATGGATGAGGACTATCAGCTCATGGGCACATGGCTGGAAAAAGAGATGCTTGACGTTGCTGAAGAGCACATCGACATGCTCGTTGCGGAAAGGTGACAAGTAGCGGAGACCATTTTGGTGTATCTCGACTTCTCCAGGAACACGCTTGCCATCCAGAGGAGGCCGAAGATAAACATCGGGGAGCTTCACAGGTCGACGGTCTATGAATTCACGTTAGCATGGATGAGGCCGTCTTCCAAAACCTTTGCAACTGACTTCTGATTTCAACGAGCTTGTCTTGCTCGATCACATCCTCCATCTCCTTCTTCTCTTGTTCCCGTCGCAGGGCAGTCTTGCGGAGTTCAGTGATATCCTGTGCGATCTGGGCCAGTCTGTCATTGTCCTTGGAGCGCAATGTCAAGTTACGAACGAAATGAGCCGACGGATCTTCAAAGGGCTGATCATCCTTTCGACCCACTCCTTGACCAGGAGAGAGGAAATTTATGCGAAGATAGGCATAGTCTCCTTCATCGCTTTTGCTGGCATTTTTGATCGTGTTGATGTGGAACGGTACTGGTCTACCCATAACGGGTACAATGACGGTGGAAGCTTTGTGATCAACGTAGACGACAAGGTCTTTGACCTTGGCGGGCAATTGGTTGTCCCGTTTGTAGGACTCGAAGCGCTTGAACTTCTTTTGGGCAACACCGTTATCATCTCCTGTAGTGCCGGCAAATCTGTCTAGACCTTCCCTGGTCTTTTTCGAGGCCAATTCTTTCTGATGCTCACGACGGCGTGCTTCGGCACCTTCGTTGATCTGAGATGGTCTTTCGGCACGGAGTTTCGTCCGTGTGACATTTCGGCTAGCCACCGCACTCGACTTCGACTCTTTCTTCTCCTTCACTGGCTTCTCTGGCTCCTCGTCATCGCCGAAGTAGAAGGAGACCGAGTCCATGTCAATACCGGCGTCTTTCGTGAAGATGTGAGGTCCACTGTCTCCAACACGAACGGTATCGGTGATGACCATAGAGTAAACGTTGCTTCCCTTTGAATTACTATCCTTGACATCAGTCAGACCGACAGTGATTGATAGCGTCATGCCATTTTTCAGGACCCGGTTGTTCTTCGCGTTGAGGACCATGTTCGAATCACGCAACTCAATTCCAATTCCCGCACCAATGTTCTTGACAAGATGATTCTCAAGCTCGGGCTTCTTGGAACGGACCAGGTTGAGTGCTTTGTTGTAAACATCCTTGGCCACCACCCCGTCGCGGATCTCTTTCATGACCACTTCATGAAGGTTCAGCAGGAACGCATAATTTGCTTCTTGGGACTTGCTGGGGTCCACCAGATAGGTCCGCGCGATCAACGAGTTATAAGTCTTGTATCGGATACCAAAACTTGAGATAATGATGCCAGGTTCTAGATTTTTGCCGTCAGATGTAGCGGTCAGCTTCAAGTCGTAGGATCCACCGCTCTGAACCACAGGTCCATATGCCCAATCAATCTGTTCGGCATCAAACTCAGACGGTAGGCGCGCCAGCTTATTGAAGAATTTTGCATCATCAATCTTCGCATCGACCTTGGCTGCTAGAGCTTTGTGGGTCATCTGCTTTTCCTCGTCGAGCAAGCGGGACATTTCATCCACGAAATATTCGGACATGAGACCGCTGCACGCTCTGGAAGCATTGCGAATCGACACCTATGTCTGCTGTCAACAATTTGCAGCTTGTCTTAGAAAAACAACCAAGCTCACCAATTCCTCGGGGTCCTTGATCGCAAAGGCAGCGGAAAGCGCAGGCGTAATGTCCACCTCCTCGACATCCTTTGAGATATCTCCAAATGCACGTTTCCAATCGTCAGCAAACGGTCCAGATGTGGTGTCTTTCGGAAGAGTGCCAACTTTCTTCTATGAGTTTGTGGTTAGCGAAATGATCATCTGAACGTACTTCATTTGCCAAAGAAATCACCTACTCCTGCACCCTTGATCACATCTAAGCATTTCTCGAAAGCCTTAGTCTTGGTCTCTGGGTCCTTTGTCGTCACCAGAAGCTCGACCGGGATTTTGCCACCTTTCAAGGGCTCAAGCAGCTCAGCTAAAAAGCGGGTAGTTTAGCATGTCATGTGTATGGCGAAAGAACTGGATCAAGTTACCTTTCTTAGCCGTAGTGACCACGTAGACCGCTTCAGTTGTAAAGACGAAGAGTGTGGCAGGGAATTCGTAACCGAGAAGCCAGAACTGCGGGCACGGTGTGTTAGCATCGCCGACATAGGTAAAGAAAAGCTGAGGAGAAAAGTCAGGCTAAGACAGCAGATGACTTACGTGCATGGCGTTGTTCTTTTGGAAGGAGCTCTCATCGGTCTTGGTCTTGCCCATGAGGATGACCATAGAGTCTGCGCCGCCGAACAGCGCATTCCCCGATCGCTTGTCGGCTTTCCATGATGCATAAAGGTTGGATAAGTGGTTGAAGAAATTGGTCTTGTCAATCGCGATCTTCTCGGCCATCTTGGGCGATCTGGTGCGAGCAAGGCCCGGTAGCAGCGAGACTTGGCGACACGGGCAACGGGCAACTAGGAGGTAGCCAGAGGGTCGATATTACGTGCGAGGAAAATCAAATCAGGAGAGTTGGTCAAACAACTGATCAGAGAGACTTGAAACGGCGAGAGGAACTGGCGACTGGTTGAAAGATCGACCTTTGGAGTAGACGCGAAAAGCGCGTTTTGAGTCGCAGCGGTTTCCCGTGCTCAGTTTGCCCTTTTACGGGTTAGCGGCTCCGCTCCGCTCCTTTGCATCCGCCTTTGCTTTAGCTTCAGCCCTTGACATTCATTTAGCTTCTGAACGGGACTTTAGACTATGTGGCTGTGAGCATGTTTGCATCGGAATCTCACTTCTACTTTCTCTCCCTATGACCAGACTGTTTCCCTTGTTTCCCGGCAACAAGCTGTCTTTACCATGGCCGCAACGGCCCGTCGATGAACTCCGAAATCTGCAATGAATCCTATCTTCCTCGAGCCGCATCTGATCGAACCGGGCCCCCGGAGAAAGTCTCGTAATGATGCTGCCACTGGGGCGTCCGCCGCTGGCGTTCGTGCCCTCAGTGCGCAGATGGTTGCCTTTTACTTTAGGGCGCCGATAAAAGCCTTTTTCCGCACCCGAGTCGAGTAGGTAGCTCCTCTTTTTCAAATTCTGAGCCTTTCTCCACTAACAAGTAGAATAGTTACATGGTATGATTCCTTTAATCTCTATAGGGTTTCGAGCCACTAATCACCGGCCCTTTTTGGACATGAACAGGCATTTGCAAGAGCTGTGAACCCGCGCGTTGCCGAGGGGAAATGGTCAATCCATACTACAACCCCAGGACTATTACTTCATGCTGTCCGGACATATGGCTGGCAATTTATACCGAACCAAGTCTTGCCTCCTCTTATAGCAAATGCTGCGTGAGTCATGGACTGTATCCTCTAACGAGACCAAAAGAGCTAACTCTTAGTCCTTTTAACCGAAGAGTCGGCGCCGTTCTTTATACGTCCTATCTTCAAGTTCTAGGCGCTCTTCATGAACCTGTGTCTCAAGGAGCCAAGCGGATTTGGCCTCCCGCACCTCCCTCTTCTACTTTCACGGCTGGTTTCGCGGCTGGTACCATTCAATCTATCATTGCGGCCCCATTAGATGCGTTGCAGGTTCGACTGCAAACCAGCGACATGTTAGAGGGCCAGTATCGAAGTATGTGGCATTACGGTCACCATAAACTCAAACAAATCGGTCTGCGAGGCGTCTTCGCCGGCTGGAGCCTTTCTTTCATGCGCGACTCGCTCGGTTATGCCGTCTTCTTTTCCGCGTTTGAATACATCAAATCTCAGTCGTACTACTCTTTCATCACATGGTACTATGGATCCTTACACTCCACTCATCTGGATATGCTACCGTCATCCGGTCCCAGTGATCGTGGCGTCCCTCTCATCAAACCACATTACGCGCTGGAGCCGTGTTTCTTGATGACGGCCGGCGTGGTAGCATCGGTGGCACAGCAGGCCATCCAGCACCCATTGAGCAGAATCCAGGAGTTACACTTGGGACGACTGGAATATCTTGACCACCAGGCGAGCCTGGACCACTCGCGAAAGCAGATGCTACGATTATACTACCATGCCTACCAGGAGACCTGGAAAAGATGCGAACGCAAGGCCACGCGAGCTGGGGGTTGGCGAGCTTGGCTATTCCGCGGGTTTGCGAGTAGCGCCATTCGCCAAGTGCCTAGCACGAGTGCCGGCCTAGTGATCTTCGAACTTGTGCGCCGGCGGTATGCGAGTCAGGACGATACAGTGCACATTCAAAAGGACGGATACGACATCCTTCTTTCCTAGGACATGCACTCATTTCTCATATTTTCTACTTTGATTTCGCTGTTAGTCCGTGACCGGTGAGGGCGGTGAACATAGCTCGGTCACTGCCTCTACAGATGATACCCTATAGACCAGAAGCAGAATGCCCAATGCGGGATTACAGTGGGATGCTGGATCCCACAGACCATCTTGTATAGGATTGAGATAACATTGTGTAAAGTGTAGTTTGTTGATATTGTTAATTTACTGAATTAGAATACTATGACCGAACGCTGCAATACTCGTAATAATAATTATTCTGTGAAAAATAGTTCCGAAATGTCAGAGCTTTGGGGATCTCTCCACTGTGGATCACTTCCCGGATTCGACGTGATTCCTTGACGTAGGCTGGGAACCCCCCGTATTTGTCCCCTTCCCCTGTCCTCTTCTCTTGTCTCGCGATGGGACTCTTCACCACGTAACCCTTCATCCAATTTCAACTTCCTGATTTCCGTCATTCCATTATTCTCTTCTTCCTTGAGGGAAGGAGGAATTTGCCGAACCTCCCAAGCGCGCCAACATCCCCCCACCTGACCCTGAGCACCGGCGCTCCGTCATCCTGCGGCCGCGTGAGCTGTGTGATATCCGTGACCCCATAGAAAGTCCAGAAAGAAGGACAAAAACGCCGGGGAATAGTATTACTGCCAGTCGTGACCGCTCCTGGCTTGACTCCCCGAGCCAGAAGGGTTTCTTTCCCTCCGCCTGATCTGCCCGATTTGCCTAATCGTACGGAGGATCGACGTCGTATGTCTTTGGGCTGACTTCCAGCCCGCCGCCAACATTCCTTCTCTAACATCCCCACGCGCCATACCCCTCCGTGCACTCCCTAATCCCAATAAGTCCCCCGTGCTGGAATCCGCCAGTGAGAAGGGAAGTCGACGATCATCTCACACGTCTGCTCGCTCCGTCGAGTCGGACTTCTCGATCTGGTCAGACACCGGTGATCTTGCCGAGCAGCTCGCGGAGGACCCGCTCCAGTCCCGCCTTTACAATTCGTCAAGTCGAGGACTCTCAGGCTCCCAGAAGAAACGTTCAAAGCGGGTCCATTATCCGGAGGAGCTAGATCACGGCTCGCAGTCGGGTATACAAGACGAGGAACAGAAAATCAAAATTCCGAGACCTGCACCACGGCGTGTATCTAGAGCAGAGCTTTTCCTGGCCGCCATCATGTCCCCCGGCAATCGGCAGAATGCCCATATCCATGGCTTGGTAGGAAAGCCGTTGCTGTAAGTATCATCTCCGTACTCTCTGGACGCAGTTCGCTGACGATGGCTTCGTAGCTACTTCACCAGTGTATTTGTATCACTAGGCGTTTTTCTCTTCGGCTATGATCAAGGCGTCATGTCTGGCATTATAACGTCTGTCTCTCCCAAGTCTACCCCCCAAGGGACAAATTACCAAGCGTATATGACCGTCTATACTAATGCTTGGGCAGTGGATCGTACTTTCGTGATTACTTCGGCCAACCGTCTCGGGCCACGATTGGCACTGTGGTGGCTATCTTGGAAATTGGTGCCTTCGTCTCCTCGCTCCTTGTTGGGCGTATCGGTGATTTGATTGGCCGCCGAAGAACCATTCTTTACGGGTCTATCGTGTTCTTCATTGGCGGTGCTCTTCAGGCGTTTGCAACCAGCATGACTTTCATGATGGTGGGTCGCATCATTGCTGGCCTAGGTGTCGGTGCTCTATCGACCATTGTGCCCGTTTATCAGTCCGAGATTTCTGTAAGATCATGCAGCTGCCTCTCAGCGAGCGCTCGTCTCCTCGGTATGTTCTCATTGAGCGGATGTGCTGACGATTTTAATAGCCCCCCCACAACAGAGGCAAGTTGGCTTGCATAGAATTCACAGGCAATATCTTTGGATATGCAACCAGTGTGTGGGTAGACTACTTTTGCAGTTATATCGAGTCTGATTACTCTTGGCGTTTGCCCTTACTCTGTCAATGCATTATGGGCGCGTTACTAGGTATGGGGAGCTTGATCATTTGCGAGTCGCCGAGGTAAGATCTAGAAGCCTGAAGCGTCTGCTGTTTTAATAATCTTTGTTCTAGATGGCTCCTGGATAATGACCATGACGAAGAAGGCATGGTGGTGATTGCCAATCTCTACGGCGAGGGAGATATACACAACGACTTGGCCCGTCAGGAATACCGTGATATCAAAATGAATGTCCTGCTGCAACGACAAGAAGGTGAACGGTCCTATTCTGATATGTTCAAACGCTACTCCAAGCGGGTCTTCATTGCCATGTCGGCTCAGGCATTGGCCCAACTGAACGGAATCAATGTCATTTCGTACTATGCGCCCCTGGTCTTTGAATCTGCCGGCTGGGCTGGTCGATCTGCAATCCTGATGACCGGAATCAACGGCATTTCCTATCTGCTATCCACCATTCCTCCCTGGTACCTTGTTGATAACTGGGGTCGACGTCCTATCCTTCTGTCCGGAGCAGTTGCTATGATGATATCCCTTTCCATGATCTCTTACTTTATCTACATCGAGATCCCAGCCACACCGACATTGACTGTCATCTTTGTCATGCTCTACAATGCTGCGTTCGGAGCCTCCTGGGGCCCAATTCCCTGGCTTTACCCGCCGGAGATTTTGCCCTTGAGTATTCGCGCGAAGGGAGCGAGTTTGAGTACAGCCTCCAATTGGGCGTTCAACTGGCTTGTCGGGGAGGTGACCCCTGTCTTGCAGGGCGCCATCAAGTGGCGACTATACTTAGTACACGCCTTTTTCTGCGCGTGCAGCTTTGTGCTCGGTAAGGTATCTCGTTTGACGTGTGCTATTCGTATCTAATTTTTCAACTCATAGTTTACTTCTTATATCCCGAGACTAGCGGTGTCCGGCTGGAGGATATGAATGTATTATTTGGAGACGCATCGACCGCTATGCCGACACCTGCCACAGAAGGGGAGCGAGGCTCTCTTATGGGCGCTGGCTCGCCCGTTCCTTCGCTGGATATTCGTCGGGGTTATGGGCAATTCGGCGCCGAAAGCGCCATCCCGGGACTAGATATCGACCCACCGATATTAAGCAGCAGTGGTCCCAGCAAATCTGCTCGACGGGACTCACAGACCGGTGGTGCTCGAACAGAGGGTATCGGTGGCTGGATTTCGAACATGGTCAAACGCCACCGAGGGCCGAGTGTTGGTAGCAGCCAAAGCCAATACAGACGTCTGAATCAAGGCGAGGAAGGAGATAGGACATAGGAAGAGCACGCTCACCTCCCCTGTCGCTTCCGTTCTTCCTTTCTCTCGGGTTCAAGTTTGTGTAGAGATGCTATTTCCCTTGAGGACTCTTTCAACGTCACATATCCCTACTTCTGACCTGTACATTCAATGATTATATCTGTTTTGCAGCCCATTGGGCGGCAAATTGTCATTTGTTTTGCTTGATCCATCATCTGGTACATTCGATAGTGGAAACGAAGAGGACCCGTAGCCTCTCTTAACGCCTTCGCATGTATAGTTGCTGTAAATTACCAAGATGGCACTATGGGCAAACTCTCGAATGGCTACGAATAATGAATAATGAATCAAATGAAGCCGAGCGATGCAAACACATCCTAAGTCTCAGAAGATAGTAACATATTACCGGAAAGGGGCTGATGTTACTATAATCGGGCGCGGCCACGTTCGCCCGAAAACGGCCCCCTCTCCAAAGCGGAACTGTTGATTCTGGCCAGCTCGGCATCTTTTCTCCTTCTTCATCATTTTCCTTTCCCCTTTTCTTCCATCTCGTCTTTTCGGCTTTTCTTCATTGTGGCCTCAGTGGCCGCTATGATTCTTTGATTCATTAATTCTTTTGACTTTCCTTACGAACTTCTCTCCTCAGTCCAACCTTGAAACCTTCCCTCGTTTACAAACACCATGGCGGACATCAACACGGCCACCACTACTGGGGCCAAACCTGATGCCGACCTCCGTCGGAGAAACGTTCCCGAGTTTGGAAAGCATCAGGCGTCCTCGCGAACTGTCGAGCACGATGTGAAAAAGACCCGGTCAACGCAGGTAAGGGCATCCTCCGTGTCCATTCGATTGACTGTGACTTATGAGCCACGCTAATGCCTCTGGTCTCTTGTTGTGGTATAGTCCCCCTCTTTCCTTCACGTCCTTGCTGGCTGGGAACCGACAATCGCTCCCATCCTCTTGACGGCTCTTTCGCTTTTTACTCGATTATATCGCATCGGTCGCTCCAACATTGTGACGTGGGACGAAGCCCAGTAAGCTACCCTCGCGCCATTGCAACCCCAATCGGAACAGGCTGACTCAATTTAGCTTCGGTAAATTTGGTTCTCACTATTTGAAGCGCGAATTCTACTTCGATGTGCATCCTCCCTTGGGGAAGATGTTGGTTGGCCTTTCGGGCTACCTTGCCGGCTACAACGGATCCTTTGAGTTCAAGTCCGGGGAGAAGTATCCCGAGGACGTGAACTATACCTTTATGCGCGCCTTCAATGCTTTCTTTGGCGTAGTCTGTGTCCCTCTTGCCTACTACACTGCTCGTGACTTGAATTTCCGCAGGGCCACGGTCTGGTTGATCAGCTTGATGGTCCTGTTTGAGAACTCCTACGCGACCATTTCTCGCTTTATCCTACTGGATTCCATGCTTCTGTGCTTCACTTTTACAACGACGCTGTGCTGGGCGCGATTTCACCGCCTCCAGAATGCTAGCTTCTCAATGGAATGGTATGCATGGCTTTGCCTGACTGGACTGAGCATTGGCTGTGTTTGCAGCGTCAAGTGGGTGGGCTTCTTCTGCACCGCAATCGTGGGTCTCTACACCATCGAAGATCTGTGGAATAAATTTGGTGACATCAAAATGCCGCAAGTGAGTACGAATCGAGCCTTGACAAATACGCTTAACTGACTGGAGGTTCTCCAGACTGTGCTTGCTAAACACCTGATCGCTCGTGTGGGAGGCTTGATCGTCATTCCGCTTCTGGTGTATATGTTCTCGTTCTACCTTCATTTCCTTATTCTTGCGAACAGTGGGCCCGGAGATGCCCAAATGAGCTCACTTTTTCAGGCGAACCTGCGTGGTACCGAAGTCGGCAGAGATAGCCCCCTTGAGATCGCCCTTGGATCGCGAGTCACTTTGAAAAATATGGGCTACGGAGGCGGTCTCCTTCACTCGCATGTCCAGACGTACCCAGAGGGATCGAATCAGCAGCAAGTCACATGCTACCACCACAAGGATGCCAACAATGACTGGTTCATCTACCCCAACCGTAACGAGCCTGATTTCGATAGCGAGGCGGACTTGAAATTCATCGGTGACGGAGATGTGATTCGCCTCATTCACGGACAGACTGGCCGCAACCTGCATTCCCACGCCATTCCTGCGCCAGTTTCCAAATCTCATTATGAAGTTTCAAGCTACGGCAACATCACCATTGGCGATGAAAAAGATCACTGGAAGATCGAGGTTGTTGATGATGCCGCGTCCCGAGATCACTCGAAGATTCGCACCCTTACTACCGCATTCCGGCTTCGACACCCATCGCTCGGCTGCTATCTGCGGGCTGGAAACGTCAACTTGCCTCAATGGGGCTTCAAGCAAATCGAGACAACCTGCGTCAAGGAGAATAAGGCAAATGATGTGTACACTCACTGGAATGTTGAGTCTCACACCAATGAGCGCCGTAAGTTGCCGATTATCCTCCCTCGTTACCTCCTTTGCTTTTGGATATTCCCTTAACAGATCATACGCAGTGCCCCCTGGCGACCCTGGCTCTTACAAGTCACCTTTCTTGAAAGACTTCATCCACTTGAACGTGGCTATGATGACATCCAACAACGCTCTGGTTCCTGATCCGGACAAGCAGGATGACCTGGCTTCGGCATTCTGGCAGTGGCCTATTCTGAATGTCGGCTTGCGGATGTGCTCCTGGGATGACAGTGTGGTCAAGTACTATCTGCTTGGAAACCCTCTCGTCTACTGGGGAAGCTCGGCGAGTATTGTTGCTTTCGGCATTGGATTCCTGTGGTATCTTCTGCGTTGGCAGAGAGGCTATCAGGAGCTGAGCAAGTCAGACATTGATCATATTCACTACTCTGGGCTCTATCCTCTCATTGGCTGGGTGTTGCACTACCTGCCATTCATCATCATGGCCCGAGTGACCTACGTCCACCACTACTACCCGGCCCTCTATTATGCCATCCTCACGTTTGGTTTCTGTGTTGACTGGGTCACCCGGAGCATCAACGCTCGGGTCGGAGCCGTCATTTATGCCGTCCTCTATACGATGATTATTGGGCTGTTCGTCCACTTCCGAGATATTGTTTTTGGAATGGAGGGCTCCAACCAGCAATGGTCTCACTTGCGTTGGCTGCCCGGCTGGAAGATTTCGAATTAATGAGCATGTTCGAAGAAGGGGAGGAGTGCGTGAAATTTGCTCTTTGTGTATTGACGGTGCAGATATCTGATTCGTGTCTGTCCAACTTTCTGTTTAATGGAATGGCCCTGCGAGATTGCAAGGAGCCCCAAAAACACCCGAATTATAATGATGATTATTTCGTCTCGATAGACTATGCATTATTGTAAATTGAATCGAGTTCTTCATTATAAATTGTCTTCACTGCTGTACTTCTCAGACAGCTTTTCCAGCCCGAGACTTGTGCCGTGCCGTATTGTCCGTTAGCAACATCCTCCAGACCAACCACCGCCCTTGCGCATCGCATCGTCCATGCCCAGTGTGACGGTTCTCGGGACCCCAGTGTTGGCACCTCCAGAGGCTCCAAACCCTTTGACTCCGCTGCGGCGGTCATTGAGGTCGTACCTGCCGGCTTCAATATTGCGGTATATCCTCTCGGCGACTTCGAGAAAAGCTCGCTCAACGCCATCTCCCGACTTGGCACTCGTCTCAACATATCGCACAACGTTATTCAGGCGGCACCATTCTTCGGCCTCTTCCTCGGTGACCTGTCTCTGGTTGGATCCGGATTCTCGTCCGGCTAAGTCTGTCTTATTTCCAACTAAAATCACCACGATGCCCTCCTCCGCGATCTGACGCAGATCCTGGAGCCACTGCGTACACGATACGAAGGTCGATCGCCTAGAGATGTCGAAGACGAGGAGCGCACCGGAGGCGCCGCGGAAGTAGGAGCGGGTGATGGACTTGTAGGTTTCCTGGCCAGCAGTATCCCAGAGAGAGAGTTTCATCCGTTTCTGAATGGACGAGTCCTGAGGCTTTCGCGGTGGGCTAGGGAGGCCGGAGGCAGTAGACTCTTCGGGGGGTTCGCCGGGAGGTCTGGGAGAATTGCGAGAAAACCCATCTAGACCCAACTCCAACGAAGCAGGGGGACCCACGGGTACGATCCTCGATCCAAACTCAACCCCAATAGTAACATCGTGAGAAGGGGAAAAGCGGCCTTCACAGAGGCGGATGGTGAGCTATTGGATTTAGTGGCCACGATCGAACTGAACAGGTGTGGGGAAGCTTACGCTAGACTTCCCGGTGCCCGAGTCACCGATACAAACAAGCTTAGCGATGTAATCCCATGGCTGTGACATGGAGAGGGTCGTTCTTCCGAAGAAATAGAGAGCTGTGGTTCTTGGAGAGCTCAAGGTCGATAGTTATCGGATAGGACATGCTGAGTCATCTATCGGGGCAATGGTGACCAGCCCAGATGACGCTTGCACCTGCGTGACTTCCCTGGAGCTCTTTATCTCTCTCTTCTTCTTTTCAAATAACATCTTCACCGGTTTCTCACCCTTTCTTGCTCCCCATTAACAATCGAATGCCGCCCGATTTTCGCAAAGGGCGACTCCTCCTATCCTTCTAAATTGGTCTCCACCGTAGTGGGCCATGTTCTCGGAATGTATGTATCATGTCCTGACTTGGGTTCGTAAAAACTGACCACACTCAGATGCCTCACGCTTCCTCGCTCAGTCACAGTCACGACTAGCCTCTCGTCCAGATGAGATCCAGAGGACCGGCCGTGCTCATCCCAGCCAGCGTCAGAGCACCAGGAACCCATCCTCCCGCTCTTTCTTGAGAAGCGGCGATCCATATCGGCCTGGGACATCCCAGATCTCCAATTTCCCATTTGCCTCACGAGCTTCAGCACAGCCAGCGCCTTTGTTCTACAGCGCCACCGATGAGTTTCGAGAAGAAGACGATGAGACTGAGAGGGAGCGCGAGGTTGCTGACTTCTATGCGCTACAACGATCAAGACGACAGTTTGGTGACAGCAATCTCAAGGACTCCTCAGAACTAGAAGATTCCTCTGAACACTTGGCTGGCTATCACGAGGATGATTCTCCATACGACGACCGCCCAGGTAATGGGAAAGGGATCAAGAGTTCTTGGCGTGGAGAAAAAGGAGCACCTGTCTCGCATCACTCTCGCATTGAGACTCTAGCAGAAGTGATGGAGCATGAATCTGGGTCAGTCGCAGGGTCGGAAAGAAGCAGGTTTCGAGCTAAATTAGTCGATATCGGCCTGGAGGATTCCCTAGGAGCTGTTCCCGAGGATGGGGGCCTTTTGCCGTCGGAAAATATTGGTAATGACCCGCCTATTCAGCGCTTTCGTGATAGACCTTCAACTCAAGAGGATTCTTTCAATTTCAACTCATCCAGCTCTCCTGCTGACCCGCTCACCTCCGAAATGGCTCGACCGCCAAGTTCGGCAGGCTCCTTCCCTACCTCTATCGCGCCGCTTGCTTCAGAAACCTCTGTGCATGACATCTTCTGGGGACAGCTGTTTCTCATATTGCTCGTTGGGCTGTTTGCCACATCTTTTCTTGTCTGGTTGCATACATCTACCCCATCCGGCGACGAGGGCAAATGGGGTGATACAATCTACCTGACTGTGCATGGTTCCTTCTTCCTTCTTGGGATATACACGCTGGTATCAGTTCTCGTATCTCTCCTCTGGCTGGCTTTACTTCGATCCTACGTACGCCTCTTAGTCTACGTGATTATCGTCGCCGTTCCCACCATCCTGTTCTCCTTCTCCATGTATCCCTTCGTGTCGAGCTTCAAGGGGGCATGGCATGGCGATAGTATTCAGGACAAGGCGATGCGCTGGGGTTCTCTTATCCCATTACTCATGGCCGGCCTATGGACTTACAATGTCGCTCGGAGTCGTCGATCGATCGGAAAGGCGATTGGCGTTCTTGAATTTGCGTGCCGAATTCTAGCCGCGAACCCTGAGTTGCTGGGCCTCGGACTGGGTGTCCTTGTCTGCGTGGTATCATGGACCTGGATCTGGATGCTTATGTTCACTCGAGTCTTCCTGGGTGGTCACCTTGCTGGGCCGCGGTCCTTCATCATCGATCTGAGCAGCTGGTGGCTCGGAGTCTATTTCGTCGTGATTTACCTGTGGTCCATCGGAGTGATTGCTGGAGTGCAGCGTGCCGTTACAGCTGCCACAGTGAGTCAATGGTATTTCCATCGCCTGGCGAGTCCAGCACCCACATCCCGGCAGATCGTTCAGGCTGCTATCGTCCATGCTACCACCACTTTGTTCGGCACGATCTGTCTGTCTCGTCTCCTCAGTCTGTTAATTCGGCTCCCTTTGATTGTACTTCCCACCCGTCTATCTTCGTTGCTCGGCCTCTTTGCGTACTCTCTGATCCCGACACCCATTGCCTTTTTGACGAACCCTCTCTCCCTCACCTACGCGGCTATTCATTCCCAGCCTTTGTCTGCCTCTGCGCGGGGGCTGAGTCAGATGAATGTTCTGGCCCCATCGGCAGCCTCGACGTCGCTGCATCTTCGGGCATATTCTCGTTCTCCCGGGGCTTCCGCATCTCTACTTTCCTATCGACTTTCGAAGTTGATTCTCCATGCCACGCGTTTGATCATGTCTTTGGCTTTGGGCTTCGGTGGCTGGGTCACCACGGCTCGGAGCTTGACCACCGCCGTCCCTGGCGGTACCATTCGGGGCAGCTTGTATGCCTACGTGGTTGGACTGATAGCCGGTGCCATTGGTTGGAGTATTTTGGGTGCTATGGAAAGCGTCATTGCAGATATTGTGGATGCCTCCGTGATTTGTTGGGCTAGCGAAGTTGGCATTTATGGCCGGGAAGCCCGCTACTGCCGCGAGGCTGGTTGGCTCTTTGGCGAGTCCAACTCGGACTTCCGGCCTGAGTATGGAGAAGTTTAGTTCCATCTTGTTGCTCCTTGTGTTACCTGAGGGACGGTTTGCCCGTCCTTTCATTTTCATGTTCATGACCTTCTCCTGCAGTCTAGTATAGTTTGAGCGTATATCATATAGCGATTGATCTTAGCGACACCGACTTAACGGCTTTGAACAATGGCATTCCTCAATTCACTTCTTGTTCGCAATCTCTAGTCCTCCGGCACCAAACACAATGCGGACGAGTAATAGGTCATATGGTTTGACCGTGGTATATTCAAACGTCGAATAGCTACACATCAGAAAAATAAATCCAGAGCTCGTGGTATCATGGCGGGAAAGAAAAGCAATATCACTTCGAAATGCAACGCAAAAATGAGGAAGCGTCCGTGGAACGCTGGAGGAGTTCAATCTCTCATTAGAGGGACAGGCGCCGCTTCCACTCCACATCTTGCTGCGTGCACCACTCCTTGAGCATTGAATAACCGAAACGCACCACTTCGATCGGTGGTGTCGTGCCACCAAAAGGAACGAAATAATCACCCGCGTAGTCTCCAGCTTTGAGAAGAATTTTGCCTCGCTCCGCATGATTGTGAGACCGATGAGACCAGGTGATAGGAAATTCCTGATGTAGAACGTCCTCGCAGAGAGCCCGTGTTCCCTCCAACCAGAGCTTCTGCGATTCTCGGTGGCACTCGAGAAGCCGATTTCTGAGCTCAAGAAATTCTTTGCGACTTTTCTTGTGCTCGTCCGATAGGATGGTATTGCCATCGCTGCCGGGAGTGGGTACTGGTGTATGCTCGCCCGGTAAAGGGCTAACTGCAAGACGTTCGAGATCGAGCGAATGTATGGAATCATACGAAACAGCACCCAGAAGAAGACAGAGACCGTGAAGGACGGGATAAGGGGCGCTATAATTGCGGACCACTCGCCAGTATGCCAAAATGGACACCCAGGCCGAAGAATCACCGCCCTGTCGTACAAGAGCTTTCGATTGATCGTCGGCCACAAAGGCAAGGATGAAACACATGATAGCCTCGATTGCAGTCACCAAGGCCAGCTTCTCATCCGCGGCCGAGGCTCCGCTCTTGGTCCTAGACCTTTCAGATGCATGTTTCAATTCTCGGCCAGTATTGCTGAATTTCTGGAATTCATCCCGCCAGGCTCGACGCTCGTTGTTGCGGAGTCGGTTGTCGGGCTGGGAAGGCGATTCCTTTGACCCCGGATCAACCGAGTGCCGTTTGTTCGCCGGGTTCACGGGTGTCTTGCCGCCGGCCTCCAAAGGGTCAGCTCGGTGTGGAACGTGTGCTTTTGAGTCCTTCACCGGCGTGAATGTGGTAGGCTTGACTTTGTCGATTTGAGATGGGAAAGTATTAGACGCTGGTGTGTAAGTCTTTTCGACAGACGTTCTGCGTCCCTTAAGACTGCCACCTGCAGGACCGAGCGATGCTGGAGGCTCATGTGTGACTCTTGTTCTTGGTCTATCAGATGTAGCAGTGACTCGAGATGAGCCGAGCTCTCTCTTCATACCAAGATGAGTTGCGTCTTCATGATCCGTATCGTGACCAGGCGGCGAAGCGGATCGAGATGATTTCCTTTTACCGGAAAATTTGAGAAGGCCTTCGACCCGGCGGCGATTCGCCTTGCCATACCGCAGTTTGACAATGCAACGTGGCTTTGAGGAAGGTGGCTCGTTTAATGAAGCTCCAGCGTGGTGACTTGGGAAACTTGGAATGCTGCCACTGTTCGTGGAGTTCGGGGTTCGAGAATGCGATGCATCACCCGCCTTTAATTTGCCGGGTAGGATGTCACGCTTGGGTGATTGACGAGCGGGCGAGCGTTCTTCGAATCTGGCCAATTCTTTCTCGAGATCCGGTGGTAGTGTGGGAGATAGTAACCGTGGCAGCTTGGCTGCGATTGGAGTGGAGGATGGAATAAGCTTTGTTGGAGGGAGTGTAGGTGATAGTAGTGCGGGTAGTTTTGGAGATTGTGGTTTGTTCGAGACAGCTTTCGCGCGCGCGTCCTTCTCAAGAGACAGTCGCGGTCTCTTTGGAGAGTGCATGCCGGGATTGGGGGCCTTTTGCGAGCCAGGGTGTTCTATGTCAGAGGTTGAGGGCCGTTTCTTGGAGCCCTTGGAGGTGAGCAGATATGACTGCGAACTGGGTGTTGGAGGCGGGTCGAGCTTATCGCGTGTTTTTGTAGAGTCAGGTTTGGGGGCTGCCTGAGTTTCTTCGTTTCTGGGGTTGGAGCCGGCGCGCAATCTAGGACTGCGACTCGCGATGGTTGTGACGGGCCCGGTCGTCTTCTGTTCTTTGTAATCTTTGAGACTAATCTTCTTCCTCGCTACCGTCTCTTTCGGGGTCTCTGTTGCGCTCGGGGCCGAGGACCGGTCAGCCATCATGCGGTCCGACTCGTCAGACCAATCGCCCACGGCCACAAGCAATGAGTCTGTATCGTGGTGCCGGAGGAAGGTCATATATTGTAGTTCCTGCTCCTCTGCACTAAATGGGCGGTCATGTCCTACTGCCCAATTGTTCGCGGAACGGGATCCCAGGCGGAAAGGCGCATTCGTCGGGAGGGTGAGGATATAAGGTTGAGGCGGAAGGACTTCGTCAGAGAGGCGCTCCAAACGCTTGTCAAGGTTTCCAAGATCAGATGCAAAGGGATTGTTCGCGAGTGTGAGAGTAGTATCCGCAGAGGGGGGCTGATCGTTCACCGACATCGCAGTCCGCGGAGTTGAAAGATATGGTAAACCATCGATCGAACTGCACGCGTGCCGAACAGTGAATTCGCCGAGTTGGAGCGTGTCACCAAAGCTGTGGTCCCTGGAAGCATGCGCCTGCGGAGAATCGGAAGTCAAAACATCGAGACGAGGGTGGAGAGATCTGCATCAGCCTCGAGGAAGCTCATGGGAGCATCGTTTTACGATCTCCGGAGAGAATGTAGAAGTATAGGATGGAAGAATTTAAGGTCAGTGGTTCAGGACGGGGAAGGGTGAAAGGTGAATGGGTGAAATGGGGGATCCGGGGCTCTCTTTCGGGGGCGCCCGCCTCGCCGCTTTTGGCGTCGATCTACGTGTCTCTATATTTCCGATGCACATGGCAAATATCAACAGCAGCCGAAAAGTGAACCAGGTATTTAGGAGATTGGAATTGTATACCAACTAGCAGTGGACATGCAGCCAGGCTGTAAATAAATTTTTTCAGTTGAGACTTGACTCCGGCACTTCGTGAAGATTCCAGATGGATGCATATACAGGCCAATCGAAACTAGAAGCTCCAAATGACAATTCTATTTGCACGTGTATTCACGAACAAGCTTTTTTCCCCCTTCCAAAACACGGTAAAAGCCCAGGAACAGTGACATCAGGTCCGGTCATCGGCAGCATAAACATCTCCCCAGTACGCGCGGAAATGCTTCTGCTCCCCGAGAGTTGAGATCTCCTCCACCTCTCGAGGGGTCAATTTGAACGTCAAAGAGCGCAGGTAGCTGGCAAGGCGAAGCTCCTTGCTACTCGTCGTGATGGGAAAGCACCCTCGGTCAAGAGTCCAGCGTATCAAGATCTCCGATTCGTCGACCGCGTACTTCTTAGCCAGGTCCGCTAGAAGCGGATCCAGCGGTCCGCCTCGCGCGCGATTCACTGGTGACAGCCCGGAATAGGTCACTGTCTTGATACCCTCGCGCTCGTGGAATTCCAATAGCTTCCCATGCTGGAGGTACGGGTGGTACTCGATCTGGTTCACCGACGGCACGACCTTGGCAGTCTTGAGGATCGTCTCCAGATGGCTTTGCACAAAGTTGGACACGCCAATAGACCGAGCTTTCCCAGAAGCCTTGACCTGCTCCATCTCAGCCCAGGCGGCTTGAAGGTCACTCTCTGTCTTAGCAAAGAATGGGGCATGAATCAGATACCTTGCGGTGTCAGTATCTGGGTAAGTGAAGCACGAGAGAACTCACATATCAACATAATCTAGACCGAGTTTCTTGAGGCTGCAGTCAATGGCTGAAGGGATATCGGCAATATTGGTGATCACCTTGGTGGTCACGAACAACGTCTCGCGAGGCAGTCCACATTCCCGAATAGCATGGCCTAGTTCTTCCTCGGTTCCATAGACCTCTGCTCCATCCAAATGGCGAAAACCCAAGTTGACCGCGCTCTTTGCTGCCTCGACCAACTCGCGGTTGGGCCCACTGTCCGCAGTCTTGTACCAAGCCGTGCCGGTGCCATACCCGATCTGTATACCATTAGTGACCTAGAAAGCTTCTCCAAAGACGACTCGAGGACACCTACAACGGGCATGATGGAGCCGTCATTTAGCTTGATGGTGGGAATGTTGTGCGGGCTAGCCATGGTTGAGGAATTGCTGAATGCAAGTCCGGGACCGGCAACACTCGCTCAAGGCCCACGCGGGGTATCAGAGCGGTCCGGGTTTCGCAATACACATTGGAGACTGGATCGCGGCCAGACTCCCCGAGATTAATAATGGGCATGATGTCATCCACGCTACAGGGTTCTCCGCGTCTATCAGATTTGAGGACCTCAAAAACCATCCTTCATGAGATCGAGTCGTGTGCTTTGTGTCTGTTCGGGTCGATATATGTCGCGATCCTTCCATCCGGCTCTCCGTTTGGCTCAAATGGTCTCTCATCTTTCGAGCTCCGCGGGCACGTCCCTAGCGGATCTACCCAAATCGAATGTTTTCACGTCTAAATTGCCAGCGGATCCGGCTTTCGAGACTCCCGAGGCTTCGCACCATGCTCCCCGGCAAGCTCTAGGACCGCGGACGGTCAAGGGCGCTCTTTTTACCTATGTCCGTCCGGAACCCGCGAAGGAGCCAGAGCTGCTTGGCGTGAGCCCCAGAGCGATGGAGGACTTAGGCTTGAAGCCCGGTGAGGAAGATACGCCTCAATTTAAGGCGCTGGTTGCGGGTAATCACATTTGGTGGGATGAAGAAAAGGGGGGCATCTACCCCTGGGCTCAGTGCTATGGCGGTACGTCTCCCAATTGTGTATAAGACTTCTTACCAGCAGATGCTGACTACATTTCAAACAGGATGGCAATTGTAAGTCAACCAATAGGTCATGCAAGACCAAGACTAAAAAAGGTGCAGTGGATCATGGGCTGGGCAGCTCGGGGACGGAGTAGGTCGACCCAAGTAGGCTCTACAAAGAAAGATGAAAACACGATTGCTAATGGATTGAAAGCGTGCAATCAGTCTCTTTGAGACTACCAATCCTCAGACAGGGAAACGGTATGAGCTTCAGCTGAAAGGTGCAGGGAAGACTCCATATTCGCGCTTTGCAGATGGCAAAGCCGTCTTACGATCGAGTATTCGAGAGTATATCGTTTCCGAAGGTAATTCTCTCCGCCATGGAGTAGACCAAATTACTGACAGAGTATAGCGCTAAACGCTTTGGGTGTTCCAACAACTCGTGCATTGTCCCTGACGCTACTTCCTGATGCAAAGGTTCTGCGAGAGCGCATTGAACCGGGTGCAATCGTGGCCCGCTTTGCCGAGTCCTGGCTGCGCATCGGAACCTTTGACCTTCCACGAGTCCGTGGTGATCGTGAAATCATTAGAAAACTTGCCACTTATGTCGCGGAAGACGTCTTCGGCGGATGGCAAAATTTGCCCACCGCAGTCTCCGAGGGAGAACAGCTCTCCTCGGATATTGACAATCCTCAGAGAGGTGTGCCCTGGAACGAAATACAGGGACCCCAAGAGACCTCAGAAAATCGATTCGCAAGGCTCTATCGTGAAATCGCCCGACGCAACGCAAAGACAGTTGCGGCATGGCAGGCCTATGGCTTTATGAATGGTGTGCTGAACACCGACAACACCTCCCTCTACGGGCTTTCACTTGACTACGGCCCCTTTGCATTTATGGACAACTTTGACCCGTCGTACACTCCCAACCACGATGATCATATGCTGCGATATTCGTACAAGAACCAACCCAGCATCATCTGGTGGAACTTGGTTCGCCTTGGTGAATCTCTTGGAGAATTGCTTGGCGCTGGAAATCGGGTGGATGAAGAAGATTTCATCAAGGACGGTGTTACGGAAGACATGGAGGGAGAGGTTATCAAGCGTGCGGAGTCCGTCATTGAACGAACCGGCAACGAATTCAGAGCAGTATTCCTGAACGAGTACAAGCGCTTGATGTCTCGGAGGCTGGGACTCAAGACACAGAAAGAGTCGGACTTTCAAGAGCTGTTCTCGGAGATGCTGGATACTTTGGAGGCACTGGAGCTCGATTTCAACCACTTTTTCCGACGCCTGTCGGGCGTGCCTATCTCGGCGCTGAGCACCGATGAGCAGCGGAGAGAAGTAGCATCGATCTTCTTCCATGCTGAAGGATTTGGTGGCATTGGTTACACCGATGCCTCCGCCAGAGAACGGATCGCAAAGTGGCTTGACAGCTGGCAAGTTCGTGTGCTGGAAGACTGGGGAATCAGCAACGATGAGGCAAGACAGAAAGCCATGAAAGCTGTCAACCCGAACGTGAGACTGCCCTTCTTGATTACATATCATATTCGCTATGGATCTGACCAACTAACTCACACAGTTTGTTCCTCGAGGATGGATCCTCGATGAAATCATCGAGCGCGTGGAGCGCAAAGGAGACCGCAAAATTCTGGACCGGGTGATGCAGATGAGCCTGAACCCTTTCAACGACGAATGGGGGCTTCACAAACAGGAGGAAGAGCGTTTCTGTGGTGATGTCCCCAAGTACAAGCGAGCCATGATGTGCAGCTGTAGTTCCTGAAGGGCCCTCTAGAAATTAGGTATAACAACATAGAGAGAAGCAAAGTGGCTTTTGAAGATTAAATTCTGCATTTCCCCATGCAACTAAGTATCTTCCCGTAAGGCGCCGTAAATAAGAATCCCATGCATACCCATTTTTTTTGCAAGCCAGATCGCCCTTGGCACTTCGCTTTCCTCGCGAGAAAAAGCCCGGTAGACAGGGAAAGGAAGATCAATGTAGGAAGAATTGAAGCAACATGCAAAGAAAAGATCATGGTCGTGATTCAAGCCGTGAGTGATAATACAAAAAGGAACCCAGGGGAAATAGACATCTCAAATCGTGGCGCATGCAAATAGAAAGTTTTTTGGTCCGAAATTACCCAGGGGTGAACGAGACGAAAGAGAAAAGATTGCAAGGTCAAATTTAGTTAGGGCAGGCAGCCTGGACGTGGCCGGGCTGCTTGCACTTGTAGCACACGCGCTCGCCGCGAGCCTCAGTAGTGCAGTCACGGGAAACGTGGCCGACCTCGCCGCCTGGTTTTAGGTTAGTATCAATTCCTCAACACATGTAGAAATGTAAAGGTGAAAACGGTCAAAACTCACAGTTGTAACACTTCTGACCCTGGGTGCAATCGCGAGCCATGTGGCCAAAGCCACCGCAGGAGTAGCAGGTCTGGGGACGGCCACCGAAGCCGCCACCGTAGCCGCCAGCACCACCGTAGTTACCACCCTGGGGACAGCTGCGAGCAATGTGGCCAACCTGACCGCACTTGTAGCACTCCTGGCCGCCGGGGGCACTGTAGCCACCGGGAGCGCCGCCCTGGGGGCACTCACGGGACAGGTGGCCAGTCAGACCACAGCGGTAGCAGGTACGTTCCTTGGGGGGGTTGGGGCACTCGCGGTCTAAGATAGGGTCGGTCAGTTTCGACCGTAATTATTCTGGTAGGAGATTGGAATAATGACTTACTGACATGACCCTCACCACCGCAGTTGTAGCTATCAAACACATATCAGCCAAAACTCCACCGGCTGATCAGAACGCCGCTTACCAAGTGGGGGTTCCCTTCTTGGGGCAGTCCTTAGCCTAGGAAAAAAAAAAGAATGAGCATTCAATCGATCATGCGATACACATCACCACCCCCAACTCCGGGAAGGCATTCAGAGGGCGCGAAAGCGATGCGATGGAAGACATGGTCTTACCTGGTGAGAGGCGTCACCACCTAAGGAGAGAAAGTGTCAGCAAAAAAGCCTCAGAGTGCAAGTACGATGTGCGCGCAGATTTTTGGAAAGGCGGTATCAAGGGATGAAAGGGTGATAGTGAAACACAATCATCAGAGCAAGCTCTCAGCTGCTCCAAAGATCCTGCACAGGCGCGTCTCCGAAGCAGTGAGCCGGCACTGTGCGGTGGTGGAATAGGCGAGGCGGGCGGAGGCTGGGTATAATCACGTACAGTTGTAGCAGGAACGGTTGGAGCGAGGATCCATCGTGGGCGATTGAGAAGACTTGAGAGGAACTGAAATTGGGATATGGAGGGAGAAAAGGTAGGAGGCGATGAAGAGGAAGCGTTGAGGGAAGCGGGTGAGGGAGGAATTTTGTAGTGCGGGGAGGGGAGAAAAACTTCCCGCGCTCTGAGCCCAAGATTTGAAAGATTTGAAACCTCGGGTTGCTCCCACCAAAATTCATCCAACGTCCACGATTTTTCACTATGACTACCACTTTAGCACGTTCAATGTACTTCTCATTCGTATTTCCACCATGAAATGTGCGGGGAGTGAGCACATCTCGCCCCCTGTAGAGGCATCCATTGCCAAAGGACCTTATGCAGAGCAAATTCCTGAATGAATCGGGCTGCGTCGAAGCTTTATTTGGCCATGAAGTTGTGCAAATGGACTTTTGGGCCTTTAGGAGTGGCTGACTCCTGGCAACCAGACACCATTGCTAAGCCATGCATCATTTACTTCATTGCGACCATAGAAAGTTTTCGCACAAGGATCCAAGTATCTGCTGCAGGCTCTTGAAAAGTCAATGCCACGATGAGATGAGAAGGAGTTCTTCTTGGGCTTAGAATATACTGAGCGACAATGCCAGCACATGAGTAGCGGCCCTGCCAACTCGGGAGAATGAATGGGATTCCCAACAGTGAAAGGAAATGGGAATCAGGTCTCGCGACCAAATTGGGGACTTCCCATCATTTTATATCCTGGGTCGCCCCGAGATCTGCCAGGGTCCCCAGCCTGAAAGAAGCGCCTTGAGCCTCTTGAGGACCTTGTGCTACGGGAATATGCGCGACTGGGTCCCTGGACCTGCGTTAGCGCCCCCCGTCAAATCGCGCCTATTACTTGCTCTCTGTGATAGAGATTTGAGCCCAGACCCGATTTCAGGTTTCAAAAGCAGGCGTTTATCGGAACCATGCCTTCGGTCTACGTCAATGGTATGGCTATGTGAAATCATAACATTCCAGTAGCTGGGTGCCGACTTGCTTCTCTTGGAGAAGGAGAACCCGCTCTTCATCAAACCCGATGCATTCATGCGTGCGCGTCATCTCCTGCGGGACACAAGGGGTCATCCCGGGTCCGTCCAGATCCCGTTGGATGCTTTTCGGCGTAGGAGCTGACACTGATTCACTTTGCCGTTTGTTCCCAGGGCTGACTTGGATGCTATTCTCATCATTCTGGGGCTTGTGGCGGCCCAACGAAGAAATGGCTGTTTCAAGTTCCCATATGCGTATTTCGTCTCCACGGGAACTAACTGACACAGCTTTGCCGCGGTTGGTCACTTGTACAGCAGACACAGAGGAGGTATGGCCCCAGAGACGCTGCCCTCCGCGGACGTAAAGCGATTTCAGGTCAGAAACCACAAGATACATGGTCAGCGTGTTATCCGCATGGGATGTCAGCAAATATGGATGGGAGTACGACATTGATGTTGGTGGCTGTTGGTGCAATATGGAGGGAACGCCGGGGGGTGAAATTTCATTATCGATGGACTCGACGGTGGCCGAATGTCGTCGTCTAAGTGGTGGCATAGTACCCTGGAGCGGACTCATTCCATATTGCGAATCAACCGTACTGGCAATACGACAGTCGAGCTGTTGACCGTCTTTATCAAAGCGCAGTTCTTGGATGCCTTGTGACCACCCACAACCAATATGAAAGAAGCTATACACAACAGTGGCCACAATGTCCGAAGCTGAGGCTCGTAGAGACAGAGTCATTGGCGCAACCATATTGTCCGCTTTCAATGACGCAAGTTCATGTGGTCGAGGGATATCGACAGGTGCCTCAAGTTCGTGAGATTGACCCCCAAGGTTATATAACGACAAGTTTCTGTGCTGGGAGACAGTCAGGAGATATGGCGAAGAGAGAGCCATAGCAGTGATGGTTCCGTCACTGAAACCAACATAGGAGGATCGCAAGATCAACTGGGATGTTTGGACATCAAAAATGTAGCGATTGAGAAGACCGTTATCGAAGCCCACCACAATCTCCGATTGGTTCTGCTGGTGGCTCACAACCAGTGCGGTTGGGAGCATGCCGGACTTCTTCTGGGGATCTGCAAAGGGGGTGTTTGCTAGACACCGCGCTGGATCTTTAGCGGCCCAAGCCCGAAGCCCGTGGAGAGCATCTGCCGTAAAAACATTGCCAGCACAAAGTTTGACCAACGTGGGAGGAGACGTGTGTTGGGGAAACTCGACCTCGGTCACTCGACATAGTCCGCGTGACCAATTGTGTCGCAATCGGTACTGTCTTTTCCAATTCGTCACTTTTCCCTCCTCCGCCAAGTGGCTATGGTCAAGCCATGTTGAGACCTTTGGTGAATAATCCGTCTTGGCTGATGATGTGGACCGTCTAACATTAGCCAGTCGACGAGCACGAGGACGCACCCATTGCGAGTAATACTGTCGTTTCCATAGTTCCGAGTCCCCACTTAGAGTGTGAAACCGATGAGATAACCTGGTGATCAGAAGTTCAAGATGGCTGCAAAAAATGAAGATAATCGGTGATCACTCACGTCTGGCACAAATTCAAAGACGAAACAGGGAGAAATGACAGGATATTAAGCAGGAGTTCGTCGCTCAAAGAAGATAGCCGATCGACAGGACCAGTCACAACGTCCCGATTTCGTTTTGCAGGAGGCAGATCAGACGGCTGACATTCCCGGCTGCGCTTCGACATCCTGGTGGACGTTCCAAACACATCTCATGCTTCTGCAGGGATGATGGTGAATGAGGAATACAGAAGGGAACTTTGCATGCTACGTCAAGCGCATCTCATCAATGGCCGATAACGACCCCAAAGCGGTATGCCACCGGTCACGTGACTCATAGAAGCGGTGTTCATACTGCCAGAACTATGATCAAGACGCGTCTCGAAACCGCGCCTCGTAGCTTGCCCCTTATACTCCCCGATGGACATTCTCAAGGAGCTCCATGCTTCAATAGCAGAGGCATGCGATGCATCTTTTGATCATGCATACAAGGAAATTGACTCACAAATTGCGGCTCGTGACGCACGGTTGAGACAAGCTGAAGTTGACGGATCGGTTGCACGTGAAGCGGCAGACCGCAAGATCCAAGACTTGCAGAATCAAATCACGGTACTCCAGGGGGAGCTCAAGTGCTTTGAAGTCGACGCTAAGGATCTAGAACTTCCTGCCGGACTTGCCAACTTCGAGGGTGAATTTGCTCCTGAAAACATTTGGAGCAATCATCATGACTTGAGTCAGCTGCGGAAAATCTTCGATCAGAAGTACACAACGCTCTACACCAACTTTCGGACGCTTGCCGGAAGCTATACCAGTCTTAAGGCGAAAGTTTTGCAACACAAGAAGAAATTACAGTATTGCGACAAACGCCTTCAGAAGGACGAATTTACGTACATTCTCAATGGTGAACCGGTAACATTTCGAAAGGTGTTCAATAAGGAGACCGGTGCAACAAACAACTCAAATATCCTGGGCTCACGTGCAAGACCGTGGTCCGAAGTTGAATCGACCCAGGGCTCTGTCTCTGGGACATGGCCCGCTGGACAATGTCAGATTCGAGACGCTCCAACACATGCAAACCCCAATTTCAAGGTTGAGGAAAGCAGTCAACCAATGAATGTCACGACCCAAACGAGATTCCGGCATGCCACACATGATCCACCATCTTCAGAGTCGTCTTCGGACATAGTTCCACCTTTACCCGATTTACAGAGTCGGAAGAGAAAGCGTGTTGGTGCCGTTTCTCATGCCCATCCAGCCGAGAGCGCATATGGCAGACCATTGCATGTAAAGAATGAACCAATGTCATCAAGTCCTGTACAAAACTCTGCGTTCTCGCATGGTCAGCATCTTCCTAGCACGCAAGATCTGGATGAGATCGGCGACACTGTACAGACGCCTACGAAACGGAACGTTCACCGAGACGTGCGCTGGGAAGACTCGGGCATGGAAAACGAGTTGGGTGTTACCAACACCGAGAAGATCCAGCCAGGTCGACCTTTTCAACAACTATCTGTACTACGTCCGATTGATGGCAATGCTCGAAAGGACAAGACTGTTGGACCAGAGTCAGGGGTGAAGAAAAAGAGATTGACAAATCACCGGGCAGTCCATTCTATGGCTGAAGACGGTGATGCCGGAGAACATGGTGGTCATTCCAGGCATCTACCGAGGAACACAACAGACTTGCGCGCCAGATCATTGAAACCAAAAGTGGACGGGAAACCCACAGAGGACCGACTACAAGGTCTTTTGGAGGGATCGTTACCCTCCAAATCACCACTCGCGTCTGCCGAAGCTCTTCGTGGCCGGGAAAGCCCTCAAAACATTAGCAGGAATTCTACTTCGCGGAAACAACCTCCAACTACTCTGTCCCCTACATCCCAGAAGCCTTCCGATGATTCTGTGACCGAAACAGAATCGCACAAGTCCCTGGAAGTGCGGCCAGAAGACGAGCCCTACAGATCGCTTCCTCTTACCCGCCTGAATCTTGACCACTTTAAGATCAACCCAGCCCAAAATGAGGGGGTTGAATTCGCATATGACGCGGTCGTTCGCAAAAAAGATGATCGCAAATGCATTTCTGGATGCACACGCCCCGGCTGCTGTGGAGATCGATTTCGAGCGATGGCACGGCTTGGGGGCTTTCCATCCAATACCTCCGCAGAGCAGACAAAAGAAGACCAACGGATCCTGGAGGAATACGCAGGCGAGGACCGGTCTCTATTGGATGGGCTAGATGGCCAGGAAAGAGATGATCTCCTCGTTGAAGCAAAAGCCAGGCTTCTGGCCAACCGGTATGGGCGACACCGACACACCCACCAGCGAGCTCGATCTCCACCTGGTTTCTGGAGAACAGATATGCCAGACACGCAGGAAATCGAGTCAGATCGGGAAGCCGCAAAACGGCTGGAGCGGGAAAAGGTTGAGGAGCGGTACCGAGAGGCTATGCGACCTGGAGGATTGTGGGTCTGGGCGGATGAATGAGCATATTCTACATGATACCCCAATATGAACAACAATTAGATTGATTGGTTATCCCCATATTATGCACAATGACGTTACAAAAGGCAGAGTGTACAGAGTATAGAGTGGATGAAGCTCGGTCACTGAAAGCATCGAAGGGTCGACCTCGGCTCATCCGTCTTGGCACCCCCGTGACTGCCGTCTTCCCCGGCCTCCCGCCTTCTCTCTTTCATAATCGCGACAATGGAGACTGTTCACCCTCCCATCCCTTCAAGGATGCTGAAACCGACTAAATGGCTTTCGCTCTATGAGGACTTTGTCACTAAGAATGCCAGCTCAGTTGGACAGGTTGAGTCCGCCTTGAGGTCGCTGACCTACATCATTCCAGGTGCGATGAAGCACGGTTGCGTTCCTGCAAGCGATCGCTAATGACTCTCATTGTATAGGCCGTTATAGAGAATCAGAAATAGCATCAGAATGTGGTTAGTTCAATCCTTTTCCACGTCTGAGCGAGTATCGCGTCTCTTACACGAACATACAGTGCACTCCGGAGTACAACTTCTATCTCTTTACCACGATACATTAGTCTCAAGGGTGATTTCTCGACTGCCGTCTACAGTGCCTCGACTGGCGCCTACGCCACATGCGCGATATACCAAGTACTGGAGCACTCGTTCTTCTTTGTATCAAAAGGTCGCCGTCGCGCTTCAGATGCTTCAATATACCGAGCTCTTGTGGGAAATGGCAGCAAGACGACGCGGCCAGAAGACTCGATGGCGCGTCGTCGTCTTCCTTGAATTTGCCAAGGCCGTCTGCCGCTTGCTTCTCCTTCGATTGACAAATTCTCGGCCGCTGGTTAGCCCTCCGCTCCCGGAGCGGGAGGTGGATCCGAGGTCAACTGAAGAGGAAGAGGATCAAAATGATTGGAACGGGATGCAGACACCCGTCAGCGAGCGGTCTACGGATATCAGCTGGACCATGCCTCGAACAGGGTTGTCATTACCATCCCTCCCAGATGTGAACGATGTGTCGAATTATCTCATCTCTAAGGTCCTCACCGCTGATGATATCAAACCTCCCAAGACCCTTTTGCACCGTGTCACTGGACAGGGACAGTTGGCGGAGATTTTGTATATCTTGAGGCCCGTGGTATATGCTCTAGCCATGCAGCGATGGAGTGGAGATAAGCGAAGCTGGCGGCCTTGGCTGATAGGATTTGGAATGGAATATGGCTGCCGGCAGCTCGCCAAGCGGGACTTCCGTGAACGTGTCGCGGGCGGTTTGCGTGGACTAACGGGCCTCGAGCGAGAGGAGCTACGCAAGCGCGGCTGGTCTATGGGTTGGTGGATGATGCGAGGCGCGTTCTATGAGAACATCACCAAGTACGATATGAGAGACTTCTTTTAAAGTCTTGAAACGATAGCTAACATTCAAATAGGTCGTGGATTCAGAGCGTAACCGACAAGATGAAAGGAAAGCCGCTCCTGGACCTCATGGGTAGCGTAGTAGAAGACTACGGCTACCTGTGGGATAATTACTACTTCTCGACCGCCACCTTGTGATTGCCCTTTTTCGCATTACCTTCTCTCGTGATACCCGGTTTATTCTTCAACTTTGGACGGCATTGATTGGAACGTTTTCTCTTTCTTTCTAAGCGCACGCCTCTCATAGGGTATCATCAATGTTATATTAGGTTCATTATGTTTATTTTCCACACATCATAGAATCTCGGCATGCCTTTGACCATACCATTCCCCAAGGCCACCTCGACTTGAGCTTTTCCCTGGACCTGATACTAAGAGGAACTCACTGAGCTGCCCTGCTCCTTCGTCCTCGTCCGCTGGCCAGTCCACTCGTGCTCCGCCCTTGATTTCCAGCATTTCCTTCACAGTGCCCCAACTGAAGCGACACTCATTACCCCATCCAAAGACGGGATCCATGTTTCGTCGCAACCATCCCACGCACTTGGAGTCCGAGGGATAGCCACTGCCCCATCCCTCAACAGACGCGTTTCCCGACTGTTGAGCGCGAAGCACGGCCTCGTACAGAACTTCCAACGCGACATCACGCGTCACTTTGGCTGCCACACTGGCTGCACTGACGCATGGATAGAGGGAGTCTGCCTTCTTGGCCACGGTGATTTTCATGGTTGGAAATATTCTCTCCAATTTGGCCTGGTAGGTAGCCGGATTGCCGATGGTGTCAATGTACACCTCTCGCACATCCACTCCGCGGACTTCGACCACGCCGCGAATTATCTCGATTGTTGCATCTATCGCCTGTGCGTTCAAATTGTAAACGGCGGTGCCGGGTCTCATCATCCCGGAACCAATGTCGCGGGCAGAAAGGGCCTTGATCGCGTAGCCGCAGGACTCGAACAAGTCCTCACCGGGCGTGTTGAGGAGTCGCATCAGGTTGGCGCGGACATTAGGTGTAAGGACTTTGCTGTCGTCGAAGCTGTGCTTTTCAGCCAAGAGAGAGTGGTGAAGGTCCATCGGTAGATAAAAGGCACCGTAAACCATTGGGCCTAGGACCGGCCCACGGCCAGCCTCATCTACGCCTAGTACACATTGAGTTGTTTCCACACCATCGCTGGACGCTTTGGCGCGAGACGTGATTCGGGCGGGACAGGGCGTGTAATATGCATAAGAGGCCCCGGAGAGCAATTGAGCCGAGTCGACACTGGGGGGAATGAAGGATAGAGGATCCTGAGAGGTATTGAGACCGTTATCGGCAGCCATAGTTGTGGAAAAAGTTGAAGGCTGGAAGGTGAAGTCATCTTCAAGCCGAGTATGTGGAAACGCGTCGACTGTTCGGGCTTAGCGGCGGGCGCGCGTTACTCTCCCCCAAATTCCGGCGCAAACCATTCCTCCTCCCCCTCCACCTGCACTTTGTTGTTAAAGTTCTTTTTGACCATTTCCCGGATCGATTTAGTTAGCATCCACAGCTATGGCTCGGGGGCCAGGAAAGGCCCGCGACTTCGATTTTTCGAATGTGGGGACTACCGGACGGTGAGTTTGCCTTTGATTCTGACGTGCGACGGCGCTAATGCAGACACGCTTAGACGGACCGGTATCACACTCGCGGAGGGACGACGCGACGAGCATGGAATGGAAGAAGTGGACGGCCTCTTTTCGTCCCCGGAGAAGTCACCTACGAAGTTGAACGGCTTTGAAGAGGACGAAAGTGACGCTTCTGTTGGTTCAGAAATGTCTATGGATGAGGGTAGGATGGCATGCCAAGTCGAGCAGTTCGCAAAGCAATCACTAACATGTTCCACCTCGGTTATCAGACAATGCGCCTGGCCCTATGGACTTTCTCAAAGCTTCGAATCGCACACGCGAGTCTCTTCTTGCCCCGCCCCTCGGATCACCTGCGAAGCATTCTCCTCGAAAGTCTCCCGTGCTGCGATCTTCGCCAGAACTGGAAAATGAATTCGTGTCATCCAGTCCCTCAGATGGCAAAGGCCTGACCGAAGCGCGTCAAGACCCTAGTCCGTTGTCCACTCGTTCGGTGAACGCAGGTGTGTCAAACTCAAAGAGTAATTCGCGACCAACAAAGGCGCAGCTGGCAGTAGAATCGGTTGATGTACACGATTTTTCAGACGGCGAAGGGGATGAAAACGCAAATTCATTCGGTCAGCTCCAAGACGATTTCGGCGACAACTTTGATGCTGGCAACGAATCTATCGTTCGCGATGATGAGGTGCCCGAGCAGGACCTGAGTACCGAGTCATCCCCAGCTGCTCCAGCCGCTGCGCTCTCGCGACCAACAGACAAGAAATCGTTGACTGCCAAGCCATCGAGAAAAGCGCCTACAGCGAACGCTTTACAACCAACCAATGATCCGCCAAAGCGACGGGGACGGCCTCCAAAAACTCAACGCCCTGCTGCTGATGAAGGCACCGATGCCAGACCACACAAGAAGCAAAAGACTTCGCCTGGGGAGCCTCGAACCACACGTGAACAGCTGGACCCGGAGCTTGACCGGGTGATTGAGAACTACGCCCAACGTTCAGGTCCATTGAAAGGACGCAGTCTGTACATTCTCAAGCGTGAAAACCCCTCTGATACCAGCGCCACACATACTCGCTCGGGTCGGGTCTCTGTACGGCCTCTTGCATACTGGCGAAACGAGCGGTGTGTGTTTGGTGATGGAGAGGCTGCCGAAGGACAACGCTTCCCACTTTCGACGATCAAAGAAGTCATTCGGACCGAAGATGCCCAAGCGGATCAGCAGAAGAAAAGCAAGCGTGCGGGCCGAAAGTCGAAGAAAAACAAGCAGAGGGAAGATTCTTCCGATGAAGAAGACGAAGAAGCCGATGTTTGGGAGAAAGAAGGGGTACTTCATGGTTATGTGCCCAAATGGGACCCCAAGACACAAGCCAGCACCTCGGAGGAGGAAGTCCTCGGTAAGACAAGCTCCTTTTGACTCCCCTGCATCTCGTGCTGATGATAAATTAGACATTGCATACGCTCCTTCTGGCATTGAAACCAGAGAAGTCAAAGATTCTACGTTCAGATTCGCTAAGCTGCTCAGCTCTTCTTTCATTGGATCGGGAGTCGTTGAGCTTCCCCCCGAAGGTGTGAAAAAGCCGAAAAACTCGAAGAAGATGCACATGGTCTTCTATGTTTGCCATGGCCGTGTTCAAGTTGACATTTCGGGTGTGCAATTTAGCGCTGGCAAAGGATGCGTCTTCCAGGTTCCTCGAGGTAAGTTCAACTTGGATGGGTGTCTCTTGTACAACTCTGACATCTTCGACCGCTCTTAGGCAACTATTATAGCTTCATGAACCAGCATAGCAGAGAAGCTCGTCTTTTCTTCACACAGGGCTGTGTACCTGGTGAGGATGAAACTTCTGCTTCCAAGCATGATGTGCAGGAAAGCGAATTTGAACCAGAAAGCGCCACTCCTGCTCCCCCAGCGAAGACTCGAGGTCGGCCTAAAGGCAAGCAAAAGGCCAAATGATTGTCTTGATCTATTATTCGCCTATTTGATTTCTTTCAAGCCATGCCGGTTTTTTGACTGCGCGCCACGATACCTCTTTGTCAGTCTTGTTTCCAGCGTTCTTATGTCCAACCCGAGTTACTAGGCGTCGGTGTTAGCAGGCTTGTCATCTTTATATCATGACAATTGGGAAGGGCTTCGGGAGAGATCGGAGTTAAAAATGTCATCTACAATCGAAGAAATTCATCCGTACCATCAATCAAATCTCCTCCATTAGCTCATCCAGGTCGTCATCCAGTGGCGGGAAGTCGCCAACTTCCACTTTCTCCGGCTTGACAAATGCTCCTCGCTTCTCGAGGCACTCAAAGTAACGCCGGCCGCCCACGCTACCGTCATTCTTTCCCGTAGGTTCATCCAGCTCGATACCGACCCAGAGAGGTTGCAGCTCCTGGGGCGGCTGTCCATCCTGTTCCAAGTCACGACTCGCACCCGGGGCAGGGATCGTCGGAACAGGGCCTACAAACCGAATTGTGCCGCGTCGGATATGCGGCGGAGACGAGGGCAGAATGATAGCCCGCTTAGATACAGCTATACCTGCAAGAACTGTGAGATATCGAAACCATCATGACGAATAATTCACACATACCTTTGGAGGTGATCTCCGAGCGGTCTTTCTCAACCTGCTTCTGCAGGGCTTCTTCAGGTGAGAGAGCGCTGGGGTCGAATCGACCCAGCTTCTGATTTTTCTTCCACGCCAGGACAGAGTTTGAGAGAGACTCGTACGTCTCTGTGGGCAGTTCGTACTTTTCAACTGATGACAAGTCGTTAAAGTTCGGCCGCATAGCCCGCGGACGAGAGTCGTGGACCTGGCGATGTACTAAGCAGGAATCCAATGGTGATTTCAGTAGCAATGTACCTCAATCTCAGAGCCCTTGGCCAGGCCGTAGTTTCCAATAAGTTGGTCATCATTGTCGGCCCACTGGGCTTGTTGACCGGGAACCTTGACGCGAAGACGTTGGCTGCTCGGGGGCACACCGGTCATGGTCTCGAGCTTCCCCTTGAGCTGCATTACAGTCCACGACGGAGTCACGCGGCGTTCAGTCAGGAACGTAGGTTCTCCATTTGCAGATTTGGCCGCAGCTGGACTGGTGATGATGACGGAGATATCCGCCGGAGTGGGCTGGAATGCCATTTTGACGGTGCCCGTCGCGAGGGGTCCTTGAACCGTATCTGGATGAATGTGTTTAGATTGAATGTCGATGACCCAGAAGAATCCTTTTTGAGAGAGGAGGGGGGGGGCGGGGGGGGTTTGATATTGCCAGACCAGTCACTCGTGGATTCTCAATCAGAGGCTCCGGGGGACTGAACTTGAATTCGAGACCGAAGAAGAAATCTTCTCATAAAACCCAACGCATAGTGCAATCAATACAACCGAGGAAGTACTTACATTACTTTTCACAAGGAGATGAGATCTTCTCTCTCCTGAACGCACCACCCAAATCGACATGCTTAGTCAGCGTGTAAAGGTAGCCCTAGAAATGGAATACTGAACGAGGGTGATCATAGAGATAAGCATGGTTCTTCCTAGTTGGATCTAACGGAGTGCAGATGCTTCTTTTGAAGATTCGACCACCGGTAGCACCATCTAGATCTGGCGATTAGGTTCTACCGTTGACCATGCATGTAAGCGGGTGAGTTTCGGGAGATGGTCCGTAGATCTATTCAGTGTGATTTCAAAGAATCGCCTCTATAGCTGGAGTATACGAGTAAGTGAATTCGGTAGATCTATCGTATTCCAAGAAATTTGAACATATGTGTCGGTGGGTGTATAACATATGTGTTCGGGGCCACGTGATGCTATGACCCGTCTCTCGCTTGGAGGGCGACCTCTCTTCTCTTCATCAGCAACCATGGAGTCCGCGGAAATCTACGAGCAGAAGAATGTGCACGAGGTCTACCAGCAGATTGCAGAGCACTTCTCCTCTACTCGTTATAAGGTATGTACTCAAATGCTATGCCTGTTCGCGGGGCTCACGGATTTTTCTAGCCATGGCCCATTGTGGAGCGATTTCTCAAGGAGCTCCAACCCGGCTCCGTCGGTCTAGATGTGGGTTGCGGCAATGGCAAATATCTCACTGTCAACAAAGATGTCTTTATAGTGGCTTCAGATAGGTACGTCTACGGTAGTGGAGGAGCATGTTTGTTAAATCTAGTTTCTCTCTTTCTTTTTTATATGTTTTTTATTTCAGGGGATAGTCTTTTGTTTCGCGCCTTTTCGCTCGACTTGGGCTGATTCACATTGACAGATCGGAGAATCTCGCACGGATTGCACTCCAGCACCAGCCCCATTCAACCGTGGTGGCTGATATCATGGACCTTCCACATCGGGATGCATTCTTCGATTTTGCAATTTCGATTGCTGTCGTGCACCATATTTCCACTCCGGCCCGGCGAGTCCAGGCCATTGCTGAAATCCTACGAACCGTCAGACGAGGTTCGGCCACAGAATCAGGTGGTAAAATTCTGATATATGCCTGGGCTCTCGAGCAGAAGAACAGCCGGCGGGGCTGGGATAAGGGCGACCCGCAAGACATCATGGTACCCTGGATTCGCAAGGCTAAATCAGCCGATGATGAGCCCCAAATCTTCAACCGCTACTATCATCTGTATGAAGAAGGGGAGCTGGAGCGCGATATTGACCAGGCAGGAGGCCATGTTCTCGAGTCGGGATACGAGAAAGACAATTGGTGGGTGATCGCGACGCCCAAGATATTGTCATGAAGCTGTGTGAAGGCTGTTAGCGTTCCGAGAACCAGCCTCGAAAGTGGCCATCAGCACGCAAAGCACTCGTCAAAATAGCCTGTTGACACATGTCTGCCCAACAAAACAAGCAAGGAGAGTTCAAACGCGCAAACGGGGGCGGGAAATTCTCTATTTAATTCCTTTGCACCCCCCCCCCCCCCTCCTCAAATCACGGAATACCTCCAGCCGGCGCTATGCAATTCGTATCAAGGGAACAAAAGAAAGCCGTACAGGCGTGATCGTTCATCATCATTCTAGGGCAAAGTTCGTGGGGGCAATCCCAGATGCGGGCCCATAAGACCAGGTGGGGGAATACCCATGTCCGGAGGTCTTCCTACTCCATAGAAATCTCTCGGTGGTGGAGGAGCTGGCGGGGCATACGCAGGGACCCCGGCGGTCAGTTCCTCGAGTGATGGAAGCTGGGTTGGAAGGCCTGGGAGATGACCAGGGATTGCGCGTGAGGTAGAAGATTTCCGTGGGCGGGCAAAAGACGTGCTCGCTCGGCGAGTTCGGGTGATGGGAGGATCGATTGCAGTACTCGATAGAGAGAAGGGCACCACGCCTGCGCGGCGGGCCATTTCCTGCTCGCCGAGCTGCCAGTGCATAGCCTCTGCGGCACGCCATGGGATGGCCATTTCTTCCGCCACCTTGGACCACATCTCTGCTTTAAATCTGATTGTTTATCGTTAGCACTTTGCAAGGCCCGATGAGTGTCTCTCCTTTGATTCCTACCGTTCATACAACCGAGCGAGCTTGTTCTTTTTATCCTCATCCCACTCGCTGCGGCGCTCGAGATAGTTCTGGTAGTGCAGACGGCAACTGATGGCACTGCGACCCGGCAGGCGTTTGCTGATATCCTCCCACTTCATACCACTGCCTCGCAGCTCGATGATCAAAGCATCCTCCTCTGGCGACCACTTCGACTGCTTCTTGGCAGGTGACTCCGCAGTGTGAGCGGGCTGCAGACGCTTTGCCGGGAGACCCGGCGCGGTCTTAGTCAAGGAGGGCGCCACGGGTGCCGGACCCGTCATGAGCGGCGCCGTCCCCGAAGACGGAGCCGGTAGAGATCGAGGCGGATAGAGGTGCGTAGGGTGTGCCGGGGTGGCTTCTTCCTCATCTTGGGGCTTGAGTAGCAGTGAGATATCCACTTTGGCGGGCGGCAAGATAGGCCGGTTTTGTAACGCAATCATATGCGCGACGGAGGCGGGACTTTTCGGGATTCCAGAGTAAATAGCAAGCAAGCCCCCTCCAAAACAAGGCCGAGGGGGGAACGAAACGAAGACGAGGCTCGTGATCTCAGAAGAATCAGTAGAATGACGACAGCCCAACGAACACCGGGTGATCAGAGAGCAGAGAGAACAGTCTGGATCAAATGCACCGTCAAGCAGAAACTCAAAAGAATATCGTGGTCTCGTGCAACGAATGGTGAGGTCAGAGCAGGATCCCTTTGAGGCTACAGCGGCAGAATGGCGGTACAGACACAGAGTACCGTGGAATGGAGGAATGGTGGAATTCGTTGAGGGAACCAGAATAGAGATTGGAGGAGGGGGTACACAGTAAATAGATGCACGATAGAAAGATGGTCAGAGGGGAAGGTAGAAAGGTAGAAAGTAGATGAAAGGTGTAGAGTATAGGAAATCGAGAAAATGAAAATGAGAAAAGGCATACAAGGGAAAGTCCAGACTTGAAACCGATCAACGGTGACAGACCTCACAATCCACAAGCCGGGTATGGGTCAGGTCTAAGACCGTGAAGCCCAAGTATTGGTATTGTAAAATAAATAAATAGAATCTCTGCGATCCACTCAGCCGTTAATTTTAATTAAAAAAGAGGTCAAGCCCCTCGTGCTCTACTATAGTTCTGGCACCCGACCAGTTCATTTCCTTGCCATGGGTCTACGGAGACAGGCTTTTGGTTCCAAGTCAACCTCTTGAACCTAACCTCGGATGGACTATTACCCAGTCGACCCCTAGGTAGCAAAAAGCTAGCCAGGTTGATTGGGTCGACTAGGTCGACCAGGTAGCCTAGGTCAGCTAACGTAGCTAAGATAATTAGCTCCCGTATGGTATTCCATCTAACCGAGTCGAGGAAGAGGGGCACCATCAAAATGATGAACATGGTTCCTACCGGAAGAGGGGGGAGGAGATGGGAGGGGAGGAGAGAGGAGGAGGGAGAGGGAGGAGGGAGGAGAGGGAGGAGGGGGGGGGGGGGGGGGGGGGGGGTGCTGAGGAAGAAGGTGGACAAAAGAGACCCGCATCATCCTGAAATGAGATGAGGATGCGTAACGGGACACTTTAAAGCAAGCACTGACCAGTCACAACGTTGCCAACGGCCTGCTCCGGCCCAGACGCTAACTGTCGCCCTAATGCCATGCCGTTAGGACTAAAACCTCGCATTACCAGGCGATCTCAGGCAGCTCAACGGCTTTCTGCCGCCCTGGGGGCTCCACCGAGCGTCACGAGGGGCCGTGAATGGCTTGAAGTGGTACATTAGTCCACACTAAATTGCAGCCGGCCTTGCATTCTAGGACCCTCTCGTCCCTTGGTGTACCGGCGAAAACAGAGCTAAGTGATGCGGTCACTGGGATCCGGGGTCTTTACGTATCTGGGTAAGCTCTGGGTAAGCTGGTTACTGTAACAGCTCGCCGTGAATATGCACCTAACGGCGTAGCGTTCGCCTGTCCCACCCGGGAAATGGGCGTTGCCTCTTTCGAGCTCCAGTCTCCGAGCAGTTTGCAGCCTCAGTCCTAGTGCAACCACTCGGGGATTTTCTTGATTTCCATGGGGCTTGACCCCTGTTCCTCTGAGAACTGTAGGATTCGCCTCCGTGGTGGATCCCCCCTGATTCCGGGTTCCCGACTTGTCAGAATGTGGGAATGTGGGTAACAGTCCATGTGTTGATTTCCAGAGATGCCTATTTAGGTTATTTCCTATTCTTCTTTGTGCGTTGGGAGTACCTTATCTGCTTCACGATCCAGCCATAAAGGGACCTAGACAAGTACCTAGACTCTAGGTTGGATTTTTTCCAGAACATCCGCTACTTCAAAGCGGGTTAAGCTCGACGCTGTAAGACTCCCGCAGTGTTGCGCGGCAGGTCCATCGTTCGCAGGGCTTCATCTCGGTCACACTGCGTCGCAATTACGATGTTCTTGGGGCCAGACCCGTGCGAAATTGGACCCGTTGATCTGTCGGGCCTAGAATCCGCGTCTTCGTCTCCAATTTTATTCCCCACTCGCGAGCATGAACAGGAGCGTGAAAGTGAACGGGAACAACTAGGAGATGAGGGGATGGGAGGTCCGAGGCACGGTTTGCTTGAAGCGAAGCTAAGGTCTCAGATCCAGGATTCATTTTAGAGGAAAAAAGATTAAATAAAAACCCTTGTCAAATCTAATATGAATCAAGCCCCATATCATCCACATGGCTTGAAGGGCTGACGCGCTGACAGAAGGAGAAAATGCTACCGAACCGCACTCCGAGAACGACGGGGCCATGAATTTCTACCAGATTAAGGGACCGGTGGATCCTAGTCTTCATTTCGCATCACAGACATCCTCGTGTACTGTACCAGAGCCGAACAGGAGACCGTTCAAATTCTCCGTGATTGGACATAGCTCTCGAGCCCCAGGTGGCGAAGCCCAACCCAACCCTGGTCGACCGTTGTGCAGAGTGGCGGTGGAGGGGCGGGTTCTTCATCTCCCTCGAACACGAGTTCTGTTCTGCCAAGCCTGTTTTCATCCGCCTCAGATGTGTGTGTGCTTGATTCTTGGTTCTTGGTTTGATTGCCTCCTGCTTGACCTTGAACTTGGATTCAGGACCCCAGACTCTCGACCCTCATCCCTATTCCTCCTTGATTTTTCAGTTTGTACTCTGTGACTGACGACGCACAACACATGATCCGTGATTCGTGCATGGTTTCATGATGGTTTCCCCCCCCCCCCAAGCTGCCTACGGGCATTCCCGTAGTGCGGGTCGGGTCTATAGACCCTTCTGTCCAATGCCGGTCGGCATCTACGGGCTCATCGATATCATGTCTGCGATGCAGATCCAGATTGGGGGAGGGGGGAGGAGACGCGTTGGAGAAACGGGGCAACGGCCGAGCCCACTCCATTCTGGTCCGAAGCGAAGACGATCGGTGACGATCCCGGGTGAGAAGGTCGACCATGCCGGTATGGTCAAAGGCAAGGCAAGGCCCACGAGCATGGGGATGGGGAAGTGTGACGGCAGAGGCAACTCATCACGCACACCGTAACGAGAGTCAGCTCAAGCGTACAAGTCGACGTATACGATGCGACATCAGCCAACCAGGGAGACGAGTGGAGAGGCCCAACGTCGGATCATCGCGACTAATGACTCAAGTGGAAGTGGCCGAGCTGGTGGCGCAGGCTCCTGCTGCTTCTATTTATTTCGCAGTGATCGCCCTAAATGTCCGACGCCTCCACCCGACCCGGTTTTCCCTCCTGACACTTCATTTCCTTACGTTTCATGCCCGCGAGGCACCGGGACGTGAGATCCAGGATTCTCGATGTTCATGCCCGATGTGGCCTTTCTTTCTTTGTTTTTCTTTTGTATTGTTTTGCTTCTCCAAGGTCATAGGACGCACTAGAGACAAAGATGGAACATGAAAAAATAGGAAACGCATGTCGGAAAGTCCGAGAACGAGAGGGTGGAGTTCCACTGGGAATCGCGAACAAAATACCCTCATGGAGTCCTCCTTATCCCAACTATGCAAAATACTCGAACTACTCAAGACTACTCGAGACTACTCGGGACTAGCTATACTAGTTTGCGAATCTACGGGAGGCATGGAGTCTTCGTCGAGGTCCGCAAGTGGCAAGTAGCGTAGGAACGCCACTGCCACGGTCCCAGGTACTACTGTAAATGTCTCCTCGCGATGAGATCTATCCAAGACCACTCTCATTCACGGCCTCAAGATCTCGCCCGATCCAGAAGGAGCTGCGCCGTCGACTCGGCCGGATCTCGCAACCAATCAATCATGGGATGAAGGCCTTCGTCAGACCTGCTCCACTTTTCATGAAACAGTCTGCCCTGTGGGCTTGTCGGTTCTCGTCTAGACTGTGTCCTTTCGCTCTCTGGCTCTGTCTCTCTGGAACTGGTTCATGGATGACCCTGGTGCTGTCTGCTTGTTGGGCTCCTATTCCAAGTACCCTAATAGGGCTACCCTTGATCCCCTAGGTGAGCATTGTCGGGGCACTTCCGACACTTGCCTCATCGGGCATTGCCCGGGCTGATCTTGACGAACTGTAGACGGCTCATAAGCTGGTTGAGGCTCCTTCCGAATCAGACAGGAGTCCTGAGTCATTACAAAGGGGGAAGAAAAGAGGAAAAGTGTTGAAAAAAAGAGAAGAAAAGAAAAGACCGACGTTCTGGACTCTTAGATTCCAGACCGTTGCGGAGTCTGTTGATCGTCATTCTTAGGCCATGGCTAAACCACGGTTCGGGATGGAAAACTCCCCATCCGTCACCGACTGACAGGAATGACAGATAAATTAGTAGACTCGAATGGGATCGTTTCATTTCTGTGCCTGGTCGAGTCCATGGGTCTTCCAGGTCCCACTTGGAGCCAAGATCCTCTATGAGAGGTTCGAAATCGTTCAAAGTCTTGGCTTTTATGTTCCGTGACAGGGCAACGTAGAATATATAAAACCTCTTTAAAGAACCTCTTTGTTATTCAGTCCTCAAACAAAGAGTACAATCGGAAAGGATGTGCCTCAGGAATTCTTTGATTAACACGGCGATCTTGACGCCATGAAAGAGACCTAGCCAGGGCAAATATGAAAATACATAGCTACTCGTTAATTCATTCTCAAGATACTGATCCGGAGGTTAAGCAAAGAATGTTTCTTCCTTCGCACTTATGGGTATTGGCGACAGTGAATTGGCTTTGGGTCCTTAGAAAAAGCAGAGAAAGCTTCTGTGACAGGACTGGAGATCAATTGCAATGTATTGAATAGCTTCGAAGGTGAGAGTGAAAGCTTCCAATATCGACCTTCTTGAGATATACATATACCTTTTAACAAGGCACAACATAAGAATTTTGGAGCCGGCACCTAAGAATGAGGCTTTAACGAGGCGGGTTAGGCGATTAATTCCGAGGCTCAGTAACGTAAAGTATTGACCTGTGTAGAGCCCAATACTCAAAAAGTGAGGGCCCCAAGGCGCAAAGAAATGTCAGAATAGCCTTGGAATCCCTGGAAAACGATGTAATCGAAGTGTGACCCTCATGATGCTCCTTCTCCTTCTAGTCTTCTGGAACATTCTTAAGTTCCATCGCAAAAATCATATCCCGGAAGAGAGTCGATGTGAACATGGCCCAGGTGGAATCCCGTGTGCACCCTGTGTCTGCTTGCTTTTCATCCAGGGCTATTGGGCAGGTAATCACAAAAAAAGTCCTTTTGGATCAATGCTGGACACGATTATTTCAAGACTGGGATAACCCAGAGGGGTCAAAATTTGGCCAACAAGACCCTGCGAAGCTTTTTCAAGAACTCTATCAACATCTTCAAGACTGAATGGGGCCATTCGCGTAAAACGTCCTCGCTCTCATGAACTGTTTCTTTCATTTTGGTGCTGAGACAAGTTGTCATCAGTCAAGAAGACTCTGACGACCTTCTCAAAGTCCATGTCAGCACTCACACAAGATGTGATGAAGGTCATATCAACAACACTTCTATAGCTTCGACCTTGCATCTAAGAGTTGCTTTCCCGCAGAAATGTGACCGTGTAACCCTACAGCGTGCAATCGATGAACATTTCGAGGTCAAGTTGCTGGAGATATGCTCCAGCTGCAAGAATCAGATTCAGCAGAGTCTCTTGAAAATGCGCCCGAGGTCCTTCAGCTCCAACTGAATTGTGTTGATTTTGTCGATGGCCAAGTCATTAAAATCAATGATAAGATCAGGTTCGAAGAGACGCTCACGTTCAAAGTCAAATATTTCTGCCCTTCGCCAGGCAACAATCGCTTCATTACGGGCTTTCCTTTGTGCAAATGCACATTGGTGAGAGCATTGAGGACATCAGTATATAGGTGTCCAGACTGAGATTGAACATGAACTGTGGTCAATGATGAAATACTTTCGTATTTTGATACCTGTGAGGAAACAGCGACCGACCCTTTCTGGGATCTGAGAGCAAGGCTACATCTTTTCATGTCGCCGACTACCAGTTGACCCAGCTATGATTGAGGCGACTGTCATCAGAACGGCGGCTTCAACCCCGAGCAGAGTAAGCTCTGCGAGCTACGCATCGATATCTGGAACCCCTCTGCCATGAGCTGAACTTCCCTTCTCCTAACTCATTTATGCCAACTTTGGGATTTAAAAAAAATCTTCAATATGTTGAAAGGGGAATATTGTGCATTGGAAGTCATGTGGACGCCTGGCGGGTTGAGGACGGAGGCACCAAGACTCTGATGCAATTCGTCCACGATGGACAGTCCTCAGTTGAAGGCCAATAGTAATATATTAGAACTAGTGAATCCTTGAAAGGCGCTGTCAAGAGTGCACTATCAACTGGAGGTAGAGGTGTCAAGGGCTCACGAGTCACTAGAATCACCAAACCCAAACCCACACCCGGCGTAGATTTCATCAAATCAGCAGCCTGATACTCGATTTGAACGACAATTAAGAGTATGAAGGAAGAGGGACAGAAATGGGGAGGATCAAGGTGAAGATGAAGTTGAAGATGAGGGACTTGACGTGATGGTGGAAAGCCCGATGGACACAGAGTGAATGGAGGGTATACGCCTACTTCTATATATTGCTCCTCAGGGCATATTCAATCTCTCATTGCAAGTATTTGGTTTGATTTGATTTTCCTTGCTCTCAATGGTAGATCGCAATGCTTCGTCAAAACGGACTCAAGCATTGTCCCACTCGCGTTGACAGGATTTCACTCTTACCATCAACCATCAACCATCAACCATCGACATCCAACCAATGGATGTCTCGAACTCCAATCCTCTCCAATCTACGAGAGGATTTGTGGACAGTTTGATTACAGAGTTGGCTTTCCATACACGTACTGATGTCCACGGAGGGGGCCAGCCGAGGACGCGGACTGCCTCCCCAAAGCAAACGCAAAACGCCCTTTCGGGCCTACCGGCATGGCGACTGGCCAGAGTTAAGCCTCTGATGCTCTCATTGCACTGCATATTCCCCAATGACCTTCTTCCGGCCCTCGACATCCTGGATCGCGGACTTGTGCAGCGTTTGGTGTGCCCCGATCACCTCGATACAGTGATTGCCCAAGAGCAAACAAGTACAGCTAGTCTAAGCCCACCACACAACCCAGCTTCCACCTCCGGACAGGCGATACTACGGGAAGACATGTTCCTGGTAACATCTGCCTCGACTTTTCCCCGCAGCGTCGCTTCATCTACCTTCGCCACGCAGCTACCAGAAAAGGGCTACGAGGTCCGCCTGCACGCGTGGAACTGTACCTGTCCCACTTTTGCCCTGTCAGCGTTCCGTGATCTGCCCTCCAGACTGAGTTCTTTCACGGAGCCTCGCTCCCATGCCGTGCTGCGTGATCAGGATGAGACGATTGTCTATCCATTTGGTGGAACGCTGACTTGTGCGACGGACAGGGGGTCTCCACCAGTCTGCAAGCACGTACTAGCCTGTGTTCTGTTTGCTCGGTGCCCGGGGCTGTTTGAGGTCGATGGAGGCGGGAAGCGCGTGGTGTTTATAGAGGAGTTAGCCGGCTGGTGTGCTGGCTGGGGAGGTTGAAACTCGCAATCTGGCCATTGAGCGTCGCTCAACAGCTCAATGGTCGACTGCCGTGTTGTGGCCTATGCGCTGCGAAAGCTATCGTTGTATGCGAGCTCGCGCGAGCTGAAACGGCCACGGCGAAGCACCTCCTCTACCTTACTGCTGCTATCCCCCGGATAGGATTTGAATTTGTCCCCGCCACAAGCGCAAATACTCGTGAAACAAGACCGCGAAGGGAATTGACAGAGCTCGGATGAAGTTCATGGCAAACTGCAAACTGCAAACATCTACAGCTTCGCAATAATCGTCTTCTGAACCCAGACGAACATTGAGATTAGATCTATCATGAGCATTACGCTAGATTACGCACAAACATTATGTGACATGAAAGGTGCCAACAGCCACCAGGTCATTGCCTTGATTATCCATACTGTACACTGCACACACGGCAGATGCAGTTCTAAGCGATCATGTCATATCGGCGGGCATCACGCCCCTCAACCTAAACAGAGAAAACAAAAAGACCATTTTAGCTCCTCTTCTTGCTCTTATCGGAGCTGTCCTGCTCTTCCTTTTGCTCGCCGTTCGGTGAGCCGTTGGCCTTCTTGGGGTCTTTATCGCCCTTGGCCGCATTAAGCTCCTGCTCCCGCTTGGTCTCGTTCTCCTCCTGCTGCTGTCGATTCTGGATTTTGTTCTCGATTAGGTCGTGGAAGGCTGTGATAGCACGGATCAAACTGCTGATGTAGATTGCCATCAGCTGATCGTTGGTCTTGACACTCATGGCGCGCGCAAGCTCGCTGTTCTCCATCTGAGGCTCCTGGCCACTGATGCGCTGTGTCGTAGGAGGGGTGGACAGGTTGGGAAGAAGGTTGAATACATCCTGGAGGTGGCCCAGGATCGCGTGGTTGACTGGAAGCTCCTTGTCGAGGACTTTCTGGAGATATTGGCCGATATCACGCAGCCGCAGGTGCAGTCCTTGCAATGACTGCAGCTGCGAGGTGATGCGAGTGGAAAGGGTGCCGACAGCGACGTCTCTGATGTCTCGGAGCAGGTGCTCCACGCCAATTTCCTCCGCTTCCTCGGCCTCGATTACCGACGGGGTGTGCACAAATGTCTTTGACGTCGTTGTTCCATCCTAGTAGAGCGAATGCCGATTAGCCCCATCACGAGGTCATAAACGGACGCCCGCCGCTGTGCGTCCGGCCACTTACATCCTTGATCTCATCCACCGCGAAGTAGGCATCTGTAGGCACGCCGACCTCCTTTGGCTGGACATCAACGATGACCAGCAAAGGATTAGGAGTGTATTTCTTGAAGAGCTCGTTGATCTCAAGATCTGAAGCACGCAGCTTGGGGCCTGAGTGATACCAGCCGACTAGCTTCTCACGAGCATTGATCTTCTTGAACATGTCCCTCATCGACTCGACGAAATTGTGATCCAGGAACCAGACAGACGGGTCCTTCTCATCCTCCTCGAACGGAACTAGACAAAGGAACAAAGACTATTAGCTCATCTGACAGGCCTGTAATCAACCATCGAAAGCTTGAACATACCGGCGAAGCTGTTGGAAACTCGTACATCATTGCCCGAGTTCTCACCCAGAAGCACACCAACTACACGTTTCCGGGTACCCTTGGCTGTCCGGCCATAGTGATCCGCGACGGAGAGCAGGACTAATGGGGCAACCGTGACAGAGCGGTTGACGAGGGATAGCGTGTCCGCCGTGGTGGCAGGCATGGCGGAAAGGGTGAAAGAGGAGAAGTCAGGAGGGACTTTGAGCTGGAATAGATCACGATACTAAAAGGGGGGAAGCCGATAAATTGGATTCGAAGGGAGATAGCTTTGGATGGTCGCAAGAGTAGGGCGATGATGCTCTCCAAGCTTCGATGCGCCACAGGTGACTGCGCCATTGTGGCTAGAGCATTAGTCATCATGTGCCTGAGCGCCTGAGGGCTAAGGTTGAGAACACTTGGTTTTGTTGAGAAGAGCACGAAGTAAAGAGACTCAGAATAGTGTGAGACTCGTTCGACGAAGTACTAACACCAGGCTAATTAGGTGTACAAATCGACTTTGTTCCTACAACACAATCACTTTGTAGAAAGCATTCGCTGACGTAGGTTCATATTGTAGAGCCGTGGCGGAACTCCGAACCTCGGGCGCTAAGATTCCTTCCCTTCCGGTTCTCCATTTCTCCGTCTTCAAGCCTTGCCTTCCCCATCCTCTGCAATCGCTGCTCCTCACGTCCTTTAGAGTCGCCTCTCCCCTCTTAATCACCATGGCCCCTATCACTGATGAGATCGTGTCCGGTCTGAAGGACACCATCGGCAAGCTCGAGGCTCGCGTTGTCGATCTCGAGAGCCGTTTGTCAGGCGACAGCAAGCCCAAGTCGGTCACGGAGCAGATGCGCATCATTTTGATGGGTCCTCCGGGTGCTGGTATGCTTCTTTATCATCATCAGAAGAGTCAATGGTTGTTAACGCGTTGCTAGGCAAGGGAACTCAGGCCCCGAACATCAAGGAAAAGTACTGCGTGTGCCACCTGGTGCGTATCAACCGATTTCCCCGGGTGCAGGGGGTGAAAGATTTTTTGCTAACCATTCATCCTTATAGGCTACTGGAGACATGCTGCGGTCACAGGTCGCGAAAAAGACCGACCTCGGCAAGGAGGCTAAGAAGATCATGGACCAGGGCGGCCTCGTTAGCGACGAGATCATGGTCAACATGATCAAGAGCGAGCTTGAGAACAACACCGAGTGCAAGAACGGGTAGGAATCACCGCCGCCGAGCCGGATATTTTTGGTAGACTGACATTGGGATGACAGTTTCATTCTGGATGGTTTCCCGCGCACAGTCGCACAGGCCGAGCGTCTGGATGACATGCTTGCGGCGCGTCAGCAGAAGCTTGGACACGCCGTTGAGCTGCAGATTGACGACTCCCTGCTTGTGGCTCGTATCACCGGCCGTTTGGTGCACCCTGCTTCCGGCCGCTCGTACCACAAAATCTTCAACCCTCCCAAGTCCGACATGAAGGACGACATCACCGGCGAGCCCCTGATCCAGCGTTCCGACGACAACGCCGAGACCCTGACCAAGCGCCTGGCCACTTATCACGCTCAGACCGCCCCCGTGTGCGAGTACTACAAGAAGACTGGCATCTGGCGCGGCATCGATGCCAGCCAGGAGCCCGGCCAGGTCTGGAAGAGCATCCTCGGTGTTTTCAAGGCTTAAGTGTGGGAGGCTCTTTCAAATGCTTCAAAATCTTTGTGGAAGACAAGAGATGAGCGGGCAGCTCGACTTCGTGATGCTCTCCGTTTCTTATGTTTTTGGGTTTGGTTCAGGGAGAGCACACAGCAAGTGCGAGCTGGCACAAAGTCTTCATATAGACACAGAATAATAGTCTTCCAGGGCCATGTATAGTAAATGTACTTTTCTGGTACCTATGATACTGTCACCGACCATATTCCCTCGTAGAAACCATCTACCTGATACCAAGGCGGATGGGTACAACATCATAGAAGTGTCATGTCAGAAATGAGTGAAATTCTACGTGTACTTGTATTCTTTAACATTATCTACAACTGTAGAGGATACTCCGTCGACTCAATCGACTGGGGATAAGTCAAACCGCCTTGCTTGCGCACCTCATCCATGACCTCCATGATGACGATGCTCTCTTCCCACGGCAGACCCTCGCTCTCCAGCTTGCCATCCCTCAGGCAGCGAGCAACCTCGTCCGCCTCCCAATACATACCATGGCCCTCGGCAGGGAATGAGCCCTCCACAGTGCGAACTTCGCCGAGGCCCTTCTTTGGGATAAGACGGAAGCTCTTTGGGCGAAAGGGGTTTCCAAAGACCTGAATCTCGCCCTTGGTGCCCTGGATACGAATATTGGGACCGGCGGTGCCCTGCTCATCGGGGTCACCCGCAACGCGGATATTGGTCATGGCAACACCCTGCGAGCGGTGCGGATGCGGGCCATTGGAGGGGGTGCTGGTGGGGAAGCTTAGCAGGATCGTGGTGGACTCGTCGGCACCAGTGAGGTGATAAGGGGTCATCTGTGAAGTGACGGTCGGTGCTTTTCTCTGGTCTCGGGGCAGGGTGTGGTAAAGGGTCTGGAAGACCCAGGTGAGGGAGTAGATGCCCACTTCGATTTCAAAATATATCAGCACAGCTTCGATCGCACCGTGGTCTCAGGGAAGAGAGATACTGACAGTCCAAAAGAGCACCCCCAGCCAGATCAGGGTTGACCATGCGGTGCTGAGTTCCCCATTTCTCCTCGACGTCATCGCCGAAGCTGGTGTCAGCAACAGTGCGCAGCACCTCACCAATTTCGCCCTTCTGAATGAGCTCACGGATCTGAACACTGAGTGGGAAATAGCGCGTCCAGACAGCCTCCATCAGGAAAAGGTTCTTCTTGCCCGCAGTCTCGCAGAGGATCTTAGTCTGTGCAGCGTTGACAGTGAAGGCCTTCTCGCAGAGGACATTCTTGCCCGCCTCCAAGCACAGCATCACATTTTGATAATGGTGAGAATGGGGGGTAGCAACATAAACCACATCGACATTGGGATCCGCGACGAGCTCCTGGTAAGTCGCGTAGGCGGCGCAGGGAGTGGGGATGCCGACGGACGAGATGAACTTGTTGGCCTTGTCCTTGGAAGAGGAGGAGGCAACGGCGACAACCTTGTGGGCAACATCCGAAGCATCACGAGCCTTGGGATCACGCAGAAGATCGCGGACAAACACTGTTGCGATTGAGTTGAGCTACGCTTGTGTTGAGATTGGTAAGAGAAACGTAGAGAAACGTACTGTCCGCGATCCAGCCGGTGGCTACGCATCAGTTAGCTTGTATACTAGACAAGACAAGCAAGAGCCGCATACCCATAATACCCCATCGAATTGTGTGGGCCATGATATAGATGTAGATGCAGATGGAGATATTTGATTGCAAGAATAAAAGGGTCCCGTAGACTGGATTTTATGTTCCTACGGTCCGCCATGTTCCTCAGTGGGGGAAAGTTGGACCCGGAGATGCGCCGAGCGGGGCACAAAAGCAACGTCATGATGCTACATTTTATGATACATGTTTACTGTTCGGTCTTGACTCGCACTTTCTGCCCTGGAGAGTCTCCCTCTGCCTTTCGCTTTCCGAGCACCGAGTCGGGCGTGCCAGTCCGCGCTTGCGGTGTGGAGGCCCGCGGGGCTGGACCGTCCTTGGTCACCTCGGCGTAGCAACTGGCATGATAAACCCGGTTGCCGACCTTTGCTGCGTCTTGCCAAATCCAGTCTTGCACATCCTCTGACCAAGTCGACTCGAATTTCTCCTGGCAGATGGGACAAGGTGTGTTTCGGAGAGTGGCATCGTTGGGAGCCCGAATCCAGGGCTTGGGCGGTCCTTGCTTGGAACTTCCATCTGCTCCCGCAGTTCCTTCGGCTGTGGCCTCGGTGTCGTCGGGGTTTTGATCGTCACTGGGCTCTCGGGATTTGATCCAGTCCTATAGATAGCTTTGGTTCAGCATTATGTAGACATATAAAGGATACTAGTGTATACAAACCCTTTCGTCAACATACCAGCTACGGGTCTGAGCTCGCTTAGCAGCATCGGCCATACGCTGGTTAGTCTTAAAGTGCCAATCCAGATGACGGGCTTTCTTTTCCCGACCTTCCTCCGTAGTGGGGAAGCGACGGCCACAAGTGCTACATTTATTGGACTTCGCCTCGTAAAGCGAAACGACAAGGGTGATTCGAGGGCTATATCAGAGATGATCAGATGGGGGAAATGCAATCAACTCACGACCGGACTTACATTTTCATAGATGCGGTGGTCATGGGCACGGTGGACGAGGACGGCAGAGATACTTGTGGTGTCGCAGAGGGAGGCGTAGGTTGTGCTTGAGCAGGAATCATAAACGGGAGGGAACCTCCGGTTATTGGTGTTCCAGAGGCCAGGGACGGTGGTGCGGAGGCAGAAGGCAGCAAGCCGCGGGCTCTGAGGGCCGCAATCAGGGGGTTTTCGGCAGGCTGTGGTGTGCTGGCGGTGGGCATTGGAGGAATATTAAAAGTGCCTGGGGCGAACTGCGGTGGAGGCGTCGGCTGTTGATTGCCGGCCGTTGCTTTGAGGAGCCCAGCGAGTATATCGGGATTCAACATATGCTGCACCGGTTGTGAAGGAGGTAATGTAGGAGGTGTAGCCACTGGAACTGGATGTGCTGGGGGAGGGGCCGAATGCTCTTGCACAGGAGCCTGTGGGACCCCATATGCAGCGAGCTGATCGCGCACAGTTTTCAACTGATCTGGAGGAAGCTGCTGGCTTTGCAAAATTCGCTGAAGATCAAGCAGTGCCTTAAGCCGCTGTTGAGAGGTTGGATTAAAAGGGCTATTGGCAAAGTCGTTTCTGGCCGAGGCAATCAGCGCCTCCAGGTCCCTGTTGAGAGATTCTAGCTGGATATCTGGGCGATGGCCATAAGGAGGGGTCTATGGTACGCGATTAGTGTGAAGCCTAGGGGATCTGGCACAGCATCCTTACCGGTGTGTTGAAGCCTACACCGTTGCCAGCTACTGGATGGTTCGGCCGCATGCCATGCGGAGGTGTAGGATTCCATCTAGTGGGAGTGGCACTGCTGCGGCCCCGAATATCCGGCTGGCGAACTTTCTGGTTCTCAAGAATGGCGGTGCGTGCTTTGATTAAAGCGTTTTCAATGTTTCGAGTGATATCGGGGGAGAAGACCGGTCGTGTGTCCAAGGAGCCCGGTACAGGCTCCTTCCACGTCCTGAGCATCTCATCGAGCTTGCGACGTGTCTGCTGATCAACCAGGGAGTACGCATTCATGAAGGTCTGATACATGTTCCGTCCCAGGAAGAGAGTGTAGGGGGTTCCCACGTTCTTCACGATGGAATCGACTACATATAGAGCAGGCAGCTTCTGCGACGGCGGTGTCTACAGAAACGATTAGAGGTCTACACCTTGCGACACGAGCGAGACACCTACTGTTCGAATATGGTTCTCCAGCACCCTCGAGATGGCCATTGCATGTTCCGTATTCTCCTTAGCAATGACGGTCAAGTTGCTGATCTGAAATCGGTCGTTGGTAGTGAGGTCTTCCAAGTTGTTCTTGTAGTCCTCAGCGACCTCATCGGATGCCAGTCCAGACATGGTGGCGTAGGGGAAGAAAAGGTTTGCTAGAAGACGATATCAGTGAAGTAGTAAAGAACAGGATCACAGTCCAATGAGATAAGATGTGTGAGCAAGATCCAATAGGCCAAATCTCCTGCAGACTCTCCGTACTCTCGCGCTCTTGTTTCTTCTTTCTTTTTTCTTCCCTCTTCGAGGCTTCTTGGGCAATGTTTTTTCTTTCTTTCTTGTTCCCGATACACTCTCTCAGACAGCTCACTATGGCTTGAGTATTCTTGTTTTGCTCTTTCCAGGTGTGGTTTGATGAGGACCCCAGGCCTCAGTGACTATCACAGGATGCTTCTTCTTAGTCCTCGTTGCGTCGTCAAGGCAAACTCGCTTGGACGATCAACACGAGATGGAGAGAAAAGTCGAAACTTGTAAATGCTTGCTAGCTATCTTTGCGAGAAACGAGACAAGAACAGATGCACCCTCCAATCCAGCAAGATTCCCCGTGAGCCTTCCCGTCAAATCTGAACCGAAGGAGATGCAGCGCCGGTGAGATAGGAGAACACGCGTTCGAAAGTGAAATCAAATGCAGATGGGGTAGGGTCGGATAGGATGCAACGCTGGGGAGGGGAGGGGGTGGGTAAAGCTGTCGAGAGTTGGAAGTTCGAAAGACGTTGAAAGGGATTGTCGGAGTTGGGGTCAGATCACCTGATCTGGAATGACGCAGTAGTCCGCTTTGGGGCACGAGACATACTTCTCGCAACTTGTGACTTGCAACTGACGACACTCCTTTCCCCGTCTAACCATCTGCGCATTAATTTACTATTTTCACGACTGAAAATGAAATTCTTCCTTCTGACTGCCCTGTTGGGTCTGCTTCCGCTGGCACTGGCTGCCAAGGTACTGAAGTCCGTTATCGTGACTTTCCCCAAGGGAACGCCTTCCGGAGTAATTGATCAGGCGAAAGACTCAATCGTGGCTTCCGTACGCACATCGCGGCACTGCATGTTTTCAACTATGACTAACTGATACCTATAGGGTGGCGTCATCACTCATGATTATCGTAAGTTGACATGTCCTACCTCGGCTCCGTTGGACAAGGCTAACCCATATCCTCCGATACAGATCTTATCAAGTATGACTATCCTCATTCTTTTTTCAACTTTGTCTTGAAAACTAATGTTCATGGTACAGCGGATTTGCTGCGGACGCTCCAGTGAATGCTCTCCAGACACTCTCCACGCAGGATACCCAATACAAGCCAGAGATTGAGGAGGATAAGATCGTGTCGATCAATGGCGACTTCGAGGGCGAGAAACTTTCTCTTTGAGCGGTTTGTGTTTTCCGACAGGGACTCTTGAAAGACATGCACCACAGCTGGCTCTGTGGAACGTGTGAGGAATAATATACCTCGGCTGGAATCGGCCACGATGTAAATCGAGAGGCGCACTTTTTCTCAGAGAACCTTAAAACAATGGGGAATGTCTTTAGTGTCTTGGTCTACACGACTCGAATCTATGGACGATAGCCGCAGGACACGCGATCAATGGCGATGGATCCGGAGGATCATTCCGCTTGGTAATTAAATATATTGAAAAAATTTACTTGTTTTTCCGCGAGCCCTTGAAATCACTAGAGTACGGATTTTCAGTGTACATGGTTCTTCCATAGTCCCTCTAAGATACTGGGGGCCGATCATCCCCGCTAGTGACTCGGCCTTCCTCGCGTCCCTGAAACGCGTGGATCCGCATCTTCCCCAAGGTCAACTATCTGTCCCCCGCCCCGTGGTCTTGGGAATGCTGCATTCGATTTTGAAAATCTAAACCAAGAAACTCCGTCATGGCGGAACACATGGTGACCAAGGTTTTGCTGGAGTGGATCAACAGCTTCTCCTTGGGCAAAACACTCCGAGCCACAGATGAATTGACCGATGGAATCATCCTATGGGAGATCCTCCAAGATATCGACCCGCAGTATTTCCTCGATGAGATACCCGAACGCAATCCCGCTGACCACTGGGTCGCCAAATGGCAGAATTTGAAGCATGTCCACAAGCTCCTGCTCAGCTACATTCGGCACCAGAACGACGACTCCCTTCCGACCGGTCTCGATCCTTCCCCTGATCTCGAAGCCATCGCGGAGAAAGCATCGACCAAAGAAACCAACAAATTGCTGAAACTTCTCCTTATCGCGGCCATCAGCTCCCCCAACGCGGGAACATACGTGCAGACACTTCAGGAATTAAGCACCCCGACCCAGGAGGGCCTAAAGGACATTATTGAGGAGGCGCATAACGGTCAGCATGAGCCCTTGGATATGGCCGACGAGTTGAAGGAGGAATTGGTGAAACGTGATCAAGCGGTAGACCCTGAGCTGAAGTTCGAGGAGCGCGTCGGAAAAGTGCTTGCAGAGAACGATCGTCTCACCCACGAGAAAAAGGAGCTGGAGAAAGCGCTGGAGGATTTGCATAATCGTTTAGCGCGTCTGCAGGAGAACAACGACACTCTTCAAAATCGTCTGGCCTCTACCGAGGATCGCCTAGTGACGCTGAAGTCTGGAAAGGGTGATTTGGGTTTCAACGCGAAGGCTTTGGAGAGCAAGACGCGCCAGCAGGATGATCTCATCGCGTCACAGGAGGCCAAGCTTTCTGCCACCCAAGATGAAGTCGACAGTCTTCGTATGACCGTAGAGTCCTTGAAGGTCAAGAACCAGCGGTACCAAAAGCTGCAGGATGACTATGATGAGCTCCGTACGGAGAGAGACCAGCTTGCTCGCAAGGCGAATGCAGCTGAGAAGTATCGCCAAAAGCTCCAGGCCAGTCAGGATTTTGAAAGAGAGAACCAAACTCTCAAGAACCAGATCAAAGACCTCCAGCAACAATTGAAAGAGGCAGATTCGCAACAGCGTTGGACCTCTGAGCGCGACGTGGAATTGGAAGAATACCGCAAGCTCCTTCCACGCATTGAGCAGGAGTGCAATGAGATCCAGAACCTGAAGAAACAGCTCGAGTTCAACAATCATGCACTTACTGAGAGACTTCAGGGCGCGGATGAGCAACATGAGCGAGACGATGCTTTGATCAGCGAGCTTCGTGAACGCCTTCGAGAGATCGAAGGCTTGCCAGGCAGTCCATCGCCGGGCTCCGACACGCCCAAAATGCAAGGCACCCTTAACAAGGATTTCGAGGCAATCGGCATGAAGGACTCTCAGCTGTATGTGCTTGCGCTATCTACGAAACAGGTGATTATGGCTAATCAACGCAGAAAAACCGAGAACGACGATCTAAAGCGAGAGATGGAGTCGATGAAGGGATTAACGACTGCTGTAAGTCTACTGTATTCCTCCGTGAGTGGGCTCTGAAGCTGACACCCCAGGCGGAAAATCAGTCCGAAGGCTATTCCGAGAACTTCAATGCATCTGTGCAGCTTGCAAAGGCTAACTCCACGCAAAGGTATGCATACCTTAGTATGCTTTGCAACCACTTGCTAACGATTCTCAGTGACGAATACTGGAAACTATACGAGAACTATACTACCACGCTAAAGAAGATTGCTGAAGTTCAGGATACTTTGGAAACCACCAGGAAGGACCTGTCTGACGCGCAGACTCAGCGTATGAAAGCTCTCTGGAAACACACCAAGGAATAATCTGCTAATTGCTGTCTAGTTGGTCTTGTCGACATGGAGAAAGCCGAGATGTTCCGAGAGCTTGAAGAGCACAACTCAGGCGAGCTGTCAAAGCTTCGCGGTGAATGGAACAGTCTTGCCCAGAATGTGCACCACTTGGAAGCCGAAGTAGATGCCAGTCAGACCTTGGTGCGCGAAGTGTGTTCTGAGCGTGAAGAGTTGCGCAAGATGCTCGACAACAAGCAGAACGAAATCAGTGCCGAGGACCAGGAAGTGATGAACGAGATGCAGATGCTGTTGGGAGAGTTTGAGACCCATAACAGTGAGGGCAGTGACATGTCTCAGAAGTCGAGCTTTGAGCTCCTTAAACAGTGTGCCGGCGTCTTGGAGAAGAATGTCGAGCGACTCGCGCAGCGTGCGGAGGTCAGTTCCAGCTTTCAAATGCTCCGTGTAGGGAAGACTGCTAACTCCAATAATCTCATAGTATATCCAGCAGCAAAATGAGCTCATCAAATCGCTCCGGGAGAGCATGAGAAACTACGAAGAGAACCTGGATGATGGCATCCCTAAGGAGCGTGAAGTAAGTCTCTTGATTGGCCAGTTATTGAACGGCTCCGTACTGACCACACCCAGATCGAGCTTCAAAAAACCATTGACGACCAAGCCCGAGAGCTGAGTCTCGTCAGCTCAGCCTGGTACCACCTTCAGACCCGATGGCAGAATAACAACATGACTGTCTCGCGATACCGACACGGTGCTAATGTGGCCGATCCTCGAGGCTGGCTAGCCAAACAAAGAAGTGTGGTTGCAGGCCAATAGATTCCGAGGGTCGTCGCTCGAAAGGCATCATTTCTTTCATTTTGGCTACAGATTCTGTTTATATCCCCATTAGATCGTCTATTGTTTACCTTCGGACCGAATGCTTCCTTGCGGCATATAGAATGTGTGTTTTTTGTCTGTCTTTGTTTCTATTTTTTTTGTCCATCGGACTGAAGAGGCCAGAATGACCTTTCAAATGTACATTTGCAACACCATCGAACATTATCCCACGATCGTAGCATCTTGGTAAGAAATAAAATTATCTTTGATTCAAAAGTGTACCCGAGAGAAAGAAGCTATTAACTTGCTCCACCTCATGTGTCGTCTGTATTAGTCGAATTTTGTTTGCTAACATAAATCAATATTTTGTCATTTTCCTTCATTGATGGGCTTGTGGTTTAGGGGTATAATGCTCGCTTCGCATCTATTCAGCGTTTCTGCGAGAGGTCCCGGGTTCGATTCCCGGCGAGTCCAACTTTTTTGGGCTACCAGTTGATTCACTATATCCTGCAAAGCCGTTGACTTTTAAAGGAGAGAGAAAATCAACAAAAAAAAAAATTTTTTTGTAACGTGCGAGGAGAAGATAAATCTCTAGTAATGGCCGATCGAAGCGGTTGGCAATGCGCCATGGTAAAGCCAATCAGCATCATGGTGCGAAATCATCAGCTCTGCTCTTCAAAACAGCGAGAGCAATCTTATGTATTGAAACCATTCATGTTTGCCAATAGTCTCTACCAACAGTCAAAATTATTCTGAGCGAGATTGAAGTGATGTTTAACTAAACACTGGGCCTGAATGGTCGTCCCTAGAGCAGGGTGTCCTACCAGATCTCACTGATTAGTATATTGTTCACAATGCTTCCAGCTAATATACTGATAAGAAAGACCATACCAGGAAAAGGTACGGATCTTTGTCACTACTATCTCAGTCTTCCGAACCGTATCATCCATGATCAGAACGATCTTGCTTTGGGTGTTGTGGCACTGTACAACACCGCGATGACCCTTCGGAGATGAGCTTACACAGTTTCTCCATCTTTACCTTGATTCATCCTTCTATTTACATTTTCTGATAATTGCAAGGGAGCATCTCGATAGCTTCCCTAGTTTGGAATTGATTGCAGTTCTTTTTGTGCGTCTGGCCAAGCTTCACTTTTAACATATCGAGGTGGTTTGGGTGAATATTCCCCGGGTTCTCTTAATTTTTCTCCCGAAACATACTTTCCAAAGAAGCCCGATTGCACGTTCGAGCAATTTTTGAGGCATGCTCGAGCCAAAGGAAGCATGCAAATGCTCCTGGAAGTTTGTGTCAGTAGTGGCGACTACTTGGACTTACTTCGCTGCTTGCGCCTTGGCGTCGTTCAACCTGTTGATGTCGTCAAAACACGATTCGTTCTCCTTCAATTAACCACTGATCCCGTTCAGCGAATAAGCTTCAAAAAGAAGCATGATGCACAGCGCCGGACAAAGAAACTCTCCAGCGCACTCGCGGGCAGATTTGATTACCCATAGCCCAACCGAGTTCCCAGCTTAACGAGTGCTCTGAAAGGTGGAAACAGCCATATCGACCCCAAAGTGAAAACAGCCCGTCCATTTGATGTTTGCTTTACCACTCGCATCCTGTGATGGGCGCGTATGAGTTGACCCACTCGTTGGGTCGATTTGCACAAGCTTGGATCTAGTTTAACGCATACGACTGAGAAGCCAGGCATCGCTGCTGAGGCGATGAGACAAGCTATGCTGCAGCAAACCTCGTTCCGTCAATGTCGGGAGGGACTACTATTGCCCTAGACGGGTGTCCCGAGAGCTTCCCGTCACTGCTCAGCTAACCCGCACTGTCTTTCAATGCTGGATTGTTGACCGATGTACGTGGCCACAACAATGCTGCACGATCCATCTCGCCAATAAAATCGCAAAGAAAATCGCATCCTGTGAACCAAAGACCAGGTATTGAGAAAGCGATCTCGTAAGACGTCGCGATCGGTGTTGCTAACAATGACATCTCGAACAATGGAATCAATGAGGAGAGGCGTGGCCGACTCGCTTCGACGGGTGGCGCTGCCAGCTACACTGGTGTCAGAAAGCAACACCAAGATGGCCTCAAACAGCCATCATTTTTCATCGGGAGTAGTCCATCAATTGTCGAGGCGGGAGATTCGAGTGAAACAGCTCACAGCCAATCATGTCCCGATATCATAACGGGAAATGTGAAAGTCATTGCCAGATCTTTGTGTTGTTGACATGTTTATTCTATATCGATTGCCGCTCCGGTATGTTTAGAGTATATCAGAAGGTTCAGTAAAGATCTGGAGTCATGCCGTTCAACCTGCCAAAGCCACGTCTACGCCTTTTACTTTCAGGTACTGGTATTATAATTGGACTTTGAACAGATTCTGTGCATGCTTTTCTTCCAAAGTTCCAGATTAGTCTAGCACAATGCTTTGTATTTATTTATAAAATCACCTAAGATCCATCTCTATAGAGGAACTGCACTCATGCGTCATGGCCCCCTTCCGAGTGTGACTATAACTGCATACATTCCGAAGCAAATCTCCTGACCTTCCACATACGGAAGTAGGGCTCAAGCCCCACCCGTGATCCACTCGAGAAACAGATTTTTTCTTTCTAGCCCGAGTCTACCTCCTACTTATATTATTGATCTGATGTCTTCTGTAAAATTCAATCGAATTGATGACATGCAGGATCGAGCTGGCGCATTTACTGTGACGATCAATGGCTATTGTTCAAAGCGGACCGCCCCTGTACTTGCAATCAATGCAATCAGGGTGGATCTCACTATGTTACCGATGTAGGCTAGAACATGAGGTGATCAAGAAGTAGAATTGCTGATGAGTTAGACAATAAAAGGCACCTGTAGCTCAATTGGTTAGAGCATCCAGCTTATGTAATCATCCCCACAGGGAGTTTCACATGAAAAATCCTGGAAGGTTGGCGGATCGATCCCGCCTAGGTGCACGTAATTTTTTTTTTCCTGTTCCATTGCCATGCTCGGTACGCGGTGCAAGGACACTGTCACTTAATCCTGGGTAGATAGGGCAAAACACATATCTTTGAAGAGTCTACTCATTCGTTCTTACTACATCTCTGGTTAGTTTCGGGTATACAGAGACATGGACCACCAGCTCAAGTTCTGGGAGATGGGGTCAAAGACTTATACTATGCTTGGCTACGAAATGAAACTAGTAAAAAGGCTGGTTTCTGCGCTTAAGGAATAACAGATCAAATTCAATCAAAGTCAAGCTTTGAAAGACAGATTTGAGCCGCCCTCTCCATCGTCATCACCCGTGAGGCTGTCGCCGACGCTCTGTACCGCCGTTTCCAGATTAGACACCATATACTTCATCAGCAATGTGTGTATCAATGTGGAGTGGAAGGGGCACCTTCAGCCTCGATGAATGCTTCTGCGCTTTTCCAGCACTTTCGTCCAGGCGCAATGAACTTGATGGCTGGCTCGCTATACGTTATTGATATTGTGAAGGGTAAGGCAGATGGGCTCTGCAGCTCTGGAAGATGAAGAATTGGAAGATGAAACTTATCTGAATGAAACTTGGGGAGTGATGAGTGGGTACTGATACGTAGAGGAAAAAAAATGGCAGGGCATGAGAATGCTTCTTGAGAGGTGTGAAGCTAAGACTGCCAGGGTATAGTTGATCAAGCTATTCCAGTATTCCAGGGAAGATGTGGGAATTCCTTGAATTCTCAATTATTAGTGTACCAATTGAACATTTGTTTATAGACTAATTTACATGAGGTGTGCATATGTAGACATTGGAGAGGGGAGAAGAGTATGCAAAATTCACCCTCCGGGAAATGGTCGGTTATTAAGCCCACTGCCGCGGGTGCTTCAACACATCCATGATCTCCTTTTCGCTAATCTTGTCCTCAGCCAGGTCTTCCTCCTCTACCGGCATGCTCTCAGTCCTCGTACCCGAAACAGGGTCCATATATGCCCAGCTCGCAGTACGCGGGAGACTCATGAGGATACTCTCCACGCGGGCGTTGGGAGTGCGCAGGCCGAAGCTGGTACCACGATCGTAGACCAGGTTGAACTCGACATAGCGGCCACGGCGCAGCTGCTGCCACTCTTTCTGAGATTCGGTGTACGACATATCCTTCCGTCTCTCAATGATTGGCACGTAAGATGGCAGGAAAGAGGCCAGGCCATCCGAGACGAAGGAGAACAGGGTCTCTTGAGGGTTAGAGGACGAGCCAGCGGATGTCTGGAGGAAGTTGGCATCGAGGTCATCGAAGAAGATGCCACCGATACCACGGCATTCACCACGGTGAGGCAGGTAGAAGTACTTGTCACACCAAGCCTTGAACTTGGGATAATATGTCGCGTCATGGCGATCACATGCGTCCTTGATGGTCTTGTGGAAGTGCTGAGCATCCTCGGGGAAGAGATATGACGGTGTCAGATCAGTACCACCTCCGAACCACCAATTTTTGTCACCATTGATAGGGTCCTTAGGATCTGAGGTCTCGAAGTATCGGTAGTTCAGATGGACTGTCGGAGCCATCGGGTTGTGCGGGTGGAGAACAAGGGAAAGACCGGCAGCAAAGAAACTCAACGACTCGACATCAGCGCCCACGAAGGACTTGTGGTCGGCACGCATCTTCTCAATGGCAGGCCGAGGCAACTCGCCATACACAACGGAGACGTTCACACCGGCTTTCTCAAAGACGTTACCGTCCTGCAACACGCACGAGATCCCACCGCCGCCATTGGGGCGCGTCCAAGTATCTGTCTTGAATTCCTTGCCATCTATCCTGGCCAGCTCTGCAATAATCTTCTGCTGGTGGTCCTTGATGAGCTTCTCCATTCGTAGGCGCATGGGGGATGACTCGGTGATAGGAGAAGACTTCTTCAGAGCGTCATCCAACTCAGCGATAGAAGGGGAATCGAGGTCAGTCACTTCGCCAGTGGCCTGCGATGATTTTTAGCTAGTTGCTTAGATCGCATGTAGAGACCTTCTCGCATACCATAGAGTAGATGATGGCGCCAATGAAAGGGACGCCGATTGCGAGGCGCAAATATGGTCGCCACACGGTAAACTGCTGCTTTTGACGTGGGTTCTGCTCCGTAGCGTACCCACGGAATGATTTACCAGCATTGCGAGTGGCTGTGCGAGCGCATGGAGCAGACAGTTGGCCGAACCTCCGAAGAGACCTGAAAGATCGTGAAGCCATCGTCGCGACGGAGGAATGTCAGCGCACCAGGTGAAATCAGACAATGAGAGCAGCTGCACAAGACTAATGCCAATCCAATGTCTTCAGGATAAGGTGATTAGCAAAGTAGATTTCCGTGGGCAAGTCGCGAGATCATGGAACTCGGTCGTACGATTCTTTGTGTTTGTCCAGTTTGCATGGATGAGATAAGCACAGATAAGCTCCTACAGTTTCCCCCAGGTATCAGCCCAGGTCTATCTTTGAGAGATCAGTGATTTAGTTGGAGCGCCGCACCATCCGTATATAACTGCTTGAGGGAATACTTTGTCGCGCCCTTGACGCAGGTACCCAAATTAGGCATCGAAGACTAAGATCAAGGAACACGAAATGCGGAATTGATCCACAATGGGCGGAGTCAAGAATTCAGAGCCAGGTGCGTGTCTACCAGAAGGATCACTTCGACAGCAAAATCGAGGTACAACCGAAAGTTGAAACGATTTTGTCATGGCGTGTGAAATAGATTTGAACGTGCTATCCACAGTCAATTTCAGTATACCTGAAGGTCCCGACCTACGCTGAAACGACTATTCTGTGGTGATTAGGCCTAATAGCAAAGGCGCAACCACTTTATGAAGCAACACTTCGAGTTTGCAAGAATGAATAGCAATATCTCTTTATGCAACAGCCGATGAGCTCTTATCGCAAAGGGAGGGGTTTGACAAAGCGGTTGAGGGGGCCAGAGAGGCTCAGCATGGCGAAAAAAGCTCGGTGGTTGCTCAGTTGCGATAATCACCACTTACCTTCCGTATCCTAGACCGGTAGATTTTCATGTAGCTACCGCATGGTGCAAACTTTGTGATGACTCGGTATCCGGGGTCATTTTGGCGCCGGTCCACTCCAGGTAAAAAGCTCAAGAACATGTCGGACAACTTCCGCATCTTTTTCCGGACTTCCGTCAAATCACAAACAACTTCACCGACTATCGTCGCCTCTAGAAAAAGATATGGCCTTTTTCATAAACAGTATCACCCCATTCAGCTTCATATGATGGCTTTCTTGAGAAATGTGGAGATTGTCTCCTGATCATGTCCAAAAACAAAATGCGTTTTTCGAGAAGCTACACCATTCTGGGCTTGCTTGGATTGGACTTCGGCCACCTGGATTGCGAAGGGCGGAGCTGAGGAGTCGTAATGGTATCCAGAGGCAACCTAAGACACAAGTGACTACATCTGGGCGGTGCGGAGCATAGTTTGGTCACTTACATTGGTCACATCTAAGTCAAAATCCTCCGCCCAAAAGTGCCGGAAAAGCCTTAAGGTAAAAATGACGGGGCTGCCTTACTAATCTGAAGTTCCAAGTAATCAATGAACTCAGTGCTTTGAAGTCGGCCCTAGTTTGTCTGCCATGCAGAATACCGGCCGCTTTGTACAGAAAATACCACGACTCGCAGGGAGGGCTTATGAGACATGCAATTCAGGCCCGTGAACTTCTTCAGGGGTTTATAATGGTGAGATTATCGGCCAAAGAAGATTTTGTGCAAGTTCTTGGAAAGATCTCTGTTAAGAACAAGAAAATAGGGTCGATGCAGAAAAAGACGTCCTGACCTGCCCTCCAAAGAGATTAAAAAGGTTCTGATGGGAATTACTGAATCATGATGTTCTTGCATGACCTGAGAACGATCTGTGAGTCCGAGGGGAATCTGTTCGAGGCAGAGGAAGCATTACAACGAGCACTACGTAGGGAGGAGTGAGAGGGTGGGGAAATCGGTCGAGCTCACCTTTGCTCATCAAAGTCCAAGTAAGCCTTCTCCTAGGGCTATGTCTGTACGAAGCATAAAGCTGGTGACGTCCTATGGATTCACCAATCCCCGCTTTGAACCGGTGAATCTGGACGAGACAGAGGAATATGCATTGATTGACCTTGCACAGCTGCAGGACGATTCACAACGACCATTAATCAATAGCTTTGGGTATCTTGGGCGACTTGACCCGTCTCTATCGCCAGCAGAAGAGGTCAACAGAAGCCGAAAAGATGTGCAGCTAGCCATCACAAGGATACTCGAGTCGGATTTTTCTTGGTAGCATGGATCAACAATGAGGTTGTTATTGAGAACGGCAAATCTTCATGCATCGCAAAAGAACTAGCCGAGGAAGAGCATCACTATCTACAGGCTCTGATAGATCAAAACAAAGACAATCTTGATCTATGCATCTTGGACGGGCAAGGTGGGTACGCTAAGCCAAATTAGGTATGACACCGCCTCCAGAGCCCCAGGAGCCCCATGTAGATTATCACAGCTGAATACCTACTACATGGAGTTGAAAGATGATTATGTTGAACACGGGTATCTCGATTGCATTGAGTACTAGGCCAGTTTGTTTTTGACTTCCTCTGAACTGAGATACTTTATCACCAAGACTTTCCTGATCAGTGGTGGAGAACCCACCTCTGCCGAGTCCACCGAAGCTCGAGGAGCACCGATCTACCCAGACGTGCCTTCCAAGTCACCGCACTGTATCAAAGCAACAAGCATTGGGATCCGAATTTGCCATGGTCCAGCCAGCCCATTAAGTGAGTCAAACTAATGACTTCTGGTGAGCACGTGCAAAGATCGGCTGAGTCATGGGACAGGGGCTCACCGCCTCGTGATACCATCAGCGGGGGTTGCCTTTTGTCATCGACTGGTATCTCCCCCTCTCTTCATCTATCCTGGTCCCCCAACTCTTCCAAATATTTCTCCAATACAGTTGTTCCAGCATCTTTGACCATTTCTAGCTCGTCTCTTCTTGAGCTTCCCCAACATCCCCACCTCTCCCGACCCGCTTTACTTATCAGGTCTTATCAGCCATGCGGTCTAAGTTCAAGGACGAGCACCCCTTCGAGAAGCGGAAGGCCGAGGCCGAACGCATCCGCCAGAAGTATAATGATCGCATCCCGGTGAGTCTCCGATAGCACTCTTGATGTCCACTCTCTGGAAGGGACGAGTCTGGATGACTAGAACACATCCACCGCTCACCGCTTGTTCGGTAGCTGACGGATTTTACGACAGGTCATTTGCGAGAAGGTCGAGAAGTCGGACATCGCTACCATCGACAAAAAGAAGTATCTCGTTCCCGCCGACCTTACTGTCGGTCAGTTCGTCTACGTGATCCGCAAGCGCATCAAGCTCTCCCCAGAGAAGGCCATTTTCATCTTCGTCGATGAGGTCCTTCCCCCTACAGCCGCCCTTATGAGCAGTATCTACGAGGAGCACAAGGATGAGGATGGCTTCTTGTACATCACGTATGTTTCCCTATTTTGGCCCCTTGGGTGACCCTTTGGAAGAAAGCCATACTGATGTATTCCAGATACTCTGGCGAGAACACTTTTGGCGACCTCTAAGCGTTGATGCAATCGCTCTTCTTCGCCATTCTGAGTGGCCCAGGAGGGCCCGTCGGGACCTTGGACGGGTGCATGAGCGGCCTTCAGTGATGTTTGGTGGATGAGCCTTGCTCAGCCTCTGGGATTGTAGTTTTCATCGGTCACGCGGCGTTCTTTCGGTGTTCTGCGAATTTATTCCTTTTTTCTTATCGCTAGGCTATGTCCTATGCTTGCTTTGAATGAAATGAAACTAGTGGCTTACCCCAACTAAACTATTTCTTCCAACAATCAAAGTACCGTAGAGGGTGTTGTGACAAGCGATGAGTGGTATGCGCAGCGTAGATCGGGCAGTAGTAATTGCTACAGTGTTATTTTTCGATGTCGTAGAAACCCACGCGACACCAAAAGTACCAAATCACGGACTATCGAGTATAATAATGGTACGGCCGCGATGCTCCGACTCCGGCCGCCCAAACAGGACTAGCGCCCCGCCCGCGTCCCTGCGATAAAATTTATGAGATGGTCAGATTCCTGGGGATCATCCGGTTCACTCACTCTACCTCTAAACAATGTCTCCCGTTATCGCTCACGCCGGTGCCGGCGCCGCCTCCAAGGATGTCAAGAAGGAGTCCGCGACCGCTCGTCTCCTCGGTTCCGGTAAGATGGTCCCTGAACGGGAATGCGCGACATCGATCGCTGACCAGTAAATACAGGCTGTGCTGGTATTGCCGAGCTGCTGGTTTTCCACCCCGTACGAATCGACTGAACTGAAATCTGACCAGCTTCAGCACTGACATACTTCCCTAGGTCGACACCACCGCGAAACGTTTGATGAGCAACCAGACCAGGGTGAGATCGGACTCGATTGAGGATGCATGCGCTGCGATTGTCGCTGACTGAGGGTCCTTTAGATCACTTCGGCTACTACTTTCAACCAGGTCGTCTTCAAGGAGTACGCTGATGCCACGGTTGGCCGCAAGTTCACCTCGCTCTTCCCCGGTCTGGGCTACGCCGCTGGCTACAAGGTTGGTGTTTCTCGAACATATGGACACCCGTCGTCGCAATGTGCAGCCAACTGATACAATTCTCAAGGTCCTCCAACGTATTTACAAGTATGGTGGTCAGCCCTTCGCTCGCGACTACTTGGCTCAGCACTACGGTACCGACTTCGATAAGGCTTTCGGCAAGGGAACCGGAAAGGCCATCATGCACGCTACCGCTGGCAGGTGAGAGATATTGTGGTCTAGATCGTTCAATCCTGGGAGACTGACCGTAAATTCCAGTTTGATCGGTATTGGAGAGATCGTCCTGCTTCCTCTGGATGTCCTGAAGATTAAGCGCCAGACCAACCCCGAGGCCTTCCGTGGCCGTGGCTTGTTCAAGATCATCTCCGATGAGGGTATGGGTCTTTACCGCGGTGCCGGCTGGACTGCTGCCCGTAATGCTCCTGGCTCTTTCGCTGTACGTGTCGATCACATGTTCCTATCTGGGATCTCGTTCGCTAACTTGCATTCTAGCTCTTCGGTGGATCTGCCTTTGCCAAGGAGTACATCTACAGCCTGACGGACTACAACACCGCCTCCTGGTCCCAGAACTTCGTCGCCTCCATCTGCGGTGCTAGTGCCTCGCTGATTGTCTCTGCTCCCCTGGACGTAATCAAGACCCGTATTCAGAACCGCAACTTCGAGAACCCCGAGTCTGGCTTCCGCATCGTCTCCAACATGGCCAAGCACGAGGGCATGGGCAGTTTCTTCAAGGGTCTCACCCCCAAGCTGCTGATGACTGGCCCCAAGTTGGTTTTCAGCTTCTGGCTGGCACAGACCCTGATCCCTGCCTTTGGCCAGGTTGTATAGAAAAGCCATGCTTGACGAGTTCTTTATAGCCGCGGCGTTTTTTGACACTCCCCCCTTTTCCGTTTCTCATTCTCCCTTCGGGTCTCTCAGACTTTGGCAGCTCTTCATTGGCCCGCCTGTGTATTTTCCCCCCTCATAGACATGGTTTATTATACTCCAACGGGGCTTAGTGGCAGTCAAGAAATTAAACAAATTCATACCACATTAAACAAAGACAGAGATCTGTTTGTATCTCGAAACTATATCCGTCAAGCTATCCATTGGAGAGAGAAATGGAGATGTCTGGACCAGACCATCTCCGCATATTCCATCACGTGATTCCATCTCGAACCTCCCCAAGGCCCTGGGAATCCGCATCACATCTTCGACTCGCTACACTCCCGAACTCTACAACACAGAGCACAAAAGTCATCATGACTGTCTACCTGCTTTCGAAGTAAGTGCTTCTCTATCCATGTCAATAAGGACATGTCACCTCTAAACTTAGGCGGGCAACTCCCGATGGTCCATTCATCACAGCACTATTATCTTGCTCCCGGAACTAATATGTCTGCACCATCATAGGATGGGCGATCCGATCTTTGCACTCACAATGGGTGTCGCTGCCGCCATCACTCGCATCCGTCGCGACCAACAAGAGAAGAACCCAGAGAAGGCATCCGAGATTGGATACGGCACCATTGCACAGCTGGGTCAGCGACGGTTACAACGGTGGTGGAACGGAGATTTTCAAGACTTATGATCATTTCATTTGACTTCCCGCATAACTTCCGGACCCTTTCCTGTACAAATATGAATTCTATGGATTATGGCGAAGCATTGCCCTACGTTCATGTGGTCAATGCTGCAGAGCGAACGCGATATGCTTCAATTACTAGCATTTAGGAAGCAACAGCGTAATTTTATGAAACTTGCTGGTCTACGAAGACAGTCTACCGATGTTTGCGAAAGAAGCAATTGAGCAAGAAGTTTTGAAATAAAATATTTTGGATTGGCTGGGAACTGGGAACTTTTAATATCCCAGCAAAGATAAACCTTTATCTATGCAATCATGCGCAAAAAAAAAGAAAACTCGAAATCCCATAAGTCGTAAAACAAGACGTGAAAGGAAAAATGGAAAGCCGACGGGCAATCATTAATGAAACTTGGAGCGACAAAATCTCAAATATGAGATATTTAGTCAAGTTCGGGACCGGCCTCCTCGGTCTCAGTAGGCTGCTGGGGAGCGGCACCAGCGTCACCGCCGGCAGACTCGTAAGCACCCTTCATGATGGGAGTGGCAACAGCCTCAAGCTCCTTCTGCTGAGACTCGTACTCATCCTTCTCAGCAGTCTGGTTGTTGTCGAGCCAAGAGATAACCTCGGAGACCTTCTCCTCGATCTTCTTCTTGTCCTCATCGGAGATGGGGAGCTTGCCCTCGTTGATGGTGGACTTGAGGGAATAGGCGTAGGACTCAAGGCCGTTCTTGGCCTGGATACGGCCAGCCTCGGCTTCATCCTCCTCCTTGTACTTCTCGGCCTCGGCGAGCATGCGCTCGATCTCCTCCTTGGAGAGACGACCCTTATCGTTGGAGATAGTGATCTTGTGGGTCTTTCCAGTACCCTTCTCGACGGCGGAGACGTTCATGATACCGTTGGCATCCAGGTCGAAGGTAACCTCAATCTGGGGCACACCACGGGGGGCAGGGGGAATGCCAGTGAGCTCGAACTTGCCGAGAAGGTTGTTGTCCTTGGTACGGGCACGCTCACCCTCGAAGACTTGAATCAGGACACCGGGCTGGTTGTCAGAGTAGGTAGAGAAGGTCTCGGACTTCTTGGTGGGGATAGTGGTGTTGCGCTTAATGAGAGGAGTCATGACACCACCAGCGGTCTCGATACCAAGAGAGAGAGGAGCGACATCGAGAAGCAGGATCTCGTTGGTGGACTTGGAGGAAGTGTCACCAGAGAGAATAGCGGCCTGGACAGCGGCACCGTAGGCGACAGCCTCATCGGGGTTGATGGACTTGTTGGCGTCCTTGTTGAAGAAGTCGGAGACGAGCTTCTGAATCTTGGGGATACGGGTAGAACCACCGACGAGGACGATCTCGTGGACGGAAGCCTTGTCGATCTTAGCGTCGCGGAGAACACGCTCAACGGGCTCCATGGTACCGCGGAAGAGGTCCTGGCAGAGCTCCTCGAAGCGGGCACGGGTGATGGAGGTATAGAAGTCAATGCCCTCGAAGAGAGAGTCGATCTCGATGGAAGTCTGGGCAGCAGAAGACAGGGTGCGCTTAGCGCGCTCGCAGGCAGTGCGGAGGCGACGGAGAGCACGAGCGTTCGTGGTCAGGTCCTTCTTGTGCTTACGCTTGAACTCGTTGACGAAGTGGTTAACGAGACGGTTGTCGAAGTCCTCACCACCAAGGTGAGTGTCACCAGCGGTAGCCTTAACCTCGAAGATACCCTCCTCAATAGTCAAAAGAGACACATCGAAGGTACCACCACCGAGATCGAAAATGAGGACGTTACGCTCACCCTCCTGCTTCTTGTCAAGACCGTAGGCAATGGCAGCAGCGGTAGGCTCGTTGATGATACGGAGGACGTTAAGACCGGCAATAAGACCAGCATCCTTGGTAGCCTGACGCTGGGAGTCGTTGAAGTAGGCGGGGACAGTGATAACAGCGTTGTTGACGGTGCCACCGAGGTAAGCCTCAGCAGTCTCACGCATCTTGGTGAGGATCATGGAGGATATTTCTTCAGGAGTGAACTGCTTGGTCTCACCCTTGAACTCGACCTCAAGAATGGGCTTAGTGGCCTTTTCGACGACCTTGAAGGGCCAGTGCTTCATATCAGCCTGAACCTCAGCGTCGTTGAAACGACGACCAATGAGACGCTTGGCATCGAAGACAGTGTTGTGGGGGTTCATGGCGACCTGGTTCTTGGCGGCATCACCAATGAGACGCTCAGAGTCGGTGAAGGCAACGAACGAGGGGGTAGTGCGGTTACCCTGGTCGTTGGCAATGATCTCGATGCGATCATCACGGAACACACCCACACAGGAGTAGGTGGTACCCAGATCGATACCGACGGCGGGAGCCATTATGAATGTGTGTTGCGAATGAAAGGAAATTCTTGGAGAAAGTGGATAGGTAGTGTACAGAAGGGGAGGGATAGAGGGAAGATTATGGGTATCTGGAAAAGTGAAGAGAGAAATTGGAAGGATGTGGGCAGCGAAATACTACTATATAGTGAGCGGTGTATTGCTCAGAAGCTTCTAGCAGGCGACTTCCATGGAGCTCCACGGGTTTCCATGAGCTTCGATGCCCCAGCAACAGCCTGTTGGCGCCCCTTCTTGACAAGACCCGCTGCTTCTAGACAAGTCGAGTGGATACAAGCTATCTCTACATGGTTCAGGATTGAGCAGAGCTGCTCTGGATAGGGTACAATTCCTCATTCTGCGTTTGTTTGCAGAATAGTCGGTCCTCTATTTTTGGCGGGGCAGAGTGAATGATGTCAGCGAAAGCGTAGCCGCGTTTCATTGTTACCGTGCGTACGGGTGGGGTACGTCTGACGCACCCTTGAGACGGGTCTGACGCCCGGTCAGTGCGTAATTGCAGTATTGGTACGGTCACGCTTCGTGGGCGTCATCATGAATTCATCCGGGCCGGCCACTCCATCGAATGGTGATGACTCTTCCATTGCCGCCCGAGCTTCTATTGTTGCCTAAGGTGTCAAATATAAATCAGAGTGAAGTAATAAGGCATTAAGGCATTAAGGCATTAAGGCGTTAAGATATCAAGGCAACAAGGCAGGAGAGTGACACCTTATCATCGAGGCATTCAAAGCCACCCAGCCACACCGGACTCGCCCATAAGCTTATCTTGTGCATCGCACAGTACACTAAAATGGGTGTTATCATCCGCCTGTACTAGATAGTATCACGCCGATCACGCTCGATCGACTCCGCGAAATCAGTCGCTCCATTGTTGAATTACTGATACCCAAAGTCCGACAATACTATCGGTAGCTGAGTCCTACCTTATTCTTGTTGATCGCCTGGCCATGGATTCAAGAATCTAAATGTAAAAAGATCAAGGGTCAGAAGAAACGCATAATCCATGACTGAGAAGCCTACTTCCTTCATTTGTAAGGACATGGCATCCAGACCGTCTGAGATCGCAGACTCGACTTCGGACATGCCAATTCGCTCAGGTACCTTGAAGCTAAAAGGAAAAAGACCCGTCAGGCCAACCCCATTTGGGACGACACTGATAACGCCATCCGCACTACGAATGACCGACCACTCAACTTCTATTGCATCTAAGCTATTTGGGCGCACGGCCAATGTAACTCACGCACATTAGCTTTGCGCCTTGGGCTGTCTACTCCAATCGGAATCCCGGTAGAGCTTGATCTGACGCGATCAACGTTCAAGCTTGCGCTTCGTAGGACAAGTTCCGTTGCTGGCTCTTGGCTTGGCTCGCACGCCATGGAGAAACAGGTACTCTTTGTGTGAGATCTGTGGGCTTTTTTTTTTCTTTTCTTGTTGTAAACAAAACACAAAGCAGACCCTCGCCCCTCGGTAGAGAATAAACAGTCCCTGGTCTTCTCCTCCGCCACTCATTGGAGGTCCCGCCATTGCAGAGATTACAGACGTCTACTGCAACTATGGCTCTCCTGGGAATGTTTAAGCGGCGCAAGGGTCCGCAGGAACGCCAAACCAGCAACTCCTCAGAGCGCACATCAAAAGGTCCCATCGGTATGCCTTCAAACGAGGAAGAGGTCACCGACTCTGTGTTCCTTGATGAAGAGAAGCTCAAAGCCACAAGCGAGACGGTGGCGATCGAAGAGGAGAGTCAGGAAGACCCAGAAATCGCCGCATTGCCTCTACAGGTGCGACAGCTGGTCAATTTGACCGATGACCCTACCTTGCCTACCGTGACCTTCCGCTACTTTGTGCTTTCGGCCATCTTTGTCATCCCGGGTGCCTTCTTGTCTCAGATGAGCTACTTCCGAACAACCAGTGCAACTTACTCGGTCTTCTTCGTCCAAATTGCTTCTCACTATGCCGGGCACTTCCTCGCAAGGACACTGCCAACCTGGGTCATTCGTGTGCCTGGGACTACCTGGTCTTTCAGCCTGAACCCAGGGGCCTGGAGTATCAAAGAACATGTGCTGGTCACGGTGACGGCGGCCTCAGGAGCGACATATAATATGGGATACGCTCCGATTGTTTTGGCCGAGCTCTGGTATGGTGAAAGAATTCAGCCGGCTGTTGCAATCTTCTTCATGCTGGCCATTGTGTGGACTGGGTATGCTTTCGCGGCTCTGGCTCGACAGATTCTCCTGCCCGACCCGGAATATATTTGGCCCCAGGCGTTGATGCAAACTACGCTCTTCGAAACTTTCCGAAGGACCGACACATCCTCTCGTCTCGCACGTCGCCAGATGAAGGTGTTCTTTTTCTCCCTCCTAGGAATGACAATGTGGCAGTTTTTACCCGAATACGTGTTTCCGTTCACATCGTCCCTGGCTTTTCTTTGTTGGGTAGCGCCGCGAAACCCGGTTGCCAACTTCATCGGGTCTGGTCTGGGAGGTATGGGCTTCCTCAATCTGTCCTTGGACTGGTCCAACATCAATTGGAATGGATCTTCGATCCTACTCACCCCATGGTGGACCCAGGTCATTCTGTTCTTGGCCTTTGCTTTCAATTGTTGGATTCTGCTTCCTGCAGCGAAGTGGGGGAACCTCGGATCTTTCAAGCATGGTTTGATGTCTAATAGTCTCTTGATGGCTAACGGCACGAAATACCCGATCACAGAGGTGCTTACCCCAAACTATCACCTCAACGAGACTGCCTTTCAGGAATATGGCCCCATGTACATGGGCTTGCAGAATGTGTGGGCAACCTTCTTCGATTATGCCAAGTTGCCGGCTGCGGTGATGTGGATTGCAACGTTTGGTTTCAGCCAAGTGAGGAGCAACCTACAGAAGATTTTCTCTCGCAAGAAGAACGCAGATGTAGCGGGCCAGGGCATACACTACCAGTACAGCGATCGCCTCAACGTTATTCAGCGGCAGTACAAAGAGATCCCGGTATGGTGGTACATCGCCCTGTTCCTGGTGGCGTTCATAATCCTAATTACCAGCATTGCATGCGGATACCTCTTCATTCCGATTTGGACCTTGTTTGTAGCCCTTGCCAGTGCAGCGATCTTTGTGATTCCCTTCGCTTGGTTATACGCCATCTCGAATTACCAGCTTGAGACTGGGTCGTTCAATGAGCTGATGTATGGCTATATGGTGCACACCAAAGCCGGTGAAAACCACCAGCATCCTTGTGGCCCATCTGTCTATGGTTCTATTGCTGGTGATGCCTGGTATCGGGCGCAATACATGCTCCAGGACCAGAAGATTGGCCATTACATGCATATCCCTCCCCGGCAGGTGTTTTTCTCTCAGATCTTTGGTACGCTCATGGGTGTTCCGATCAACTACGCGGTCATCCGCTGGGTCATGGACACCAAGGGCGATTATTTGACCGGGAAGAAGGCTGATCCACTTAACCAATGGACGGGTCAAAAGCTTGTCAGTTCCAACACGATGGGTGTACAGTATGCAGTTCTCGGTCCCAAGCGACTCTTTGCCGAGGCGGAGATGTCCCCGCTTCCGTGGTCATTCCTCGTGGGAGCCGTCATTCCTCCCATCCTGTTCGTGTTCCATCGCTTCTTCCCGAAGCTGCGGATTGATCTGTGGAACGTCAGTATCTTCTTCGGTGGTCTGGCCATGTTCTATGGCAATGTCAGCACCGGATATACATCGGCGATCATTGGTGCTTATATTTCAATGTACTGGGCTTACCGGCGCCACTTTGAAGTGTGGAAGCGCTATAATTACCTGGTAGCCGCGGCATTCGATGCAGGATTCAACCTCAACATGCTGCTCATATTTTTCTTCTTCGGGGCTGGCAAGCAGATCTCGATGCCAAATTGGTGGGGCAACAACGCCGATTCGGTGGAACGGTGCTTTGCTGTGAGTAGTTAGTGGCGGCAAGGTTTGATTTGAATAACCCCGCAACGAACACGATTGCAAATAATGAACTTGTTTGACACTCTGTTTTAAAATTACCATCTTCGTAGTACTCCGAGTCACTATGGTTCAGTAAAGTCTTACAACTTCCAAATCTCCTAAGGATGCCTCAGGGCTCGGTTCGTCACGCGGGTCCCCACCGCCATCTTCAGGGCGAATCACGTCACGGGATCGTGAGGTCCCTTGCTGTTGCGGGTTGTTTTGGTTGGAGGAGCTACCTTACTTTGCAGACCGTCTGTTTAAATTCCTCCTTCTTCCAATTCCCCCCTGCCATCTCCCAACCACAAAACTCATCAACATGGGTGATCACGCTTCCACTACCAACCCCAACGAGTCCGCCATCGTGGACAAGGGCAAGGGCAAGGCCCAGGACCCCACCCAGGACCAGAACATGGAGTCCGAGAGCGAGTCCGAATCTGAGCTCGAGCTGGTGAGTTTGCGCATCCTTCCACATAACCATTAATCGAAGTAGCGACGCTGACCTGAGACCATCTCCAGCCCGAAAACGGTACGAACGCCGCCCCGCGATCTTGTTCGCCGCCACACACACTCCGAGGCCAATGGCTTCGTTTTACATATCCTCAATCGAATTGATTCCATACTAACGTTGTCCCCAAATACAGATGAGGACGATGACGACACTGGTGACCTCGAGCCGATCTCCCAAGAGAACATCATCTCTGGTGGCCGTCGCACGCGTGGCAAGCAGATCAATTGGGACAAGGTCAACGCAGACGCCATGGATGACGAGGAGGACGACGATGAGGACTACAAAGGCGCCGGTGATGATAACGACGACCAGATGCGCGACTAAGCGGCCCGCCTTGATGAACACAGCTCAAGTGACAATTGGATCGCTTTGTGGATCGACGCTACGGATTGGGGAGGCTTTTCTCTCATGTTTTCTCGGAACACAACATGTTCTATAGGTCACGCGATTAGGCGATGACAATGAATCAATGACGTTAAATTTCACGATCCTTTCTTTTTTCATTTTCATCTCCGGTTGCACGGGATGCCGAGCTGTCTCCCAGTGGCTAAGACGTAAACAATACTCCGTAGTTCGAGCTTGGCGCTTTTGCATTGCAAGCTGCAACACCCGCCATACGCCCTGGCTGGATGCATATCGACAATATCTCTGTGCTCAATTGATTTTGTATCATTTGAAATACCCACTTGTACCTCGATGTCTCTGTATCCTTCTGAACGTCGGTGGCTATCACGTGCGACCGCCTCGGGCGAGAACAACAACGCATTGGCCACCTTGTGTTTTTGCCCTCCGCAAACATCCAAGTCAACTGCTCAACTCTGATGATCATGAACTCCAGCTCCCACACTCAGCAATGCTCCTGAAAGCTCATTAATTGCTACCTTTATTCCTACTGAAACGACTCATACCTTAACCTCGGTCCGTTCCGAATCAAAAACCAAACGACCATTATGGCTTCACGGTATAGTCCCCGGTCCTCCTTTTCTTGCGGTCCTTTTCCAGGTCGCTTTGTAAAAGAAGCTTGGCGCTAATAATGCGTCAACAAGATTTCCACGTCAACGCGATCCCCGCGCTTCATCTTCCCTTTTCGATTCATACGGTGGCAACTCTCGCCCGGCCAGCAGATCACCGGCTCCGTCCGGTGGATATGGATACGGAGGCTATTCCAGCCCAGCAGGTAGCTATCCAAACGGCGGTGGCGCAAATGCCTCATTCCGGAGCGCGACCCCGGATAAGAAGTATGTCGAAGTTTCCCCCACTCGACTCATTATCAGCAACCGAGCCTAACCTCGATCTACAGAGGCCACTACTCCGACGCAGTTCTCTCGTCCCTCGAATCACAAAATGACTCAGAAGTGGAAGGCATCACCGCCAAGGTGAAGATGCTGAAAGATGTAAGCAAATCCCCTTTATGGATATGGAGGTATCTCAAGCGCAACCGCTGACAATAATTGCCAGCTCTCGATTGCCATCGGCGACGAGATTCGCGATACCAGCTACCTAGAGGGACTTGAAAGTTCATTCGAAAATACTCGAGTCCGAATCCGTGGAAACATGACCCGCATGATGCGCATGGCTGACAGTACCGGTGTCGGCTGGAAAGTGTGGCTTGGGTTCTTCTTCGCCGTCTTCCTCTTATTCTTCTACGTGTGGATATTCTAGCGTCCCGCTGCGCTCATCTGTTTTCTTCTGACACGATTTCATTCCACGCTCTATTCGATAATTTCGCTGTCCTCTCTTTGTTGACGGGCGTGCATACTTGATCTTATGATTTACCAGCATTTGCTTTCGACTGTGGTGTTTTGGAGTTTCTCTTTATTCGCCGGTGGCGTCTACAACCCTTTCAGGCAATGCTTGCAATTTCTTGTGATAACGTGGGGTACTCGATAGCCAGTCTTTCCTGGCAGAACTTCTCGGCCCCGGTACGTGGTTTTTCATGTTCATCGATGATGTATAAGTACATAGTACATAATGCAACGAACGCCTTTTGCGGCTCGTTTGTCAATAAATTCAAGGATCGCGATTTTCATGAAACAAGCAGCCCCTTGTGACTGAAATACAATAGAGGTATCTTTGCCGTAGTGAGTGTTGTGGATGACACCGTAAATCACATAACATCAGGACTCCTAATCCATACGCCGATGAGAATGCAAACCGCTGAGGCATGAATGCCGCCAACAGCCAAGGTCGAGCTCAATTGATACTGTCTCGAGGCCCACCCACTCGTCGTGGGAATCGCCGAGCAAACCCACTGCGGCGACTACTCTGACTCGTCACCGAAGCACGCAACTCATCCTCCTCAAGCATGATACTGCTCGAATCAAAAGCGTCACCGCCCCCACTCCATCGAGACAGAAATCTCGATTGAGCCTCCGTCTCACGTCCAGGTCTCAACGGCGGAGGCGGAGGCAACCCGCCTCGACTGTTAGGCGTACTGGTCCTGAAATGCTCCGAGGGACGGGCACTAAAGCTATCATTATCATCATCAGCCTCCTCCTCTTCATCCTCATCCAACTCATCCTCCGTATCCGTATGCTGCCAACTCCCCTCCTGTTCCGACCCATCCTCTGCCGCATCAGGAACTTCATCATCTAGATCCCTCTCCATACCGTCACTCAAGCCCTCAGCAACAGGAACATCAGCATCCAAATCCGGCTGATCGTCGAAATCCTCATACTCCTCATAGTCATCTTCAGGATACCCCTCAGGAATATCATCATCCAAGTCCCTCTCCATATACCCTTCTTCATCAACGATTTCCTCCTCCTCCAGTCCCTCCTCACCCTCCTCAACCAGCCCTTCTCCCTCCTCTTCCGCATCAGGGATTTCATCATCCAAGTCTCGATCCATTCCCTCCTCGCGCATTCCCGTATCATCATCCATAATCCCCTCCCCCTCAACGGCATTCATCTCAGCCTGCTGTGCAGCCATCGCCTCTTCGCGCTCGGCTTCTTCCTCTTTCATGCCTAGCATTGTCTTTGCGCAGCCGGCAGGTCGAATCCAGGAGTATCCAAAGGAAGCAATATTTTGTTTGCGAGCGCGTAGGGCGCGTTCTTCAACTTGGAGTGCGGAGAGGGAGTTTGCGGGGGAGCGGGAGGGCATGAATGCGCGGTGGGTTGGGTTTGCATTTCGGCGATTTAGGTCGTTTGGGTTTTGTGGTGGTGAGGCTGATCGGTATGGTTGAGAACCGCCGAACCAGAGCTCGTGGGACTGGCAGTGTTGTTAGATTGGTAGGTGAGGTTGTGAGGGGCTGCACTTACGTCGCGGGGAGTAATAAGAGGTAGGGAGAGCATTGTTGCCGTTTTGTAGCTTTAAGTTGATACAGATAAGTCGTCTTTTGTGTAAATCTGGGGGTGGATTGAGGAAGTATTCGTTGATGTGGTGTTGCGCCGTACTTGTTGTTGATGCTGCGGTGAATGCGGTACGTGGTTCAGGCGCGATAGGTTGACTGTCAGGCGATCAAAGGCACACGAACGTTATGACATACGGCCTTTTCCCAGCAGGTAAGTATCGTCGAGGGATTGTCAAGTCAGAAGGGGAGGTGCGCGGTGAAGTGATCATCGATGAGAAGCTAGGGCGGACAAAAAAGTTGCGGCTCCACTGCAAACCACAACATCGGCGCAATTGCGGGGAGCTTGTGCATGCGACCACCCATGGTCTAGACATTCGAGCCTCTGGGCTAGAATATTTTTCACATTTTGGAAACTTGAGGTGCTCGCTGGTCAGAATCTAAAAAAGGATTTCAAGGTATTCAATTCATGTCACTTTTAAGGTTGAACTGTCCGATTTCCATCATGTATATATATTGAAACACACCACGTAACTTCCGCCTTCTCAATTGAACTGCCTTGACTGTAATTGCTAAATAAGGAAATCATAGCATGTCTAGCGTTAATGTATCAAACCCAAAACTATCATGCAGACAATACATACTTATGCCAAATGTTCGTTCTTTCATTGGTCTTGCGATGATGAGAATGATTGTTGAGTTAGGCGTAGGGCCTCCTTCATGACTAGATCAGGTGGAGTGTTTACCAGATGTGAGACCTAATGAAGTAAGTGACCATCAATTTTATTTTCTCAATCTTGCCCTTGCCCCTTTGGTGGCTTAGATGTTACATATTACGTTGAATACTCCAAAGTATGACAAGCACTCACTTGGCAGGCTTGCAAGCGCCAAGAGCACGACGCAATATAAAGCCAATTATTGCAAGGTTACCGCAGAAGCTTTTCATGAAAGAAGCTTTGGTTCGACTCTGGACAGGACAGAGGTCATCGCGAGATGCCGCGCTATTGATAATAAGATTAGTGATGGAGTGGTCACAGTCTCGAGGTTCTCGAATATTCGCTGACGGAGGAGTTTCACCCGCCCGATTTATCAGGTCCCAGCAACGAAAGCTCGGCTGCGCGTATAGAGTACAGAGTACAAAATACGTTGTTACAAGGTGGTACAGAGTGCAAGTGCTGGAAACCCGAGTTCACCCGAGCCTGCCGGTGCTCCGCCCCGTCCTTCCACCAGCGCTCCGGTGAACCCAAAGCAGGCAAGGGTCGAGGAGAGCGGGAAAAGCCGGAGTGGAGTGGACGCAAGCTGAGAAGCCAGGGCGCACGCACCACAGTCTCTTATATTCATCTGGAGTCCCATTGGGTGCGCGGCGGAGATCATGTGATACCCACCGTGGATCCGGGGGTGGTTGATGTATATCGTGCAGGGAGCGGGCCAAAAGAAATAAAGCAAAGACAACGAAGAGAGGCGGCATTGTGACCCGAGACTGATGCTAATGCATGGCCTGATCAGCCTGAGTCACGTAGCCATCATACTAGGCGAAAAGGGGAGATGAGATCCTACCCTCCACCTGGCTCGGAAACGAGGTGAGATTTCATCTTATGTATTTTAATTATCCAAGGTCGAGCTTATCATTATCAGGACATCCCGCTTCACGTGTCCAGGCTCGTCCCGGAGAACATCCGACTCGGGTAAAAAAAGAACGTACATTTGCTACGATCTCAGGCCCATTCCACACGGGACGCGGAGAGCGCTGGGGGGACTGGGGTCCGGGGACGCCTTTCTGGAGGTCTGGGGGAAACATGGGACGAGTGACGAGTGAGGGCGCAGACAATTCCCAGGAAGCCGCGATAAGCAGATTGTGACCTCAAGGAATGAGCTGATGAGCTGGGGGACAATGACAGAACCAATCCGCATTCACGGCTGGCATACCGGGCGGCTGGGGGAGCCCGATTTCGGGGCAGCGACATAGTTCCGAAGAGGGCAGATTTCCATACCGGACGCAGAGGGAGAGCGAGATCCCGGCGCTTGGCCGTTGTCGGAAACCAGATTACCGTTCCAGACGGGGTATTCTAAAGGGTATCTAAGATGGGGGGTGCGTGGTCGGGGATCTCAGCCTCGGTGGAGCCTCCATAGTATATTGTAGTACTCGAAGTAGTATGTAACTTGCTACTCGTCACCTCAGCACAGCGAGCACTCTCATCATGATCCTGCAATATAACCCCGTCTTGGTACCTGCCAAGTCCTGGAGAGTACAGAGCATAGCCCAGGATCCTGCATAGTGCAGCAAAAGATGCAGGGCACAGGACCGAAAGGGGAGAGACAGAGAGGGAGAGGAGCGAACTGACTGGGTTTCAAGCACCCTGCCCCACCACGTCGGGTCTGGTGTACTGTAGTGCCGAGCCCACATGTGAGGATGCCTCCAGCTCCCCTTCTCGGGCGGGTTCTGGTCTGTTTGCGGCCAATGGCTTCCTGGTCCACCACTCCACCACCTAAACTACCTTCGCGGTTCGAGGGGGAGGCAGAAAGGCAAATCAGATCTGAAGTGAACCAGGGTATATATTCCTGAAGATCGGTAGGGATCTATAGGGCAGCGCATTGCACAAAGTACTTGAGATCGCGGTCACGATACGTGACAATACATGTACATCTCCGCTCCACCGGCGAGGATCTTGACGTAGCAGAAACCTAATCGTTCTGGCTCAGAAGTGGTAAAACACTCGTTTTGATTGGCTAGCTCACGCTTATCGCAGTGATTTGCGCTCCGTAATCATAATGATTATCATTACTCGACCCATCATTGCTCTAAACCCGGGAGCACTCTCCAACGTTCATATGGAATGCTTCTCTTTCCCCCCTTCTTGGCTGCTTTCGTCTATGCAGTCCCCCTAGCCCACGGGGTTTGTAATGATCGTAATATAGCCTCTTCTCTGTATCGGACATCTGAACTAGTATTTGGAAACTTTTCGGTACCGTCTTTCAAAAGGCTTTACCTGTCTGCCTTCAGCAATTTTGCCACGGCGCAAACTCCACGGCCGTAATTTACCCGTTTCCTACTCTTGGGGAAACGTGTCGGAGCAGAGTACAATCCCCGGACGTACTGTCCCGCCGTAATCGCTGCCCTCTTTTTTTTTATCCCACCCCTCCTTCGCCTTCTTTCCTTTCCTTTTCCTCCCCATCATCCATCTTCCTCCTTGTCGCAGCTGGGGCTTCATCACTTTGACCACTCCCCCTCTTCACCCGTGCTGCGTCAGTGACGACATTGCCGCTCTATCGATAGTCCCGCCCCATAATCGGCGGAGATCTCCCACACCAAAAAGAACCACCTCAACCCCCCTGTCCATTCTCTGTCGGTCCCCGGCGGAAGAATGGGTCTTAACTTGGAGGAACTCTATGGCAATGATCTAAATGAAGAGGCTCCGCAGGAGTATTCGGAGTTCCAGCCCAAGACTGGTTATGGCTGGGCCAATGCTCTGCCGGAGAAGCAGGGTCTGTACGACCCCGAATACGAAAAGGATGCCTGTGGTGTCGGTTTCGCTGCGTGAGTGATCGTGGACTCTACTACCGAGCCATTGACCGGCCGACTAACCTGACATTCTCTATCTAGCCATATTAAGGGCAAGCCGAGCCACAAGATCGTTAGTGATGGTAAGTCTCTTTCTCCAAAAAAAAAAAAAAAAAAAAAAAAAAAAAGAGAAAATGAAATCCTCGGGTCATTGAAACAAGGAAGTATGCGCTGACGTCGATGTGGTTTAGCTCGCAATCTGTTGTGCAACATGACCCACCGTGGAGCCGTTGGCTCGGACGCTCGAGACGGTGACGGTGCCGGTGTGATGACCAGTATCCCTCACAAGTTTTTCGTGAAGAACTTCGCCCGTGAAGCCGGCGTGGAACTTCCCCCGCTGGGTCAGTATGCCGTTGGTAATTTGTTCTTCAAGCCCGATGAGGAGGCACTTAAGCTATCCATCGCCAGCTTTGAGGATCTTGCCACCTCTTTGGGCCTGCGCGTCTTGGGATGGCGTGAGGTGCCTCGCGACTCGACTATCTTGGGTCCTGCTGCTCTCTCGCGTGAGCCGATTATCATGCAGCCTTTCGTTGTGTTGAGATCTGCCTATGGCGAGGGTAACAAGCCCGAAATTACCGAGACCGATAAGTTCGACGAGCGTACTTTTGAGATCCAGCTGTACATTTTACGAAAGCGCGCTACCCATGTTATTGGTATGGGTAATTGGTTCTACTTATGCTCGCTCAGCAACCGGAACATCGTCTACAAAGGACAACTCTCTCCCGTTCAGGTCTACACATACTACCATGATCTGGTCAACGTCGACTATGAGGGCCACTTTGCTCTCGTCCACTCCCGATTTTCTACAAACACATTTCCTTCTTGGGACCGAGCCCAGCCTCTGCGGTGGGCTGCCCACAACGGTGAAATCAACACACTGCGAGGAAACAAGAACTGGATGCGTGCCCGTGAGGGTGTCCTTCGTTCCGAGGTGTTCGGCAGTGAGCTTGACTCGCTGTATCCGATTGTGGAGGATGGTGGTTCCGACTCCGCTGCATTTGATAATGTGCTCGAGCTTCTTATGATTAATGGTGTTTTGTCTCTACCCGAGGCTGTTATGATCATGGTTCCTGAGGCTTGGCAGGACAATCCGGCCATGGACCCCAAGAAATCTGCTTTCTATGAGTGGGCTGCTTGCCAGATGGAGCCCTGGGACGGCCCGGCTCTATTCACTTTCTCCGACGGCCGTTACTGCGGTGCCAACCTTGACCGTAACGGTCTGCGCCCTTGCCGTTTCTACGTCATGGACGATGACCGTATCGTCTGCGCCTCTGAGGTTGGTGCCATTGACATTGATCCCGAGCGTGTGGTTCAGAAAGGACGTCTGCAGCCTGGAAAGATGCTTTTGGTCGACACCGTTGCCGGACGCATCATTGATGACTCCGAATTGAAGAGGACCGTCGCCAACCGTCAGGACTTCGCCAGCTGGCTGGACAAGGAGCTCCTGAAGCTGCCCGCCATCACCAAGATGCTGGCCGACAGAAATCATGATCTCTCTTTCGCCCTAGACGAATCTACTGTGCAGAACGACCCCCGTCTGCGAGCTTTCGGTTACTCCTTCGAGCAGGTCAGTCTGCTCCTGGGCCCTATGGGTGCTGACTCTAAGGAGGCTCTTGGCTCCATGGGTAACGATGCTCCTTTGGCTTGCATTGCTCAGCAGCCTCGTCTGCTTTATGAGTACTTCCGCCAGCTGTTTGCTCAGGTCACCAACCCTCCCATTGATCCCATTCGCGAGGCCGTGGTTATGTCCCTGGAGTGCTACGTTGGTCCCCAGGGTAACTTGTTGGAGATGGACCCTACTCAGTGCCACCGCTTACTCCTGCCATCTCCCATTTTGAGCATCCCCGAATTCAACGCTCTCAAAAACATCAACCACGCTCATAAGGACTGGACTGTCCGTACAATTGACATTACTTTCGATAAGAAGAAGGGCACCGCTGGTTACATCGAGGCTCTGGATGCTATTTGTGATGCTACCACGGAGGCTATCGAGCAGGGCGACAAGGTCATCGTTCTGTCAGACCGCGCCACTTCGCCTGAGCGCGTTCCCATCTCTGCTTTGCTGGCCACTGGTCTGGTCCATCACCACCTCGTCCGCAACAAGTGGCGTTCGCTCGCTGCTCTGGTTGTTGAGACTGCCGAGGCTCGTGAGGTTCATCACCACTGTGTCCTTCTCGGTTATGGTGCTGATGCTATCAATCCTTACCTCGCCATGGAGTGTATCCTTAAGATGAACCGGGAGAAGTTGATCCGCAAAAATCTCCCTGACGAGAAGGTCATTGAGAATTATAAAGCCTCTTGCGACGGTGGTATCCTCAAGGTCATGAGTAAGATGGGTATCTCCACTCTCCAGTCCTACAAGGGTGCTCAGATCTTCGAGGCCCTTGGTATCGACGACAGCGTTATTGACCGCTGCTTCGCTGGCACTGCCAGTCGCATCCGCGGTATCACATTCGAGCTGATTGCTCAGGATGCCTTTGCCTTCCACGAGCGCGGATACCCCTCGCGCGAGATTGTCGAGATTCCTGGTCTGACCGAGACGGGCGAGTACCATTGGCGTGATGGCGGCGAGGCTCACATCAACGATCCCGTCAGCATTGCCAACATGCAGGATGCTGTTCGCACGAAGAACGATAAATCCTACGAGGCCTATGCCAAGGCAGAGCACGAACAAATCAAGAACTGCACTCTGCGTGGTATGCTCGAGTTCGACTTTGACCAACGTACTCCTATTCCCATTGACCAGGTCGAGCCCTGGACTGAGATTGTCCGCCGTTTCGTCACAGGTGCTATGTCCTATGGATCTATTTCCATGGAGTCCCATTCCACCTTGGCTATTGCCATGAACCGTCTGGGCGGGAAGTCCAACACTGGTGAAGGTGGTGAAGACGCTGAGCGCAGCAATCGTATGGAAAACGGCGACACCATGCGTTCTGCCATTAAGCAGATCGCCTCCGGTCGTTTCGGTGTGACCTCCAACTACCTCGCCGATGCCGACGAGCTTCAGATCAAGATGGCCCAGGGAGCCAAGCCCGGTGAGGGTGGTGAGCTTCCCGGCCACAAGGTGCTTGGCCCCATCGCCCGCACCCGTCACTCCACCCCCGGCGTCGGTCTGATCTCGCCGCCCCCTCACCACGATATCTACTCTATCGAGGATTTGAAGCAGCTCATTTACGACCTCAAGTGTTCTAACCCTCGCGCTCGTGTCTCCGTCAAGCTTGTCTCCGAGGTTGGCGTTGGTATTGTTGCCTCTGGTGTCGCGAAGGCGAAGGCTGATCACATCCTCATCTCCGGCCACGATGGTGGTACTGGTGCTTCCCGCTGGACTGGTATCAAATATGCCGGGCTTCCTTGGGAGCTCGGTCTTGCTGAGACCCATCAGACTCTTGTTCTTAATGACCTCCGTGGCCGTGTGGTTGTCCAGACTGATGGTCAACTTCGCACTGGTCGTGATATCGCCATTGCTTGTCTTCTTGGAGCCGAAGAATTCGGTTTCGCTACTACTCCTTTGATCGCTATGGGTTGTATCATGATGCGAAAGTGCCACTTGAACACCTGCCCCGTCGGTATTGCCACTCAGGACCCAGAGCTTCGCAAGAAGTTCAATGGTACCCCCGAGCACGTTATCAACTTCTTCTACTACATTGCCAACGAGATGCGGGCTATCATGGCCAAGCTTGGTATCCGCAGTGTTAACGAGATGGTCGGCCGTGCTGAACTTCTCAAGACTCGCGATGACCTTCGCGCTAAGCAAGAGCGTATTGATCTTTCACTTATTCTGACTCCTGCTCACTCGCTGCGCCCTGGCGTTGCCACATACAACGTCCGCAAGCAGGATCACCGCCTCCACACCCGCCTTGACAATAAGCTGATCTTTGAGTCTGAGCTTGCTCTGGAGAAGGGTCTTCCTTGCCGCATTGAATGCGATGTTGTCAACACTGACCGTGCTCTTGGTGCGACCCTTTCCTACCAGGTCAGCCGACGCTACGGAGAGGCTGGCCTTCCCCAAGACACAATTCACGCTAATATTAAGGGCTCCGCCGGCCAATCTTTCGGTGCTTACCTTGCTCCTGGTATTACTCTTGAGCTTGAGGGTGACTCTAACGACTACGTTGGTAAGGGTTTGTCTGGTGGTCGTCTCATTGTTTATCCTCCCCGCGGCGCTGCTTTCAAGGCCGAGGAGAACGTCATTGTCGGTAACACCTGTCTGTACGGTGCCACTCTCGGTACTTGCTACTTCCGTGGTATGGCCGCTGAGCGTTTCGCTGTCCGCAACTCGGGTGCCACAGCCGTTGTTGAGGGTGTTGGCGACCACGGTTGTGAGTACATGACCGGTGGTCGCGTGCTCATCCTGGGAGCCATTGGCCGTAACTTTGCTGCCGGTATGTCTGGTGGTATTGCCTACGTGCTTGACATGAACCGGGACGCACACTCCAAGGTCAACATGGAGATGGTGGAGGTCTCTGGCATTGAGGATCCTTCTGAGATCGCCTTTGTCCGTGGTCTAATCGAGGACCACCACCACTACACTGGCTCCGAGTTGGCCGCTCGTATCCTTCTCGACTTCAACCGTGCCCTTCCCCGCTTCATCAAGGTTTTGCCAACTGATTACAAGCGTGTGATGGAAGAAGAGGCTGCCAAGGCTAAAGCTGCGAAGAAGGCTGAGTTCTCTCTTCCCGTGCTTCCCAGCACCCCTGCTCCTGCTGAGAAGGCTAAGACCGATGACTCCAAGAAGGCAGATCTTCTGGATATCGAGGACAGCATCAGCGACGAGAAGAGCGAGAAGAAGCGTTCTGCCCTGATTCTGGACAAGACTCGCGGTTTCATGAAGTACAGTCGCCGCAGCGAGAAGTATCGTAACCCTACTACTCGTACCCGTGACTGGGCTGAGCTTTCCAACCGCCTGAGCGAGGATGAGCTCAAGTACCAATCTGCTCGTTGCATGGACTGTGGTGTTCCCTTCTGCCAGTCGGACACTGGTTGTCCCATCTCCAACATCATTCCCAAATGGAACGAATTAGTATTCCAAAATAGCTGGCAGGATGCCTTGAATCGTCTGCTCATGACCAACAACTTCCCCGAGTTCACTGGTCGTGTCTGCCCTGCTCCTTGCGAGGGTGCTTGTGTCCTGGGCATCAACGACGACCCTGTCGGTATCAAGTCTATTGAGTGCGCTATCATCGACCGTGGTTTCGAGATGGGCTGGATGGTTCCTCGCCCGCCCAAGACCCGCTCTGGTAAGACCGTTGCCGTCATCGGTTCCGGACCAGCTGGTCTGGCCACTGCTGATCAACTCAACCGTGCTGGTCACAGCGTGACTGTCTACGAGCGTGCTGACCGCATTGGTGGTCTCCTCATGTACGGTATTCCCAACATGAAGCTCGACAAGAAGATCGTTCAGCGCCGCGTCGACCTCATGGCTGCCGAGGGTGTTCAGTTTGTCACCGGTGTCGCTGTTGGCCCCGACAGTGATGTAACTCTGGACTCCCTTCGTGCCTCTAACGATGCTGTGATCATCGCTACCGGTGCGACCGTTGCCCGTGACCTCAAGGTTACTGGCCGCGAGCTTGAGGGTGTTCACTTTGCCATGCAATTCCTGCACAAGAACACCAAGTCGCTCTTGGACTCTGGTCTCTCCGACGGCGAGTACATTTCCGCCAAGGACAAGCACGTCGTTGTGATCGGTGGTGGTGATACCGGTAACGACTGCATTGGTACTTCCGTCCGCCACGGTGCCAAGTCAGTTACCAACTTCGAGCTTCTGCCGCAGCCTCCGCCCCAGCGTGCTGGTGACAACCCCTGGCCCCAGTGGCCCCGTATCTACCGTGTTGACTATGGTCACTCTGAGGTGAAGACCCACATGGGCAAGGACCCCCGTGAGTACTGCGTCATGTCGACCGAGTTCGTTGACGACGGCAGTGGCCGTGTCAAGGGCATCAACACTGTCCGTGTCGAATGGACCAAGAGCGCCACCGGTGGTTGGGACATGAAGACTGTGGAGGGCAGCGAGCAGTTCTTCCCCGCTGACCTGGTTCTTCTCTCTATGGGATTCTTGGGTCCCGAGGATCGCCTGCTTGGCGACGAGATCGAGCGTGATCCTCGCAAGAACGTCAAGACCCCCCTGGCAAATATTCGACTAACATCCCCGGTGTCTACGCCGCCGGGGACTGCCGTCGCGGCCAGTCCCTGATTGTCTGGGGTATCAACGAGGGCCGCCAGTGCGCGCGCGAAGTCGATGCTTTCCTTAGCGGAACCAGCTCGCAGCTGCCCGTGACCGGTGGTATCATTCGCCGCCCAGCCATCGACTCGGTGCCCCAGCCTGCCGAGACCCAGGTCATTGCCTAGATGAAGTGACTGATATATTTACGGGGATCACCTTCTTATGAAGGTCATGATGGGATGTCCATTTCAACGTGCAAAAGTTAAACTGGGTTTGGTTAGATGGGGATTCTCATTTCACCTGGGAGGTTGGAGGTCTTCTCTTCTTATGAACGCTATTTCTTTCCGTTTCTCTTTCTTTTGATTCTTGGTCTTTGCTTTCCATGCGTATTTATCATTTCAGCAGCGTTTCTTTTTGCAAGGTGTTTAGAGCGTCTGCAGCGTGGTGATTATTTCGTTTTGTGTTGTACATACACTAGTTCCGGAAACCGGTGTCACCTCTTTACGCTCTTTCATTATCTCTCGAACTCTACTGCTAAGGAATTCTAAGCCACTTTGAGATAACCTGGATATCTTTATGGCCCAGGCCATTTATCGTGAATTACCGGATTTTCATAGGAGTGGTCACCTGTTTAATACCTATGGTAGCTCGACAGCTGCCCTTGGTGCCAGCCCCACGTCAACTTTCTGAAGCCACATTGGAGTCTTGTCGTTAGAATTTGCACCTTTGGTGCAAAGAATTACGGCACAGTCCACAGTCTTCTATCACATTGCCTTCATCCACTTACCTTCTAACATCCCTCAACGGCGCAAGTAGGATCTTTTGTCGGCTTTGTTTTCCCCCAGTCTTACTATAGAAGAACATGGCGCTTCTGCCATAGCAGAATGACATTCCTTTGAATATCCTAATACGGTTCGTGTGTCCTGGCATCAAGGTTCGAATCACAAATAACAATGGAACAGTAAAGGTAGTGACACCGCTTCCCAGAAAGACTGCATCTCGTTGTGCCATCTCTTTGTATTCATTTTCCATGAATTTGGGTTTCAGGATCTTTGACAAGTAGATCGTCACTAAAATAAAGTTGCCCCCTCGTCATTGTTCATGAAAAGTATTTGAAAATCAAGTGCTTTGTCTCACGGATCAATTTTACCTGAAAGACCCAATCGAAGTTATAAACCCCCCTTGCCTCGCCCACGTCCTTGACCAAAGAAACCATATCATGAACATCTCCTTTCCCACCTCCATATATCAGTAACATTGTCTCAAAATGGGCCAAAAAAGCAGAAGACCTATGTCTCACGTCCCAGAACGCGAGATTGAATACGAACCCCAAAGCCGCCAGTCCAGTGTAGAGAGCTGGAAAGCCCGCTACGACGAAATGCTAGACATCGTACTGATGGAAACGCAAGAAGAAAAGGACGCCGCCATGGCGAAGATAGAAGTTGGCAAGAACTCGTATGTTGATTCTCTTCGGAATAAAAGTTCTAGATGCGGGTTCGACGGAACTATGGAGTCCACGGTATCTGGAGTCGTGGGTTATACGATTTCTGGGGCCATGGATGCGACTCCTGGGTTTGGGAGTATTGAAGAGAAGCAAGAGGAGGAGGTGCGCGTGGCTGTAAAGCGACCGCGGCGGAACAGGAAGAGAAGGAAGGTCGGTTGTTTGATGGATAGAGGGTTGGTTGTTCCTCGGGCCGAAGAAGCGATGGATTCTATTTCTGCGTCTCTGGCAGGCGTTTTTGGGCCAGTGTTGGGTGCTTGGAATCTTTTGTTTAGTCCGAGGTTTCATTTGATTTTGGAAATTCTCACTGCTGTTGCTGTTGCTGTTTCGGTTTGGCTTGGTGGGGATGAATTGCCAATTAGGCTTGGGGTGCTTGAGATTGGATTAGCTGTTCATGGGGTCCTCAGTTTAAAGTAGATGTGTGAACGGCAAGATATGGGAAGGTCTTTATAGAGAAATGCCGTTTGGATAAGGGTAGAGACGGTTGGGTCGGGAAGTAGGTTGTTGTCAGAGCAGAGAATTCACCCTAGACCAAATATTATACAATTTCCACGCCAGGAGGTATCTATGTACATTCATGAGATAAGTTAACATAACGGCCACTTCTCGACGGCCCAAACAAACGCGATCATGCAGCCGCTTTTGGGGCCGCCTCGGCTTCTGCTTCAGCCTTCATCTCGCGCTCCAGGGCGGCGAAGTCGCCCTTGAAAGCATCGCGGACCGGATCGAGTCGAACATCCCAGACGTCCTCACTGCTAGGACCTGTCTTCCACTTGATGGCCTTCTTCTGGTTGTGAGCGCGGATGGCCTTTTTGCGCAACTCGTCTCCCCAGCCACGGGTCTTCATGCAGAGCCAGAAGTTATCCCAGTGCTCGCTGCATGAGCGCATTTCACCGTACCGGTAGACGTTCACGAATTGGCCACCAAAGGACTGGCAGAAGAAGGCGTAGTCGAACGCTGTGCGGCAAGACATTTCGTCCGGGTAAAGAGATTCTTCGGCGATGGGGGAGGTAGGTTCTGAGGGAGTCGCGTCACCGTTCAGGAGCACATTGGATTTGCTCGGGTTCTTCTCTGCTTCTTGGAGACTGGCGAAGAGCTGATTAAATTCAAAATCAGCTTGTTCGGCCGGGGTCATCTTCTTTGTCGGCGGTGCATTCGGAGACGCTGGTTCGGGAGGGTTTGTATTTGAGGGTGGTTTCGGTGTGTCTTCAGATTCGCCCTTTTGAGGACCAGATGCCCATAGCCAGCCCATGGTTGCGTTGGCGATTCTTTGAATTGAGTGCTTTTTTGTCAAGTCCGACTGACAACGCGGTTTTACGATAATATCACGTGCCAAAGATCGTCCGCGATAAGATGATAGCGCGACGTCATTACGGGCTCCGAGCAATCGGATCCTGTTCTTTCTCACACTTGTTCCTGACGATATGAATGCCCCTTGATATGCAGCTAGTATATTTTGCGAGAGCAGCTTCGACTGCGCGGGCGACTCCGCTGCGCTGTACTACCACCAATCTGCATGCCCATGATCTGGGGTGGAGATCAGCGCCGCTTTGGAGACGCTCGCCAGTCGGTGCACGGTCAACGTCCTCGATTCAGTCTGGACATATCAAGCTTGAAGAGAACGAGGGCATTCTCTACGTGAATAGTGTGTATCAAAATTTTGGGCGATATCGCGCTTCATCTTTGCTAAACAGCTCTAGACATCTTTCCCCAGCGACTCCAATGGTTCCTGCGGGGTCCCCTCAGCCATATCCAACCTCTTGAAGGAATCTTAAAGAGAATAAACAATCCCGATTACGCTGCATCGGACCCTACGCGGATCGCTGAGCGGGCACTGCCAAAGGAACTCGGCCTTGAAATCAAGGAAGTGGTGACTCGCTACAAAGAAGGTGGTGCATTTGTCAAGTATGCACGGAACCCCGATGTCAGCGACGAGGAAGTCAAAGTCGCGGCGCAGAATTACATCGCGAAGAATCCCATCAGACCTTGGTTCAACCCATTCCAAACCGCCAATGCAGATCTAGTACGTGGACGACCCTGGATTGAGGATCTTTATCGACTTCCCAGTCAAACCTTGAGAGTAGAGTTCCTGCCCAATTCGACAGAGGGCCCTGCCAGGGAATTAACTCAAGAAGCACTGTATTCTCTTTTCCGTCCCTTTGGAAAATTACTGGATATTCAGCCACAACCCTCTGATTCCAAGATCGAACCGAGGTACGCCACTTTACGATTCAGTCGACCCCGATTCGCAGTGATGGCAAAGAATTGCATGCACGGGTATGCCGCTTTTGAAGAAGATGGCGGCGGCAAGACTGGCACTAGGTTCAAAATCAACTATGAACGCAAGATCAAGTTCTCCATGATCAAGGATTGGATCTTCACCCACCCCAGACTTGTGATTCCCGCCGTAGCAGCTCTGGTTGCCACTATTACGGTCATCATATTCGACCCTATCAGGACCTTCTTCATCAAGATGAAGATCAAGTCCTCTCTCCACAGTGAAGATAACGCGGCTTTGCAGTGGATCCGCAGGCAAGCGGACAAGGCCAACATGCTGTATTTTGGACGGCGTAAAGCGGATCCTCGGGGTCTATCTGCCATCTGGGAAGATCGTCAGAAGGACATCAGCCAGTTGCAAGCTTGGCTGACTGAGACGGCGGAGACATTCATCGTCCTTCATGGTCCCCGCGGCTCCGGAAAGCGGGAGCTTGTCTTGGAGCAGGTGCTGAAGGATCACAACTACAAAATCGTTATCGACTGTAAACAAATCCAGGATGCTCGTGGCGACACTGCCAAGATATCTCGAGCAGCCGCACAGGTTGGCTACAGACCGATCTTCTCTTGGATGAATAGTATCAGCAGTTTCATTGACCTGGCGGCGCAAGGAATGATCGGTACCAAGGCTGGTTTCTCAGAGACTCTCGATGCACAACTCAGCAAGATTTGGCAAAACACAGCAGTTGCCCTGAAGCGAGTCGCATTGGATGGCAGGATGAAGGACGACAAGGATGCCAACCTGAGCGAGGATGAGTATCTCGAATCACACCCGGAGAGAAGACCTGTCGTGGTCATTGACAATTTCGTCTACAATGCTGAAGATAGCGTCGTACTGGACAAGCTTACCGAGTGGGCCGCTAGCCTGACTTCGGCGAACATTGCCCATGTCATATTCTTAACCACTGATTCATCCTTCGCGAAGCCTCTTAGCAAAGCCCTTCCGAACCAAGTGTTCCGCACTATCAGCCTCGGTGACTGTTCGCTTGACGTAGGTCGCCGCTTCGTGATGAGCCATCTGGAAGCTGGGTCCACAGAAGATGCAAAAAGCCCATCTCAGAATGAGAAGCAGTCCCTCGATGGCTTGGATGACTGCATAAGGGTTTTGGGTGGCAGGGTCACTGACCTGGAGTTCATGGCTCATCGGATCGAGGCTGGAGAGACCCCTCAAGGTTTGTTTATTCTTTATCCACTGAGTCAAATCGTCATTTACTAAACCTTGTAATAGCCGCCGTGGACCGAATAGTTGATCAGTCCGCCTCAGAGATTATGAAGATCTTCATTCTGGGAGGTGATTCAGCCTCACCCCAATGGTCACGCGAGCAGGCGTGGCACCTCATCAAATCAATCGCACATTCCAAGGACGGCGCCCTGCTGTATAACAAGGTCCTCCTTTCCGATCTGTTCAAACGCGATGGCGAAGCAACCCTCCGAGCCCTTGAGCAAGCCGAGCTCATCGCTATCGGGTCCGAGCGAGGCTTCCCACGATGGATTAAACCCGGCAAGCCCGTCTACCGAGCTGCGTTCCAGCGTCTCACGGAGAATAAGACTCTAGAGGGCCGCCTGGATCTGATGATTCTTGCACAGCTGATTGGTGACGAGAACAAGAGTATCTGCAAGTATGAGGAGGAGTTGCAGTTGCTCGGCTCGCTGCCCAAGTGTCCTCGGGAACTTACGTCGCGCCTCGAGTGGCTTCTGCGCAAGGTGCAAGGATCTCAGGCAAATATCCAGAAATACGAAACCCAGAGCGCTACTTTGAAGAAGATGTTACAAGGTGAGAAATAAGCAATGTGTTGATTTGTTCTACTTCGACTGTGGACTTCTCACGAAGCATGCGGTTCAAGGCTCTGACTGTCTGATGTACATTCCACACTCGAGTATTTGTGATAAAGCAGAGAAGCCATTTGTTCATACCCTTTTCATCGATTATAACCCTAGTCGAATAACATGTTTTGTAGAGTTTGTAAGGATTGAAACACATCTCACCCGAGGCCAATGTGATGATTAAGCAAGAGTACCTCAGGCACCACGAATTTCTGCTAAGCCTCCCTTTCACAGCATCGGTCGTGAGGACCCAAAAATGAACTCGTTATCTCATTCATAATCGAATCATTACTTTCGGTATATTCTGCATCACCTGCGGGCGCTGACTAGAATTTGGCCCAGTAACAGTGGGAATCACTGGGGCTGTTTCTATTTTCCTTCGCGTCCCCAACATGGAGCGACACACTACTTCAACCTCCATTTTAGTCCAGACTATCCGGGACTGCCTGTCTGGAATGACATGGACAGCATTCCTTGGGGTCTTGGTGTTTTCATGCATCGCTACACGCGTCATTAGCGGATTACAGAGCCGACAACGTGAATTTGACCTGAATGCGCCACGTACCTCACGATTGGCACCGTACTGGTTCCCTTGGCTTGGACATGGATTTCAAATTGTCTGGAACCATCTCGGCCTATTCAAGTCTTTACGGTTAGTAACCTTTAAATGCTAGGTATATTACAGCTGCTAAGAACTATCTAGGGAGTCCATGAATGAGCCTGTGTTTGGCATCTACCTTCGGGGCGAAAGCTACGATACAGTGGTATCACCATCGATGATCAACACTGTGATGTCTTCAAATGCATCAAATGCTCCTATGCTCGACCAAGCTCTCCAAAATGTATTTGGCGACCGCAGTCTTGTGTGCAGCTTGCAAGTCAACCACGACCAGGAAACCAGTGACAATGTAGCTGAGGTTATAAGCAAAGACTCATTTGCGACCGAAGTGTCACCCCTCATTTCCAAGTGCTTGCAAGATAATGTTTCAAACTTTGTCACATTCTCTCGCAGCCCTGTCGATATGCCCCCTTGGGAACGTGATAGCGATGTGACCCTGTCCGAGGAAGACAACTCGGTCTGCGAAGTGAAGCTTTATGAGCTCGTGCGGAACTTTATGGGCCACAATCTTACAACCCTGCTGATGGGCGAGGCCTTTCTGGAAAATTTCCCCATGTTTCTGGGAGACCTATGGACACTGGACAGAAACTATGTCCCATTGTTTGTTGGAGCTCGTCGCTGGGTTCCCAGCCCCGGAGTGTCATCGGGATTCGCTGCACGGGACCGGCTCATTCATGTCATGTCGGTCTTTTACCGCGCATTCTCAGCCTTTGATGATGGCATTGATCCTGGAATTGAACTTCGTGACCTCGATGATGTGTCCGAGTTGGTAAAGCAGAGAATGCGGACCTTCCGGAAATTGAATTTGTCTCCTGGAGCGAGCGCGGCGGGTAATTTGTCTCTGTATTGGGACATTGTTGAACACACCACGAAGGTAACCTTCTGGATGATTGTCCATATCTTTGCGGATAGCGCGCTTCTGAAAGAGATTCGCACCGAAATCGCCTCCTGCGTGAAAAGTATTCGGTTCAGCCGCGAAGAGACCGGCTTCCCCTTTGATGAGCCTCCCAAGCTCGATCTCGACCTCGAAAATTTACTTGTTTCATGCCCAATGTTCAAAGCATGCTACTACGAGACCCTTCGCATGCACTCGGCAGGCATCTCGCTCAGGAAGTTGAATTCAGACCTGACTCTCACCGAGTCTAAAGAAGACGCAAGTGAGCCTCGCACATACAAGCTTTGCAACGGCAAGAAGGTCATCATGCCGCACGGCGTGTATTACAATGATCCCCAGCGCTTCTCCAACCCAGGCCAGTACGATCCACTACGCTTCATCGTGAACGAACCTACGACCGGTGCCAATCAAGCTAATGCAGACCCGATTGCTCCTTTCGCGGACGGTCTGTACGGCTCGAAACACAACAATTTCACAAAGCGGGCCATCCTTGGCTTTACTGCGTCTATCATATCGATGTGGGACATCCAATCGGCGAGTGAGAAGGAGCTCGCAGTGCCCCCGCACAGGACAACCTGGGGCGCGTTCCACCCAGCAAAGGATATTAAGGTGAAGTTGAAGCCGATGGTATAAGTCGTGACCTTATAGACTAGTTCATGTTTTCGTATTTCGTATAACTGCATGCATGTATAGAAAGCGTTGGGGCCGCGTTGCCGTTGAAAGATACCTTCCAATTTAAGTGGCACCTACTGGCCTCAGACCTCGTGAATAGCCCCTGTTCACCGTAAATCGACTAAAATCCGAATAAGATCGACGCATTGACAGCCGCGGAGGGGTTTTTCGAAGGCCAGGTGGGCCTCTAGCACGGAATAATATCCGGTCGGGGTTGAGCCGATGACACCATCCACTCAGCGGGTGAGGATACATAAGTCAGTCTTCATCCAGTACTAGATGGCTCAGTTAAGATAGGAATCCAAGGTCTTCCAAAATGAACGAAGCAGAGCCTAACCAAGACTACGATCTGGACATTCCAATCAACTCAACCTCCGGACTTCGTCAGGGTCTAACCTCGTACGGCGACGCCCACTTTTCTCTATTCCTACGCAAAGTGTTCATCAAAGCACTTGGATACTCGGAGGATTCTCTCTCAAGACCCATAATCGGTATTATCAATACATTCTCTGGCTTCAATCCATGCCATGCCAATGTACCGCAGCTTATTGAGGCCGCTAAGCGGGGTGTGCAGCTGAATGGAGGTCTGGCAATTGAATTCCCGACCATCAGTGTTGCCGAGTCGTTCTCGCATCCGACTAGTATGTTCCTGCGGAATCTGATGAGTATGGACACGGAGGAGATGATTAAGGCGCAACCATTGGATGCTTGCATCATGATTGGAGGTGAGCATCAGTCTTTGATGAAGGACAGGACATGAGCAACGGGGTAGATAGCTCATTTCTTCTAGGATGTGATAAGACGGTTCCTGCACAGCTGATGGGTGGAATCTCTGCCAATAAACCCATCCTCCCTCTTATCACTGGCCCTATGCTTCCGGGTAGTCATCGTGGGAAAAGAATCGGTGCATGCACTGACTGTCGCAACAACTGGGCTGCTTTTAGAGCTGGTGAAATTGATGTCGAGGAGATTTCGGCTATCAATGAAGAGCTTGCTCCTACGGTGGATGCCTCCCCAACCGAGCTATGGAAGAAATCCAGGCTAATGAAAGTCCATAGATTGGAACCTGCGGTGTCATGGGAACTGCGAGCACGATGGCCTGCATCACGGCAGCGCTGGGAATGATGCCTCTCCGAGGTGCATCTGCCCCGGCAGTATCATCTGCTCGACTACGGATTGCCGAAGAAACCGGTGCAAACGCAGTGGCAGTAGCCAAAGCGGCAAGAAAGCCTCAAGAAATTTTGAGCAAGGAATCCTTCTTGAATGCCATCACGGTACTTCAAGCGATTGGAGGGTCCACGAACGCAGTAGTTCATCTGCTAGCTATTGCTAACCGACACCCCGACGTCCAAGGTGTTATAACCTTGCAGACATTTGAAGAAATCGGAAAGAAGACCCCGCTCCTGATTGATCTCAAGCCCAGCGGAGATAATTATATGAATGATTTCCACAATGCCGGTGGCATGTTGGCGCTTCTGCAAGTCCTTCGACCGCTGCTTCATTTATCCGCCCTGACTATTACCGGCCAGACACTGGGCGAGGTCTTGGATGCGTCGAAATCGAAGCTCTCATTCGCACAGGATATCATTCGACCGCCTTCGAATCCTCTTCACCCGTCGTCTTCTCTGGCTATTCTTTATGGCAATCTCGCCCCAAATGGAGCTGTGATCAAAGCATCTGCTTCCAAGGATCGATCTCTCCTCTCACACACTGGGTCGGCTGTTGTATTCGAGAATTCTGCAGACCTAGCTCTGCGGATCGATGACCCGGATCTTCCTGTGACAAGGGACAACGTGTTAGTGCTCAAAGGCATCGGCCCAATCGGAAACCCGGGCATGCCAGAAGCAGGTTTAATTCCAATTCCCAAAAAGCTAGCTGCTGCTGGCGTCAAGGATATGCTGCGATTATCGGATGGCCGGATGTCAGGTACTGCAGGAGGTACCATCGTACTGCACATTTCACCGGAGGCGGCGGTACCCGATTCTCCTTTCGGAATTATTGAGACAGGCGACTTGATTACCTGCGACATTGAAAGCCGCAGGCTTCATCTTAACATCTCAGATGATGTATTGCAAGCTCGTATCTCGCAGAGAAAGCAAGTTTTGGAGAGTGGGGATGGTCCGGTACAGTCGAGGAAGCAGCGACGAGGATATCGCGGGTTGTATGAGCGGTCAGTAAACCAGGCGCATGAAGGCACTGACTTTAATTTCCTCACAGCCGGTGGTGCAAGTATCTGAAGTCCGTACATAGTCACAAATTACAAGGAATTATCAAGTATCAAGAGGAGTAGTTATACCGAACCAGAATAATAATAAAATCGCCTCTGAACAGACGGCTGGAACTCCATTCTTCAGAAATATTCAGATTTTGTTCCAATTAACAAGATCGGGAAACAAAGATGTCTAACAGGTCTCGTTGGAGATGTCCCGGAAGATGTTGAGCATAGGCTTATCTAGATCATCATGACCCATAAAGGGACTTGCCCTGAGCCCTAACCCAATTAGGCTAAATCCCTTGCGCGTCAGCGACGCGTCTCCGACATGGAGCGTTGATGCTCCAGACTATTCTATCTCGAATTCCACTCGCGCCATGAGCTCTGACGCCATTCGCCCTCGTGGCCGGCCGGCTCGTAAGTTTTGTTCCTGGATTTCACGGTCCGGTTCTTGCTAACATGCGACTGCGATATAGACCCCCCGGGCCCGACTGTATTGGCATACACCCCCGACGGCCGACGAGTCATTACCGGTGGATCAAATCAGGCGATTCGTATCTATACGGTCGGCGAGGATGGTGAACCAAAAACGGTGGACGGAGCCATTGATGGACACTGTGCAATTGGCGCCACGAATACTTGCTTTCTCATGGGCGCGGAAGATGGGACGGTCTGGCAGTACGACGCCGTGACTGGTCAGCAGGGCCTCTTGCTACTACGATGCGCATTGCCTATTCGAGACATCGCCGTGTCTAGAGATGGCGAGTGGGCCGCAGTGGCCAGCGAGTAAGTTGAAGCATCATGGCAGACTAGGAGGACGAAGGCTGACATGACGATGCAGCGAGCTGTCGGTCAAGATTGTCAAGATTGAGGACATGACGCAGACGAAATACCTCCGGGAACAAGAGAAAGGGGCAAAGCACGTCGCCTTCGACCCCAATGGCCGTTACGTGGCTGTTTCCGACATTAACGGCAAACTCTACATCTATTCTCTGAATGAGGAAGAGCCAGAGCTGGTGCGCAAACTTGACGGTGTCATCCAGGCACTTGAGCCAGAAAAGGAGGCGACGTCCAAAGCTGTGTGGCACCCCGACGGCACCGCATTTGCCGTGGCTGAAGCAACCAGGGATATTTCCATCTACTCAATTTCGGAGTGGAAGAAGGAGAAGACATTTGCTGGAGGACACACGGGCGACATCACTGCGATGAGCTGGTCCCCAAATGGAGCGCTCCTGGCATCTGCGGGCGCCGATGGGCAGATCGTGCTTTGGGAAACCAAGACACAGAAGATCCTTCAGCACTTCGAATTTGCCAACGTTATCAACATTGCGTGGCACCCAAACAAGAACTCTCTGTCATTTACCAACTCGGATGGAGAGCTCTTCATTTATGACAATTTTGTTCCTAGGGATCAGGAGGCTCAGCTCGCAAAGCCCCTGCAAGCAGCTCCTATCTTTCCCGGTCCCTTGACCGAGATCTCTACCAACGCTAGACAGACGTTGGCTGACCGATCTCGGGATGCAATCAAGCGTGCCGCACGAGCAGGCACCCCCGACTCCTTGGATGATATTCTCGGCGAAGATGAGGAAATGGCTGACTTTGTCGAGGATGACGATGGAGCTGGATACGCCGAAGAGCTCAATGCATTCGGGAAGCGGCCCAATGGTCACTTGGATGCAATCGATGGCCCTGAGAGCAAGAGGGCTTTCTCAGGCTCTGTGCAGGTCAAAGCTCACCCACCTCTCCAGACCGGCAGTACACCATGGGCAGGCAATCGACGATATCTCTGTATGTATCGCTCACAGGGATTGACGATTCTTTGCTAACCTTACTAGGTTTGAATCTGACTGGTGCTGTCTGGACTGTTGACCAGGAGACACATCATACCGTGACTGTAGAGTTTTACGATCGAGAGGCTCACAGGGACTTTCACTTCACGGACCCATATCAATACGACAAGGCCTGCCTTAGTGAGTACTTCGCATCGTGTCTAGTGCACTTTTTTTTTTTTTCCTAATAAGAAGCAGACGAAAACGGTACGCTTTTCTCCAACAATCCCGAAGATGGCCCTGCTTCAATCTTCTACCGACCACATGAGACCTGGACGACGCGAGCGGACTGGCGGACCACCTTGCCAGAAGGAGAGACAGTTCGAGGTAGGTCTAGTTGCATGTTACAGACTTTCTAAATACTGATTATTGTTGTTAGCTTTGGCACTCAGCGAATCTTATATTGTCGCTATCACATCAAAGGACTATGTGCGGGTCTATACACTCTTTGGAACACCTTTCCGAGTGTACCGACAAAAGAGCCAGGCCGTGACATGCTCTGCGTGGCGGGATTATATCATGACCATTGGCAATGGTCCTGTGTCAGCTGACGGCCGACAGACCACTTTGCAATATACCATTGAGAATGTCAAGCGTGATGAGATCTGCCAAAATGAAGATGTGGTCGCCCTTCCATCAGGAGCTCAACTTCAGAGTGTCTTCTTCTCTGACATGGGAGTACGTCAATCTCCCAAATCCATTCTGAAGACAATTGCTAAATTCCACAGGATCCTTGCATTTATGACACAACCGGCACCCTTTTGGTGCTGCAGCACTGGCGTACGACTGGCCAGGCACGGTGGGTGCCTCTTCTGGACACCAAGCAACTTGCCCGTCTTGCCGGAGGCCGCAAAGAAGAGACATACTGGCCCGTGGCTGTTGCCCAGGACAAATTCCACTGCATCATTCTCAAGGGTGGTGACAAAAACCCCTACTTCCCCCGGCCGCTACTCAGCGAGTTCGATTTCCAGGTCCCTATCTCCAGTAAATCGGTAAATGAGTCGAACGAGGAAGATGCCGCCGCTGGGAACGAAGTCTCCCGTTTCGAGGAAACATTTGTGCGCGGTAGTGTTCTTCTGTCACTCTTCCGCGACCTGCTAGCCTCGACCAATGCAACCTCGTCTCAACGAACTGAGTTGGCGCGCAAGGAGCTGGATATCGACAAGACGCTGCTGCAAATGCTGGCCATTGAATGCAGAGAAGGCGAAGACCGTGGTATGAAGGCATTAGAACTTGTGCATCTGATGACCGACCGAAATGGCAAAATGATTGAGGCAGCGGCCAAGGTCGCTCAACGCTATGGACGTGGCGTGTTGGAGGACAAGATCCGAGATCTGGCTGAACGACGTGTGATGGGCATGGGTGATGATGACGAACTGGCTTGAACGAGGAATGGACTTTAAATGGCAATACCACGTACATTAGTGACTATGCATTTTTTTTTTCTCCTTATTGGAATTATGAAACCTACGAGCTCTTGACATGGCGATGTTTTGGAAGTTGAACACATTGTATCCATGTGGCCTCCGATTGGTCCGTCGCTAGCCGGGAGGCGCAGACAACTCCGCGACTCTCCAAGTCCAACTTCCAACTTTTTACCTTCCGACTTCCTACTTCCCAGTTTCAACTTCCACTTCTCGCTTCCTCTAGCCTCTCATGACATGACAACTGTGCTCACCGTGCACAGGGCAGAATGCCAGCATCGCACCCGCGTCTCCACCTGGCGTTGAAGCCGAGTGCGGTTCGCCCGTTCACGCACTCCCGGCAACGATCATTAGCTCATCCGCGTCATGGCATCTTGAAAGAGCCCTGGCTGCCTTCACCGTCATTAAGGCCACTTCCTGCCGCCTTCTTCTCGCCAACTCGGATTCGCAATCAATTTGACGGATTAAGTGAGGGACCTCCGAACGAACACAAACCGCCAGACGAGCGCATCCTGAAGCTCGGAAAGAGTAAGTTTGCGCATCTCCAATAAAGTCTCGCGCATCACGAACGGACCGACTAATTATTGTGATTACTACAGCTCTACGCACACTCTCCCCTCTCCTCCCAACAATACTCTACAATACTCTCCCAGCCGAGATCCTCGCGCCAAGCGTCAACTTGCACCTTTTCCCCTCCACGCACCAACACCTCCCCACCGTAAAGGGCCGCACGCTTTATCGCGCAGCACTATGGACCGTCCCTGTCGCATGGAGCAGCGTCCCGCTTGTGGGAAACGTAAAGCTTCAAATCCTAAGTGAGCGGATTGTACGAGCAGGGACCATTCTCGACCCTGAACGCGGCGATCAACATGATTGCGGCGACGAGCGACTAGTCGTACGATGGAAGACAGAACCGCGCACTGATAGCCGGCCCTTCCACGATACACCTACAAAAGGCCACCGCACGGAATCAACCGATAAGCTTCATCTCTCAACCTCAACGAACGGAACAAATAAGGGCCTGAGCGTGCTCCTCGGCGGCGAAGAACCGATCTTCAAACTCTCAAAGGAGGAACAATTTAGCGGGCTTTTCATCTTCTCCTTTGACGAGGAGGGGCGCATACTGTCGCATACCATTGAGCACGCGGACGAGGCAGAGGGATGGGACCGTACGTCCAAATTTGTGACGCTGACCGATTGGCTCATTGGAAAGGCGCGCGGGTCGCTTGATCCGGCGCCAAGTCCTGGTCTGGTCATGGAGTCGTGTGAGAACTATGGCTTGCCGTCGAGTGATACCCGGTATCGGCGGTCATGAATCGTCTGGAATCGTCTATGGCAGGCCCTTAGACCACACTAGTCCCTCACCACTCTCGATTCGCCCTCACTCTCTGTACTATTATACCCTTTGTCAAATATGCATAATTCAAGCAACTTTTTTCATTTCAAGGTACCACCTCATTCAGTAATGCGACTCACGCGTGCGTATCATCGCGGCTGCAGTACTAGCATCTCAGTTTAATGCCCGTAAGTCTTCAAGAGACATGGATAGTCGAGTTTCCACTGAGAATTTGTTTGATACTTTGCGTTGATGACGTTTCGATGTTGTATCGAGCCTGGCAAAGGATGGTCTAGGATACGGATGAAAGGCATTCATTCAATGAGACAAAGACAATTTCTGACCTCCCCAAAAAAAAAGATATAAGATGAACCTCCCGTTGCGGTATTGATGAAGTGTAGAATTCAGAGAGTGCTCTTAAAGCATCTAGCTTGATGGAACCATAGTACAATGACCCACTTGTTTAATGAAAAAGACAAGCAGCCGAGATCACACTTGTCTCACACGAAAATACAAACCCCTTAAGTACAGATGTTCTTCGGCCCAAGATAATCCCAAAGACACTCAGTTTCCTCGTTATGGTGATTTGTCATCCGTGTTGTTCCAACGCTGTCATCTGAATGTCACTCTCTGCGTCATCCGTTCCTATTCAAGTGAAGAGCACTAGTCAGAACTGAACATCAAATTTTCCCAGTGTCACATTCAAGTTCCTGTTGCGAAGCTTTAAACTTGCTTGATAAAACTGACTGAACATGCATCTTTTGATACTGGGTGCGACCGGAAGAACTGGTGTCTTTGGGTATAAATATGCTCTAGACCAAGGCTAGTCCGCATTGACTCAGTCGAAGGAACTAGCTGATACTTTCCCCAGGTCACTCTGTCACGGCTTTGGTCCGAAATGTCGCTTCAATAGAACCAAGCCAAAACCTGACCATCGTCGAAGGCTCACCCCTGTCAGAGAAAGATATGGAGCGTGCCTTCGCGGCAGCAGGTGTACCTGTCGACGCAGTTGTCATATTTCTCAACCCATTACGAGTTTCCGAAAACCCATGGGCAAAATTCATCGGCCCTCCACGCCTAATCGCCGACTCGACAATCAATGCGGCTCGAACTTTACGGGCCCAGCAACCTTTGAAGGGATCTAAACCTCGTCTAGTGATTATGAATGCTCTCGGTGTGGGCGAAAGTTACGCAGTCACGCCTTATCTCGCTCGGTTCATGATGAGCTACAGTAATGTGGGCAAAACGTATGAAGATCACAGCGCAGTCAATGATGAAATCGAAGGGAACTGCGGCGATGCGATATCGTGGACACTTGCATTAGCCGTGGGGCTCAGCAACGGTGGAATTGCACCCGTGAGATCCTTTGCATACAATGAGAGCGGATCAAGTATGTTTATTACGCGTGAAAGCTGTGCAAGGTGGATGGTGGACGTGGCATCAGGAAAGCTCGGGGATCAATTCAGCAATAAGAGAGTCATTGTGTCCAATTAGTGAGTTATTTGTACGTATCCGGCGATTTGAAGGATGTCAATCTTTGAAGGCGCGAACTATAGGGAAATATATGGAAGACTCTATCGGAATTTAATAGCGTATGTCGTTATTCATTTCAAACGTCAGTAAGAGAGACCTTCTGTTAAAAGAAGGGCCTAATTTTTACGTCAGAGGACAGATGAAGTTGATTCTTGAAGCAAAGAGAATAAGCATCTTCGTCTTTTGACTCTCTGCTAGAAAAGAAAAAAGTGAAACATTTAGATTTCTTCGTCTCTTTGATGAAAGAACGATTGTCAAACAATCAATTGACCAAGTTATTGAGTATACTGATTCTTTGGACCACGAGGTTTCGACCCATCCAAACAGCAATATGCTAAATCATTATCTTCCTCACACATTTTGAAGCGGCTCGGAGGCTCTCATAACTCCAAGAGCTTGCGACTCACAGTCGGGTGGTTCAAAAGACAGGTGTACCTCAAAATTTAAAGGTAGACTAACGGTAGCAGAGTGTCTACCAGATCACTTGCCACTTTAGACGATCCCAGAATCGCTACTGATTGACAACCAAGCGCGTGCTCTTAACTATCACTTCCATTTCATAAAGTTGCAAATTGTTCTGGTAGCAAGTAGCATTTAATATCCCTTCAAGGTATGTGCCAACAAGCAATGCTACATCCCGACTTTCTTGAGGCATATTGCTAGTCCTCCATTTCATAACGTACAAGTCTCACATAAAAGCATCCAGACCTACTTATCCCAATACCAGTGTCCAGCACTGGCTTATAGACAAACATAGAAACCTATTTACTCCTTTTTAAGATGAACAGCAGGTGACTTCAAGAACCCAAAGACAGCAACCGAAACGATACACATTGCCACGCCACCCACGGTATACGCAGCCTCACGCCCAGCCCACCAGAACAATGTACAGAACAGAATCGGGCCAGCAGCGCGTCCAGCCTGACCCCAGCCACGAAGACGGCCCATCACAGCACCACGGTCAGCGTCACGGGCTTCGAAACTACCCAGACTATTGAGGCTCGTAACAACCGTAGCGGTTGTCACCGCGAGAAGACCTCCCGCGGCATAGAGGCCCTTTGGCGTGGAAACGTGAGCTAGACAGAAGAATGACAACGCACAAGCAACGACACCAGCTCGCATGGTGACGAGTGGCGGTAGCCGGCGAACGACTGTTCCCTGGAGTAGGGATGCAATCAGACCCATCAGAGAGAGTAGACGGCCGTTGAGCGCGGCGGGGCTGGTAGTTGATCCTGCGTAAAGAGTCGTCGTCAAGAAAGGCAACGAGAACTCCAACCCCGAGAAAGGAAGCAGGAAGAGGAAATGAATCGCATTGAGAATCGCCGGGTTATTGGTATATCCCTTCGATGCCGTAGACTTGGCGTTCCCCACAATCTTGCTCTTGTCCTCGGTCTCGGTCTCTTGTGTCAGAGTCGTAAGACGCGGATGCGTCTCGGGCAAACAAGCCCAAAGATACCCCGTCTCCAGCAGAATCAAAGCAAGCGAGACAAGTGCAGCGGTGATAAACGGATTCTCCGCGACAGTCTGAACGGTACTCAAGCCGGCGCCGAGCAGCGGACCAAAAGTGAAGGCGATACTAAAACAAGCTCCGACGAGCGCCATTGACGCGCCACGACGCGATTCATCGGTCACATCTGCAACGATGGCATTGGCTAATTGGACGTTTGCTTCACTGAGACCACCGACGATACGGCTGGCCAGGAACGTGCGGAAATCTGTTGCTGACACCCAGAGCGCTACGCTTGCCACATTACCGAGCATTGCTGTCAACAATGCACGGCGGCGACCATAGCGATCGGAGAGATGTCCTATGACTGGGGCGGCGAATGCCTGGAGTAAGGAAAAGAGGGAGCCAAGGGCGCCGCCGAGGAGGACGATATCATAGCGGGAGTCGATGGGTTTAGCGAAGGAATTTTTGTAGGCGTTGAGGTAGTGGAAGATGCGATTGAGGAGAGAGTCTGGCGAGGGATCTTGGGCGCGATAGAACGATAGTAAGGAAGGGAAAAGTGGCAGGATGAAGGTGAAGGAGATCTGAATTGTTTAGCATGATTGCGGGACAACAGAGTCAACATTGCATACCAGATCTAGCAACAGTGAGATCATCAACACCTTGAGGACCCCTTTACGTTGGGCGCCAGCGATGGCCATGATTGTGTGTGTGCTGACGCCGGAGAAGAATGAATGGAAAATAGTTGGAAAGAGGAGATGTGGTCTTGTTCAGTCGATCAGATTTCCGATGACGAGGTAAATATGGAGTTTCAAGTGGAGCCAAAGCCAAGAACCCCTCGGCCGACGGTACTGCATTCGGTTTACATAACCACAAAATAGAATTATAGAATACATTGATATTGAAGTTTCTGAAGTCTGGGAATATGCACGCTCGAAACAAAACCAATGGCCACTTTTCGCAGTCCGGAAAAGAAAATTCGTTGCGTTCGTGATCCATACCACCTAGACAGCCGCATAGATCGTTGGCGCAGATGGAAATAGGCAATGAACAATGAATAATGAGCATTCGAAAAACCCAATTTACTCCTGCACTGCAGGAGTCGCCGCAGGGGAGCCATTGGCACCGCCGCGACGACCGCGGCCACGTCCACCCCGGCCTCGGTTCTCACGGCCGCGCTCGCCTCGTCCGCGTCCACCACGCGAGGCGTCTCCACGGCGAGGACCACCGCGTCCACGACCACGCCCATTTGAATGTCCCTTGCCTGCACTAGCATCTTCGGTAGTGGCATTGTGAGTGTCAGTGTTGGCGATGGTGGCCTGCAGGCCTGTATCGGTCTCAGAGAGGTCACGAGGGACCTCGACCCACCCGTCCGTAGTAGCCGACGAGGCCAGGCCATTGGGATCGTAAGTGTTCTCGGCGACCTTGTTACCAGCATCGGAGATCAGAGTCTGGGAGGGTGGCGCATTGGAGTCAGGGTGGGCACGGGCGTCGGACGCGCTCACGGCGGCACTGACAGAGGTGTCTTGTAACTCGGTAAGGCCAGCGTTAGTCATAGTAGGGTCGGAGATGGGGGCGCTCTCGGCGGGAGCTTCAGCGGCTTCGGTCTCCTCGGGAGCATACTTGTTGGAAGCCTGCTTCACGTCACCGTCTGAAGGAATGTCAGTGCGAGTCCAGTCGCATACGTGAAAAATACTCACAAGTGAATTCCAAATCCGGACCCTCAACCGAGGGCACCTTGTCGTCAGCACCGTTAATCAACTTGAGCATAGCGTTGACGGCGTCCTGGTTTCCAGCGTACACCTGGAAGAGAACGCCCTCGAGAGCGCGACTCTCGAGAGACTCCTCCCCAGCGCGGCGGGAATTGGCTGCGGCGCACAGGAACTTGGTGAGAGTAAGCAATTGCTGGCGCAGCAGCCTTGAGGTAGCCTCTGTTGTATCGGCGACAGCGTTTGCGCGCACAGCCTCCAGCTCTTCCTGGTGGATCTTCTCCAGCGCCGCCTTCTGGCTAGCCAGGCGCTCCTCGTATTGCGCAGCGAATTCCCTATAATGAGAAAATTGCTCCTCAATCTGCGCAACCTGAGCTTGAAGGGCAGGCTTCTTCAAGGCCTGGGCCTTTTGGTCAGCGTTGAGCTTCTTCTCCGCCACAAGCTCATCAAGAGATTTGCCAGGATTTTCGGCGATAATGGCGTCGGTCTTAGCGGTAGCATTCTGTGAAAGGGAAGCAATATGTTAGCACGTGCCAAAAGATCAAATGCACAAGATCAGGTCACATACCAGCTTCTTGACGGCATTGCGGAGGCTCCTAGAGGTGCAATTAATTAGCTTTCGCCAATTTCCAATGCGATCGCAGGGACCTACTTTTGCAGTTCCTTCAGGTAAGGGTGCTCTGTGCCATTCACATCGATCGCAGGGTTCTCGGCATCGGTCTTGGAAGTGCTCGAAGCTCGGGAGGGGTGCTCCTTAGAGACGTGCTGAGCGGCGGAGGCGGAAGCCATGATGGAATGTGGGTGACACAGCGTTATAAAGTTAAAAGCGGGAGGGTTATGCTATGCAAAGAAAACAGCACAAGACAAGAGACTGCGCGCGATGTCTGGAAGGAAAGAAAATGATGGGGAGAAAGAAGGAGCTGAGGTGTAGAAGAATCGATGCGGGTGGAAGTCGTCCGAACCCTGTGAGTGGCCCACATCGCCTTCACCCAAGACTACGCACATTCGCTCTAGGATTCTATCTTCTCATGGTTTGCATTTCCTGGGTATCATAATCACACTCTGTACGCCTATACGCCATAATCAAGACCCATGTTTGAGGACTGCATCCGTCACGCGACCAAGTGTCCCTCACTTTCACCTAGTTGAGACCAAACGCATCGCCTCACTTATCCCTGGAACTTGCGCAGGGTTTTCTAAGATCAAAGGACACAGTTAGACGAAGAGCCCCTGGGCAGAACCACGCGAAGATGCAAGACGTACCTCGGTGACCTTGCGAACTGCATTCGCAGAGATGTTCTTTTCCCCCGACTTTCGCGATCGAATCGATGCCTCGCGCATTAATCTGGTGCCCGATTAGCTTATCGTTCTACCTCCGCTCGGCTCAGCTCGAACACGCAAGGCTTGCGCCTAGCAAAGATCTCAAAGGGGAAAATTGGGCCGTACTCTTGCATAAAGAGCATGTAGTCGAGGAAAATCTGTCGGTGATGGCTGCGGTTAGTCCACTGCTTTGGGGCGCCTGCGCTGGCTGAGATGGACTCACGAGGATGTCGGCATTCTTGCTCACGCTCCGATTGGAGTGGGCCTTGACGATGCGCTTGACAGTGCCGCGTGGATATAGCTTCTGAGTAGCAGCCATGGCTGCAGGTTGTGTATCTGTTCTGGTGTCGAGAAGTTGAGAGCGTTGTTTACTTCCGAGCTCCGAAACGGGGTGGGGATGAGAGTGGCTTATGTAACGGCATTATATCCGCAAAATTCTAAGAATATAATCCCAGTATTCAAATGTGCATGGATATCTCTAAGCTATGGTACAATTCAGATGCTCTATTGAAGTCGTCGGCGGAAGACACGCCAGGCTGTGATGGCTGCTGCAGAGCCGATGGCCATGCGCCAGGCAAGGAAGACCCAGATCGCCACCCGCAGGCGCTGATAGTATCCCCGCAACAAGATGCCGACGGCATACGAGGTTCCATCCGGTGTGCGATCCGTGAGGCCATAATATCTTCCAACACCAAGCCCACCAATGCCAACTTCATTGGGTTCATGGTCGGATTTGACGGATGTAACGGGTTGCGCGACAGTCTCACTGTCCGCAGCGATATCACTTGTGCGGGGGCCCAATTTCACCTGCTGCATGTTACGCTTTCGCAGGTGGTATGTTAAGATTCCACAGATTAGCTTCAGGTCAGGGGCTGTGAATGTGGGGTATTGCCATAATTGCACGGCAGTATGAGGTGGAAGCATGTCCAAGAAATCGGCCAGAATCCCAAGTGTCAGTCCCCAGAGGAGCAGTGGTCTATTCCTATCACCAGAATCGGCTTGGTTACTCAAGCACCATGACTTGAACCTTTGCACCAAAGACGGCTTATGCGCTTGGTCTTCAGAGATCAAACCAGGGGCCGAAGTACAACACTGCTGACTTTCCGATGGAATTAGCCGTACGGCCGAGAACTGCATCCAGCCCATCAAAGATCGGATCGCAAGACGGCTCAGGAAACCACCTTGGCGGGCAAAGCGCTGGGACATATCCACGTATTCCACGGTACGGAGGGATGGGGATAGGAGGGCTCGAAGAGGAATCCAATGTGTCGATGCCACCTCGGTAGGCTGTAGCTTGAGCATCGGAGAGTCGCTACGGGTATATAGAAAGATGAACGGGGAGAGAACCATCAACCTAAAAAACATGCATTAGCTTGGAAGAAAGAAGACGAAAGTCTTGACAATTGCACTCACGGCAATGCGCCCCAGCTAGCCGTGACCACGCGCTCAGGAAGATTGCCCACACTGATACAATCATCTGTGGTTAAATCCAGCCCAATCTCCTCCGAGGCTTCTCTGATTGCCGCAGCTTTATCATCCTCATCCTCAGGATCTCGCTTCCCGCCCGGCAACGCGACATGGCCGGTCCACCGGTCACCAACGCGGGATGCGCGCTTGATAAAGAGAACCTCCGGTTCGCCATGCTGGACCCAAGGTTGTGCAAAGAACTCAATCAAGCGCTCTTCGACAGGCAGCGAGGTGTCCAAAGTCCCGTTGATGTTCGGCCAATGTTCATAGGTCGGGCGAACGCGGAGGATCAGGGCAACGGATGCGCGTTTCTTGCAGGTAGGAGGATTGGGCACATGAGGGAATGGACGACGGTGTAAATTCGACAAGACATCATGAAGATGGTGAGACAGTCCCCGGGGCGGATGTTCCATCTTTTACTGTTTAGGGACGTACTATACCAGCAGCCCACCGCAATTCCGGTAGGAGTCGAGACCGCGAGCACAGACCAGTGCCCGGCTGACGGACTAATAGATAATCCGGATGAAAGTGGATCTCTGCCGCTGTCTTCCATTAACCAACGCTGATTGGTCCTTTCAACGAGGCTTAACGGCCAAGGACGGACGCACGTGCCCGACCTCGAAACGACGCCTCTTGCAGTAGTTTATCTTTAGTGCTCTTTTTTTTTTTTTTTTCCTCTAGTAGGAGCTACGCACAGGTGCTGCAAGGTTTTAAATCTGGAACTGGGGCTTTGACTTTTCCGATCACCTATCTTCCCCCCGTCTGCATATTTGATAGCGACTTCCCTACGCTACACAGCCTCATTTCTATCTGGCCCAACCCCACGGCTTGAGCCACCATGCGTTTCGGCAAGACGCTCCGGCACGCTGTGTACGCTCCTTGGAAGGGCAAGTACATTGACTACTCCAAGCTCAAGACCCTCTTGCGCGAGGATGATGTCAACGGCGCGGATGCTAGTGACTCCGACGATAGCCCGTGGACTGAACAGGACGAGGAGGCCTTCGTCCAGGAATTGCTGAATGTTCAGCTGGACAAGGTCAATTCCTTCCAAGTTGAGACTTCTCAGCAGCTTCGGGAACGTACCTCGGCCTGCGAGGCCAAGCTGCGTCCGCTGGCCCCAACCACTGAGGGGGAAGCTGAAGTCCCGGAGGGCCAGGAGCGCCGCACCATTGCTTCCGAGGTCCTGCAGGAGCTCGATAGCATTACTAAAGAAGTCAGTGAGCTCGAGAAGTATAGCCGCATCAACTTCACCGGCTTCTTGAAGGCTGCCAAGAAGCATGACCGCAAACGGGGCGCCCGCTATAAGGTGAAGCCTCTGCTGCAGGTCCGCCTGTCCCAATTGCCTTTCAACTCGGAGGACTACTCGCCACTGGTTCATCGCCTCTCGGTGATGTACGCCTTTGTGCGTGAAGCCCTGAGCCAAAATGTCGTGCAGACCAAGGAGTCGGAGCGCCTTCATGGTCGTGACGTGTACTCCTCTTACAAGTTCTGGGTGCACTCGGAAAATGTACTCGAGGTCAAGACGTTCATTCTCCGTCGCCTCCCTGTCCTCATCTACAACCCCACTACCTCTAAAAACATCGATACCATGACCGATGACCCTACCATCACCTCTCTCTACTTCGACTCTCCTCAGTTCGATCTCTACAACCAGAAGGTTGCCCGTGCCGCTGAGGCTGGATCTCTTCGGCTGCGCTGGACTGGTCAGCTGCAGGACAAGCCGCCCATCTTCCTGGAGAAGAAGATCGTCGCCGAGGACGACAGCAGTCGCGAGGTCAAGGTGCAGCTCAAGGAGAAGCACGTGAAGGAGTTCCTGGACGGCGAATACCACTTGGACAAGCAGGTTCACCGCATGGAGGATATGAACAATGGTGAATCGGCCGAAGCCGAGACCCTTAAGAAGGATGTCGAGGAGCTCCAGGCTTTCATCAAGGAGAATGACCTACAGCCCATGCTCCGCGCCAACTATACTCGTACCGCTTTCCAGATTCCTGGAGACGACCGCATCCGTATTTCTCTCGATACCAACCTTGCTCTCATTCGTGAGGATGCCCTTGACGGCGAGCGTCCCTGCCGTGATCCCTCCGAGTGGCACCGTACCGATCTAGACAACGCCGGCATGACCTACCCCTTTAGCGACATCCGCACCGGAGAGATCTCTCGCTTCCCCCATGGGCTGCTGGAGATCAAGCTTCGCGGCAAGGCTCACGATGCCGAGTGGATCAATGACCTTATGACTTCTCACTTGGTCAAGGAAGCCCCGCGCTTCTCCAAGTTCGTTCACGGTGTCGCCCAATTGTTCGAGGACCATGTCAACAGCTTCCCCTTCTGGCTGGGCGCTCTGGAAAATGATATTCGCCGTGACCCCGAGACCGCCTTCCACGAAGAACAAGAACGGCTGGCTAAGCGCGCCGAGGAAGATATTGCCGTTGGCAGCTTCTTGGGTGGTGCAGGTAGCCCTAGCGCAAACCCCTTGATCGGCTCACCTCTTAGCCGTTGGAACGTCTTCCACCAAGGTGACTTTGGCCGTGTCAACCTCCGTCGCCCTTCTGGGGTCAGCGACGCTCACTCCAATCCCCGTATTCTCTCCTTCGAGCCTCAGCGCCGCGAGATGGACGCCTCGACTGAGACCATCCAGGAGACCGAGACTCAGGAGGCAGGTCCCTCTCGCATCTCCTCCATGCTGCAGTCTGTCGGCATCACGCCCAAATGGATGGGCGAAGAGACCGTTGCCTTGCCTCCTGGTGTTCGCCACCCTGGGGTTTGGATCAAGGACACCGGCCCCGTTCGCGTTGAGAGCAAGGTCTGGCTCGCCAACCAGCGTACTTTTATCAAGTGGCTGCACATCAGTATCCTGCTCTCCAGTCTGTCTCTGGGTCTGTACAACGCCGCCGGTAAACACAATCGCGTGGCTCAGGCCCTCGCCGTTGTCTACACATTCTTTGCTCTGTTCTCCGCCGCCTGGGGTTGGTACATGTACGAGAAGCGTGCTCGTCTGATCCGTCAACGTAGCGGCAAGGACCTCGATAACATGATCGGACCTCTCGTGGTGTGCATTGGTCTGGCTGTTGCTTTAGTGCTCAACTTTGGCTTCAAGGTTCGTACTTCCTATTCACTTTTTGAGGACCCATTGCCTAACATCAAAACAGTACACCACTATGCTTGAACAGTCCCGTCATCCTCACCACGAAGCTCCTATTGATTCCAACTCCACTGTGCTGAACGCTGCCTCGTGGGCCGTTGGTGGTCAGCAGGTGATGTAAACCGGATAAGAATCATGGGCAGGTTTCCCTCCCCCCGGGCACGAAGGTCTTGTCTCTTGGTGACTTTTTGTCTGTGGTGATCTTGTAAATTGGCTTTTGGTCACGACGTCATCCGAAGTTGTGGCATCCGTTTCTTTTGTGCATTATTATGGAGCCAAGGTGTATGTGTTATGATTATTTTCCATCAACGGATTTATGGGAGTCATAGTGGCATCAAGTGTATATTTCTTTTTTTTTCTCCGAGGATTCCTGACAATCATTACTACCGCCCTTACAACATGAATAGTATACTACCCATATAGTGCAGTCTTTCGACACAGTAGTTGCCCGGGTCCGAAATAGGCTCAAGGGGCGCATCCATTTCGCGTTCCCTGATTCGCGCACCACCCAACCCCTCTGCCTCCAAGGTTTCATACGAAGACTCGATGTTTGAGACTAGCTCCTAGCGTATCGCTGGCCTTTTTTTAGGGGGAGGGGGGGGGGGGGGGGGGGTAAACTCGAAAGGTGGAAGCCGGCATCGTGGCAGTCGGGCCATTTCTTGTTCGGCTAGATGATCTTGGCGTTCCAGGTCCAAATACGAGGAGTTTTCTTGCAGACCCATCAACTCTGTTTGAACCTTTGTCCCCCACATTCTGCATCGTTTCAGCATATAAATTATGAACCCCACCATTTTCTATTGCAATCAATCAGAAGATTGGTAGACTTGTATCCAGTCTTGTAATGATTCGAATGAATCAATTCTCACGCGAATCTTGGCACATCATTGAAGCATAAGCGACGACTGGCCTCCAAGCGTGCTTCATGCGGACATCTCTGAATCGAGACTTCTGTTCTGGTCCACGTGGTCTACGCGTAGGTATTTCTTGAGCTGTCAGTTAAGACCACATCCCCGACCTGCAATTGGTGATCGAGGATCGATCGAACCTTCGGGCGCACCTCGGTTAGACCTTCTGCCAACGCCACCTACGAGAGAAATCCACTAATGCCTCTTGGCTTGTTCCTGGAGCGACCATGATAAACGATGCCATTTCCCGGGGTGGACAGTGGTAAGGAAGGAGTGCAATAATCTATCACTACGCAAGTGCGACTTTAACATTTCGCTGCATTATAGATATACACCGTGTATGTCGCGTGTTACCAGATGAGTACGAACAACATCGTCGGTATGCCAGCTTGTCCTACAATGAAGCATTTTATTAAAAATAAAGCAATGCTGATCGTCCTTAAACAAGTAGGCCGTGCCTTCGGTTATATTGACCCTGATTTCCCCAATCCCAACGGAGAAAATGACACCAGCATCATAATCTATGGCTACACGCCCTCCATCGGGCTCGCGGCCTTTGCTGCAGCATGGTTCTTCATTCATTTGATCGGACATACCGTACAAATTGTCACAACTCGCAGCTGGTGGTGGATGACATTCTCGACTGGCTTAATCTTCGAGATTATTGGATACATTGCGCGATCGCTCTCCGCCGAAAAGGACCCATACAACCTGATATACTTTGTCCTGCAATATTTCTTCATCGTCACTGCCCCTGTCTTCCTCGCTGCGGGTATCTACACGATTCTTTCGGCGCTGATCTCCCGACTAGGGAACCAATACTCTTTCCTGAAGCCAAAGGTGATCTTGGGATTCTTTATTACTTCAGATGCGGTCTCCACGATCGTCCAGATCGCAGGCGCCTGCCTCGTCGGCGTCAAAGAGTCTCGCCGCGAAGACCCGACAACAGCGAACCACATTCTGCTCGCAGGTCTAGCGTATCAGGTCTTTGCGATGAGTATATTTGTCATCTTGATGGCCACATTCCAGTTTCGAGCTCGACGAGCCATCAAGGAGCACGGTTATCGACTCTTTTGCTTGGCGTTCTCTGTTGCCACCATCATGGTCTATTTGAGGACCATCTTCCGTCTTGCAGAAACGGCCGAGGGTCTAGGTGGGAAGTTGTCGACTAATGAGATATTTTTTGCGTGTCTTGAGTTCGCGCCTATCGCGCTCGTGGTCCTTTTGCTGGGTATTTTCCATCCAGGTCGTTGTCTTGGGGGCAAGGTGCGCGTCAGTGACGAGAAGGTACACATGCATGGTGATTTGAACACTTCTGCTGCTCAGCTTCATGTATAGGTAGATGCTTCAAGTTAATCCATCACTTTGAGCTACTATTTTCCAACAATGATTGAACCTTTTTCACTGTAAAATCCATGTGAATTAAATACAGCCGATACCGGTGGGATCAAGGGGAATCCTCTTGCGAAACAGGATAACTACAAGTGGAAATCGGGAGGGTGACACTGTCAGCCTGAGAGTCGGGCAACCCTGCATCAACAAGATGATGACTGGTACCTTGAGCAGTCATCCTGCGAAGTATATGACTATTGTGTTATATTTCTCATACCCAGAAATCGGCCCGTCGTATGAAAGGCACGGCGGCTAAAGTATGACCAGCAAGTTCTGTGATTTCGTACATCAAAGCCCACACCCAAGAAGAAATCTTCCTTCGAACAGCCTTGGAAGTGCCGCGTAGGTTGGGTGGAAGCAGAGGGTTCACAGGATGGAAAGTGAGGCAACGGAGAACGTGAACTTGTGAAAGTGGAGAGAGCGATACGCAGATGCTAAGATAATCTACAGGCATTTGAAAGGTAAGGGGAAAATGGTCGAGAGTGGTGCAAGTTATCGGGAGCATATCAGGATCAAGAATCAGACATTCCCAATGTCATATGATTAAGTTCGTATTCATACATTTGCTGATCGTACCGTGCTGTAGAAATAAGACATATTACTACATTTTAACTCGGGTCCCCATTAAACAACAACCAGAGCCAGAGCAGCAGCCGCACCACCAGCCACCCAGCGAGCGTTACCAGTCATCCTGGGCATAGCAGCGTTCGTAGACTCAGTCTTGGTGGACGAAGCGGTAGCGGTGCTGCTCTCAGAGACAGTGCCGGTCAGAGTGGCAGCAGATCCAGTAGAAGTGCCAGCAGAAGTACCAGTGGAAGTACCAGTGGCCGTAGCAGTAGTAGCAGTGACCGAAGCACCAGTTGAAGCCGCAGCACCGCCAGTCTCGGTAGCAGTGACATGGACAGGCATGAAGCCACCATAGGGAATAGAGGTGACATCAAACGCGGTGCTCAGCGACGACGAACTGCCATCACTGATAATATTGGCCCAGCAAGTGGCGCGAGTAGTACCCTGGAACTTGCAATTCTCAGTGACAGACCTGCCGAAGTGTTAATGATGATGATAGGTTGTGAGTTGTGGAAATACTCACTCGGTATCATAGCCGTAGTCAAATTGCACCGACGAGGCGCCTTGCGTGACGATAAAACCCGGGGGAACTCCGCAAAGGTTGGAATCTTCTCCACTAGGGCAATTGAGACTATAGGTGGTCATGGCGCCACTCTGAAGGAAACCACTTAGTATCTTGTACACCTTCACTACCAGGAGGAAAAAGAATTTCGTACCGAGCCGAGCACTTTCGCGTCAAGAGGCTGCGTATCGAATCCGGGCAAGAAAAGAGAGACGGTGCTGTCGGCGGCGGCGATAGCGGCGCCCGCCAGCAGAGTGAGAGATTGGACACGCATCTTGAGTGATTTAAAATATGATCAATTCAAAAATTTGCGAAAATAGCAAGTTGAAGCAAAAGAGCGTGATGGAATCGACAGGCAGGGAAAGAAAACACGATAAAAGAAGAGCGGAAACGCCCCTAAATCAAAGAAATCTGGAACGCTTGGGGATCGCGGAAATAAGCCAAGACCCTGAAAGTTCAGTCTGGCAACTAGTTTGCTCTATTTCGGGACTCTGACTGGCGGATAACAATAGTCAGGTCAGACTGGGACAAGCGCCTAACTCGATCAGGGATCGCGCAGGGACGGATGTCGGCGGATTGGCTCCAAGTTTTGGGCCCTTACAGATCGGAAAAAAACTTGAACCTCCGGGGCTGATCCCGAAAGGGCAATTCCTCTCAGCCAAGAGTGCCCAGAAGCCCCCTCATCTCGTCAAAGCCTCAAAAACACCCTGAATGCTGCAGACCTTCCGTTTATGGAAAAAGCCAGAGAAAAGATTGTCTCAGATGAATCATAGACTCATCATAGACTGATATCAACTGACATGAATGAGTGCATGTTCGCTCAAAACTGAGCAACCCTCCTAGAAGTCGACGGCCGGGGTCCCATCAAAGTTGTCTTCTCCGCAATAATGTGATACGCCTGCAGATGCAGAGAATTAGAGAGAATTAGAGCGGGAAGCATGAGATTTGACCCAAATGATATTACGAAAGACGCGATAGGTCTCTTCACCCAACCCTGCGATAACATCATCCTTGAGCTGATCAAATCGCTTAGCCCATTCCAGCATAGTCAACTCATAGTCTTTGGTCTCTTCAGCCATCCCCACATTTTTAAAGTCACGAGATAAGAATCCCGCCGTAACATAATCATACAGCTCGTCAGGCTTATGGTCAAGGAAATCCCACAAAGAACTCTTGACCCGGCAGGTGACTATCGGTGATTAGTTTCGTAATAAAGCGCGCCGAGTCAGTTGTCAGTGTCAAGGTCGTAACGTGCACACCTCTGGGACAACAATAGTCACGCCGCCCCATCCACCACCAAGATCAAGCACCCTCATCCCCGGTTTGAGGTCGAGAGCTTTGGAGATAACCCCCAACTTATTGTGAGGAGCCTGCTCGACATTCTTTTCTTGGATTCTTAAAGATTTCTTGAGACTAGAGCCGGAATCTTCGGTGGATGAATCTAAACATAGAGGTAGTCGCCGCGAGCGCAAGTTTTATTGACGGCTCTGAAGTTCATCGTTGTCGATGTTTGTCATTTCTGGTAAAGGCATGAGTATTCGGATCAAACGCTCTCTAGAGCAGGAGACAAAGATTGGCTCTGGATTTTGTAACTTCGCCATATATGTGTGGGGAAGGCATTGTATATCTCTCAAATGTGAGGAATTTATAGATCCGATAATCGAACGTGCGTTATGGTAAGCGCCTAGACATGCGACATCTGCTCGATACGTTTTTACGATCGGTGCAGGGGAAAGCGCTATGTTCGATCCACTATTCCCAGTAGCAGTCAGACAATTTGATAGCCGAAGCAGTCCATTTACTATCAAGAGACCCATTGATTCCTTTCCTCGATTCCTGTCATTGTTTACCTTGCAAAGATTTGTGAGTGAGAAGCAATGCGTAAGAGTACCGCAGGGGAACCCGGTAGTATCCCACGATGGTGTTAGAAGGCATTGCGTGAATCATCATCAGACCCAGAATAATGAAAGCATAAGTCATGCACAAGAAGAATCCCAGTCTATAATTATGCTTAATTGATTAGCAATGTACCCATACGACCCAATGGAACGAACCAAACAGAACACTCCATCCTATGGTAGTGGATCCAACCTGCTGACAAATTGACCGTTGACTCGCAATCGTCAATTCGAAGTACAAAAAGTACACTCGCAGACCTCGGGATCCCCCTCTCTTCCCCTCACCACCCCACCAAAATGACCAACTTCAAGATCCAGATCATTTCCGACACTGTGTGCCCGGTAAGCGATTCCCCGGAACACCCCACGCGCGTCCCGAATCTAATCCAAAGTAACATAGTGGTGCTATGTCGGCTACCGCCGTCTCTCGCGCGCAATCGTCGCACACCAAAGCAACCATCCAAGCGACACATTCACCCTAACCTGGAAGGCATTTTACCTTAACCCGGCCTCGCCGCAATTTCCAGGCGTCAACAAACAAGAAATGTACAGTTTGAAATTCGGTGCCGAGCGCTCAGCCGCCATGTTCAAACGGCTGTCGGCCGTTGGGGAAGGCGAGGGGATCAATTTCAAGTTTGGTGGGAATACAGGATCCACTCGAGACTCACACCGACTTCTTTGGTATGCGGGCGAGAAGGAAGCCGAAGCCGGATCCAATGGCAAGGGAAAGACTGGCGCGGAGATTGGGGGGATTCAGACGCGAGTGGCGGAGAAGTTGTTCAAGGCGTATTTCGAGGATGAGAAGAATATCACGGATGTGAGGGTCTTGGAAGAGGCGGGCGTCGAGGCTGGCTTGGCGAGAGAGGCTGTCAAGGGTTTGCTTGACTCGGAGGATGGAGGCGCGGAGGTGGATGGGGAGGCAAAGATGGCGTCGAGGAGATTGGTCAGTGGGGTTCCTTATTTCGAGGTGCAGGGCAAGTATTGTGTGGAGGGGGCTGATGAGCCGGAGACATTCTTGGAGATCTTTGAGAAGATCAAGGAGGACGAGTAGATTTCCGAGGCGTTTTATTCATTATAATCTAGTGGTATCTTTGTCTATACTCGATTGGACTGCTGTGGAGAACTTTATGTCCAGATTCTATTTCTATTGCTATTTCTGTTCCTATTTGAATGACGGCAATGGCCATTGTGTGCATTGCTAAGCTCTTCATCGTGAATAGCAAACATCAGCAATTAAATCTAAAGCCCCATGTCATGTCTATCAATGTTCAAGTGTATCGGTGTCTGGAAATCGTCTGAGCCATATGGCGCGGATGGATCAATACTTCCCAACGCCAATGCCATACGAGACAGAATCATGAGGCGAGAAATGAAATACAGAGGATAGAAAGAAAACTCCCGTCATGCATCGCGGTGCAGAATTGCCACGATCAGGAAAAGAAAGAGAATCAAGCAAGAAATACAAGCAGAGGATTGACAAGTGGTTGATCAGGATAATACACGGTTAACGGATCGGGGTGGGAATTCTAAGTGCCACAGGAAACCCCGACAGAATGAATCGACATGGAGAGACTATCATGTGCAGCGATTGATATACATGATGAGGAGTCCCAGTCATTCTGATATTGCCAAAAAAATTCGTCACAGTTCATAGCAAGTCATAAAGCGAGTTAAATCGCTTTGGAAGATGGAGGTTAGCTACCTCATTTGGCATGGTCGGCTGCACCCACCTGGTGCAGCTCGTAATGGGGGAGGTAATCGAACCAATCGGTCTCCGGGTTGTAGCGGTAGGCCTTGAAGTCGACACCGTAGGGTTTGGGTTCAAGCATGTAAAGCATTCCCATGGGAACGTCAAGTTGGGCAACCTCGTCACGCTTGAGACCACGGAAGTAGGAGAGCAGGACTCGGGCAGTAGACCGGTGGCTAACCAGCAGAACATGATCGGTGGTACGCTCGACCTCGACGATGACGGCTCGAAGGCGGTTAATGATGTCGAGATAGCCTTCCCCACCAGGGCCAGGGTACCGATAAAACAGCTTATTCTTCTTGCGATGGGCATACTCCTCGGGGTACTGCTCCTGAATCTCCTTGTAAGTCATACCTTCCATCATGCCCGAGTGGAGCTCATCAAGCATGCGCATCTGTTTGATGTCATAGTCATCCTCATTGAAGTTCTCGACGGTTTGGATGGATCGTTTCATCATAGAAGACCACACGCAGAAGTTACGTGGCCGGTCACGAGGAATGTAAGACGGGTTGGGAGGGGTACTGTCACCAGGTCGAGGCGGGAAGTTCCTAAGCAAGTCCTTCTGACGCTGGTACAACTCCCACTGCTGTCGCTGATGGTCGATGAAGCGAGTCAGAGCCTTTGCATAACGCCTGCCATTTTCACTGAGATCCGAGTCTCCGCCGATGCGGCCGGCCTGGTCGTCCAGGCTTTCGCCGTGGCGAGTGATCCAAATCTGGCGCGGCGACAGGTTGAAGTTGAGAAGATAATAGACAACCTGGGAAGAGAGGAAACCGTGTGTCTGATGGGAAACCATCTTGCGACCGACATCGATCATTTGGATATAGGGCATGTTGTGCTTCTCTTCGTACTCCCCCAAGGGGACGTACGAATTCTCGTAAAGTGCGACACGCTTCTTGAAGTCCGCGAGAGCGGTCTCTGGGTCTTGACCCTTGTAGTCAGGACCGGAAAGCTTCAGACGCATGTTCGCCTCCAGTAAGTCCTGGTCCACACAGCTACTCTCCAGAAAGAGAACACCCAGCTCGGTGCCGGCACGCTTGCGGATGTGATCCACGATCGCCTTGCGACGTTCCATGGTGCTGTTGGTAGCATCAAGAATACCAACACTGCCACCTCGCTCAAGGATGTACTCGAGCAGCTCGTCGAGGGTGTCCAAAGCAACTTGCTCTCGAAGCTTGACAGCACGCTGGTTCTGAGGATCGAAGAAATTGGCAGTCTGGTCCATGGGCTCTGGAGAAGCTTCCTTGATAGAATGTTCGTGCTGAGACTGACCGGGGCCTGCATCGATAGATGGCACCACAGTGCTTCCATTCGTCGAAACTTGGTTCTCAGGATCTTGACCATTGACAAGAATCTTAGCAGGAACAACTGGAGGTGGAAGATGAACGTCATCAGTCTCCTCCGGTGGTGAGTCTTTCTTGCTCATGGTATTTCCGACGCTGACGCTCAAGCGGCGCACCGAGTCAACGAGGTCCTTGTGAACGTTCTTCGGACTCTTGTCTTGGCCAAGATCGAACTTGGCTGGAGAGGGTGACCTGCCTGCTGCCACACGACGACGCTCGCCAACGTTGAAGATTTCAGTATCGTGCTGAAGCCAATTCAGGTAGCGAGCCAGCTTCTTGGTGATGTAACTCTTGCCACGAGCCGGCAGGCCGACCATGATGATGACGAGCTTTGCTCCGACATCACGTTGGGCGATACGGCCATCCGGAGAAACCTTGGACTTGGTCAGGCCGGGAATATCAAGAGTTGTTGCCCGAATACGGCTAGGAGTCCCAGAGGACCCAGTTCTGTAAATGACCAAAAAGGTTAGACAAAAGAAGCTTAATGAGAGAGAGTAATCAAGGCGCAATCACGGGACGGGTTACGGAGCTCAGCCGCATATGGGGAAGCATGAGGGTCCAGGATGCGCCATACAGGAGACGTCGTTTCCGCCCAATTCAGCGCCCACACCAGGCGGGACAGACATGACCCAGAGCCCATCACACGCTTATAGGTTCGGGGAAGAAGAAGATCGTGGCAAAGTTCCAGGCACTGGGTAACTGACGACTCAGAGGCAGGGACTTACATCTGTGGAGACGGGGGTGCGGTAGAAATCGGAGTGTCAGTCAGGGCGGTTCCGACTCCGCCCTTGGGCGCCTGCGATATTTTGTGGACATCGGAATGCAAGTCATTACCTAGCGCTCGTCCGACCACGGTCTTTGAAGGAGGCATCAGAGCTCCATCCTTGGCCGGTCCGGGGCTAGTTTCTTTTGAGTTGACGCCGCTGGATCGATTCATATTTCTTTGATCACCCAGAGCTGCAGGATCTGGCGTGTTCGACGTCATTGCCGACCGAGCGATGCTGGAATGCTGCGCCATCCCCAGTAGGGAGGGACGTAGCTGGCTGTGATAATAGGGATTGCTTTTAGAGATCCTTGAGGAATGGGACTTGAGCTGGACGTCAGGATTCTCAAAGGTTCAAAAGTGGGAGGGGCCACTTGGGAAAAACGAGCGGGACGGATGACTCAACTCCGAAAAAAACGTCACTGCGAACGCCGTGGCTCAACACTTTCAGCAGTGTAGACACACCACGCAGGAGTTTTGTCGAATCGGGATGCTCGGGATTGATGTTTCGCGCGCTATCTTTGATTGTGTGCGCTGGTCGGTCGTGAATCAAGGGCCTTGGGGGTGGTCAGACAGGCCCCGCGTGTTGAGGCGAATCCTTCCCAAACAAGGTACCAGAAACCGGAACGTGCACCGTGCTGAATTGATAGGTAGCCAGCTATCGAACCAAATGAGGGTGAAAGAACAGAGAAGATAAAGGAGCTCTCCCAGGAACAAAGCGAGTGAATGAAGTCACAGGTGTTCTGTTGACCGACGAGTCCACTTGGTGGATCACAATAGCGTTGATATCTCCATATGATGTCAATATGAACTAGTTCATGCAAGTAGATCTTGGAAAACGAGTAGATGGATTAGAGCTCTATATACAGGTCCGGGAAGCAGGTGCAAGGAAGGTCTGGCGAATCTATTGCATACTCTCTTTATCTCCAGCCCAGAATGCTTGGCTCAACACATATCCCAGGCTGAACCGGCACAGTGGATCGGTTAGCTTCATCCCTGTGTACATCGCAAGCTTTGTGATGCTCGCTGAAACTCCGACTACAATTCCGCGCAAACGAGCTTTCAGTTGTGATTGCTATCTGCCAAATCGAGTTGTCCACATAAGTTGGGAGAACCAAGGATCTTGGCCCATCAACCGATTCAAATCCGGACGCGTTCGGTGGAGGCACAACTGATTATTGGGACGTCTTGTAACATACGCCTCATCGCTCGGGCCAGCCCCCCTGTCTGCAAGATGCCCTCGGTATCCTTGGCGGGTCTCGGGTCTCAGGGTAGCAGCTTGGATTCCGACCAACAGCAGGCCCTGGCGGGATCACGGTGATCCTCCGCTGCCGCCCGCCGCCAGGGCGATATGATTATCAATCCAGTGTTGTGGTGCAGAATCCTTGGCACTTGGCGGTAACGCAGGGGGTCGCATACATTGCCCGGGAGAGATGACTGCAAATTCGAGGAGAGGACGGTCGCATCCCCCGCTTATCATGCCCCCAGATTCAGAGTCAGACCAATTAAGCACGCGTATGCTGCGATACTCAACGCAGTCAGAACCACCACCGCATTTCCACTCGTGCGGAACTTATGCCGATGAATACCGTCCTCTCCGAGCTCTGAGAAAAACTGTCGATTCCCTTGTGAGCGGCGGAACAGGCCGATCATGAGAACACCGGTGCCGTAGATGGCGAATAGAGCTCCGATACTGTAGAATTCGGCGGTGAAGATCTTGAGTACGACGAGGGCGAAGGAGAATTGAGAGAGGGCGGTCCGAACGTAAGCGCCTTCAAAGGTTCGCTGGGCAGCGCGGACTTCAACAATCTCCTCTGTAGTCAACACTGCCGAGCGGGCTCGGTGCATCCGCAGATGATAGCGATCAGCCGCGCGTCGCTAGATCGGTTAGTAAAGACCGGACATGTCGTAAGAGCCAGACTGCTCAAGCGTAAGTAAAAGACTGGGCATACCTCAAACATGGTGCTACGGGGATTTTGCTTGAGTCAAAGTTGGAGATCGAGTTGCATTTCATGTCAGTTCAGCTCGGGGCGCGTGACCGGCTCTCACGTGGCCGCAATATACGCATAAACTGTTTTCGGCTTCGTGTATTCATCATGTCGATGATTGAGAGAGTCACTTTAGAATTCCCATTTGGGATGATTTTTGATCTTTTTAGTTCTATTGAAGAGCATGGACAACGATCAACAACTTGAATCGTGTAAAAACCCCGAACAATTTCCCCACCAATGACGTGAGCGTATTTCCAATGCTCCAGACGGTCGGCTATCGAATTTGCCCAACATGGCATTCAGTCGCCGTCTTCCCCACACTCCATGACGGCGCCTTCTCCGTACAGCGCGCTCTTGTCTCCGACGTCTCACTCTTTTCCTTTTCTCTTCTGCGATTGATTGATATACGCTCTTTTACTCTTAGCACCGTTCACAATGACCAAGATATTCGATGCAGCAGAAGGTAGGTGCTCAGCAGGCTCCCGCTGCGTTCGCAATCGGCTCAAGTCTGACTTCACTACAGTCGCAAAACACAACACCCGCGAGAGCTGCTGGGTGATTCTATACGGGAAGGTCTACGATGTGAGATCTGCTCGTTTTAGAAATACATCTTGAGCGCAGTAGGGATTGACCAAGAAGTTCTAGGTAACCGATTTTCTATCCGAGCATCCTGGTGGTGCGAAAATCATCTTGAAACTATCGGGCAAAGATGCCACTGAAGAGTACGACCCTATTCACCCTCCCGGTACTCTCGAGGGCGAACTTAAACCCGAATGCTGTCTGGGAACCGTGGACGCGAGCACATTACCAAAGGAAGATGCCTCTGCCAAGCCCCAAGAATCTGCGCAGGGGCCGCCTCCTATGGAGACACTTCTCAACTTGGACGAAATCGAGGAAGTGGCCACGAAGCAAATCAGCCAGAAAGCATGGGCATACTATTACTCGGCAGCTGACGATATGGTCTCTAAACGCTTCAACAACGAGGTGTATAAGTCTATTCTATTGCGGCCGAGAGTATTTGTTGATTGCACGAAATGCGACTTAGACACGTCAGTTCTGGGACATAAGTTGGGTATGCCCATCTATGTCTCTCCTGCTGCTATGGCCCGTCTTGGACACCCGTCTGGTGAGGCCGGTATTGCAGAGGCATGCCGTAGCTTTGGTGCAATGCAGATCATTTCCAACAATGCTTCCATGACGCCAGAACAAATCGTCAAGGATGCTTCCCCTGATCAGGTCTTTGGATGGCAGCTCTATGTTCAGATTGATAAAAAGAAGAGCGAGGCGATGCTTGCACGTATCAATAAGCTGAAGAGTATCAAGTTCATTGTTCTCACTTTGGACGCTCCGGTTCCAGGAAAGCGTGAAGACGACGAGCGCAATAGTATCGCGGGAGCTGCGACATCTGTACCTAGTGGTGTCAAGGCCGCCGAGCGTACCTCAGATGATACACCTGATGTTTCTGGAGGATCAGGTGGTGTTGGCCAGCAGCTCTTTGCCGGCACGGATCCCTCCTTGACATGGCAGGAAACTCTGCCTTGGCTGGCTAGACAGACGGATCTTCCGATCGTTCTGAAGGGCCTACAAACTCACGAAGATGCATATCTCGCCTCCCTCCACACACCGCAAATTAAGGGTATCATTCTTTCAAACCACGGTGGTCGCGCCTCTGACACCGCACCACCGGCCGTGCACACTCTGCTAGAGATTCGGAAATACTGTCCCGAGGTATTCGACAAGCTCGAGGTCTATGTGGATGGCGGTATCAGACGCGGTACAGATGTCGTCAAAGCTCTCTGTTTAGGCGCCAAAGCTGTAGGCATTGGTCGAGGTGCTCTCTGGGGACTTGCTGCCGGTGGTGTAGATGGTGTCCGCCGGACATTGCAGAGTATGTTCCATTTCGAAACCTTCATATGAACTCTGCTGACATTTCAAAACAGTTCTCGCCGACGAGAGCAAGACTGCCATGCGTCTACTAGGTGTGGAGACGGTTGATAAGCTGGGCCCGCAACATGTAAGCTCACTGCATCCTTCATTCCTTGACTTAATTCTGACTTCTGCAGATCAACACCCGCATGGTCGAGCAACAAATTTACGATGGGCCTTCAGGCCTGGAGTCATTACGAAGTGCGTTCCGAGCGAAGCTTTAGATGCATTAATGTATTCTGGATATATTGGATCTGTAAAGATAGGACAGGATATATTTCCCTTTCATATATTTGGCGACTTGATCACAAATTTTACTTTGGATAGAATATTCCACTACATGAGAGAATTTCGTGCTCACATCAGTACTTTCAATTTACGAAATGCATCTCAAGGGCTCTTTGATATCTGCGCCAGTCGTTCGTTCCTTTATGTGCTCCGGGGCTAGATTCGTGACTTCCCTTGTGTTAGTAGTACTGAATGGGCATCACATTGCCCTGTGCGTTACGTGAAGACAAGTAAGAGATTACAATTTGCGCTAACTTAGCAGATAGAAGATTGTAGGTGTGGGTGGAAGGTAAATTTGGATGATAGAATGCCAAACGGACCAAATAAATCAGAGGCGATGGTTTCCGCCCACAGAACCATATGCTGTTCTCCTTAATTTTGGTCACAGCAGAGACACAACCAGAGGCCTTCCCTTGGAGGGCCAGAAACTCCGGCGTAGGTTTGGACAGCTTCCGGACACGTGGGACGGGGGATCCCGGCGATTTGAGCGTCTGTTGGTTGACCGGGGTGGGACTCACCCCTGTAAGAAGGGACTAGAGCTGCTTTTGCATTACACGATGAAGGAGACGGGAAAGTGCACAACAGACACAATGAATCAGCCCCTGTTACAAGACTCGCGCACTGACTTTCACAGCTGCCCTAGAGTTTCAGATTATTATCCACCTGCTCCCTATAGAAAAACTTCGGCCTTTTCAAATTTACACTCAGCTAACTTGAAATAAGTCAGCCACATTCACAATCTTCGTAGACATCAAAATACAGAAAATCCGGACTGTTTCGTTGGAAGTACCAAATTTATTGCGTTTTGTGATTATTTAACATAGCTACTAGTTTTCATCATCAATGTAACACACTGGAACTGTATGCTTCTACGGATCATACCATTATAATGCGCCTTTGTGAGCTGTCGTGCGGTCCAAAAAAGAGCCAATAGGCTGTTCAATTGGTGAAAACGCATGCGACTATTCTTCTGCCTTCGCTTTCATTCCAATCCCCCCTCCCATTCCTCTTTCCGTGTTTATTGGCGGCTCACTTACTATACAAAGTCTTCGCCTCAATACGGGTTCGTTCGAGGGAAAACTGATAGCCGACACACTTCACACTTCCCAGAGCCCACCATGAATTTACAAAACACAAGAAGCATCAATGTCGCTGATATCCTTTCTACGTGAGACGTATGCTCTATTTGGACGGGTCTGACGCACGAACTAAGAATAAACGGGTTTCAACTTGCTCTGGGAAATTCAAATACATGTTCCTGAATCTCGTCCTGCGCATCATATTCCTGATCTCACAACTCTCACAAGCACGTCTTGACAGCCCCAAACCCCCTCGGATTGACACTCATGCTCCTAGTTCTTCAGAGTGAGCACAGCAGGCCGCCATGGCAGGGTATTGTAGTTGCCAGAAGAGCTCGGGTTCCGTCCCTGATAGAGGAATTGCAGGTTGCACGGATCGATGGTCATTGTCTGGTCGGGGTTAGTGCGAACCAGATCACCATGACTAATGTCATTAGTCCAGGTAGCACCGCTGTTGGCTTTGCCAGCAAAGGGCTGGCTCTCGCTTGTTGCCTGCGGTGTCCAGGAACCACCGAGGCTGGTGGCAGTGAAGGAGCGGAAGTAACGTCCCTGTGATCCGATTGCCTCGACGATCATCAGGTACTTGTTTTGGCCTTTAACAGTGTAAACTTGAACTGCCTCGAACAGGTTGTTCTGGGAGTCACTCAGGATCACCTCTGACGCTGTTCCGAAGTTTCCAGGGAAATTGTTGATAGACATGCTGGAGCGGTAGATCTTGCCATTGTCTCCGGCAAAGAAAAGGTACATATTCGATGCGTCACCGATGAGGGTCTGATCAATAGCACCAGTGCTTGAGCCGGTGATTGTTCCAGAGAAGAGGGCTTTCTCCGATGACCATCCATTGGCATTGGTGGGGTCACTGGAAGTGCGGTAGGTAAAAGTGCTCGAGCCCCATTGATAGGCAAGGACCCAGACGTTCTTTGGCTGGAAATAGAACAAAGTGGGCGCAACGGCCGAGAAGCTCATTCCGTTTTGGCTCGCAGATGCCATACCGGACCAATCCGAGAAGGTGCCGAAGTTCATCGAGCCATAGTTCCCGCTGGAGTCTGTAGTTGATCCATAAACGATGTGTTTGTTGTTGTAGACCACATTGGTGAAGTCTTTGAGGGCCGTCCAGCCAGACTTGGGACTCGCGAGAGCGCTAGTTGATGTCCAGCTATAAGTCGATGGAAGAGCGCAGTCGGCGACGACAACTGGCAGTGATGCAAGCAAGAATGCGCCAAATGGCAGGAGGCCAGCCTTCGTCTCGAAGAACTTCATTGTGTTTTAGATTCTTGTCAGCGAAGGTTTGAATGATTGAAGGCTTGAAGCAGAAAACAGGAGCATCTTGGCATGGACCTGTCCTGTTTAAATATTCCACGTCGAGCTCATAAATTGAATGATTGGGCCGGCAAAAATGGATTCGATTGATCTCCTTCTCTACGCAACTCAAACTCACCATGTTTCAATTCCTAGGAAGCGATGCTTGGCATGCTTTTTGATTTGCTGCCTACTCGCGGGGATGGTCAAGGAGTGCTGGCGGGTAAACAACATTAGCCAGAAACGATCGTCCGCCGGATTATTACCTTTCTGGAAACACATGCCGAGATGTACCCCACACCAATGCAACCAGTTTAGCCCTGTTGTTGACTATAGTCTCATTTTGTAAAGGAAATGGAGTTGTGGGAGTTGCCTTTCCAGGCTCTTTGAACTTGTCCAAGGAACGATGAGCCTTGACGTAGATGTGAATTGAGAGTGACGCTGGACTGGTTGTTCGTCCCTGATGCGTTGTGAAGATAGAGCTGTTTCACTATAAAACATACTAGTCCCAAAACACTCCGGGCCAGGCCGTCATCTTCTTCAGGGTCCGGCAAGTGCTTTGCCGAAAACTCCTCAAAGCATGTCAGACATGATCCGGCTCGGAGCATCCTCGGTGGATTTAGCGGGGGAAGTTTAAAAGTAGTTTAGCATATTTGAAGCCGAGGCAGACCCTGCTTGGCGGAAATGGAGCTAGTTGATTTGGACGAACCTCAACGTGCAAGTGATCGTCGTCTCCACTCTCGAGGACCCTTTTTTTCGTTTCCACTCACCGCACAGGTCTCCGCTGGAACACAAGGCTGGAATTACGGGTCCTATCATTGTTTCATGTCGGGGCTAGAACTTATTATGGACCTACCTGAGAGGAGCTTGGCGGTTTGATAGTATGCAAAAGATCAAGTTACTCCTCCCAATAGCTTCTAGCCTAAAATCTTCAGTACAGGGATTTAGGCTGAAGAAAAGTTCTGTACCATATTCATCGAGTTATTAACTAGGACCCTGGATGAATTAGGTAACGTCCGTTCCCCATCAGTGCAAGAGATAGATGATGCAACATCCGTTGCCCATCAGGGAAGGATTTCCGTTAAGCTAGCACCTGAACTATGACCTTCACTTTCCTGAGTGATACTGGCTCCTGTCGTGTATAAATATTGTCTTCATCTCTTTCATATGGTGTCTTTTCTTCTATCACACTCGTTTCTATTCATCAACTTGCAGGCACAAGCAACATTTTCCCAATATGGTTCAAATCAAGGTAGCTGCACTTGCGATTCTTTTCGCTGGTCAAGCGCTTTCCGGACCCGTTGAATCCCGACAGGCCTCTGTGAGCATTGATGCCAAATTCAAGGCTCATGGAAAGAAATACTTCGGCAACATTGGTGATCAGTACACCTTGACCAAGAACGCAAAGACCCCGGCCATCATCAAGGCCGACTTTGGTCAGCTGACTCCGGAGAACAGCATGAAGTGGGATGCTACTGAGCGTTAGTATAGCTACCTTGTGGTAAGCAGAGTGTTGAAGCTAATTTGCAAAATAGCAAACCAAGGGCAATTCTCCTTCTCTGGGTCGGACTATCTGGTACGTGAGCTCAGCTCATGACATTGGCTTTTTGCATAATTCTGACAGACTCTAGGTCAACTTTGCTCAGTCAAATGGAAAGCTGATCCGTGGCCATACCCTCGGTAAGTTCTTGAAGATCTACTCTTCTATTTAACCATACCTCAAATAGAGAAGCTAAGGTCGTATAAAGTGTGGCACTCTCAGCTCCCTGCTTGGGTCTCTTCCATCTCGGACAAAACTACTTTGACCAATGTCCTGAAGAACCACATTACCACGGTCATGAACCGCTACAAGGGCAAGATCTACGCCTGGGTAAGTTTCATCTATGATACAACTTCTACAAAGCCGCATTACTGACTCCTTCAAGGATGTGGTGAATGAAATCTTCAACGAGGATGGTTCCCTGCGTAGCAGCGTCTTCTACAATGTTCTTGGTGAGGACTTTGTGCGCATTGCTTTCGAAACGGCTCGTGCTGCAGACCCCAATGCAAAGCTCTACATCAATGACTACAAGTGATTTATATCCCTCTGCTCTTGAAAGAGTTAAATTCTGATTTCATAAAGCCTCGATTCCGCCTCTTATTCCAAGGTGAACGGCATGGTCAGCCACGTCAAGAAGTGGATTGCTGCTGGTATCCCTATTGACGGAATTGGTAAGATTCGCATTGATACACTTCCCAGTGCATGGTAACTTACTACTTCATAGGTTCTCAAACCCACTTGAGCGCCGGTGGCGGTGCTGCAATTGCTGGATATGTACCCCCCTTACCTTTTGTCAACCGAACATTAGCTGACAGCCTCTCACAGCTCTGAATGCACTTGCCGGTGCAGGAACCAAGGAAATTGCCGTCACTGAGCTTGATATTGCTGGCGCCAGCTCTACCGACTATGTGAACGTGAGTTTCATGAACATATGCTTCAAATGATCGATTCACTGCTAATTTCTATCATCATAGGTTGTCAACGCTTGTCTTAACCAGCCCAAGTGTGTCGGAATCACAGTCTGGGGAGTCGCTGACCCGGTAAAGGCCGATCTCTTTCCTGAAAAACATGAATTGCATACTAATATGAGATTTCTGTTAGGATTCGTGGCGCTCCAGCTCCAGCCCTCTCCTCTTCGATAGCAACTACAACCCCAAGTATGCCTATACCGCTATTGCAAATGCCCTCTAGTGGCTTTGCTTTCCATCTCTTATCTGGAAAGTCTGCTGCTGAGCACGCACACTTCAGATCAAGGTATTCGAGCGATACGAATTAGTGGGAGATTAAAGGCGGGAATGGAGGAGAGCTCTGGTTTTGCGGCGATACTTTCAGTGTATCCTTTCATCGGTACTCAAATAGCTACATCCCGCAGATAAGCTTATAGCATCAATTCAACCAATTTTGACCGCCGAAGCGCAAAGGGTCCCTCAATCTCTATTATAAGTCCTCTATGAAGTATAGTAGGATGAATGAATTCCATGGGTTTGAGGCGAAGCGAGGTATCAGGAAAGGCGGCTAGCCGGCCATTCGGCTGATCTAGACAAGGGGGAATCAAGGGGCGGATTCAAGAAATCTCTTTGCTAGTTACAGTCTTCATTTTGTGCAGACAAGAAATTGAATTTTTTGTGGGCTTTGAACAGATTTACGTCTCCCTTGATTGCAACTAAAAATCCGGGGGCGCTATGGTGCTCAGGTGTATTTGGCCGCAATAGATAAGGCACAGCAGGCGGGACTGTCGGCACGCGTCTGCAGGGACAAACCTCATTTTAAAACTTCTCAATCGAAGCTGAACCTCATCCATGCTTATTCTCAGGTCACTCAATTTTCCATAGAGCAGTGTCAAAGGGAAAGCAAGAAGAGTGGCAGTCGGGGAAAGCTCAAATGAGCTGGTGACGATTATTCTGTACCCCGAGAACCTGGTATAGCGCTGAGGCCATTTCTGTCCAAGGCTTCGTGGCCCACGACTCGATGGCTTCTAGCCAAACCATGCGGCTCGCAGTTTAAACTGTGACAGAGTCCCAGACTGCGTGTCGAAGCAAGACCCCAGATCAGTAGTACCATCACGAGCTAAGAATGAACCAGTCTTAATTTCCTTTAAATGGTCAAGAGTCATATCAATGACCACACCCATCCCACTCGCGTGGAAAAATTTCGCAAGTCGATAGTGACAGTCTAACAAGGTCGGGTGTGGAAGACGAGACTCTGGCTCAGGCTGGGATGCATCTACGAAAGTGACCTGAGGGGGGAGGAATGGCTTCATCTCGGTGGGGAAGCGCTTGAAGGTGACGAAGTTGTACGTATGCGGAGCGCCTGAGTAGATGATTAGTCCTCAACGAACCCAACCAGTTTCCAAAGTTAGAATACAGACGCACGATCGGCTCGAAGGCACATCGGAAGCGACCGAACGCGCGGTGGGTAGAATTGTGAAGCGTAAGGCCATTCTCGATCTCATTGATTCTGGAGTTTCGCATAATTGTGCGTATCTCAGGGAAACATTGGTAGAGGGTTTCCCACATGTTCGAGATGACGCTTGCACCTTTCTGCTCTAATTAGTATTTATTCTTCAACAAGAAGGCTCTCGTGAGATACCATAGGGTCGTAGCTTGCAAATGACCAGGGAATGATATGCGCAGCTTCGGAATCCCCCTGTAGAACATCGTCTGCCGATTCCGTTTCTTCCGCCACGTTGAACGATATGGCTTTTGTCACCACACAAAGATCTCCATCACGTTCGAGACAGCCATTGCGAAAATTCATATCTCGCACTTGCGGCTCCGCAATCACCCCATACACCGCCTGAGTATTGTCACGTCTTTTTTGATGCGGTGAGTCAACAGGGGTAGGTGTTTTTCCACCAGACGCTTTAACTAGCCAGGTCAGTCACATATTCACGCTGAGTTTGCATAGACTTACTCGGTTGAAGTAGACAACTAAGAAGATTCTCATAGGTAGCCAGGAGCATCTTCTCTGATTCTGCATCGAGAATTTCGTGCGCCATGGAGTCTCTTCCTCCTGGCGGAAGCCAGTCAAGCAGCCCCCTCAAGCAGTCTTTCAGCTTTTCGGATTCCTTTGTGACCTTGCACCGACTGAGTCGTTCATGCGCGCGAGCTTTAATATCATTCCAGCCATCTTGGGTCTTTTCGACGTCAGCCTGAGCGAAGCTAGGCTCTGAACGAGATGTCCCTTGGGACAGAAAGATTCCACGCGGTTGGCGGGGGCCGGTTGAAAAGCGTAGCGGTGGGGGTGGAGAGGATTCGCGCATGCGCTTGGGCATGTTTAGGGGTTGCAGCGGACAAAGATGTAGTGCCAAAAGGTGTTCGAGGCAGAGTAACACTACAGTTGAGCCTTGAAGACTACAGAATAGAGATATCTTCTGCATTGGGCCGTTGGGGGCAAGAGCCCTAGTATTCTTTGGAAAGCAAAGCGGTAGAACAGAAAGCTTGTCATGATGACATTCATAGCAAGCGATGTAAAGTAGTTCAGTCATTACCGAGCACATACCACCCATTCTACTATCAATTGACTTTGTAGATTCATGAAGAGGATTATGTTACTCTAAGATTGCTACTTTGCCTGCTATCCTCGCTACACTGAAGTATTTTTCATCGCTGGCAGCTTCGCTGTCGGTTTTTTTCTTTGGCTGCCATAAATCTCTCTTCTCACTTATACCTTGACATGTCGGTGCCGAACGGACTGCCTTGAGCTTCCCCTCTTTACTAGTGAAGCAACTCACCTACAGAGCAGTGAGTGATCACTCCAGGAGAATCTTCGACAATTTGGGACTTTACGTCATCAGGACATACTCACGAATGCTTTTCTCGACGTCGCTTTCGATAGCGAATATATCGAATATCCCGCTGATATCTTGCGCCTCACGAAAATCCCGGAACACCATCTTAGCACGCTGATCAATTTTGAGGAAAGCATCAAGGAACTTTCGATCCTGCGAGACACCTGCTAGGATGCATCGGGTCTTATTATTACCGATCCCCAGCGCGCCCTGCAGTATCATCAAGCGCGGCAGTGGGAGGCAGCGGCAAGCTAATCGGCCGGTCCAGAGACAAAGGGACTCTCTACAAGTACCGCAAAGGGGCCGCGGCGAATATAAGTCCGAGTGCATATACCACCACAGGAGAGGATTTTTTCTTGCTAATCTATTCTCACAAAGCATCTCGACGAGCTTTCACGGAATCGCATCATAGGCTATATCTAAGGGGGGAACGTTCGCCAATTATATCTCGATTATGGATGACGCCCAGGCGCTCTTCAGAGAGACGCCATCCTAAAAGTCACTGTTCAGCCTCGCTACTCGCGCGAGCATCACACGGGACCCTTTAGCACCACAATAGGCCACGCCGGCGCAGAATTCGGTCGAATTAGACCCTAAACTTATTGAATAGAAAAGAGAATACCAGCGACTGCGAACGGATTTCATCATAGAGCATAGCCAATTAAGGCCTACGCGCAAGTCTGGTGATAAGAGCTTCGGTAAATTGCAAAAGCTACAAATCGAAGTTAAGTCTCCGCAAAAAATACTCTATGATTCGGCGAAAAGTGACGCCCTTATCGAGTTCTTCCGTAAAATCGGTATTCGCATCATCGAGAGCAACCACTTAGGGGAATAGATTAAGTTTAGCCCGGGCGACAGCAGAATCTGACCGGAGAGAATTGCTGTTGCCAAACTTGAATTTCAAATCGAGGCGTCGACAAGATTAGTGACGCTTTGTTAATCCAAGACCGAATCCGGTCCCTAGACCTTCGGCTAGAACTAAGCCGGCTTTACGTGCCTCGTTGTCTGAAAGCGTACATTCGGTCCCATGAAACGAATATCAGGGTCGCTTCTCGTAAAGGGTCAGAGGAGACCAAGCCCGAGCACATTCTCCAACTCCCGGTGCGATTAGCGCATCTAGAAATTCTCCCAGTGGCAAAGGAATTCTATTATTCTAAAAAGGATGCACTCTAGACGTATTTCTGGACTCCTGAATTACCTATTATCTTCGACAATCCTGGCCGCCAATATAACATCCCCTGTTGTGTTATGTATTCCTCTCACTTCACGACTATGAACTCTATCTGTCCAAGCATCGTAGTATATATCTTTGATAATTACATCCTAAAAGGAATTTGGAGACCAGATACCTCCGTAGAAAATTGGAATACAGACGACGTGCAAGACCCCGCATAAGAATCTACTCTAGTACCACGGTTGCGTTGGTCACGCGAAATGTGACAAATTGAATACTATATCATGCTACGACCTCATCAAAAACCTTGTTGTTGAAATTTTAAGTCGTGAAATATCCCATTTACTACGGTGTTCCAAAAGTTAATGAGAGCTAGATAACAATACGGTATTGTAAACGCTGCATTGGTTTCGCAGGCCGCCGCTAAGGGTAAATACCTCGTAGTGGGGGCATGTCTCTAAGCTAAGGGGGTTTCGGTCTCTCTTACCTCCCTTCGCGCTCATATAACTCTCCATGCAGTACAGCACTTTTCATATCCAGCGGGATGAAGTTCTAGAATCGGAAGAGACCGCCCTCCACGACACAGATGGCACCCGACTCTACGAGACCTGGGACAGCGGTCTTCTAGACAGCATAATCCGTCTCAACGACGTTCCCAGGCTGAAGCAATATCTCTCTCTCTACAAATGCCGGAGTCTTTATAGCGAAGAAGATTTCTGCTACGACCCGCTATGTGCCGCCGCGGAGGCAGGGAGCACCGATGTTCTCCGGGTCATCGTGGATCACTACAACAAGACCAGTTCAACGAAGAAGCCGCTCCATCGACGAAAACACTCATTATTGAGCGCGGCATGCAGCAATCTGCATCTTGAGACAGCGCAATTTATCCTAGACATGCAGCCTACATCTAGTTCAGTCGATTTCAACCAGTCGGACCGTGATGAAGCGCTGCTGGCGGCTGCAAGAGCTCTGACTTGTCTTCCTTCTGACTATCTTTTTCCTGAAGTTCGCAAATCTGAGATACCGATTGATCCCGACCGCTGGAGGAGCGATCTAATAGCCCGTGGCGAGGAATTAATAAAGTTGCTCCTTGATGGCGGTGCGTCTGCTCAGGCGGTTGATCTCCCCACTAGTAACAGTGAATGGGCAGGCCGGATACTCTGTGGTGGCTTTGTAGTCAAAGACGATGATGACGAAAGCCAATCACTACAATCATTTGGTACAGTTCTTGGTCTAGCTTCCTCTAGAGCCGGTTCTGCGTTAGTCGAACGACTCATTGACCACGGGGCCAATGTACACGCGAAGGAGCAGTATCAGCACCACCGCTCATCCAGCTTTTGGTCTGATATGCAAATGCCTTGGAGTGTTAGTTCACTTCATATCAGTAGCATGTATTGGAATACGGAGGCACTTCAAACGCTCCTTGATCACCACGGGAGGGATATTACAGAATCACTGTCATGTCGCGATAGTAAGGGGCGTCTTCCCCTTCATTGGGCAGCCGCGGGCCCTGGCTCGGATGAATGCTGCATTTCTGATGTTCATGTCAAAGATCGGATCATGGATACCCTGAAGCTGCTCCTAGCTGGTAGTGATATCAATGCTCGCGACGATCAGGGCGAAAATGCGTTGCATCACGCAATAAGAGGGCACGCAAGCTGCGCTGGGAGCGAACACTTAGATACGATGCTGAAGTTCTTACTGGAGAATGGAGCGGAAGCAGATATAGTGGACAACGACGGCCAAACTGTGCTACACAAGTTCGCAGCCAATTGCAAAGGTGGTGATCCCATCGACATCCCTTTGATGGATATCCTTCTATCTCACGGTGTCGAAATCAATCAGCAGGATAAGAAAGGGAATACTGCATTGCTTCTTATAGCCAGGAATCTACGACAAGTTCAGGCGACCAAATTTCTGATAAGTAAAGGCGCGGATGTTAGTCTTACCGATTCCAGAGGAAATACAGCTTTGCACCATTGTTTGCACGTGGGAAGCGTTTTAGACAGGCATGGATGTATATTACCCAGATTTACTGATCAGAGAGAAGCGCTGGATGAGATGCGTGTTGTTTTGCTGAAGGCAGGGGGTGATATCATGATGGATCAGCCCAATTCAGGGGGTGAAACGCCACGACAGCTGCAGTCTAAGAGACTGGAAAACTGGCGGCGGGCTGAATTCCCAGAACTCTTCCCAAAGCCGGCGGGAAGGGGAAGACCCAGGATGAACAATCTTGTCGACCGCTAGAAGAACCTGGTGGACACTAGAAAAATCAGAATTGCCAATCCGAATAATTTCGTAAGACTTGACAAACTCTTTGGTTGGTAGACTTTGATGTCAATAAAGCAGGGTAATCTTCAATCTGTATGATTTGAAAATGCAAAGGTGATTGATTATAATTACATTTGCTCTTGTATTATCAGCCGTGCGCTAGCAGAAGAAACAAGAGATATTGGCACTTTCACAAGGCATTGGGACGTAGTCCACCTGCTATGGTGTAAATTCATCTTCGCTTTAACGTTGCAAAGATAGTAAAAAACGTAGCGATAATAACAGCTCTTACTCTAGGCCGACCCTGACCTCTGGAGGTATACCCACATCTCTGGAGTTGTTCCCAAATACAAATGTCCGAATCCACGTCGGCACGGTCTTGTCCATATTCAGAAATAAGTATGAATGGGTTCGTAGACAGGAGATAAAAGGTTGGTGAGTGGGAGAGAGAAGAGATGTCGTTCGTAGCTTTTCAAGCTCAGCCTCATCATAGACATGAAGCACTGCAGCAGGCGGCAAAAGACACAATGCTATTGGCTCGAGCGGCTGTGCTTAAAAGCTCCACTTTGAGGTTAGACACGAGTCAGTATTCTTCTTGGCCGCTGGACCGTGCGGCATCCCAACCCAACGCCATACTCTCCGTGGCACCAAACAAGTCCCTTTTATTAGCATATTTACCATGGTTAATACTATAATCCTGATGGCAAATGTCGAAATTGACCTGCACTATAAAGGCAAACCCTTATTGACGCTGCCAAATGATTTATTTTGGTTACCCTCGGCAGTGTGGCCGAGACACAGGACAACTGCATTGGAAAGGATGCAGATCTCGCTATCAATTGTGACAAGACGAATTTGATTACTTTGGGTAACACTCCCGCGACGATGGCCAGACAAAAAACCCTGATTGGACGGGAGCTCTTCAACCAATAAATTAAAACAAAAATTCAGGAAAGCAAAAAATGACCAGACTGGGGCTCGATCCCAGGACCTTATCGGTGTTAACGATACGTGATAACCAACTACACCATCCGGCCAGTGGATATAGTGGACCTCCATTTTGTGTTACATGAACCAATTTTGCCTTCGCGGTGAGGGCAGTCATCTTCCGTGCGATCCATTCTCATTTCCACCAACAGTATTTCCCTGGCAAGCTCATTACCACCCCCTGGAGATTGTCTTCCTCCACTCCTAATACCACTCGGAGAAATGTGGATAGCCATGTTCTTCCAGTCTCGATCTCAGTCGCCTCCGCCAGTCAATATCCTCGACACCAGGGATCGATGGATGAAAGTTAAGGACCGGGGAAACGGAAGGTCTGGTTGCGATCCAAATTCGAGGGTAGAATCTAGCGGACTCCTAGTCAATGATAGCCGATATCGTCTGGCTTGAAATCATGATGTTACCCGGTCCTGAATCGGGATGATAGAGGTGGAATTGCTCGCCAATGTCCGGACTTCCGTCCACTTTAGCCCGGAAGAAGTATCTTTTGCAGTCAGAGATTGTCAAAGGTTCTAAAGTCTGCTTGCTCGAATGGGCAAGATAAGATTCCAGAACTGAGCCTCCTTGGACATTCTGAAGGAGTGACGACGTTATAGAGGCCAATATATTGCACAGATGGACAACTTCATCTAAGATAGAATTTTGCTGAGTCGGGGACAGGGTTTGCCAGGCGTCCCTCAGCGTTATACCTTATTCTCTTCTTAATACTAAGAACGACTGATCGTTGTCGATCCAGGAGTGGATCACCTCAGGAATCGGTACTTAGGGCGCATTTTTTCGGACAAATTTGATGACTTCACTCTCAGGGCTAATCTCGGATTCCCACTTCTTAAATTTACAGAAGGCATCGTTTCCAATGGCGCAGACTGCCGACAAGGTGCCCCTTTCATGGACTAGACGGAAATCATTAGAGGATGCAGCGAGAATGTCGGATGGCTCTTCAGATGGCGCCATCTGTAGTGTGTAACATGAGTCCCCGTCCTTCCAATTCGCAAGACTTGATTGCTCCAGCTCCGTAGCCCTTTTACATTCCACCTTGGTACCTAGACGCCAGAGGGAAGGTGAAATTTGGACGACAACCTCTCTAAGAGGCACCGGTACGGACATTTGCAATGAAGGTGTGACTTTGTATTTGTTGACTCGGTCTGGGGGAGAAAGGGCTAAGTATAAATTTCGTGTTGCAATGAACTATGGAGGAAGGTGGGGTGATTGCGGGCGGATGTTAAATAATAGAAGCCAAGCAGCCCCATGAGCACACCGCCGCCTCTTGAAAAATCATGCATGACAACTTAGCACGAAATGGCCCGTGTACGTATTCTGGCTTCCAAATCAGGACTGGATGAGGTTTCACACGTTCTGGCTGCAAGACCAACCGAAATGCGCATCTGAAACAACAAAAGAAAGGCGACACCTACCGACAAATTGTTCAGGAGCGCTGCGCAGCGATCGCTGGCTACGCAACATTCTATATGTTAGCGGAAGAAGGGAGCCAAATTTCGTGTATATGAATTATGTGACCTTTTATATGATCGGAATGCAGGCCAATAAGATAGTCCACTTAATGGGCAAGGAGAAGGAATAATCCATTGAGTGAGACAAAATTTCGATTACGAAGAGGACAAAGAAAGTATTTTGCCAATTGCGTCAATGGCGCGGAATAAAGCAATTAGTGCTGGAAGAGTTGCTTCAAATAAGGCTTCTACCATCAGCGCAAACAAAAGTCTCCCGAATATCAACGCTTACTTCGCTGATATTAACGCCCTTCAAAGATCTCCACTTGAAGGAAATACCGTCTTTTCTTGATCGCATTTTTGCTGAATCATACAACGTCAATCTGCCGGTCGCGGCGCCGCAACCGTTCAACTTGAGTCCTTGCAATATCCTGAATATGATCAGCAAACTCTAACGCCGGAACACACTGCACTTGCCGCCCCTGGAATGAAGATAGGGTACCCCCACTTTGTCGGGAACTCAATTAGGCGCTTGAGCTCGGAAGAACGTTTCACAATCGACCACGTTAACGCGCGCCTCCTCTAAGACCTTCACAACAGGGACCATTCCTTTACGTGATAAACAGATAAACCAAAAATGATTGGCCAAGTCCTATGCGCTAACTTCTTTGAAAAGAGGCCACGACGAGGAAAAATTCCGGGCGAGAGCAAGGGCCTAGGGAGCAGCAAGATGCGTGATTTTCTCATGATCTTGTTGTGCAAACAAGGCCGTGACATCTCGGAATGAAAGCAAACCCGCTATATCTTCATGGTAGAACGTTTCGTGCGTTCTCTGTCACTACGTGCAAATCAATTGTACCAATAATGGACTCGACCCGTGTCTTGTACGAGCCTATTGAAGATGTAGAAGGAATGGAATATTACCAGGCTGGGGGCTATCACCCAGTGACAATCGTCGATCGTCTTGACGATCGCTATCGGGTCGTCCATAAGCTTGGTCATGGGACATATTCGACGATTTGGCTCGCCCGAGATGAGAGATTCCACAAATACGTTGCAGTCAAGGTCTGTACGGCAGATGCGAAACCACACGAGATTGACATCCTATCCAAAGTTTCGAAGCCCTCATCAGACATAGGCAGGGCTATCATTCCCTCAATCTTGGATCACTTCAGCATTTGTGGCCCAAACGGTAACCATATCTGTTTGGTAACCAGGCCGGCAAGGATGAGCCTGTCTGATGCAAAGAATGGATCATGGATCAGCCTTTTTCAGCTTGAGGTGGCCCGAGACTTAGCGGCACAGCTTGTGATTGCTGTTCACTATATCCATTCACAAGGATTTGTCCATGGAGATCTTCATTGCGGAAATATCCTCCTTCAATTGCCTCACGAATTTGATCATCTATCCACAGCAAAGATTTACCAGCAGTATTGGGAGCCGGTACTTGAGCCGGTCAATCGATTAGATGGCCATAAACTCCCACCAGGGGTCCCACAATATGGTATAGTACCCATCTGGCTTGGGGAAGCAAGTGAAAATATTACACTTCCAGAAGCCAGAATTTTCCTTTCGGACTTCGGTGAGGCATTCTCTCCGGCGCAAGAAATGAAATACGAGTCTCATACACCTCTTCTGATCCGTCCTCCAGAGGCTCGATTCGAGTCAACCAAGTCTGTCACTTTTTTATCCGATATCTGGACTCTTGCCTGCACCATCTGGGACATCTTTTTCAAAAACCGCTATTTGAAGGCTCTCTTACGAACGAAGACGATATGACTTGCCAGCAGATTGACACACTCGGGCTGTTGCCAACTGAATTGTGGGGGAAATGGGAAGCACGTCGAGACTGGTTCACCGAGCATGGAGAACCAATTAACCGATCCCGATCTCCGTATCAATCATGGGAGGATCGCTTTGAAGCGGATGTGCAGAGATCACGGATAAAGGAGGAAATGTTGCCTTTTGAATCAAGCGAACGAGATTCACTGTCCTCTATGTTGCGCTCGATGCTCTCCTTCAGGCCGGAGAGTCGTCCTTCTGTTCAGCAGATTCTCGAGTCTGAGTGGATGGTGAAATGGGCTCTGCCTGAGTACGAAAAGATACGCAGCACTCATGACAGGGTTTGCATGGCCTAAATACTTTAGTGGAACTCGCGACTAGATGTTGGCGAGACCTCTCCGTTAGCCAACATGATCTAATAATTGACTCGTCATTCGGAATACCTTTGCAGCGATAAACAGGGGAGATGTTCCGTGAGTGTTGACCTGAATGTCGATTCTCGCGAGTAGAAGGTCCGCCATACCTAAGTCCCCTCTTATGGCTAGCAGGCAATTGGAAGATCCAGGTAATAGAAAGACAAACTAAAAGCTAGATTCCTAATGAAATCACACACTCCTTCAATTCAATTCAAATTCAAGTTCTATTCACCTGATCGAGCCTAACTAGTGTCGTCGAGGCTACGCAGGCGCTTCGTCCAAATCCGAAGCAGAACTTATTACCGTTAACTCTAGACTCGCGGCTTGCAATAGATACCTACAGTATACTACTTCTTCTTTGTCCCCTTGTCCCCTTCGTATGCTTCCGCCTCTCTTTTGTCGGTCCTTTTCCTAAATATAGGGATTTTAAGTGCTTCGGTTCTTAATTGATTGCGGTATATAGTAGATCGGTAATTATTCGGTGGCCTAACTATTCTTAGTGGCCTAGTCTTATCGTTCAGTAGTACATACATCGTCTTTATAACCTTTCTATAGCTTTAGGGCTAACTTATAGTTATTGTTATAATCCTTGTGTGGCTTACCTTCTATATACCGGAACTGGCCAAGGAGACCTATCTAGTATAATAGCGTAATGGCGTAGCGGGCTATGCGCGGGTAGGACACGATGATATCATAGTCCGTGGTGGTACTAAGGTCGGTACGAGCGAGCTTATTAAATATAATTCCTTGTAGGTCGCTATAGAGCGGACATTAGTGCAAGATATACCTTGGTGTCTGAGACCTTTACTCGTGATATTGGTGCTCCCGTCCTTCGCGATGGTGGGGCAGCCACCTTCCTCGAGGTGCTCTATGCTCTTCGCGATTAGTTCGGCGCGCCCAGTCGCGTGCAAGATGTTACCGACGGCTGCGTGCCCGGCGAGCAGAAACTTGCTAGGGACGGGATACCGGGAGTCGTGACTTGCTAGTATCACGTCCTCATGCATGCAGGGCTCGAGGTATGTGTTTCCAAATTGAGGAAAGGTTTTCACGCTGTAGCGATCAGAAACATTGGTTTCCTCCAGGATGAATGAGAAGCGACCGAATTCCAAATGCAGGGCTACAACCAGCATCATCGCATTATCAATGCGAGTAATGTCTTCATTGCTGTGGTGAAAGCGGTCACGGATAGTTGGGAAATAGCGGTACATGCACTGCCAGATCTGTGCATGCTGTAGTCGTTCGTCGTGCCGAAAATTCCCCAGGCCAAATGGGATGATGTGAGGGGCTTCAAGGTCACCGGTATGTAGGTCGGGCGGCCGACCATCATACATAGGGTCCCATATTTTTGTCACTACGCATTGGTGGTTATCACGTTGCAGGCAAGCTCGCCGCAACTCGCCCAGCTCCCGGGTCGTCGAGTCGGATTCCACCTCAGGACAGACGGAGGGGGTGAATGTGGGCGTTTGTCCACCTGTGACCACCATCGGCCTAAGAAAAGCCGTGTCCAGGTGCTTTGCTAGTTGTCGTAGCTGGTCGTCGTCATTGCAGTCCTCTGCATCGACGGCCAATTGGACCTGGCCTTGAATGGGAAGGAACCGGAAGACAGAGCGAAGGAAATGGACAGTGTCGTCATCGTCGTCATCATTCAATGCTTGATGCTTGTCCAGCCGAGCAAACATCTTCTGCCGGGCAGCGGCGTGAGTGTCAAATTCCGCGTCTGGTACAGGAGGACTCAGACTGCAGCTCGACTCAGAGAAGTCCTCTGGGTGCAGCGGTGATGTCCCAAGGACTGTGCGGAATAACATGGCGTAGTGGAGGTCAGCGATTGCCTGATCCATAGAAAATTTGAAGTCGACATCTCAAATTTTGAGCAGCAACTCACAAGTGGAGATTCTTATATAGAGAGGAGCAGACCAGGCTGGGGTGGGCGGGGGCGGGTGAGGGTTATTGCACAAATTGCGGTCCAAAAGGATGAAGAACTGGGTAATTGCCTGGACTGATCGCGAAGACCATAAAGCACCTCGAAGAAGGTGGCTGCCACGCTCTCGCGAAGGACGGGAGCACTAATATGGAAGAATTGCTATCTGTCACCGGAGTACTGGCGATTAATCCCAGCGCCCGTTCGTATGCCCGTGAGGAGAAGCATTCTCGTTATGTTAGGTCCGCCGGCGCGGAAAACCAACGGCCCAGCGTCACCGATGAGTCGAGTCATCGAGACAAACAAGTAGTGTGTGATGGTCGCGGGTAGCACATACACCCACATCCCCATCGATAACTAGTACAGGGATCGAATGGAAAAGAATAGAACCAGAGCGAGGAAAGTAAAGTTTCTAAGCCTAATCCACAGCCTTAGTCATGGGACGCCTCATGGATTACCCCAATATAGACGGTCGCGATGGAGGGGCTGCATGGTAAGACTTCCACGTTTCAATCTCAAGTCCACCCCTGTGTCCAATCTTGAATTTCAAAGAAAGAGAAAAAGCAATCACAATGTCATCAACCAAAAGGCACCAAAACCGTCTCAAAGAATGGTTTCCTGACACATCAAAACCATTCATCGCAAACGCGCCGATGCTCGGATTCGCCAACCACCAACTAGCAACAGCAGTGACAAAGGCCGGAGGTCTCGGTAAGCCATCGAGTTTCTTCCTGAGTCTGGAGCATCCGAATCTTGTATTGACAAACTTCAGGCTTCATCGGGGGTGGATTTGATTTCAGCCCCTCATCAACCCAACTTGCCAAGCTAGACAGCGAGTTGACAAATGCTCGGACAGAGCTTCAGATAGCAGATTCAAGCACTTTACCAATCGGTGTAGGCTTTATAACATTCAAGCCGTCTGGTTTCGAAGAAAACGTTGTTCCTCTTCTAGATAAGCACCGTGTATCTGCTGTGTGGCTTTCCTTCCCAAACGAGGATGCGGATCATAAGTCTATCATTGCTGCTATCCGTGATGCAGGGACCAAATCAGAGTGGCCGGTCAAGGTGTTTGTACAGGTTGGGACTGTGCAGGGTGCTGCGACTGCGGCGGAGCAAGGTGCGGATGTTATCGTTGTGCAGGGGACTGATGCGGGAGGACATCAATGGGCCAGGGGTGCTAGTCTGATATCGCTGCTTCCCGATGTGAGTGAGAGCTTGGGGGATGTGTATGATGTTGCGCTTTTGGCGGCCGGGGGGATAGTCGGGGGCAAGGGGTGTGTTGCTGCGTTGGGTCTAGGTGGGTTATTCGACGTGATGGTAAAACTTCCGTGTGCTAATCTTACATAGGCGCAGATGGGATTGTTATGGGGACGAGGGTGAGTTTTTCGAGTCTGGCTGGGTCGAAATATTGCTAATATCTTACAGTTCGTTGCGACTGAGGAATGTCCAGCTCCACCCCTCATCAAAGATTCTATTGTGAAAGCCCAGGATGGTGCTTCCTCGACAGTTAAATCTGTCCGACACGATGTGTTCCAATCTACCGACGTCTTTCCAAGGCAGTATGACGGCAGGGCCCTGGTTGGCATCAGTTGGACCGAGGCTCAGAGCGGAGTCAGTGATGAGGAAGTCATTCGGCGATACGATGAAGCAATTAAGCAAGGGGAGGACCATAGACGTACCGTCTGGGCGTGAGTCTTTTCTTTTATCGTTTCTTCGAATGTTTGTTAACTGTCTCTTAGTGGGGCAAGCGTTGGATCGATTTCTTCGGTGCTGTCTGTGAGCGAGCTGATGGAACAGGTTCAACAGGAGGTCAAGTTGACTACTGCGAGCATCATGGGTTATATATCATAAGTTTGCCTTGAGTAGTTTCGTCAAGTGGCTCTTCGCGTGTCAATGGATCAAGCGGTGGAGATATCCAATATCTTAAATTTCCGAGAGCTAAGACCGTTGGAAGTCTTCTCAGAATTTCCTTGCGGGCACATATCGCAACATTACAGATATTCTCAGCCACAGATGACCTTGAGACGAACAGACCATTGGACATATTTAAGTCACACAGGGATCCAGAGCTTCTAAAATCAAGAACAAAAATTGTATGTACCGATAACACAAAGACCAACGACTGAACAGTCAGGTCGAGGCCAAGGACAATGGGGAAGCCCGTTTAGGGAATTCCCCCCCCCCCCCCCCCCCCCTCTCTTTACCCCATTTTCACCTCACATTCCCAAATTTCAGAACTCTTCACCTCATTTCCGCGCCCTTCGCATTCTAACTACTGCGCAACCCCGTTTGTCATCGGGGGTCTCACAATTTACCGAAGTTTCTGGTCCTCAGCTAACAAGCTGAGGTTCTGTTGTTCCATTCCGAGCTCCCGGCCGCGTCTCATCCCGCGACACTGGATAGCCCGTCCACGCCTGCAACAGACAGGGTTTGCAACTTCTTTCCTGCGACCCTACAATCTTTCCATTGCGGCCTCCGATTACCCCGAGCAGCCGTACACGACTGCCTTCGAGAGACAAGCCGAACCGATGAACGAGAGTACGCCCTCGCCCAGCCCGGCACCCGTGCCGAAAGCCTCATCCCACCCAAAACCATCTCCGTCGCCTCGCGCCGGTACAAAGCGCAAGCGCACCACAGGCGCCAAATACTATGCCGTGAAGAATGGCTTCAAGCCGGGTCTTTACTACTCGTGGAATGACTGTTTGGCTCAGATAACAGGATTCAAGGGAGCTATCTGTGAGTCCCCTCGCGGACTTCGAGTGGATTTTCGGCGCAATCTTTGGGCTTAAAGCTAATGTATGCGCATCGCATAGTCCAATCATTCCCGTCATACGAAGAAGCGAACGCGTTCCTTCATGGCCTTAAGATGCCGCCGAGCGGCGATTCCGCAACCGAGAACACGAGATTCTACGGGATACAACGAGGTCGGGTCCCCGGTGTGTACACAGACTGGTCGAAGGCGCAGGAGCAAATCCGAGGGTTTCAAAAACCGCGGTACCGGAAGTTCTCAACTCGGGAAGAGGCGGAGGATTTCGTCAAGTCTGGAGACCAGCCGCCCGCGGTCGGATTCGGCGAGGTCAAGACAACCCTCGTAACTCCTGGTATGATGAGTGAGAACGCAAAGGATGCAGACGGTGTCGAGTTTGTCGCAGGTGACGGTCCCCTTCCAAATGGCGCGGAAGACGGCTTCGACCCCAATGTGCTCTTGGATCCGGCCACTGGCAAATTGGTGTACAAGACAACACAGCAAAAGTCAGCTACAAAAACACAGGCTGCAGGTATCCCGGGGATGTTGCGGATATACACGGATGGGAGTTCTTTACGAAATGGTACCAAATTAGCATCCGCTGGAGTGGGTGTGTTCTTCGGACCCGGAGACTCAAGGTTGGTTTCTGAACACTTTTGAAAAGAAGAGGGTTCCCTTCTCTGACTGACATCGGTTATCCCAGCAGGAATGTCTCGGAGCCATTAAAGGGCGCTCGTCAAACAAATCAGCGCGCCGAACTGACTGCAATTCTACGAGCCATTGATATTGCGCCCCGACATCGTGACGTGACAATCGTGACCGATAGCCAATACTCCATCAACTGCGTCACAGTGTGGTTCACCAACTGGAAGCGCAACAACTGGATGACCAAGGACAAGAAGCCGGTTGAGAATCGCGACCTGGTTGAACCGATTCTCGCGAGGATCGAAGAGCGCAACGAACTCAAGGTGAAGACCTTGTTTGAATGGGTCAAGGGACATAATAAAGATCCTGGCAACGAGGCTGCGGACCAACTGGCGGTTAACGGGGCGCAGCAAGGCGTGCAGGAAAAGGCGACGGCGCTGGGGAATAGGCTCCCAGAAGTAGTCAAAGAGGAATTCTAGCATAGGTAATACTATTTCACGAACATATGCGATAATAGACAAATTATCGCATTTCAGTGGGACTACGGTGTACCATGTGTCAGCCCTACAATAGGCAAAAAGTACCTGCCAAGACCGCGACGACTCACCGCAAATTGCCAAGATCGTCCTTTCCCCTCAAACACCCGCAATCGGAGAAGTTGTTCCCTCTTTCTCGTTTTGCTGCTTCACTGTTCACAGACGTCCGATTCAAACGTTTTCTTCGGGAATTTCTCCGACTTGCTCTGCTGTTCTCTGTTCAACAGCAATCGTGGCGTCGCTTCTCCGGCAGATTCTTCCCACATCCCGCATGGTCGCCTCGCACTGCACTCAGGTCCTCAATATTATGATTCGATAACATTCACTTGTTTTCATATTGCCTAGAATCGTATTATCACCGTTTGTGAATCTCCCAAGATCATCACCTCCCCTATCGACCTTCGTGTCGACTCGAACTTGATCGAGTCAACCACCAAATTCAGCGCCCCGCCACGAGGTCATCGCCAAGATGCCGACACTAGCGTTGATCAATTTTAACATTGTCTGCGCGACGCTCGGGGGTTTTATCTCTCTTTTCGGATTAGTCTCCTATCTCTGCAAGGAGCGATTTTATCTCTCCGAAGCCTGTACGTGATCTCGATCTCGATCTCCTTGCTTCAGAAACCCGCAGGCTGACCCACTTTAGTGATTTCGTTGCTGGCCGGAGTCGCATTTTCTCCACATGCAGCCAACTTTATCAGGCCTGAGGACTATGCTTTGCATAACGAGTTGAATCTCGAGGCTATTACTCTGCACTTTACTCGTCTGGTCCTGGGTGTGCAGCTGGTTCTGGCCGGAGTTCAGCTTCCCAAGCGGTATCTGCATATCGAATGGCGAAGTCTTTCCTTGCTGCTAGGACCCGGCATGGCTGCCATGTGGATGTGCAGTAGTTTGATTATCTGGGCTATGATTCCGAACTTCCAGTTCCTTCATGCTCTGATCGTCGCTGCCTGTGTAACCCCGACTGATCCTGTGTTGTCCAACTCGATCGTCAAGGGTAAATTTGCAGACAAACATGTCCCGCGCCCCCTGCAGCGGATTATCGTTGCAGAGTCTGGTGCTAATGATGGCCTTGGATATCCATTCCTTTTCTTTGGTATTTACCTTTTGAAGTACACTGGAATGGGTGGCGAGGGGTACAGTGGCGGTGCTGGTAAAGCTATGGCTATGTGGTTTGTCGAGACCTGGGTGTATACCATCATTTTGAGTGTGGTCTACGGCGCTGTTGTCGGTTGGCTGTCACGTAAGCTGCTTCACTGGGCGGAGGAGAAGCGTTATGTTGACCGGGAGAGTTTTCTGGTTTTTGCCATTGCTCTTGCAGTGAGTCCTCACTCGCAGTTCATCATAGAATATTTTGACTGACTCCAAGATAGTTGTTCATCGTGGGTACTTGTGGTCTCATCGGCACCGATGACCTTCTTGCATGCTTCATTGCAGGCAATGTTTTTACCCAAGAGTGAGTTGAACCATCATATTGCGAGACACCAAAGCTAATGTAATACAGCGACTGGTTCCGCCTCGAGACAATGGACGACTCGCTTCAACCAACTATCGACATGCTCCTCAACTTGTCTGTCTTCATGTGGTTTGGCGCAGTCTGCCCGTGGTCATCTTTCCTGAACAACGACATCATTCCCATCTACCGACTTATCTTCCTAGGCATCCTGATCCTGCTTGTTCGACGCATGCCCATCGTCTTCGCCATGCACAAGTACATCCACCAAATCGAGCACATGCAACAAGCCGCCTTCGTAGGCTTCTTCGGTCCCATCGGTGTCGGCGCCATTTTCTACCTCTCCGTCAGCCGTGAATTCCTCCGAGAAATCACAGTCAATGGTGAAGTGCGTGAGGACGCCCAAAAAGTCATGGACGCAGTCAACATCGTGGTCTGGTTCCTAGTCATTTGCAGTATTGTTCGTGGAACCCCCCCACTTCCAAATAAACCCCCACCCAGTTCCCACATTCTAACATTACTCAGGTCGTCCACGGAATGTCTGTCCCAATCGGCAAAGCAGGCTACCATCTCCCACGCACCATCTCCAGCGCGATCAGCACAAGCACAGCCAACGAACCAGAACCAGTACCCATCTCCAACGTCCGTCACACGCACAGCACCGCAATGACCTCCGAGAATGGAGCATCCAGTTACCGATCTCGTAAGCGGGGTACGCGCGAGTCCCCGCGCCCGCCTCTATTCCGTATCGGCCGTACTGTGATTCGTCCTCGTTCGCCCTCGGAGCAGCCTGGAACAGGCCAGACTGATGAGCCGGAGAGACCAGTTAACGTGGTTACGCATGACCATGTTATTGGTACTAGTGCCGATGGGGACCGCCAGGGTTCTAGCAGTCCTGTCTGACGAGATGGGGTTGTCGCACAGTCAAGCATGCCCTGCTTTCAGGGCATCCAACCCCAGGTCCATCTGTATTCTCAGGGATCCAACAGCCCTGTTTGAAGGCAGCGATGATGGAACAGCCAAATCGCCTGTGAGGTAACATCATCTATTCCTTATAAAGGGATATTTCATTTTCGTGTTTTCGATCTTTTGAGTATTTACTTTGGTGGCATTTGAGCATGATGAAGTATGATGAAGCATGGGGTACATGAGTGAAAGAAATTTGGGCGAAGCATGTTGCATACGAGAAGTGGTGAGGTATCAGTACATACGCAGATAGACGTACATTTCATTTCGTGAATATACGGGACATCATGTCGTCCACAAATCTGACCAAAGTAAATGGAGGAATTACCTACAAACAACTCGTCACAAACCTACATCGACATAACAAAAAGCAAAATGCCATGCATTCAAGACTCATACATATGACCCCCGTCAAAGCGAGGATGACAAAACAAAAAAAAAAGCCTCGGCTGAGAAACAAAAAATAAGGGTTCTCATCTTGAAGTGAACCTATCCATACACACAAGCCCAGCACTTGAACACTCGCGCAGAGCTAAAAGTCCGAGCCAGTAATCACCACCAAAGCTTATGAGAAAGCCCCTTCAAACATATCGTACGGTCATAGATCAGCATATCAAGTAGACATTAATATGAAATCCCGAAATCCAGGCCAAGAAAGCAAACATGCATCAGAGAATTCCATAAAAGGCATTTCGCATCCCAGCCATATCTTCGGCTTCTGCCTTCAAGTCAAGATTATGCTCATGCTTTGGTATCGTTACACGTGAAGGATATACGGCGATGTGAGCGTAATGGTAAGATCGTGAGAAATGCAATCAAACTGTAGGACAGGGTTTTAAACGTTCATGCCGTGGGCGCGACGAGTCAGAGGGATGATCAGGCGGAGAAGGGGATCTTGCGGATTGCGGTTGACGACGTCCATGTATAGACCATTCAGGCGCTCGCTGAGACGCTGCATGATCTTGGGGGTGACGTCGCGCATCTCAGGGTCCTGCGAGTGCGTTAGTAGGAAGGTATATATGGTAAATATGGGTGGAACATACGGCAAGGTTCATGTTATTGAGGATCACGTTGATCCAGTTCAGACGCTGGGCGACGTTGGTCTGCAGGGATGAGGTGACCGCAACACCCACGGAGAGCATGAGCATGGCGGACAAACGGGGCAGGTAGTCGGGTCTAACGTTGACAAAGACATGGTCAAAGAGGTCAGCCTGTTGGCTTGACTGGATCCACTTCATGGTGGCATCCTCGTAGCGACCGGCATTGAGAAGCCGGGAGATCTCAGTCGCCTCAGCTGTATCGGCGAGGGGACCAGGACCACTCGGCTGGGCGGCAACGTTCTGAGGCGGACCACTCGAGGGTCTGGATTGAGGACGAGACAGAGGGTGAGGGTGAGGTTGAGGCTGGGGTTGAGACATTGCCCGAGGAGCAACATTGACAATCTCCTCAGGTGTCGGGCGTCCCACGGAGGAGCGGTGGTTGTGGGTCTGCTCGCTCTGACGAGTCTGATTCGCGGCCAGCGAAGCCACGGTGGTAGACAGACCGCGCAGCAAGGTAGTCATTTCCTCAAGCCTAGCGTTGTCGCTCTGGCGCTGGGCCTCGTAGTACCTGATCTGAGCCTGGAACTGTCTCTCCATATCGGTCTCGATCTTCTTGGTGCTGAGGGACAGGGTCTCAATGAAGGGAGCAATCGAACCCTGCACAGCCTTCGAGACCTCGGTCTCAAGACGAGGAGCCAAGTTCTCTGCAACTGAGTCTGAGATGGTCTTCAGAACGGCCGGCTGTTGCAGAGCATTGGTGACGGCCTTGGGAAGGGCCTGGCGCAGCTCATCCTTGAACAGGCTTCCAAGCTGCTGGGTGACAATACTGTTCACCTGCTTGGCAACGGCAATGGCAGCCGTCTGACCAATAGCGGGGATGACCTCAGATTGAATGCTCTGGGAGACAATACGGGTGAGGTTCTTCTCGACGTTGTCAGACAGTGTGCTTGAGACCAGACGAAGGACTTGATCCTGCTTGGCGGACGAAGCAGCATCCCAGCTGCGACGCTCATCATCGAAGCGGCGGTAGAGACTTTCAAACTCTTGACCAAGGGACTTGTTGAGCTCAGCGGAGACAGTGCCTTGCAGAGTCACCATGTGCTGGTTCAGATCCTCACTTGAAATAGCAGAAGCTGGCAGGTTTGAGACAAGTCCATTAGAACCTGTGCCCTCTGCAGCGCGGGTCGCAGCCATGGCAGCAGTCGAGGTAGCAAGAGAATCGGTCTCCTTAGTCGGGAGAGATTCGATACCGGTCAAGCCGGTGGGCTCCTTGGCCCTCAAAGTTGCCTCGGAGGCAGAAGCCTTCTTCTTCTTCTTCTTTTCAGGCTTCTCGGCGCCACTAGGAGTAGCGGATTCGGTATGCTCCTCCACGGGCTTCTTCTTGGCGATCTTGGCGGGAGAAGTGTTGCGAGAGGGAATGATGCCAGCAGTTGATTCCATTGCGTCAGTCTTCTTCACTGTATCCTTCACGGTAGCAGCGCGGGAAGGAGTGGTGGACGCAGTGTCCCCATTCACTGAGGGATCGTCCGTGACGTAGCTCGGGAAAGTCTGCAGGTCACTGATCTCGATCGTGCCTTCTTCCAATCCGTCGATAGGGCGAATGACCTTGTTATCAGAGGTCCATCCCAGGTCCTCCTTCTTGATGTTCAGGCAGGTCACACCATGCGAATGCATTACGTACAGCTCAAACAGGCCAGTTTCCTCGGCACCACGCTTGTCAGTGGCAGACTTAATGGTAGGAAGAAGCTCCAGGCTTCGCAGCTGACCCTTACTGCCCAGGGAGATCTCACGAATGCCGCTCAAACAAGCAGTAGATTCGGGCTTGGGCAAGTTACTGTCCTTCTCGGTGGATGCCTTGATGAATTCCGCCTGGGACATCACAGGCAGGTTGTATCTGGGTGCAGATAGATGAACGAAGTAAATGGAGTTGCGCGTAGGGTGGCCAACCACAACGATACCCGAAGCCGGGTGATAAGCGACGCTGCAAATGGCGTCCGACTCGTTCTCGTGGGGGAACTTCACTTCCTCCACAGCCTTACCCAGCCCAATATCCCAGAGCTGCAAGGTATGGTTCTGTTTAAGTCCAACCAACACGTAGCGAAGAGCCGTGGACTTTGAGTAGGCGCGAAGCTTGTCAAGGAAGAGCACCGAAGTAGGCCAGGACTTTTCAGCGGGCGAGCCCGTCACGAACGTGTTCAAGGGAACCCGAACTTCATTCGCAACAGGGCCATCAGCAAATGAGGGATTTTCAAGAACATCCTTGATGTCCCAGAAACGCAGGCGGCCAGTCTTGTCGAGAGAGGCAATGACAGTGTCATCATCGCTGAAAGCAAAGTCCTTTCCGGCTTTGCCAGTAGAAATTTTCAGGGCACGCTCCTTGAGGAACTTCTCAGTGTTGACCGTACGCTGGGCCCCAGACACGCCGTAGTTTGGGTGCATGGCCGCATAGGGAGAAACGACATAGATGTTCTTTCCGCGACCAATAGCGAATAAATCGGCGTGGCGAGTGCTCCGCTTGGCCCGCGTTTTCAGCTGGCCACCGGAGGTATTCTCGTCGGAGGCAGGGAACGGTGGGAAGATGAGACTCTCGCGCTCCAGAGCATCCTGCTCGAAGAGATCCTTGTCCTGGCCCGAGATCAGAGCCCAATAGACGGTGCCACTGACACCGATTCCAAGGAAGGCCTGAACTTCAGAATGGCCAGTAGTGGAGGCAGAAGTGCACAAAGCGACGTTGAATACGCGGTCGCGAGTGGAACGGAAGACCTGTCGGTCAGATCCGTCGTCTTGACGAATAATTCTGATGCCGCCAGTTTTTGCCAGGGCGTAAACAATATATTCAGAGGTAGCAGCGGTCAAAGAGCGGTCGAGCTGGTCAAACTCCTTTTTGAGACGGGCGATATCCATAACATCATCGTCTCGGAAGGTCGTAAGCTTCCCAGACTGCGGCTTCACAGCGATGGAGATAAAAGGCCGCAGAGGGAAGTTGTGAACAGAGACCACACGTTCCTCCTCCTTTTCGGCGCTATCTTCTGCGCTTTCCCAGCTATCAGCCAGAGCATCAGTGTTCTCATTCCCACTCTGGCCAACAGGGGAAGCGGAAATGTCGATTTTGACCTGCTTGACGGACTCGGCAGGCATTTCCAAGCCGGCTTCCTCCTTGGCCTCAGCAACAGTCTCACGCAATTGTTCGGCGATGTCCGCAATGACCGAGTTGGTAGGCTCCTCCTTCACGGTGGGAGCCTCCCTCTCCAGTTCCAGGGCCTTCGCGTCATTACCACTGAGAGAACGACCGATTTGATCGACAAGACGACCAACGACCTCATTGACTGCAGCTTGCTGATCCATTTCCAAGGGCGGTGTCACGCTTCGCTTGAACCGAGGCATTGCGGGAGCGGTAACACCTTCAATATTCGTGGTGACGTTGACCTTTTTCGTCACTTCAATTTCAGGACCCTCGTCATCTGATTGGGGATGCGGGGACTGCTTGCGAGGAGACATAGCAGCCAATTGATCGAAAGGGTTGACATATGTGAACATAGAGTCCTTAGAGCCCGGGGACACGACCGGTTCTGGCTCTGCGGGCGCCCTAGGGCTAGCTTCTACAATCTCAATGATCTCCTTGGGCTCAGTCTTGGCTGACTCTGGAGCAGCAGTCTGGGTAGTTGGAACCAGCGCCGGCGCGTCTGCAACATTAGGACCAGGCTGAGATCGGTTGAGCAGGCGGAGCAGCATGTCCTGTGTGTTTTCACTCGGGCCTTCCGGCTGAGCAGGGGGCGCCTCGGTGGGGGCAGAGGGCACAGGAGCAGGGGGTGCGGCCTGTTTGCCGAACAATGAGGCGACAAAGTCCGAGGCGGAAGTGTTTCGTGCGTGCGGCGAGGTCGTCTCCTGTGTGGGCGGAGAGCGAGACTGCTCGGGAGCCATGACTGGAGCTTGCGAAGGAGCCGCACCCTGACCCTGGCTGAATCGCAGAAGACTCAGCAGGTCAACCGGTTGCGGCTGCTGCTGCTGCTGCTGAGGCGGCTGCTGAGGCCAGTCATTACGAGGAGTCTGCACATTCGGGCTGAGGATATCAGAGCCATGGTGAGGCGGGGTATTCACTGGGGCAGGACTCTGCATGTTTGACGAGACTGATGGGTGAAAGTAACCGTGCGGCTGGGGATGGGGATAGCCCTGTCCGTCGTACGGCTGCTGGGGATGATGAGGGGGGAACATTCCCGGCTGGTAAGGCTGTTGGTAGTGCTGCTGGGGACGTTGCTGATAATAATCCTGACCAGGGCCATTAGGGGGCGATGGACGTCCCCTAATGCTGGCCAGTAGGGTCTGGAGATCGTTCGGGGTAGACATCTCTGCCGTGCGCTGTAGAGAACAAGCGACCTCCGCACGAAAACCAAGCTTTTCGAGCTTTCAAGAGCTCTCTTTCGAGAAAAGAAAATCGAAAAGCGACGACCAGTCTATCAGAAAGCAAAGTTTGAACAAATTGATGGGTTTATGAAAGGTAAGATGAAGTTGTGGAAAGCGAAGTGAGAGGTTGTGAAAGAAGAAAGGATGAGGTCAAATTGGAGAAGCGAAATGCAGCGTGGCTGGTGCGGTGGCTCCAAGGCGGTGATTGCGTTGCGCCGCTCGTCCACCTTCTTCTCTTCCAACCCATGCTTGTCAACTTTTCAAGTCAATAGCATGTTCCTGGTGCCTTCGATCTACTTTTAAAAATCTACAAGGCTCTCCCTGACAATCTACTGCCGTTCGGAGCCCACGGGCTGCCCTCACCCATCATGTTCTGTCTCCGGAGGTAAGATGAACTCACGAGGACCATCAGACCCAACAGCCTTTACACCTTTGATGCGACAAGATCAGACTGACATGGAGTAACAAAACTACAGCTGGATACCCCTCCTCTTCATTCCTACGAACGCTTCGCCTCTCTTCATCATCTCCTTCGTCGCCCTCACCTACATCATCCACCGGCCTTGCATCTACTGCTCAGCGCTCCTCCTCATCCTCTTCGTCTCATCCTGCCACTGGTCGGACCGGTGCATCTTCGACCTACGCAGCAACTGGTTTGCGCCGCGATACACATCTGAGCCAACCGAGTATGGCATCATGTCCGGCAACGCCACAACCGCTGCGCCACTACCAGGCGACAGCTTGACAGGTTTCGTCTTTGACACTTTCAACTCGACTGCCAAGGCATTGGCTGGTGCTGCTCTTGAAGGCGCCCAGCAGCGGCTCGGCGTGGAAACAAAACCCGCCGAGTGGACGGGTGTAGGCTTGGAATGGTTGCGGAACTTGTTGGGGCGCCGCGAGTGGACACTTCCCTGCGTGGATGTGAAAGTGCGTTTATAGAGTAATGAATCGAAAAGGCGTTCATTTATTGGATCTGGTCTGGTTTATTCTTCGATTTTGACATTGTGATTCTGGCATGGGCGAGAGGATCATTATTTCTTCTTTCTCTGAGGGTGTGGAAGCTGCCTTACATATTGGCACAAGGGCTTCACGTCAGTTTGGCAGAAGGATCTTGAAAAAGTACCTGGATTGACCGGCCTCAAACCTCGGAAAGGAAGCTGTATTTCACAACTGTATATGGACTGCATAATGCCTGACGTTTACAAATATTTAAATTTATTCTTACTTCATGGGTCAATTCCTAGGCTGAGCATTGCATGCAGCCCGATCGAGGAGACAATCCACGGGGGCCTCAAGGGTGCACTCCTTAGTCTTTCCCAACTTTCCCTGGTTAATTTCTAGTATCTTAGACATCTATATGCGAGGCTTCAATACATGGTTCAAACACCTCTGGAGGATGGCCATCGCCGATCTGTCATAGCCGCTGCAGGGAAGATGTTCAAATTGTCCTGAGTCCGATTGTAGCGTCTTGCAACCCCTTCTACTCTGTGATCTAAAATTAGCGTGCACATTCAGCTACACGGCTTGATTCATATCATGTTCACGTTCGTGAGCGGAATCTGACCTATCTATTTATGAACTACTTAGCAGAATTGTCAATTGAACAAGCTGCCCCTCAGTTTTCCACCTAATATCCGCGCCGATGAAGCCATTCTAGTGGTTGAGCTTGGATTTCAAAGCGATTATACACATGCGCTTTTGTCTAGATTAACGTCTACGGCAATGCATTCTAACAAGACCAGCCATCCCAATATACCATCACCCCAGAGTGGGTGGGATGGTGTTGTACAGGAAATGTCTGCTGGTCGTTGCGATGCAATGCCCACACTGGACCAAGAGATAAAGCGGCTTCGCTGAACGAGCTCACATTGTCTCGTTTGATGGGACGTATGCACCTGTGAACATCGTTTCATATTTCAAGTTCATCTTCTCATGCCATGATAAGGTGCAGATTCTGGTATTGTGTGATGTGTAAGCACCCACACCCCAGGTACATGTCCTGAATCTATGGCCTATAAGGCTAATGGAAAAAAAAGACCATCCACTACAGTGAGGATCTACGATGTTGTAAGATAGGCTCAGGGGCATCGTTTAACAGTGAGGCTCGGACTTTGAACATATATTTTTTTTTGCAAGATCTGATCATTTGTGAGGATCCGCAAATCCACCCCCAACAGTCTTGGGCTGATAAGAAGTGGAGCCAAAGCTATATCGGAACATGCTCCATCCAGGCTCTTACGATTTCCGCGTCAAGTTTGTGTCCGAGGAAAATAGCCCTGATTTTCTCTTATTTTGGCGATCCGAGCCTAGCATTGTGTATGGAGACTAATGTTCGCAAATGTGACCCGCGTCGAAGCGTGCCAATCACAGAGTGTTGGCCGCGGGGTACATTTTTTGCACCGCCCAGCAATCCGCCGTGGACCAGTAAAACAAATCTGCCCCAGGGTTCTCAATTTTCTCTGTCACCGCTTTAGAGTACCCCTCCCTCTTCTCCTGAATCTTTTTCTGAAAAGGTCATTCACCATCTATCTCCCTTTTACTATCATCCTCTTTTTCCTTCCCCCCCCCTTTCTCTTCCACTCAAAAATGTCGAAGCTTTTCGTTGGGTTCGAGAACCCAATACTCCTACCCTGATCTCCTTTGCTAATCCTATTTCTCAGCGGTTTGGCCTGGGCCACTACTGATGACAGCCTGCGTCAGGGTTTCGAGCAGTTCGGTCAGGTCACCGATGCTGTAAGTTGACACGTGTTACCCTTTTTTTTTGGCTTTGATTTTTTTTTCTTTGGGGTTTTGTCTTTTCGGCGATGAGAATATCAGCTAATAATCTCCAGATCGTCCTGAAGGACCGTGAAACCGGTCGCTCCCGCGGCTTCGGATTCGTTACCTTCGCTTCCGACGATGAGGCCACCGCTGCCATGAACGCCATGAACGACCAGGAGTAAGTTGTTTTCTTTTTCGATCCTTTATCTAGCAGAGGTGTTTAACCGCGTCCAGGTTCGAGGGCAGGAGACTTCGCGTTGACAAGGCTGCTGAGCGTCCTCCCAGATACTAGAGGAGCCGCAGTCGGAAATGATGAAATGAGGAGAAGATCTAAAACATCAAGGCTTATTACGTCGCCGATGATCGTGCAAATGAAGTGTATGCGTTAAAGTGTTCATAACGTTGGATGGCCGCGGGCGGCGGGGTATTACCTAGACTTGACCAGTAAAATTACAACCTGCTCAGTTTCTCCCAAATCAAGTCGGAAATCAAGTCCCCTTTACACCTATTCTTTTCTTATCATCACTGGAAAATGAATCTCATATTCTCTGAATTTCAAGTACAATGTATGCTCCTTAGAAAACAGCTCAGGATTTTCATTTTCTGAATTCTTTGATGCCACTCAAAACAGAAACAGACCGTACCTAGTAAAAGGCATGAATATTTCAGACTAAAGTTGACTCCCTTCTGAAAGGAGCACACACCGAGTCCACTCTCCCACCAGAGCACCCCTACACCCGACTACAGACTCGACGTCCTCGACGTACGATCAGACGTACCCGTCCTATTCCCTGCTGTCGTCGGACTCGCCACAAATCCAGGACAAGCACTTCCAGTAACCTCGGTCGTATTCTTCGGCGTCGTCACACACATACCGAGAGAAAGTAGAAAGTTCATGAGCGAAGGAATACAAGCGGCACACGAGCAGATCTGAACACATTTCAGCAAAGGTCCGAAGCCAGCGCCAGCTAGAAAGAGAAGAGAGAGAGAGAGAGAAGGGAACCAGATGAGAAATACCTCGGTCAATCCGTCACTGATACATCGTTGTAATGCAGCTTCATCGTCGCTGGTCACTGCTGAGACTATGCAGGTGATTGTGCCGGTGAGGCCCAGACAGGCCGGCAGGTTACAGGCTGGGGGCAGTTGATCGACGGCGAGATGGTTCTGCTCAATCTCTGTTCCATGGTCAACTTGGAAACATTTGGAAAGTCGTTATCGCGAAGGGAATGAGGATGGTGGCCTACGAGGTAAGTTGCATCTCTGTTCCTGTGGAATGTGTGAAGCTATGACACTAGATGCCAAGTGCCAGGCTAGGAAGAGGATGGTTTTGATGTGCATATTGGATATATTTAATGCGAGGCTCTTGCTTTATGATCAAGGGCGAGGCAGAGGATAAATGCGTTCGAGTTTTCCGGTGGTTGAGCTCATAAGAAGTATTGATTTGCAATTTATGTAGACTTGGTTCGGATGTAGCTCTAGTGTAGAATGTCTCTGTAGGAGTGACTCTGGGTATACATGTCATACCCATGAGCGGATACGTGAAGATCGGAAGTGACACCCCCGTGCCCGGTGGCACTGGGTGACATTAAGGATGCTGCTTGTCTCTTTAAGGTGGGATTCTGGATTCGAGGTCGAGGTAGATCATTGGAAAGTGGCCAAGCCAGAGTTATCTAACGTATGGGACATGGAGGAAAGACTAAAAGTGATGCATTGATTATTGGACATGGTTATAACCTAAGTACAGGATGGAGAGGTATCTGACAACGACGACGCACGAAAAAGCCAACGACAAGGTGACTTCCTTTCTCCGATCGTGGAATCTGGGAAATTTTCGGGCGTGACCAAGAATATCCAGGCTCAAAAGGCAGAGAAAGACGTGAAGTAAGGAGAGAAAAAAGCAGTAAGTCGTGAAACATGACCCAGAAGACTGTGGTATCACAAACGTAAAAGGCTCAGTTTATCGTAGGGGCTCATCAACCCGCGAAACATGAAGAAAGCTAAACGCCTAAAGAACAGGAGGACAGATATGTGTATGTAAAGAGATAGAAGAATCTGCAGGCAAGAAGACCCAAACACTTAGAACACGTACAATGACGATAAATTAGTTGTAACCACCGGTGGTGGGCAGGGGCCAGTCATCTTCTGTGATGCTGCTCCAGAAAGTCCAGATGCCGGTGACAGCGAGGAGGGTGAATAGCGTCTCGAAAAGGGCACCGTTGATCTTGGAGTTGGAGGCTTCGCACAGGTGGACGCTGATCACGTATTGGAAGATCTGGCCAATGGCAAACAGCAGGGTTGCGCCGGTGAGATAGACTGTTGCGGAAGGATTAGCAGATGGAGTCTTCGAGCTGGAAATTGACACTTACACATTGGTCGGAACTCGCCCAGCACGCGCAACACCAGGACAGCCTCGAGAACGTAGAACAGGAATAGGCAGACCAGCGGGAAGAGCTGGTACAGGACGTAGAGTCCGATATTCCTATTTGGGTCCGCGTGACTTGGCGCAAAGTGGCCAGTCCAATCGAATGCCGTGTCGAGAGCAATGTAGCCGGTACCAATAAAGAGCACGATCGCAGAGCCACAAACCAAGCCGATTGAGGCAGGGGTACCATCATCAAGCAATTGGAAGCCCACAAGCGCATTCATTAGCAGAATCCAGCAAGTCGCAGTGATAGAGGCAATATGAACGGCCGAGAAACCCTGAAGTCACGCATTAGCCATTGAACCTCCTTCAAGAAACACGAGTTGAACCCAAAATCTTACCTTTCGAACCGAATCCTCAAGTGGAATACCACCCACGGTGAAGATCTCACAAATCTCAATCACAATGAACCCAAGCAGGAACAATTGCATCTCCCTATATCCTGTACGTCAGCCTCGACCCTCAAAAAAAACCTATTGTCCGACCCTGACGGGAGAGGAAAACAACGTACCGGCGCCCGACAGCGGCATGCTTCCTCTCTGACCTCCATATCAAAACCACCGAAACCAGGATCGCAATGAAAGCCAGTAAAATGGAGCCTGTTCCCGAAGACTAAGATCAGCACTAAGACCATTCACCAACGCGCAGCAAGATAATTACCAAGATTGGCAAGGTAGCGATCGCCGCTGAGTTCAATGCCGTAAAGCGGACACCCGTTGTAATGCAGACTCGGGGGCTGATTGACCTTGAACAGCTATTCCAGAGCAGTTAGTTTCGAAGTTGAGATTAGGATTGCGACCAGAGAATTGGAAGACTCGTGAACGTACGTTGCAGACGGGCAGTGTCGAGTCGCGACAGAAGTCCTGTGAAACCGGAGAGAGAGGAGGTTAACGATGGGCTTGGAGCGCGGATTCCTGGAATGCGGCGCATCGATTCCAGGAATTCAGGGTGGTGCCGTGGACTCACGTGGAAATTGCCGAATTGCGTCGAACCCATGGCGGTGCGATTACGGTCGCGGTGACCGTCTTGGTGAGGCTGGTGACTGGGGGACCGGGGGCCGAGTAGAGTCCCCTAACCCGCGATTTGAACGATCGCGATAGTAGAGAGCGAAGAGAGCGAGGAGGGAGCGAGCGGGTTGGAAGGGAAGATTCCCGTGGTTTCTAGCGATAGACCAGGTGAAGTGAAGGAATGGAAGAGAGGCTACGCGGAGTGGGCATGAACAGGGAATGGCCGACGCTAGCGCTAGATTTAGGCGGCATAAATTGAGCACCGAAAATGGGTCAAATGGGTCTCTAGTTCTCTATCCTTCGATTATTGTCGGGATTGTGCCTGAGTCCTGGGACCTGGGACCTCATCCATGGAACTGTAGCAACGGCCCTGTCCGTGGTTCTGGGCCGCTATTCTTAGCATGAATCTCTGGGATGATGTGCAGCAACGTGAGGAGTCGGCCAAAAGGCACAGACTCCCGATGGCGTACTCCCTAACTTTTAGTCTCTGATAAGTAGGTGAGGTAACTTAGGTAACTAAGGTAACTAGGTGAACTCGGTGGCTCACACACACTCTCTCTCTATATCCTTTAAAGGTGTGGAACAGTGGAACCACCTCTGATCGACCCCAAGGGGGGCAATCATCATCGTCGGACTTCGGCCAGCCACCCCCGCCCTTGCTCCATGACTCCGTCGACTAGGTTACCCATAGAACAGCTTAACTCAGCCCTTGATTCCATGACCCCTCCAGTCACTTTTCCAACCAGCCTCACCATTGAAGTCTGTCCCCCTTTTCATGTCTGTGCTCCAGATCTCTGCGAGCTCCAGCTCTAGCCCCCAAACGACCCCAGTAAGGAATGCCTCTAGCAGACATCCTCAACGACCAACTTCTTCCCATCAGGCTCACCCAGATCCAGCTTCAACGTGCGCCCAAACAACTCCATCATCATCTCAAAGCACACCTTGGTAATTGCCGGATCGTAGCGGCCCTTGCTGAGCTCATCGCGGATAAAAGCATCTGGGCTACGTCAGCTCCGTTCGCTAGAGATCAAGGAATACTAGAACTTTAAGAGTCGGTTGCTTGGATATTCCAAACTGTAATGCCTTGCACTAAAAGGCAATTCCAAAAGGAAATCCGAAAGCAGGGACAGGGAAAAAAAAGAACAAAACTTACGCTGAGCCCAAGCAACCTCGTAAAAGCCGAACAAAACCCCTTTCTCGTGCAACGTCTTGCGAATCAAATCGCGGCCTTCGGGTGGGACGTGATTATCGTTTTTGCCAAAGATCTGGCATGGTCAGTTCCTGTATTAAAGCCCCGAGCACTCATCCTAGCGCCCGAGGATAAGAGGATGGGATAGGGAACAAGAATTAATCCTATAAACATACCATCAATAATTCGCCCTTAATATCCCCGGCGCGCTGCAGACTATCATCATTCTTGCCCTGCGCCAGCGTCTTGCTGTGAATGTCTGTAGCGAAGTAGCACACTGCCGCCTTCACGCGGCTATCGAGCGCGCAGCGGTACGCGAGATGTCCACCGAGACACATGCCCGTGGCGCCGACGCGGCCATTACAGGTATCCAGGGAAAGGAGGTAGTCGACGCAGAGGCTAGCATCTTCGTCGTAGGCAGCAAGTTTCTTTTCGACTGGTCAGCACAGATTGTGGAGGGTATGATGCTCGGGGAAATGTGATAAACTAGGCAAGGAGATATATAGCAGGCTAGAAAGGAGAGGTACCTTGGTGATCTTCCATTTGTTGCCATTGTCCGTGTCCTCGGCATCATATTTCAAGGGCTCGGGGCCTGTGAATTCATGGTAACTAGATGGAGCAGCGCAGATGTAGCCCTGGCCAGCGATTTGGCGGGCGAAGCGTGCGACAGGGCCGGTCACTGGAGGCAGAGAAGGCGTTAGGTGTTTGTCTATCTTATGATGTGGGGAGCTCCCAACCTTGGTAGATCTCGCTAAAGACGACAACGCCGGGAAAGCGAGCTTTCGGGTAGCCTGGGATTGAGGGATGGAAGACGTAGATGCCTACAAGTTTGTTAGTGCTTGGTACGTTGGCTATTAGGATCAATGCGAGCTTGAACGGTGGGTGGGTTGGCGGGGGTTTACATACGCATCGACCCCTGGCCATCGGCTGTGGTGGGAACATCGTGGGTGGTTTCTTGGACAAGCATGGTGTATGTGATCTCTGATCCCACGCTAGGAAGAATTCGAGAGCTACGGAGCTAGAAATACTTGACGTAGCGGGCTCGCGAAGCAGTTTATCGATAAGGACGCGGGGCCGGGACAGTCATGTGCGCTGACAAAGTGGGACGCAGCACCTTTTTAAAGTGCAAGAGTACAATTCGACAGAGAATGTTTTATTTTCAAACTGTATTGGGATTGATTGAAATTCGGAAAAAGAGACGTTAATCCGTGGTGATCCGGTGAATAATATACATGGAACAGAAAAGGCCACACCAAGGCGCAAGGCAAAGCAACAGCACCAAGGCAAGAATTATGAAGAAATATCTGAAGTTGTGGCGAAGAGAATATCCCAAGAGTGATCCTGGCAATTTTGATTGGGCTGTCGGAACTAGATGACCTCAGAGCCCCTGTACAAAAATTAAAAACGGGGTAGAAGGGGTTGATTATGTGGCCATTAGAAGACGTACTGATGCAACAATTAGTATACATTACTACTTTGCGAAGAGTGAAACTCACGGGAATGAAAAGGTAGGGCACCTGGCGCTCGTACTCGAGCCAAGTCTCACCATACTTGATGCGGCACCGCTGAATGTCACGGAGGGCACGATGGGAGATCATGCAGGCGAAGAAGAGCGGGTAGAACCAGGGGAAGGGGCTGGAAAAGCCGGTGATCAGGCCCCAGTTCAGAGCGAAGTAAAGATCGCAGGTATAGTGGATCTTGCGCGCCTTGCCGTCTGTAACCACACGTTAGTACCTATAGCATGCGAGCTCTATTTGGAATGCACTTACACCACCCGTCAACAAGAATCTTGGAGCCCTCGGCGGAAGTGAGAGTCTTGGGGTTATTCACGGTCTGCCACGGAAGCTGGGGGAAGGTGTTACGAGTGACCATGGTACCACGCTCCTGTTGGCGGAAACGGTTCTTCTGGCTGTTGGTGGTGTCCCAAACCCAGTAGACGAACAAGTATGCAACGTAGAGGAAAACAAGGAAGAAGCGGTTCCAGTGGTACTCGCTGGGGTCATGGTTGGCTAGGTAGATGGTACAGTGGCAGTAGCTCAGAGGCACACCTGCCAAGTTCCAGAAGATGAGCATGAAGCCCCACTTCTCGTAGTACATATCCCTAGATATTGTGAGTTTGAGGTTCCTGCTCAATTCAGCAGTCAGACTTACCAGGTAGAAACAATGCACTCCTCACCCTTGGAGCAAGCGTTGGCGTACAGGAAGTGCGCCATGACGAGGAACATGACCTCGCCAGACACGTATCCGTAAACCTCCCACTGACGAGCGGCAGCACCCATAGAAAGGAAGAGCAGGATGAACCAGGGGAGGCGGACCTCGAAGAACATCTTGAAGTCCAAAATGCCAAACATGCGCGGGTTGAGCTCAGCACCCATGAAGAAATCATAGATCGGAGATCCGGACATACGGTGCTCGGCGCCGCGAGCCAGAGCCGAGAAGTAGGCCACAAAGGAGACCAAGAAGCCCGACAGAATGGCGACACTAAGAAGAGGACCGAACTCATCAATGAGAGTGTAAAGCTTGAAGAGGCCAGTGAAGTGCAGAGCCAACACCAGCACAATGCTGGTGTAAAACGACCACACAGCTGAGCAGTAATAAGGAAGCTGCTTGCCACCCAAGTGCGGGAGGGGACGCCCTGAGACAGAGACACCGGGCAAAAGCACGTAGCACGCGCCCTCAAAGAGGAAGAAGACCCAGTAGATAGTCCAAGCCTTCAGCGAAGGGAACGCGCCATTATAAACCAATTGACCCATATGAGCGAAGAACTCCGCGAAGCTCTGCCCCTCCTCACGAGTTGGGAATTTGCCATCGTAATAAGTCGCGCCAATCCACATGTAATACATGAGCATTGGGAAGCCAATCATCATAGACAGCACACCCAGAGAGCCACCGAACTCGTAGTGTCCACTATAATCGATCTTGGGATCGAGTCCCTCCTCCCAGCCATCGACAATGCGCGACTTGGACTTCGTCTTCGACTTCTTAGGTGTCGCCGCTTTGCCATTGGTTGAGGGCGCAAGGGTCACAGGAGTTGCCTCCTCTTCCTCATCCTTGACCTTACCCGACGTGCGACGACGAGTGGTCGACTTGGACCTGGGCCCAGCCGAGTCGGAGGCATCATTCTCGCTCGTATCGAAAGCAGAGCTCTTACGGGACGAACGACGACCAGGAGTCTCGATATAACCAGGGCGATCCATTTTCCTACGATGCGCGGAAAGCAAGCAGGTTAGTTGAAGTGTTCTGGGCAGAGTATGGAATCGCAGGGGGGGGCATGATATAACGGGAGGGTAGATCGCAAGACAGATCCGAACGGGAATCACCTACTTAGGGGTTTTCCCCGTTTGGGAGCGCGTGAGAGTCATGGCCTAATCGGAAGGACCGAGGACCGGGATCCGATTGGGAAATTGGGAATAGGGAAGTGGTGGAGGAAGAGAGGGAAGGAGAATGGAAAGGGAGGCGACTAGAGAAAAACAAGGACATGTTTACAATTCCCGTACCTGGTTTTCCGCCTACTGCAATATGCGTCAGTACGGCAAAAATACCATCCCCGGGGGCCATTTCGACTAACTGTTACCTGCATATTACATTGATTACACCCGGCTCACGCCTTTTCCGCTGGATTTCTCCCCACAGTGCTCGCTGTCAACTTCCTGTTGCTTGTACGGTGGATCTATTAGCTGTCTAGTCATATTTCAAGACTCGTAAATGACTCTTGGCTTTGTCGCTTCTCAATCAATACATCGTCGCCAGCGATCGTTCTTTTTTTCCCTTAATTTTTTTTTTTTTTTTAAAAAGACTGCAGCGTCGATCCTGCGCCAAGCGGGTCGTTCCTTGCATGAATCCCAATCGCGACCAAGCTTACTTTCATTTAAATTTTACACTCTGACTGCCGGGTACAGACGTAAATTCTATAACATATGCTCTTATTGAGACAAGTCTCTATGGTATGTTTATTTTCATTCAGATGTGCGCGCTTTAATCAAAATGTTGGGATTGGAATGTGGACGCAGCAGACATGAAAACCCTGGGCATATAGGTCAAGGCAAATATACGATGCAATGGCAAGTAGAATAACAGGCACACATGTTCGCCGTGTGCTCGATGACCTTAAATGCTTGGTCAATGGCTATGCGGCTCGATGGCTGTTCGTTGACATCAACGTAATCTTGTTCTTCTTCTTCTTTTTCTTCCCTCCGCCCGTGAGCATAGATGTGGATGGACCGGCGGGTTGAGCTTCAGCGGCAGTCTGGGCCATAATGGCGGACTCTTGATGCGCTAGCAGTTCGTCCTCCCAGCCGTGCAACCATCCATCATTAGGGGTTCCACTTTGTTGAGCCTCAAGTGTGGGAGAAAGTGATCCCACAGCAGTGGTCCCCCAGACTGTACGTGAGCCCGGGGGGCTGTTGGATGGCGAAGCTAATGCTCCAAATTGAGAGGATGCACGGGGAGGAGAAGCAGAAGAAGCACCGGTATCAAACAGGGCAGGGTCGACGCCACTAGCCAATGGTTGGAAGTCTCGTGCAGAGAATGGTGCTTCACTAGCACTGCCGATGCTGGGCCGCTTGCGCCGCGCAGCAGCCCATCTTTTATCGTCTTCTTCCTTTTCGGCACGAATGCGGTCTTTCTCTTCACGCGCCTCTTTCTCACGATTGCGCTTGCGTCTCCGATCAGTCTCAGAACGAAAACGGTTAAGAACTTCTGGCACGACCACGTCCCTCCAGTCGCATTCAAGAAAGTTGACCTCACAACCGTAAGGCAAGTGGCCCAGGTATTTCACTCGCTTGCGAAGATCATCATCAACAATGTGACCGGTGGAAATGTGCTCCACGCGCGGCAGAATAGTCGCTGGGAAATCAGCGTATTCGTTGAACGCCGCTTTGAGAATCCGGATATCTAGAGACGACAGATAGAATTGAGGCAGAGCCTGGTAGAAGAAGTACGGTTGGTCAGATGGCTGCGAGACTTGTGGCTCTTTGCCCCTGCCCCTACTTTTGGGTTTGGTGTTTAGCTCAGAGGATATGTTGATGGTTTGCAAGGCCTCGGAAAGATTCTCCGCTTCGTCTGACGTGGCGGGTGTTGAGGAAGATTCCGTTACGTGTCGTAGTGCATCCGTGTTTGACTCAGGCACAGATTCGGCCGAAGAATCACTTGCGACTGGCATCGTAGGCTCTTTCGCGTCGACTAATGGGGCAACAGATTCCACAGGTGGCTCTTTAGCAGCCTTGGGTTGCCATGAAACGTCAGGCGGATTACCAATGCCTTTGAGCTTCTCTTTCGCAGCGTTGATAGCTCCAATCGCCTTGCGAGTCCAGGTATTCTCATCACCGAAAAGTAGCTCATCCTCGACGGCTTGCTGGCGCAAGTCCTCGATCTCAGTCTCATATTGGGAGATCATATAGTCCTCCCCGCCCTTCATGATGCGAGCATAGTCCGCGACTTCTGCAACATGATACCATGGAATATCCTGTCCGGCACCGAGAGTCTCAGCACCGTCGCGAGGCAAAGCGAGCGTACTACCGGGTTCCCGCTTGACCAATCTCAGCACGACATCTCCACCTTCTACGGGGAGGTCACCTTCCTGGCCACGGAACCATCGAACCGGGCGAGTTTCTGATGTGTATATCGAGTCCCAGCAAATTGGGCACTTCTTCCATCGAGCCTTTTTTTCGGGAAGAGGGGTATCATCATCAGATGATGCATGCATATAGCGAATGAGACAAGGGAGACAAAAGATATGACCGCAACGGGCCATTCTAGGAGCGACAGGCGTAGATAGACAAATCGGACAGCTAGCTGCTTGGGTCTGTGCCGATACAAGTACTTGGAGAACTGAATCCCAGTCCAAGTGGACATCGGCGTTGGCTGCTTGTGCATGATAATTGCGATCGGGTGACACGATGAATCGATAGTTTGCGTGCACATAGCGTGCCTTGTCCACCGCATGATATCCGGATCCTGCTCCCCATGACTGATAGCGGCGCGTGTTGCGTGGTGGTGGTTGATACTGTGGGCGAGGTGGGAGGGAAAAGTTCATCAAATGGGTAATGGACGTCTGTCCTTTGCGACTATTTGTTGATCTCATGACGGCCTGAGCAGGAGAAATTAAAGGGTCAGCAGACGAGCATCTCTTACGTGCGGATGCTGGAGCACCAACCGATTCGTTGTATTCGTCATCATTGAGTAGCCGCGGTTTCCTCTGGTTTTTGTGTTGATTCTTTCGACCCTGGCTATTTCTCGCCGTGGGTGAGTTCCTCGAAGATGAGCCAGAGCCGAAGCTTCCAGATCCCCCAGTGCGTTTTTGTGGGCCACTGTCGATTGGAGGTGTCGAATGGAATGTAGACGCGGCCGAGGTATTCGAGATGTTTACCGCTTTGGAGGGAGCCTGGTTCTGTCCTGCATTGGACGACATCTCCAAAGGATCGCTCGACAGTTCAGACAGCTTATCGGTCAGGCAAAGTGCCTGCAAAAGATCGAAAACCGGTTGGATCGGAGAACGAGGGGTCCTGACAGTTCTGGATGTATGAAGATAAGGCAATCCGTAGATCGGGGTAGTTTGGCAGCGACCATGTCATGCACGAGGAGATCAAGGTCAAGGCCAGTCTGGACAGTTGGGTGGATTATGATAGACGAAGCCCCGAGAGGCCATCTAAGAATGAGACGAGCGTTCGGGAACCGCTGCCGTTCACAGAGTTGAGGAGGGGCGAGCATGACATCGCCGGCACGTGTTAGCTGACTCAGATATTGATGACTCAGCTGATTTCCACTTCAGCTTCGCTTCAGAATACGTTAATGAGGGACAGCCTGTCTATCCTCCCCTTCATTATCCGGGCCCTTTCATTGCCTGGTCGCCAACCTCATTCGCCTGATACCGGAAAAAGCTATCCAGGTATCTTTTTTTCATTCCTTGTTCGTCTTGCTGCGTTTTGTGAATGCTCACAGTTTTCTCTCCCTCTAGCCATTGAGCTCGACCGATTCCGCTTTATCAGCTAGCCCGCGAAATTCTCCCACGATCCCCTCAAGAGGCCAATATGGCTGCGTAAGCGCGCCTGAGGCTTCCGATTTTGCGCTCACATCGAGATCCCTCGGCGCATGGCGACTTGACACAACGCGTGGCCAAATCCTCTCAAAGGCAACGTCTAGAGCCTCAAGATGAATCACCATCTGCCCACAATGCATCACGGGCAGCCGCCGATGCCTCCATCACGGCGACAGCAAGACTTCGCCTACCCTGGACCACCAAATATGCGGGGATCCCCGTATATGGGCATGGCCTACCCTCCACACATGAACGCACATATGCCTCCTACGTATTCACCACAGCAGTTCCAACCTAACCAGTGGTACCCTCCTGCTGCTGCGCCATACAATCATATGCAAATGGGCCCTCGCCACTACCCGCCACCTACACCTTATGGACCGATGATTGTGTCCTCATACCCCCAATCACAACCCATTATGGCGCCCAACCACCTTCCCCCTCACACGATGCCAATGCAGCCGCGAGCGGCAACTCCTTTGCAGGGCATGTCACCGTCAATCCAAGCACCTCCGTTCCACCCTGAAATGCAGGACCACAACATCATGCCTGTCCAGCCTCAGCTTTACCCTGTCGCGTCACCGTCCCCACAATGGGAGCCCAAGGCTGTCGCAGAGCCCATCCTCCCAGAACCCAAGCCGGTTTTTGTTGCGCCCGTGAGTTCTTTCCAAATTGAAGTGACAACTCTATATTTCAGGGTGATCTGACTCAATTCAGGTTCCGTGGTTGTCTGTTCCTGAAATGCCTTTCCCTGCCCGAGCTGCATCCCGGCGCTGGAAGACCCGACTAATGCCGAAATCTGTCGAGTTCCCCAAGAAGGATGGCCAGTGGATCATTGGCGAGAGAAAAGGAGAGATCGAAGAAGCGATGCTGGAAGAACCAACCCAAGCCGTCTCAGAGCCTCAGACACCCACTGGCTCCATTCCCCAGTCTGATACGAACTCCACCCACCCTACCACTCCTTCTTCAACCGCAAAACTTCCGTCTCAACAGAGCGATTCACGGCCTGTGATTCCCATTGCCCCGGTGGTTCCATTGGTCCCGAATGCTCCTGGAACACCACGTCAGGGCAAAGATAACACCAGCAATTCCTCGGAAACCCCAAAGTCGACTGCCCCCACTACTGCCGAGAATGGGTCGGAGGCAGGTACTCCTGAAACTCCCAAGCCAGCCGGTCCGAAGTCATGGGCTGGCTTGTTTGGCGCAAAGCTGGCCGCGCGCCAGGCTGCGCATAACTCAGCCGACCCGAACCCATTGGCTATGCAGAAGAGTGAAACACTCGCAGACGTTCTCAGCAGTCTTGGCGAAGATGTCACCCAATATAGCGACAAGATCGGTTTTATCGAGCCTCGCGGGCTGGTCAACACCGGCAACATGTGCTACATGAACTCTGTCCTTCAAATCCTCGTCTCCTGCGTGCCTTTCCATCAGTTCCTGGACCATGTTGGCCATCGCGCTGCTCACAGCTTCCACAGCGACATGCCTTTGATCGATGCTTTGATCATGTTCATGAGAGAGTTCCGTGTCATCGACGCTGCCACTTCAGAAGAGCAGTTGAGGATGCGGTTGAAGCCCAATGAGCTGGAGCAGTATGGCGAACCCTTCGTTCCTGAGTTTGTCTATGAGATGATTCGACAGCTCCCTCGATTCAGAGACATGCGGCGTGGACACCAGCAAGACGCCCAAGAATTCTTGGGCTTCCTTCTTGAGGAACTGCATGAGGAATGCGAACGTGCTTCCGAGCACGCGTCCAAGGCTCAAAGCGCGCAAGATTCAGGCGATGGCTCTGCTGATGGATGGCTCGAGGTTGGTCACAAGCAAAAGGCCGCTGTTACTCAATCGTCCGGAGCTGTCTCCACCGAATCGCCCGTCACAAGAATTTTTGGCGGCAAGCTACGATCCGAGTTCAAGGTCCCGGGCAACAAGACTTCTGTCACTATGGAGCCTTATCAACCGTTGCAGCTGGATATTGGGGCACCTGATGTACACAACATCATCGATGCTCTGAAGGGACTGACCAAGCCTGAGAGTATCCAGGGTGACTTCAACTCGTCGCGCGGTTCCAACGTCACTGCTACCAAGCAGATGTTTATTGAGACATTGCCCCCCGTGCTTATTCTTCACCTCAAGCGCTTCCAGTATGACAGTCTGACGGGTGCGACCCAGAAGATTTGGAAGAAGGTTGGATACCCACTCGATTTGGAGATCCCTCGCGAGGTTTTCCCTGCTCACCGACGCAATGCCATGACCGCCCATGGAGGTCTTCCCAAGTACCGCCTTATGGGTGTTATCTATCATCATGGTAAGAATGCCAGTGGTGGCCATTATACAGTAGATGTCAGGCGCCAAGACGGTCGTGAGTGGATCCGCATAGATGATACTGTGATCCGCCGTGTTCGCAGCGAAGATGTTGCAGAGGCTGGTGGTGAAGAAGACCCCAAGGTGCTTGCAGCAGCTCTTGAGCAACACAAGCAGGACAAGACCCCTCGCGGCAACATCTTTGATCACATTGATCAAGATGAAATGGACACCACCGATAGTGAGAAGGGTTGGAGCCAGGTCAATGGAAACGGCACTACCGGACATGCAAGCAAAAAGTCTGTCAATGGTGTAACCCCCTCGCCCCAAACATCCTCCGGAATTCGCACGCCACTTGGCAGATATGGCAGCCGGGACAACAAGGTTGCGTATCTGCTGTTCTACCAGCGCATGGCTTGAGTTATTTGAATGGCCCTGTCAGTGATACACACAACTGCTATCCCCTCCAAGCCGTCTTCCTCGACCGATTGAATCCCCCAATAATTTACCTTCCCGACATTTTCTATTTCGACTGCATCATACCCCTCCGTGACATAAAAATGGTGTCACTCTCATTGATTCCATGCATTTCCATGAGCAGGTTATTTGACCATCTTCAAGTATATACTGCATTCTGGCCAGGTTGCAATCTACGGGGAGAAGATTGCAAAGGTTTTCGAAGGCATCTTTTCACCCATTTGTCCAAGCCATCTTTTTAAACACTTGTCAACTCCATCGAACAGGTGCTTCATTGCTTCGAATCTTGAATTCTGGCATGTTTATGATATCTCCTGCAACTATCTATAAGTGCTGACAGTTGCTCCTCATTGGGACGTTTGTTGAACCAGGACAATCTTGGGTTGGCGGACCCTCGAATTTCCTGGTCCCATTCGGTGCGCGCCTCACTGACTATTGAAACTGCATCTAAAACACTACGTCGCGTCCCATTTCCCAACATTCACATCCTTCCCCTCATATTTTGCTACTTTATCTCGCGTGTTTCTCCGGTTCTCGGACCTGAACATTTCCCCATTACGTCAAGCACTCATGTACCAACGTGCTTGACCTTCCTCATGTCCTGGGCTGTATCTTATGGGATGTCGAACCGGTTTATACCCCCTTTCCGTTTTCTCATGGATTCATTCCCAGCCATGGGTGTTTCGTCTACAAAGCGAGACACCGGGTGGGTGATCCGCAAATCTCTTTTCGGATGTTTCTCTCTGTACTTTGCTAAATTTTTCGACGTGGCGTGGAAGGGGGATCTATGACGACGTCATGAATTTCCTTCTGTTCTTCCTTGCTATAGACTGCGGATGCTGGGTGCAGTGATGGTGGTGATGGTGGTGGTGGTTGAAGGAGATGCTGCGGAGCCGTCGTTGGGAGTGAGGTTGTTGGTGGTCTGGGACGTGAGAGTGATGGAAAAGACTACCGTGGGCGTGCAATGAACGGTGGATTGGGGGAGATCCTGAAAAAAGCGTGTCTTTACAGAACCTTGTAGAACCCAAAAAAAGTTCAAAGGAAGTCTATATCATTGATCAATCGTAGTTCTCTTCGATTTCTTTTTATTTAAACCTGTGACTCTTGCTCGCTACGGTTTCTTCCATTCATCATTCATATAGAGCGTTTGCTCATAACGCGTAAAACTCAGGTGAGCTGATATAGATTTCGAGAGCTTTCATTCGATCTGAATATTTAATGACAGGCTTCGTAATCCAGATTAATTGTGCCTTTCGAGTTTCAAAAACGAAGCTAATTCCCGAGCCATGATTGAACTGGGCTAGTTCTAACATGGTCAACCAGTAATCACTCCGTTATCCAGACCGCTTTCTAAAGAGTCCGAAGATCCCTTTCAGGTTCATTCCCAATGCAATGCTCGACCCTGAAACAAGGGTCATCATTGGCTGGATCTCAGACAGGCCAATTGAAAGGCTAATGCTGCAGCCGAACTTTTTGGGGGCTAATGCAGTAAACCGGTTTGCCAGTACTTTCAATATGGTCGATGATGATCATGTTTGAGTCAAGTTTCTGTCCGAAGAAAATTCAAAATTCATAGAGAGTCCATAGAGGAATGAATTTCTCACGACAACGTCCCTACCTGGTAATTGCACCATGTGTGTTGTTTATTTTAGGGCTTTTCGTCTACTGGCGCCCATTGTCCCAAGTCCGCAATGAAGGCCAATTTTCCAGGGGCAACCCGCATGGGAAGTATCAATTCGATGGCGGATGGAACTACGAGCGTGATCGGGATAATTTGCTTCTCACACAAGGGCAATGCGATCAAGCATTCCCCGATTTATTTGCCGAAATCGATCGGGTGAGTGAAGCGCGCTCTCTCAATCCTATTACCATCAAGGAGCTCGATTCGATCACACCGCGAAATGGTTATATTCGTGCGATGATCTATGACCAACAAGTAAGTGCTCAAGAATTGCTGCAACTTGGAATTCAATCGTCTTGAACTTATCTATTTATGAATTGTGCTGATACTTTCAACCTCCAAAAAGTTATACATCATCGCGAAAGAGGGATCTATTTGGTCGCGCGAAATCGCGACCCTCGCCGCTATCAATCGAGCACTCGTCTCTTCACCCGAACCCCTCCCTAACATCGAATTTGCCTTCAACACCGATGATAGAATTGACGAAGTCGCCCTATGGGGCTATGCCCGCCGCTCGCAAGACGACTTGATCTGGCTGATTCCTGATTTTGGATATTGGTCATGGCCCGAGATCAAAGCCGGTTCGACCAAAGAAGTCCTCATGAGAGTCGAGAGCGCGGAAAAGCAAGGCGGCGTAGTCTGGTCGTCAAAAGCCAAGCAGCTTCTGTGGCGTGGGGTCGCGCGCATGGGGCCGGAGATCCGTGACAAACTGCTCGAGGTGACAAGCGGGAAATCTTGGGCTGATGTGAAGGAACTAGGATGGGGAGACCCGGCCAGCATGAAGAACGATTACAAAACGATGCCCCAGCACTGCGAGTATCAATACGTTGCGCAGACAGAAGGAAATACCTACTCGGGTCGCCTTAAGTATCTCCAAATGTGCCGAAGCGTGGTGGTTTCACATAAGCTGAACTGGATTCAGCACCACTACCACTTGATGCGATCTTCCGGATCAGAGCAGAACTTTGTTGAGGTTGAGCGCGACTGGTCGGACCTGGAAGACAAGATGAACTGGCTGTTGGCTCATGATGAGGACGCTCAACGGATTGCGGATAATAATGTGAAGACCTTTCGTGAGCGCTATCTCACCCAGTCAGCAGAGGTGTGCTATTGGCGTCGTTTGATTCGACAATGGGCCACGGTCAGTGACTTTCAACCAGAGTTCTACAAAGAAGACGAGAATGGGCAGAAGGTGTGGCGAGGCTTGAGTTTTGAAAGCTTCATGTTAATGCGGGCAATGGATTGGCAGACTTAGGAGGGTCCGTGATCCCCATGATCTATGCCATATTTCAAGTCCACAAGTCACCGAATATGGGTCATTTTTAATCAAGACTCATAGTATAGAATTGAGAAGGACATTGCTAGACTAATATACTACTGATTTTCAATCCACGACACTTGATCCTCGGACGGAATGTCACACTTGTAGCTTCCGAGTTGAAAGAAGCTAGAAAGGCATCAAGACCAGTTCCGATGTATATTTTGGCAAAAGAGAATAGCACATGGGTCAAGGCATGTATTGCAAACTTTTTATAATCCAGATCAGTCAACGTGATGTGACCGCATCTTGTTCTTTCACAGTATCTCACATGAAAGCAGATGTTTCACTTGTATTTTTTATCAAGCACCCCAACAGAGACTCTTCAGCGTCCCACAGCCCCGTACCAACACAGCCCTAGAATAGCTCCAATAACAATAGACACGGCAGGAGGCACCTTGAACCAGGCATTTCCCGCATAGGAGATCGTAGTGACAACCACCCACCACGGCTCATTAGCTAAACTCTGTCCAGCACTATTTTGAGATGTCAAATAACCAATCTCCCACAGCCGATAGACAGCTGTAAACACCAATCCAATCGCAGTAGCATTGACTCCCCTCAAGATGTGAATGGCAATCTTCTTCCTCCGCAGCACGCTCCAGAAACTCTGGAATGCGACTGCAAGCGCTAGACCTGGCACAAAGATTCCCAACCAGCCGAGGAATGCGCCAAAGACTGTCGAGAATTGCGAGTTTTGTAGAGCCAAGGCGCCGAGGAAGACAGCAAAGTTGAAATTCGGTCCTGGGAAGGCTTGAATAATGGCTAGACCGATGAGGAAGTCTCGGCCAGAGACCCAACCCGGGGCGACGACATAAGAGCGCAAAAGGGGAATCACGACGGGGCCGCCACCAAATATTACCGTTCCGGCGAGGTACATGCTGGTGAAGAGATCCAGTGCCAAGGGGGGTGTGGCTAATTGGCCTCTTGCGACGAGGAGTGCGATGAAGGAGGCTTTTGAAGATTAGTCATGCCCATATAATGACTATCCCGGGAATGAATGAATACCAAAGAAGACCGTAGTTATAGCAATTCCAGTGCGAACCCGAATCACATAATTTGATGGCCGGGCCACTTCAGCCTCGGTTGACTGTGCTGAGCTCGACGGTACAGCTAAATTCGCAGGCACACTACTTGGAGAGCCATCCGAATCATTCTTCCTTCTTGAGCGTAACGTCTCGCTCCGCTCCGCTGCTCCAGATGTGACAGAGTCCATCTCAACGGGGGTTGTATTTGCCTCTTCTGAGTCCGTGGGCCGATTGTGTCGATTTCGCCAAGCAGTCTTAGCCCTCTGAACTTGGAAGCAAAGCCATCCATCCCAAACTGCAATGACCAAGCCGCCACCAAGCATGAGCACGGGGAAGTACCACAGCTTGTTATAGCAGAGGCCAGCACAGGCACCGAAGATGATCAAGATGCGAGAGATCTGGTCTCGAATAGCCTTTTCCGCGAGTTGGACCGCAGAGACCGCGACGATGCCAACTGTCGCAGCGTTGAGACCAGACAGTAAAGCGTAGACGGGCTCAGGAAGAGTGCGGCTCAGATTTCCAACACCAACGGAGAGGGCATACATACCTATCGCACCGGGCAGACTATAGCACGATTAGTGGTGAACAGAACGTGTACGTGCCAGAGATCAGTCTCACCTCCAGATAAGAAAAACCATCAACGCCGGTATCACTCCTGCATGGAGCAGAGTCAGGCAGAACAACATCTTCGTACTGCCCGGGCCAGGAAGGCCCTGACAGATTGCGAAGAGTTCTTGATACTATAAGCTAAGGTTTAGAAACGGGATCCCGATGCAAATGCCATATCTGGCTGCTTGGTGCTACAGTACTGTCTGTTCATCCACCCATTGCTCTCGTCCGCCCTTTCCTTCGACAAATCTGCCGTGGAGAATCTGGAAGTGTACGGGTGGGCCTCCGAACGCGGTAAATCCCAGGTCCCAGGTACGGAGAAACACGTCAATCAGCCGATGACCGAGCGGTCGTCGGCTAATATTTTGTTCTGATAGGGCGTGGGAGGACCATTTGCGACTCAATGACTGGAAGGAACGGACATATTGCGAAAGAGGGGAGGGCAGCAACATCCTGCTGGACTTTCTTCTCTGTCACGTTACGTAGTGACAGGCGTCGCATGGGTTGATATATCGCCTAGATCAATAATTCTACCATCAACCAGCAGAGGTGAGCTACCTTTCTTCAAATCTCCAGATTATTGTCTGGAGCCTTGGCATGAATGTCATCGTCTGATTGTGATTCGACACACTCTGCACTTGGCATCGCGTGCCTGCTGCATGTCCATCGATTGGCTGAGCTTATTACTAAGATGCGGATCGTATTTACAAAAGAGGAAAGACTACTTACTGCCTAGAACCTAGCTTACCCGAAACATACTGTGAACCGTGCTTGATTACGGACGCGAAAGAAGGAGTTGACGTCAGTTATCAAGACAGTAAAACTTTAGAGAATTTCTTTTGCGCCCAGCTAGTCCTACATTATTTAGATACACTTTATATAAACGGGCACCAGAAGTCAGATTATAGGATCGATTTATTACCAAGTCGACTTGTGAAGTGTGGATCTAAAGTGGGCAACCTTACTCTCCAGTTACTGGCTATCAATGCTAAAATGATAAGATTGTAGCTCTCTGAGCCGTTAATGGGCTTGCCAACTTGCGGATACTTGCCTCATAATGCTCTTGATACTCGTCGGCTGCATGCGAGATTGGCAAGAGATACTAAATACGCCTAACGTAGTGGACTGCAAGCCATGTAACATTCTGGTTATGATAGAAATATCCGAGAGAAGAATGTCTTGGTGCCCTTCTGATTTCCGATCTCACTCGAGAGGGTACGGCGAGGCTACGGTAAAACACCAAGTAAATCTGTAGAATGCCATTGTATTCTTGAGACATCTGCAAGACTGTCTACGAGATAATACCTTGCTGACCCTTATCTTGAGGACTGACCCTGAGAAAGATAATCATTACGCTTCAAGGGCGCATGGGGAAGTTATTCCGATCCGAAATGGTACCTATGAATATCCTAAGATTTCAATCTTTCAGCCTCCGTACCGAAGATGGCTACTAGTGCTCGTTAATTCGCCGTGACCATTTCTATCTAAGACAAGGCACTGAAGCTTGGGGTAATGTTGATCGAATGTATGTTGATAACTGTAGTAATCCCAGTGGATTGTTTAGATTTAAGCACTATGGGATACTTCAATTGCTGAGAGGTGTAAATGAATTTGCATGCTGTGTATTGATATCCTGAAGAGTCTTCCTTCTGACATAGAAAAACGAGGAAGATAATACAGTGTGACCTTTAAATCTGCTATCCATAATCGTGACGATCACTCGCTTTCGGCGGTAACTAAGCGTGGAAAGCCACGCCATTACTTCCATTAACACCATCAACATCGTCAGTCTCCTCGACAAATTCGAAGCCCAGGGCGCGCCAGTTGAGCTCCTTACGCCAGTGAAGTCCGTAGTACAGACGATCATCTGCCGGAGCAACATTGGTAACAGCAGCCTGGTCGGTGGAGCCTTGGAAATCAGCCGTCGCGGCGCGGGTAGCTTGATGGTCATCGTCTTTGTGTTCAGCAGATCCATCTCCATCTCCATCAGCAGTAGGACCCACAGGCTCCGAGCAGAGACCGCCGCTCACCATCCGACCCGAGCGAGGGAAGATGACAGCTCTGAAGCGAGAAAGAAGAATGCCCATGGAGCAGCAGAGGCATGGCTCATGGGAAAGGTAGACATCGAGATCGGTGCAGAGATAGCCGCCTTGGGCACGAGAGAGAATACGGCGAGAGGGGGCAATGCAGCCAGTGACGGGGTCAACCCTGTCGGAGGTGGAGCATTCCGCCGCGATGGGCTCGGCACGAGAGGTGGAAGAGGGAGGAGGGGCAGGGAGAGGTGCGAAGGGGGTAGATGGAGAGGATAATGGGCTGTTGACTTCGATCTCTGCCAGTGTAGACCGAGACTCAGGGTTCGGTTCCTCGTGCTTGCGCTTCTTAGGCGAAGAAGGAGGATCGACAGAGAGAGCGTCAAGAGGGTAGTCAGGAGGGTACGTAGATGGTGTCTCGGCATCATACAGGAAGAAGGACTCGAGAGGACTGAGCTGGGAAGACAACTGAGGGTCCGTCGCAATGATGGCAGGGGGAGTATGGTTCGCCATATCAGCTTGGTGGACCGCATCCTCCCGACGACGGCGGGCGACAAGCTCGGTAGCACGCATTAGGGCATGGAGATCAGGCCCACCCTCCCAATCAGGGTTGAAGGTTGTGCTGGCTGGGTTAGGCACGACGCCGGAGTGAACTTCAGCCAGGGATGGAGCGCCCGCCTCGCCACGAGCGTACCTAGCGTCACCTGCTACAGCGATGACTGCCTCCATCCATCGGTCTCGGGGGTTCTGGTCTAGGGCCCATGAGACGTCGTCAATGTGATGTTCAATGGCAGGGTCGACGATCACTGCGCCGACGCCACGACCACGGCCAGATTGCTCTGCCTCTTTGCCGATCTTACGCGCAAGGGCAATGTAATATCCTGCTTGTCTGCTGATGTGGTGATGAGCTTGACTCAGGATCTGAGGAGGAGGTGCGATTGTGGATCGCGGGGCAGCGGCGTTGAAGACGACAGGCCACAGATTGTTGGTCCATCTCTCGGCTTGCGTGATGTTGAATGGGGGCACAGTAGGGACACGGGTAGGAATAAGTTTGATCTTTGGGAGCCCAGGCTCAGGAGAGATGCCAGGAGGTGAATTTCTGAGTGAAGGGGATTTTCTGGCGGGAGGTGAAGAGAGAGGAGCGAATGGGGCGAGAACCTCTTGCACCTTGTCAAGGTCAGGGACCGGAGGTGAAATCAGAACGAAGATGGTTTTAGCCGGATTCTTTGAGAACGATCCATCTTTCTCGATTGCTGCTTTGAGTGGCCCAGGGAGCATGTCCTGCTTCACGAACCGTCGCAAATGGCCAAGAGAGAGGTTGGGACTACGAGGAAAGGCTGCATCAAGCGCCCTGAGAGGAAGATACAGATCAGCACGCTGGTCATAGAGGCATTCGGGGAATTTCATACTTGACTACCTTCGAGGCTGCTTTCACATTGACCTCGGCGGCAAATGCATCCGCTGTATGCGTGTTAGCTGATTGTCGCGTGTGAACGCCATCAACCCCATTACATACCAAACTCCTCCGGTGGTCGGGTCTCTTGGACTGTCCTGATAGGAATCACTTCTCCTTGTAGAGGCCTGATAGCCGCGATTTCCTGCTGGATCTCCATCGCGTGAAGCTAAGGTATTCGTTGCGGGGAGGATGGCAGGTCGGGGAGGTAGATGGGGGTGCAAGTGAAGTGAGGGTCAAGTATCGCGTAACATCTTGAGCCTGCCAAACATCGAGACGGCAAACGGCGCCAGGACGAGTCGACAGCTACACGCGTGACGCAACGATGTTCAAGATTTCAGTTCAGATGCCCTAACCTTCGCACCCTATGCCCTAACTTCCGGATATGGATAAAAGTCAAGCTCCCGCGCGCTACTGTTAGTGTTGGTATAGTGAGAACGCTACGCACCACTATTTGCGGATCACTGGGTCTTTCATCTACAACTGTTGATTCTACGTATACAGTTAAAATTAAAAATCATGGAAATTGTATATTTCGTTACAAGATAGCAGTTCATCCCACGAAGTATCAAAACGCCAGGTCATCCGCTGTGGATCGCTGAAAACATGAGAGAGATCACCACCTGGCGGATGTATGCTAGAGTAGATTGCTCTCGGGTACCGCACCGTCAAATATGGGTATTTTCCAATCTCGAGTATGGTCGGTCCGTCGAACAACGCCTTGGATGCAAAGATAATGGGCCATTAAGATCGCGCTGCGAGGCAAGTCGGCGGGGGGTAGTCGATCAAAAAAGAGAGGGTTCCAAGGATAACTCGAGGCCAGCAGAAGTAGAGCCTTGAAGAACCGAAGAATTGAGGGGAGATGTGGTGAGAAGATACACTGGCTCCCAGAACCATCCTTGCTATGACGGAGTGGCTGTTGTGGTCGTCGGCGCGCTGTCGTCGGCGGGCGTGGGGGCGGGCGTAGTGCGATCGATCTCATATCCGTCGCATCGTTCAACTAGACTCTTGTAATAATCCTCTAGTACCTCCGGTTGAGGTACAATTCGCCATTGGGTTCGGAACAAGAACTCCAACTCCAGCATGGCCAACTCATTCATACTGATTCCACCTACGCGCGCATACGTCTTGTTTGTCCAGAAACTATCACTGAGGCCTTTGCTTGCGACAGTCGCGCTGGTGATCAGAAAACGGTGAATGGTCAGACTGGAGACGGTGAAAGCGGGATAGAAGGCACAAAGCCGGTCGATGTAATAGACCATGCTGAGAAGGATTGGGGGCGAGAGGGTCGCGTGGGTAGTGAGGCGCTGCATGTAGTCTTGGACTGAGATCCGAGGGGGTGATCGCGAATGGAAACGGGTCAAGCGGCCCTGATTCAGGGGAATCTTGTCGTTGAAACGGATCAATTCCAAGAGCATACTGGAAATCAACACGACCAAATCGCGGGGATCGGCATTCTCGTACTGGGCGGGCAGGATCTTGATCTCGACCTTGGACGGTCTGCGGCGTTTGGCTTGCGAGGGCTGCGCATCCGGCGCCGAGGTCGCATCAGGCGCATGGTGGTCGGTCGGGCTGGTGCGCTTGTTTGACCCCGGAGTATCTGGAGCGGGCATGGAGGAAGTGGCGGAGGAAGTGGGTGGCGGGTTCGCGGCAGCGCTTGCGAGCGTGTACGCAGCGGTGGGAGGAGTGGAGGAATCGGCCAAGGCCAGTTTAGGGGTGAGAGTGGCACTGGCAGCCAGTGCTGCAGAAGTGCGTCGCCGGAGATCTGCAGGCGAGACCGGAGACGCAGGATCGACAGTATGGCGGTTCAGTGCCGAGCGGAGCTCCTCAATGGCCAAGCGTGATGAGCGTGGGCTATTGAATTGTGGAGTGGACTCATAGTGGGCACCAGTCTGGCGGGGAGAACGCAGCGCCGTTTGGGACGGCGAGGGGGAGGAAGCTAACATGGCTTAGCGGGCGCAGGGAGGAATGTTGGTATTTAGATGGAAGCCGCTCGGAGTGCAGGATAGCACCACGTGGGCGCAGGAGTCGAGGAGGCGCAGACGTGGGACTTGTTTGGCGGCGCACGGCCTCATACTCCCTAGGGCGGAAGAAAGAGGAGACTGGGGGAACGAGATCGAATCCTGGGGTCTCGTACGCAACGTGGAGCTAAAATCCCCATCTAACAACAAAAAAGAAAGAAATGTGAGAGAGGGGAGAGGTAGAAAATCCTGCTTTGCTATGAGGTAATTTATTACATCCGATACACCACCGCTCCGCATTTTCCGATCTCGTCAGCATCTGCACTTCTCACTGAGGCTCCACTAAATCCCGATAATTCTCCAGGTGGGTTCTTCCAACCCCTGAATGCATACCCTCACTGGTTGGAGGTGCCGGCAATGACATTACGTGACAATACACAGGGCTGGGCGATGGCGTCACCTGATCTGGGCGCGATTGTGGCTTGCAAAAGGATGTGCGCCACCGAGGACCTTGTTTGCTGATTGGTGGGTCTTTATCCTGCCACGAAGCTGCTTATCATGTGATGCCCATTACACATCGTTTTAGGCATGACTTTCACACCTGGCACGTGACTCATCTCCCCTATTCTCATGAACACACCTTGGCTTCTCAGGCCACTAACATCGTATAAGGTGTCTAATTACGTAACCACCAGCTCATCCAAGTGCGGAGTCAGGCAGCCTAAACCGGAGAGCTATACGGCAGAATACCCGATGACTGACATACGCTAAGTACGATCTTCCCGCGAGATTGACTGACAAGCAACGGCTAAACAACCCCACAGTGGTTCTGTCCGGAAGTTCGATGCCCTCGGTGTACACGCGACCCCTCTCCGCAACCCGCTGAATCCGGACTGGCGCATTGGCCTTAACCCGGCCTGCCATCGTCTAAAGGACTCTGTCGATCACGTCCCTACCCAGCACGAGTCTGGCGGATTCCAAGAAAAGTTCCGCACCCACAATTCAAGGATTGAATCACCTTCTTTCACCTTGCGCTTATCGGAGAACCTCCCATCGGGAGGCGATCCTCGGACAATGATGCGGGCCGCTACTCCGCCTATACTCGCGCAGCTTCAAAGCTCGGAGTCTGTCTCCGGACAAGTGGCTTGCCTTAGAGCTCTCAAGAATGAGTTGATCGGTCATGACCAACGCAAGGAAGCCTTTGTGACCGGGGGAATCTTTCCGATACTAGCGCAGGTACTTGCGCTGCGCCGCCCAGGGAAAGCCACAGCTGCAGATTCAGACCAATCCTCACTGAGCCTGGCCACATCTCAGCAAGGCCCAGGCGAGACGCAGGCATCTGATGAGATAGCCTGTCTCCAAGCAATTCTTATCATCGGAAGTCTGGCACAAGGTTAGTTTATATTCCAACATGGCTCAATCTACCATTGACTGACTGTGTCAATTCAGGCGGCCCAACCTTCCTAGAACCGATATTCGCCAGCGGCATTCTACCCTCCCTTCTAACACTTCTCTCTTCCCCCGATTGCCCGCCGAATTTCTCGCTTCCGATTCTCCGGCTTTTGAACACAATAGCAGACAGGTTGCCCTTGCAGAGTCATGAACAAATTTCTCGAGACACACGACTGGCAGATCTTGTTTTAGCACCAGAACCCATAAGTGCCTTGAGACGGATCGTCGCTCAAGAGTACACCTCTACGCATAGCCAGATATGTGTCGAACTAGCAGCCTCCTTGGTTGGGAAGTTATGCACTGAGGAGAGGCACAAGACGGCATTGGCCGAATGCGGGGTACTAGATGCCCTGGCAGTCAAGATTGCTTCCTTCGTCGTGGCTCAGGGTTTCGTACTTCCCGGCGCCGAGGATCATCTGCAACAGCCTGGTGCCTTGGGGGAAATCCCACAACCTGCCCCGAAGTCTGCACGGCTGGCACCTATTCTTCGCGCCGTGACAGTGATCATCGAGCAGTCGAAGTGGAGGGCAGAGCATTTCCTGTCCTCCCCAGGAATTGTGACTGTCTTCCCGAGACAGGTTCCTGGCTTTGCTTCCGTTGATATCAAAAAGGGTCCCTGGGGCTCCACCTATCTTTCGGGATCCGCAGTGCCACGCCACCATAGTAGTAATCCAGTGGACAGCCTGCTGCCATCGGTCCCGCTGGCGCATGTCAAATCCTCCCCCAGTTCGACCAACTTTCCACCCCTCGGCAACTCAGGCTCTCAGCGCCGTAGTAGCCACTCGTTTCCAGCCCCCTTTACGCTAGCCGAAACTCCGACTCCGGAAGAAGATGAAAATTCCATTGTTCCATGGTTGTTATGTCTGGTTCGCATGGAAGGCGGCATGACCCGACTCATGGCCGCTCGTCTAGTGACGGTCCTTTTCCGCCTGGGACTGGCAAAGAAGCACCGCGTCCCTATGTTCAGCTATGTGTTGGTTCCAATTCTGATACGAATGCTTGACAAGGACTTCCAATTGCCCCAGGAGAATGGATCTAGTGAGGATGGACTGATCACAGCAGCTCAACGCTTGAAGGAGGAGGCCCCTGCTGTGCTCGCTAACCTAGTCATGGACGACCAAGAGCTGCAAAGACATGCTGTTGAAGGTGGTGCACTCAAGCGCCTATCACAACTTCTTAAAGAGACATACAACCCGGTCTCAGAAAGTTCACGTCCGATGTGGTACTCGGATGGCGACGGCCCAGCCCGTGATCCCGAGTCAGTGCCAGATGATTGTCGACTTGGACCCCCAGGATACTCTCCAACCTTGTGCCATGTTATGCGGTATCGGGAGAACGTTCTCAAGGCATTGGCTGCCCTGGTGCCTTTCAAAGATGAGTATCGGAAAGCAGTCTGTGAAAACGGCGTGGTGCCCTACATCATTGACTCTCTCAAACCGCGACCAAGCGATGCACCAGCTGATGCTGCATTAATGCCCAAGAATACAGCTGCAGACGGCAACCCAATCCCGACACTTTTGGCTGCTTGTGGCGCAGCTCGGATGTTGACCAGATCGGTCAGCGTGCTGAGGACCAGCCTTATTGATGCTGGAGTAGCGCAGCCGCTGTTTGTGCTCATTCGACACCCTGACCCAGAAGTGCAGATTGCGGCCACTGCGGCGATTTGTAACCTGGCGTTGGATTTCAGCCCCATGAAAGAGGTCAGTCAAGGTTTCCTCTTTTCTTTTTTTTTAATATTTTTACGTCGAATATAGTCTCTAACTCCACCTAGGCGATAATCTCTGCGGACATTATTCCCACACTTTGTGAACATGCTCACTCTTCCAATATCAAGTTGACAATCGAATCATTATGGGCGCTGAAGCACGTTGTTTACAACACACCGAATGACATCAAAATGACAGTCGTTGAGGCCCTTGGCCCCGATTGGATCCGCCAGGTTATCACCCAAGATATCACCATCAGGCGAGAGATAGATGACGAGACAGATCAAGGCTCAGGAATTGCCATGGGCCGAGTCAATTCTGCCGGTGAACAGGTGGACATTCTCAATCCTATGGATGACCTTGGCGAATCAGCCGAAGATTCCAAGATGACCGACACTATGCCTTCCTCGAAGATGAGCTTGGACATGTTCCTACCAGACGCCAGGCGCCGACGGAGACTCGTTGTGCATGGCAACCTGGAGCAATCCAGTCAGTCTCGCCAAGATGACATCGCCGTTCAAGAGCAGACCTTTGATCTCTTGCGCAATATCATCTGTGGTGGAGGCGCAAACGAGATGATCGACTATCTTTTCAAGGTACTCGGACAAGACGAATTGCTAAATGCATTGGCCAGTAAGCTCCGGCCGAGCACAATTCACCTCCCACACCGCCGAGAATCTCCTAACCGGGCTCTTCATGTTCCGAATGAGATCCTCATCTCAGCCAGCGCAATGATCATCCACATCGCGGCGGGCTTGCCAAGACATCGAGCCGTTCTCATGTCCCACGACGAACTGATTCAATCACTCACTCATTATTTCAACCATTCTCATCGTGACGTGCGAGCCAATTGCGTTTGGGTGGTGATAAACCTGATCTACGAAGAGGACCAAAGCGACCGCGAGGGTTGCCGGGCACGAGCCACGCGACTCAAGACTCTAGGTGTCACTGATATGTTGGAGAACCTTCGTGAAGATTCGGATCTTGATATCAAGGAACGCACTAAGACTGCAGTGCATCTACTGAATCAGCTGTTGGCGCAATAGTATAGTTACAACTTTTTGGGTCTCGAAGTCGATGGGATATATTTTTTCTTTGAATTGACTACACATGAGACATATATTGAAGGATTTCGAAAATACACTTCAGATCATGAATCTTACATCATTGGTTTCCCATAGACCTCATCATTCTCATCGCCTTGTTCACTTTTATCTCCTTATCGGGGGCTTATCGCCAATTTAGTGGAGAAACAACGTCATAGCTGAGCGAAACAATCCTGACATGCTCACATCCCTACACAGACAAACATACTTCAATCCAATTCATACCATTCAACTCCCTCTTGTACAAAAAAAGCAACTCGATATGACTCCTGCTCCACCAGCAATCCTCCGCGCGCTCTCCCTTTCCGATTCATCAAAGGTGCGACTTTCTGGTCTAGGCTCTGGCTTTACAAGCACAGGCGTCCTACACGCCCAAGTCCCCGCTCAAAATGGCACCGAAGAACGCAAATACTTTGTGAAAACTTCCTCTTCGGGCAACTCCGCCTCAGAAATGTTTCAAGGCGAATACGCCTCCCTAAACGCCATCTCCTCCGCCGTGCCAGGCTTCTGCCCACGCGCACTAGCCTGGGGCACCCTCGACGAAGAAAGCAACAGACCGAAAAATTTCTTCCTGGTCACCGAATTCCTCGATCTCAGCGGCGCAAAGGGTCGAAGCGGCGGGGACGCAAACGCGCCCACCAGTCTTGCATATCGTCTGGGTAAATTACACACTACGCCTGCGCCGCCGGATCCGAAGACTGGACGACGACGATTTGGATTCCCTGTTGCTACGTTTTGTGGAGACACGAAACAGCCTAATCGGTTCTGTGATAGTTGGGCTGAGTTCTATGCTAATGAGCGGTTACTTACTATTTTGAAAACAAGCGAGGAACGAAATGGTCGGGATGAAGGGTTGAGGGAGCTTGTGGAGAAGACAGCAAATGAGGTTGTGCCGAGGTTACTTGGGGATGGACATTTGGGGTATAATTCTTCTGGAGAAGGAGAGGGGATTGTCCCTGTGGTTGTGCACGGAGATTTGTGGAGTGGGAATGCGGATCCGGGGACGATTGTGGGTAATGGGGGCGATGAGAAGGCCGGAGATGTGGTTTATGATGCTTGTTCGGTTTATGGGCATAGTGAGTTTGACTTGGGAATTATGCACATGTTTGGGGGATTCGGAGCACATTTCTTTAATCAGTATCATCGGGTTGTGCCGAAGACGGAGCCGGTCGAGGAGTATGATGATCGCGTGAGGTTGTATGAGCTGTGAGTGTTTCTTTGGGCTCGTTGAATGGGTTCGAATGGTGGGCTAATTGGTTCTAGGTATCATCACTTGAATCATCATGCCATTTTTGGTGGTGGTTATCGCTCAGGGGCAATGTCTATCATGCAGAAGTTGATTAAAAAGTACGGTGATTGAAAGTAAATCAATTGGAACCGGGGATCCCCGATCCTGGTGAAGAGATTATGGGTTATCCGTTTATCAAGCTTTATACCTGCAACTACTCCAAGAGTGGGGGTTTATGTACTGCGAACAGTGACATTTCGCATGGAATGATGTCACCCCGACCCCTCCGAGATATTCAAAACTCAGGCGTCGTAACTTCAACTTCCCAACATTTGTACCCTTCAAACTCTCGTAATTTAGAAAGATGCCAGCTCATCCCGATGCCGATCTCCACCCAGAGGCCACCGGTGCTGCCAAGGCATTGGTCGAACAACACAGCACAGAGCAGCCCTTGAAGTTGTATGCGGGGTGGTTTTGCCCGTGAGTAATCACCAATATATAAAAAAGCCCGTTCGTACTGACCAGTCATAGATTCGGTATGTGATTACCAGCCCATTCTAAAGAAATTGCAAATAATTGCAATGATAAATTAACATTCATCAAGTCCAGCGAGTCTGGCTCGCCCTAGAGGAGAAACAGATTCCTTATGAATACATCGAAGTCAACCCATACAACAAACCGAAGTCACTCCTATCTCTCAACCCACGCGGTCTCGTCCCAACACTGTCATGCCCAACAGACCCAGAGCCTAAACCTCTCTACGAGTCTACTGTGATCCTAGAGTATTTGGAAGAAGCATACCCAGATCATAGTCCCACCTTCCTCCCAAAGGAGCCATACGAGCGTGCCCGCGCCCGTATCTGGATCGACTATGTAACCTCTCGAATCATCCCCGCGTACCACCGGTTCCTGCAATACCAGCCCGCAGAGGGAGTCACCGAGAACGACGTCGGGTTAGAACAGGCTCGACAGGACTTCCTCACCCACCTCAAAGTCTGGACACGGGAGATGCATCCTGAGGGTCCTTTCTTCCTGGGTTCGGATCTTGCACTGCCTGATCTTGTGCTAGCGCCGTGGGCTGTGCGATTGTGGGTGTTTGATGAGTTTAAACATGGAGTGGGCATACCCGCGGAGGGAGCTGGTGGAGCCGATGAAGAGGTCTGGAAGAGGTTTAGAAAGTGGCTTGGGGCGATTGAGAGCAGAAAAAGTGTGAGAGAAACGACCAGCGAGAGGGAACACTATTTGCCTATTTACAAGCGGTATGCAGATAATGTTGCTCAGAGCGAAATGGCAAAGGCGACTCGGTCAGGACGCGGCGTTCCATAAATTACTGCTGTTGAAGTTGTTAAATTGAACATACATCACTCGTCTTCTATCTCCCATGTTCGGTTCCATCTTAATTATCTTCCTAGTCAAGACCAAAAAGGAAGACTAATTCTGTATACTTTCGGATCAACTTGTTGCCGTCTATCGCACGTGACTGCTTATCGACATCGAATCTGATTCACCTGCCACTTCGCATCCTCCGACTTTGAGTTCCATTGCATGCCCGATTCTCTCGGTCACACCGGTTCGTCCGTTACAGCAATGCCGCGTGAGATGTACGAGCGGGCGCCTACACGCGCGGATCCTGATCCCGTTGTGCAGGAGCTCCCAGCCATCCATCCGTCATTCATCCAGGTGGCTAAGCCTTATGTCTTTGAGCAGACGATCCAAGACTGCATTCAGGCGATGGGTGTGAATCCTATGCGCGAAGAGAATTTGCGCTTACAGGGTGTTTCATGGATTGACAACGTGCGCAAGGTGCTCCACCTGTATGTCCAATACGCTCAGCTGGGGGAAAGTATGGGCAACTACTAATTAATATGCAGTCCGGTTCGCACATTTAACACAGCTGTGATATACTATCATCGATTCAGACTATCACATCCGGATAGCGAGTACAATTTCATGGTACGTTCAATGTCCCTGGCGTGCTCGGTAGCTGTGCTAATGTTGTCTAGGATGCTGCCGCTGCGGCTTTGTTCACCGCATGCAAAATCGAAGACACTCTGAAGAAGTCGAGGGATATTGTTTGCGCGGCTTATAATCTGAAATTACCGCCCTCAGAGCATCTGTCTTCGGACAGTCCGGTATGTTGCGACTCTCCGAATGTGAAATCTCCAGAGACAAGGGCTCACTTCTATCAGGTTTTTGAAACCAACGCACGAGGAATCATCGGACTCGAACGACTTATGCTTGAATCATCAGGCTTCGATTTCCGTACCCGCCACCCTCAGAAAACCCTAATTAAACTTGCTCAATCTTATGGGTTATCGAAAGAGACTGAAATGACCGATCTCTCCTATCGCATCTCGTTGGACCTCTACCGCACTTTTGCACCAGTCAAACAGACAACAGCTACAATGGCATTCAGTTGCTTGGAACTTGCAGGACGACTCCTGGATAAGCGCCTCGACGCAGTGGAGTCAGGGCGGGACTACGATCAATGGAACACTAGCCGCCCCGAAGTCATGGGTAAGTCATTCTTTATTCACATATTCGATCACCACTAAACATTCAAACAGAAACCCTTTTTGATATCCTTGAGCTCTACACCCACCACCGTTCCTCCACGTCTGTAGGACCACAATTCCCAGCAGATCGCTTCCTGACCGTTCGCATACCACTCAACCAAGAGGCTAGCGAAAATCACATACCACGACACGCCAACTGGGAAGAGCGCCCCCGCCAGCCCATGTATCTTGGAAACCAAGCGATTAACACACGCCCCAAGAATGTAGATTCTGAGCGACCTCACCACCCCTTGACGCCAACTGCAGCCAATGGTGATCGGCATCGAACCTCTGAGCGCGGCAAGGATGCAGCCGTACGCTTCATGCTTGATCATGATATTGCGGAGAGTGAGATGAGACAAGTCGCAGAATACTTCCACGTTGAAATGGAAGAACACGAGGTAGATGCTTGAGTGAAATGGCTTTTTGCATTTTGCATACTACGCCCGGTATGGAGTCATCTGGGGCCATGATATGGCCGGTTTATACTCGTTATGTGATACCCTTCCGTTTTGATACAGGAACCGATAAATTTAATTTGGTCTTACCAACAATTAGCGGTCCTAGACAGCACATTCTGTATGCCGAACTCCGCATTTTCTTTTTCAGTCTTTTCGATTAAATTCGAACGACGAAAGGAAATCCACTTGATGCTCTTGTCAAATTGTCAGACACGGCTTTTGCGAACGGAAGTCCGCTTGTCTCATTAAACTCCATCTTATTTTAAGTCCGTTTATCGCCGACACCCCTCAGGCCTAAACCCCTCAGGCCTAAACCAAGACTATAAAAGAAGTCAAGTCGGTAGTCAAAAAGGCGATGACTTGATACAGCAATCCACAAAACAACTATTACAATCAAAATGTCATACCCTCTATCCCTCCCCGGCCTCAACGCAAAGGAAGCCATCGTTGACGCCCTCTACCGGGCCGCCATCGGCTTCGACCGCAATGACCTCTCAATCTTCGACTCCGCGTTCGCCCGTGAAGACGTCATCCTCGAGATCAATTACGGCCCGGGCGAGAAAAGATCCATCAACGGCCTCGCTGCGCTCAAGGCAGGAGTCCTTGGCCATGTCGGTCCAATGGACACCATGCATGTGATTAGCAATGTGCGGGTCAACCACAAAGAAGGAGAGGAGACTGCTTCGATGACGGCTTATGCTTTGGCTCAGCATTGTCCGCCTGGAAGGGGAATGGAGCTCGATGGGCCGAAGTACTTAGCTGGTGGAGAGTACTCTCTTGATCTGGTGATGGACCATGGGGATGGATTGTGGAAGATCAAGAAGTGGGTGCTTGATATTATTTGGAGACAGGGAGATCAGTCGGTTATGGAGGCTCCTCGTTCCAGTTCTGAGTAGATGGGAACCAGGAAAGAAAGGACACGTGTGAAATAAACTTTTGTGATTCATAGGAGAGTGAAATGGTTGAAGATAGAAAGAGGACATATGTGGAATAGACTTCTGTGGTTCACAGGAAATTGGAAATGTTAAACGAAATCCTTGTAGATTATATCGTGACAGATTATAGCTGCATAGACTCAGACGTCTCAGATCTATGGCATATGTCGAAGATGAAAGTCAAAGCAGACCTGTCAATGCCAATCTTGTTTAGGAAGTACGAATGCAATTCTGGATAGCTAGGGTGCTTAGGAGATAATGATGGACACCCGCTTGTCAATACGTAGTATGGCACATTTTGGTCAGATGGCTTTGATCACGTTCACATACTGCTCTGAAAAGGCGGATGGAAGGTAGAAGAAGCCGTGGATGTTGTACTGCTTGTAGTAATAGACACCTTCTATTCTCAGCAGTAGACTTCCGTGCAAAATAGACAATGTCCACAAACCCTGAGAACAGAGGGCTGAGGTGCCATCGCGCTGGTAGTAGCGGTATGGTACAATGCGAAAACAGATTAAATCTTAGACACTCAAACAGTCTTTTCCAGCACCCCAACTAGAGCTAGACAACCCTATTGGCCTAAGTCAAGCAATCAATAAGAGTACAGTGGTATTCAAAACCAAATGTACGTCCCCAATTTTAGAATTGAATACTCGAAGGAAATCTCAATAATTAACCTATTGACTCTGTTCACGAGCATGCGAGATCCTCGTGTCCCTGTAGCTAGCGTAATCAGACAGCTTGGTAGAAGTTAACTATATTGAACTTATCAAATCATCACTACTTAATAGGGCACATCCGGATTGTGTCCTGTCCCGGAAAGCCCGTTTTTAAGTCTAATTAGTAGCGATATCTGAAACCCGGTGTCTTCCAATCCGTAACGTCTTCGTAATCATTTGGCATCAACCGGACTTGATTCACCATGTCCACCACATTCTTCGAATTGCTATCGACATCCATCAATTTTCCGTTACCAACGGCGCCGGCATTCCCAGCACTTCCTTGGAAACCCTCCTCACGAATACGGCGAGAGTTAGTCCACCGGAGATAAATGCGAAGAGTCAACGCGAACAATATCGCCAGAGCATAGCAGATCATAATAGTGCGGAATGCGGTGTCATAGGTCGGTGCCTCCCTGCTGAGGAAAAATTGGGGCCCTGAGATGTTTCCTGCACAATACGCAAGAAATAGCATCGCGGTCATGGTCATCTTTTTGGTAACACCACGGTAGTTTGCTTGCACCAATGACATTGCCAAAGGCATCGCAGCCGGCCCTGTGGACAAGAGAAAATATCCGAACAGCTGCACACCGAGGACGACGTGGGCACGGGAATAGATGATTGCGCTCCCAATGACGCAAGGTAGAACAGCAATCACAATAAGGAGGCAGTTCCACTGACGGAAACGACCAGCAAGCCAACCTGTTCCGGCAATGGTAGCTATGGTGATGATAGAGTAAGGGATGTTGATCAGTGTGGACTGTAGACTTGTGAAGCCGAATGAGACAATCACGAGATTGGCAAAGTTCTGGGTGCCTCCATTTGGAATCTGCGTCAGTAACTCGAGGCCAAAAATTAACCACGTCTTTGGGTCCACCAGACACTCGACGACCTGATCCCATTTCCAAATTGTTGCTTCAGTTGTTCCTGTCCCGGCAACAAGGACTCGATTCTTTGCAAATTGGTGCTCTTCCTCTGCTAGGAAGTTTGCTTTTGAGATCGAGTCTGGTAGGAGAATCCAAACTGCGAAGCTCCAAATGAATGTTGCGACACCGAGCGTGATGAACATCCACCTCCACGCGCCAACATGGTCCTTTACATGGCCCAGACCATAGGCTATAAGGCTGGCAGCAATACCACCGACGCTCTATCAGGTAGGTGAGAAATGTATTTGCGACTCTGATGACATTAATTAGGACTTACATTGCCCGCAAACCAGATTCCTGTTCTGGTAGGAATCTCATCACGAGTATACCAACTTGACGTGATGAACATGAATGCGGGAGTAATAGTGGCCTCAGCGACTCCCAATAGGAAACGAACTGTCATGAGACCGCCAAAGTTGGTGCATGCGGCCGTGAGGGCGACTACAGCGCCCCAGAAGAGAGTGTTGAAAGTTAAGTATTTTCCAATCGGCAGACGGGCGATGAGCAATGCTGTTGGATATGACCATCCTAGATAGCCGAAATAGAAGACTGAAGAGACCCAACTGTATTGTTGGCCCACTAGGCCCTGTTGTTGACGTTAGCTAAGCGCTTCGTTGTTTTCGCGCAAGACCTACTGTGTCATCCGCTAGACCAAATACCGATGCACTGGACAGAATAGTTTTGTCCATGAAATTGAGCATATAGGTAACAAACATCAGCGGCACTAATCGCGTGTCGATCTTCTTTAGCACTCGCTTCCCCATGATGAGATTCGCCCCTTGCTCCAGCGCAGCTTCTTCAGAAGCTGTGCTAGCCTCAGCTGTATTGCTCATATTGGCGCAGACTATGCAATCTTCACTGAAACTGTCGTGACTTTCACGATGAATGATAATTCAAGATATTGGAATTCAGCTCCTATTATTGTTATGTGGGTGCCATTCTTATCTTCCCCGCACCTACATTGGGCCGAGCACGTATCCCCTGCGTGCTATCGCCGGAATAGAATCTTATCACTTCTCAAAAGTCGGAGATTGTGGCGTCGAAACTAAAGTCGAGACTAATAGGCTAATGCCACCGTCGCACTTGGCACTTGATGGTTCTTGTACTATGGGAGCACTACTGGATCCCGTAGTAAGTTTGAAGAAGGTGCAAGCGAATAGATCATTCCCGTACCGGAATTAGCCGCCGTAGATAGTTCCTGAATCGGAAAAAAAATCCCCTCATCTGGTCTTCATTCTTCTTTCATTGACCATTCTCACTTTTGAATACAATCTTCCGAGTGCTTCATAAACTCTCGTCGTGAATCATGAACGGTCTTCATATCTCCCCATTCATAGCCCAGCTACCAAAGGTAGAACTTCATGTGCATATCGAGGGTACTCTCACGCCAGCTCTACGTTGGAAGCTAGCCCATCGCAATAACATCACTCTGCCTTACGCCACTTTCGATGAGCTCAAGGCTTCATATGCCGTTACATTGAACCACCGACCTGAATTGAATGGACGTCAGCCAGGCGTACCAACTTTCCTCGAGGCTTACTTCGCAGGATGCGAAGTTCTCCGAACCGAAGCCGACTTCTATGATCTCGCAATGGCTTATCTGCGCCGCTGTGCGGAGATGAACGTCTGCTACGCCGAGCCTTTCTTCGACATCCAAGCACATACGCGTCGTGGTGTGCCTGCATCCGCGGTTCTTGATGCTTATTTACACGCGCAGCGCGATGCAGCGCAGCAATTTGGAGTTCGATCACGCTGGATTCTGTGCTTCTTGCGAGACGAACCCGTCGAGCAGGGGTTAGCGGCATACATCGAGGCTAGACCATGGGCTGCGGGTACTGTTGAGGGTGGGAAAGGTCTGTTTCATGCTGTCGGTCTCGCAAGCAATGCATACGATAGGCCACCAATGCTGTTTGAAGAAGGATTTGCACTCGCTCGAGCGGACGGGTTGCATGTTACCATGCACTGCGACTTTGGACAGAAAGATACCTATGCGCACATCACCGCAGCGATCTTTCATGTCTGTAATGGCCGGGGATCGGAGCGGATCGATCACGGACTGGACGCCGAGGATCGAGAGGAGCTGTGGCAAGGATTAATTGATAGAAAGATCGGACTGACGCTTTGCCCCCATGCCTACCATCGAAGAACTGCTACTGAGGTTTTGTTTCCCAAAATTCGAAGGTTGTGGGAGAGAGGGGTCAAAATTTGCATCAACAGCGACGACCCAACTTTGATGCATGATGTTTGGATCGATGGGAATATGCAGAAGATCTATACATACTGTGACTTCAGCAAAGAAAAGATGGTGCAGTTGTCAAGAAACGCAGTGGATATGAGCTGGGCCGAGGATCATGTCAAAAAGGAATTGTACAAACAGCTTGATGATGTCGATATCAGCGAGTAGAGGATGGTCGCTTCCATTAATGTAATGACAAAGTACTTTACAATACATCTTTCATGTGCGCAAGGCTCAGAAAGTAACTCATATTCCCATGGCCCACTTAAGTCGCTCGTAGACCAAGAAACTCGTCGCGACCAATGGCACCACTTTGATGTATCCAATCGTCATTCCAACATAGAATCCACGGATACCTTTCTCAGACCACATCTTGCGACATGTCTGAACCATCCCGAGCCGATGACCGCCCACTTGCATCCGACGACGAAGAACCTCTAATGGGTAAGAAGCAGTCTGCGCAATCACACCAGCAAGGCCACCTGCGAACAATTCCGCAGCAGTGACAAGCTGTGGCCGACCTGGGTGCTTAGAGGATCGACTTTCTGAAACCGTGTAGCGTGCCAACACTGGGCTACGTAACCAGTCCCCGATAATTTCGTGAGTGAAAAACGACATACCGGCATAAGGAATCATGCCAAGTATCGTAGGTCCAAATCCTCGATAGAAGTTGGTTAGGCCCATCTGTGGAATCATGCCCTCGAAACGCTGCGGATGTAGAGGTGCATCGTGTTCATGATAAATCTGAAGACAAACATCCTTCCAGCTTACTCGATGTGATCGAGTCTCGATAGCTAATCGAACTCTAATGAGATCAAGCGGGTAAGTGAACAATATCGATGCACTACCCGCTAGACTTCCTGATAAGAGTTGCCGTAATGGCGTCTTTTTGTCGGGTGTCGGGATGATGATTGCTCGGATTTGCTCATAGGCAAGGAAGTTGATGGCTGCATATGGGAATTTCTGAAATAATGTTGCCGAGTGACCTTTAAAAAGTCCTCTGAGCCCTTCATTCTTTTTGATGGCCGTGATAGCGGACACAAAGCCTCCCCAACTACCGGAATACCTAGCAAACTCCGGAGTTGATGTTTGGAAAAGTATCTTGACGCGATCAAGTGGCGCGACAATTGTTTTTGCCTATCGACTGTTAATACATTCATTTTCTTCACCAAGAACATGAAGGTTTAACTTACTGCACAGCCTGCTAGTCCTCCGGCCAACCCGCTTTTTACTATGTAGTCGAAAGTTCGCTTTTTTGAAGCTGGCTCATAGTTGGTCTGCGGTTCAGCTGTTGACTCTGTGATGGTTGAATTCAAATTCTTCGCATCACTCTGAATAGAATATGGCTGGGTCATCATCCAGATCACCTTTTCTCGACGAATCAAAATGTGGTCGTGAATCAATGACACTAGAAAGAGAGAATCGATCGGGAAACTTCACATGCTCCAGCTTTGCACACCGCCTACCTAAAATGGAAATTCCATTGTATGGAAATGCATTCATTTAGAAAGTTGTCATAAGGCAGCCTCTTTTCGCTTTGTCGTTGGTTGATCTTGCCCGTCCTACAGAAGTGAGGGTCGCAAATCTGAGCCAACAAAGACTGTTGAGCGGCATTACCAGGAGATTACACGAGTGGCCAAGGGACTTCAACCCAGCTCCATGTTTTTGTGCCACACCGTTTTTCGTTGAGTCGAAAAAGTCACCCTTTGGTCAAAATCTCACAAAACTCTGCCGAAATCGATTCTTAGGCTTTGAGTGTGCTACATTAAGACGATTCTAATACAGATCACCAATACTGTCGTAACTTTGCGCGATGTGTACTAATGCATGGTCTGATCTCCCATTAAATCTTTGAAAGCATCTGACCCAAAAATTTTCATCTCATCCAAAATAATTCACTTCAAGTTTGCTGGCATTCTTGCCTTGTGCAGTCTCTCTATGGTTACCGCCGCCTCATCTCTGCCTGACCCAGAAGAGGGGTGTATTCTAGCTTGGAACACAAAGCCCGGCCTCACCATCTGCCCTGACGATGGTTCGCCTGTTTGATTGAGATAAAGGGTGAGATACCGATGATTGATGGTGCAGATACCAATGAGAACTAATTTTCTATCTAGTTCTCCGGATATCTATCTGTCCTTAATTTGCCATCGCACGCTGACACTGGGAATTAGTATCAGAGACAGTGCGGTGGCCAAGATGGCAATGGTGATTTTAAGTGGACTCTAATGGGCGGGTTTTGTCTGCGTTGTAACGCTTTGCGGCTGTCGTTACACTGATTGGATTGTTCTTATTCGTGCCATAGTTGCACTTTCACTCTTTTCGGCTCAATGTTATTGTACACGACATCCAGTATGCAGATTAATCAAATCAGTATACTATCACTGAGACTTGCTAGATCCCTATTAACTATAAGAGCGCGAAGTGTGAACTGTAATAGTGAGTAGCCGATGCTTTGGGAGGAAACATCTTGTTCTCCGTTACTGAGGGTACAACAAACTCTGTACATTGTGCGTCTGCAGACAAGTGTCTGTTCTTTTCCATGAACACTCAATGAGCCTGCCGGGTCGCCCGCCCCTGCACTACAAAGTATGCCCAAAGAAGGTAAAATCATCTCTCCCGTACACCACGGCGCTTGCGGGTCTCCTTAGGCTCTGGCAGATATCTCGCTGTAACAGACAATCCGGAAGCAAGTGCGACAAGAAGCACCCAAATAGCATAGCCGCCCAAGAATTGCGTCCTCGCCCCGATAGCGAAGAGGGTCGAGAAGAGTGCCGGACAAAAAGCCCTCAGGCTACTGACACCAGTCAAGGCTAGGGCGTTCAATGTACCAAGGACTCTTGGCGAGGGCGAGATGTCATTGATAGCTAGCTGAATTGCGGTGAAACTCATACTCACTCCACAACCAATGGCCAAGGTGGTCGGAGCAAAGACCCAGAACGCCTTGACGGACACATCCGTGTCCATCCGAAGAAGAGCACTTGAAAGAGGACAGCATAGGAAGAATATCGGATAGGCAAGAGCACAGACGCGGATCACCCCTTTTGTTCCAATCTTTCGCTGCAAGATGGGGAAGATGAACAGAAGCCACATGGCTTGGGCAGCCCCGTTGAGACCCATCATCAGCGAGATTTGCAGGGGTGTGAAACCGCATCCTCCGAGGCGTACGGGGGTGAACCACCAGACTGGGACAATAGCTGTGTATGCGAAGGCGAGCATCATGATGTGCCCATATATGTAGAGGACTACAGCCACACCCGGAGAACTTGACAGCTCCCAAGTCGAGAGGTCGCCCCTTCGAGCGGGCACGTTTGATATCGTCTCCTCACCGTCAGATTCCGTAATCGGATCCTTTTTCAGAGTCTCCTGCACGAAAAAAGCGGTAGAAAGTGCAGCGGTAGCTCCCACCATCGCCACCACTAGACTCGAAAGCGCATATGGGTAGTCCTCGAAGAAGCGGCCACCAAACACACCCGGATACTGGGTCACCGGATCGGCAAGAGAACCGCCCAACAAAGGCCCCAGGAAGATACCAAGATTCCCACTGAAAGCGAACCAGCTGAAAGCTCTCGCTTGAGTCTTGGTTGTGCTATGTTCAGCCACCATAGTGCGAATAGTAACGATCGATCCGGCGAAAACGCCAGCAAGGCACCTCAACATGATCATCTGTGGAATGGATTTCGCCATACCAAAGAGTCCCGTGGCCACAGTTACTCCGATCAATGAGAAGACCAAGACCGGTTTGCGCCCGACACGATCGGCCATTCGACCCCACAAGATCATGACAATAGCTTGGGTTAAGGAAAAGAGTGATTCAATGAGTCCACTGTAGAATCCAACATCGGAATCTGCAATGCCTCCATTGTCCTGTATCATCTGATTGACATAAGGAAAGATGGAGAAGAAGGCCAAAGGCTCAACCAGCCGAGCGTAGCACAGCAGCAGGACTTGGGTCTTTGGCAGGGGCTTCTCCTCCTCTTCATTGTCGGAAATGTAACCATCCGACTCTGGCGATCCACTTGGTTGATCGGACTTGCGTACATCGCCATTTGTGACAGTACCAGACCCAAGGAGAGCTGTAGTCTCATCAACGGGATCGATTTCCTCATGACGGGAGCTGGCACTTTCCCGGCCCATGTGGTGTCTATTCGCACCCGGCGTGATGGCAACCATGTCTTGGCAGAGAAGCCGAGGCCTTTTGGAGTCGAGTCAAAATTAGCAGTGGGATGCCCCGCTGTTTTAAATGCTTATTCTTTTATTTTGCGATGACCTGGGCTCGAGGCCCGGGCAATGGTCGGAATTAAGTGAGCCCGAAAATGCTTTACATTACAGTACCCGTCCCGTCAAAGCAATGAGTGCGGTAAACGGTAATTTATGAGGTAATATATGAAACTGTCGGTTTTGTTCACTCCGCAACTACAATTTACCTTTGGGATACTTCCCATGAGAGCTATTGGTAGCTTTCATGCCTATAAAAGTCCGCAAGCATATTAATTGTGTGTTAGGCATGCCTCCAATCACTCAAGATGGCGAAGTCTTCTTCCTGGAAATTACGGTATCCTATACCCAAGCACCAACTATGCTCATGCGGAATGCTCCGAGGAACACCAGGATACAAGTATAGACTCTCATTCTTCCATACGGAACGCGCCAGCTTTGAAAAGGAAGGTTTTACTCATTACCATCAACGCCCCATTTGCACACCTAGATCATTTCACTGCCGTGTACAGTCGATTTCGAAAACAGATTACCCCCTTGGACACACTGACTTTGTTTCTCGGCCCATTCGGTCGGACGGTGTATTGGCATTGACGACATGCTCGTATTGTACCAGTTCGTACTGGTACTTGTTCATCATTCATAGTAGGTGGACGTGATGCGGCATGAATACGGCGAAGAGCTTTGACGGGAAAAAAAGGTGAAGTCGATGACAAATTGAAGTTTCAGCTGAGCTCTAACCAAGGAGGAACCACGAACGCTTTACTTCTATAACAAGCTCTCCATTATGGCTCGCCGGCCGCCGTATATGCACTGTTTTGGCCACGCTTTCCTCGTCTCTCTTAAAAGCAGGCGGCCACTGGGGGAATCGTCGTAGGCTCTCTCCCGTCTCCAATGAGAGTGTCTGCAGCTTCGATTCTGGCCGCCAAGCGAAGAAGGCTTGCCCAAATGCCTTTGCCATTTCTTCATCAAGCTCGGGAAGCAGCAATCCTCGATGGTTTGGTCTGCGGCCTCGTCCCATGGAATTTTCCCAGTCAATTCCGACCTCGAGATGCAGTTTCAAATGGCGGAGGTTGTTGAATCCAGTTGCTAGCGCTTTTAGGACCTTGGTTGGCTAGGCTGCAATGTTAGTGAAGAGATAGAAGCGGTATTCCAGGTCGTACTCACCCTTTGAGTGCGACGATCGACATCGATCTCCAGTACTAAGAGATGTGGGCAGTTGTTATCGAGTTCGTTTAGGTCGTCAAGATTAAATATTGGACGGGTGGCACCACCATCCCTCGGGAGCTCAATGGTGTGCAGGCATAACTGCTTAAGTCTTGGGTGGTTACTCAACGTCTTGACGGACGCGAAATGCCCTTTGATTGTGAGCTGCTCCAGGGTATTGAAAGATCTGACGAATCTCTCTAGCTCGGGGCAGTGATCCGGGCCTTCTCCGGCCCACATCTGCACCGTGAGACTGCGGAGGGCGTTGGCATGCCCAGTGAAGTAATTTAGCAGATTCGTGTGCTTTTGAGGCCCCAAGCTGAGGGATCGCAAGTTGGACCAGTCAAGTTTATCTCGCCAGTGCACCCACTCCTTATCTGTCATGCGGTATCCATCCAGAGACAGCGATTCCAATGGTGGGAATTTCTCCTCGCCTGAGAGCTCGAACGAATAGACCCGCGGATGATAGGACACCTGTATCACACATCCCCCATAGTTGCCAGATAACGCAAGGGAGAACGACTTCAAATTTTGACAAGCGAAGAACAGTTGCTGAAGACCTGAAATGTGTTGATTTGGCTTGTCGTGGGTGTCGAATAGCGGATTTACCTTGGCATGGATGGTTTTTACGCACGGTAAGGGGCCCGCAGCGACTCTTGATCCGTCTTCGTGAAGCAAGTGAAGCTCTGGCTTATTGGCGTGCTCGTTTAATGCGCGGATTAAGGCTTCAAAATTAGGACTAGACGAGCGCAGCCTGACATGTGTTATGGTGGGCGACTAATACATTGATAGCCGGCAGGTGACGTACCTGAAATGCGCTAGATTTGGTAGAGCTTTCACCAGCGCGGCAAGCCCATCTTCTCGCTCAAAGCCTGCCGCAATATGCTGCTCCTTTGCGTCGAAGCAGGCAATATCTACTTCACGCACAGCATGCGCATCTTTTCCGTCAGGATTTTGCGATAATCGGACCACTAACGCGAGGAATTGCCTCCATTGCGTCTTCCACGACTTTGTTCCATCAAGGCCACCGGACAAAGTGCTCTGGAACCATTCTTGTGGTGTTTGCACTCTTGGACCGATCACGAGATTGCCATATAAATGGGGAATGGCCAAGGTGTAGAAATTCTTCGACACAAGACATAGATTGTGAAAATCTCCCCTTAAATCGAGCTGCGCCAGTTGTCAGTCCATGACCCGGTAATTTTTGATGATCGAGGTATGGCCATATACGTTTTGGAGGACGAGGTACCAGATGTCGTTGCTCAAGCCCGCCATGTAGCGCGGGACCTCCATGATGGCTACCTAGTTTGACTTCGTTGTCCCTTTAACCACAAAAGCCTACTGTATGTCTTCCTTTTGAGTTGCAGTTCCAGCCTCTGATGCGCCTTGTCGAGATGTTCCCAGGTCAGCGGTCTTCAGCTGATTGTAATGCAGGACGCGAAGCGGGGTCTCACGTTCGAGTCATCATTGCCAGGCAACCCAGTCCAGCAATAAATAGCGCGACCAAACGTAATGGACCCACTGGCTTCTATAATGAACAAGGCTGTCTAGATAGTGTACTTTCTGCCCCTTTGCATAATTGGCCTATCAAGATTAGATTGTCTAATGAGGTATGACGTCTTCGCAGGGTTGCCTTAGCCTGCAGGCTGTCTTGAGCTTCGCGCAGTCCGTCGTTTGTTTGTGCGCTATATCCGTAGATTTACTACGCTTTCGTCTTCCCGAAAAGCCTCGGTCATACCTACTAACGTAGTGGAACTTATTGTTGCGGCTCGCGGTTCACCCAAAATATCCACTCTCTTATTGAATCACTATAGGGCTATTTCCTATTCCCAAATGAAATTCTTCATCTTTGTAAAAGAATCCCTCTCCATCAAAGATATCACACTTATTTCGGCAAAGCAAGGTAATTCGCCGCGTTTATACTACCGACGTCCCACCAGACAGGCTTTCCACGCACGTTTGACAATGCAATAACTGCCGACGGGCCCAAGAGTTAGAACGAAAGACTTTGTGCTGAAGCCCGACAAAGACTGAGGTCTGGATGTTCAACTCACTTTTGGCAACATATGTGAGCGTCTCCGCAATTTTACTCGCTGGTTCACCAGCCTGCCTGGCTTCAAGAACGCCCTTGTATTCGTAGTAATCACTGTTCGGTCCGTCCGAAATGACATATCGTCTAGTATTAAGGATCACTTTTAAACGTTAGCTCTTTGTACGAACCCGCGAAGGATATTCTGCGACAACTTACTACCACCAACGGCGTGCGTAAGCTACCAATCAATCATTGTCAGCATGTAGGGATTCTGCGAAGTATGACTTGTTTGATAGCGTACCTCATGAAATATTGTAATACTCGGAGGATCAATTGAGTCAATAGTAATAGTCCCTTCACTCTTCGAGAACCCTTCAGAGGCAATAGTATAAACTGGTCTTTGATCGAAGACACTATCTGAGTTGGTTTCGAGAACTTCTGCGGAGATATAGATGTGCCGCTGGTCGCTATAGTCTTTTTTCAATAGACCTCGACTCTCATCGGCCTCTATATATTCCCCACACAGGGTATAACCTATCGAGTCCGAAATTGGCGAGGAATTCGGGTCTTTTTCACCGGTAAGAACAGTGACCGGCCGGCGTACCACACCGCCGTCAGGGCCGGCGGTCGGGTAAGTAAAGGTAGCATCTACCCATTCCTTGAGATTTTCATTGTACGTCAGAAAACGCCCATCACAGTAGAAGTCGTATATTTCAGCAGCTGTTTCGATATTCGTCATCCTCTCAAATAGAGTTATAACGTCGGCTAGGTCTGCATTATTCAGGATAGGCAATAGCCCAGAGGAAACCCAAGCGGTGAGTGGTTGTTGACTCAATGTATCGTAGGCGCCTATAGAAGCGACTCAGGTAAATAAAAGGTGGCTGGCAAGCAGTCGTTCTCCTCCTTACCTTGGGCCATTTTAAGCGATTCTTTGACACCTTTCTGCAGGGAAGCAAGCAAGTCCGCATCGTCGCACAAGTAATTCACGGTAGCTTGAGCGCCAAGTATCTTGAGAGCGATAGCTGTAAGACATAGCGGATTCACTAACCTCATGATAGCGGATGGGAAGACTTGTTCTGCCAAAAGGCTAATGCGCGGCGTAGTGGCAAGGTGTCTAGCCTTCAAAGCAGTCCTTTAAACAAGCACTCAGAAGCCATTAAGCAGTGAGACCGAATAGCGAAGTCCTGCCCTGGGAACTAAGTCCTCTGGTTCTAAAACCATGCGGGGCAACTGCGAGGCTCGCTTATACAACTTGGGCAATAACCAGGGGAGGAGTGTGTGCTTGTATCATGAATTTGAATTACCACATACTGGTGATGCTTGTATCACACGTTTATGAGCCAGACACACAGGCGGTGGTAAGGGAAACGAAAAAGATCCTCTCATGCAGGGCGCCTGAATCGGGCTAATTGGGGAACTCTTGCGAGTACGGTTGCATTATTAACATATAGCGCCGGAACTTCTCTGAACTGGACTAGTACGTTACAAACACCATCACAAACCATCCGCAGTTCAACTCGCATTAGCGCTTACACTACTAAAGAAGACAGATATTTCTGGGGACGAAGAGGTCACGACCTAATAGTTGTTATCTTGATGATTTGAAATAGATTATCCTCGTATCTCACTAAACCATACCCATATCGTACATCAAAGAAGGAACCTTGCCGATTCAGGCAGCTAGAAGGGAACTGTATAACCAAAGCACCCGCATGTGTTTACGAAAACAACAAGGGAGTTCGGGATCTACCTTGGTTTCCATCACACCGTAAGCTTGGGACAAGAAACATAGCCAAAATTCACTGAGCTCCTACTGCTTGCTATCTCTTTGTATATTCAATTGGAGTCAATTGATCATGCCCCACAGGTGTGGAACCTATATGAACCTATGTGGCTTCTTTCATCGCTCTTTGGATCGTGACTTTCCACTTCTGTTCAGACTGCTGAGCTATGTATTCTGTCGTTACAATCTTGAGCAACAGACACTTGTTCACAATAATGTAGCCCAGTGTGTCGATCCCACCAACTCCTCCCCAGTGAGTTATTGAAGAAAGATTTCATTTTCGAAAACATGAAGCAAAATTGGACATTTCTCCAGCTACTATGCATTGACTGTGGCAAAAGCGGCAAAATCAAGACCCGGAACGCTCGCAGGGTTATTGTTATAATATAAACTCAGGACGCTCTGGGCCAGGACTTCGTAGTAGCATTGTCCAGAAGTCGTCGTTGCCGGGGGAGGCTCAATAATTAGGCCCCCGGGTCCGACCCAGGTGCAGATGCACTTGTCGTACGTGCTCGCGCTACATTCCTGGTTATCTCCTCCGCCACATGCATTATCAGTGCAGTCAGGCGGCGTATCAGGACAGCATGTGCACCCATTTATATCGCCGCTTCCCGCGCACTGTGACTGGCCATTATCGCCACCGCAATTAGGGTCAGAGCAGAGCATTGGTTCGTTGGGACAGTCCTCTTTCTCGCGGCACGGGCAGCCTGCCTGCGGGGGTTCCGAGCATAGTCCGAGGCCGCTACTATCACCACCGCAGTCATCGCATGTTTGATCGTCTCCTTCGCAATCGCTATTGTCAGCCCTTGCTCCCGGCGGAAGAGCTGCTGGAGCTGCAATCAACGCCAGGATAACTGGAGGGCCGATAAGACCTGGCAGGGGGTTAGCTCGAGAGGGATTAAGGAGACCTGCGTCACTCACAAGCTGGATACCAGGCAACGCCGCCCGCATACAAGTCGACGGCTTCCGTTTCCATGACAATGTCACCGTTGGTCAATGTTGCTGGTTCCGTAATTGTCATGGTCGTGCTTGCTTGAAGATCGGAGTAGTCGCTGTACGTGACGGGCTCCCAACAGATAATGCCAGTCGTGCCATCGACCACCGTTGTGGAATTGACAGCATTGATAGGCTCCGTTTCGTTAGGATCGCATCGGCATCTCCGACGCCATCCGGCACTGTATTGCAACCACGGAATATAGCACCGGCCCGGCAGATTCGGGTCCTCGCCGCCGCACTGGTAGCAAGGCTGGATCGGATTGTTCCATTCTTCAGGACAGATGTACCCAAAGACAATTTGAGCTTGGCGCTCCTCGAGATGACGATGGGACTGATCTGGCTGATCACGAGATGAGTGTTGGCCAGTTTGGAGAGGTTGAACCAGTCCTGTTTCTTGAGGATAGGGCGTTGCTGAGGCTTGTGGACGAGCTTGCGGAACAATCGCAGCGTGGACACCAGCTAAACTGCCAAGAAGGGTGAATAGGACATAAAGAGACAAGAGGAGTTCTGACTTGGCCATGATGGCTCTTTCGCTACAACACAATGGACGAAAGAAGGGTCGTATTCGAAAAGATGTTTCGGCTTATGTGCGTCAGGGTTTGCCGGTAGATGGTGATAAAATTTATGACTTGCCCGTATTGTCAGCTGAGACCTCAACAGCACCTACTGCTCTTTAATTGGTACGACTTTTCACCAAGGCCCGAGTCGAGGTGACCTAGATCGATGAGAGTTCTCGCTTGTTTTCACGGGCGACTTCGTTTACGCCAAGAGAATGGCCCTGGGTGTGGTCAATCAACCAAAGTGCTGCATGTAAGAATGCTGAGTACATTTCCAGTAATGACCGAGGAGCGTGGTAACGTAGTACAGTAGGCGGGGATAAATTTGAATCGGCGATAATGCACTTCCTACCGCACGTCATTGAATTACCCGAGAAGCTGTTCTCAAACAAGCTTAGCCGGCTGCCTTAGTACGACGTTGGAGAGGGGTGCAGGCGAAGATATCTACATCATTTCGTAGTCTTATATTAGAAGTTCCTTAAAACGGGTGAACTTAGGCGCCCCACCCTGTGGGGCAAATGCGAGGTCCCCGCAAATTTACATGGGTATCTTAGTCTAGTCTACCTAGCTGCGCCCCAGCGATAGCCCCTGCACGAGGGGAATGAGTGTGTCAGGTATATACATCTCTCAGCCGGTAAGATAGGCATCATGTGTATGGCCCATTCACTCCACCCGCTGTCAAGCTTCCATCTTTGGTAACTTTTGAGCAAGGGTGCTTAGAGGGCCTTAAGCAACCGAGAGCCGTCAAGCTTACCTTGCAACTGGCTAACCTCAAATTCTCTCGCGCACCATAATACCCGTTCAAATTGGAAAAAATACATTCGAATTACCAACTGTCCCCAGCTAATAATAGGTAAATATTTGAAATCACGCCACGCGAGTAGGTGATACCTTTCAAGGATCTTCTGGGATGCTAGCTAGCTCTAAGATTAGCTAGTCTCGGCTGCGTTGCAAACGTGATTTCGGTAGGCCCTCGGTTGTTCCTTCGCAGTGGTCACCGGATATTGTCAAAGTAATATCTATGTCCTAAGAAATTCCATGCCTCAAGTCCTTCCTCAAGCTCATATTCCTCGGTTTGGGGATTTGACTTTGCCTCACTGGCTTTCCTTTACGCCTCCGCATCACGTTTGCTCCAGTGTACACCACACCTTCGGAGCATCGTTACGCCATCATGTACTACAGGTGGTTAGGGGCGGTCGGCGCCTCACTGGCACTCACATGTGCCGCTCACGTCGTCAGATTCCCTTCTACCAACAATAGCGTAGAAGTCAACAGCTTGATGGGTCGGGATGTTCTGTGTCCAGTCTGGCCATACTGGGGACCGTCAACTCCAGATGACTTTTACCTTAGAATTTTGCCCCTGGGAGCCTCAATTGTTTGGGGTTATAAGTCTACTGACGGCAATGGGTATGTTTCAAGAGTTTTACAATATTTGGTGCTTCGCTCACTGAATCCCTTGAGTTTCCGCAAACCGCTCCGAGACACGCTCCGACAAGACGGCTGGAAGGTGAACATGGTAGGATCCCTGAACAATGGCGACATGGTAGACAACGTAAGGCAATTCCCTTCTCCAGATACTTGGTTATGCGCTCATAAGCTCCCGCACGTAGAATGTAGAAGCCAAAATCGGAAACCGCATCGACCAGATCCATGCCGCGTCAGCGTCCTCGACACAATACAAACCAAACGTCATTCTGATCAACGCCGGAACAAATGACTGCCTCCAAGATTATGACATTCCTAATGCTGGGACAAGATACGGAGAAATGCTAGATGATCTCTATAGCGCCATTCCTGGTGTTACAATCGTCGTATCAACAGTCCTTGTTGGCAGCGCCACTGGCATTCCCCAGTACAGAGATAGCGTCAACGGCCAGCTTAGATCTTTGGTCTCCCAACGCCTAAGTGATGGCCAGAAGATTGTCCTGGTTGACACGGATCAGCCGGTGAGTTGGTTCACTATCGACTACATTGGCGATGACGGCATCCACCCGACCGACACGGGCTATCAGCGGCTGGCAGCGCTGATGCGCAAAGGAATTTACGAGGGTCAAAAAGCCGGCTTTCTAAGTGCGCCTGCGGAAACACAATGGAGTGACGAGGGAGGTGCCGCGGGCGACAACACCTGCGACAAGGTCTACGGCTCTGGCCACGGTCCCGTAGACACTCAGCAGGGCAGTGGTCTAGATGACGGCCCTTATGTGCACGATTCTGAGAGTATGGGAAGTGTGGCAACCATCGTGACTTCAATAGGGGCCAACTTCACATTCGCTCGCATAACGAATACGTTTGGCGCACATGACCTTCTGGAAATTACCGCATATCTGACCGACGACGGTTCTGGGCGATACTACAACTACTATCCGAGTGACGGCAAAGGCTCATGGACAGTACGGTCCTCAGGTGAAGAGCAGGAGCAGATTATTGTCCCTGACGCTTGCATTGCCAGAGGCGTGCGATTTGTGGACATCAACGGTAATTGGAGAGACCCGGCGAGCTGAGTTAATACTGACCATGTAATAGCTGACGGCTTGGATGACATGATATGTGTTGCCGTAGACGGCACAGCCTATGCAATGATCAATAACGGAAACAAAGGTTTTACGAACAGCGGCGAGGTCTGGAAGGCCACCGAAGGTCCTGAGCAGGATCGCGTGCTACTTGCGGATGTTGACGGCGATGGGAGAGCAGATTACTGTACAATCGCCGATGACGGTGATATCTCCTGCTGGCGCAACGGTGGCCAAGGTATACCCAATTCCTATGTCATAACCTGCAAAGAGAAAAATGGGTTTAACCCAATTCGCAGGAGACCTGCCAGAATATTGGCAAGAACTGGGAATTATGTTCCAAGGCAAAGGATTCGGCGATGTGAATGGAGTCAGATTCTTCGACTTGAACGGGGATGTACGTATGGCGGGGGTCCACTAGCACGTACCATGCCAGAGACTCACTTGTACCGCAGGGCCGCGACGACTGGATGTGGATGGATGACACCGGGAAAACGTGGACGTACACCAATAACCGAGCATGCACCAAGGGCACATTGGAGCCGCTCTGGCGTGCGGGTTCAAATAAAGAGCTCGGGGCAGGGCCCACACATGCGGGAATGGGCAATGATGTCGGCCGAAGCACTATTCACTTCGCGAACGTGTATAATGAGCCCGAGTCTATTGGCCTCTATGGACGCGGTGACTATATCTGGATGCGGGAGTTTGCGTCTACTACCCAGCAACAAAGCTACTATCTCGTCAACGTCTGGAAGAACACTGGCAGCGGAGCGACAAAGCTGAAAGGTGGGTTGAGTCATCCATTAGGCTTGCTGTGACGGAGAGCTAATGTCAGGTAGCCGACGGAGACAAGTACTGCAACATGATGGGCCACAGTGACCATGCCATGGACTACGTCTGGGTTCATTCGAGCGGGTGGATGATGCTATACGAGAGCCTGGGCGGCTCATTTCCCGTGAACCCTCCATATTGGGGCCCGCACTATCAGATTTGGGCCGCCACAGATTATGCCGGTGCCGAGATCGACCGGCGGGACTTGCATTTGGCAGATTGGGATGGCGATGGGTTATGCGATATCATCTACGTGAACCCGAGTGACAACAGCCTGAGGATATGGCTGAATCAGTACAAGGCAAACGGTAACTTTGATAAGTGGGTTGAAGCGGATACTTCGGGCTATGATATTGATTGCCCCGAGAAGCGAGGTGTGGGAATCTACGATCTTGCTGTGCGCTTTGCCGATATCGACGGCAATGGCAAGGCCGACTTGCTCTGCATCCAGCCCAATGGTCTTACCTCTGGCTACCTGAACGGCGCAAACGGCCTGGAGTACCTCTCGCAGATCAAAAAGTCCGAGGATAAAGATAGAGCCAATCTACGATGGGCAGACGTTAATGGCGACGGCCGCGCCGATCTGCTATGGGTGGACAAGTTCGACGGAGACGGATACATCTACTACAACCGGGGGGAGACGCCGGCCGATGGCAGTGCCTTCACGTGGGATGGCGAGGGTCGTGCGTATATGGGGAATGCGCAAGGCTCGTGCATGCATTATCCGGATCTGGATGGAGATGGTCGCGCGGATATGCATGTTGTGGACTCGCTGGAGAATACGGCGCAGACGTGGTTCAATCTGTGCCCGAACGAGGGCTCTTCTTCCAATGGTGATGACCCAGATACGCTCACCGTGATTCCGGTGGTTTGGCTGGGGCTCACGTAGTGCTTTTCGGTGGAAGGTTTTATAATTCCTTTCACAAAGCTGCTCAATCGTCAAGATAACATATCATTATTCATATCTGCCCTGGTTTATACTGCCTAGCACCACGTATTCGTAGCATAAATTTCTTGATAATATAAGCAATAATTTTGTATTCTTTTAGGACTCATTAATCACCTATTAGAATGTCAAGGTCAATTAGGTTGGGGGGCTAAACCTAGAAGCTTAATGTTCTAGCTAGTGGTTATATTATTATATTGTAAGCAAGCTGGCAGGTTATAAGGTACTTAGATGGTTCAATGGCGCAGTAGGGATATCAGCTTGGCCGACTGAATCAATAGATGAGATAAGTAGAAGGATCGATGTTGTTATGTTGATATTGATGATAATCTTGATTGCGTTTTTTCAACATTCTGGTAGGTGTGACGGTCTGGCAATGTGACTGCAAGAGATTCGGTAATTAGCGGCGACGTCCGAGAACGCTAGTTTGACTTGGTTTATGATGTCCCTTAATTAGTTGCCCTCCTATTTTCTGGGATAACCATGGCGACGCTTTGTAAGTCATTCCCCTGTTTGCTAGTTGAACTGTGAGACTAGCTAGTGGTATCCCATAAGATTTTAAATAGGTTCCTGATTTTTTCTAAGCCATCGTACCCGTTACAGTCTGGAGGTAGAGAGAGAACTGGTCAGTGGGATGTTGTTTGGATGTTAACAATGGAGGGACGCACTTCAGAATTGGGAAGTTTGCTGGCGAAAGGATGCCTTAGGCTGGTGTTAACTATGAAGGTAGCTTCCCCAACATCCTCACATTCTTCTTCTTTCTCTCTTTAGGATTACTTTCGTTACTTAGCATCAAATGCAGACGTAGATTTATATCAACGGTTCTTTGCTCTTGTTGAAGTCCTTGATTCCCTTCCGCTTTTATTCGCGACTGAGAGCAGAAGCTATTCTTCTCCGACTCTGAGACCTCAGAGATGGATCCTTTTGGTTCGCGGGATAAATACGCTTGCTCAACCTTCTTAATTCGGGTGCCCTTCGGTGCTAAACCACTAGTCTTCCGGAAACGCTCCTCAGTACTGGCAATATTAACTACGCTCCCTCGCAGATGGCGGTCTTCTACTGGATACCTCGCCGGCTCGGGGGAGGATCGGGCCACTCTCACTCGTGGAACGCTCGCTTGAGTAGGAGTTGGACATGAAGGGAAGTGCCAATATCGACCTTCTCTAGGCCGCTAAAGAATATCCTCACTACGACGCATTCTGGTAACTATTCACCCTGGACGTTGGGAAGGTCAATTGTCCTGTTTATCTCATTCCGAGCCTTGTAGATAACGGTGTTCATACCCTGAGTTCTATTCGGGGCTTCCTGGCTGTGCAGTCTTCTCAGAAATATATGGCATTGCACCCGTACGTACTCTGATGGCCCCGGACCGGCCCTAGACAGCTACTAACGTCTACGATGGCAGGTACCTTAAATGGGAGTGCCAGCTGACGCTAGAGTCCCTCGAGCGCTAGGCTGATTTCTCTAACAGCTTGCTAAAAAGCCCCGATCGCAAATTAGTACGATGGGTAGACACGATTTGGATTTGAGGTAACGTGGGTGCCGACCTTTGCGGGCGCGAGGGGTCTTGCTCTACCATTAATCAACAGTCCTCAGTTTCATACATGTTCTGGTAATACTTGACATAGTCAGGGACACCCCGCGCTCCGCGCTGTCGAGGTAGTTTCCAGTATCAGATTGCTCTATGCGCGGCACAAAACCGCAAGTCAAACTCCCATTTCCCGCGAGAGGACCCATTTCTTCGTCCTTGTTCTCGCGACTATTCGCTAGTCCATTGAGATCTCGACGAGTGGTCAATTCAGGAGCGAGTCGCGGCGGATTCTGGTTCCACTCATCGTGTAGCAGAGTATCATCAGTGCGGAAAGGGGCAATTCATGGCGCTGATGCTGTTGCTTGTTCTTCAGTGGTTCTTCAGCTGTGTTTCACTGCTATAATTGAAACTTCCATAGCTTGAGCGATCGGCAACAATTTCAGAACCCAGGCTTCAAGGCAGTATCAATGCCTCTGGCTTGGCATGAGGTGGACTTTAAGCCAACTTGCTTGGCAGCGGACCCTTAGAGTCCGCTACAATCCGCCATTGAGCGTTATACGAGAAGGCACTTGCACATTTCGATGCTTGAACGTTTAACGTCGGTGCTTTTAAAAGCCTAGCCCTGCGATTGTGGAATGACGACGACTAAGAGCGTCAACACTGCTGCCATTTGCATTGAATAGAATCTTGAAGCCTCAAGCGTGAGAAATATGTCGGAAGATCATGACACATGAGCCTGCTTCCTCTGAAGAGCGACATTGTGACACGTCGTGATAAACCTTTCATATTCAGGTTGGTCAGGGTATAAAATCAAGGTGACCGATGCGAGGTGGAGTTGGGCTCTCGATGTGGCGTAGCGCAATGCCCAAAGCGGATCGACGTTCGATGCGCTTCCTCGGGCTGTGGAGTTTGCCAATTCATGTTTGATCCCTTACATCCACATTGAATCATAAGTGTTGGTGGTGCAAGTGAGCGAGATCTTTCCCAAATAATCTTTACCAAAACTTTCACTCTTTTCAAACACCACTTCCGCTCCCTGTGCATCCTATGTACGCAAATCTTTCAAGGCCCACGTCACCTCAATAGTGATTTGACCGCCTCTCCTAGCGATGGGACCGTTAAAATCATCAGACAAGGCTACACGGCCCAGGTTTGTGGAGCTCAGGTCTTCCAAATGGTTCATTATATTCGTCGTTTCTTTCGCCTGCGCCACAGATATCTTCATGTACGGTCTGATCGTGCCCGTGACACCAACCGCGTTGAAGGAACGAGTTGGCGTTCCTCCTGAAAAAATACAAGCATGGACATCAATTCTTCTAGGTTTGTTCTCGGCATCTATGCTCGCTTTCTCGCCCATTGTCGGATACATCACGGATCGAGCCGGATCGCGAAAATGGCCTTACATGTTTGGTCTGATTGCACTGGCCGCAGCAACAGGCTTGCTATCCATCGGATCAACTCTCGGATTCTGGATTGCTGGACGGCTATTTCAGGGAGCTGCGGGAGCAGTTGTTTGGATTGTTGGAGTTGCGTTGATGGCTGATGCTGTTGGTCGAGATGGTCTGGGCCAAGCTCTTGGGTATCTGTCGATGGCTTCCAGTGTTGGAACGCTCACTGGACCTCTCCTCGGAGGTGTCCTGTATGAAAAATGCGGGTATTACTCTGTCTTCGGTCTTACGTTTGGATTAATAGGGCTCGATGTCCTCCTGCGATTTATCCTGATTGAGAGAAAGGATGCGATCAAATGGCTTGAGCCGGAGATGAGACCACTTGTGTCTGCGCAGATTGAGCCGGGAGACTTGACAGACTCGCCTCTTCATGGTGTCCTTGAGCGCATGGGCTTCCTGCTTAGCTCGTCGCGTTTAATGGCAGCTCTTTGGGGAAACTTTGTCGTTGCACTGTTTCTATCCTCCTTCGACAGTGTCCTCCCATTGTTCGTGCAAGGGGTCTTCCAATGGCAGCAAAGTGGCCAGGGATTGATCTTCATCCCTCTGATTGTGCCCCATGTCTTTGATCCGGTGACTGGGTATATCATCGACAGATTCCCACGATCAGCTCGCTTTATAACTGCTGGGGCATTTTTCATGATAGCACCCCTTCTCGTCCTTCTGCAACTCGTAACGGACAACTCTATGCATGACAAGATCGTATTATGCGCTCTCCTTGGTGGCATTGGCCTCTGTCTATCGGTGACGTTACCCCCTCTTGATGTAGAGATATTCAACATCGTTGAGGAAAAAGAAAAGCAAAGACCTGGTGCTTTCGGTGCTGGTGGAGCTACGGCGTTGGCTTTCGGCTTGACAAATATGGGATTCTCTGCTGGCAATCTTATTGGACCTTTCTTTGCTGGTTTCATTCGTCAAGAAGCTGGCTGGGGCCCGATGAGTTGGGCATTAGGGTTGATGGCCGTGGTATCGGCTATCCCCATTTTGCTCTTCATGGGCGGTTGGATATTGAGTGAGCCTGGAAGTTCGGAGAACGGGTCCAGAGAGGGTCCAGACGCAATCACCGTTCCTGAACCATGACGGACCCAACGGCCAAGCACGTGCCAGGAGTTCGTCTTCCCGGAATCAAAACTCTATGAAATTGGATGCTGCTAAAGGATCCAGCCTAGTACGTTGTATACGAAGGAAATGAGTTTCGGATAAAATCAGCTTCAGCGTGTGAATTAGAAGCTATGTACAAATTTTGCAGCTCGTAATCGCCGCCACATGTGAGCAATCTTAGAAAAGCAGACTTGACCATCCTGCGTCTGATGCTGACTTCCATTCTTGCATGCAATGGAGGGAAATCGGAGTTCTTTGAGCACTTGAGAGAGCCAAAAACACCAGGCCACTTCGGTAATCGACAGCAAAATCATCAAGTAGAGAACCAATCCCGAGCCCAGATCCGAAAGGCGGAAGAATATAGAAAGGGAGGCAGACCAAAAGAGTAGCAAGAGTAACAAAAATAGCAGTGATACACAAGATGATTCCCTTGCCTCAAGCGCGGACCAAGAACTGAGTAGGTCTGGTTGAAAGCCTTGCCAATCGTCTTGGTATTGATGAAAGTGAGATCATGTCGTGGTAAAAGGCGAAATAGACAGGTAGTTACAAATCATGTTATGCATGCATGAGGTACATCCATGCATGTTACACGTAAACTGCGCGAGGGAAGAATCCCGGAGAAGCAATAAGAGGTGGGGATGTTGACACGACAGGATCTATTGAAAGAATTAATTGAGGCGAGAAGCGCGACGTCGAACGGTCGTCCTCGGCAGGAAGGTTGAAGGAAATGGGAAGTGAAGTCGTGATTTTTGTGTACGGCGTCTGGGCTGATTAAATCATCGGCGCTTAAGCTCAGTCGCAAGGCAGTCAAGGAGCTTTAGAAATTAGCGACTTATCATAAACGAGGAATTAACTTGAAAACATACTGATTCCGCAGCAGCACCTTGATTGACAAGGTACTTGCTGAGGCCGCGGACAACGTCGATCTGCTCCTCGGGGGTAAGGCCATTGATGGCAACCTCAATCACGTCACCCACAGTAGCCTTGGACACGGCAATGAAGCTGTGGTAGTACATGAAGGCGAAGAAGCCCATAATAAACTGGCAATCCATGCGGTCGGTGATGCCACCGTGGCCAGGGATCGACTCGCCAAAGTCTTTGATCTTGAAGGAACGCTTCAAGCCAGAAGCGAAGAATCCACCGAACGGAGCAATAAGAGAGGCGAACGTAGCGAAGCAGAGGATGTGGAACTGGATAGGGGCAATCATGAAAGTCTTGTCCAAGCCAATCAGATCGAGCGAGTAGGGCTGGGGAACGAACACCTTATTGGGCACGCATTCAAGGCCAGTCAGGACATTCGCTCCCAGATCATTGACCGGGCAGATGAAGTACTTGTACTTCATCAACATGTTGGTCATAAAAAATCCGAAGATAACGGTACAGATCCACGCGCCGAGGAAACCCTCGACGGTCTTTTTGGGAGACAACTGAATTAGCTGAGTGCGTCCGAAGGTGATACCACAGACGTAGGCGAAAATATCATTGGTGATGACCAGCGCGGCGGGGAGGAAGAACCAGATCATGCCCTCGAAAATGTTGTTCATGACGAAGTGAGCTTGGACGACAATGAGGTACAACGCCATATGTGTCCAGGCGAATTGGGTGAACTGGAATCGATAGTGTCCCTTTTGCAGCGATCCAACGAAGAAGACGAAGCCTGACAGTCTCAGTACAAATATTCCACATCAGATAAGACTAGATTCACGACTTACCCATGACGTAGAGAGTGAAGCTGATGAATCGGTGGTGAGTTGCCAGAGGCAAAAGAACTTTATCCACAAGCAGAATGTGCTTGAAATAATAGATGACGCTCTCTCCGTACAGGAAATACATGGTCGTCGCGAGGAAGTACCAGTTCAAAGATTTGGTGAAGCGCAAGTTCTTCTCCTTACTGGGGACATTGGCGATGGCAATAACTTCCTTGAAGGAAACAATCTGAATGGCGGTCACAAGGCCGATAATATAGATGTGTCCGGAGAACATCGCAATGAAAAAGCCAGCAATCATCACGAAGGTCCATATCGTTCGAGTGATGAAGGTCTGTTTCTTCTTCTCATATTCGGATTGAGCGGGTTTCTGCGGAATCAACGGGAAAATATCATGGTCAGCTATATTTCCCAGGTCCATTGAGACTCAAAAACTCACATCCTCTTCCGGGATTGTGGTCTGCTTCGAGAGGCGGCCGTTACTTGGATTGGAGGGCTCGGAGGTTGCATCGCTGACATCGGAGGACACGCTCGCGCGCCGCTCACCTTTTTGGTGAGTGAACCTAATATTGCGACGAGGCATGATGGGCGATAGAATGAGAGAGGGGGACGGGGAGATCGTTGAAGCAAATAAAGAGGAGTGGAGCGGAGAGAAGTGAGCTCATGCGAATCCGAAAGCGGTCAGCTTCGTTGACACGGCTGCGATTTGTTCGCGTCACGGCTGCGCCTCTTATTCTCCACACTATGGTCCCTACGCCGAACTTGAAGTATCCTTTATAACTCCACTTCCTTTTACTCCATTCATGGCGGGGGCATGGAAGACAACGACGATGACTACTTCTCCGATGACTTCGATTCCCTGCCTCCAAGTACCTTGTACCAGTTGGAGCAAAATGCTTTCCAGGCCACCCAAGCGCCTGCGACTCAACGATATGACCAGCCGATGGTAGATGAACCTATTCAAGTTCGTCCGTCAGCTCGCGCGCCCGCAACATTGAAACCGCCGCCGCGACTACACACAGGATTGACAAACGACTATGACACACTGGAGGTGGGAGAATTGGAGGCGGAGATCCACGACCATGTGGACGGACAGTCCGTACTTCCGCAGGGCCACCATACTCTTGTCGCTGACAACGATTGGTCCGGCAATGGTGGAATGGACGATGTTATGGAGGTAGATGATGAGTATGGTCAAGCAAATGCTCATGAGCTGAGTTCACGCCTGGAACAGGTAAGAAGCGACTTGCGAACTATTTACAAGATCCAATGGCTGACAGTAGATTCATAGATGGAACAAGAACGAGAACAATTGCGCCGCGAGCTCGCCGAGGCCAAAATGCTAGCAGAAACGAAAGCTGGGGAAATCGCAATCATCCGGTCAAAACAGACAAGAATGGCTGAAGAATACGACCGACAATTAGCGGCGCTTAGAAAGACTATGACGGATGAGGCCACCAAACACAGGGAAGAGGTCGAGGCGGCAATGTCAGAGGGAAAAATGTTGGCGACAGAGAATATCTTCCTCCAGCATGACCTAGCCGAGGAAGCTCATCAGCTCCGCAACTACAAAAACAAGCACCGAGCTGAGGAGAAAGCGCCGCCCGTGACCCCCAAAAAGTCTCGAGTACTACCTTTTCGCGATGGGTTCGATGATGACGAAATCGCCGCCATCTCACCCAGCAAGTCAGCCACACGATCAAAGAGAACCACGCCCACAGTCCCTGGTAAACGGAAACGACAGGCGAGCGTGGATAGTGCGCCAGCACTGCAATTGAGTCCGGCCGGAGAAATAACGATGGGCGACGCACCCGACGACACCGCCGGGTCTTCATTTGAAGCAGAGCGCAAGTCACCCGCAAGGACTCACGGCCGCGATCATCAACTTTTGAAACGACTTCTCAATCATCGCATGTTCCCCGGCCAAGAAACCGATCTGGAAGCACTAACCAGATACTCATTCCCCTCAGAGCCGAGTCGACAGCTATCTAGCATTCTCATGGACCAGTTGGTCAAATTAGATCTCGGCAATTACTTGCTGGATTACTTGTACGCTATAGGGCCTCTCTGGCAGCGTGCATTAACAGAGCGTTTCTATGATCCTGTACCTCGATTTGCTTCAATTACCAGATATGTGTTCATGATGGATGATGTTCCACTCCTAGACCTCATCGCTCCATTGGTCGGTGTTCTTCAAGACTCTGTCGAGGTCAACGCAGTCCCTCGATTTCGCTACTCCCCAGCTGCGCGAGAAAAAGCCCGAGTGGTTCGACAGACACCACAAGCCGATCTCCAGCCGGTTGATTCCACTGAGGCTCTACGCTTGCTCTATCATATGGCCTGTGAGCTTTTACATGTGAAAGGCGCTCTTGAAAGTCTCTGGAGGCATATAAGGCATACTTTCATTCTTGTGATGTTGCACGGCTCCCAGCCACTGAAAGACATTATGCTCATTTTGCAGCTACTGTCAACCAGTATCCGCCCAGACTCATTCGGTCCTATAATGTCCTCTGAGCAAGAGCAACTGGATGTGCAACGATATATCGTAGATCGTCTTACTCACATGTTGAGTGAGTCCGCGCAACCAGACGAGGGCGTGGAGCCTTACACCGCACACGACATTTGCACCATGCGATTCGAGGTCCTGCTTTTGCTAGAGTCTCTATCTTTCAACCCTACAGCCCCAGGACGAGAGCACGGTAGCAGCATCATCGCTGCGCATCCAAATGCACTGCCACGCTTATTCCGGTCAATGCATGACGAGCTGGACGCACTATACTCCTCTCCGCCAGAGCACGATCTACGAGTGGCCCTTGTCAACGGACTGATGCGACTCATTTTCGGTGTGATGCGGCGCCACGGGCAATTCATCAACATGCAAGAGAAGCTCGCTTGCGTGCCAGGAAGCAAGCAAAAGCATCTAGTGGTGCTTACCCGCCTTGCTTTTTGCGACGGGTCTGTACTAGAGGCTGGTATTGATGATGAGACTGTCGACATGGCACACGAGCTACTGGAGGAGTGGACGAACCCGCAAGAAGCAGAGTCTCTGGCAGAAGCATTTCCGACTTCGAGGCGGGACTAAGGAAGCCTTTCTATGGAAATATCTGCATATTAGACATGGAGCACTGTGTGGAGTTGGAGTTGGAGATTGCATGTTACTATGGCGTTTACGAGTCTAAGATACCAATTTCAAAATATTGTTGCATATTCAGCCCACTTGATGGGGGTCAATTGAAGACAAGATGTAGATCAAGGATACGGCAGGCCTAGGACGCTTCCTAGTAAAGGTTTTATAGCATAATGCGAGTCGCTTGGTAGATCTGACGATTCTGGGACAACCGCCCGCATCTCAGCCTTCGCTTACGCCCACTGGGTATATTAAAGAGGGCTAAGTTCATGCTCAAGACAGCTTGAATTAGGCAAGTAAAAAATGTTCTTGAGTATCGAAGCAAATAGTATACAGATGCGCATCAAGAGAAACTCAATTGTAATTTTGAGCCTCTTGCTATGTACCATGTTGAGAACCTTTGCAGTTCGGAGGTGGAGCAGATCGCTTGTAAGACGCTCGGAATTTCAATACGAACAGCGAGTGAAGAGGCAAGCCCATCCGAGGCACAAGCGACGCCACGAACGTCCGAGCGGTTGCTTGGGTTAAAGACACTCATAATTGCACCGGGTGTTACTTCCAGTGGTATTCACTACAGAATTTCTAGCTTAGCCTAGCAGGCATCAGGCGAAAGGAAGGGATAACAGAAGACACCCCTGAGTCAAGTGGTATTATAATCATAATCTTGTCTCACCCTCTGAGTTGAATACTCGGCAGCTTTTCATTCCACTACTATTGCCGCTTCGGCATCAGCGCCTTCTATCCACTGGGAACCATTTTGAAGCAGATCCCGATCATGCTCAAATTTTTCCTCGGCAAGTCCGAGCCCAACTTGTCGCATCAGGATATCTTTGGTCCATCAGCGGACATCATGCAAGTCAATGAACCCCGAACATCGTCCGAGATCACGACACCGGAAACAAAGCTAGAAAGCAAGATATTCTCACTATATCGCCAGGTTTGGTTAGGCATCTTTCAAGTCAATGACAAGCATGGGCCGAGTCACATGAAGCGCCTAGCTGAGCTCTTCACCAGCGCAGGAATGTCTTCATATATCAACAGGCGTGGAGATAATCCCGAGGACCACTATAATAGTGGCCGGAGAAGATGCAAACCAATGGATACTCCTTTACTTCGACCTCTGCACGCAGCTCTGATGAGTGGGTCGGGTGGCCTTGGGAGCTTGAGACTGTTTGATGGACCATCAGTTGCTTCGCTGGAAGCAGTGATTGAGCTACTTAAAGCCTATGTCAAGGAAATTGAGAGTATGAAAGCTCTCTACCATTTACCTCGTGGGCTCCAGGTTGGGCTTCGCATGCCAACGGAGGATGATGAAAAGGCTGTTCTGGAGCAATTTATACCAGCGGCGAATCAATTCGCAAGACAGGTATTGCATTTAGAGGCAAGAGTAGATCTGCTTGTTTCCAACTTGGAAGACGAATTCTGGAAGAAGCATGGACCGATCAAGGGGCGGAATGGATGGTCTGTCCACGACGTACTGTTCAAACCCACAAACACCGCGAAAGTTGAGAAGAAAGTCAGCCTTCTCCGGAACTTTTGATGAATTTATGTCGATAGAAGCCTCAGCGTGAGTGAGCAGACTATCTCAGACTTAAATCGTCATTTCGAAATGGCAGCCTCAATCATTCTCGTTGTACCGCTTGTTGAACTGTTGCTGTGAGGGGTTATTGACAGATACAACAGTTGCGCTCGTTGAAATCGAAATTGAAGTCTCATTATTGCCAATCATATAAAGTTGTGCTATGTTGAGTTCTTTTCTCGCCCATCGTAAGACTACCAGTCTGTGATCATCCTTATCCACCATACCCAAAGTCACGAATTTATCGTAGCGTCGTATGTATATTTCGCAATCTCTTCCCAGGTCCTATATTTATCATGGCCAGGTCTCCATTTTCCGCAGCCAAAGATAGTGGTGTTTCAGTGCGTGGAATTCTCCGGGTTCATGCCGACGTGGCCTATCTCAAGGAATTACTCCACCATCGCTTCACGTCCCGGCGACTAACCAAAAGATATTACAGTAGACGACGGAAAAAGGAAAGGGGAGACGTAAGCTAGTGATCTATTTTTCCCCGCGTAATGTGATTGCTATACAAACATGGCTGAGCTTATTATTGTTCTGAAGTCTAATATTTTAGCGAGAATTCGACGACCCTACTCCCATCACTTTAACTCTTACAGATAAATACTATATAGGCCTCAGCTAGCTACCTCGATCACAGACATCTACTTCGGCGGAAATATATTCGTAAACAATCGAAAGACATAAACGGCGAGGACAGACCGCCCGATGAAAGAGCCAAGAATACTGCAGATATTCTACCATTCGTTCTTCTACCCAGTGTTCAACGTATCTCGGCCTCGATCCAGAACCCAGTTACATCTACCTGGCCCGCAGCACACTAACTTATCCCATTAAGTCCGACATTCCTTTTCAAAGCTCTATCAGGGAGGCGAATCTTAGTGAAGTGCTCTCAGTTATCCAGATCCTTGAATCGCTTCATTGGAGCTGGTATTACGATCATGACCTTCAAGATGACTTCAATCGACCATTCCTCGAACTCGATCGGGGCTGCTGCGATAACCCATGTTCGAGGTACCTGAACGGATTCGACCATCTTAGCTGAAGTCGAGGTAAGGAATGGTGAGACCTGGCCTTCAGACGGAGGGCTCCTTGAATGCGATGGTCAATTTATACATGCTTAAGAGACTCCGAATCACATGGCTGGAGGATCATATAATATACAAGCCGCATCTTCGTAGCATTTCTGGGGAAAAAAGGATGAGGGTACGGTGAAAGGGAACGCGACCTTGAGGCAAAAACTCAGGGAGCAAGGTGCTCCAGTCGGAGTTCAAGTTGAGATACACATCCTTACTTATCGGCTCGAGCATCATTGGATTCCGGTCGATATCGTGTCTTCCTGTAAGTCTCCCAATTGTAGGACTCTGCCACAATATCGGTATCCAGCTTTGGCACATCCACCCCACCCCTCAAAACTGCTATCCAATTAAAGCTTCTTCTTTCATACTGAAGAGGTATTCTTAATGGAATACCTGGAATACTAGTGCTCCTAACTTTCTCCAAACGTGATAGATTGACAGATTGGCCTTCAGGAAACAATTCACAGGTGTTTCACTTAGCTGTGTCAGACACGATAGTCAGGAGCTAGAATGATGGTTTCATGATTAGGATGATCCGAGTGCGGCTTGCCATCCATTTCTGTGCAGATTTACGATCTCTTCTCCAAGCACGAGTCTTTGACCCGATACGTGATGAAAAGATAGGTCCACGATGTGGAAGGTGCCAAAGAATACGCCTGTCAATGACCCGAAGGCCGTTGAACAGACTGTTCCGCCGCGATGTGCAATGCAGGGACCAATCTGTGGTGGACCGCCGTGTTGATCGCAGCCACCCAAACAAGGTAAGTATGAAGAAGAAAGAAAAGAGAGGAAGGTCGCGGGAAGGGCAAGGTATTTATAAGGTTCCAACCGCGCTAGTCTTAAGCGAGAGACACACTGCCCAATGGAAGCTGCAGAATGTGTATCGGCGGTGACCACTGGCAGAACTGAATCAATATCACGTGTTTCATCTCCGTTTATGTCACGTGATATGCGGAAGTTTTGGGAGAGAGGCATCCACCAGAAACAGGCCAGTTGAGGACCACCCATCACCTTTTCCAGCGTGCGTCTATTCACTCGCCATAATGAGGAACAGGGCCAGCACATCTCTCGCCAAGGCGGTATGTTCAATTGACGCCAGTGCGATGGCTCTTCGCCAAAGCTAACTGTCACTGTCACGCGCAGAAAATCCGTCAATCATGGAGCAAGTACAATTTGTATAATATGCAACGGTTCCGCAACCCCGGCACCGTCAACCGCACATTCTTCCAACAAAAATGGACAGCCAAGGCTCTCTCTCGTGCTTATCATGGTGAGCAGGTCCGCGAGGGCCAGTGGAAGCGCATGTTCTCGAAACGCATCCGCAGCGTCATCCCCATGAACACCAACGACCTCGCAGCCGACGATGGATCCAAGGCGTCTGCTGGTCGTGGTTCAGGGCTTGAGAAGACTGAGAAGGGGATCACCAAGCGTCTCACTCCCTATACTCAGATGGCATTTGCTCCCCTAGAGCGCCGATTGGATGTTGCTATCTTTCGTTCTCTGTTCGCCAGCAGCACTCGCCAGGCGCGGCAATTTGTAATTCACGGTGCAGTTACAGTTAATGGACACAAGGTATGTGGCTGGCGATCCACGGGCCTCGATTTTGCATTGACTAACATACTCAATTCTAGATGAGACACCCCAGCTACCTCCTCAACCCCGGTGACCTCTTCCAAGTCGACCCCGAGCGTGTTATGTTTGCAACCGGTGCCCCGAAGACCAAGTTTGAGCGCCGGGAGACCCGGCTGCTTAAGCAGAAGGCGGAAGAAAAAGAGGGCGAAACGGAAGAGGCGAAGGAAGAGGCTGTTGAGAAAGAGGACAAACCAGAGAATACCAAAGATACTCTCAAGGCATTGATGGCACAGGCCAAGAACATCATGTCTAAGGACAAGGACGTCCTCCCAGCCAAGCGCAAGCAGGAGCTGCGCGGATTCCAGAAGGCAGTGCGCCGTGTTCTGTCTCGCTCAGAAACCAGCACTGTCCTCACCGACAACCTCGAAGCCCAATTCTCAGAATTGACGTTGCTGCTGAAGGCCAGGCGTGCCGAAAAGACTCCCAAGGAAGCAAAGAAGGATAAGAAGGGGTCCACCGAGGAGAAAGCCGTGGTCGAGGAATCAGAAGGTGCTAGCGACGCACTTTCTGAGGCCTTCAAGTCCGCTGCCCAAGGCGGCGAAGTCGACACCTCCGAGCTATCCGATGAGGAATTCGACGTTCTCAAGCGCGCCCTTACCCAGATGCGCGACAACCCCATTGACCACAGCAAGACCTACGCCACACCCTGGCGTCCCCGCGACTATATGTCCGCCTTCTCCTTCATCCCGCGCTACCTCGAAGTCAACCAAAACATTTGTGCGGCCGTGTATCTGCGCCACCCCGTGGCCCGACCAGGATACGCCGAGGTGCCCACACCCTTTGGTGAGGCAGTCAGCACCCCGGCCTACGGCTGGTACCTGAAGAGACGCTGGTAGAGAAGACAGTTTTCTTCATCTCATGTCGATTCTCCCCTGTTTTCATCACCGCCTCACCCATTTCCATTTCCCCCTGAGTGTATTATTGGGTTTTGATTCCTCTGCGTGCATATTCTTTTTGGTGCTAAGGGACCCTTTGTTGGGATCATGTTGACCATGGTGTTGGTGCCTTTTCTTGTTTCTTGTTGGGCTTGTGCCCCTCTGTATCACCATAGCCCATGACCTGTAAATGGATATATCACAATGCCTACAAAATCACCCTAAGAGCAAATAACCTGTATTCACTCCCCCACCGGTCCATCTGTATATCGCTGTGTTCTTTGGACATGAAGGCATTCTTGGAGACCTCCTTGGTACCAGTACAAATTATATCGAATGCATTTTGGTAACATACGTCTTTTCATCCATACAGCCTTCTGTTCTTTGCTACTATTAAAGGAACAGGGCAATACTTTCAATGAAGCTTGTGAGCTTGTGTACAAGGCCGCATCTAATCCAGATGCCCCACTGCACATTGGGGAGAACTTCCTTAGATTTGCCATTTGCTCGCATGATGGTCAGATCTTCTGGCTTCCAGATTTCATGTTTAAGATAGACGACAGAAGTCAAGAAGTCGGGGGATGTACATTCAACCGTAACTCCGCGCGTGAAAATTACCGCCCGCTCAAAATTGCAGACGCGAACCCGGATTTGCACTTCCCTCTCCCCGCGATCGACACTATCACTCTCGTCACATTATACAGCGTATTGTCCCACCCATTGACTTAGAAGGGCACCTGATTAGCCTCGTTACTCGATCGCAGCCCGTCAGCTTCACTTTGACGCTTGCATAAGCTGCGGCTTCCCCTCTGCCGTATCTTTCATGCTTGCCGGGCCTGCTTTTTATCTCCGATGGTACATCCCCAGCAAGAGTATTCGCAATCACCATCTCAGTCACCTCGACCTGATCCGGCTAGACTCTCTACAGGTTTGCGTCAAGCGTTGATTCCAATTTCTCAGTTTAATGCAGTTGTGCTACGGAACTTGGAGAACAATTCCGTTTCACAAGGCGGCGAAGCATCAATCGGGATCGGCGGACAAAGCAACATTGATGGCGTGCTCGCAGGAAAGGATCTCTATGACATGCCGATGAGCGTGGGTTCCAGTCGCTTGGAAGGTACCAGGCCGGATATGTTAAACTCTCCAAACATGCGAGGTACGAAACGAAGCCGCGAAGTCGATGCCGAGGACGGCGATGTATCGCGCAAACATGGCAAACGACTCACAACAAAAGAAGAAGTCTCTCTTTTCGAGCTTTGCAATCGCCATGCAGACACTTTCGGGAAGCGCAGTGACATATGCAACTGGTGGAAAACCATCGCCGCAGAGTTTACACGCATTCATGGACGTCCGTATTCGTGGCATTCGGTGCGACGCAAAGTGGAAGTCGTCACCAAGCAACGCATCAAATTTATCGACGAGCAGCGACAGCGACAAAGAGACCTATCCGGTCCCAACCCAGTCCAAGACCTAATGAATCCGCAGTGGTGCGCGGTTCTTGATTCGTGGATCCCGACCTGGCAGCGCTGGGAGGAAGCCGAGGCGCAGCGAATCTCGAAACGCGATGAGATGATTCGAAGGCGGTCACATAGCAGACCTCAACCGGACCTGGGAGAAGATGTCAGGCATACATTTCAGGACGACGATACGGCCTCGCCTGATGTTCTCCCTCTTACGAATCACAACCCCACGACTGCGCCAACTTTAGTTCCACCTCAGTTTGAATTTCCCTCATCTTCCATCTCTGCATCTGTCAAACTACCACCAGGTTTCGAGAATATGTTCTCAAACACCCAGTCTGCTATACCCGTACCTTCCGCGCCTGTACCTGTACCTACATCTCCATCTACAGGTTCAGGTTCAGACCAAACAGGCAATCGTATGGTCAGTGCCGTGATCGAAACTCTGGGCAAGCTCAACAAACATCTCGATGCAGCCTCAGGAGATGGCAGTACCGACGTACGGGCTTCACCCGTGATCTCAGCATTGGTACAAGCTGCGACGGAGTCACAAACCCAGAACAATTCGCCAATACCGGCAGATATCAATCGCATCAAAGAAGAACTCCGTCAGGAAATGAAAGCTGAGATACGACGAGAGCGTGCTGTCCTTGAAGAGAGATTGGATTCCGTGCAGAAGACACAGGAGATGATTCTTGAAATGTTAAGGCAGAGGGCCGCATAAAGGCCGCTCAAGCCACTGCCTTTTCTATTCATATTTTTATCACTTTCCGGTTTCTCCATCTCTACATGATACCCACAATATGCAAGGCGTTTAGATGAATCTTACACTACCGAGGAATATAATCTTTATCTTGACTTTCGTGGACATGTGGAAACGCGGTGTCAAGCCATAAATCTCCAGGCTTATACGTATCGCTCGATTTTACTCGGGATTTCCTTGAATAGCCGGTCCTTAAATGTTTCAAGTTGTTGCGAGAGAATCATGGACTGGATCACTAAGTCTGCACTCTAGCACATTCCAAATTCCAAATGTCAAAACCACACAGTCACTTCGCCCCTCGCTCCAACCTTTTAACAACTAATCAGAATCAGCACCACTCTAAAACCCTTGTAACATAGAGTCTGATGTCACGTACCTTCTGGATACGAAATCCACTCTTTATAAGTACTATGCAACTCATCATCAAAATGCCCAAACGCATCCCGAAACCTCTTTCCATGGTGTGAAAGATTCATCTTATCCCTAACATGGGAACCCTCCGGAGCCCTACTGAATCAGCAACAGTCACAACATGACAAGGAAGAAAAGAAAGGAACCCCACCAAAGGATATACAACAACTTCTTTTTCGTGACCTCCTTCCCATCCGGAGTGCCGGGATACACGAAGTCGTAAACGATATACCGACATTCGTCCGTCTTCAGACGATCCAGAAACGCCTCCCAGGTGACTTCTTCGCCCACTCCGGGATTATAGACACTTGTTTCTTGCACGGTGATATTGTCGGAGTCCGGGCAATAGTTGTACATGGCGTATTTAAGGGAGCCGTCACGGACGGCGTGATATGCTTCGACGGGATCGGTGGGTGCAGGTTGTTCAGATGCCATTTCTGGTTCTTGGGGACTTTGATGAATTTGAAATAGGTTTGGGTTTGGGGGGGGGGATGGGGATAATGTTGATGCTAAAGGGCCGTTTGACTGAAGGGGCGTTGTGTCGCGGGATTGTCGGTTATATTACCAGGGCAATCGTCATATCTGAATGAACATAATAGAAAGGGGGAGAGAGGGTTCTGATCCATGGTAGGTATGTTTTGGTATGTTCTCAATTCGGGGAAGAATCCTTCTCTTTTCGCAGATTATGGGCTACTGAGGTGAGATCTGCTGTAAGATTGTCGCGAGGATGTCGTGGGATTGAGATGAAGGTGGAAGTGAGGATCAGCGGACCTAGAAACTCTGAATAGAAGTTCAAGACAAGGCACCTTCTTTCATGTCTACGTTCTACATGTCCTCTTGGTAGATAGTAGATATAATCCGAGATGATGACAATTGATCTACTCTAAACGAAAACATAACATAAGAAAGAGTACCTTAGGTAGTCATCGGCTAAATTACAGATAATGATAGATAGAACAAGGATGCACTGCTCGAGTCTCGTAGGCCTCGAGTCCACTCAAACAAACAAGTCTTTTAAGGAAAAGAAGCCGGACTTGGCCCGTACCGTGAAGCATTCTAGTAGTAGAAGGTCTCATCAACGGTACGGCCACGCATCCAGCGGGGCTCAGAGCCACGGACGTAGATATCCTCGAAGAGGTTGCGGGCAGAGTTCTCGGGAACAGCCATCTGCTCAGCCTCGGCGACCTCGCCGTCGACGTAGGCACGAGCGGCCTTGTCGATAGCCTTGAGCTCCTCCTCGGAAGTGACGCCCCACTCGATCATCTTCTGCTTGAGTCCGGCGATGGGGTCGTTGGTGGAGCGCATGCGCTGAATCTCCTCACGGGAGCGGTAGGTGGTGCCGGGGTCGGACATGGAGTGACCACCGTAACGGTAGGTGACGTACTCCATAACGAGAGGACCCTTGCCAGAGACGGCGTACTCCTTACCGTACTGAACGGCGGCCTTGGTGGCGAGAACGTCCATGGCGTTGACCTTCAGACCGGGGATGTACTGGCCACGCTTGTAGTACTCGGTGAGGGCGGAGGAGCGGGCGGCGGAGGTACCCATACCATACTTGTTGTCTGCGACGCGTTAGTTAAGCAAGATGACGTGGGTTACTCAGTAGAAGGGATACATACTCTCACAGCCGAACAGGGCAGGGAGGTTCCACAGCTTGGCCATGTTGAAGGCCTCGAAGACCTGACCCTGGTTGGAGGCACCATCACCGTACAGGATGATGGAGGTGCTGGGCTCCTCGTTGTACTGCTGGGCGAAAGCCAAACCGGCACCGACGGGAACCTGGGCACCAACGATACCGTTACCACCGTAGAAGTTCTCGGCGAACATGTGCATGGAACCGCCCTTTCCGTAGGCGATACCCTCGCGACGGCCCAGCAGCTCACCGATGATAGACTTAACGGTACCACCGCGCATCAGAGCGAAACCGTGGCAACGGTAGGAGGTGATAACCTTATCCTGGCGGTTGATAGCGTGCTCAATACCGACAGCGACAGCTTCCTGGCCGGTGGACAGATGGCAGAAACCGCGGATCTTCTTCTCCTTGTACAGGCGGTCGGCGGCCATCTCCATGCGACTATATGAAACAACGGTCAGAACAAGCTCATAGCATTCCAGATTGAGCTGGCGCATACCGAACAGAGACCATGTCGTGGTAGATCTGCTTCAGCTCCTTCTTGGTGGTCTCCAGAGTGTACGGGGGCGGGTCGAGCTCGTAGGTCTCGAAGCTCTCGTCGGAGAGGCGGACAGTGAAGGGCTTGTCATCTTCCTGTGTATCGCAGTCGCCAGTATCAGCATTGACAGTTCCAAAGTGCTCCGGTGACGTTGCCACTTTTCCGGACGGGCCTCAACAAACCTCTGGGATGTTCTCGGCGTGCGCAGTGGCGGCGTCGGTGGTGACGGAACGACGAGTAAGAGGGGCGAACTGACGCCGAAGGGGCGCAGCCTGGCGAGCCGCAGTACGGAAGAGCATGGTGCAGCAAATGAGCCCAATTGTAGATAGAGAGGGATGGAGGGTGATAGCGATACTTTTCCGTCGAGATGTTGGGAACGCAAACTTTCCCGATTACTTAAGCGCTTCCCGTTCGGGGGCCGCCGGTGTGTCCGCTGCAAACAGATGCAAAACCCGGAGCTTCCCTACCCCTAGTTCGTCATAGCTGCGCGGTAGCGATCTATGAATTGAATATACTCGCTGGTAATGGCGCTTCATAGTAGGAAGTAAAGAGTATTTGACATGAGTTGGGCAAAAGTTTCACAACATCGCAATGATCTGGCAGGTAATCCCATCGCTATTAACTGCTGGCCTCCCGCTTTACTTGTAGGAGCTTATCTCCCAGTTTCATGGGGTCTAAGCACCCTCTAAGATATCTCATATCCTTATAGTAGATAAACATCTACTACAATAGGGTGTCCATTCACATCGATCGATACATCGGTACCTCTGGAGTGTTCTCATGAAGGTCTCCAAGTATGTGGGTATATATTTAAGACACTAGAGGAAGACGCGGTGAGTATCTCTTCCTTGATATGTTCGCCAATGATGTGTTTTGAAGGAGCAACAATGGCACAGCTACCTAGGTATCTCGTATATACGTCGGCAGACTCGGTGTTTTATTTGCAGGCCAATAGCCGTGCACATATTTTTCAATACCATAGCGTGCCTTGCTACTCATTTACCGGTGCCGGGCCCAGACTTCTTCCCAAACTCCAATGCCTATCTTTGAGTGTCCAGCAAAGACCCAACCATTTTGGGGACTGTGGGTAATGTAGAATGAACAGAGAAGTACTGAACCAGCGGACTGGACGCGAAGGGAAAAGATCATTGTAATGAGTGATGAAGAAACCGACACAATATATCAAATCAGGGGGGTTTGTGGAAAATTAAAGGGGGAATCGAAGAATCAGCGTTGCGACTGAGAAATCCGATGAGAAGAGAGCTGAACCCTTCCGCTTAAAATCATCTCACAATCTGAAGACGAAAGGGGAGTCCGTGATAAGGAGGTCTCGAGCATAGCTTAGAAGCTCGCAGATATTTTGGAACAAGTGTTCAGCGCCCCACAAGCATCAAAATTGGGGGCCGAATCGAAATCTCCGTACTTCCTTGGGGAGTACTCGGAGTCCGTTTCTATAGGGGTGCTCGCTGCATAGTATGATGGGCAACACAAGGGCCGGACTCCCAACCTGAATAATTTCGTGTGGAATGACATTGGCTACGCGAAAGAAAATCAAATTGCTAGGCTCTCCTTTGCGACCAATTCATGTAATCATGGTCATTCATTACCTTCGTCTGGATTTTGAAAGGCGTGATTGGGATCTGACACTAGGGGCAAAACTACGAAAGACTCGGATATGGTGGCAATGCTCTGCAAGCCTTCCTTGGGAGTATATGATGTCTGAAAGGTCATAGTAGTCGCCGTTCGAAGACTTATCTTCGTGCTACAGGGGTTGGCCCCCTTTGGTCACACCGCGTCACAATGTAGCATGTGGACAAGCTCTCTCGCTTCCAAGGTTGTTCTTGGGTTTCATGTTCAAGACCGTAGACTGCGACATTCAATACTGCCTCTAATACATTTGACCCGTGCGAAAAGATCAATCCATGCGGGTTGCTGGTATGTCACTGGAGCCTAGAGTCGGCCCAATGATCACTCCTTCAAAGCGTCATACCACACTTGTTATATGAGAGCTTGTTCTTCTGCAAGGTAACCTCAAAGCCAGTTCAGATGCCTGGTTACATTATTGGCCTTTCGGCACGCCATTCCCCCTTTTCTTCGTCATCGGTTCTGTACACAGAGACTTTGCTTCCATGGTAGTAGACCGCGTGGTCATTACCAGTAATGACATTCGCATAGTCCCGGCTCAATTTCTCATATCTACAGAATATGACAGACTTCGCTCCGACGCGTTGTGGACTAATAGTATGTGTAAGAACATTTGTATCAGAAGGGGAAGGAAAACTCAGTCCTGGGGCCTGTTGCGTCGATTATTTCGAGCTAATTAGAGCCTGACTATCGATTACCCTAAGTTCCCATTTAGTCGAGCCCGTCAAGTGAATGTGCAGAATTGAGCTGTCCAATGTTGAGAAACGGTTCTGTCACGTATGGAAGCGTTTTCTTGGCCTTTTGGAAAGGGATCTCAATTTTGCCATCTAGCGTCCACGTATGTCAAGACTGAGTCACACTATCGAGATATCAAATTTTATGTATCAAATGCATCCCTTAAGAACAGCGCATGCCGAGTATTCCAGAACCAGTCGGGTCTTAAGCAGCCAACGCCTCACCCAGACATCAGTGGAGTCGCGCCAATCCATTGGGCCTCTTACTCGATCTCACCTGTGGGTGCGGGGATGCATATCATATCTGGGCAGCAAAAGTACGACGACATGTCAAGTTGACCCTGCAATGGTGAGCTTTTAGTTGAAAAGCCAACGCACCGTCCATAGTTGGAAGTAGAATTCGCGATGCATCACATCGCATCGTCAAAATTGACCCATCGGATGGCCTCAGTCCTCGCACCCGAGTTCCAAAATCCATCTTTCCGATCCCATCACATGCAGCAAGTCCCATATCCCCACCTCGAGATCGACAGGTCACTTTCCCAACGGCTGTCAAACTATCGAGACGTCTGGCTATCACGCAGGAAGACCATCCATTTCAGGAAACATTTATCCCAAGCAAGACAAACTCAGACCCCGATCACCATCAAACCGGCACTGAAATCAGCCGAATCGCGCACTGACTCAACCCCTTCATTCTTCCAAATCCAATAACATCATGCGATCCGCGATACCATGACCAGCGCCATACCGATCCACCAGACCCGTAGCTGAATTGGCCTGGGCTCTTCCAACGGACTGGATCGCGTGGCATTCCCCAAACGACGGCGGCGCGGGATGATCGCGGCTTCGAGATGGTTCAGGACCAATCCGAGCGATTCAGGAGTAACCGTTTTCCATCAGGCGGGATCAGTTGCTCTTTTGGCGCGTCAATAAGTGTAGTACAAGTTTGTGAACAAAATGCATATCGTTGACTTGGATGAGATTGAACTTCAGAGTCCTGCAGGGTTTACCCGGAAGGCCGAGACTCGTCATGGATGCATAAAATGTCCGTCGGGTGTACTTATGTCTGCAGGTGCCTATGTATGCAATGCGCCGGGGCAACATTAGCGTGGAGCTGTCGCGTCTACCCGCCCGAAGGAGTGCGTTCTGAAGACGCAGCGTTGCTCAGTACAGGGATGCCGACGTGGAGCCATGTCCAATGAAGGCCTGCAGATGGCACGCGCAGGGTGTTTCAGATTTGAACCTTAACCAAGCAATCATAATGTCTTTCTATAACCTCTGTTCAAGTTCATTGCCCACAGCCTCATCATTGGCAAGAACAGTCCGAGTACGAAGGGAATGGCTGATCCATTGACTGAAATACTGAAACACTGGACCGCCCGATCACCCCTGAGCACGGATCAAGACACCAACGGCGATAAAATTCCTGACGCCATGGGTGTACAGACTACACACGCATGCCACAACAGATACTTTCAATGTACCGGTGGAGTTCCGAGAGGACCTGACATTACCCGCCCCGTAACCTTTCAACGGCGATGATCATCATGCAGGACTCCATATTGAAAATTGGGACCGCGCTGAGATGAGGATCAACAAAGATTCCCAGTTTTTGCCATACACTACACACCTCGCTCTAGCATTCTTGATTCAGGAGGTGGCTGGGAACTAGTGATGGAGACGCGTTGAATTGTTTTTCGGGGGTCGCGATGGGGCCTTTAATTCGGATACGGCCAACTTGACAGCTTGTCAGGGGTGGGAACCACATGGTTGACATCGGCATTTGCTGAACTGAACAGATTGGTCAAATGAAGAGCTAAGTCGCATGGAGTAGCACGAGTGGGCGCTGGGACCATGAGCCCACACGTGTAGGGCCCGGGTTATTCTCCGACATATCATGAATCTGATCTGCATGGATAAGTCATTTCTGAGAGAAGTTGAGCCGGAACGCGGCCCCAGACCAGAACAGGACCAGAGCGAGAGCCAAAGCCAGAACGAGAACCAGACCGGTACCACGCAGCGATAACCTAAACCGGTTAGTATTTCCAGGTCTAGAATATGACAAGAGAGGGCCAGCCGATCCACTGCCCCAAAAATTTTGGGTCTAGCGAGCCCGCTAAAGAAGCTCTCAAAAGCAGGGTCGGGACGATCACATTGTTTGCGATTCTTAGCCCAACCCACATAGTAGGGAAAATACTGTAATTTCCATTTTCATCTACATTCCGTTCAACTCCTGATTTTCCAGCTCGCGCCACCAGGTGGAGTGGAGAAGGGGATTAGCCTCAGCACGGCGAAAAACAAGACACACGCTGGCCGCTGGGTAGAAAGGGGGCTGACAATCTGGGCCTGCAGGACCACGCTCTCTCTTACGGGTTGCGGAGATGGAGGAGATGCGCTACGTACGAGACCCGTGAGACCCGTGAAACCCGCGAGGATCATCGACTCGCTTTCGCCTCCTGTTAAAGAGAGCATTGGCTCCCGGAAGGTCACCCAGGTGCTATGACATGCGAACCATTGACACAAAAGTCAAAACGGTGGACCTGAACATGAACCATGAATTATACATATCTGGTGACAGAAAACGCCTGGAGATGATCGACGGTTTGCCGAGAGGGCCCATTATATGGACGGGTGAGCCAATTGGGGTAGGTGGTTGAACCATATAAATGGTCCAACTTGTAGCAACGGAATTTTCAGCCGGATGATGTCAGCAAATCGCAGGGTGGCGGATTTCCAACTTGGCACGATTTGGGGTTCGGTGGCCAAATGACGGTCTTGTTGGGTCCTTTTGGAGTTTGGTGACCGTGGATGAGTATTTCCAGGGGACATGAGGTACCATAATTCAAAGGCTTCCTCGGCAGATGGGAGAATTGGAGATCCCAGAGAACTAATAGAGCAAAATCCCGGTATCCCGAGGCAAAGGGGGTTCATACCAAACATGGAGTTGACTAGCGAAGGCTTGAAAATAATTAAAAATTTCTCAAAAGCCAAAGAGATCTCAGTAACTTGAATCATAGGAGATCTAAGATGTCTGAGAGTCTAATAGAGTGGCCCGAAAAAACAGTCTACGGAGGTCCGGATAAGCCGCAGAGAAGCCGTGTGTAGAGCCTTGAAAGGTCGCATTTTCCTCCCATTTCCCGAAGTCGCCCCATGTTCAGGGCTAGACTGAACCATGGAACATCAGCTTTTTTGGTTCGCGAGGCAAAGGGGTCCTCATGTTGACATCCGAGAATAAGAACGCGTATGCTCGCAGTTGACTAGGAATGGACATGTTTCTCAGATTCAGCCGGGGCGTAGCAGAACAAGATCCACGTCGAAAGCAGAGTTCGACACCTTTCCCTTCCAGGGCCATTCAGTGTCCACTTTTACGTTCTACTGTACAGACTGTACATAACCTTGTGGTCCACTTCTACCGGTTTTGCATGGCCAGCAGTGTTTAGATACCACACTACTGCAGGATAGCAGTAAGGGGGACGAACCTCTCCGTCATCCACGTTGCTACGTTCCCACGTTTCCTATTGTCGTGTTCCCGAAGTTCGCTCTTTTTCTCGATACCCAGAAAACCCGAGATCCACCACCCACGAGTGTAATAGCACACACTCCCGCTTCCATGGCTCAGCCATTCGCTAGTGCTTCGTCTCCGGCAGCACTGTGGATCCCACGATCGGATGTCTCCCTTTCTCCAGACGGTGCCTGTCCCACGATCTTCCCTGCTTTTTTCTAAAATCATTTTTTTCCCCCGAGAGCCCTACCCAGACTAGTCATACTTAGGCCTAGTATATGCCGCCGTCGTAAATTATTCTTCCCCTCTTTGTCCCTCTTTATCCATCTTTGTCCAATCTTTTCCCTACCTTCCTTAACCCCTGTCGCTCTTTCATACACCTTTGTACATTGCAATTGTACTCTGTATACCACTAGTCCACTTCGCGATAGTGCACGATCTACCTTTTGCGCCCCCCTTCCCCTACCTTCTTACGCCTTTGGGACATTTCTTTATTACACGTTCATTTTTATTTTTTTGTTTCTCATTTATTTCGTTTCTTTGATTTTCTATTTTATTTTATTTTTATTTTTTTAGCTTTCGGGGCGTCTCATTTTTCTCCCCTCGCCTTTTTTTCTCGTCCCTCACACCCCCCACTCCCTATTCACCTTTGGCCTGGTGTCTGGTTTTTGGGACCCCCCATGTGGAAACCTCGACTTTCGCCCAGATCGGAGTCTAAGGCTGGGAACGATTCTAATCATCTTCATCTACGCGACATTGGCTTCCTGGGGCGATCCAGGAAGAAAAATATTGGTGAGTATCATATCAGTTCTGGTTTCCCATTCTGAGACCGCTTCCCCCCCCCGATGACGTTCTAGATGCTTTCTAAAACCCACCCCTGAAGACGTTCATCTTTTCTTTGCCCAATCTTTTTGTATTCTTCACACTTCTCATAATATTAGCATTGCTCCTGGCCATCCCCGCATTGCTAATGAGACTCCTGTGACGTACAGAATCACCATCGCGGCCGGAAACGCCGTCCCGCTCCACGCTGCGGTCCTTTCGTTCATTTACTCGAGGCAGAGACCGTCCCGAAAGTACAGTTTCAAACTACACCGACGTCACGGCCTCTCGTCCTCGAGCCACCTCCAACGCTGGAAATTCCATTGCCTCCGGATACCCCGATTCGGCTCGTCAACCGGCTCACTCGAACCTCTCGCGCGCATCTTTCATTTCAAGAGCCGGTTATCCCATAGGTCCAATGGAGGTCGATCGCACTCGGACTCGGAGGGAGAGAACCTTCGTCGGCGCGGAATGTGCTGTCTGTGAGGAACCGCTGGAACATACCTTGCGGGGTGAGCGCGTCCTCCAGTTGGCATGTAGCCATGTGTCCCATGAAGCATGCTTTTACGAGTATATCCGAGAATTTGAATCACAATTTTGTCCGACTTGCAACTCGCCGCTGAGCCTTGATACGAGCCGAGGTGGAAATGTTTTGGATATTGGTCTGTTCCCAACAAACATGTGATTACCAGCCCCCATAACTGACTAGTCTCCGCAGAGAAAATTAGTAAAATTGTTCGCTCGGCGACTATGAGCGATACCGCTACGACGCGCAGTGGCTTGACGACCCCAACTCCGTGGGACCAGCCGGCTAGTCGCCGGCCGCCTAGCGATAATGGCAGGAGCTACAATGCTCCGCAGTCTACTTATAGCCGACAGGACAGTCGACGAGATAGTCGCGACACTAGCAATCAGCGTGAGCGCGTCGAGCGCTTGACGGTTACTTCTCAGCCCCGCCAACCGCATTCTCGGAACGGTAGTGCCGCTGGCTCTTCTGGCGAGTATAATGATGGCCAGCATACTAGCAGCGGACGACGCCACGATTACGATGTCCAGGCCATGGAGTCTGACCTGAGTCCCCGGCCAGGCGTGATAAAGAATCCCATCCCCGCCCCGATTGTGACCGTGCGAAGCGAATTCCCGACAATGAACCGATCCCGTCAACAACAATCTCTCACGTGCCTGATTACCGTTGAAGTGCCGGAGGGTAATTGGCGTCCTGACGCAGATGATCTCCGCGCGCCAAGCGGCCAGCAGTTGCTCGATGAGCCGTATTCTGCGCGTTTTGGTGGTTCGCAAGATGCTCGGTCTATTCAATTCGAGCCGTCCGAGAACTTGGAAGAAATTGCCGAGGAATTGCGAAACCGCGTTGACAACTGGCATGGACTCGAGTTCAATCGGTTCGGCAAACTCCGCTTGCATGGACAAATGCGCGTTGGCAAGGATCGGGAATCGTGGCAGGAGTTGGAATGTTACCTATTCGGGGAGATGCTTATTTGCGTCAAGGAGAAGAAGGTTGCGAGTGGTCATCATTACGAAGACCAGACGGGCAAGCAGAAGGCCACACGATGCACTCTGAAGGGATCCATCTTGATTAAGAAACACTTGAAGGCCATTGAGGCTTCCTCTGATGAGCCGGTTCTTACGCTGAACCTGTCAGTGAGCGAGCTTCCCTGCTTCTTCCTTCGCTTCCAGAACCGAACTCAGCTTGAAATGTGGCGTCGTTCTTTGATGGATTTGCATCCGGTTGAAAACCTGAATCGCCAGAGCGACTATGACTTGGATATATCGGGTACTGAGGATGATGATTACCGGACCAGCCGCATCCAACGACAGGCCTCTATCAACTCGTCGTACGGTGCGGGCAAATCAAATAATACCGCCATCACCGATTACACTAACCCCGATCTCGAACACCCTTCGATTAATTCATTCCACGTTCCTATTGATATCGTCGTCGTTATACCCGTTTCCTCATCTATGCAGGGCCTAAAGATTACCCTGATGCGCGATGCTCTCAAATTCCTCGTCCAAAATCTCGGTCCCCGAGATCGCATGGGCCTGGTAACATTTGGCTCGAGTGGTGGCGGTGTTCCAATCGTGGGCATGACTACCAAGTCATGGAACGGATGGAACAAAGTCTTGGACTCCATTCGCCCCGTCGGCCAGAAGAGTCTCCGCGCTGATGTCGTGGAGGGTGCCAATGTTGCCATGGACCTCCTGATGCAGCGCAAGTTCAACAATCCGGTCTCGACCATTCTTCTGATCAGCGACTCGTCTACCTCGGACCCGGAAAGTGTTGATTTCGTTGTTTCTCGTGCTGAGGCCGCCAAGGTTAGCATCCATTCTTTCGGTCTTGGGTTGACCCACAAGCCCGATACCATGATTGAGCTTTCAACTCGCACAAAGGGCTCGTATCTCTATGTCAAGGATTGGATGATGTTGCGAGAGTGTGTTGCTGGATGTTTGGGTGCTTTGCAGACTACTTCTCACCAGAACGTGAAATTGAAGCTTCGTCTGCCGGAAGGATCACCGGCTAAATTTGTGAAGATCAGCGGTGCTCTTCACACGACCAAGCGTGCTACTGGTCGGGATGCCGAGGCTGCCCTCGGGGATCTTCGATTTGGTGATAAGCGTGATGTTTTAGTGCAGCTGGTCATTCAGTCTGACAATGCCACTCAAGACCACATGCCTCAAGATCCATGGGAAAGCCTGGTGTCTGGTTTGGAGGCGCTCGGAGGCGGACTTGATGGCGATGAGCAGCGGGTGATGAGTGTGGAGGAAGTTCCGTTGATCCAGGCTGATTTAACCTATGGCGACCTTCTCCGTGATGGACACTTGACTCACTCGCCTCGCCCGTCCCTCCTCGCTATTACCATGCTCCCTCCTAACCCTAAGTCTCGAGGCCAACGACCATCCACCCCTCCCATTCCTCCTCATCCCTCAATCGTGCAGCGCCGAATGGAATTGCTCACATCGGACATGCTCACTCGAGCGCTTACTCTCGTCTCGCGCGGCCAACAAGACCGCGGCCAGCATTTACTAAACGAAACGCGAAGTATACTCAAGGGTCTCGGCAAGGGGGGCCTGCCGCCTCTGCCACCCACTGCCTCACGGCCCCCGGGGTCCAGCGACCCCGGCAGCCGAGGCGACACGCCAAACTCCAGCTCGCCCAACACGTCCGTTTTCGGAGACAGTCACGCCTCCTCACATTCTGACGCACCCACGATCACGCCCCAATCTGCCATTGACTCCCAGACCATGACCGCCTTGAATGCAGACCTCGACTCTGCCCTCGAGTGGATCAACCATCCTGCTGTATTCGGGCGCGACTCCCGGAAAGCTGTACTCCAGAGCATCGGGGTGATTTCTTCGCAGCGCGCTTACACCTACCGCACACCCTCTGAGGCCCACTGGGCGCAACGAATCTCCGGAGTCCGCCGGCTGACCGACAAGTCCAAAGACTGGCGTGAGATGGGCGACGATGCGTTGACCGAAGAATAAACTCTTGTCGATTGTTTGGTTTTTAATCACTGTTTTTCACGTTTTCCTATACGTTCGCGGAGTCGGTTCATGACTTGGCAATTTCCTCCGTCTATATTCCCCCACATCACCTCATCTCTGTCCCATATTTTCATATTGTTTGCCATATTCACCCTCATGTTCGTCTTTCTTGCTCTTTTGGCCATGATACCACTTTGTTCCCACCATGACTGTGTAGCATGATACCAGGGTCTTCGTTTTTGATGTGTTTCCGCTTATGCTTATCCTCTGGGTCCCTCTGGATTGGTGCCGTGTTTATACATCTGTTTCTCTGCAATTGCTCAGGCGGTCTCGGGGTGCGCGGATGGGATGGGGGTCCTTTCTTGATCTTTTTGGCTGGATGTGTTCTGAAAATTAGCTGTGACGATCGACTGCATTTATTATATAGCTGTTGCATAATTGTTTTTCATTGATAATGACATGCATTGAAGTGACATCTGATGGAGCTTGCGAAGTATGGCTTCGTCGCGGGCGGTGTGTAATCGCCGGAAATGGCTTCTTATCCCCGTGTGACTTGGCCGTATATGATGATCCAACTTCCTTGTGTACTCTCATTTTGACTCATTTTCAGCTTTTCACGCCCGCCTTTCTTTAATTCTCTGTACATACAATGCGACACTCCTGCTGAAATGCTGACTCGATTCTCACTTCGCGCTCTCCGCGCGCATATACTCCCCGCCGCGTTGGCGCAACGGTCTTTCGCGCAGACCTCCGGCCTCGCTCCGCACATCTCACGCGCGACACAAAACGTCTCTTCGCAGTCCTCACGATGGCTATCGAACCAGACACTTCGAAGACCTGCACCAATCCACAAGTCTATCTCGGGTCCTCGATTCTCCACCCACCGCGCATTTACCTCAACCCCACACCCCAAAGCCCAATACAACCGCTCGAGCCAATACAACCGTTTCAATAATCGCGGCTCCCTTTTCTACACTCTTATCCAGAATTCAAGACCCCATCACTTCGTGATAATCGGCCTTGGCCTCTCAGGCATATATCTCTACAACACAGACGTCGTCTCCGTAAGCCCGCCCCACCTCACCACTATCTACCATAAGCACCGCTTCAGAAAATGAGTTCTAACTACGAAGAAAAGGAAACTGGTCGGCGCCGCTTCATCTGCGTCTCGCCTGCACAGGAATTAAAGTTCGGCGAAGAAGGATATCGTGAAGCGCTCAATGAAGCCCGCGGCAAGATCCTACCTGATCACCACCCTCTTACGAGGACCGTGGATCGTGTATTGCAGAGATTAATTCCGCTTGCGCCGATTGAGGGAGCAGACTGGAAGGTCCATGTTATTAAGGATGATGGGATGGCGAATGCCTTTGTTCTGCCTGGGTATGTTGATCCACTTGCATGGTTTGGTATTGGCCCTGTATCACTGACCATCTGATGTAGAGGGAAGGTTTTCGTCTATACCGGCATTTTGCCAATTTGCGAGAATGAAGATGGTCTTGCTGCTGTCCTGGGACATGAGATTGCACACGTTGTTGCGAGACATCCTGCGGAGCGGATGAGTAATAGTTTCCTAACTCTGGGAGCTGTTTTCGCGGTTTCGTTGCTTTTTGATGTCTCTGGGCAGCTTAGCTCACTATTGGTCAATTTGATGTACAGCTTGCCGAATTCGCGCTCGCAAGAGGTAAGTCTCCTCTGCTGTGGTGATCTTGAGTTGAGGCTAATTGCTGTTTCAGGCAGAGGCGGATAACATAGGGCTGAGTATGTAGGGATACTGGAAGATTCATATTCAGATGCTGACTCTTCTTGAATAGTGATGATGTCCAAGGCTTGCTTCAATCCGGAGGCTGCTGTGCGATTGTGAGTCTTCTTTTAATTATGCTCCACGGTCTAGACTAATGCTGTACTAGATGGGCACGAATGCAAAAGCAGGAGAAGGGGTCTCCTCCACAATTCATGTCTACGCATCCTTCGGTCAGTAAGATGACTTCCATCGTGATGGTTTTTTACTAACTTTCCGCTAGAGCTATAACAGAGAGGAAGCTATTCGTGGATGGTAAGTTGCTTGACTCTATTGTTTGACGAGTCTTAATTGCTAAAGGCTATAGGCTCGAGAAAGCCGAAACGATCTACTCGGACAATGGTTGTGGATCCCTTGGAAAGTATGGTAAGTTCACGAGTCCTTCCTCTTGTATTTGAGCATGAATTAACTTCCTTAGTGCCGGCTTTCCACGAAGCGGCTCATTCGTACAAGCCTTCTTATGTGTGGTGAGGCGATACAACAAGTAATGGAAGTTTGTACAATTAGATTCAAGTGATGTCAATACTAATCTCAACTATTGCTTCAAAATTGTTCGCTTCCCATAATAAACTCCTTTTTCACCCAAGGAACCATCGAACTAGATAGAACGCGGGCGGAGAGAACTGGCGGGTTCCCCTCGTGCAAACATCGCAAACGCACCCAACTCCCCGTCGAGCTCCCAAAAATTCCCCGGCACAACAGTGGTCATCAACATTCCCCCTCCACCTCGTCAAATCAAGTCGTATCCCCCGGACACGACCTTTGACAATGTCGCTCTCGATACCTGGGCCCTCCCAGGCCGGTCTCTTCAAGGCCGGCTACCAGAGGTATGTTCGGCCTGCATTCATGTCCCACACCTCCTTATATCGACACCCTGAATCATACCTTGGGAAATTGAGCTAATGCAATTACCAGCCATGACGCCGAAGATGGAGCCGTCATCCGTAACATCGAAGCCTGCCAGGCTATCTCGCAGACCGTGCAGACCTCCCTGGGCCCCTACGGCCGCAACAAGATCGTCATCAACCACTTGCAGAAGATGATCCTGACCTCCGACGCTGCTACCATTCTCCGCGAGCTCGATGTCGTGCACCCGGCGGCTAAGCTGCTTGTTATGGCGAGTCAGCAGCAAGATGCTGAGATGGGCGATGGTACCAATATGGTTATCGTCTTTGCGGGCGAGCTGCTCAAGAAGGCGGAGGAGCTCATTCGCATGGGATTGAAGACTAGTGATATTACTTCTGGTTATGAGAAGGCACAGAACTTTGCTTTGAAGGTCCTTGAGGGTACGTCTTTCAGGAGATTTGAGATATGAGATTTTTTGGGCGACAATGAGGGGTTGCAAGTGTGGTCGTGGAAAGAATGCTGACCTTTGGTTTTCCTACAGATCTCGAGGTCGACCGACTTAAGGATATGCGCTCAGTTCCGGAACTCAGCAAGGCACTGCGGACGGTCGTGGCTAGCAAGCAGTCTGGTACGGAGGATACTCTGGCTGCGTTGGTTGCGGAGGCTGTTCTGGCTGTCCTGCCCAAGAACCCCTTGAACTTCAACGTGGATAATGTCCGTGTCGTCAAGATCATGGGTGGCAGCTTGGAACAGTCTCGTGTGGTGAAGGGTATGGTGTTCGGTCGGGAGCCCGATGGAACCATCAAGCAGGCTCGCAAGGCCAAGGTCGGCGTTTTCAGCTGCCCCATTGACACCTCCCAGACCGAGACCAAGGGAACTGTTCTGCTTAAGAACGCTCAGGAGATGGTTGACTACACCAAGGGCGAGGAGGAGCGCTTGGAAGCTGCCATTAAGGAGCTGTACGACTCGGGTCTTCGCGTGGTTGTTGCTGGTTCTACCGTCGGCGACCTTGCTATGCACTATCTCAACCGCTTCAACATCCTTGTCATTAAGATTCTGTCCAAGTTCGAGCTCCGCCGCTTGTGCCGTGTTGTCGGTGCCACCCCTCTGGCCCGCCTGGGTGCCCCTATGCCCGATGAGATGGGCCAGGTCGACGTTGTCGAGACTACCGAAATTGGTGGTGACCGTGTCACTGTTTTCCGTCAAGAAGACGCCAACGCTGTCACTCGCACTGCCACCATTGTTCTGCGTGGTGCCACCCAGAACCACCTTGAAGACGTCGAGCGTGCCATTGATGACGGCGTGAACGTCGTCAAGGCCATCACAAAGGACCCCCGCCTTGTTCCCGGTGCCGGAGCCACCGAGATCCAGCTCGTGGAGCGTATCTCCGCATTCGCCGACAAGACCCCCGGTCTGCCCCAGTATGCTATTCGCAAGTACGCCGAGGCTTTCGAGGTCATTCCCCGCACCCTCGCCGAGTCAGCCGGTCTCGACGCCACTGAGGTTCTCTCCCGCCTGTACACCGCTCACCACCGCAACGCCACTGAGGAGTCCTCCGACGAGGAAGAGGAGGGCAGCTCATCCGAAGAGGAAGAGCCTTACTGGACTACTGGTATTGACCTCGAGGCCAGCACCTCTGCCGGCACTCTGGACACTGTCGAGGAGGGTATTCTTGATCTCATGGCTACCAAGAGCTGGGCTATCCGCCTGGCTAGTGAATCTGCCCGGACTGTCCTCAGCGTTGACCAGATCATTGTGGCTCGACAAGCAGGTGGCCCTAAGCCACCTGGGCCGAACGCCAACTGGGACGAGGATTAAATGATTGAAGATGGCATGGCTTCGAGACCGTTGGGACGGCGATAGATCTCCGTACGATATCACGAAAAAAAAGGTCGCCTGGTGTGTATAGCAGAGTATGATAATACATCCATACATTGGTCAATGACTCTTGTAACTCAATTAAGAACTTAGACTGAACCAAACCATTTTGAAAGTCGTTCACTCTAATATTCGCTGCGCATTATAGCTGTTCAATCGTTGTGATCTCTCTATGTGCACCTTTGTATACGCTTACATAAGTATCACGTGACGCCGAGATTTTCCCCGAAACTCTTGTCATTCTTTTTGCTCTCTATCGCGGCCGAGCTGTCTCTTCCATAACCCCCGGAATTGTGAATTGATCCAATCTCTTTTCCGAGCTCAATATTCCATTTCCGCCATGTCCTTCCCTACCCAGGCCGCAGCCCGCGTCTGCAGACAATTCTCCGGCTCCGTCCGCCCATCCTCCCTGCGCATCGCGACTTCATACACAGCCCGCCGCACACCTGTCAGCCGACGATGGGAGTCTACCGAGGCCGCGGCTGCTGCTCCTACCAACCCCAAGATCGCACAGATTGTCGACCAGATCAGCACATTGACTCTCCTCGAAACTGCCGACCTCGTGTCTAGCTTGAAGGTTTGTTGGCCCAATCCATTGATTCGTGTACACACGTCCGCAATCGTCAATTGAGACGTTTTCTTCGAGACTTGTACTTTCCGCTATGATACTGGGATTAACAAGACTTTACCCAGACCCGCCTGAACATCCCCGACCTTCCCGTCGGTGGCTTCGCCATGGCCCCCGGCGCCGGTGCCCCCGGAGCCGCTGCGGCCGTTGAGGAGGAAGAGGCCGCCCCCGCCGCCGCCGAGAAGACGTTGTTCAACCTGAAGCTCGAGTCTTTCGAGGCCGCCTCCAAGCCTAAGGTCATCAAGGAGATTAAGAACATGATGGGTCTTTCCCTGGTGGACAGCAAGAAGTTCGTTGAGAGCGCGCCGAAGGTGTTGAAGGAGTCTGTTCCCAAGGAGGAGGCCGAGAAGATCATCGAGACGCTTAAGGCTATTGGTGCTAAGGTCATTATGGAGTAAAAGGTCGGAGCTTGCTGAAAATCGAGTGTGGACTTGGATGGGGCTGATCCTGGTTACATGGGTGGCTCTTCTCTCATCTCATTTCTCCTTGGTCTCTTACATGCGGCTTTGGCTTTGAAATGGCTGGTTTATCTCGGCGAGAATCTGGACGTCATCGCCTGGTCGTGTGAGAGCAAATGTACATTATACGCATTGTGTTATGGACCCCTGGTATAGAGGGCTCGTTTGATTAATTGATGCATTGAGCATGTTCAAACACTGTATCTTTAGATCGTAACCACGCTTTTTCAGAATTCCAATTTTCGTAGACGTTGAACGTATCACGTTGTGCAGATCGAGTCCTTGCACCACAATAAAAGCGGACCCGAGGCCTACCTCCGCGATTTCTCACTTTCCGCCTCAACCACCACCTGCTACCCACACCGTACGCGCACCTCGCCGATTGCAATCGCCATTATGAGGCCGGCGATATCCCTACGGCAATGGATAAAGCTCCGCCAGTCTTTATCTCCCATCGGCGCACTACCAAACTCTCCCGCGATCTTCCTCATCCCATCCGCAAATCCTCTCGCTCTCCAAAAACATATCCCCGGCTCTAAGCGAGCATTCCATGTCACACAAGCCCAAAATGCGGCGCGTAAAGCGCCCAGGTCACCGGCAGCAAGAGCGAAGGAAAGAGATGCGCTCCAAAGCTACGCAATGCCGGAGCTGATGGGGTCTAAAGTCATGAACAGAGATGGATTCTTCATGGTTTGTTTAGGCGAAGCATTGAAGTCAGGACACCAGGATCAATGGTACAAGAAACACTTCGACTCGATCCCGTTCGAGTATGATAAAGCCATTAAAGACGGGTTTATCCCCAGAGCGATCAGCTACAAGACTTTCAAATCTGTGAAAACAAAGCTTATGGATGCGGCATTATCAGCTCGGCCTAATGCACAGGCCATTCGGGCGATTTCTGTCGGTAAGTGGTCGCATCTCCTCGAGTGTGCATTATGTGAAGTGGTTGAGGTACTAAACCCGTGATAGATGTCAACGCTGTGTTCCGCATTGGCTATTGCGCAACTCGCTTCGAACCACATCTTCGAGAGTGGATCATTTCATCGTGTGCGATGGCGAAAGCACGCATTCCGCTTATTCTCGTCACAAAGAGAGCCATGGAGCTTTCTAAAGTTCCATCGCGCACTGAATGGACTACCGAGATTGAGAAGCTCGCCGTGGAGCGATACCCTCCTGCTCTGGTCCTGCACGCAAAAATGCTGGGTCTGCGCGGCGAACACAAGGCGGCTATTGACCTTCTTGAGCAAGAGGTGTTGCCGTTCATTACTCCCACGCAGCGGTTACCAAGGTTTTTCGACGACATTATGCTTATGGGACAGCTTGAATCACCGTGGAGACTATACGCGCTGCTTCTGGCGCGATACGACGCCATGCACAATGATCCGGAAGTTCGTAAAAAGTCCGACGAGGCGATTAAAACGGCAGCAATAGAGTACCATGATCCCGATGCATTGTTGGAATACGCCTTCATGATGATGAATGAGAACAACCTGGACGCCTACGAGGAAGCCATGTTGAAATCTGCCACTTCTGGAAATGGCAGTGCCTGCTTATTCCTCGCCAACTTCTATTATCTGACCTTCCATGGGAAGTACCCCACCCGCGGCGAGAGGGCGAAGAAATTTGCTAGTGGAGAGACAGAACCTGCCAAAGAAAGGGCAAAGCCAAAGCCATCTCCTCCGGCTCCTATTTCTGAGAAACAACCGTCGCAATGGTGGACATGGGTTACTTCATTCTTCCAACAATCCATGAAGCGTGAAGAGTATCGAGATCTTGCCCAAGATTGGTATTCACTTGCCTGGTTCCATGGCAACAGAAGAGCCGCGTTCATGTTGAGCTTGTTGCATCGCGAAAATGGTAACCTTGAGGAAGGATACAACTACCTCGCGGAAGCGGAAATGGAGAATGACAAGTACTTTGCGGATCGGTTGTTGGAGTTGAAGGCGAACTGGCTTGAAAAGGAGTACTCGCCCAAGGTTCCCAAGAGAATGCTGGCTGTACAGTAGCTCTGTGTGGTTCAAATGTATATGTGAAATATCTGTGTATATCTAATGCATTGTGTAAAGCGAACACTTATGTGATATGATCTGTACGACCATGAAAACTCACGAACGCGGCTGATTTTCATTCCCTTGTGCCGCCGAAGACTCAGTTCCATTCTGCTCTCCCTGTCCATCCTGATCCCCTAATTGACCCCTCTTTAAAATCTTCAACAACTGATCCGCCGTGAGATGGTCATTCGCCGCTTCCATCCGATGCGCATACTTCAATTTCCCCCCTTGAAAAATCCACTCGCCACCCTGCTGATCGGTAGGACCACCCTTCAATGCGCTCCACCCCTTTTTCCATCTCTGTTTCAAATCTCTGAAAAAGGCACCGGGAAAAGAAATGCTCGAGTATGGTGGCGGCTCAGTGAACCCAGTCCAAGTCCGTTTCATTTTCAATGTCTCGTATATCTTCGCCGAGGGGTCAGAGTATATAGGGAACATGTCGGCAGTCTCCTCGATGTATGGGCCGATTAACGTATGGTCACCGCAACCGATGATAATGACTTGGGCTGGTTTGGCGTGATGCGGGATAGTGTCGAGCAGCGCTTGTGTAATCTTACTAGATAAAGTGCGGACATAGTCTTGGTCGTACATGCAAAAGAAGTGGCGAACTACAAGGGCAAAGAAGTTTAGTTTTTTGCACCCAGCACGTTGATACTATTCCGCCTGTATCTCGAAATAGTTGGGCGATGAACTTACTAAAGATAACAATAGTAGTCACGGAATCTCCTTTTCCAGCAACGAGCTCACCGAAGCGCACTGGCTTGCCGTTCTTATCGGCAATCTCGAGCTCATATGCCTCGTGCAGTGTCTCGTCCACTAGGAAAGTCGGGTCTGTGGATACGTTCGCGTTGGCCATGTTTCAAAAGGCATGTCCCCAATTTCAAGTCCGGGGTAAATTAAATTGAAGTTAAGAGGGATCTTCACTATGTTTCGATGGGGAACAATTTAACTTTGGCTAGGAAAGTGTCGTGTCAACGTGGTTGTAAAGCCAATTTGTTGTCGATGACATCATGACCTTTACCCCATGATGGAGGCAAATTTTGATGAACCTTCGATTCTATTAGATTCCCGAAAAAGCTCCAACATATGACAATAGAGATAGATGGAAACTGGCGATAGTTGGAAGTGGCCGTGACTCTAGATCTCTCGCCGAATGGATACATCATGGAAGATGGCCGGGATGTTTAGGAACATTCCGTTCTAAGTTCATGGTTTTTCCAGCAGTTCCACATTACTACTTGAAAAAATTTATTGCTTTACCAACTTGAGTCAAACATCTTGATAGTATGACAGGTCAACGGCTTCTCCACAAATAGGGGGTTTCATCAATGTGAGTTAGTACTAGTGGTTGCTCACCACGGCCCTCCAAGGGTATCTCTCCGGGGTCAAGCGTATGTTTGAACTCATCTAAATCAGTTACATATTTTGAAATATCTGGTGAGATCTACAGTGGTATTTCTACAATGTTAGCTGCATGATCTTTGCCACATCGCAAACTTATCCAAGTCTTTGCAACGCTTTATTACTGTATACCTTATAAAAGTCAGAAATTATATCATCAAATAGTTCATTTAATCAACGTCGAGAGATTCTCGGAATCTAGGTAACTGACATTGTCTATGAGGCCACCCAACGAAGTAGAGGGCGCAGAGTTATCAGACTTATTGCTATGAGACCTAAGCCTAACTCAATAACCAAACAAATGGTGGCTTTCCATATATCGTCTATGAAAGAAATGTTAATAAACGAGGGACTCGAGGATGCTGTATTCCGCAGCGGAATAAGAGCAGACTGACAGGTGAGATTTTGAAAGGTAAAGTGGATGAATGGAATCCGCACCAATTGTGCGAAACCTGCACTTTTTTTTTTCTCGGTGTCAGTTCACTATAGCATGACTTAGACAAGACCTCAAATGAAGTTGCAAGACTCACAGAAATCCTATGCATAACGTGAATCCCAGTAGAGCCTTTGTTCGCATGCTTATATGCAAGCCCCAAATAAGGGGTATTGGGTAAGCACCTAGCGTAAAGTCACATATTGAGGCCACTACACTGTGCACATAGGCTGCAATCACCAACTGAGATGGTTGGAGACATGCGTTCGGGTTAGTCTGTTGCCAGAACTGTGAGGTAGGCCTGCATGCAAGAATGAACACTAGCCACAACCCGATACTGATCATCCATGAGAATGACACCACCGCATAAAGGATAAAGCGGCGCCGACGATGGATTGTGAGACGGAGAAGTGAGAGAACTAAAGAAGTTCTCGCAAATGCAGCGCCCCAAAGGTAGGCAGTTTGACCTAGCCACCACCACTGCACAGACATTGATATTAGACAGATTTTAGGTCAACGAGTTGGGAAGAGATGGTTTCTACCATAAGAGCTGTGTCAATGTTTGCCAGGTCTGTGAAATCCTGTTCATCTCTTCCAAGACCATACAGACTTGCAATCATTTCGCAAACTGTGAACCAGGACTGAAGTATCTAATAGATTCGGAGTGTATTAGAGAATTTTGTAGACCGTCATTGGATGGCTTGACTCACCATAGCTATGACCATAGTCCAATCATCCCATCCAACATATTTGATGATTTTCGACCGTGTGAAACATCGAAAAGCCACAAAAAGCAGGGGTATCGCCAGAAAGATGCACGAGATAATGAAGAGGGTCTCACTGCGGCCTTCCAGTGGCTGCATTATCCCATATCCATATTGAGATAACGGGCGGTGGATTGCAGCATAAGTTCCGGGAGGCTTTGAAACATTCGATCATACTCACGATCGCCGATAGTTAAATGACATCAAGACTACCAATGTCCCGATGTGTGGCAGAACCCCTGGATTAGACTCATTTTAGGTTCTGCCAAGAGCCTGCCGACATACCGAGAAATATAAAAAACTCACAAGTAATCTACTTGCCCTCAGGTCGATATAAAGAGTCCACATTGATACGTTTAAGGACTAATGAAATGATTGCATGGTCCCTGAGAAGAGTCTTGTTCATCTAAAGTATGAAGGGTTCTTCAGCGATGTTTCGGCAGTAAATGCCTCGGTGATCAGGAAGCACTCGGCATCGAACAATTTTACTGCCATCGTCCCTTTGGTTCTTCACCGCTTTTGACCGGCTTGGGTCTTGTCCTGGTCTGCCTCTACAGCTTAATCGATATAATGCTTCTTGATTCTATTCAGCCAATTTTCTCTTTGTACCAAATAAATTAACCTCGAACCGTTCGCCCCCTCCCCCTCGCGGGTAAGCTCTTACACGAACCCGCTGTTCGTTTGATCCGGTTTCCCATCTTGGCTCTTTTTCTCTTCTCTGTGGAAGTTCCTCTGACATCCCGGGTGGATCTTCCGAAGTACTAAGTGGATCCTCCGCAAGTGGTTATCATGCTCCTCGACCTGCCCTCTCGCCTCCCCCCGCTTTGATTACCATTTCTCCGGTACTACGCCTATCCCTTCATTCTTACTACCATCAAATACGTATGCTAGGTCAGTCGTCGATAAGTTGATGCGAAAGAGAATTGGACCTGATACTTGGGAAGGCAACATGGCTCTCCAAATATACTTCCTCGTGTCCTTCCTTCCATTGCGAATTTTGGTAGGTGATACTCCTCCCTCCGACCAACATTGTGTCGACCTCATATCAAGAATGAGCTGTTCTTCCGCAATCAAATTCGAGCTCTTGAGATGATATTGCAGACAATATGTGGGTCAATCACCAAAAGCAGAACGCAGCGATACTGAATTGTATCCTCATAATGTGAAATCGAGCTCTCGCCGAAGTGAATTGGAGGCCACAGCAAAATTAGACCAAGCTCTACGCATACGTAAGGTTTGTAGTTTCCTGAAGAAGAACGTAGAGGCCCGTCAAGGCATGCCCTGGCCAATTGTGGTTGCCTCAATTATGCTGCTTTCATGGAGTGCGCCATCTGATTCACCGCGACGCCACGGCAAGCTCTAGCACAGCCTCAGATGACTGAGGCTGTGGTGCACTATCTGGTTCATCTCACATTGTTCACCTCTTGAGCTGTTCAGCAAGCTCGACTCGCTATTGAACGTACATCCGACTCCCTTTCTGCCGGTCACTATTTCTCGAGCGTTGACGAGTTTGATTGAATGCAATCACCGACGAAATATAATCTCAATTGTGAAACAAGCTGTCGTTGAAACTTTTACCAAAGAATTTAATGTATCGCGTGATCAGCGTCGCGAGATACGATATCATAGAACAACCTCTGGTGCCCCACAATTTGACTTGGCCCGTTAATTGATCGATCTCTGCGCTAAATTATTGGTAATGGGGCCAGAAAAAAGTAATTGCATGTTTGTCGGACAATCCGATTCCGAGAATGTCTGCGTAGTAGGCACATCTTATCATTTTACGTCAAGGGGGATAATGGCGTGGGGTAGGTGGGCACCTCGCACGGCTAACGGGATCCAATGTCCGACTTGGGTTATTCGATCCAGTGAACCAGTGAACCCCAGGCTCATTATGAGGAATTTTCTTTTTCCAGAAACCTGGAGCTCCTGGTATCTTTACAGTCCCGTCAGACCACCACGTGAGCGGGCCGCATCCCGTAAAAGATATCATGCAAGCCATCACAGCAACGGGATTTATAAACCAGCTCTCGCCTCATCTCGGGCCATCTTGGTCAGAATCTCATACTACACAGCCCCAAGGTCCGGAGGCCAATTCAAAGCACAAGGACAATGGATCAATATGATGTCGCGGTAGTAGGACTCGGTGTTCTGGGAAGTGCAGCAAGCTACCAGGCGGCTCTCAAAGGCGCCAAAGTCCTCGGACTGGAGCAATTTGAATTCGGACACGTCCAGGGCGCATCGCACGACACATCGCGCATCGTCAGAAAATCAAACTCCGAGCCGGAGAATGTGAAGCTCGTCAAATCTGCCTATAAGGACTGGGCTGAGCTGGAGAAGCTCACTGGTCAAAAGCTGTTGACCACGACCGGGGGCCTTTTCTTCCTCCCCAAAGACGCTCCATATCCTCTTGAGAGCTATGTGAAAGCTCTCGGGCAGAATGATGTCTCACACGAGGTTCTGGATCATAACGAGGTGAAAAGGCGATGGCCTCAATTCAACGTCCCAGAGTCTGTCGACACGGTGTATGACCCGGACAGCGGCATTGTCCACGCCGCGAAAACAGTTATGGCAATGCAGTACCTCGCACGCTCCAAGGGTGCTACTTTGATGGATAATACTCCTGTGCATCGGGTCACTCCCCAAGTCTCAGGGGGTGTCGTGATCGAGACATCAAAAGGATCCTTCCATGCAAAGAAGGTGATTCTTACAACCGACGCTTGGACAAATAAGCTCCTCGCACCGCTAGGCGTGCACATTCCACTTAAAGTAATGCAAGAGCAAATCACCTACTTCAAGCCAACAGATCCCTCTGCCTTTGCACAAGAGAAGTTCCCGGTATGGATCTGGGGCGGACCGCAGACTTACTATGGATTCCCGACTTACGGCGAGCCGACCATCAAGGCGGCACACGACCAGGCGATGAATCTCATGACTCCCGAGAACAGGACCTTTGTACATTCTCCAGAGTTATTGCAGGAGTTATGTACCTTCCTTCAGGAGTTAATGCCTGACCGGGGTCGCCAGCCTCTTCGTACTATCACCTGCCAGTATACCATTACACCGGAGCGCCGATTCATCATTAGTTCGTTGGAGAATAATCGGGATGTTATTGTGGGACTTGGTGCTGCACATGCGTTCAAGTTTGCACCTGCTTTTGGACGCGCTCTCGCGGAACTGGCGGTTGATGGGGTGACCAAGGAGGATATCTCCAAGTTCGGAATCCCCAAGGACTCGAGTGGAAGCAGTAAGCTTTAATTCTTGGCGTAACGCTTGTCACGGCCGGTTGCTAGTTGTCAATTGCTTTAATGAATGGGATATGCAATTTTTATCGCGTCAATTGATGCCCCTCTTCAGAATCGTCAATGTAAAGAGTCTGAAAATCTAGCCAAAGAAAGAGTCATTTTTACAAGATCTACTTCGGAGATTGAGAATATTCACATAATTCTATTTGCTATTACTCGTTAAATCATAACGTCAACCGCGGAGCATCTATCACCCAGCACTTGAGCAATTTTTCCCAATTGGAACGGAATCTAGTTCATCAACAAAACACTACGCTGTCCCTCAACAACAGCCTTCGTAACCTCATCTAAGGAGCCCGCAGCCGCAGCGAAGAATCCAAGGAAAGCCTTGCTGGGAGCCAAGACACGACTTAGGTATTCGGGGTGGAACTGCACACCCACGAACCAGGGGTGATCCTTGATCTCAATGATCTCCATACGCTCACCCTTCTCGTCCTTTCCGATGAAGGACAGACCAGCCTTCTCGAGGTCTTCGACCATCTCGGGGTTAACCTCGTAGCGGTGACGGTGCCGCTCGGAGATTTGGGAGACGTTGGGACCGTACAGCGCGCGAAGGCGGGACCACTCGGTGCCCTTTTGGAAGATGGAGAGATGCTTTCCCAGACGCATAGTGCCGCCCATCTGATCTTTGTTGACCTGGAAAGAATTGGTTAGTGTCAAGCGTATTTTTGGGAAAGTGGTTGGCATACCTCAGGCATGTAGATAATTGCGTGATTCTCAGCGTGGGGGTGCAACTCCTCGCTTCCAGCATCCTTGATACCAGCCACATTGCGAGCATATTCAATGACGGCAAGCTGCATGCCGAGGCAAACACCCAGGAAGGGGACCTTCTTGGTACGGGCCCACTCGATAGCCTTGATCATACCGGTGGTAGCTCTGGTACCGAAGGCACCAGGAACGAGAACACCAGCTGCGGTACAAACGGCGTGCCAGGCCTTGTGGAAGTCGGCCGGTTTAGAATGCAGAACCTCGTCCTCGAGATGGGATGAGTCGACCCAGATGACCTCGACCTTCTTGTGGCAGTACATTGAAGCGTGCTCGAGTGCCTTGGACACACTGATGTAAGCGTCCTTGAGAGCAGTGTACTTGCCAACCAGCGCAATTGAGACAGTATCGTGAAGGTGATCCTGGCCACGGGCAAGCTCGACCCAGTCCTTCCACATGCGACTACCCTGCGCGATCAGCTTGGCGGGTCTCTGGACAGATGTGAGACCGAGGTGTTCGCCAATGGTGTTAATAAGCTTCTGCTTCTCAAGTAGGATCGGTACGTGGTACGTAGTTGCGACATCGTGGACTGCGATAACTTGCTCAGGGTCCATGGAGCACATGTTCGCAATCTTCTGAATGGTCCCATCCTCGAGCGGGCGCTCGCAGCGACAGGCAATAAGGTCAGGATTGAGACCAGCACTTCGGACGTCGCTGATGGCACGTTGGGTGGGCTTAGTCTTCTGCTCACCATGGATCACAGGCACGTAGGAGACATGGATCTGAACGAAGTTGCCCTTGCCAGCGCGTCGCTGTAGCTGGCTGATAGCGTGAATGAAAGGCGCGCTCTCAATATCTCCAACGGTCCCACCCAACTCAATGATACACACGTCGGGCTCGGCGCCAGACTCGTCAACGGGGATCTTGGCAACGCGCTCAATCCATTCCTGGATAGCGTTGGTGATGTGGGGAACAACCTGAACGGTCTTGCCGAGGTAGTGGCCGATACGCTCACGCTCGATAACTGACTTGTAGATCTTGCCCGTAGTAATGTTGTGGTCGCGAGTGAGGGTAGTGAGGAGGTATCGCTCGTAATTTCCAAGATCGAGATCCATTTCGCCGCCATCGTCCGTCACGTAGACCTCACCGTGCCTAAGAATCGCCCATTAGTATCTGACACAAATTCCGAGGACTAAGAGCACTTCGGACTTACTCAATTGGCGACATGGTACCCGCATCGATGTTGATGTAGGGATCAATCTTAATGCTGGTGACGGTGAGACCGGTGGTCTTGAGGAGCAGACCAGTGCTGGAGGCGATAATGCCCTTGCCAACACCGGAGATGACACCTGTACACGAGTGAGTGATACAATTGAAGACAGAGAGACATTTCTGATACTTACCACCAGAGACCAAGACGTATTTCATTGTCGCGATTGATCTAAGAACTGCAGAAGATCGCGGCAGAAAAAAAGAAATGCGGCGGAGAAAAAAGTCGCGCCGCACGCTAAGCCTGATTCGGCGACCCCAGAGTAATCGCGATTCCCAGCTCGAACCAATCTTCAGGTACCGCTATGAACATTTCTAAATCTCTATATACTCTGGGCTCAAAAAACAAAATTCATGCATCTGTTCCAGGGCCAGTCACAGTCCAAACACGATGATCAGAATACTGAGAAACGTGTCGCGCGTAAATTGAAATGTACCGATAAGGCGATAACGGGCAGCCCCACCATACTATGCCGAGTTTCGGTACATGAAGTATTCCAAGGTCATACGCGCGAACAGGGTATAGAATTTTTTATCATGCGGATGATGAATTCAATGCCACCTTCTTCGTGTTATTGAACGTCGCTTACAATGCATTTTCAGACGAGAATGATGTTGCTGCAACGTACTTCCGTTCAGATAAGACATGATATGCAACCTTCCGTCTGCCTTAAGCGGAGAGTTTTAAACGGCTGGTGATGGCGACTTCGACAAGCTGTGTGCTATGCGATGAATCGAGTCGGTAATCAAATTAAAAAATCATCATTTCGTATACGATCTTGTATCAGGGGCTGGCTATCATTGAAAGAAGTGTATGGAATTATTGAGAGAAACGGATATTGAAAATTAATACCGAGATCAGAACAAATTTGCAGCTTTAATTAATAGATAGACCACTAAGACCAAGACTCTTTGCATAGCTTGCTCTTGCTCGTAGCCAGCTGAGCTATTGATGTCAAAGTTGCACCCCCCAAAATATCAAATACTGCCATCTCTGATTGTAATTCCTTCGCAAACCAGCTCCGTAGTTCCACCGCAACAAGCGAATCTACTCCATACTGATGCAATGGCTTATTGGAATCGATATCCCCAACAGCGATGGACAGAGCTTGAGATAGCTTCTGTGCAATAGCTTCCGTGACCAATGTCGTAGCGCTAGCCAGAGACTCGGCTCGTTGAATTGAAGCACTGACTGAGCTGGATGCGCCATGAGTGCCACTGACTATTTCGTGGGCCGTGAGTTGTCGGAACATTGGCTTCCTCAGCCACGGTGCCTGCGTTGCGCTTGGTGATAGACCCACTGTGACCTGGCAATCCGACATGCTTTGTAGGGTAGCCCGAGGGTCACAGTAATAGTCCAACAGGGCGTGGAGTTGGGATTCAGTCACCGGTTCCAGACCCATGTTAGCAATCAGAATGTCACGCAGCTGTGCATCCTCGGCAACAGCGCCTGCAAAATCAAAGACGCCCAGATCGAGAGCGGTGGCTTTTTCGCCCAGTCCAACTCGATGACGAGCCAATGCATCTTGGAAGGTGTTTCCAGCAGCATAGTTAGCCTGCCCAACTGTTCCCACAAGGCCGGAGATGGATGATAGCATGATGAAAAAGTCCATCCCATGCGGCAGATGTTTGTGAAGATTCCAGGAGCCCTGGACCTTGGGTGAAATCGATTCATGCCATGACTGGTGAGATATGTTCTCAAAGAGCGCATCCTACGATAGTCAGCCCTGTGCTATTAGACATCATAAATTAAGGAGAACTTACCCGCAAAACCATCGCCGCTTGGATGCATCCTTTAATGGGAGGCATCTGGGATGTATACTCCTGGAGGACATGCTGCAGTAGCGTTCCGTCCGACACGTCACATGCTGGAGCTACCACATCTACACCTTTGTCTTTTAGAGTATCGATTAGAACACGGCTTTTTTCGCTGTAGCCGCCTGAACGTGATAGAAGTAGGAGATGGCGAGCGCCTCGATCCGCTAACCAGTTGACGATGTTGCTTCCCAGTCCACCCAACCCTCCACAAACGACAAAAGTTGCATTGGGGTCCAAGGAGTAGGTAGTTTTGGTTCTCAACACAGTCTACACAAGAATTTAAATTAGAGACACAACAGCAGATTTTTAAGAAGAAGCTCACCGTCACTTCATCATGCGGACGCATGTCCAATACCATTTTACCCACATGATGTCCGCCTTGCAAGACACGAAAAGCTTTCTCTATCTCGCCCACCCCATGCCGGTGGATGGGCTGCGACGGGTGCAGCTTGCCTTCATGTACTAAGGCGAAGACCTTTTCCAAAGCGGCAGCACACACTTCAGGCCGCTCGACCGACATGGCAGCAAGATCAACACCGCTAAATGTCACATTTCGAAGGAACTGTGCCATAGGGAGACCCTGGTTCGACAGAATGTCCCTTTTGCCAATTTCGAGGAATCTGCCGTAAGGAGCCATGCACTCCCAGGATGCAAGCAGACTCTCTCCTGCCAGCGAGTTCAGAATGATATCGACGCCTTTGTTGCCTGTGCGGTGCTTGATAGCATGCGCGAACAAAGTCGTCCGACTGGAAAAGATATGCGATTCAGGAATCTTATAGGTGTCCATGAGAAATTGTTTCTTGCTTTGAGAGCCCACGGTCGCAAAAATAGTTGCACCGACATTTTTCGCGATCTGAATCGCTGCTTGGCCAGTGCCACCAGTACCTGAGTGTATCAAAACCGACTCTCCAGGTTGAATGCGCGCCACATTGTGCAACGCAACATATGCAGTGGCGTAGTTCACAGGCAAGGCCGCCGCCTCTTCAAAGGAGATACCTGCAGGAATTTTCACAATGGGTCCATTTTCTTGGACGCGGATTGAAGTCGCGAAGCAGCCATCTCCGAGCGCAGCAACTGATTCTCCAACTTGGAATTTGGAGACGGCGCTACCTATCCGACTAATGACACCTGAGCACTCTGATCCGGTGTGACTCGCCTTCAATTGGCCAACTGCGATCAGAACATCGCGAAAGTTGACTCCAGCGCACTTGACCTTGACCTCTATCTCATTCGCTTGAAGAGGCTGGTATGCAGAAAAATCCTCTAGAAATTTGAACCCACTGATCAGGCCTGGAGAAGTGGCATCTAGTTGCAGTGGCACTTCACAGTCAAATTCCTGGGCTTTTTGCTGTTCCTTGCTGGCCTTTTGCGACATGACCACATTGAGCTTGCAGGGAGTGACGACTCGAGGAATGTGAAGAATACCATCCTGCTCAAGGTATTCTGTGTCCACATCTTTGGCTGCCCCGGAACTTAGGAATCGGACTAATTTTCCAATTCGCTGCGATGTTTCGGCCAAGTTCTCTACAGACTCGAGGGAAAGAAGGTGCAGCTTACGCCGAACATCTTCTTCCATCAAGACGCGAAGTAAGCCCTCAGCTAGACGGTGATGTGGCTTAGCGGGCAATATTCCCCCTCCAAGGGTGATCCACAGCCCATGCAAGGTGGAGGAGAGAATGTTTTGTATTTGTTCGAACACATCTTTCTGGATGTCCGCCAACACCGGACGTTGAAGTTCGACAATGAAAACACGGAGTGTGCTGTCGCTTGTTTGGCCCTCGAGTGCCTCTTTGAGTGAAACCACTTGCACAGGAGAGCAGTCAAAGAACTCGCATTGTTCAGCAATTGAAGTTGCCTGAACGATTTGATCGGCCTCAGTCGGGTCGTAAATAATCTCAATTGCCGAAAATGAGAGGCTTTTCTCATTTTCAACGGCAGTAGATATCATCAGACAGCACTCCGAACTTTCGTTACTAGAGTCTGGTAGCGTGATATCAACACCAGAGTACCCGGTGTGTCTTAAGAGCTCATCCCATTGACTCTCATCAACCGAGCGCCCTGATTGGCAACCTGATTCCGAATCTACGCACTTAGTCTCATTTGCATAGACTCTGCGGATCAAGTCATTGACTCACCTTGCCACCATTGCTCTAATAAGCCGAATACGAAGGTTGAGCGACCATCCGGTGTAGCCTCGTCATACAAAACGAGTTTACCATCACTGAAAGGTAAGTAAATCATGAAAAGATCAGCACGAGAAGTGATTCGTCACTTACGACTTGAGAAGCTTTCGTGCATTTTGCAGTGTCGTTTCAAGAGTGGAAGGCTCACGAGTGATCTGGCAGAGATATCAGGAGTCAAGTTCAATCAAAGCAAGAAGCGGGCATACCATCGAAGCCACAATCATGTCGTATGCGCCATGTTCAAAACCTTGAATTTGAGGATCTTGACTGATATCCAAGACTTTGAAGCTCATCTCCTTCACTTCGGCGAATTCTGTTTGCGCTTTCGTGACATTTGCTGGCAATGGGTCGGTGTATTCTAGTCGCACAAAGCGTGAAGTGTCTCTGCAATTGTCCAAAGCTTCTATGAGAAGCTCTGTTACTGAGCCCAACCCACCTCCGACCTCCAGTATCGCCATCTTGGGATGACGATGAGAGAACAGATCGAGATATCTGACCAATCCACGGAGACCGTTGGATTGGTTGACCTGGTTTATAAGCGGAGATCAAGGCGACACAGGAGACGAACAACTTACAGTCTCATGATAGACTTTGTTCAACATATCTCCGCTCTGTAAGCATTTTGAGGGGTCCAGCTCACCGGTTGTGAGCTTGGTCAGATTCTGGGCAACAAAGGCATAGAGGTAACCTTTTTTTGTTTCTTGAACACGAGACTCGACCTTTTGAACATAGATAGGATCAGCTAGGTGGTCTCTCCATCCATCAATCGCGATTGTAAGCTGGCCATCCCTGAGCAGCTTCTGACGGTTGATCAGCCAGTCATGGTACTTTTTGAGATGTTTTTGAGAAGCTTGCTTCCCGTTCTCTGACAAATGAGCAAGGGTTTCCGTTAGTCGCGCTGCAATGAGGAAATCCAAGTCACAGTTAAGGTTATCGTATCCAGAACTACTGGTGGTTTCCACCTTGCACAGCCGGGTGACTTCAACATCACTCAGGAGACTCAGATCTGGCTTCCACTGAACCTGATGGCAGAGATTATCCACAGAATCCCCAGCACCACCGAGCACATCAGTTGTGCTGACAATATTCATCCGAAGGCCTTGGATAGAAACCATAGTCCTTTGTTGATTCTCATCGAGTGCCACAATACTGGTAGCAGGACCAAGAAACTGCGACACTTCCATACATGAGCTGTTTGTGATGAATGTCTTGGAGGCTGTCGCTTGGCTATCCACCCACAACCTGTCGATGTGAGTAGGCACAGCCGTAGGGATTTCATCCGTGTGCGAAGGGACCACGCCCCAGATAGATGTTTGAAAAATACAATCCAAGGTGGTTGGATGAATTGTGTCTCCCGAGGAAGCAGAGAAATTCTGGATGACGGCCGTCACGTCTGAACCAAGGTCACTTCGGGACAACTCTGATACCAGCTGAAATGCTGGACCATAGCCATATCCTGAATTTGACAATGCGTTGTACATCTCCTTACCACTCATTTGGGAGCTGCAAGCTGTCAAGGCATCCGCATGCGCCTTTACTTGAGCTTTCTGGAGTTCCACCGCGACCGTTCTGTCTAGATCTTCTTCCTTGTCGCCATACAAAACCTGGATAGAACCTGTACAGTTCTCCGTCCATGTCTCGTGTTCCAAAGTACAGACTTTGAAATCAAACCATCCTGATCGGTTGGACTGCATGTTTTTGGCCGGGCGTAGATGGAAGCTGGTCTCAATACCCTGTGCGCTTGATGGAATGCGAATCGCCGCCCGGAATGTCACGTCCTGTAGATTAAACCCAGAGATTGACCTCCCATTGTCTGCCATCTGCTTAGATGCCTCGATGGCCATCACCAGCATTCCTGCACCTGGGTAGAGGATCGTTCCATTGATCTAGTGGCTGGTTAGTGATCTATTTGATTGTTGTTGCTCACAAGAGGGACCTCACCTTGTGATCTTGGACCCATGGCATCTCTGACACGCGAATAATATTTCTCCACCGGCCCTCCAACAGGTTCTGGTTTGGATCAGGAAGCCCCAGAAGATCATTTCGGGGGAAATTCCGCAAGCGGTGGTTCTTGCTGATCCTGCTCTCGTGCCAGTATGATTTCTCATGGTTGAAGGGATACTCTGGCAAGTCTGCTAGCGCCTTGCAATTCTGGTCGTCCTTATTCAACAAGGGGAGATTGATTGGATATCCCGCAGAATACAGAGCACCGAAGACAGAAAAGACAGTATCAACGGCAGAAAGATTCCGCACCAGCAAAGACAAGTACTTGACCGCCGAGGCTTTGTTCATTTCCTTCAAGATATCCTTGCACGCACCTTGCAGCACCGAATGTGGCCCCAGCTCGAGGATATGATCGATCTTGAGCTTTCTACGATGGCTGCCATCCAGCACGTTTTGAGGTTCTGAGGATGCAGAACAGAGAGTTGACAAACCCCTGGAGAACCGCACAGGAGAAATCATATTGCGTACCCAGTGGGACGCCTGACAAGGCTCGTCTGGGTCAATCCAGTCGCCGGTGATTGAAGAAACCATCTCTGGCCGTGATCCGGTTGATAAACAGCCCCCTTCAAGCTCACCCAGAGCTGCCAAGTACTCAGAAGCGATTTCCTTCATTTGGGAAGAATGGTACGCCAGATTGACCTTGAGTCTGCGAGCAAAAATCTTGTCATTGTCCAAGTGAACTTTCAGCGCATCGAGCTGAGCCTCCTGCCCAGAGATGGTTACACTCTTCGGACTGTTCATGCATCCAACGGCAAGTCGAGGGATCTCGAACTCGCGACTAGCTCTTTCGATATAAGGCACAACCTCATTTTCGGAAAGGGCTACTGCGAGCATAGAACCTTTCATCTCAGCGCATTTTTCCAGGCGACTGCTCAAGTTACCCCGGTAATATGACACCTTCCAGGCTGAGCGTCGGGATATCGCTCCAGAGCAGTATCTGAAAAGAATCATTCAAAAAAGCTTCCCAGTGGAAGATAAGACTCCTACTTACGCAGCTGCAACCTCGCCAGAGGAATGACCCAATACTGCCTTGGGAACTATGTTGAAGAAACGCAAAAGATCCACCAAGGCAATCTGTAGAATCGTGCACAGAATCTGGCTGTACTCGGTACGATTGACATTTGACTCGACTTCAGATTTTCGAAACTCATCTGCAACACGTCAATAAGCCCAATTTCTTGGAGCCTGGACACATATCACGTACCCACAGGGCTCCATTCGCATCCTAAAGACTGAAGATAAACTCCGGCTGCTTCGATGGACTGAAGGAATACTGGATACATGTCAAGTAATTCACGTCCCATGGCATACCATTGGGCTCCTTGCTAAGAGATTGTCAGTAAGAAGATGTGAAGCCATAGAAGAGATGTACCCACCCCAGAAAATATCAATGCAAGGTTAGGCGATTCACGGGACAGACAAGTTGGGCCAAATCGGTCTCGTAGTATACTCAGATCGTCTGAAGGCCGCATGACGGCAAATGTTCTCCACGGTAGGTGCGTCCTTCTGGTACCCAGGGTATAAGCGAGATTTTGCAGGAACCCATTTTTATTGTTGACGATTTTTGTTGAGAAGAAGGAACGCCAGATATCCTGAACACGAGGAATGCCTGCTTCATCGGCGGCGGACCAGACGAGAAGCTTAGGTGCGTTGAGCTCGGCCACTCCGCTAACACCATTTGTAAGTATGTGGCGCGTGCCGTTAGAAGCACAATCTTCACTGCAACGGGTGGGATCAAGCGGCAACACTGTATTGTGATTCCCTTCTAGTTGATTGAGACGAAGCGAGTGATACGCATCATCCAGGACAAGATGCGTGTTGGAGCCTCCGTATCCAAAGGAGCTAATGGAGGCTCTTCTGAGCCCACTTGTAGGCCAAGCAAAGGCCTCTTGGGGGAACTAGAGCTGTCAGATCCATTCATTTAGATAACGCAGCTCTACTTACCTTGAGATTCCAGAAATCGTCGTCAATTCTGGGATTCAGGTTCTGTAGGTTCTCGCTATTTGGCGGAATGACACCCTTTTCCAAAGCTAGTATGACTTTAATCAATCCGGCCATGCCGCTGCCTCCTTCCAGATGTCCGACGTTTGATTTTACGGAACCTCTGTGGAATATGTTAACTTCATTAGGTTAAAGCGATCAGGGCACGCACATGAACAAGGGTTCGGACGGCGAACGATATGAGCGGAAAACGGAGCCAATAGCCTTGGTCTCAATCGGATCTCCAATAGCGGTTCCTTAATAATGTGAGTCAAACACCACGCTGGTCAAGATCAGCGATCCTTACCTGTTCCGTGCGCTTCAAAATATCGCGTCTTTCCCAAGTCGAGACCAGCTTGGCGATAAGTTTCCCGGATCAGCGATGCCTGCATATCGGGGCTGGGTTGTGTAATTCCTGGGGTTTTCCCATCCTGGTTGGACGCAGACGCTCTGATGACAGCGCGAATAGTGTCTCCGTCCCGCACAGCATCTTCCAAAGTCTTGATGACTAGAACACCTACACCTTCACCACGGGAATATCCGTTCCCCGACTGATCAAAGCTAAAGCAACGGTTGTCCTTGGATAAAAGGCCAAGATTGTCCATCATCAATGTTGTCTCCGCGGCTAACATGAGATTCACACCCATCGCGAGTCCCTGTCGCTGTTTAGTGTAGCCCATACTAATATTACCGATATTGCACCTACCATGGTAGATTGACCGCTCCAAATTGACTGACAAGTGAGATCAACAGCCATCAAACTGCTCGAACAAGCCGTGTCGACAGTCGCGCTGGGACCTGTAAGATCAAAGAACCAACTGACACGGTTTGCGAGCATGTTCGACGTTAATCCAGTGATATTGTACTTGTGCATATCCAAAGGATCCTTAGAGTTCATGATTACCCAGTCATGTCCTGAAGATCCCGCGAAGACCGCCGTCTTGGATTTTGCGATGCGCTGCATTGGAATTCCGGCATTTTCCAGCGCGTGGAAGGCCGTCTCGAGCAGCAGCCGCTGAGGAGGCTCCATCGCCTCAGCCTCGGCAGCAGTGATAGAGAAAAAAGGAGCATCGAAACGACTCAAGTCATCTGTCAGAAAATGTCCGCCGCGTATCGACAGGCTATCCAGCCGCTCGGTTACTGGACGGTAATGGGCATCGATGTTTAATCGGTCCTGAGGGAACTCTGTCATAGCACACCGGCGCGACATTATCATCTCCCAAAAGGCTTCCGGGGTCACTGCATCTTCAGGAAGCCGAAATGATAGCCCGACAATAGCTAGTGGCTTGGGTGAATTCTCAATTGATTCCATCGTGGTGGTGATTGCTCGGCTGAATTCGCGAGTCGACACCATATGAATGGAAAGATGGAGTTTTATGAGGGAAATCTAAATGGAAGTCGTTTCTAATCTTCTTCTGAAAAAAGGAGAGCCGCACATTAAATTTGGTCCAGAAAAGTCGCTTCTTGAATGAACGAGACTGGGCACCCAAGTATCGGCTGGAAAGGTCTGGTAATGGATTACAGCCCGAATGTAATTTACCGCCACGAAACGACCGTCGGTAATAATTACGGTATGTGGACCGTGTCTTCCCTAAAGAGAATTCTAGCCTCTCGGAACGAGGCGTAATGAACTCTATCTGCATAAGCCATATTTGCATGAGATGTAGCGCCCGCAGATGACGGATGTATGTGCAGCCCTTTATTGGTGGCAGGTTTCGACACCTGGCATGGGCGTGTTAGAAATAATCTTACAGGACAGCAATCTATGCAGTTTTACCCCATGGCGTATTGTTGTCCTTTTCTCACCTCTTCTTTCCTCGTTCAGCCGCATCCCTCCTGGTCGGACACAGTGGAAGCATAACACCGCTCATATCTCAACCTGGTAATCATTGTGATCTTGGAAATCACTGGCTTAATATCTTCTTGCCGACCTTCTATCTTTTTGCCAAATTGGTTTATCGAAATGCGTTTCTTGTGGCAAGTCACCTTTCAGAGATCATAGTGCATCTGCTAACCGCCCGTCACCTAGCTTGCATGGAATGGGGAGCAATGCTCGTGTGAGTTTGCCGAAGTATCGTAGGTGGTGCTAGGCTAATCGCGTGGAGATTTCACGTTGCAGATTTTCAAACAACAAACCGGTAAGAATCTTGAGCATTGAAATATGAAAAATAGCTAAGGAGTCTAGCTGCTTTACGATATGAACTTGGTGAAGGCCACAGCTACGATTTTGTCAATGGGTCGGTTCCATGGGAGATGGATCATGGTAGGTAAAGCTAATTATGCTTAGGTGAGCGGACTGACACCACAATAGACCTAGATGAGCTTGCGATGGGTGAGGAGCAAACCTACGCTATTTGCGATCCAAATTCTGCCTCCTCTTGCATAGGTGCGATGAAAAGTATTGAGCGATACATTGAAACTGAGGGTCCTTACGATGGAGTCATGGCATTCAGTCAAGGTGCCAGTATCATCCTTGGTTGGATGATCAACAAGCAGCGAGAGGCCAAACGGGTCAGCTCGCAGCAATGCCCATTCAAGGTGGGGATTTTCTTTTCCAATCCCTGGAGAGTGTACGATGGCAATGCGCTAGCGAATGATCAACTTGTTTTCTTGAATCCTGAAGACTTTGAAGGTCTCCTGGATCTGCCTACCGCGCATATCTGGGGTTCGGCGGACAAAGACTGTGCGCTGGCTCAGGCTATCAGCACTTCATGTGTGGCCGAAAAACGATCAGTGTTTATCCACGAGCGAGGGCATGAGATCCCGGCGAAGTCCGATACGGTGATCCTGATGGCCCGGGTCATCAATCGGGCGATGGCGCAAGCAGAGCCTGTAGAATGATCAAAGAAGTAATATTTTTACCGAGTCAATCCATTTGTTCTCAATTATTTTTATTCGGCGCTTGTCGAGATTTGTAGACCCGCTGTTGTTTGGAAGCTCAGCCCAACGGTGAGTCAAAACGTGACTTTGGGAATTGATTTGGGCTTTTTCCAGCGATGCGCAAGGTGAACTTTCCTTCCCAACAGTGCGCTGGCAGACCCCACAGGGATTATGGCAAGCAAACTGCCGAACCGGCATCTCCGAGCGATCCTAGTGTAGATCAGACGAGCCAATCTGGTGTATCTGATGCCCAGCATTTGTTCCATGGTTTCCGTGGACACGGTCGCGACACCCGACGGCTCAATGGGTCAGGTAATTGGGTCTCAGTAAATCTCGTATTCTGACAGGAACTCAAATCATCCAGAATTAGTATTCCTGGCGCTTCTACGTAAGGCGTGGACAACACAAGCGGTCAATAGGAGCCACTTTTGTGACTGGTCGCTAATATCTCCCCTATCTCCCATCCAATCGCCTCGCTGAATTTGATCGGTTCTGGCCGGGTAGCTGACTTTTCCAGTTGCGAGTGAGCTGGGCTGTAATTGCATCTTTGCAGGCCCATTACGCCTATTCATGTCCAGGATCAGCCGCTATCGAAGACAGTATGTGATATATGTTGAAACCATTCACATGCCATACCAGCTAGGATCTTTCTCGAGATAATAAATGTACGAGATACCAAGTTGGAGGACATTACCAAAGTGATATCTTGACCATGCAATCGCCAATCAATATCTCGCTTTCTAAATACCTCTTCTCCCGCCTAAAAGAAATTGGTATTCGATCTGTTCATGGTGTACCAGGTTCTGATTGTCCTCATATCCTCGCCAGAGAAAAATTTATGTCTGATACCCACTTAGGAGATTACAATTTGGCGTCTCTTGACTACGTAGCCAAAGCTGGGATGCGCTGGATTGGCAATTGCAATGAACTCAACGCCGGTAAGTCTCTTGTTCATCCTCATCCTGAAAGAGACAACACTGACGATTTCCAGGATATGCGGCTGACGGATACGCTCGCATCCATGGAATTTCGGCACTGATGACAGTTGCGGGAGTCGGGGAGCTATCAGCTATGAATGCTATTGCGGGAGCATACGCTGAGTCCGTCCCCATTGTGCACATTGTGGGACAGCCAAGCCTCGCATCACAACGACAGAAGACGTTACTACATCACTCATTGGGCGATGGGAATTTCGGGGACCTGACGCGAATGTCAGAGAGAGTGACAGCTACGAGCGTGCAAATAAACTGCGGAAATCAAGCCCCTCGGTTGATTGACGATGCGATCGCTCACTGCTGGAAATCTAGCAGACCGGTCTCAATCATTCTCCCTGCCGACATGGTTCATGTTCCAGTCCTGGCTGAGAACCTGGCACGACCGCTCGACTTATCTGCCCCATTGAACGATAAAGCACTTGAAACCAACGCGGCTGACGCAATATCTGAAGCTTTACAAAAGGCAAAGAGCCCGCTGCTTTTGGTTGGAGGCTATAATGTACGCTTCACGAAGCGACGAGAGGTAAGGCTGCTGGCTGAAAAGCTTGGACTACCTATCTACCTATCCGCGTCTGGACGTGGCATAATAGACGAGCAAGACCTCAACTTCAATGGCCTCTACTTTGGAGACTGCTCTGATCCAGAAGTCATGCAGAAGATCCGGTCTTCGGATTTAATTATCTCTATTGGCAACATTCACTCTGACTTGAACGTTGCATCTTGTTCATGGAGCTTTGATCTTTCGAGGATGATTGAACTTCGGGACGAAATGGTTCACGTACAGGGCAAAGCATACCCAGGTTTGAATAGTACGAGTCTTTTGCAAGCCATCATCCGCCGTTCAGTCCGTCCGGTTCCGAAGCAAAGGCGCCTGAGTCCGTCCTTGCCCTTGTCAAATCTTGCCGTGGAATTGGCAAATGAACGGATGCCTTTCATGTCAATAGCGCCCATGGGCCAGGAGCCGGCACGTGGAGACCGACTGAGAAAGGGCGTACGAATGTCGCATACGATGAGCTACAAAGAGGAAACGAACAACGTGCGTCATGATTGGTTGTGGCCTATGTTGAGCGACTGGCTACGCCCCGGAGACACCATTATAGCGGAGACCGGTACCTCGAACTTCGGAATCTGGTCTACAAAATTTCCCAGAGGTGTCAACTTTATCAGCCAATATGTATGGGCCAGCATCGGGTACTCCCTAGGGGCCTGCCAGGGAGCTGCTGCCGCTGTTCAGGACTCAAGCCAACCCGATCGGCGGACAATCCTCTTCATTGGGGACGGGAGCTTTCAATTCACCTGTCAAGAATTGAGCACAATTATTAGACATAAGCTGGCGCCTATTATGTGAGTTTAATCTTCTCGATGTTAGCGAGATGCATACAAGAACTAATTGATTCAGTTTTGTTATCTGCAACAAAGGATACACGGTCGAGCGACTTATTCATGGCTGGAATGAATCTTACAATGACATTCAGGAATGGCAGTACCGAAAACTGCTGGAGGCCTTCGGCGCAGACCGTGGATCATATCAGACTCATCAGGTTTGGACAAGAGCTGAGCTCACCGCTCTTCTGCAGGATCCGTCCTTCAGTGAAAGCCAGACTCTCAGGGTGGGTTTCTTTCCCGACTATTATGTCCTGACGTTTGGAGTGCTAATGCTTCCCTCTCATAGTTTGTTGAACTACACATGGATAGGGATGATGCGCCGTCTAACCTCACTACGCTTACTCAGCAACTTGTAGCGCGGGGTTCGCAAACCTGAAGCTGAAGATTGAAACAAAGAACAAAGCTTGGTAGATGGAGGCCCATAATGAGATTTTATACAAATAGACAATGATCAGATCAGATACAAAAGCCGGCATCCTGTGTTTTTGAGAATCCCATGTAGCCGTCTTAAGAAGTTAGAGAAACACTAAATTTCGCTAGGGCATCTCCTTGTTTTTGTCGTAAATTTAATGTTGTTTTTGTATTACCGTAACTTTTCGGTATATGCAATACACGTTCCCACGACAATCTAGCGCATGCAGCTGTTCCTCAGCTAAGCCACTTATCTATGCGAGGCTGCAGTCAGCGGCAATACGTGGATGCGAAAAGGCAGCTTTTCCGCCACCATCGTTTTTCAGCTCAGTGTGGGAGAAAAAAGTACGATTGATTTGACAGCTTCTGTGGCAAGCACACTGGGTCAAACGGTCGCCCTAATATAGTCACTGCAAACTTGCTCCACCTTAACAGTTTCGCGCTTGAGTGCCTATGAAACTTCGATCTCTTCCTGCATTAATTTCCAAGCAGTCTTCATGGCAGATCTTTCGATAGTACATGGGTCAGGAGAACCGCCTCTCTGGCCCAACAGGCTTGGAGATCTGATCGAGGATCAAGCTACCAGTTTCGGCGACCGTATTGCTGTGGTAACACCATGGCAGAAGATGAGACTATCTTTCAAGGATTTGGCTGAAAGTAGCAAGATTCTTGCCAATGCTATGGTTCGAGCCGGCTTGCGACTCGGTGATTGTGTTGCAGTTCTGGCCGGGAACCGATACGAGTACATCCAAGTGTTTTTGGCAGGGGGGGAGAATCGGATGTCCGGTGCTACCGATTAATAACGCTTATACACCAGTGGAAGTCTTGAGAGCCTTACAGAGAAGTTGTGAGTCCAGCAATTACCGCTGAGGTTTATCATGACCCAAGGTTGCTGAAACTGACTCAAAGACAGCGTGCAAGTTACTTTTCATCGCCTCCGATATAGGCCCTCGTCATTTGTCGACTCATCTTCAGCTTCTAGCCTCCTCATCATCAGAGAGTACCCTGCCTGATCTTTCTGGGATCGTTGGCTTCGATGTCTTTCAAAAGGACCAAGATTTACGCATTCAAGCATATGGGGAATTCTTAGCTTCCGGGGAGATAAACGAAGACGACGACGGAATTTTATTAGAAGCGGCCCAACGTATAGTGCGACCTTCGGACAGCCTCAGCTATCAATTTACTTCTGGCACAAGTGGAGAGCCGAAACTTTCTATGCTATCACATCGGTAAGGAGCTCTGCGTTCAGGATCGCCATGGAGATTATTGAGCTAAATCTTCTAAGCGGTCTCGTCAATAATGCGCGTCTCGTCGGCGACGCAATGCGCCTAACTCCGGAGGATGTGGTGTGCTGTCCACCGCCATTGTTTCACACATTTGGCCTGGTGCTCGGATTCCTCAATGCATTCACCCACGGCTGCGCCATCGTCTTCCCGTCAGACACTTTTGACGCTGAGCAGGTTATCGATGCGGTCTCTAAGGAGAAAGCGACCGCGTTACTTGGCGTGCCCACTATGTTCGTGGCCGAACTAGAAGTCTGCGAGTCCAGAATGCTGGAGATCACAACCGTCCGAACTGGGCTTGCGGCTGGCTCACCTGTGTCAGAGACCCTTCTTAGCCGATTGGAAGATAAATTTGGTGTCAAAGGGATGCTGATTGCTTACGGAATGACTGAGACTAGCCCTGTGACTTTTATGACTTCGCTTGATGATCCCAAGGACAAGGCAATGACCAGTCTGGGCAGAGTGCTCCCTCATACCTCTGCTAAAATTGTCGATGAGAATAACTCCATTGTGCGGCGTGGACAAAAGGGCGAACTTTGTACAAGCGGGTATGGTTTGCAGAAAGGGTACTTAAATAATGAAGCGAAGACCAAGGAGGCGATGCGACAGGATACAGAGGGAATATTGTGGATGCATACCGGGGACCAGTGCTACCTCGACGCCGAGGGCTACTGCCACATCAGTGGCCGGATCAAGGATATCATTATTCGAGGTAATCCTCCCAAGATCTTCAACATTTGTCAATCGGCTAACGCTGGAAAAAGGCGGAGAAAATATGTTTCCACTCGAGATCGAAGAGCGATTGTTGCTTCATTCGGCCATAAGTGAGGCCAGTGTTGTTGGAGTTGCCGATCAGAAATATGGCCAAGTGGTTGGCGCCTTCTTGAAATTGGCCACAAACCAAGTCAAACCTCGAGATCAAGAAGTGAGGGACTGGGTTCGTGCAGAACTGAGCTGGCATAAGGCTCCTCAGCATATCTTTTGGGTTGGCGATGGAGGGATCTGTCCGGACTTCCCCAAGACTGCCAGTGGCAAGCATCAGAAGCATGTCATGGAAAAGATTGCTAATAAATCTCTCTTTGGTTCTCCCTATGCGGCCAAGGAATTCCCCGTCCGCTGGGGATATTCGATTTTCGGTCTGTCGATCTGCTTGATTCCAATGGCATTGTATCTGTCGATTGTAGCAGGATTATAAGTCAAGTTGGGGGCCCACTCTTTCTTACAGGGCGTTATTCTACATGACATCAGAGAACAATGTGATAGTGGCGCGAGAGAACATGGGACTCATTTTTTGGTCCTTATGTATATTACCGTACCCAAGGTGTCCATGGAAGAGCTTTTGGGAATCTTCTACTTTGACGATAAGAAATCACCTTGGCCAATCAATTAGATCGAAATGGCCTACGCAAAGTCTGTATTAAAGTACTTCCCAATTCATCCATCAGCAATCGGCACAATAAGATTGCAAGTACAGCCTTGCTTGAGCATACGCCATTATTTTTTTTACATATATTGATGAAGCGATCGCGAAAAATGATCAACAACTCAGCAGAACTGTCTGGAACACGACTGAGAGTTGATTTTAAGCGAGATCTGACTCATTCAATTTTGTGTACAATACCTCGCGAGATTCCGTGTCATTGTGTTGTCCTTTCGATCGACATCTTCCGTTGACACATTCCACAGCTCAGTCGGAAGCGCATTAGTGAAGACGGTCATCACATTCTGTTCTATGAATCCATCAGGGGCATGATGAAATTGAATATTCAGTCGCGGTAAATACAGCTGTCGAGTTCTACAAGTCTTAGTTGAAGTGGTTCTACCTACTTTTACAGAAGACGCGAGTCTTGTTTCTCCAACTTCACCTCCGTCTTTCCAGCGTCATACATTGGCAGTAGCGGCGCTTCCATGTTCCCAATGTACCTTAGAAGAGTTAGAATGTTTGCCACAGTAGCACCTTTACTTTCATGCATACATACTGCAGTGGGGGAATTGATGACTGCATGAACCGGCGGTCCATCGGAATTGGCATTCCGTGTGACAGGAACCGACTTTTTGCAGGCAAGCGTCGAATTTCTTGCTCCCTCTCTTAGCGGCTCTACTTGGAGATCAAATAGGGTGTTATACAGCAGAATACACCTTTGCGCTCCAATGCGTCAATGCAGCTGCTTGTCAAGTCCATTCTGCCAGTAAAGTTCCTCTATCGTGATAGGTATATCATTGAAAGTGGGCCGCAGCTAACAGCACAATCGCGATCCAAGTCGCAACAGCAGCGACAAGAATGATATGCCGCTGGATATCTGCCCATAATGACTCCGAGTAATGCGAGTTAGGGGCGATAAATTTTCTGAGGAATACCCACTGGAGAAAAGGTCATTTCCCTTTCATCGTCTTGAACACACAATTATCCTCGCTTATCTCCTAGCTTTCGCACTATCGTATTTCTGTATGAACGAAACAAGGCACCTGTGTAATGAATATGATACTAACGACAGCGAATGAAGATCAAGGGCTTCTAGCCGAGCAGCAAGGCTGTCTTGGCTCCGCGGGTTAGTGGCTCCACCTTCGAGTGCCGAGGCAAAGCCATGACTGTGGGGGCAAAGGACATTCACTAATCATTTTTTGGCTGCACTGTGTGAGACTTCTGGCGAAATGCATCACATTTTTGCATCAATAAATGCTAATGACTCTTTGTGTCGCGAGGATATTAGAGGCTTCACCGCGGACAATGAAGGGGACATTCAATGAAAAAAGCGGGAAAATGTCTCAGATGTCTCAGATAAATGCCGTGCCTACAAAGGGCTGTCAATTTCATTCATTTGCCAGTCATGATCAATATATTCTGGCATGCTTAAAGTATCATATAAAGCCCGTTTTGATCAAGCACTCTTGCTCGAAGATAAAGGATACATTCGTGACATCCAGAGTGGCCATCCCATACGCATAGCAGAGTATCTATATTCTGGCAAGACTGCGAATCTCCAGTCTCATCTACACCGTACACCTTGGCTCAATATCGTCTCCCTAGACCTTCAGGTGAAAGATTTCAAATTGTGTCATCCATTTGATCAAAGTCCGCCATGGGAGCATCTGGAAGGTCGGTGGCTAGCATGTCGGATTATGCCAAGACTGAGCACTCTAGGTGGGCTACAGCAAGTAGGTCATCGACTTCCGGCCCAACATACTCTCACCCTTCTTCCTCCACTCGGTCGATCTCAGATTATAAGAGCAAAGCAACCACCAAATCCCCAAGTCCCAGCCCAGCATGCTTCAATTCACCAGCTTTTGTCTCTTCACCTTCTAGTACGTCATCTTCGAAATCATCTTCATCGCTGAATACATTTAGCGTAGCGAGAAAGGAGCTGGTCGAGACTATGATGAAGCTCAAGCAGAACGACACCAGCGGTATGAATTTTAACGCTGCGCTGAAGGAACTGACCAAAGTAACAGGAAAGGTCTCGGAGTGGGAGACAAGAGCCACCTTCAATGATGGTTCATTGCTTGTTGATTTATGCTTCCTTCATAGGTGCCGGGTGATCAAGAGCGAACTGGATTCACTTCTTCGGAAAGTACCAAATCGGAAGATATTCAAGGCTGAGGACAAAGAGATTTGCAAAATGCTTGGATTCCAGATCGGTAGACTCAAAATTCACTCTTCTGTTGAGTCGCGAGACTTTGATTCTCGGCATGGACCAGACTTCCAGATCGAAGCAGCGGACTCATCTATGGCAGACTTTACTTCGAGCCTTTACGATCGTGAGTTGAGGAAGAGAGCGAGATTCCCGAAAGATTTGCATAAATATCTTTTAGATACTTGGGAGCGCCTGCATCTCAAGTACCCCGGCTGCTCGTGTGTGCAGTGTCGCGAGTTCAAGGTACAACCTAGTGTACACGCTAGAAATATAGTACGGAAATATCGGAGATAATTTGTGGCTTGGGATGCAGCTACAACAGTACCATCAGAAAGAAGGATAAGTACATAAAGAGGAGGCGTTGGTGAGAGATGTGTGCGAGTCACCTGCATCCTCAGACTGCTAGACACTTTTCATCTTTTGTTCAATCGCATTTCAGCTTGATTAGATAGCCAGAATCATGGATTCCTGCTCTTTTTGCTTTCAATCACTATGCGAGGTTCAGTCTCTTTCATACCTAGGCTTCTTCCCCCATTTTATTTGGCATCAGATGAGTGTTGGAGTTGGATAGGAGAAATCTGTGTGTTTGACCAGGAACCATGCAGGCACATGTGCAGACTATGTAGGTTAGGCTCATACTAACCCTACTAAGCTATAATCACCATTGACAAACTATCCTGGGGCAGTAAATGGTATGAAATGACACATGGGAATCAAAGCTAAGGTCGGCCGATCTGCCGCTCAACTGCAGATGATCTAGTAACTCGTGGATAAAAGCAGATTGCCGGAGGAACCGAACGCCAAGATCCCTGTACTCTCGGGAATAAATTTCGGGAATGTGTCTCGTCGGCTGCCATTATTCGGAAAGGCCTAGCGACCTTCGGTTTTGACTCCCCTAAAAAAGGGCCCCATATATAAACCTGTCAGACCGGAGTCCGTCGCTGGAGAAATATTCCATCTTTTTCTATGGTTCGCAAGAAAGTAAACTTGACCGAGCCATTGAGTTTGGGACTGGAAACCATGTATCGCCACGTGGGGCCAATGTGGAAACAGCTATCTTCGTGTCGGCCGGGGGAAGGTTAAGAATTCTGGGGTACCGTGCACACGCCCTGCATGGAACGCACTGGACCGTCGGTTCTGCGACGGTGCCCCGCCGCCGGTGTCTCTTACCTTCTTGAAGCGGGAATTATTCTATTCCCGATAAGCATGATCAATCCAGTCAAGTCACGAAGCTTGATTAGATCTAAGCCTTCGATGCGACATTGTGGCGCCACTTGGCTCTTCTTGGCCAATCTTGACGGAGGGACCCTTAAGGGGGGTTTCGGGCTGAACCTGCTTGAATTTAGTACCCGCGAACGGACCCTCTTATCTGCCCATTTCCGTATCCTTTCCACGTGCACAGACGTCGTCCTTTTATCGCCTCCAACCGTGGGTCTTCGGCTTCTTGATATTCCACATGTCGCATGACCTGTATGTTTTTATCTTCGCTAGCGCGGGGATTCAAGGTCATAGGAGCCTGGCGATTAATTCCACGGGTGTTTATTCAATGACATTGGCAATCGAGGGTGATAGATGTGATAGATATGATTGGAATTCAGTCCAATAGGGAACCGGGCGGGGAGAGTAGTCTCGCTTACATCGTCTTCCGGCTATCTTGGGTGGGAACCCCCAAATTGTACTCGATCTGTTCCCGGGTTCGGCTTATCTTCTCTCCTCGGCCCCTTGGAATTCTTAGACCCTTGGGGCCCATAGGACCCCGCCTGAGAGCGGTTGCTTTCCGGGGCTGGGAACGGCGTCCCTGTGATTTAATGGCTGATGTTTAGTACTTAGCGAATGGTGAACTATTCTAGGAAACCTGCCAAGGCATCAGGAGCCTTGGGTTACTTAGTATTATCTTGGCATGGTGCTTATGCTCATCCACGCTGCGGATATTCACGGTTGGGTATCCGGCATGGATTATACGAGGTAGCGCACTATCGCACGAGAAATTTGCCATGAACGAGTAAACCCCAATCCAAAGTATGAAGCTTATCTGAATGAAGACTGGAGTGTGGGCGCCACTTCGCCACGCGTGGCCAGTGTGCAAAGTATCAGTGTTAGCGCTATCCCTCGTGCACGCTGTGGCTCCTGAAGCAGCCATATCCGGCTAGAACAAAGAGTCTTTTTATATTTTTTATTCCCATTACGGCCATTGCGCCGTGGCGGTCTCAGCTATACACCAAGCTATATAACCAATTGCTTGTCCCAGAGAGGCTGAAGTTGCCAAGTTGTTTGAAGGTCACGAGTTGTGTTACACAGCTCTACTGGTGACATTGGACCTTGTTACCCCCCTCCTTCTCCACTTCGTCTTCAGTGAGCTCTTTTGTCTCTTCTGTCCAGAATGTCTATCCTTCCTGGCCTCGCGGCCCCGACAGCTCCTACTGAGCAGATGCGCGAACTGGGTGTCGATGAGGACGATATCCGCAAGATGTCCGTCGCTGGCGTTCACCCCGGTGTTCGCCAGCGTCTGTGGGGCTTGCAGGCTCGTCTAGATCCCACTGTGACCTTTGAGGAGTTCACCTACTGGGCTAAGGTCGAGCGTGAAATGGAGAAAGAGGAGTCCAACCGCTACAAGCTTTCCACTAGCGGCCAAGGCTTCATGGGAACCATCAAAAACTATTTCACAAGTAACGCCTATGAGGACGCTAAAGTCCGTGATGCTCAAGTTCTGGAAAACCAAAACCACGACCAGGGCACCACTTGGTCAGAGAAAAAGGCTCCCGATACAGAGGAGGGTGCTCTGAGCCCTATTGCTCCCGCTGGCACCCACGACTTCGACGCCGAGTGGAGGCAGGCTGCACGCGCCCTGCGCACTGCTGGCTGGGGAACTATCTTCTATCTGATTACAACCGATATTCTGGGTTGGGGTCAGACCCCCTACGTTTTCTCGAACGACGGTTATGGTCTTGGTGCTGGTATCTTCCTCCTGATGGGTCTCGCCGCCGGTCTCTCTGGATGGATGATCTGGCACGTCTTCTTGGGTCTTGATTCTTCCCGCTTCCCAGTTTTGAGCTTTGGTGACCCCTTCTTCCGTCTTTACGGTACTACTTGTCGCCATGTAATCAACTTCACTCAAGCCCTTCAGATGTTCTTGACTGTGGCTGTTGTCCTTCTCGGCCAGACCGGTATCATTGCCCAGCTCGCTGGAAGTGTTAACCTCTGTTACATTGTTTGCGCTATCATTTCGCTCGTCGTCAGTATTGCGAGCGGCTACATGCGTTCACTGAAACATCTCGGCTGGTTCTGCAACTCCGCCGTGTGGATCAATGTTGTTTCTTTCATCATTGTCTGCGCTGCCGCGGCCAAGTATGGTCCTGACCCTACCGCCGCTGTCCAAAACGGTATTCTGAACAAGGACTGGGCGACCAACCCCGCGCCCGTTAAGACGTTCGCTGGCGCTCCTCCTGCCGAGTACCAGCCCACCGATGCGAACCCGTTCGCCGCTAAGTTCAACGGAATCAACAGCATGGTTTGTAAGTTGGCACATCTCACTTCTTAGAAAGCATACGCTTAGGCAGTGTGATTAACTTGATTATATAGATGCCTACTCCGGAGCTATTATGTTCATCGCTTTCTTGTCTGAGATGCGTCATCCTATGGATTTCTGGAAGGCCATGCTGCTCGCTCAGAGTTTTATCACCGGCGTGTACATCTTTTTCGGTGCTTTCGTCTATTCCTTCTACGGACAGTACGCCTATGTCTCCATCACTCAATCCGTCAAGCCACTCAACCTCCAGGTTGTCGGTAATGTGCTCTCTCTGATCACCGGTTGGCTCGCTGTCTGTAAGTTTCAACATTTTCCTGCTCCCTGATACTCCATCGACTGACACAAGTCTTCTAGTCCTTTACTTCAACGTCGGAATGAAGACAGTATACCTTGAAGTCGGCCAGGAAATCTTCAACCTGCCCCCGATTACAACCAGGAAGGGCAAGTGGCTCTGGTGGACTCTTGGACCCGTCTATTGGATTATTGCTTTTGTCATCTCCATGTCCGTTCCCCAGTTCGGCGCGTTCACCAATTTTGTTGGTGGTCTTTTCAGTCTGAACTTCACCTACTCCCTCTCTGGAGTTATGTGCCTGGGATACAAGATTCAACAGGCCGCCAGGCTGCCCGGCGAAGGCTTTGACCCTGTGACTGGTGAGACCACCCGTCTCGACAATGGATGGAAGCGCTGGGCGCGTGGCTTCCGTAAGAGCTGGAAGCTTAGTATCCCTATCCTAATCTTCACAGGCTGCGGTTTCGCTGCGTCTGGCATGGGTACCTGGGCTGCTATTCTTGCCCTGGAGTCGGCTTTCGGATCTGGTGGCTCCGTCTTGACTTCTTGGACCTGCCTCAACCCTTACTATACTGGTTAGAAGTTAATCTTCGGTCTGTTACTCATAAATTTGTCGCTACAGATCTTGTTGAGTCAAGTCTAGTCCTAATTAATTTGATTTTTCTTGCTTGACCTCCAGGGTGCTTAGTTCTAGGAGCAATTTACCTCTCACCTTTGCGGCCTTTTTCTTTGAGCCTTGTTTAAAATGCTCATTTTTTTCCGAGATTATTGTAATTTGTATTAATTAAGGTTGAAACTTATTGATCAGACCACTACCTGAACAATGCTATGTTGATCTTCACGTTGTGATGAGACTCAAGAGGCCAGACGACAGAATATATACGCTAACTGGATGACGAAGAACCATTTGGAGATTGCCAGTAGATACTGGATGGAACGACTTTTCGGTATTTCCCAATTCGGGGCCAAAGGTGTGAGAATAACCTGTCACACAAAGCCTCAACAACGAGGGCACATTGGGTATAATGCGAAGATGTTCGATGAAGTTGAGCGGTAAGCACCGTGTTCGGTCCTTAGTAATTAAGAAACGGTCCTCTTGAGGAAGATGTAGCGGCTTATGCGACATACAATGCGTGGTAATCCAAGTTGTTTTGAGAAATTGTGTTGCGAATGGAGGCTGTCGAACCCTGGAACTGGACGCTGTTCCCTTCGGCAACTGAGACCAGCTCCATTGAACCGACTTTGGCTAACAGCTGACGAAAAAATGCTGATGTTTTGTCGTTACTAGACCCTTAATTCTATAAGTATGCGTGACATGGTCATCTAAGCTACTAATTCTCCGTCCTACAATTAACCCGGACGGGAAAGATTGAAAGGCCAGACAACACATAATCTCAAATCACGTACATGACCAAAGAACAGTCGGATATCTCCTCAAAAAGCTACCTAAGCAAGAAAAAAACGCCATCCATCTAACCCCCGCCCAAATATGACTTGTCTCCCAGACTCAGCAAACCGGGTAGGAAGACATCTTTGCAACTCCAAAACGTCAATTTTGCGATACCGAATTGATTGTATCAAATGTTTTTTATAAGGAAAAGATACTTGACTTGGCCCTCCAACCCCATTATTCCATTCCATGCCTTTTTCTCCCCTTTCCCTTGCCCTTTCCCCTTGTCTTCAATTCCACGAATCCCAACTCCTTCAGACCCTCTGCCAAGATTGAAGAGTCTTGCATCCCTGGAAAGTCTTTCGCCGGATATACACGGAATGGGTCCAACCATGCCTCTGCAAGAATAGGCATCGACTGACCTGTATCCTCCACCGATCCCCAATTCATAAGTCTGAACTGAAGTCGGTATGTGCCCGCCGAGCGAATGGAAAGATCAACGAAAATGAAGAATGTGGCAGGTTGGTGAAGTTTTGATGCATTGCGGAGGTTACTGGGTCCAGCGACTTCGGTGGGGCTTTGAGAGTATTCGAGGGAGGGATGTGTAGGAGCGGAGTTTGGATCAGGGTCTGCCTCGACGTAGAAGGGGGACATGAAGGCTTTGCCTGAGAGAAGGGGGGGTGGAAAAGTCGTCGTCTGCGCGGGCCACCCCGTCACTTTCTCTTACTGGGTCTTGATCGTCTTGGGTTGGGTTGGATGAGTCTGATACGGGGAATAATAAGCAACCCACTGTAAAGCGCGGGTCTTGTAAGATGTCCCGGTCATCTTGGGACTCGGGGTCGAAGTCTGAGAGGAGGATTTGCACGATTGGGGGTGGGTCGACTGGGCGGCGGTCTCGGTCGCCTGCGCCGCATGCTCGTGCCGCGAGGGGTTGTTGACGGATATGAAGGTGATAGCGAGATTGGGTCGATTTTCGTCGGGGTGGTGGTGAAGGTGATGATTGAGGTTCGTGGTGAAGGAGCTTATCGAATCCATGGGGCATGCTGTAGTTTGGGGTTCTTTTTGGTTCTTCCGCGATAGTTGGCGCTGACGCAGGAGCTTCTGCAAGGATACGAGTGCTGTTTTCAGAGCTGACCGGGCTTCCCATAAGTGTTAACCCGCTGCTGTGGCTGTTTACTCCTGCCTGTCAGTATAGATTCTTCCACTAGGTGAACTCGCGCAGAGGGTTTCACATTTTTCACATGAAAGAACCGCTTGAAAATCAGCGACACTGCACACGAGTACGAATATTTGGCAGGGTGAATGGCTCAATCGAAAAAGGAGAACAAAAAAGGAGGGACTTTACTGGGACTCCAGGTCGTATGTCCGCATTCGAAGACTATACTCGCGGCCCTGACTCAATATTGGACTCGGTCTTTCTTCATAGGGAGCAGAAAGATAGCCACGCGGATCAATAGCGGAGGGCTCATAATGGTGCGTTCGTAGCGGAAGTGTATGAAGCATTGACGGCTGGTTCATGTAGAGGTGCTCTGCTGATACCATACGTCGCGGGTCGGCATCTCTCTCTTGAGCATTTCCTACTGACGGCACCCGTGGGCCATGTGGTGTCGTTATAAGCGAGTGTTGATAACTGGCATCTGGCGGTAGGATGTGTCGGGGATCGTGCCGATGATATGGATGACATGTCCCAGATGTCTGGGCCGGATGGCGTGCGTGAGACCCCGGATCAATATAAGATGTCTCGGGCGGGGGGTGCCCATGTTGCGATGACGGGGTCCTCGACATCTATGGGAGAAGAGATAAGCTGGGACAGGTGAGCGACCGTTTGCGCTTAAATTCGAGCCGTATGCCGCACGGGGATTCAGCTCGTAGGCATTGAATGCGACCCAGGAAGCGGTCAGGTCAGCCACACCCGCGCGGGAGGATTGGAAGTGTCGGAAATACAAATCCTCTTTTTATATACGTCGCAATGTCGAAGACCGCGGGGAATGATGTAAAATTTCAGAACGATGCATATCCCGGATCTGCCTGCGGTCAAGCGAACACATCTGATGAACCGCAGGGAGATGTAGCCCGTCAACAACGCGATAGCATAAGACCCAGATTTCGGTGTGATTGACAGCTGCCCCAGAGCTATGCAGGGGGTATCGTGTTGGAAATGGATTGTCTTGGGTATTTTTCAGCTTCAGGATGGAAAAAGTCAACGCACGTTCGGATTTTCCCCTCCCCGGTGACCCCGGTCTGCCAATCACCCTTAGTTATTGTGACAGGGGGAGGGAGGTGGGCTATCGAGTGCATCAAATTTTTAGCATGACCCCATCCGAGCTGGGTCCGGTACTACTATTGGCGCTAAGCATCCACCGAAGGCGTTGAAAAGGGAAGAGCCGGGGGGGGACGGGCCGAACAGGCATTTGGCAGTACGTGGGTGTCTCTATCGAGCTTGTGCGTGGGAGGAGTAGATGAACCACTCGGGCCCGTTCCTGACAGCAACTGACGCCCGAGGCGAGCTGTATTGTCATGAAAGACGGTCAACGAATTTCCAGCTTGGAGCCGTGAGTGCTGAAGGTGACAATTCTGTCCACGACTTGGAATTCTAGACGTGGCTTTTGACTTTTAGTGATTCAGGGCCAGTCGCCTGCGTCCCAGACCCGGATGATGTACCCAGAGAAAGAGGAGCGTTCAAAGAATTGGACCCCTAGTCATGCTTACAGTTGGTCGGAAATCGAGATGGACAATCTTTACCATCTACAGACATATCCACGATCAAAATAAGGGTACGAATCCGCGCCTGGACCATCACTGAAGCCTTAGTCCGTGTTTTTGAATCTCCAGATTAAGAGCCGTGGGCCCAAGGAATGGCGGGACCACGGAACGGCGGAACAATAGAACAGGCGGCAGCCTGTGAAAAAAAAGTCTACAGCGCCCCGCTTGATAGACCGGGCATTGTGAACAGTGGTATCAGAGGGAATATAGCCAACGGGAAGTCTTATCGATGGACTCATGATTGAGTAGCCCTCTAAGTGGGTTTCGTTGTCGAGACCGATTTGGTATCATGACTGCTGTGTCATTTAGGGGGAGTCCAGCCGCGATAGTGGCCGAAGGACCCACGGCTCGGCAGTAGTTTGAGTGAGGGAGATCTTCCACGAGACCCCACAAAGCGGATCGTGACGGCGCGTCAGCAGCATTCGATTCATCGTGATAGTGGACTTTTGATAGTCGGGTTTGGTCGATTTTTGTGCGGCGCAGGATTAGCCCATGCCGGAAGTAGAAAGCGCCCGGGAGCCCCTGGAGGCCTTGGGCCAACAATCTGTATTTCCGGTTGTGAAGTTTCCGGGAATACAAGGGTGATTAGCGTTTCACGCCAGAAAATTCTAACTCCCTCGCGTCCCGTATTTCGGCACGATCTGCTTGGTGATTTGATCAGCAGATCCATCGAAACGCTTTTAAGATCTGATCGGCAAAAAGGCAGCCATCCTGGGACTTGGAGAAGCGGACCACGTCTGGATCGTTATTTGACGCCAGACCTGTCAATGGGTCCAAGCGCCGAGGCAAGGTAGGCAAGTTTTCCACCGAGGAAATGTCGAGATCCACACCTATGTAGCATGAGACGTGACCCAAGCCGCAAGCGCCTCACACCAGCCCCATTCATGCCAGGCGTTTCCTGGACCACAATTCGCACGTAGGGGACAGCCCTGGACGACGGAGCCAATGGTGTTTTTTGCGCGGCAAACTCCATAATAGGCGGATCCTGATCAGAATCAAGACCGTAGTCGCCATTGGTTCTACGAATGGGTCAGGGTTTTTGAGACCGGTCGGCAAATTCTCATTCCAGACCATCTTCGGATATCCACAATCCATGTACCTGAATCTCGCGTAAATAGGCAGGGGCAATCGCATGACAGCGCAAGAGATCCCGATTACTCAGTGGGCAGCGAGGTGCTCAAGCCATGCGGGGGAAATGCCTACTGTAAGCTCCTGCAGAACAAGAGATCTTCTCTTTGAAAAGTTGATAGGGTGTCGATCGGCTTTCAAAAATGCCATAATTGTAGAAATCTCTCGCTCATCATCTGAAAGCGGCAGCCAGTTCGCGGCGCAGTATAGTCGGGCAGGTTTGTTGCCACCGTGGAACAGTGGCACAAAGCCCCCGGCTTTTCAGGAAAATTGACATTGGTATTTTTGTCGGGCGCGGGTCTGCAGTCTCGCCTCGGGCTGGAAAATGACTCTGTGACCAAGTTGCGTTGAGTGCGTACTCGAAAGGCTTGGCCCCCATTAGTAAGCCTGTCGGGGGACCGAACAGATTCCAGATCCACGTAGTCGCTGATCAGGGCGGCTGTCGATCCGGGAGAAAACTGATGCGTGAGAACTTGTCGAATGGAGATCCTTGGACAAGGTGGCAATCGCCAGGGTAAAACCATCGCAAAAAGACAGCGGTCAAATGCGCCCCGTATAGAAAAAATACCGATATCCACCTTGTTTTACGCTTACTTTCAGGATAAAATACACTGCTGGCGGGGTTTACATGTGAGATCGTCGTGTCCATTTACACCAACATCCTTGGACGTGCAGCGGTGTTCGCAGCCATGTCTGCAGAGTGTTCCACCGCCGGCACGCTATTGAAGTACTAAGTCCACGCTTGGATCGACATCCAGAAAGTAGAGACCATCCGGATCACGAGGAATGCGATTGGCAGAAAGAGGCGAAGCATTGGGCATGTTCGAGGGTTGGATGTGCATCACTGCCCCGAATGGAGAACTTGATGGTGCTGCTCCGCGATCGATGACACCGTGGTTTTTCCCAACAAAGAGAGCGATCATTTCGCCATACTGGCGGTCCCATGCCACAATGTATCCAGAGGACCGCCATTGCTCATCTGGTCCGTATCGCATATCCAAGGATCCCAGCTGCATGAGGTGGAGGGCTCTTGTCCCTGTTTGGGGCGCGCCATTGACGATGGTTCTCGCCCTGATGAGCCCGAGAGATGCTGGTGACCAAGTACTAGACTCCATAGTCGTCGCGGCAAGGTGAGAGTCTGAAAACTCTATTGGCGAGTGTTCGACGCACCACCGCAATTGAAGGGTTGGAAATTTTGAGTGGAACAAGTCCAGCCGGTCCTGGTCGAAGTTGAGACGAGTGATCATTTCCTGCTCGTTCCCCGTCTGATCGATCAGCATGTTTCTCAGCTGACTCAAATCACTGCATAGCTTAGAACAGCCTTGAGCTTGGAGATTAGGATAAAGTCGTGCCGGCTCATCATATCCAGCGGAGTCGCCATCAATGGTGAGCAAAGGTTGATCCTGGAAACTTGACCATGCTGGGTCCGGTCCAGTGCCGACATGGCTCTTCTGCTCCATTAACTCACTGCTCTCTTGCCATTGAATGCCCAATCTTCGTTCCATATCTTCCATGCGGACGTTGAGCAGTTCTTCGTAGTGGTCGCCTTGAAGTAAGTCGGGTAGAGCCTCGCCCACGATGGGGTCGTCGAGTAAAACATCTATGCATTGAAGATTTCCGATGTAGGGCAATGTATCTCCACTGCGCATTGAGATATCCTCCAGCAACTTTGCAGCAGTATCTGACCGTCCGGCTTGTGTCAAATTTATAATAACACTGTAGGCCTCGTGACAGAACTTCTCATTTTGCGGATCAAATACGCTCATGAACTTGGTCCATGTAGCGTTCAAAGCCTCCACGCTTTGTAATTTGGAGAGCAGACACAGGTACAAAGCCCAATTCTCATGTTCTTCATAAGGATCTCTCAGTAAGCAATCGGCCAACCTAGGCCGCAATTGTCGCATGTGTTCTCCTTCGCCAGTGAACTCAGCTAGCAAATCGGCTGTGTTGTGACGTGGATTTTCAAAGATAACGGCGTCTACTTCGAACAGGAGCGTCTGCAAGATCCGCCTCGAACTGGTCTTCCTACTGAGCGTCGAGGAATTTTCGGATCCTCCCAATCTCTCATATAGATGCAGAAACCACCGTAATGCAGAAGGGGATAGATTCAACGCTGCATAGTACATACCAAGCTCAACAATGTGGGGCTTGATAGGGAGTTCAAGTCGTTGGAGCCTTGCAATGATATCACTCAATGTTGCAAGTATCTCGGTGTATGTCACATCTTGCTGGCAACGTTTCAGGGCATTTCCCAGTACCTTGCATTCTCTTTGTTGTAAGCGGTCGGCTCCCCCACCATCAATGACCAATTTGGAAATGACATTTCTCAGTGAAGCCAACTCAGCCACTGATTGAAGACGGCGTCTCTCTGTAGACTTGAACTGCACATCCACACCCTTTAGAGCGTTCCATAATTCTGGAGGAGGATTTTTTGACAGCCACTTTGAGTCAAGAAGCTCGATTGTTAGTTTTCGCAAGCTTATGTGGTGCTCGTTTCCAGCTTCTGGGCTTTTGAGAGATGTGAGGGCAAAGCGGAGGAGCTCTGCGGAGGTGGGCTCATCAGATTGAGCGTCGGTGCAGAAATTGGGATTGCGGGCTGAGAGTTTGCGCGTTATTGTTTTCGAGCCAGGTCTATACAATGTCTGTCGCGCAAGGCCAGAGAGTAGTCGGCCAAAAAGAACTCCCATCTTGGAACACATCTAACTCAGGGCGGAGGAAGCATGACCCACGAGTGGAGAAGATAAACTTGATAAGGGGCTTGTCTGGGGTGGCAATTCACGGGCGGTGGGTCGTGCGGTGAGCCTGAGATGTCATCTTCGCTAGAGCCTGCGCTTCACTTCCTCCAAACTGCCCACGTACCACCAAATTTGAAAGTACACCCGCTCCAGCATGGTTCAAACACGAGATCAAGATTTATCTACGGAAGAAGGTCCAAAACCTGATCATCCTGAGCAGACCGAGACCAGTGTCAGCGAAGACCCCACCCCATCCGAGCCTAAGGATGGAAAGACAGAGGACGATGCTGCTTCTAAGGCGCGTGAAAGGCAAGCACGCTTTAAAGCTCTACAAGCTCGAGCTGTGAGTACACACCCTGGACCTTTGCCTTATCTTCTTCGTGTCGCAATGCTGACTTTACACAGAAATCGGCAACGGAACGCAACCTGAAAGAAACTGCAGCAGAGACTCAACGGTTGTCCACCGATCCTAATTTGGCCAACTCACTGTCACGCAAGCATGCATTTGCCTCTCACAACCTCCTCAAAGCGGACACAGAAGCCGCGGGCGAAGACTTTGAGCGCAAGCGAGCTTGGGATTGGACTATTGACGAATCAGAGAAGTGGGATCGACGCATGGAGAAGAAGCAGCGACACCGCGACAACGTGGCATTTCAAGACTATACTCAAGATGCGCACAAGGTCTACAAGCGGCAGATGCGAGAACTCCCAGCTAACCTGGAAGCATACGAAAAGGAGAAGTTGGCCGCCATCGAGAAGGCTGCTGCCAACGGCGACCTCGAGATCGTTGAAACCGAGGACGGGGAGATGATCGCGATTGATAAAAACGGCAGCTTCTACTCCACAGCTGACAGCGTGGGCTTCACCGACAACAAGCCAAACCGTGCTGCAGTGGACAGACTTGTGGGTGATATCCAGAAGGCCGAGGAAGTCCGCTTGAAGAAGCGCAAGGAGCGTCGTGGTGATGAAGAGGCAGACGTGACTTACATCAACGACAAGAACAAGCAGTTCAACCAGAAACTGGCTCGTTTCTACAACAAGGTATGTCGATTGCATTCCTTTAAACACAAGAGACCGCTGCTAACGTTTCAATAGTACACCAGCGAGATTCGGGATAGCTTCGAGCGAGGTACTATGATCTAATGCGACATGTGAATAGAGATAATATACATCTTTCGGGCACTTTGAACGCCCGGAAAGGGCCAGTCATCATGGCCAAGAGTCCGGCAGTTTGACCAAGATTTGTCTTCAGTGCGTCTTGCCAAGGGTCCCACTCAGACAACTGTCAGCTGGCATCTTTACAGCATGCCTTTTCTCCAAGCCTTCGTTGCCAGCGCCTCAATCTGCTTTGTTCCGACAACACCCTTTGTTGTTTCCTCCTCCAACGCCTCCACCACGGCTTCGGCCACGACATCAGCCTTGAGCGGTTTCTCCGCCATTGCCCCGAGGAAACCAAGCTTTCTTCCCGTGAAAGTGTTAAGTTCAGAGGCAACAAAGCCACCTAGGGCGATCGGCAGTGTGAACTTCCTGCTGGAATCATACAAAAAGCCAGGACGAATGAAAATGCTTCGGAGCTCGGGGAGAGTGGATGTGATGGTAGCTTCGGCTTCTCTCTTTGTATTAATGTATCGGGCTGGAAGCACCGGTGCACCCGCGGCAGCGGATATGTACACAAAGGCTGGGACATGCTCGTTCGAGGCTTCTTGGGCCAGCGCGATAGCTACATCATAAACGAATTAGCCCCACCCCAGCTTTGAATACTATCAATTACGCCATGACGTACCTGTATCTCTGTTCATGAGTTCATAAGTCAACTGACCATCCCGCTCCTTTGGCTTCAGAGCTTCGCCCTCCTTTCTTGAGAGCAAGTCCTGGCTTCCCAGCTTTGACGAGCTGAACGCCCGTCGTAGGCCACTAAGAATTGGCTCACGTCCTTGCACCACACCCTTGTAATCGGCCTCGAGCAGAATTCCCATGGAATGCACAACGGCAGAGGCACCATTGAGAAACGGCTTGTAGGTTTCCGGCTTCAGCATGTCGGCTTTAGCCCATTCGACTGAGCCAGCCCAGCTGGGACGTTCAGAGGAATCTGTGACGGTTTCCCACCGTGGCTCGCCGGAGCGACTGAAGATGTCAGCTTATCGAACAATAGAGTTATCGTAGTACAGAATGAGATAACTACCTCAACGAGGTCACCGTCCATCCTCTCGCGGCAGCAGATTTGCAAATACGGGAACCTGTAGCAAATCGTCAGTTTCCTGAGCTTTGTAACAAATACATTCCAAGTGAGATGGCGTGCAAACCTAGGAAGCCACTTCCTCCGGCCACGACAAGTCTTTTGGCAGCCATCGCACAATGATGAATGTACGTAGCGGTAAGAGTAGCAATATGCAGTCGCAAGAATTACTGCAACAGGGAGTTGGTTGCGGAAAACCAAGCTATGAGAAGCTCCGGCATGCCGTCACACGGTCACGTGCATCATCAATGCCATCTCCGGCGCGTTGATTTCACTTCGCCCTTCGCGAATCCCCATTGGAACCGAATCTTCTTTCCTTTCTCCTTCGACCTCCGAAATGCCATCCAATCCAGGAAACAAGCGCGTCCGAGTGAGTATCGCATTTATACAGCTTATAGCCTCGAGGGTCGACTAACAACGCATTCCAGGGCGTCTCCGTCTTCCGCCCATTTAGTATGTCCAATTCACAGCTCCGCCCTCCATATTGTATTCTCATACTAACCTCTGCAGTCTTCGGCAGCGAAGCGCAACTCTTCGACCCGGAGAAAAAACCCGCAAACTGCCCACCCGACCACACGCACCAATGGCGCATATTCGTCAAAGGCGTCGACGACCAGGACATCTCCTACTGGTTGAAAAAAGTTCAATTCAAGCTCCACGAGACCTACGCCCAAAATGTCCGCACAATCGAATCCCCACCCTTTGTAGTTGAGGAAACCGGCTGGGGAGAATTCGAGATCCAGATTAAGCTCTACTTCGCCCCCGAATCAAACGAGAAGCCGCAAACCCTATGGCACAGTCTGAAACTGCACCCCTACGGCCCTGACGCGGAGGGCATGAAGGAACGCCGGGAGGTAGTTGTTAGCCAGAACTACGAGGAGGTTATTTTCAATGAGCCTGTTGAGCCTTTTTATGAAATTCTTACGGGCGGTGCAGGTAATGGGGCGCCAAGGGGGAAAGGAAAGAACTCGAAAATGGGCGCTCGCACGGCGGAGATTCCTGTGGGTGATAGTCCCAAGAACCCGTACAGTCGGGTGACGGAGAATAAGGAGCTTGATCGCATGGCTGAGGCGACGAAGACGGTTGAGCAGATGATCAAGGAGGAGAAGGAGCGACTGGTTGAGCGAGAGAAGCGGTTGGCAGAATTACGCGAGAGTGAAGGGATTCCGGCCAACACGAAGAGAAAATGATCGGACATCCTTTGCATTGTGATTGTCCGACGTAGGGCCAGGCAGATGTTCGACTTGGGTCTTTTCGCTGCACTCACCTCTTCGGCATTGCATTGTCAAGCACTTCCAACCGCGTCATATCACTCGCGCATTTCGACGATGACTCAAATCTGACGGGGAATAAAACCATGGCCCCTGGGATCACCAGATCATAGTCGTGGGCTTATCTTTTCTGCGCACTTTGAGGCCTCATCACTGAGTGAACACCAAAGTTTCCTACTGGAGCTTTCTGGAACTGTTTTTCTACATCAGTTCTTTTGAGCCGCATCAGACGGACTCGCGCCTATGGCACAGGCGACTCTTCTTGACCGTCGTCTTGCAAACCTCGCACTCATGGAACGCAAAACGCAATTCCATCAACCTATGGGGAGGCATTTGTCCGTCCAGGCAAGCATATCGGGAATGACAGCATCATTCATAATCGATCCTAAATGTTCGCACCAACTGTGGTATAGCCCTAGAAAGTTCAAAATGGCGAGTCCTGAACCCACTCATGCCTTAATCCTCAATTCGATCTCGAATGAACTACGAATCCAATGAAGACACTCGAAGCTATCATAATATATATTCTAGAACAAGTCTTTGTGATCACGCCAGCGCGACCCTTTCTAATGTCCTAACAAGCAGCGTTCTTCGTAGTGTCTCTCGTCTGCTTCAAGAAAGGAATCAAGCTAGTACCACCTGTCCCATAAAGACCGGAAGGCTTATTATCCTGCAGCCCGTCAACCTGAGAGCTCGCGGTCGCAAGATTAACCTTGTCGCCCGTATGCTCCACTGGGGGGCCATTTCGCGCCGGCATGATAATGTATCGCGTGACGATTTGGATATGCGCATCTCTGAACGAACTGAGAGTCATGACGGCTGCGTTGTAGGCTTCCTTTAGCTCGGGCTCGCCCTGTGCGGAGATGACATAGTCACGGATATCGCAGAGGTCGGAGAGTTTTTCCAGGAATTGTCTGTGGGGGGCTGGCATGTAGTTTCGCATTTCCTTTTCAGAAATTAGTAACCGATCAATGTGCAAAATCTTTTCAATCGCCAAGAGATATGTCGGGAAGAGAATGTACCTTGATGTATCCAGTGCCTGGCTTGATATCACCCGTGGCGGAGTGGTTCACTCCGAGGAAGATATCAAAAGTTTGAATCAACGAGCTCTGGGCGTTACTACCTCCGCTATATTGATGCCATTCGCCCTGGCCTTCGCCGACATCATAGAACACACCATTCGGCAGACCTGCTGCAGCCATGTTCTTGCTTCCGGCGAGGAAAGGTCGCAGGACATAAAAGAAGACGTTTGGGTCATTTTTCTCGTACATTCGTGTGAGCATGGTGGTGAGATCTCTGAGGCCATCGCTAAAGCTGTAGAGAAGCGCAGTCAGACGCTGGGCATCCTGTACAGTAGCGGCACTAATGGCATCCAGCATGAGCGACAGGAGACGGGCACCCTTGCATTCGATGGCGACCGAGATGACGATGAACCATTCCTCGTCTTTTGTTCCGGTGAATGAGGTGAGAAGAGAGACGTTGTCAGGGTCTGTGAGGTCTGCCTCTGGGGTTGTGGTGAAGTTCCAGAGGGTGAGGGCGGCGTATGTAGCAGTTGGGGGGAGACCGAGACGGGATGAAATCTCGAGAAAGGGCTTGGAGATGGCAGGAGGTAGGACCTTTACAATGCTGTTAGGACGACACAGAAACTTGGATAACGAGTCTATCTTACCTCTGCGGGCTTCTCGCCTCCCCAGATATATGCGTGGGTTAGGAATCCCAAAATGGAGTATGCACGCCGCCATTCTGGTTCAGATTTCAACTCTGATGTTGTGAGAACAGGCAGGCTGTCGATCAGTGATCTGATCTGACCGTTCTTGATGAGAGAAGGGAGGTCTGCTGCCAGTGTCTCCCATGAATGGTAGTAGGAGTGAGGGAGCCTTGACAAAGGCAGGCCATTCGGGAGGAAACCATGTTCCGAAGAGATGGCATAGTCTTCGAACAAGAGATTCGGAGATGGTATCATGACGAAAGGTAGATTCAAGAAAAAAACACAATAGCAAGCAGTGTAATGTGGTTTGCAATGCAGGGAAACAGCATAAACAATAGCTCAGTATATGGTTGCTCAAAGTAAAAGGTCGATGTTTGCGGGACCTAGCCAGACTTGATATAGGGTAATGAATCCCAGTCGAAAGCTGATAATAAATAAGAATAATATAGAACGTGGGTTGACTGGCGGCTTGCATCGGCTGTCATTCGTTGTTGCTATCTATGAAACCCGGATGTGAGGCGGATCGCTATCCGTGTTCCGGCCCACTGTTTTTCCTTTGCGCGAAAGTGGTGATGTAACAAGGGTATCGTTCGACTTGACCTCAAAGCTTGTTGTATACATGCAAGGAGACCTGCTGGAGTGTTTATATCGTGTCATAGGATGCCATTGTGCTCTGATTCCATCGATCTGGCCCAGCTATATTAGAGAACATCCTGGAGCCCCAAGATTCAAATACCGCCTGGTCAATGTTTGCCCCGCTAAGCATCGGGTCGTTAAACTTTTACTTCGCATATCCTCAATTATATGACAATTATCAAATAATAAGAGCTTCAAAGCCTTGGAGATCAGACCCAGCTTTTCATTTGGGACCGGAAAGAGCGCATGCGCACGGGAGGAAGCGGAGACCCAGTGACGGCTTCTTATCACTGGGGACGGATCGTGGAGGCGGAAGCGGAAGTGGCATCCGTGTTACCATTTCCCTGTTCTCCGATGTGACAGAATGTTATAAAGTGCATTGAAGTCTGACCAGACACTTGATCTGCAGTTCTAAAGTCAGTCCTGTAGTGTGTGTGTTCATCTATTGTCCGCCGTCACATCCCTCACACTACATCCATCAACAACATGACTGTACAGACCACCAAACCTGTCTTCCCCGCTGAAGCGGCGTCGAAGGAATATGCTGCTTCCCTCGATGCCGCCGAGCCTTTGACCAAGATGCGGGAGGAATTTATCATCCCTTCCAAGGCCAACCTCGCGAGCAAGAAGCTGGCCAAGCCTGGTATGTGCTCTGTCCTGTACTCTCATCATTGATTTAGTCTAATGTTCGAAACAGGTCTCTCGTCAGAGGACAGTATCTATTTCTGTGGAAACTCACTCGGTCTTCAGCCCAAAGCTGCGCCTAAATACATGGAGGCGCAGCTGGACACATGGGCGTCCATTGGTGTCTGCGGGCACTTTACTGATCTCGAGGATTCCCCGCTTTCGCAGTGGCAGTTGCTGTCTGACCAGGCCGCAGCGTCCATGTGCAAGATTGTAGGCGCCGAGCCGTCCGAAGTTGCTGCGATGGGTACTTTGACTACGAACTTGCATTTCTTGCTGGCTAGCTTCTACAAGCCAACTGACACTAAGCGCAAGATCCTAATGGACTGGAAGGCGTTCCCCAGTGACCACGTAAGTACATTCTATGAGTACCCTGCATATGCATGATATTCATTTGCATCATTCGTATCTGATGTCTGGAATAGTATGCTATTGAATCCCATATTGCGTGGCATGGTCTTGATGCTAAAGAGAACATGGTCCTGATCGGCCCCGAGGAGGGCGAGTATGTCATCTCCACTGAGAAGATCCTATCATACATTGACCAGCACGCCCATGATGCCGCGCTCATTCTTATGCCTGGTATTCAGTACTACACCGGTCAGCTGTTTGATATCCCACGTATTACCAAGCACGCACAAGAACGCGGGCTTACTGTTGGCTGGGATCTCGCGCACGCTTACGGAAACGTGGAGATTAAGCTGCACGAGTGGGACGTTGACTTCGCTGCTTGGTGCACATATAAGTACGGCAATGCTGGCCCCGGCGCGATGGCTGGTCTTTTCGTGCACGACCGTCATGGCCAGGTGGATTACAGTGAGGGTGAAGATAAACCTAGATTCCGACACCGCTTGACCGGGTGGTATGGCGGCGATCGGTCTGTACGATTTAAGATGGATAACAGTATGTTCTCAATTCCGCGCGTTATGAAGAGGATGCTAACCTCTCCCAGAATTCAAGCCCATCCCCGGCGCCGGAGGCTTTGTGATTTCTAACCCTTCTGTCATTGACCTGACGACTCTTTGCGCTTCTTTGTCCGTTTTCGACAAAACATGCATGGCGGACCTACGCCAGAAATCTATTAAGATGACCGCATACCTGGAATACCTGCTTCTGAAAGATACCACCGACGAGACCCGCCAATTCCAGATTATCACCCCCTCAGACCACACGGCTCGTGGAGCTCAACTTAGTCTTCTGTTGAAGCCCGGTCTTCTTCACAAGGTGGCCGAGCGTTTGCAAAATGCCGGTATCATCTGCGATAAGCGCGAGCCGGATGTCGTGCGCGTCGCTGCTGTGCCTCTTTACAATACGTTCTCCGAGATCTTTGAATTTGTTAGGGTCTTCAAGTCGGCTCTGGCAGCTTGAAGGTGGTTGGCATACCATATCGCATTTTCATGATTATACCATAGAGACAAAATTTCATTCATGCATACATATTTCACTGGTTTTCAAAAGTTGCCGATGTTATCCCATGTGTCTCCACCGCGAAGGAACTCTTGTCCTTGAGAAAAGAAGTTTGTGGCGAGGATGGAGAACTCATCGTTCGTAAGAGTCAATTGCTGCGGTGAGACCAATGAGTCTGCATGGTAGTCATGGGCTCCTGGAAAGGCATTATTGGCTCCGAAATTAGGAGTTGTGTAGTTGGAGGCTCTTTCTTCGCCAATGCGAGTTGGTGCTGGTAAAGGGGACGTCTGCGACACTTCGGCGGCGACAAGGTTTGGTCCTGAATAAAGAGAATCTCCGAAAAGACGCCTTGCAGAGTCCGTGTCACTATTGGATGAATACTCCAGAATTTCCCAGAATTTGGAAAGATCGATGAGGAGACTTTGGTTGTGGGCCTCCGGATCAGACTGATATGTTGCTGAGACGGCATCCTCCAGATGTTGCAACCGTTGCGCCTGCATCGAAGTAATGTTAGCTACTGGTCACCGATTACTGTATGTAACAGACTTACCAGGCGAGCCATATGAGGCCACCTCTTTCCTATTTGCTGCACAAATCGGACACATTTAGAAAACGTCTCTCGCTTCTGCTCTCGGATTGTGGGATTATCCGTAAAGCTCAGCTGAAGCTCGATAGTCGCCACAACGGCAGCGCTGTACCCGAGTAGCGGATCAGACACCAGAAAAGACTTCTCCTCGAAGAAGTTAATGAAATGAATGATCCAGGTTGTGTGCGATGAGATCAGATCAGATGTATGCTGGAGGAAGATCTCAGGGATGGTACTGCGAAAGGTCCGCAGACTCAATGACAAAAGCAGGGGGTGATTGAGGAGACATAAAATGGTGTGATACATGAACTGATTCAAGAACCACGGTCCCCAGTACTCTCGATGAGCCTGAAGCTCATCGATTGATCTATCGCTAAGGTTGGCCGGTTTGAACCGATGGGTCAGAGGCATACGAGTCTCAAGGTCCATTTGCAACGCAATGATCTTTGAGTACTCGGAATGAGGCGACCACGGAGGGACGTTGCTTGGTCTTCCGCGAAGGCGCACATATCGTGCAGTACGAGCGAATACTTCGCTTAGCATTATCACATAGGCCATTATACCTTGATCTTGAATATCGCTTCTTCGCACTTCCACAGTGGACGGGCCTGGAGACATCTCGCGTGCCGGCCGGGTTGGACTTTGGGGAAAAGAAGGGCCTCCCATATCAGGAGTATCGGCAATGGTGAATTCTTCGCCGTGGAGTCGCTTGAGTAAACAGATGCTCCAGAAGCATCGTCTTCGCTCTTCGCGGAAGATGTTACTTGTCGGTGTGCGGGGCTCAAGGGCAAGATTGGAGCACCGTGCAAGGTTCATTGCAAGGCTACTGTGAATGCTAGAACGATGTGTACTCCCATCTAACACTAATATCAGTCTAACCCAGTGGGATATTGGTCAAGAACTTACTTGTGAAATCAACCAGACTCAAAAGACATAGACACTGTAAAGTGGACAGTTCAACAGGACCTTCCGAGACCCGTCTCATCACGAGGCCACGGGCAACTTCAGCATAATTATTTACCAGTTCTGTCAGGTCTCTAGTCCTGTGGGAATATGTTTCCGAGAAGCGAAGACTCAATGCCAGCATAGCATAGATAATCTCCACATCTCGTGTCTGGAGACTGGCAAGAAAACTGCCTCTATGAAAGAGGGGCAGAGGCTGGGACTCGCAATAAAGTAAATAGAGCTCTGCTATAGGTGTGATGTCCTCCCATGGTGGAAGAATCACGGCTGAATTGGGTCCAAGATTTGCCGTGGACTCATTTGCAACTGAGCGCTCATCTCTTGAGCTGGCACTAACAGAATCCTGGTAAGCTTGGGTCCAATAGTGCATATGGGGTGTTGGGACATCCATACCCTAGGTGATCAAGTACAGCTCCTAATTTGTCTTCTAGGCTGTGTAATCTGTCTTCCTGTATTGGTAATAGGTCAGTTAATCAACAGGCTCTCGTAGAAGATCACAAGATCGTACCAGTGACTGATTTGCTGGTGCTCCCGAGACACTCAGCCTAGCTGGTTCGTCTGAGGGCTGGGGACGACGTCTCTCGTCCGCGTAAACGCATTGTTGCCGTAGTCTTGCGCACAGAGAACAGACTGGCTGCTCTCCGGGGCACTTTGCCTTTTTCCGTCTGACGTGACCGTTAGCCAGGTTTGGAATAGCAAGTGGGTAGCATCCGTCTATCGGTGGTCCGACCTGCAAGGCTCGCAAGCCTGTCGTACCCGCTTGGCAGGTCGCTCTGGATACGTTGAGTCCATTTCCTCCATGGTCGATAATACTGGCTATAGGCAAGGAAGTATTCAGGTCTCTAGAACTGAAGGATCATAGACCCCGATGTATTTCCGAGCGGAAGTCTCGTGTTTATATCTTAAGGCAAGAGATGTGACCACGCAAGACTTGGATCCCCCGAGGGAACCAAATTCCTGGAATGAACAGCTTGAGATTGAAAGAGGCCGCAACAGCTGTTTCCGTACAAATCGATTGATTTAGAGTGCGTAAGATAAAAATTGCATTGGCAGACGCAGGCTTGCGATGCCGCCCAATCTCGCTGAGTCAGCATCTTCATGCCGGTTTGGGAATAAAAGTGAAGGGGAGCAGTGTGTGATGTTCTTTTGCCGGTTTATTCTGGGGTCATATTCGAAGCTGACTATCGTGGAGATTGTGATCAATCCTCTGACAGAAACGTTCAAACACATGTGGGACCTTTAGAAAGATGACATGCAATTATAGCGACAAGCCAATGACAATCGGGATAAAGTAAGCTGAGCTTGATCCTTCTCAACGTATGATCCCACGGCTCGAACTACGCTTCTAGAGAAAAAAAGAACACGTAAAGGCAACGACCTTCGGTTCGCAGCTGAGATTGATTTATGTACAGCCCAAACCAACTGCTTGCGAACCCATCTAAACCACAACCGGAGTAGAAATACACCGCCAAAATGAAGCCAATCCCTCACTGCAACTTCAAATGTCATTCCTATCGAGGAGTGACATTTAGATCCAGGTCTTGTGACCCTAGGAGCAAAGTCAGTATGTATTCGAGAGATCCCCAGTCGCGGATTTTCGAAGATCGTCCGCTCTATAGCAAGGGAAATAGGTAAGGGAAAACGTACGAAGACCATACGGCACATGGCGTAGGTAGTGGCTGTGAAAGTCGAATTAGTTCTCCGATCATCAATCTTTAAATTCAAGGCTGTTCCACTCACCAGCACCGAGACCGTAGACGGAGATCAGGTAGGGGTACATGATGTAGCCGGAACGAGAGGTCTATTTAGCGAGGTTGTATTAGATTGGGGCGTCACTGAATATGTCTGGACGCAAATCGTTCAATTTGGACTGACCTTCCACCATTGACGCTTGCCGTCGTGGTTCTGGAACAGACGCTGGTAGTGGGGGACACGGTTCTCGCGGAACACGAAACTAAAAGTAAGATGTGGGTTAGCAAATTTTATTCATGTCGAGTGCCAAAGGACAGTCCGCCAGAATTGCAATTGCAATTGCATGATCGCAGACACTATCAAGGATTGGCGAAGTCAAGTCGATCGCACTGGCGCACGGAGTGCGAATGGAAACAGGAAAAGGTGCAGGAGTCGGGGGAGACGTACCCGGCCATGCGAGGCACAGTGCGGAACATTTTTGCGGTTGGAGGGGAGAGAGAGGATCAGATGGGAGGAGATGAAGGGCCGTGGCACGATGTCGTCGAGTTCGAGAGAGCTGCCAGATCACATGACTTCCCTCTTCTTTCCGTGCTGAGTCACGCGGCCCAAAAGGGGAAGGCGTCATCTGTCGAGTGAAGAATGCCATCATTGGCTTTCGAAGTCGGAGAATGGTCGACAAACACCTTCTCCATTGCATGCCCGATGCGCCCGGCTCTTCTTCGACTCCTGAAGAGGCCGTCCGCCCTCTCCATCCTCGATTCGCTCGCAACTACCCCGATTGAAATTGAGCATTTGGAGTCCAGATACACGCGTCTGCGGTGCCAGTCGCGATGCGCTCAGGAAGTATCTCTCGATGAGACCGAGGGAAGCTCATCTACAACGAAGCCTGGGACTAAATTGCAGAAGCATGGTGATGGACGGCCCTTTGGCTTTAATGTTTACGAAATCGAACCGTCGAACGAGAATCATTCCCCCGGACCTCTGCAGCGCGCGGACTTCTCCCACGGAAAGGATTCTGCGGATCGCTCTAGAAACTGTCTCTGGTTACAAAAAGAGCAGCTGGATTTCGAGTCGGATATTGGACACACGAAAGACATCGGAACACGTCTAGTGGACAACTCGGCGCATCGGCACGACTTCGAGCTTTGGGAGGACCTGTTGCGGTTTCGCCAGCGTCATTATGGTGACAAAGGCACGCAAGATATCTGGGAGGGCCTGACCATTCGTTTGAGTGATGTCAAACTTCCTGTCACCGGCGACAGGGCAGACTTCTTTTGGCAAAGCTTCGTGGACATGGGGCTGAAACGAGATCTTTTTCTCAAGGACGTCATGGAATATGCGATCGATATCTGGCATAGCGAAGGTGCTTGCTGGAGCCAACTTTATCCAAAAGTCGTGGGTGGTCTTTTCGACCTGGGTTTCAAAAAACAAGCTATGAAGTGGCATAGGAAACTTCAAAGCTGCGGTCTTGCTCGCCCCGATGAAGTGATCCAGGTCCTCCCGGCAGCAATTCGGTCAAAAAACCTACTAGGCAGCACAAAATTGTCGACGAATGTTCAAAGACCACAAACCTTCCATAAACTCTCGTCTGTGCGGAAACTGCTCATTTCCATTCCAGGCCATCAGATCTATGGTCGAGCTATCCTAACCCTTTTACAACATGGGTTCGGCGAAGATGCCATCACGATGCACGAATATCTGGTGCGAAGCGAAGATCATCCTAACAACTTGGATGAACTACAACCACTCATGGAATACGCAAAGAAATTCGGATTTCGGGAAGAATTCGAATTACTTCGAGATTACGCCAAAGATCGGTTCAAAGAAGAATTTGCAGCCGCTGAACGAGGTATGAACCCCACCGAAAGGACTGCTTTGAAAGGTGCAGAAGGGGGTTCTGTCAAAGCAAAACCCTTCAAAGATGACATTGGGGCCCGGCTTTTTGCGACACGGGCGCTTAATTTTGATATGGTTGTTGGCACGATGAAAATGCTTGGCGTATCAGCAATCGGGCCACGAACTGTACGTGAAATGGCTATCCGAGCTCATAACAGCCAGGATATTCTGGACAAACTCAAAAGGCTCCGGCAATCCGGAATTTCAATCGGAGACACAGTGTTTACGCGCCTGGTCCAAAAATTAGCTGCACAAAACCGTGATATCCTACTTTCCGATCTGCTGAGCAGTGATCAACACCCCGACGTTCTCGAGGACGTTGAATTACAGGAATCCCTACTCGTCTCCTACTACATTGCCCGTGATTCACGCCAATACAACATGTCCTTAGCGGTCTTGGCAGAGCTATATCCCAATGCCCCGGACCTGCTAGACATTCACTTCCGCAAACACATCGCAGCCGGACAATTTGACGCCGCTTCCAAAGTGGCCGATGAACTGGCTTTGCTTGGAAGGCACCTCAACGAAGTTAGTGTGGACTACATGGCAGATAAAGTCCTCACGGCCCGCCGAATGAACTCTCGACCACCGCCTGGGAAGCTGCTGTCAACCGGAGATGAGGTGATGTTCATTTTCAAGATCTTAAAGCGCGTGGTTCCCGCGGGAGGCTATGTCAGTGCGGCATTCTGGGTGGAGCTCTTGAAGCGGCTTGGCATGTCAAACAAATTCGATGAGCTTCGAGAATGTTGCCTGTGGCTGGTCCGTGAATATTCTCCTACAACTCAATCCCGACCAGGCAAACCGTGGGATTCATCCAAACCTGCTGTACCCTTGCCTGTACGAGATGACCGGATGCTCAGACTCATCTTCTCCCCTGCCATGCAGCATGCGATCGTCCACTGGGGCTTCATGATCCGTGTGACCCCAAAGAGCGAGTCAAAACTCGCCTACACAGATCCCGCCACTGGGACTAAGCTTGTACCTTGGATCCGGGGCTTCCTACTACTACGAGAATTGGAAAAAGCTGGTCTTGGGCTCCGGAGGTGGGCGATTCGCAATGCGGCTCGGGCTCGGTTGGCGATGCTATTCAGCCGATGGTGTCCCTCTCAGCGACGTATGACCCGTATGCTGCGAAGGAACAATCCTTACAGTCTCCAACGAGTTGCAGCGGATATTCTTCATGCCTGGGGTGATCCCGCTCTATTCCACGGGATGGAAAAGAACAATGCCAAATCACTGGTCAATCCACGGCGTACAAAATATTCGTTCCGTCGCACTGAGCGAGTGAGATTGCCACGGAAGATGCCGCGGTGATCCTATGTACATTATTATACCCTGTCACATAACCATAGCAACATCAATTCAATCTCGAGGCTGGCCTGTGTTGGCCACGGCAGAAGCCAGCTCACGTCTATGACAACGAGGGCTGTGCAACGTCAGCGCTTCACAGCCATCCTGGGCATTCGTACTCTACCACGCCTAGGCTTTTGTAATAATTCGGCGATCATCAAGTGATTTGGCGCAGAATCCAATGAAAAGTCCAGCCGGGCAGTGCAGATCCACGATCTAAGAATAGTTGAGACGGCAACGCGGCCTGGACCCGCAATGGATCGTCACTTCTAAACATTCCATGTCAGGGCCCTTATTACCCTTCCCTCCTCCATCTTCATGACCACCATATACCAGCATGCGATTCACTTTGTTAGCCCTGTTGCCTTTGGCGCTTGCCAACCCTCTCAACAAACGCTCGACCGCGTGCAACAATTCCCCTGACTTGTGCTCCAAGTCCTACGGCGAGATCACTCACCTCGGCGCCCACGACAGTCCCTTTGTACGCGATTCCAGCACGAGCAATTCCATCGCCGGCGACCAGTATGATCTTCTCTGAGTCTTGTCGCGACCCGTTTTCTGACCCTTTTCCCGCGCTACAGATACTATGATACCCCTACACAACTGGATGCTGGCGTCCGCATGGTCACAGGCCAAGTACACAAGAGCAACTCGGAATGGCGTCTATGCCACACCAGTTGTGATCTGCTCGATGCAGGTCTTCTGAGTTCTTGGCTGGGCGACATCAAATCCTGGCTCGACAGTAACCCCAATGAAGGTTTGTTTACTTCCATACTACGATGCGGAGAAACGACACTAATCAAAACCCCGCAGTCGTCACAGTGCTCCTAGTCAACTCAGACAGCGCATCCGCCTCGGACCTGAACACTGAGTTCGAGACCGCAAACATAACCCATTACGCCTACCAGCCGGACTCCTTGACCTCGGCCCCATCGTCATGGCCAACCCTCGAAACCATGATCAACAACGGCACCCGCCTCGTCGTTTTCGTCGCCTCGCTCACTACCGACGACAGCTACCCATACCTCATGGATGAGTGGAACTTTGTCTGGGAGAACCCTTACGACGTCACCTCCGCCTCCAATTTCTCCTGCGTCCCCGACCGTCCCTCGTCTGTCTCCGGGGATACTTCCACTGCTCTCTCCTCCAACATGCTCCCCTTAATGAACCACTTCTTGTATTCCTCGGATCTCTCGTCCCTAGGCATCGAATATCCGAATGCCAGCTACGTCGCGACCACGAACGCTGCGTCCGGCGGCACCGGTAACCTGGGCAGCACAGCGACGCGGTGCAAGTCCGCCTGGAACGGCCGCCAACCTACGTTCATCCTGGTAGATTTCTTCAATCAGGGTCCTGCCCTCGATACAGTCGACAACCTGAACAACATCACCAATGCCGTCGGCCGTACATCACTCACCACCTCCGCTGGAGGCTCTTCGAGCGGCGGAGCCACAGTCAACAACGTTTTCAAGGGTCTCGTCGAGCTTGCCGAAGCTGCCGCCGCTGGATCCACTCCGACCATGGGGAATTGGATCTGGGTCGGTGGAAATTGGGGTAGTGTGCTCGGAGGCGGAATCTCCCTCTAAGCATGGTAATTCGTTACCATGTGAGATGTGTTTTATTGTGCAGCGTTTTTTTCGTTTCTCGGACATTCCTTGGGGCATTTAGTCACGCGTGTGTGTAAGACCCCGCCCGGTATATAGAGCATTGAATCTGGATTTGGACCTGGACAGGGTTGTCGGTTCTTGGGTACATTGGCGGTGGACGGCCCCAAAAGGAAGAGCCTGGCGTTATGAATGACTTTTGATTTTTGGTTTCGAAGCTGAAATGACCGGAATGACCCTGTACTTTGTACTACAGAAATGAAATACAACATCGAGTCGATAGATCTCTACTCCGTGATAATGTGAAGATTCGATTGCTTTCGACACAGGATGGAACTCTCCTACAGAGGCTCCTTACCCAGCAACTGCCGCACCTTGTTTACCTTGTCCTCCGCAGTCTGCGCCTTATCGGTCCTGCACGGGCCCAGCCCAGTTGTCAGTATATTCCTGGTCTGGAATCTGTGATACTGGATCTTGGATTTGCGGGGATTTGAGGAAAGCAACAGTCCGTTAATGGCTCACCTCGACCCAACGCGAATATCGGTCTGGATCCGCACGATCCCCTGCTGGTGGAGGAGAGTGTGTGCCTGTCCAATAACCTGGTGTACTCGGTCCCAGGAGCCTTCTGTTGGTAACACAAATAACACGCGATTAGTTCTTCAGTATCTGACGAAGCGCATGCGCATCTGAGGCCATCGCAACGTGTGTGGGTGAGATAGGAGGTAGGGTGATGTGTGTGGCGCAGCATCCGTCGTCCCCAGTACTTGGCAAGTACCTCGAGGGAGATAGATGGAGAACAAGAGACAGGCTTGAATGAGAGAGATCACGTACCCAGTGTCGTCCCCGCAGAATGCATGGTGTACTTGACACCCGATTGCTCAATCAGCCTCTGGACGTCGGCGATTTGGGCCGAGACTGAGGCCGAGGCGGTGCCGATCTGAGGTCTGTGAGTTGGTGAAGATGACTAGCGTAGATGCGTGCTTACTGGGATCAGACAGAAGTCCGCGGTGCACTTCTCGGGGGTAGGGAGGTCGGTGAATGCCATTGTGTATGATGTTGAAGGTGGGATAAGCGGGGTGGGGGCAGATCTGGACGGGAGAACCGTTGCGATGAAATGTTACCAAGGTCCATTGTCCATTTACACCAGGGCAACTCTAGGAATTGACCATAAGAAGTACATGTATCTCTTCGCACGGCTGAACCTAGCACTGATCGGTTACTTGATCAGCGCTCACCCCGAACCACCCTGAACTCGCTTTCATTTTTTTTTCCTGATCTCAAACGTTTCTACCTCTCAACTCTCTGATTGGGAGTGATCGCCTCCAGGGGCAGCGCCACTTCACCCCCACCACTGAGACTAAACCCTGCACGCCATCCGATCCCTTGTCCTTCGGGTTTTGAGCGCCTGGGACGTTCAGCGGTCTGGCGGTCTAGCGGTCTGTCGCCGTATTCGCGTCACCGACTCGACTCATCTAATTCATCGGCGCCACGCAGTCTGAGAAAATCCGGAGTTTCCAGTTCACTGTCGCTCGTCAGGTTTAGCTCCAGCATCGGCACTGCATGCACATCCGATCGGCCCAGTAGCTTGCTACTGGCGTGACCAATAGCCGACTCATCCCAAATCTCCACTAACTCACCCCGGATCCATGGAAACCAGCTCCGCTTGGGCACTCGGAACATCACAAAAACCATGCTCCCGACCTCTCTTTCCCAAATACCATCCCCTGCGAATGACCAAACCCAGTCTACTAGAACTCCCGCCGGGAGTTCACCTCGTCTACCTCGCCGAGGGGGGCGCAAATATTGTCTATCGCTTCGTCGCTGCATCGGTCAAATCTCTCACGAAGGATCCTAATGGACCATCACCTTCACTTCCGATTGAAAGTCTGGAACAGCGCACTTTACCAGCCTTCTTCCGAGGCAAACTGCTCCGTCTGCGCAAGGAAACTGCCGCAGATCTTTCATACAAAGAAATTGTCCAGAACTTCAACAACATCGTGCGACCGCTGTTCGAGCCCGAAGAGCTAGTCGATCAGGCTCTCATCCGGCTCCCGGATGGATTAATCCAGCGCTGTAATGAGCAACTCCACATTGATGAACTAAGCGGCAAGCGGCCGAAGAAGCGACACGGTGGATACCTGTGCCCCGACGAGCCGTTGGGACTCCTTATTACTGATATGACGACCGCCGATGACGACAGCGCTACGATGGCTGAATTAAAGCCAAAGTGGCTAATTCAGTCCCCATCAGCGCCTGGGAATGCCCAGAGGTGTCGCACTTGCGCCTTGAGAGAAATGAAGAATCACGAAGCGCGTAGAACGGGGCAAACTGAACAGCGCTCCTTCTGTCCCCTGGATCTGGTATCTGATCATCCTGATAACGTCCTTCGGGCAACAGAGTTCATCAAAGGATGCAAGGACCAAGCTCGACTCGCCAAAATACTATTCCGCAATCCGACTCTGCAAAAACTACAGTCTGAGCAAAGGCGTCGAGACGAAGTCGGTCTACTTGGTCCCCCGGCTCTATCTCGGGACATGTCACTTGATATGACACTCCGCGACTGTACGATGTTCATCAAGGTATGTCCCTTGGCCCCCGTCCGAGAATCACATGTCTAACACATCTACCAGATCCCCCGAGACGAGATATCTCCCGCGGAAATTCGCCTCGGCGACTTGGACATGAAGACAGCCGCTGGAGGAAAATCCAAGTACTGGCGCGATGTGGAGACCAAGTTGATCGATGGAGGCTGGTATCATGGCAACAGCCAAGTGGCTAGTAACTGTGCATTACACCGGGCCAACAGCTCAACATGAACCCGTCGGAAGATAATTAATTTTGTGACTCGCCTTTCAACGAATTTTATTTGTCGCTGGGGGCATGTTGTGCAGTTTTTTGTATAAACGGCAGAGGAATTTTTTTCTGTTCTTACATTCGATGTTTCCAACTATGATACTATACAGAGAAGGCGTTTGGAACGTTCGCAATGACCGGGAAATCTGACATTATTCGCGGGGACATACAATAGTTACCTCATGGCTCTGTTTTACTTGACTCAAAGACATTCTGGAAGCGTTCGAAAATAGGGAAAGCCGAAATAGAAATTATCATTAATTCGTATCGAACTATCAACAGACCTTTCTCCAGACCTCCAGAGCCTTCATTATACAGAAACTTCAGACATGTACCGTCACCGTATATCGATCCCGCTGCATACATCATGATATTTCGAAACCCAGAAAGAATTAACCCAATTAAGTGCGCACCATAAATTTTACCAACACTTAGTTGGTCGGAAAAGAAGCACGCTGTGACCCAGGCTGCCTATACTCGCCAGCAGGCATCACACGAGTCAATTCATCCATTGAGCTCGGCTCAGCCCGCAGCTTCGGCGACTTGCTATTCACTAGACTACCGACCATACCACCACTGGAGGAAGCTGTAGAGGAGGTAGGTCTTATGGATGAGCTGAAAGTTGATGGAGTGAAGCTGTATAGTCCGGAACTTGTGGGCGTGGCAAGGCTCGAAGCCACCAGGGAAGAACGTGCCACTGATGAGGTGTTTGGTATTGTGTGACTGTGTCTCGTCGAGATCGGGGAGGAGTGTGGGATCATGGAGGGTCTTTGGTTGTTGGAGTCGGGGATCAGTGATTGATTGGGTACGACGCCGTATTGACCCTGGGCCATGGCCGTGCCGGTGAGTAGGGCGAAGAAGGTGGTCGTGAGAATGGTCTTGAAGTACATGTTGGTTGATAATTTGGAGTGGATCTTGGAATTTGAATAGAAGTGTGGATGTTCAAGCTTTTAGAGAAGCGGACTTTCTTGTATTTAGCTTGCGTTTAGCGATTTACTTGATTCTATAGTTGCTCGCACACCCTTACATGGTAGAGACACATGAATGAGTATAATCTTTGTTTGAGATTGAATGTCTTATTAAATCCGTCTTGGGCAGTGCAAGGGTCAGTGAAATGAAGATCTTCGTGATTGCATGACTTGTCGGGTAAGGTCTTGTGTAATTGACAAGGCAACCAAAATCGCTCTGAGGAGCCCAAGCTTCGACTACAATTTGGTATGAACAAAGTATCTAACGGAACTTAACATTGCGTCAAGACTTAAGTAAAACCAGTATAGTCGAAGAAACCGGCACATTTGAAGCCACAGCAGTTCTAGAGACAGACGGCGACTAACGCGAAGGGCATTCAGGGACTAGTCCGGAATGACCTCATTTGTTTTCACGATTGAATCGACAGCCTCAAAAACAAGCTTAACGCCAGCCAGCCCTTCCCGAAAATCAGTAAGGGCTTTTGAATGCCCTGATCCGACCATTGTCTTTATCACACCCCTTGCGCGGTAGGAGTTGGACATGAGCCACACAGCCCGCTAATGCAATCCGTTGATGAGATCAATCTACGTAGTAGGAGGTTGATAAAGCATGAGGTATACTTTCTCTGCTCGGCCACCAAATGGACAGACAGAAATTTTCTACTTTTCTCAACTTTTTGAAGATTTATTGTATCATTTCGATGGATGCATTCAATGTCCTTAGTGTCCCAACCGGTAGTCTTCATCACGTGCAGGTGCAGTATATGCATAGTTTTAAATGAAGAGAATCTTACATATTAATAACAAAAAAGCTATGCGACATCGTATAGCAAAAAGAGTACAAAAGTATCCCAGTCAAAGACTTGAAAATTCCGCTGCGTACGTGTTTTTCTCGACTGTGTCCACCTTATAGTACTCAAATCTATTGAACAATTTAACTCTCCAGAGCTTGTACGGTCCAGATGCTTCCAACCAAATCTCATGAAACGCTTCTTGCTTTCGGATCCTTGACCTCGGGAAGACGGCAGTTCCAAGCTATTCGAAGAGAGCGTGGCATCGAAATCAAGCTAACTTGACTCTCTTCATCGAAGGCCTGGGGGTCGGAGTAGGGGACATGCGAGCGCTTTGCATTGGGACTGAGCTGGGGGTCGAGATAGGTGTCGCCACAACTCGCCTTTCCCACGACTTTGGGTGCTGGTTCGGCTTCCAGTGGTGACTATAGAGATCTGAGGACATAGCCGAAGACGCAACAGTTGATGACGTATGCTGAATGCCAGGCACGATGCTTCTGACTTCAGAGAGAAGCTCGACGTTGCGTTTCTGGCGACGAGGGGCCCACGTTGGGCTGGGTTGAGCAATGTGCGAAAAGCTGCTCGAAAAGCTTGCCGGGGTGGCTGTTGGAGTAGAAGAGCCTGTGAGGACTAGACCTTCCAAGGTGTCGAGAAGTGTAGGGTTTCGTGCGCGAAGTCCATCTGGAGCATCTCTTTTGGGAAGGTTCAGAGAACCGACGTTGAGCTTGGGAGCGCCGCCGTCACCAACTTCCTCCGCGGCGACTGTACCACTCAACAAAGCGACGACGGAGGCGAAAAGAATGTTTTTGAACAGCATTATTATGAAAGTAGCTTCAGGGTGATGATGGTTCTTCTGAAATGTTCTTGATAACCGGTATCGATGGATGGTGAATGGCGCTGCAAGAGGCGTATACAATCACAATGTGAGTCTATGCTAGTTTAAGAGAAGCCTCTCAGGAGGGTCACAGAGCTTTATAGCATATCTAGGATGCGTGCCGATCTTCTACAATGCCAAGTCATGGCTGTCGGTTTTTATCGAGAACGTGAAATTGGCAATGCTTATCACGTCTACTATTGTTACACGGCGCATGAATGAATTGACCCTGAAAAAAGCACATATTGCCTTTCATGTTCAGCGGGAACAATCTATTGGCTTTATTGACTGTGGCCTGCATATCGACAGATACAGTAAACAACTGACATCAACAACAGCTGCTATGTCCCTACAGGACACGGGAAACCTGGCTCAACTGTTGCTCAAACAAAGGCCGCTGATTGAATAGTTCCATCAATGGTAGAAACAATTTGCGACCACCAGAAGAACTCAGTTGAGCTTCACGATCAGCCTTGAGCTCGTCCCAAGAGACCCATTCCCACCCGGTGCACTTTTCAGGTTCGAGATTCTAATTGGCGGTTAGCCATGCACGAGAAAGGGGAACTCAAAAGCAAATATAAAAAAAATTCAATGAACGATGCACTAACCTGAGGCTGCGCTGCGTCATGCGCAGTTCCAGCCATGAAGATGGTGATGTAATGCTTGTTCTCCTTTTCGAAGACGCTGTTCACGGCGGTTAGGAATTGCAGGTTTTGGATCTGCAGACCCGTTTCCTCGAGCAGTTCGCGTGCGGCGCAAGTCTCGAAAGTTTCACCAAATTCAAGGTGTCCGCCCGGAAGAGCCCATGTACCTGCGAGTATCAGAATATTGAAACAGTGTACTTTACCTGAGACTATGGGATTGTGCTCCAGTGTGAGGGTGATCAGCTTGTGCTGCAGTGGCTGACTCACCGGCTCCGTGGCTTCCCTTTCGCTCTCCGAGGAGGAACTTGCCCTCGGAATTCAAGACAAAAACACCGACTCCAACCTTTGGATCCATGGTGAATCAGAGGCCAGGTTATTTGTTGGATGAACCAGATGCGTCAATATTGCGCTGCAAGGGCTTTCGTGGGGCAGAGCGGGGTCTGGCGATCGGCAACAAAAAGTGGAACGAGACAATCTAGAAAGCACCCTTGATTCACCGTACCTGAACAACTATTTATGATCGGCATTTGGAGGCTGAGGCTGAAGTTGATGAGTCACTTTTCCATTTCAATTTGTTGTCTGGTTCGGTTTTCAATCATTGCCTCGTCACGTCAGGGAACCCACAGCCCCGAATTGATTCATTGTCTATGGGGCTTATGGCTACGCTGATGGCGAGAGAAGTCTTTACAGGACACTTGCATTGAAGACTAGACCCTTGTAGCATCGCGTCCTCAATGTTGATAGGTCTTCCCACATGCCCATTTCCTCTTTCATCCGTGCCAAGAACGCATTGGCAGATTCAAAAGCCTTCATGCCAGCACCAGACAGGGTAGCCACATCAAAAGCGCAGCGCGCGTGTTGACGGGCAATATTACCGTAAAAAGAGGCTCTGTACGCTTATGGTAAGCATCTGAGCGTATTCCGTATGAATAGGCGACGTAGGAAACGGGCATAGCTTCAAAACACGAACCAGCTGGATTAACCAGCAAGCTCAACAGACACATGCTTTTGCTCCAAGCCACTGTGGAGTCTGGCCATGATAGTTGTTAGAAGGCGTGCTGGTCATTTAAAGGCCTCTTGATCGCCTTCGTCGATGAAAGAGGTCCCAACTGGAAATCACGAGTAAGAGATGAATGCGACCATTCACAGACGGGACGTTCACATAATATATCTCTGAACATATTGACACGCTGTTGAGATACTCTGGATACATTCAAATGATTGATACCTTGAGACTGTCCGCTGATGAGTTAGCAAGTAATTGCTTCTGGGTTCGTTTCTGAGGATGCCAGGACAGGCGCGACTGGCCTCTTGTAGACAGTGGAGGTGATAGACTTTTTACATGACTAAGTTTTGAACAATGTGATCATTGCAGGAACCCGTCCGGCTTAGGCTTCAATTGTTAATGCAGGCTTATTTAGATCCAAAATACCAATCAGACAAAATGACTGCAATCGCCGCTACCTGCCATCCGAAATTAGCATACCTCAGCCCGAGAGAAACCGATGTATTATATTGGAGACTCACAAGTGAAACATCCACGCCAGGCATAACGATCAAGTCCAGGGCTGGCCGATGACCTCCTCGCGACGATTTCCTCAAATTCAATTTTTCGTTGTGCTGAACACTCTCGCGCACCTCCGCAATTCTCCGATCATCATCCACAATATCAAAGAAGCTTAGCACAACTCCATGTTTCGTGACACTAAGTGTAAGCTCCTTATCTTCCGCCCGTTTCGTTTCACTAGCAGCCATATTCTGGAAGGTGAAATTCATTACACTTCCATTCCAAGAGAACTGAGGAGCAGCCTTTGCCACTTTTACGTCCCCGCCACCGGGCAAGGTAATATACCAACGAGAGGCGAGCGGGGCCAGCGCGGACGTATGAAGCTCGAAGAATGGTAAGCCAGAGGAATCGCGAAACTCGCGACATGGGCGATCGCCGAATTTCCGTCCAGTTACGGTGAACACGGATGCACCATCTTCATCGGTGATTCTGTAAGATACTGCAGAGCGTGCATCACCCTGTGGCTTCAGAACTAAAGATCGTTTGGTCGTTGCGATCTGCTCATTCCGGAAGGCGATCTCGCGCTCTGGAGACCTTAATGATTTGCGAGGAGTGGGGCGAAAGTTATGCGACATGCGCGCGTCGGAGTAGGAAGTATAAGACATGGTGGTGAAGTGATGGTGGAATCGTGATATGTTGCTTCAAGTTAGGCGGAAGCAGAGGTTTTAAAGGTACATGGGTCATTAAATGGCGCATTAGTTGAGAGAAGCGGGTGCGTTACTGCGCCCGATGACTTGAGATACAAGGGAAGCCGTTCGACCCGCGCCCGAGTCTCATTGGTACTGGCGGTGCAACGGTGCACGCAGAAACAGACTGATTTGGGTTTAGTTCTTGTTATGACTGGGCTAGGGGGCAATAGCTGAAGTGGGGTCTGATTTGGGAGAAATAGCGCAACCTGAACCCAGCTGACTTTTTGAAAGCCTCGTCAGACCCATGACTGCTGTCAGGCTGGGTTGTATTCGTTGTGAGCGGTTTAGTATGTCCACATATACTTGCCGTATGTAGTATGAGAGATGTGAGACGAAATTGATGCGGAGCCTTCAGAACACAATTGTACAGCGTAGTCAACAATTTGGAGAATGACCAAAATCGCCAGAGCATCTATCTAGAAAATTAAATTTGTCAACCCATTGATTCAATTCCTATCGGGCAAGAACTGATCTCCAAATGCGAATGGTTTATGAACTTAGGGAACAAGCCAAAAGAAGCGACCTCCGATGAGTAATGCGCCAGTTCCCACCACGAGACAGGCATTGTCAACCTCCCAATCCCATCTGCGAAGCACGAGAACCTATCCAACACTCGAGATGGCAGCAAAGTTTGCGGTCAAGTCTTTAGATCATCTCGTTCTCACAGTCCGCTCGATTCCAGCAACCGTGAATTTCTACACAACGCATTTGGGAATGCGCCACGAGGTCTTTGCCTCACCCGCCGACCCCGCCATGCAAAGGTAAATTCCAGACTCTTTTGAGTTCTCGACTACCAGATCCGATTTAACACTCAGTAGACATGCTCTTATCTTCGGCGGCCAAAAAATCAACCTTCATCAATCAGGCAAGGAGTTTGAACCCAAAGCGCACAACGTCATGCCGGGGAGCGGAGACTTGTGCTTTTTGACTGACACAAATGTGGACAAAGTACTGCAAGCTTTTCAAGAAGCAAAGATTGAGGTAAGAAAAGAATCGTTAATTTTGTCTGCAGGATAAGCTGAAGATGTTCAGGTCTTAGAGGGAGCCAAGATCGTGGATCGAACCGGGGCAGTCGGCAAGCTTAGAAGTGTTTACGTGAGGGATCCAGATGGGAACTTGGTTGAGTACGTGATTCAACCCATGAAGGAGCAAAATTTATCTGACCCCACTTCAGAATTTCAAACTATGTATGATCTCTTTTGCCCACATAGATATGCGATCCATCACAAAACAGTCTCCGTCCATGAATTGGGCAAATATTTATGGTTCAGCTTCAGACCTTTGAAGAATCTGAATTTTTCAACCGTGAGCCACAATCAGATTAGGTGGTCAAGACTCAGGCCAAGGCTCTCATGATCAACGAAAGAGAGCCATACATTGTACAAACGAGATCGCTCCATTGGTGCTGCAAACAATTCTTCCCCTTATAACAGTTCGAGTCAGTCAATACCGTTCACTTGAGCTTCTATGAACCAGAAAATAAGGTACTGGGGTCATTACAGTGGTACTCAAGCCCGCTGTCGGAACGTTGTTACCATTTGCAGCGGCGGTAGCAGCCGTCTCATATCATCCCTCACGTCAAGGTCACTCTGCAAGTATCCTCACTAACCACCTTTGACATAGAGACAGAGAAGTTTATCACGTCTACGCCAATATTAGAAGGCTCCGCTGCCTCAACTAATGTGCTGTAATTGGATGTCAGCGAGTCAATAAAATCTGAATCCAGCACTTATAGTCGTATTCAGAATAGCTATTCAAAGTGGCAATTGGTCTCAGAAGACTAAATTTGGCGTATCTATAGTGGTTTGAGCCAATTCATTGTGCTCTATGACGTTTAAAAATGCAGTGTTACGACCAATTGCAATGTGGTTTGCCTGATAATGACCTTGAGTTCTTTCCCAAAATCGACAACAAGCCAAATAACGTGGAATTTGCCTCGCGTTCTTCATGCTCGCTGAACAAGCGACAAAGATATTTCATTTCGAACCAGGAAATCATCGGTCCAGGCTCTCTTTTGTTTTACCAATGAGCGAAAGATCAGTAGTCGATCATTCTCCACCGCGTCGCGTGGACGGGACATGACGACATTCTCCGCTCTTAGATAAAAATGTTGAAAGCGTGGGTAGGGCAGGCCCTAAGAGCCCTTGCAATGCATTATAAGTAGAATTTTCAATAAAAAATACTCCGAACTTCCTTATATCATCGAGATGACGAGAGACAGCATCAATGCTAGGAGAATCACTTACCAGTGATGTTTCTCTCCACCTGCTCTCGAAGCCGGAAGCAGCAAACCTAACCCATAATTCAGCACGCCGTCCTTCAGAAACAAACGTGATCGGAGCCCGCACTAATGATATTTCAGTCTCTTGGAATTACTTTGCCCCAACTCAGCAACAAACTATCGCGACGCAGAGCATGTATAAAATACAGGAAAATTTTTCCGTGATGGTCTACGCCAGCCCCTATGGGCGGCACCATTTTGACTGGTTCAGGTAAAGCATCTCTTTTTCCCTTCACCAAGCCTTTGCAATCCTATCGCAGCTCCAGTGATGATACCCACCATTTTTCCATTTTGCCTCTGAACATTTTTGGAGAAACTTGACACACCTTATGTTTCAAGACGGGTCTCTGAGTAGCTTGAAGAATCTTCTTTTCTTTGATGTTGGCTTCTTTTCGTGAACGATCACTAATTCTATGATTTTCACCAGGTTTTCAGTATCCTCGTCTGGCCCAGGTTGATATCGTAGATTGTGAACGCATTCGGACACGCTTGTTTACGCGTCCGATGGTTTGCGACTTGGAGAAATATTTCAGGACAGTTGGGTCAATAGTCTCGTAGTCTTATGGCATTAAGCCTGAAGTACCGTGTTCTTAAACTTGAAATGAAACGTCCATCTGTGGACCCTATCATATTTCATTCAGGTTGTCTCGCATAGTCCGTGTAGAACAAGACACGCTAATAGCTTAGTTGTACAAGGTAAGCATGGATATCCTTATTCGATTCATTGATGATGATTCACACTGAGAACTCTTGAGTTCCCGCACGAGACCTTTTGATTTTTCTCATTTAGATAGGCATTCAAATTTGACTTGGATGTATATCAATTCTAGTAATCTTCATCTGGCAACACCTGATCTATGCCATGTATGTGTTATCGATGAGAGCTCCAACAAACAACGCAAACCATACTGAAGTACTACAGACCGAGAAAATAGGGAGCATCAAAGATTACAAACTGAGTGGCTAGGTGGGAAGTGGGCTGGCTCCATGAACGGCCAGTTGATCCGTCCGCTTTCTGTAGCTTACTAGGACTTTTGTGCTTTGATAGGACTTCTTCCATCACCTTGTACCATTTCTGAACTTTCCGAGAGCGTATCCTTCCTGAAACTTCTGCCTCAGTCATTACTAAAGTCCGTTCCGTTGAAGCTCCGTGCAGACTCTGCCGGAGCTCACGACCAAGAACAAGCTTGTGAGGACTGAGTCACAATACGCATGCCCCTTCCAGCCTACCTTTTAAGACAGGAAGACTGGCCTCCTAATTTGCTGTGCTAGGAACCTACCATGTCTACTTCGACTAAGGTCTCTCAGATCTGAATTCTTTGAATGTGAAGGCAGCTATTATGTTGTCCATATCTGGGAATAGAGGGTAGCCTGCAACTGCTAGTGAAGATACGTCCTACTACCCCCTACTCGAGAGGCATGGTGGGGCAATGAGAAACCTCGCGGTGTGTCTTCTAGCTTATGAGTTTCAACCTCACTTCCTCAGCGGATTAGTTCACTTGACAATTTATAAATCACATGCAATTTACCACGAAGGCCGTCTTGTAGCGATCATGCAATCCAAACTGCTACTCTAACGCTAACTCTTTAGGCTAAGCCAATAAACTACTCCTTATCCTGGGCTCGAGCATCCCGCAGCCCTTCACTCGCCGATGTCGAGATGGCTTTGCCAATCTTCTCAATCTCCTCGAGTCTTTCCAACCAAAAATTCCACCTGTCCATGCTCATCGGTCCCGCCGTCCAAAGCCTCCCCTCTCTCTCCAACGCCCAGGACTTCTCACCATTCTTCGCGCCCTCTCTGAGTCTCTCACCGGCTACCTTAATCCACACCGCTGCAGCAGGTACTTCAAAGTCCCACACTGCATCTTGGCATTCGAGTGCGTCGGAGATGCACTCATAGCCCCAGCTCAGTGGCAAGACGCCATCTTCAGCGTTCGGTCCAGGAGCCGCCATGGCACAAGATGCCTCTACAAAAGCCAGGTGCACGTGAGCCTCGCGCCTCTTCGCTCTTGTGGCTGGATCCCGAGTCGCCAACGCTTTGCGCCAGTGGCTCTGTTTCCATCCATCTGACCATGAGTTGCCGAAACTCCTGAGACCTTTCCAGACTGGCTCGCCATCCTCTTCGTCTGGTAGCTGGCTCAGTTCCTTGAGTAGGTCGACAAGGGCGGGCGTGTGGCTTTCGGGCAACTCAAAAAGCGCGTCTTCGATTATGCCCAGTACGCGGTCTCTCAGATCGATCTTCTTCTCGGAGTCATGAGGCTTGGTCATGGCGGCAGCTGTCTGGGATGGCTTGGAATCACCATTTAGGTACGCTTTGAGAGCCGCGGCTTGATAAGGATGCGCCCCAGTCTCTTCTTCGCCGTCCATAGGTGCAGTGTGTCGGTCGAACCAAGCGTCGTCGGCGGCGGAGTCGAAGCCATCGAGCTCGATCGATTTGCAGGTCATTTCTTGAATACTGGTGTTCATGATGACCGTGCTTGAGGGCTCTTGACTGAATGATTCTTAGGCCTTTGATGCTTTTGGGAGATGGAAAATCACTATGATGCGCTGCTGAGATGGGCGATATGATGGTTGTGGTATGTTGGAAAGAAAAGTGCGGAAGGTTCGCAATATCGGAAACTTTGAGAAGAGTGGCAACTGGGCAGTAGAACCTGAAGTTGAGTCAACTACCCTGATCATGATCGAGGCGCAGTATACTCCTCTGTCCTGTTGTAACCACAGCCTTGTGCCGTGACATCATTAGGCAGCCCATGTTTGATCTGCCGATCATCCAGGCACGCGGGGCTCACAAATAAGCCGCACCAGAACTAGCAAAATGCTCGACACTACAACTAACCTCTCAATCTGAGTATTCACATCCGCAAATTGTAATTAATATCCTCTTTGTTCGACCGAGTATTTTGAAAGAAATTTGACGAAATGAACACAAATCTTTTGGCTGAAAAGACATAAGGCTCAAATCGTGCCCATTTCAGGTAAGAGACTTTGGGGGCCGCCAAGCGGCTTGATCCAGTCAACCGCATTGATAGCGCTCAAATTTGAGACGACGTTACCTAAAATGTGTGATGCCTGGTCTGCAATGATAATATGATTTTGTCGGAACCTCCATCACACCGAGACCCGACCAATTCAACATGCAGGTTGACATCACTAGAGAATGATATCCACTGCAATTAATGGGCCCATTCAACCTCTCACGGCTAATGTCCCAATGGAATCTTCCTAGGCTTGTGTACAAACGAACCATGTCAGTGCGCAGGGTTCGACGTTGACGGTGGTCAAAAGGTATATGCAAAACTATTTTCAGAGCTTCTGAGTAGCTTGCACCCATACACTACCCCATCGGTATTGAAATCTCAACTTTCCAACAAAACCTATTGCACACACAATTGCGAGGGGAATGGAGGAGCTCCCTTGTGTCAGTGGGAGTAAGAAAAGTCACTTCCTTCTACTTCGGGCATGGTTTGGAGCACCCCGCCTAGTAGCATGTACTCAAAGCAAGCATTACCGGTTTATAGAATCCTACTACTAACACTACTCCTAAACAGCCTCCAAACTAGGAAATTATAGCATCATAAGGTAACATTGGCCCCAAACCTCGCACGATATCAGCTTGCTCCGTAAGCCGATCGACGCTCCGACGGGCATATTCTGTATACCCGTCACTGTTAGTGCAAGGCTTTCACTCAGCCTTGCCAACCCCATCAATAGCTATAAGAGAGCCCTTTTTCAGCTCGAAAATGGGAACAACAAGTACTCAGATACCATCTCAGCATCAATAGTTCAATTACGATCCGACAGCACCCGTCATCTACTCAAGCCTTCCAACCGCATCAATGAAGCTCACTTTGGCAACCGCTTCTATCCTCTTCTTGAGCCTCACCTCCGCCCTTCCGGCCGAGGACATTGTGAATCTCGAGGAACGTGCGGAGCCCTCTAACGCGCCCATTGACGTATGTCATTCCTCAGTCAACTTGCAGCTTTCTCATGCCAACTGATATCTCTTGTAGTGGGATGGCCCCAATGCCTCCGCGTCCATCAAGTGCGGCAAGAACACTTATGACGGCCACGACGTTTACCTTGCCACGCAACATGCCGTGAACCTGGGCTTGCTGAGCCCCCCGGAAACACGAGGCGCGAAGAGCTACCCGCACCCGTTTGACAACAATGACAGCAAGGGTGTGCAGCTGCACTTCCCTGATCACTGCCCGGAGCACGACCAGAATCGGAAGGAGTACCCGTTGGTCAAGAACGGGCCTTACAACGGTGGCAAGAATAATAAGAAGTACGGGGATGAGCGCGTCGTGTTTTACTACGATGGTAAGGCGCAAGGTGTTGATGGTCACCCGTTGGTCTACTATTGTGGCTTGATTACCCATGAGGGTGCGGCAACAGGCGGTTTTGTGCAATGCCCTGATGGAAAATAAGCTTGTGCCAAAGTATATACTCTGACTTCCGTGCGTTGGAGAGGGTCTGTGGAAGGGATTCTGGAAGTTGTTGCCAGAAATATATAACAATGCATCGCCGCCATCATGTCTCAGTGTTGTGCTCATTAATATCTAGAATATTTTCAAAGGACCACTTAAGCTTCAATAGGTTAGCGTTCTCACAAGATCTTTTGCCCATACTGTTATGAGACTCTTTCCAAAGGAACTAATAAAAACCAATTTTGGAAAGTATTGTACACGACTTGTTAGTTTCGGTTGAAAGCGGAGAATTTCAGAGGCTGCACGAGCCGGACTAGATCCCATACAACCATGTACTGTAGTGGGAGAACCAGTGATGTACTAGCAAATGTGTGGCCTCAGGCTTGACAAATACCTGAAGCGCATGATGCACCTTCAAGACAGAGTTGGAGATAGATCAAGCAACAACTCAATTCAAATTCGGTTATCACCATATTTCAACATACATGATGCAGCATTAAGAATAGTCCATAAGGCCTCGATAGGACATCCGTACGGTCTTATTATGACCATTCACTACGCCTCCTAGGGAGTATATATATATACATGTGTGTGTGTGTGTGTGTGTGTGTGTGTGTGTCTGCATCTGCTGTCCATTTTGCATTGTCAGACAACCATGGAGCCCTCCCCTTTCGATACTTGTTCACGCACTCCAAAGAAAATGTACATGCTAATCGTATTAGATTCAATATTCTCGATTAAATTAAAGTGTATGCATATCCGATTTTGAATTCAAGAGTATATTCAATGCTCTAGAGAGCAATAACAAGACCCAGCAGACCAGCGGCACCAGCAAGGCTCATGGCAACACTACCGGTGGCGATGGGAGCACCACCGGTAGAGGTGGAGTGGGTCGCAGTGGCGGAAGCCGAGCTAGAGCCAGAGGCGGTAGAAGTAGAGGCCGAGGCAGAGTCAGCCTTCTTGGATGCCGCAGTCGTCTCGGCAGCAGAGTTGGTGTTGGTCATGACAGCGCCAGTGGAAGTAGCCTCGGCGGCTGTCATAGCATTGGCGGTAGCAGTGGTGGTAGAGTCGGCATCAGCAGCAGTAGTGGCAGCAGCAACGTCGAAAAGGTTGGCAGTGCTAGCCCACTCCTTGACGCTGGCGGGCAACTGGTTATACCACGCGGGCATAGTGCCGGCCTCGATCTCGGCGAGCATCTGGGACTCCGAAGTGGGGTTGGCGAGATTCTCGTACCATGACGCAGGGATTGCGGTCTCCAGAACAGTCAGGATGGAGCTGGGAACATTGGCCACGGCAGCATCGAGAGGGGTTTCAGAGTCCGACCCCGAGTCGGTGACACTGGAGGAGCTGGTCTCTTGAGGCGCTGGGGCAGCCAGGGCCAGGGTAGAGAAGAAAAGAGCGGCGGCGACCTTGTACTGCATTTTAACGAGTGTATAGTACAAATGTCTAGTAATGAGCGTGTGGAAGGAGGATCGATTCGAGAATAAAAATTGAATTGGGGTGAGGAATTATTTAACCTCCGTCAGCCCGGCCAAAACAGCCTCATCTCTCATCTAGCGCTTACACGGTCCAAAAACCAAAACCCAGGGCCGGGACCATACGAGACCCCAGACCTAGACTCTTGGAGCCTGATTGGGGTCGAGGTCGCTAAATTCTGCTGTTTTCACTCCGCGAGATCCCGCTGAGGCTTGGTTGCGCCACCATTGGACGCCAGGTTCCAGACCAATCTCTTTTCAGGGGTTTTTTCTGCCTATGGACCGAACCCCTTTTCGTTACTATTCCCATTTTGTATAAAGGGCATCACGTTTTTGGCAGAACTTTGAGGCACGAGTCAGATAAGCCTTTTCAAAGCTTCGACAGCGCAGGTACTTTCGCGTAGGGTCTATCTATAAATTGACCTTGAACTGCACAGATTTCATCCACTGTTCATCGCGGGTCTCAGGCACCGAAGGTGAAGATGACACGACACGTAGAAGGGATCAAAGTAGCAAAGTCAAAAGGAAGATGAAGTATGAAGGATGAATCAACCAGATGGACACCTTGAGCCTCACAAGAAGAATCGAATCGGACTTTCGGCGACAATCTTTGAGCTGATGCGAAATCGGTAATCCGTAAATCCGAAGCTCGGATATAAGATGCGCAAAACATGGGGCTCATGCCGCGACTCTCATACCGAGAATTACTCAACCAGCGGAAAAGACGCCGTCAATTTGTCATATCGACCGTTCGCCGCTTTATAAATAAAGAGATATACCCGTGTCCATTGGTTATAAAGTCCAAATTACTTCCACAATGGCCACTCGCATCCTTCGCCCTTCCAACATTCACACCATCAGCCGAGCATTTGGCTCCACAAGAACACATCAGTACTCGCAAGCTTCGCGCAATATCACAGCACCTCTCCGCAAATTTTCAACGACTCATCGACACCACGCTTCCAGTACTATGTCCGACGCTCTCGTTCAGGCCGCCCAGGCCCGCCGCACCATTTACAAGCTCGGCAAGAACAGCCCCGTTCCCGACTCCAAGGTCGAAGAGCTCGTCAATGCCGCTATCCTGAATGTCCCCAGCTCTTTCAACACCCAATCGACACGACTGGTTGTTGTTCTGCGCGAGGAGCACGAGAAACTCTGGGATATTGCCATTGAGGCCTTTGGCGGACTCGTTGCTAGCGGTGCTGTTCCTGAGGAGGTGTTCAAAAACCAGACTTTGCCCAAGTTGCAAGGATTCAAGGCTGCGCATGGAACTATTCTTTTCTACGAGGACCCTGCGCACATCCAAGGCTTCCAGGAAAAGTTCCCTACCTATGCAGACAAGTTCGAGCCTTGGGCCGACCACTCCAACGCCATGCACCAGTACTTCCGTAGGTCCACTTCTTCTCTGGAAATCGAGACCCTTTTTTGCTAATAGGATATAGTCTGGACTGCTCTAGAATCTGTTGGCTTTGGCGCCAACCTGCAGCACTACAACCCTCTGATCGATGCCAAGGTCGCTGAGCAGTGGAGCTTGCCTGCCGAATGGCGGCTCGTCGCTCAGCTAGTCTTTGGTAGCCCCGAGGCCCAGGCTGGCGAGAAAGCTCAGAAGCCTATTGAGGAACGGGTCAAGATCTTTGGCAAGTTGTAGAATGCGCACTTGATGTCTTGATGATGTTTTTTTTTTTTTTTTTGAAATTTGCGCCATAGCGTATAGATTATAGATTAAAGATTTACATTTAGATATTTGTCCTATAGACTCACCGGCACTATGTCACATATTGAGCCGTGTTTCAACACTTTCCATTCTCCATTTGCACTCTACGAACGGGGTTAACTCGATCCATCAGCATGGCTTTCTTCAAGCGAAATGGATATCAGCATGGTAGTTGCTTCCAAAGTCACTGAGCCTCATCAACTAGCTTCTAGACCGCCTCGAGGTCAACTCGCATGTAAAATGCTGAGACTTGAATTATGCAAGCAAGCTCTGTGTATCATGGACGAATGTGAACTGGATCTCCCATTGGTCTACGCTCTTTCCATACTGTTCCTCATACTCCGACCGAAAACAAATTTCCTTCGTTTTTCATGCAAAATTTTCCTTCTACTTCACGAGATCCAACCCTTCACTTCATGGTATATCCTCCTTGAGAGTCATTCGAACATCGCACTATCACTCAGGTTAGAGCTGTCCCAAAGGCTGTCCCGCATGCTCAGAATAGTGTGTCACATACGCATCTTGAAGCCCATCAGAGCTAGAGGGGCTTCAGCCCAGAGAGAACAACGAGTGTAATTATGATACTTCCGGGCTGTGAAATTGTCCTGACTCTACTTGGGGATTAAGTCTACTACTGAAACCCGAGGAAGCAAAGACTAGATGTTTGAATGCAAGCACATTATGCAGGACAACGAGTATTGGATGTCATTCGCAATAGAACAGACTACTAAGAATCTGGAAGAAAACCAACACAGCAATGATCCCCCATCACCATGCCCCTCAGCCCAACCTCCTACCTCCCATTTCTATACCAAAACTCCCTTCCCTCCCCAAGACACTCGCCCACCGTGACCACTATCATTATCATTAGCCAAAAGCCATCCAAACACTCCAAAACCACACGATCAGAAAGAACATACTCTTCAAGCCCCTACTCTCAATCTCCCGAAGCATGTTGTCAACAAGAACTTGCACGGTCGTCTGGTGCGTATCATGCGCCAATACAATCGTGCCACCCGCAGCAAGTTCAGCCTTGAACTTCTCAAAGCTGCGCCAACTAACCCCAGGATCATCGTTCTCGTAGTCCTTCGTGTCGACACTGGCCCCGATGACTCTGTATCCTAGCTCAGCCATTGCAGAGAGGGACTCTGGGGAGGTTTGCAGGAATGGGAAGCGCATGTAGGTAGGGTAGAAGCCTAATAAGCTCATGTATGTGTTTTCGAGGGTTTTCATTTGATCAATGATGGCGGAGCGAGAGAGGGCTGGTAGGTAGATATGGTTGTATCTGTAAGTTTTCCAACTGAAATGTTAGTTGAGATTCACTTCGACTCGAGGGAACGGGTCAACGGACGAGTGTGAGCCGAGCTGGTGGCCCTCGGAGAAAGCCCGAAGGACAATGTCAGGAAATCCCTTGATGCTGCCTTTATTTACCCCGTTGAGGAAAAAGGTTACGCGTGCATTGTGGGCGGAGAGGGTGTCTAGAATCTCGCGGGTGTATATCCAGGGTCCATCGTCGAAGGTCAGGGCTACTGTTCCTGGAACGAAGCAGTTGTTGAGGATTGCACCGACAGGCAGTGCGGAGTGGACATTGCCATAGGTGTTGTGGGTATGGTTTAGGCTTATGTTGAGGGGGAGGGCGCGGAGTTCGTGTTGGGGTCGAGAGATCACTGCTGCGTGGGAGAGGGATGCCAAAAGAGAGACTGTGGTCAGAAGGGCGAGCAGCATTTTCTGGATGAATAAAATGAGTTACTCGTCGGAAAGATAGATGTTGAAGGAAGGGTGAAAGCGATCATGTTGATTTCGAGCATGAGTATGTTGAACTCGGGGCAAGCACAGCATCGCGACTGCCTACGGTTGGAACATGGCCATCGTCTGGTTGACGTTAAACGTGTAAAATTAACATTGAAGAGATCATCCACCCAGCATAAAATCCTCCGCGTATGAATACATCTAGGGGCAAGGTATCAAAAAAAGGCAGAGTAAGACAATTCCCCTCACGTTCAACTGTACCACAATGAGGTATGCGAATGGAGGGGAAAAGAATGGTAATTCGCCTTAGAGTTCGTGTCCAACAGCTTAACCACGGCGGGTTTGCTTCTTCTGAAGACGGCGTTGGTCCTTCGCGGTCTCGCGCTCCAGGAACTTTCGCTGCTCATCAGCGGTCATGCTACGCAGGATGCGCTCACGCTCCTCTTTCTTGACTTTCTCAGCAGCGATCTTGCGCTCCTCGGCCTTCTCCTCTTCTTCGACACGACGCAGCTTCTTGATCTCCTCCTCGCGGACATTGCGGAGCTTGCGCATCACCTCGCCGCGGAAGTGGGCGGCGGCAACGAGCTTATCGGGGAGACGCAGGAATTGGGTGAACAGGGGCACAGTCGCAGAGTAGGCAGAGGAGAGGTTGATGGACAATTGGATGCGCTTCTTGGGAACGGTCTCGTCGATCCTATTGAAGGTTAGAATTGCCAATACTTGCGGGTAACATGTTCACGTCGACATGCGCTGAGGACAATATGATCGGACTGATACTTACTTGGTAGGCTTGTCGACGGGCTGGTCGGACACAATCAGGAACTCGAAATCGTTTCCAGCCTGCTCAATGGCTTTGATAAGGTCGGGGGTGAGCATGGTCTCGGTGATCTCGGCGCTTTCGGACATGACGGTGACCCAGGAAGGAAGCTTAGGGTGATCCTTAGAGAAGGTGATGGAGGCATCGTAGCGATCAGTGCGGAACTTGCGCATGTGGCTCTTGTGAACAACAGCCCAAATGAAGCCATCATAGGTCGAGTTGTTAACCTTCAGAGACGAAGTGTCCTTGCCAAGAACGGGAACAAGATCCTTCTCCTTGCCATCGAAAGTGTACAGCATAGCCTCGTACTTCTCAGCGGGAGCCTCCCAACTCTCGAAGAAGAAGCTGCATGCATATTCCATGAAGTAGTGAATTGGGTTGTAACGCTTGGGCATCTTGAGCGCAATGTCCAAGAAGGCAACGTTCTGACGGCCAGTCGCGTAGGTGGAGAACTCATTGGGCGACTTCTCCTTGAGGCTCTTCTCCGGGTTGGTCAACTCCACAGTGACGGCCTCACCCTCCGCAGTGCGCGCAACACCGTCGAACCCAACAACGGCGAACTCTTTCTGGAGAAGAGGAACGTGAGCATTGGCCCACTCCTTCGCCCTGCGACGGTTCTTGCGTGTTCCCCAGACGTGGAAGAGAACGATGATCAGGATAAAGGGCATGATCATGGCCTCCTGCATGAAGTCACGAGGGGAGGTGCGTTCCCAGACGCGGTACCATGCTGTGAAAGGCACGGCACCGGTGCTCGATGCCTGGATGGTGGTCGAGTCGGCGACGAGGGATGCAGGCGAAGGGTTCGGGGCCTCGACGAAATCAGCGAAGTCTAAAGAACGGTGTTAGAACATCACGCACGAGGGCAATTGAGGCGCAAAGGTATTTTTACCGTCATCAGGTTTGGCAGGCCTCGAGCCTGAGCCGAACATGTTCTTGAGCATGCCCGCCATGGTGTTGATGGGGTTGGGATGGTGGGTAGAAGGGAAAGGAGGTTGAGAGAATCGGTGCGGAGCTAAGCTGCTTCTAGCGCCCCACGGGACTTTCTCCAGTTTTTTGCCTCTCGGGCATTTACATGACAGCGCAGTGCACAGATGTGTGTAGTATAGAGAAATGAAATGATTCCGATGCCTATTCCTGTCCTATATTCCAAATCCAACCCTGAGTCCAAAATAGTACACATAATGCTCGAGTGAGTGTGGTATCTAGCGAAAAGAGAACAGAAAGACGCCAACCTGCAAATCCAAAAACCCAGTTTTGTATACAATCCCGCTTCCAAAAAGACGAATGAAAAGTCGTAAGGGTCATTAAACTTCGAGCCAAGCTCGATGAAAGAAAAAAAAAAAAACACAAAGGAAACGGAGATGGGAGGTCGCAATCTTAGTGGCCATATGCTGGGGGAGGAGTGTCCTCGTGCGCACGCGACCAGAAGTTGCTGCAAGCATTGCCGGTCATCATCTTCTCCTCGCGTATTCGGCGGGCGATCTCACCAGCCAATCGCTCAACCAAGAGATTATCAACGGGTTCTTCGGCCTTCTCGTCCTTGCTGAATGGAAGAATGGAAGCGGGAAGTGGTGGCCGGGAAGGTCCAGCGTCGGTCTTTTCATTGGGATGACTACCGCGCAGAGTCGCGCGCGGAGTGGCCTCAACATCCTCAGCTTTGGACGCACGGATAGTTTCAACGGAGTATGAGAGGTCTCCAGCCTCATTGGCTCCCTGGCGTTGTTTCGATCGAGAGAGGCTCGCCCGGTGACGCTCAGGAATCGGAGGCAGGGCAGAGTCAATCTTAGGAGTCAGCGGAGGGGTCACCGGGTCATCCGCTTGTTCGCTGACGATAGGCAAGGGGGCGGAGTAGATAGAAGGAGGGCTGCTAGAGTCTCTCATGGAACTGTCATCGCTCACACTCATGGCATCATCGGTTGTCTTCGGGCGACGCATGTCCACAACGCGTCTCTTGCGCCTGCGAGAATGAGCCTTCGAGTGACGGCCAGCTCCCAGAGTCAAGCCGTAGCTATTGAAGGATTGGGCGCCCACGGAAGGACGGCTGTGCAGAGACGCGTTGCTGGCCGTTTCGTGGATCGATGACATGCTACCGACTTGAGAGTGTGTTCGGGAAAGGGCGGGACTCAAGGGAGAGACAACGCTGCAGGGGAATTCGCTGGGGTCAGCAGGAGAAGTCCATGCCCGATACACGACTTCATTGATGGAAGGCGTGAAGAGTGATAGGGTCCGTTGCGAATCCGTCAGAGCGGCAAGACGAAGAAGGTTCTTCTGAGAGAAGAGCGAATGTGTCTCGACGGAGGAGTCTAGTGATAAAGAGGCAATCTCTGTCTCGTTCAGGGCATTTCCGAGAGAATCCACTGGATCTTGGGGGGACTAGCCAAAGGATCCTGGCCAGGACCCTCGCTTGATACCGCTTCCGTATTGTCCGTCTCGTTCTGCGCATCGTCCCCTGCACGGTATTCTGGAACCCAGAGTCGGAGAGACAAGCGATGAATGATAGCAGGTAGCTCATCCATAAACAGTATCCGTAATTGGGCCTCGATTTCTTTCTGGAGGAAGTCGCGCACGAATGGGATCGAATCGAATGTCGACGACACCTTGAGGGACTCGAGTGGATCATTGCGGAAGACGACGGTAATGCCCTTTTGCTTAGAGAAGACAAGAATCACGAAGCCAGACAACTTGAAATCGGATAGTGTGATTTGTAGAGGGATAGTGAGCGGGGTACTACAAGCGCAACGTTAGCAAAGGGGACGAGGAACGAAGGACTTGCAAGCGCGCGGGCGCGTGAGCACAGTCGAGATAACATACGCAGCGGCGAGAGGTTGAGGCGATGCAAAAGCAGGCCTTGTCAGAAGGTAGGTATTGAGAGGATTTGCCTGGACTCGAGTCTTGAGAGTCAAAAAGGCGTCGCCAGAATAGGACATCTTAAAAATTCCACGGAAGCGGTCCTCGGCGAGATCACCAATCTCGAGAATCTCCAGGTCTGGGGGCATCGAGCCCAGGTTGAGTTCGGTGACAATAATGTCATCGACGATGATCGGGGGTTTGGGGGATTTATTGAGCGCGGCAGTGAGCAGTTCTTGGGCGCGCGAGTAAAAACTCGCGTCCGCCATCAAAGGGGACCAGTTGAAGTTGAACGCCATGCCCGCGCATTGGGAGAAGAAAGATGGTTAGAGAGAGTGAGACGAAGGCGAGGATGGCGAGGTCAGGAGGAACGTGAAAATGGAAAAATCCCGAAAGCGAGCCTTCCCGAAGTCGCGTGCCCGGACCACCCACTTGAGCTCTTGTTCTTTTTACTCCCCTGTTCTTCCCCTTTCGAACTTGTGTTTCTCTTAGAACTCTATGGTTGATTCGAATCTTCTATCTCGCACAGTGTGTTCTAAAGAAAACGTCTTCAGTCTCTCTCTGACGTGTTGTTCATGGGTAACGTCATCCCAGGAACTTGCATTTCCTGATCCGACCCGCTCCGACTACTATTCCCACTTCGTCACTTCTGGGCCATTCACATTCCCCTCTACGCCCGTGGCCGCATAAGTCCAAGCGCTATGCCCTGCTAAGCACCCACTCGCCCGGGGAAAGGGGGTCTCGACGCGACGAAACATAATAAAGTGCCGGACGCCCACTACGCGACCGCGGGCCAGAAACGGCCTCTTCTTTGTAGATCCAACTCTACTCCTTAAGTCTAGTCCACGTTCTGTCTCATCTATCTGAAAAGCCTCTGAGTTTATATGGCTGAATACAGGAGTAAGGGGGAATGGTCCCGCATATACACATGTCTGATGTTCTCTCGACTCGACACCTCGTCATAGGTGGTAGCGAGACCCCACGAAAATGGGAGTCAGCAAATACGACGTCGCACAGAATTTTCCAATCTCGATGTGGAATTTTGTCATGAGACAATTGTGGGAGTTGCGGACGAGCGACAACTTTCGGCCTTGATGATCACCGAAATTAATTTCTGTATTTCCCATGAACAAAGTGGTTGTGTCTAGACCTCTGAAGCCCCAAGATTTCATTCACACTTCACTGGCAGACGAACATCGGGTATTTCCCAGTGGAAATGCCAAATTTACGAGCAAGGAAGGCGTGTGATACATGATTCCCATGGAAAATTTCTCATACAACTCTCATAAATGGTAGACCAGGGAAGAGAGGAGCAGAGCAGTGAGTATAGAGAGTATAGCTACGGCCTACGATTGGCCGGGAGCGAAAGATTGGTTCACCAGAGCAACCACACGCTAAACTACTTTGGGCTAAATGTCAATACCGTTTCACGTTCAGCTTTGACACTTCCCTTTATCGCCTGTCTGCTAATGTCATACAGCTGTTCCGCCTCTGTGGACTCCTCGCTGATATTGATACTGTGAAATAGCTCTATCACATCACAGGTGCCATGTCCTCTCGCGCATTTTCCCCATTCGAGGGTCACGCGACACCGATGCAATCGCCAAAACCCTCTACCAGAACTGTCGCTCAGCGCAGAGTGTACGGCAAGCGAAGGAACAATGCCGCCAGAGCCGTGTTCGGGGAAAAGAGTCCTGTCAAGGAGACCTCCTTACCACCCACAAAACCGGACAACACAATCGACGCTTTACAAATAAAGCTGGCTGAAGTGACCATTCGGGATCAACCCGTGTCTTCATCAGAGATTGACAGCGCTGCGGCAAACAGTGAGCCAGAAGAGGGAGATGCTACTGTTGAACCCCCAAGCCCCGCTCCCTCTCAAAAATCCGACTCGACTCCGCAAACCTCGCCCGGAGAGCCACCCGAAGAATTCCTCGAGAAGCCGAAGCCCTATGAAACCATGGTGGAAGTCAGAATAAGCACCAGAACCCACCAGCGCACACCGTCGAAAGCTCAAGAGCAATCGAGCATTCCTGTAACGGAAAGAAGGGCCCCGCGACAAAAGATCCCCATCGGTCGGCGCTCATCTGGTGTCGTCCACGACACCAAAGCCAACACATACGTTCGCCCGATTCTCGACGAAGCGGTGTCCGCCCTCGCTTCACAGAATATCCAAAAATTCAGCACATGGGCATCTCGATCTGCGACTATGTTCCATGTGGCGAAGTTAGCCGAGGGTTCATACGGCGAGGTATATAAGCTACACCTGCGCGAAGAAAACAGTCGGCCCGCAGTCTCCAAGTCCAAATTAGCCAAATTGCAAGCCTACGGTGACGGGGTATTCAAAGTGGTCCCACTAAGAGCGCAAAGTGGTCCGGGTTCGAAGAAATTCACCACCATAGACGAGATCGTGTCCGAAGTCAGGATGCTCAAATATCTGGATCCAATTCCTGGATTTGCTCGGTTCAGAGAGATCCATGTGGTACAGGGTCGCTTTCCGGAGACTTTCCAGAGCGCCTGGGACCACTACAAGAAGACCAAGGATGATTGCATGAATCCGAATCCGTCGAGTAAGAAAGCATATCCTGATACCCAGCTGTGGGCTATCGTGGAGATGGATGATGCGGGATGTGAGCTCGAAAAGTTTAGTTGGGCATCAACCTTCCAGATCTACGATATCTTCTGGGGGGTGGCTATGGCGTTGGCACGTGCCGAGGAGTATGCTCTATTTGAGGTTGGTTCCGCTAGATTTCGAAGTTTAAATTGTCATATTGAACACCTTACAGCATCGCGATCTTCATCTGGGCAATGTCTGCATTCGATCGACTCGACCCAACGGCTCGATGGAGCCTCCTACTGAACTGGAGGTCGCGCGCCTTCAATCGTCTAGTGGGTTTGGCTTTAGCTCCATAGAGACAACCATCATCGACTATTCTCTTTCGCGCGCTAATCTTCGGCTTGCTGATCTGCCTGACGATCCTGAGGGGGTGATTGAGATTGCGTCGTCAGATCTAGACAAGAAGCAAATCTTCGATGCCGTGGGTCGCGACGAGGATGAGATCCTGTTGCGAAACACGTATAGACAGTAAGTCATTCCAGTAATTCTGTTGCATGGATGACAGGGCCTTAACAAGACTTCTTAGTATGCGTGCGACGGTTTATACTGGAGACCCTGCAGAGGTCACGAAAACACCCGATATCAAAGGCATCTGGGCCGAATACGCTCCTCGAACGAATCTTGTCTGGCTTCTTTTCATCTTGAAGAGCCTTCTCAAGAACAGGAAGCCTGAATCACCAGAGCCTATCATGCCAGCGCAGAGAAAAGCACTCACACCCTGTTCGCCGAATAGGAAGATGATAGAAGGCGGGTCTGTGAAGAGCAAATCATTCAAAGATCACGATGCCGCGGGATCTTTCGTAAAAGAGCGCCAAACAAAGGATCTCTCTGTACGAGTCGCAAAGCTCAAAAAGACGTTGGAAGACAGACTTTACTCTGTCCTCGAGCTTCTGGATATTGAGCACGGTCGTGAAGATATGTGTTGTGCAGCTGATCTGGTCGCTTACGCGATGGATTCACAGTGGCTGGCCGAGGAAGACTTTTTCTGATGTTCGTTTTGGGTTTTTATGATACCCAGGTGTCGGTTTTAGCATGTCTGGGAGTTGTGCATTTGGGTTGGAATTGTTATCATATATCTTAGACCGGGGTTGCGTGGTGTTACTTTTGAGACACATTTATGGTCGAGTCATGAAAACGACAGATTTTGACTTATAGAAATAGATACACATCATTTCTGAATCAGAATTCTATTTGCGAATCTTTCAAGTGTTCTTGAAACACTGAATCTACAGACTGAAAGAGCCTTCGGTTTTTGGATCGATTAGTCAGCAATTGAGCGGAGTTCGCAGGAGCACCTCGATTCAAGCTTAACATCGTGATAAATGCGCTAAACGCCTTTCGATTTATAGATCATACCTTAGGTTGGAGAAATATACCATATACTTGAGCTGAGACTCTTCACTGACCGTTCGGTGAACAGCAAAGCTCAACAACGAGTCAAGGCACATCCTGGCCATCAAATTAAAACAAAGCCATTGAACCTGACCAGGCTTGTGCCAGATCTCCAATTCAAAGAGGATACATGATTAAAACGGGCCAATTCATTTGAAAACGACACATTGAGTTCTTGATTCACTCTAGAGCCCTCTCCGCCCGGCCAGAGTCCAATCTGAGCGCCCACTCAGCTCAACTTCCAACATCAAACCTGCCACAGCAGGTCAACCACCCACCATGCCAATCACTGGGTACAATTCGCCCCCTAACTCAACCCTCACTCGAGAATTTCAAAGCAAAGTAACTAACACATGAAGAAAGAGTATACTTCATTCCCGCCCACCCAAACACCACAACAGCGCTCCCAGCCCTAACAGAGCGCCTTCGCACCGCATACCCAGAACAAGATCTCGTTCCTATCGGCCGCTGGGCTCTAGAACACAAGCTCATGCGCGATACGCCAGGTCTCCTGCCTCAATCTGGAAAATCTACTAAACCCCGCTACATGCAGTTCCTCTCTTTAAGTCACTACCCTATGCACGGCTTCATTTACACTTCTGAGCCCGAGACTCCTCATCCAGCTGCTTCACAAACTCCTGCTTCATCGGCCACGCCTCGCGGTAGTGGCGGTCATGCGGGGGAGTCGTCCATGGTGATGACGGTCGTGCCGCCATCCTCTTACCCCACATTATTCCAACACTTCGTCTATGCCGCACAACCATTCTGGGCGCACCGTTTGACCATGTCTGTGCCCGGTGGCGTGGTCTATGAAGTTGGTGATTTCATTGTACGGATGGGTGATGTGCGACAGACGTATCCCATTGCTAGGGTGCGTGGGACGGTTGTTGAGATTGAATGGCGTGGTCCGTCTGTTGTTGAGGGGTTAGCTGGGGACGGGGACGATGAATTCGGGTTTGCGGTTGATGAGGCGGATGTTGATGCTGAGTATGTGGCTACGGCGGAGTTGATAAGGGGGTTCTGGAATCGTGTCAGGTTTGAAGGGGCCAGGGAGGCGATTCTCGTCAATGGAATCGGGAAAGAGGTTAAGGAGAAGTTGAGGAGGGGCCCTGGGAGGAGAGAGAAGGTGAAAGATTATGAGGATGGGAATGGAATGAAGGTTGCGAGTGAGGAGGAAGATATTGACCCGTCCATTGGGACAGATCTTGCGAGGCAGTATATGGAGGTTCTGAGGTTTAATCGGTAGATTGGTTATGCCTGGAGATATCTGTCCCAGATGTGTGGTATAAAAATCTACGTATCTCGAGATTTTAGATTGATGGGCACTCATAAAAGTCCTAATCATATGTTCCTAGGTACGAACAGCCCCAAGAAACAGTCATTTCACCAGAATGCGTGAACCGCATTTCAAAGAGCACAGCACGCTTGATCATCAAGACATCCAAGTACGAAACATCGCCTACAGAGACATTGGAATCTGAAATGGACATGGGAAGGGTAGTAGAAAATATCCTCGTTGAATAAGAACCGTGACTTCAGGTCAGGGAGAGACATGACGTGAAGATTATTTTTGCATCATGAGCTGGACGAATTCGTTGTCTGGAAAGGTAAATATTAGCAACCTGTTCTTGTCGTTCCCGGTCCCGTGTATGACGTACAATCGATCCGGCCATCGCCATCCTGGTCAGCCTCGCGGATCATCTCATCCACCTCGTCATCGGTCAGCTTCTCGCCGATCGAAGTCATAACGTGGCGCAGCTCAGCAGCCGAGATGAAGCCGTTGTTGTCGCGATCGAAAACCTTGAAGGCCTCACGAATTTCCTCCTCGGAGTCGGTGTCCTTCATCTTACGAGCCATCATGGTAAGGAACTCTGCGGGCGGACATTAGTTCTGTGAGCCTGATTGGTAACGAGATCGGAGTAAATAATACCGGGGAAGTCAATGGTGCCGTTGTTATCGGCGTCAACCTCGTTGATCATGTCCTGCAGCTCAGACTCGGAGGGGTTCTGGCCCAGAGAGCGCATGACAGTGCCCAGCTCCTTGGTGGTGATCTGGCCTATTGGTCATACGTCTCAGTACAACTCTTTCTGTGGATTTGAAGGTCGCCGATCGCCAGCAGTACCGCGGACGAGCTGTCAGGATCGATCGCACTCACCATCGCCATCCTTGTCCTATTATTCGAAAAATACCCCGTTAGTCAAGTTTTCTCTATATCGCATGATTCTCAATTGCAGTCACTCACAAACAGGGAGAATGCCTCCTTGTACTCGGAGACTTGCTCTTCGGTCAGAGAATCGGCCTAGAAGGAAGCGATGGCGCGGTCAGCACGTGTATCGAATCGCCTGGTCGGACTGCCCCGCTTTGCGGGGGAAACTTCCTCCAGGCTGGCGAATTCAGGGAACAATCCAGGGAGAGTAACATAGCGGGGCGTACCATCGTGAATGAATATGGTGTTGGGAGGAGGATGTAGAGGGGTTGGAGAGGGGTGGGGAGAAGGAAAGTTAAGGGGAAGCCTTACGAGGGCCGGGTACATCGCGCCGTACACAAAAATAGCGTACCTGGCAAGTACCCAACCACGTTGCCCCGCCCCGAAGGCGGTCAGCGGACTTGGCCGCAGGGGACAGAGCAGAGTTCTGTTGACATTACCAGCTGAACTTTCGATCGACCTTGATCAGAGTGAGCTATGACTCGTCATAATAGTACAATATGCACTCCCTTTGAGGTCAAGTTGGCTGTTTATGCTGGTTGTTCTATGTTGCTGAGCCAGGTGAGGACTCTAGGCCGCTCCAAAAGCTTGGTTTTGGCCCTTGGGTCTGTCCCGCTCCATTTCCTGCAACAACAGGCCGAACTAGCAGCCCTACAGCCAAGCCCGAAACCCATGCCAGATTAAGCCAGATGCTACCATTGGACATAAATGAAGCGGGGAAGTCCTTCAAAAAATGGGGTTGAAGTTCAAAGTACTTATAAGGTAGCATTGAGACTGGTTTTACACCGATCGGAGAGGCTTAGCCCGTAGCACTTCCCTCGCAGATATATATGATGTTTATATGAAAAGCATTCAAGGTCAGCTTGTAGTTTGACACTTATTTCTCATGATTCTCAGTTGGATCATCGGCTATATTACCAGGCTGCCCAGCTGCGAATAGTCTTATGATTCGCTCGAAAGTCCCCCTAAATTGTACCCCTCACTCTTCGCCCGAGCTAAACCTGTGTGCTGGCACATGGGTTGTTCGGCTAATGGCCCCTGTACCAAAGGACGGGATTTTCGAGTTCAATTTCACTAAAGCAAGCACATTCTGACTAGAGTATGAAATCATCATCAAATGCGACTTCGAAAGAGGTTCTTTCAATCGGACGATTCAAACCATTGAAAAAAAGAGGAGAAATTTTTTACTTCGATGACCACGCATGCCTAGGACCACGGCTTTGCAGCCAGCGTGTAACCTGTTCTCAGCAACTCTTCACCGCGATGTCTTTACTTCCTACGTTCTTTAGCATGCTCCTCCTCACTCCAACTTTGGAATGCTCTACGACAAGCTTAATATGGGCATTGACAGCCTTCGAAGCGAATCCACGCCTTTCACTAGCAACAGCGAGTGAAGAGCCATCCACTGCACCTGCACTGCACCTGCAGCCCTAGCAATAGCTTTTCTAGGGCTGTCGCTATGCCGTCCGCCGACCAAGTCACTACCTGACTCCGAAAAAAAATAAGCGGTGTCACTTTCTGATTTCTTTTTCTTGCGAGTAAGCCTCAACCAAGTCTTCAATTTGGTGTTCTCAACCGAGGAGCTATTGATGTTCCGTTTCCATGATTTTCCAGTCTACTACAAAGTGACAAATGAAGTTCAAAGTGTGCCATGCAGCGGCAGAGGGTTGGGTCGGGAGCAGTGTATTCTCGCGCCAATTTCTCCTTTGAGATAACGGCGAGCTTGTGAAGAAGCACTTCAAGACCCGCGATTGGGGCTGGAGCAGTCGCGAGAGCTCTTTCAAAAGGTATACAGTGAACTGATGTGGGCGGTTGAGGAGAACAATATCGGCAGAGGGGAATCTTCACAATGCGTCCCTCGGGTCAATCGCGTGCAGAAGAAATGCTTTGCAATTTCTTCGAAATCATGACGGATATTACTCAATTTGAGCTGACTTTGGATGGCTTATCATTCCAATGCATGACGGCTGCTGTCATAATATGGAGAAAGAAGAACACAAGGCTGTGAAAAGTCGGAGAGTATCACATTCGACTCTTGTACAAGGCATGGAATCATCTTCAAATCCTGAAAAACCTGGCTTCAATCCGCTTGACCAAAAAATTTGGTCAGATGCTCACTGATTCATCAGTTGTGACGCAGATCTCTGCGTCTTAGCTTGACAGGCATGACGTTCAATGCCGCCATGAGCATCGACTGTTGTAGCTACAGTAAAGGTCAAATTTTGGGGCATAATCTCAGCCATAAATCATAAGCACTGAACCTAGACTATCCAGATCAGTCTGTGCACTAACGTAATATTGACGAAATGATAACGTACCAATTTTCATGGATTTGTTTGTAGGCTTAGAGTCAGGTTTTGCACTGGCACTTTGTGACTGAGTTGACTTGAATGCCGGATTTTTTGAGAGTGCTTCCATTCACTGAACCCATTGATAACGCTGCCGTCTAGCTGTGAGCAATGACAATATATTCAAGTCATGATTGATACGCCATTGATCGTCACGTTCGCCTCACGTTCACCAATCAATTCAAGCACAGTGGTGATCTGAGTAACCATCCTTGACCATGCAATCTCAGTTCACGGACCTTCAAAAGCTAAGAAGGAAATCCGGTGAAAGGGACACACGGACCGATGCGTTGTGCAAGAATCTCACACACAAATGCATGTGCAAGGAAATCGCGTATGAGGAATAATTAACATTAAAATCCTGAGTAGTCTGTCATAGGCTGAACCTGCAGCCACGACCACACAGTCTCTCGTAATTGTGCTTCTTCATGGTAGTCTTGCACCTCGGTGAGCCTGATCACTTTTAGTATCACGGTACGAGATGAGGGATCGTTATCACCGTACACTTTTGCTTTCCAGGAATGAAGAGGATAATTAGACTCGACCGATCTCCAATCAAGCTTTTTCTCGGCCTCTGGCTCGTCCGTCGGGTCATGATAAGGTGCCAGGTAAGGCAAAGCAAGGGCCTCTGATGCCGTCGCTCGTTTGTAGGGGTCGAGGACGATCGATTTCTCGAGAATCTCGATAGCTGCTGCGGTTGGCATGAAATTCTTTCTGATCGGCCGATGTAAACATACCTAGTGGATCACTGCCTGGCAGAACGGAAGACAGTGGTTTGCCTTCGCTTTTTGGAAGTGATAAAATGAAATTTGGATTCTGTCATGAGAACGTGTTATTAGAAGCCCATCGGAAATCGTCTTTGTATTTTCACTTGATAAGTGGCCATCGCCGCTTTGGAGAACTTTTGTACCGACATTTTTGGTTATTTCATTGATTAACATATGATCTGGTGGCGAGCCAAGCAATTTCGTAATAGCGTGAAGTTGATGGATGGAGTTGTCACCTGGGAAAAGAGGCTTCCCCACAAGCATTTCAGCGAAGATGCACCCTGCACTCCAGATATCAGTTTGCCCATGGTAGTTTTGTGTTGAAAATAGGAGTTCGGGTGCTTTGTAATGCAGAACTGAGTCATATGCTGTTGTGGACGAATTTTGAACATGTGCGATCCCGAAATTGCATATCTTGAGATCACAATTCCGGTTAACCAAGATTTGACTTGGTTTCAAATCATGATGGAAGACTCCTGCTGAATGAGCATATTTTAAACCGCGCTAATGGTCTCGTCAGTCGACTGATGTAGTGTCAGAAGTCGGTGTGTAGACAGACCATTATCTGATAAAGAAAATACTGGACAAATTCTTGGTCAATACCCTTGGTTCTCAATAGGGTCCTCAGATCGGTTTCCATCAACTCCGAAATCAGGTAACTATTCAACTCATCAGAACATGGACTCGTGATCACAGGGGTGGGACAACAAACATGTCTCCCGAAGGCGACATAAATACATCGACTAAGTTGACGATCTGTTTTCGTCAGTGCTTATGACGCGATGAGAAGCTCCAGTGTAGACGCACATTTTCATGCTTCAGATGTTTGATTGTGATTATTTCTCTGAACATACGCTTCGCAATGCTCGCAGTTGCGAATGGCTCGGCGAATTTCTTCAACATGACGTTTTGTTGAAGAATTTGGTCCCTGGCGGAACTTTAAACAAGCTCATGTTAGTTTTCAGTCTGACCAGGTCTATACTTTCTTTCGGATGGCAAATGAGAGAGTGACCTACTATACAAACCCAGAAGTATCGACCCTCAAAGGCTTCAGTTCAGCGTATCTGAGAAGTCAGAGTTAGGAGGGTCGCCGAGTGAAGTAAACTGCTGACTTCATACCTTGCTGTTACCTCGACTAATTCGTTCGACACGTTATGCGGCACAAAATACGCCATGGCGTTAGCGGGGGAGGGTACAGTGAGGGAAAGGGGCCGTTGCGGTTCTGGGAATTGCAATGCTCGCTCGGCCAGCCCCCAGGTTTGTGTTAAACCGCCGGCTACAGCTCGAATCTTGCGAAATTTCAGCTGTCACGTGTACGAACATGGTACTTGAAGTTCGGCGCTAGTATTTAATCTCTTATACAAGTTGCGCTTGATTGGTTTAATTGACATCCGAGAGCGCCCCGGAACGCACCTTATTCGGGGAAAACTTCTCCGTCCAGCCAAATGGCTTTCGGTGATTCGCAAAGGGCCCATAACTCCACTACAAAACCCCCACCGCCTGCACTTACGACATCCAGAGGAATATCAAACATGGTTCTTCATTCGGATTATTTCAAAACATGCAAACTATAAGAGTGGGTTAGTCACGCAAAGCAGCACCGTAGGGGTCCACTAGGCTTTAAGCCAGAATGTTTCTATTCAGCATGCTTCTATCTTGAGAGGATATTGACGTTTCTCTGAAGCCCTCTGATCACAACTTGGCTCCCCATCCTCTTGATTTGAAACATAGCTTGGCTGGTCTCAATCTAAGTCTATGGAGTTCTGTGGCGTAAGGTAGGCAGTAAGGGCGGACTTGAAGTGAAGGGGTGGAATCAATGGAGACTGGCAGATTCATCCCTTACCTTAGGCTAGCTTCTGCCGCCATAAATAACCACCTCAAAATACCACTTTTTTTAGCATAATCTTGCCTGATGCCAGGTGGTCGCGTCTGCGCGTGCATCCCATCGGAATGTACCGCAACCAGGATGGTCCAGCGGTCCAGCCATTAGCGATGTGACATGGCCGGTAACGAAACATCAGTCGGGTCGAACCTACAGACCTTCTTAGGAATAGACGCGCAAATTCTATTAGGAAATTATGCGACTAGTGACCAAGAAATTCAAACGATCAATAAATGGATTCCTCCCAAACCTCCGTTCACTGCGCCAGACCTCTCCGAGCACAGTCAACATGAGCTCAGCAGCTCCAGATTGATCATTATCACTGTAACGGAGATTTCTGTCGGAGATCAAGTTCGTCACAGGATAATTTCCTAAATTTTCAGTATATCAATATGGCTTTAGGACACAAATGGTGAGCGAGTAGTAAGTCATTTGTGTAAATCTCACACTCACGACTGCTGCAGCTTCCGAAAAGCCACAGAGTAAATACCAAGAAAATAGAGTAGAAGAAAGAAAGAGAGACGCAATGCTCTCGTTGGCAGTGGCTTCTCAATCCACAGCGGAAGTTGTACAACCACTCTGGAGATGTTATGGCCCTTGAAATAGCGCGCCGAGCTTTGCCAGACATCCGCAGGTAAATTCGAAATCAAGTGGGAAGAGAAGGCAGTGCGTCTGGGGTATTCCTCCGATATGCTGATCCTGATGATGGATGAGGTTGCCTGGACTAATTCACATTTATGCAGAAGTTGTCCGAACACGACATTGAGATTCCCAAAGTTGAGCATATAATACAAAAATACAACCCTATGATATTATCTTACAAAATAGGATATATATTCCCACCACTCAGACACCCTTCTTAATAGCCCAGAAATAATTCCCCCAGTCTTCAGACCCAGGCACGATCTTCCACCCAAGGCCGGGGACATAGATAGTCCCAACACACTTCCACTGCATGCCCACCAGGTCCGCTGGCCCACCCCGCTTAACTCCAGTATCAGCAGCCCGCATTAACCCCTCCTGCGCCCAAGCCTTCAACTCTGGTGGATTGACAAATTTGCTCCACTCGTGCGTACCACGAGGAACAACACCGATCGGCCACGGCGCCTCAGCGATAACCTGGTTCAAAATCCAAGATGGGAACGTGCGGGCAATTGTAGATCCGATCAGCCAGCCGCCTGGTTTGAGGGCTCGAAGGCAGTTCGCCAGAAACTGTTGTGGTGTTGTGGTTGAAGGATCGATGTGTTCAATGACTTCGAAGAGCGTGACAACATCGAATTGCGCGGGCTTCTCCGGTGTCGAGCTGGACAGAACGTCTTCCAGCGTCGTATTCAAGTATCGGAACTTGCCGCTGCGCAAGTGCGAATCGACTGTTGGATCCATGCGTCCGTGTTCGCGGGCGATCTGGACAAGAGCTGTCGAAGGCTCAACGGCTGTCATTGAGGCTGCGCGCGTGGGTGTCGGAGATGGCGCGGAGGGGTCGAGGGGAATTGTCCGCGCAAGTGATTCGGCGAAGATGCCACCGCCGCAGCCGATATCGAGGTAATGGAGGTTCGCGGTGTTGGATGTTGGGTCTTGGATTGCTGGAGGCGGGCTATCTGCAAGGCAGGTTGCGATGAATTCGTGGCGGAGAGGATTGAACAGATGCAGGATTCGAGACGGGCCCATGGGGTCCCACCATGAGCTGGCGAGGGCAGAGAAGTGGGAGAGTTCATCGGGGGAGACGGAAGATGTTGAGTGCCAGCGTGGTGTTGAGGGTTCGCATGGCTTGGTTGAAGGGAGAGGGGAAATCTGGCGGAGACATGACAAGGGCCGTGGCACGGTTGATGTTGCGCGGAGGGCGCGGAGAGGTAGGGAACGGGTGCAAAAGGATGCCATAATGATCAATTACGGGGAAGTTCGCCGCAGACCAGGTGGGACGGGGTATCAAGGCCCCCGAATTTGTTTCGATTGCTCCGACGAGCTTTGCGCAAATGAGTGCTCGGACGTAGACCTAGGGGTTTAGATACAGTCAGTATGCATATTGCGTTTCTCAAAGCACTGCGCGAGCAAACTTAACATACAGAGAATATCAGTTCATCTCCAATCGCTGTTGACGTCTATTGCAGTTTGGAGGAAGAATGGTGAAGCTATCCACATCGAGGAATCTCCGAGCCGAGACAAACACGCCAAGGCCGTTTGACGGGCCCGATCCCATCTGTGTGACGAAGCTCCAGCCCAAAATATTAGACACATACACAAGTGATCTTGAATTCTAATGTTAGTAGAGATGGGAATTGTATTTCAGCAACAAGTTGCAGCATCCTACACGATTCAGGTATCTTGAATCGTATGGCCCGTCGTAGAGTATGTACATCACGACTAAAACAGCGATCTATGTAAATTCAAACGCCAATGGTATCATGATCAAATCAAATCAGAACAACTCATACAAACGCAATCACTCAAAGTGGCGGATCTTCAAGCTCAAGGCAAAAGACAGTCTTGGAAATCGAGTCCTTCCTGAGAAACAGCGGTCAAGTGTGGCAAGGAGTCAGGATGTTGACTATCCATTTCACCCATTTGGTGGCCAGTCCGACCAGCAGCTAGCATGTCCCAGCCTTGCTCACCAGCCCATGAAGTGAGCTGGTCAGGCACTGGTGCACCGAGTGTTGGAAGGAAATTGCCCATAGTGATAGTGCAGTCAAGTCCTAGAACTGTTTTACAGCGTTCCAAGAGCGATGGAAAGAGGTATGAAGGTGAGCCCCGAATCTGCGAGAGTGTGTGCAAGATACCCCAAAGAAGCTCCCTGGGGTCAACGGATGACTCGGTCAGACGGTGCAGAGATTTAGAGCCCAGGGAACGAGTCACATCGGCGACTGAGGAGCCCATGTCGAACAATTTTTGCTCCTAAGGTTCTCCATTAGTAGAATTCATTGGACAGTCGTTGAAAGAAGCATACCATGCCGATACCATGGGCATCAACCGCCCCTTGAGATGCACTTCCGATCACACTCATGACAGCTTTGCCTACAAGCACTGGTAGATGGAAAGGCAACACCCCATCATCTCGTGCTCCAGGCTGTGTGGCATGGCTTATAGACAACTTCCACATCATCGCCTGCAACCACTGCTGTGTGATCAGAATATCCACTTGTTGGATTTCAAGGACCCCATCCAGTGATATTGGCTTGGAGAGGCTTGACTGAATCACCGATGTGGGTGGTTTCTCCAATAGCCCGTCGGCACCTCCAGCAGATACCCAGTCATACAGATTGGGAGTAAGCTTCTCGAAAATGTTGATCAAGTTGATGAATCCATAGGCTAGAATTGGGTCTTCGGAGCAGAGAACTTGGGGTTTGTGGATGGTACTGCGGAGCACGACCGGCTTGGATTGCTGTAGCGCGTAACCCCTGTAAACTGAATTAGAATCGGTCCTAGAAAGCTGACAAAGATACCTACCTTTCTGTGATGAAAAGCAACCAGAATACGCGCCGCCTTTCCTCGGCTTCCTCGGTATCAAGTTCCGCGTATGTCGATTCCCGCTGTAGTCCCAATGTGAACGCCATCGAGGTAGCCTGACACAGATAAAACCAAGCATGACTCTGCTTGTCCATGTTTCCGTATGAAGCAAACAAGAAGAAAGAGGTTAAGAGGGTCTCGATGCTGATGTCTTCCACGATATCACACTCCTGTCGCGCCCGCACTGCTTCGGCTAATAGTTTTTCGCCAGAAATCAAAGAATGACCCTCACCGAGGCTCTGAAGGCGAGCATGCTCTGGCACTGGCGTAGCACCATCCAACTTGAGTTGAATATGAGTTGCTGCGCACAAAGAGGCCAAAAACGCGTATCTTTGGGGAGAGAGTCGTTGAGGCTGTTGACTATCCAGGCGCAATTCTTCCCCTCGTACTACCGGCATAATTGGGAATAAGTATTTCAAGTAGACGTTGACATGCGCCAATAGGATTTGCGGTGACAGACGGCGAGCATGGGGAAGTATCCGATCATTCGCCGATTCCACCGTAGATTCAGTCGAGTCTGGGGAAGAGACCAGTTCCGGTGGCGGAAGTTGTGAGAGAGTATCCGATACATCAAGCGGCGCGTAGAGTGGATCATTGACGGCAAATGCCGGCGACGAAGGCGAGCTGAAGCCATAAGGAGATTCAGTAAAACTTTGCTTCCGTGCATTCTCGTTCAGGTTTGACAGTGGATGGATCGGCGCCAGCGGATACAGCGTTCGAAACTTGGGGCCTTTGCGCCGGAGCACATCGCTATATGAGCAAGACAGCAACAAGCGTTGGCATTTATCGCAAGGCAATTCACGCGAACATTTGATCTTGCGCCGGCGACAGTTATCACATGCCTGTTTCGAGGGCGATTTGGACGGTGGTGCAAGGTCCATGGTTGGTGCGTCTCAAGGCGAAGTAATGTGGTGCATGATAGGGGTAATGTTTTCGTGAGTCGATGTGAAAAAAGATCGAAAATATAAAACAGAAAGCACAGAGTATCTGGGGAAGCGCGGGGCCGGTTGAGACCCCGCAAAAGGACCCTGCACACAATGAGATGAGGCCCTGATACTGGGGACTTCTATAGCTCCTTCTACTGTTCCGGTGAGATACCATGGGATTTGTGCCTAACAACTACGTATGCCCTGGCTGTATTGAATGCATCTTTCATGTTACGGGGGGCTAAAGTATGGATCTGGAGCCAATAAAAGCAGCATGCCAAGTCGGCTTATTCAAATGTCCAATCAATTCTAGATTTCATGATCGGTCGGTAGCTTAGCCCAGACTGTACACTTCGCCCATCTGGCAACCCCCTGTCTATCAACCCGGGGGACAAAGGGTCAATGTCAGACGCACTCGGCTACAGTTGACATCGGCAAGTCTCAAGGCCGACAAAAAGATGCGGGGAGAGGGGCATTGCGCGATTTTTCGGATTACAGATTAATCCTGGCCGACTTAGCGCCCACATCGCTATACTAGACCTCAAGCCGTCTCCGCAGTATTATATGGGACCACCTCCTTTCGGGAGTTGGCATCCAATCATGCCACCAATTCGGCCGCTGAAGGCGTTCAGGTTGACACCCATCAGACTTGGAATAGGATGCCGAGATTGCGTAACCCCTCGGGAAGCCGAGGAAGACATCACCATCACCCCATCCCTCATCCTCACCCACCTCGAGAAACCCGGCTCTCTCTTCATCCGAGTGGAACGTCGGAGTCTACCGCTCTTTGCTTCAGGCCCAAGAATGGAAATTTCCAGAAATCCCCGAACTTCCTGCGAGCGGGTTCCCCGGTATTCCCCAGAGGCCGGTTTTGAGTCCCCGGATGGCCTCATAGGCATCCGAGTTCATATTGCATCACTCCCATTTTACTTTCCTTCAGTGGTATCAGCTAGAGAGAAAACATCCACCGGTGAAGCCACTTTCGGGAGCCTTGTAAACCTTAGGCCACACCCCCGCTTTCCCCGGGTTCATGTGTGCAAAACCCTTAGTGCTAGATGCACCATTTAGTCGGCTTTTCACGACTTCTTCCACGGTCATATCATCAGTCATAAATGAGCCAAAGAGCTACAGTATTCCATAGTCATAGTTCTCACTACCGAGCCGCGGCTTATACGAAAATCGTCTCCACTGTGCACTTGGAAAATGTACAGCAAAGGGGCTCGGGCATTTATCGGGCGATCGGCCAATTACCGCCTTGGAATCCCTCCTTGCTCATCACAACCCACAGCACGAAGTGGATGAACTCTGATCCCTCTGCTGAAGCTGCACTAGCCGGGTCTGAGCTGCCTTTCTCGGTAGGCCAGTCTTAGCCACGGTCAGTGTAGCACGGACTGGATGTGGCGAAGGCCGTGACGATCGCCCCCGCAATCCCAGACTCATCGAGGCTCACTTGCCCCCCCGCAACAGCTATTCAGCCACCCAGTACCTGAGGAATGTAACGCTGTCGCCAGCGCGTCTCCGCCAAACACGGGGATTCAGCGGAAATACTGAAGCGCGTCTGTCCATCGGCATGCCTTCGGTGTTGACTCTTCGGGAAAACGGTTGTGCAGTGCTACGATTGCCTCGGGTTGTTTCTCAAGACTATAAGAACAGTGGGACGGAAAGCCATCTTCTAGCAGTATCTTCCCGCATAATTCGACCACCATGGTTGGCGTTGTGGACTTCTTGGCCGGAGCCTGCCTTCTCCCGGTAGTCTATGGCGCAAGTTCGACGCCCTCGCCAAGCCCCACCACTAGCTCCGCTTATCACCAATTCAGTCTCCCTGCCTCTGCTGACACGGGAGCGAACTTGATCGCTAATATCGATGACCCCCAGGCTGTCAATGCTCAGTCTGCCTGTCCGGGATACAAAGCGTCCAATGTGCAAAATACCACGAGCGGGGTCACAGCGACCTTGCAGCTAGCTGGGCAGGCTTGCAATGTCTATGGAACGGATATCGAGTCCTTGGACTTGACGGTCGAGTACCTTGCGAAAGATCGATTGAACATTGTAATCACCCCCAGTCACGTTGATGACTCTAATGCCTCTTGGTACCACCTCGATGAGCATGTTGTGCCGCGTCCCTTGGCAGACAAGAGCGCCTCGAACGTCGGCAACGATCTCGAGTTCACATGGTCCAATGACCCTTCTTTCAGCTTCACGGTGAGCCGCAAGGACACTGGTGATGTGCTTTTTGATACCGTTGGCTCGGTTCTGGTGTATCAAAACCAGTTCATTGAATTTGTTACTGCCCTTCCCGATAACTATAACTTGTACGGTCTCGGAGAACATATTCAGCAGCTGCGCCTGCTGCCGAATGCTTCTCTAACCATCTACAACGCCGATGCCGGGGACCCAATCGATAGGTGAGCCTCTCTAAGCTGTCGATAGACTCAGCGCCAGGGATGAAACTGACCTTTATCACTTTAGTAACATATATGGAGCCCATCCATTCTACCTGGATACCCGTTATTACGAGACCGATGACCAAGGAGGCCGGACTCTCGTTTCAAGCGATGATGCGGATTCCACCAAGGACTATACCTCCTATTCACACGGTGTGTTCCTGCGCAATGCCCATGGCCAGGAAATTCTCACTGGAGCCCAGAACCTCACCTGGCGCACGCTAGGTGGCAGCATTGACCTGACCTTCTATGCTGGTCCGACTCAGCCTGAGGTCACGATGAACTACCAGAAAAGTACCATTGGTCTGCCTGCGATGCAACAGTACTTCACCTTTGGCTATCATCAGTGTCGCTGGGGTTACTCCAACTGGTCTATGGTCGAGGACGTTGTAGCAAACTTTGAAAAGTTCGAAATTCCTCTTGAGAATATTTGGTAAGTCTCAAACAACAATTCTTGTCTCAAAATCACGTAAAACCAACACTAATGCGCTAATAGGAACGACATCGATTATATGAAGACTTGGCGTGACTTTGACAATGATCCCATTCGTTTCTCATACGCTGAGGGGCAGGAATTCCTGGAGAAGCTGCACAAGAGTGGCCGTCACTATATCCCCATCGTCGACTCTGCTCTCTATATTCCCAACCCGCACAATGCGTCTGATGCGTAAGTCCCCGGCATGCTGCCTGAAAGTCATTCTGCTGACCCAACCCCAGCTATGATACCTATACTCGCGGTGCGAAGGATGATGTCTTCATCAAAAACCCGGATGGAAGTACTTACATCGGTGCTGTCTGGCCTGGGTACACCGTATTCCCTGACTGGCACAATCCGAAAACCGGTGCCTTCTGGGCGAATGAGATTGTCACCTGGCACGACAAGATTCCCTTTGACGGTATCTGGATTGATATGAGCGAGGTGTCATCATTCTGCGTTGGAAGCTGTGGGTCCCATAACCTTAGTCTCAACCCCATTATGGGTACTTCCCTTCCTGGAACTCCCGGAAACATGAATTTTGAATACCCGGAAGGTTTCGAGATTACCAACTCGACTGAGGCGGCTTCTGCTTCCGCGGCATCGTCGAGCCAAGCCGCAGCTGCTGCAGCTACTGCTGCCAGTATGTCGTCCTCTCAGGATTACCTGCGCACGACTCCAACTCCTGGTGTGCGTGATATCAATTACCCTCCGTATGTCATCAACCACGTTCAGACTGGCCATGACCTCGCTGTACACGCCGTGTCTCCGAATGCGACGCATTCGGATGGTGTTCAGGAATATGATGTGCACAATCTGTTTGGCACTCAGATCCTCAACGCCACTTACCATGGTCTGCTTGCTGTCGCCCCTGAGAAGCGACCTTTCATCATTGGACGCTCGACCTTTGCTGGCTCTGGTAAATGGGCAGGCCACTGGGGTGGTGACAATTTCTCCAAATGGGCATACATGTTCTTCTCTATCCCTCAGGCTCTGTCCTTCTCATTATTTGGTGTCCCTATGTTCGGCGTTGACACGTGTGGCTTCAACGACAACACGGACGAGGAACTCTGCAACCGATGGATGCAGCTGTCTGCATTCTTCCCCTTTTACCGAAACCACAACACCCTTGGCGCCATCTCTCAGGAGCCCTATCAATGGGAGTCTGTCATCGATTCCTCAAAGACAGCCATGAAGATCCGTTACGCTATTCTGCCTTACTTCTACACTCTATTCCACCTAGCACATACCACTGGATCAACCGTCATGCGCGCACTGGCTTGGGAATTCCCTCATGATCCCTCACTGGCCGCAGTTGACACTCAATTCCTCCTTGGTCCCTCAATCATGGTGGTTCCAGTCCTCGAGCCTCAGGTTGACACCGTCAAAGGTGTCTTCCCTGGCGTGAAGCAGGGTGAGATCTGGTATGATTGGTACACTCAGACCGCCGTCGATGCCAAGCCCGGTGTGAATACCACCATCCCCGCTCCTTTGGGCCATATCCCGGTGTTTGTCCGCGGTGGAAGTGTGCTTCCTATGCAAGAGCCTGCTCTCACCACCCGAGATGCCCGGAACACCCCGTGGTCCCTTCTTACCTCACTCAATGGCAATGGTACCGCTTCTGGCCAGCTTTACCTTGACGATGGCGTGAGCATCTCGCCTGACGCTACCCTCGACGTCAAGTTTCACGCAACCAAATCCAGTCTTAGCGCTAAGGCTTCCGGTGACTGGAAAGAGACCAACCCGCTGTCGAAGGTAACCGTCCTAGGTGTATCTCAGAAACCTCACAGCGTGACTCTCAACGGCAAGGCTATCCCCGCCACGGCCGTGCAGTACAACTCTACTTCGCACGTCTTATCGGTGGGCGACCTGCAGCATGCTACTTCTGAGGGAGCATTTAGCAACGACTGGGTTTTGAAGTGGTGATGACATGAAGAGAAATCCAGGAGTGTTTCGTATGACACAAAATAATTTGACCACCAATGACAACGATGATTATTTTCTAAAGCAAGAGACAGCATAGGCCACATTCGTAGATGACTAACTTGCAAGCTGAAAACCCTGTTCCATTCTCGGAACAACATCAGGATCTTCCTTTTCAATCCGTACTTCCATCGTGTCTCGGGCCTCGCCGAAAGGTTTTGGTCCTGTTCAAACTAGCTAGCCCAAGACCAGATAACGACCTCGATCTTTTCGGGAGTCAGCTCCTAAACTCGGACCCTTAAGCCCGAAAATTGAGTATGTGCTGGTGTTGAGATACTCGGACTCAGTTCTTGAAACGAAACTAGATTCTAGAATGTGGCTAGTGCTTACCCCGTAAACCCGATTCCCGAACAACCCTTAATTTCTTCATCTCGCGAAACAAAATCCACAAATTACCGCACTAAATCAATATCAAAGATGAAACGGAATCCAGGTTTGATCAAATGGCTAACGCGACTGTAAAAAAAGAAGTAAACGCTGTGTCCTTCTCAGGTCCAAGTCTACCACGATTACACTAGCCCCTGAGCTTGTTGCAACCCCATAGCCACCCTAACAATTTGAATCTCCACTTCATCACAAATCATGGTTTGTCTACGGTGTTCCCGATTGCAACCCGAAAGGAGTTCTTGTTGCAGGTGTCTGGCGGTGCCCACCGGCTCCTCAGAATGGCGAACTCGACCTCAGAATCACGGCTTACTCTCGACAGCTCACATAAGTAGTCCCTTCCCTGTTTCTCGGCTTGTTCTTAAATCGGATTCTTTGGAAGAGCAGCCACTCTAGTTGACTTTGCTTTGGACTTTCTTTCTTCTCAGCTACCTTGACAGTGGCCTGGCAGGGGCATTCATTAAAAAATCGCAGCACTCTTCATTTGTCATTCTTCTACGTGATCTGCTATCTTTGGTTTCATATCTGAATGTGTCAAGTCCTAGCTTGATCACTTTCAGCTTGTTTCCCGAGTCCAGTCTGGTTAGAAACACGAACAGTCTTTATTGGACATTCGTCAATTTTTGTCGGAATCTTTCTTCTTTGATCAAGTACAATGCTTTTCTCGCGCCTTGCATTGCTAGCTGGTCTAGTCGGGTCCGCCATTGCTGCTTCCCCAGCGGAATGGCGCTCGCAATCAATTTATTTCATGCTAACGGATCGGTTCGCGAGGACGGATGGATCGACTACTGCTGAGTGTGATACTGCGAATAATGTATGAGCCTTGCTGATGGGCCAAGTGGCAGAGCAAGATGCTAACATGGCTTCAAGTTGTACTGCGGTGGTACCTGGAAAGGCATTGAGAAAAAGGTGCGTTTACTTTGTTAGGTTTCGGGCGAGATTTTTGAATGCTGATGTGTCCACAGCTGGACTACATTCAAGGAATGGGATTCACTGCCATCTGGATTACTCCGGTGACGGGCCAGATCCCCGGTGATACCGGTTACGGCTATGCCTATCACGGATATTGGCAGCAGGATATGTGGGTAACGCTCGAGTTCCAACGACATGACAGGACTAATTGACATTGCAGTTACTCTCTCAACTCACACTACGGTACAGCTGACGATCTCAAGTCGTTGGCCTCCGCTTTGCATCAGCGTGGCATGTACCTGATGGTCGATGTAGTGGCCAACCATATGGTGCGTCTTGATTATCTGAGAACAGAGCCAATGGCACTAATCATAACCAGGGCTACAACGGTGCCGGCACCGAGATGAACTACGAGGTCTTCCACCCCTTCAATTCATCTGCAGACTTCCACCCTTACTGCGAAGTCAATAACTATAACAACCAGACAAATGTTGAAGAATGCTGGCTTGGCGACACAACTGTCGCACTGGCTGACTTCAACACCGAGTCTCACAATGTGAAGAACATCTGGTATAGCTGGGTGAAAAATCTTGTCAAAGAATACTCCAGTATGATTTTCCCTCGATTCGTTTACCCTTATATCTAATGCATTGAATAGTCGATGGACTACGTGTCGATACTGTTAGACATGTCCAAAAAAGCTTCTGGCCTGACTACAACACAGCCGCAGGAGTTTACTGTGTCGGCGAGGTATTTGAAGGCGACGTGGACTATACTTGCGGCTACCAGGAAGTCATGGATGGTATTCTCAATTACCCAATGTAAGTTTCTGACCACATGCAACTTGTAATTTACTGATAGCCTGTAGGTACTACCCTCTCCTTGCAGCCTTCAAGTCCACAAGTGGAAGTATGAGTGATCTCTACAATATGATCAACACTGTGAAATCCACATGCAAAGACTCGACTCTTATGGGATCATTCATCGAGAACCACGACAACCCCCGGTTTGCTTCGTACACCGAGGACATCTCCCTCGCCAAGAATGTCGCCACATTCACAATCATGGCGGACGGCATACCGATCATCTACGCCGGCCAAGAACAGCATTACAACGGGGGTAGCGACCCCTACAACCGTGAAGCTACCTGGCTTTCTGGTTACAACGAAAATAGCGAGCTGTACAGGCTCATTGCCAAGGCAAATGCCATACGCTCGTGGGCCATTTTTAAGGACATCAATTATGTTACTTATAAGGTGAGTCTTCAACTTTCCCGGTATCCGAGTGCTCGCCTTAATAAATTTTCAATAGAATTACCCAGTATACAAAGACCAACATACCCTTGCCATGCGCAAGGGTTACAATGGGAAACAGACCATCACTGTTCTCTCTAATTTGGGTGAGAACGGAAGCGAGTATACGCTTTCGCTGCCGAATACCGGATACGAGGCCGGTATGGAATTGACGGAGATCTTCACTTGCAAGACTATGATTGTTGATCAGAGTGGCAATGTGCCTGTTCCCAAGGCTTTTGGACGGCCGAGAGTTTTGTATCCCACCTCGTTGCTACAGGGATCTTTGGTCGGATGTTAGGTTGTCTAATTTCCTGGCTCAACAGTAAGTCTTGAGACCTAGGATTGAAACTCAGAAGTTGGCTTAATCCGGTTCCTGGGCAATTTGATTCTGAAAGTTCCGCGTATTACGATGGAAAATATGACATTGATTCATGGTTCTTATACTTTTGATTAAATTGCATTACTGAGATTGAAAAAGGACTACAAAGGACGCCTCTCAGGGTAACTAAACCTGCCTATCATGCATTGACTTGCAAGACTGAGAAAATGTAGCAATGTGTTTAGTGGGGCACCTTACTACCTCGGTATTCAGCTAATGAATGAGCCCATCTGTGAATGTATTAGCCGAAGACTGGAAACTAGTACCCCGACTTGAAACGGAAGACAAGAAAGGTTTGAAGGTTTGATCTAACCCAGCGAACCATTTGATTCAGCAAAGTTGAAAATTCTTCCAGTCGGTGAGAGCTCAAGACGTCATGAGAAGCACCAAAATCTCTCCTAGGACAAACATGCGTCGACCGGATTAGTGGCGGCCCACGATCTCGCCGGGTTACGGGAAATGATCTGGTCGCAATTGCCGGATGAGGGAACCCGATGGATTCAGCCTTAGTCACAGTTGCCGAGGTCCAATGTCTACTGCATTCGCTCCGCATAAGCCCAAAGCAGGCCATTTCTTGTTCATATTAAGAACGCAGAGCTTCGAGATGGAGTTGGAGTTCCCTGCACCATATTCTCACAAGGGACTGACCGGTCGTTGTCAAAAAGGATCAGTTAGGACCTCGGCCCGGACCGAAAACTCAGACAAATAACACCGATAGTTTTCTCTTTCTCTTGTCTTTTTCAAATAAGACAATTCAGCTGAGCTTATAGATCTCTCAAATACTATAATATGCTCGATATCGGCAGTTACGGTCGCTGTGAAGCGACCTAATCACAACCTCTTAGCCTGCTGGACTAATTCACGCATTGATTTTACCGGAGAAGTCTCCGTTTCTTTTGTTATAGACAAATATCCTGCCTTTCAGGCACATATACCTCAGATTTCAGTTCGCAGATCTCCTGTCTCAATTCTCTGATCTTGATGACAATCCGCTTCTCCTGCCTCCGATCAAGAGCCTCAGTCACAAAGAATGATGACGATCCCCAAAGACGTAAGTGGCAACCATATTGCCAACATCGCGATCAACGCGCAGAATAGATGCCCAAGCGCAAGACCCAAGCACCCAAAGTTCGATTTTACTGTCCCGCAGAATACCAAGGTGATTAAATATTTGCATCTCAAAATTAAACCAAGAAAGCTCATATCGACTTCCATCATTAGCCGTTTACCATTAACCGTTCCCAAGAACCCGGATTGCTCAAGTTCAAATCAAAGTGTCTCCTCAAAAGTCATGAATCATCCTTGGTACCAAGGCCACGGGCATTGACCCACCAGTGGGATGCGTAGGCGGCTGAAACATATTCTGAGTTTGGTACGTCGGCTGCGGTGGGACATACTCAGTCGGCATAAGGTGATCAAAGCACGCATATCCCTCCACAAGAGTCTCCATGGAGCCCGCAGGTATTAGCGTCGACAGATCAATGTTCGCTGTGCGTGGCGCAGCGAAGAGATTATTCTTCATGACATCTGCGGCAGGGGAAGTCGAATCCGAAGCTTCTCCATAGCGGCGCTGGACTTCGCTGACAACGTAGGCGATCCGATATGCAATGTGATCGCTGTTCGGAGCGAGGTGCAGAAGGAATGAACGCACTTGATCAATTAATGGGTCGGAGGGATTGTAGTCGCATAGTGTCAATGCAGCGTAGCCGAGGATGTAGTATACGTTATCTATTAACCCCGGCGCGGCAGAGAAGCGGGTCTGCAGGGAGCGAGAGATAATCAGACGCGCGTTGCTGCATATCTCGGGCGCTAGGCGGTCGGATTCCGGTTGGAGGCGGGTTGCTGTGCGGTGAAGGAGAAGTTGACTGAACCAAAGGCTTAGTTCAAGTGTTGATGAACCTTCGTTATCTGTTTCTCCTCGATTAGATGGCTGCAAACGTAGGAAGCTGAGAGAGGGCCCTTACTGAGAAGATGTGCCCATTCCATCTTCCAACGCTCAATTTCCTCATATTCAGGCTCGACAAAACGGAGCCGTTGAGGGTTATTTTGGAGCTTCATTGCAATGCGGTAGAGTTGAATCTCTGCAAGGATTCTTCCATCTTCGGAAGTGGCTCGAGGATGATCTAAAATCCGGGTGCATAGGTCGAGGTACTGTGGCTGCACGTTGATCGAGCGGCCGTAGCCGAGAGCAGAACTGAGATAAGTTAGCGGAGCCCATTTTAAGCTTGGGGTAGACATGCTGTAAATGTGTAAGACAGAATGTGTTCCAGATACGTAGCTGAGACAGAGTCTCGTCGCTCAAAATGCTTTTATTAGATGGTTGGTTGAGAAATGCGAATGAAAGTAGGGCGTGGTTAATTGAGATCCCGCTCAACAACCAGCCATCCATAAATCCCTCCTTGTGGCTGGATGTAGGATATAGGCAAAGAAGGGCCAACGCTTGGAGGCAGTCGTTCGACAAGGGTGTTTTGCGCCACAAAGCTTTGGTCACGGCATGTTGCACTTGAAGTGAGATCTCATGCACGGTATTTGAAGGCATGCCTGGCAGATACCGAGAAGCTAACAAGCAGGCAGTGTTGAAGAGGAGCGTATCTGTCCGCTGGATGCCGGATGAAAGATCTATTGAGACCCAAGGGCCAAAATATTCCACGAAGCTGCTTGCATCATTAGTCAATGTCAATGGCCCCAAGGCTGAGTGGATGCGCACAGTTCAATAAGCTTCAAGGACAGTTTAGCATCTATAATTCCCTGAGAAACAATGTCGCCGAGAAGATCGACATCAGTTGGATAGTTATCACGCCCGTTGAAACACTCCATCTGCAGATCTCGAATGAGTTGGACCGGTTTAAGCGAAAACGAGGGCACCTGGCCATGTTCGCTTGACGAGTCGTCCAAACTCCTGGCTACATGCGAGTTGGGGCTGCCCGAAGCATTAGATGACTGATTAGCCATCTGCCGCATCAAGTTTATCATCTCGCCCATGCCGCGTTCCAGCGAGACCAGTCGCTCCTCGATGGAGGGAATGGCGGCATTAGCCTCAGACCATGTCGACACGTTGTCCTGGAAGAAACGATCTTGAGTTTCCGGCAGTTCGCACTCGAGTCTGCCAGATAAGTCAGCGTCACGCACAGCTGATGATGTGACCTAACCCAAAATTTCTCGGACTTGGGCTCATCGGCGCCTCCCGGGTAAAAATGGAAGGGAAGCACACGACTTCCCGAGTCTCCGGAAGGGCTGACGATCAAAGGTGATACCAACCTGAGTGAAAGGCAGCGACGACAAGCATGGCCACGGGGATCCAGGTCGCACCGGGTCTTCAGTTTACGACATGTATTGCAGGCAGTCATAGACCGGCGAATTCGCCCTCTAGGCCGGGCATCCTGGCCGACCGATTCGATTCGGTTGCCATCATCGGTGGCAGCAATACTCTTTGTCTCCCAGGACATGTTGCTATGGGCAGGCTCAGTGCGCGTCATGACGGATGAAAATTGGATTTATAATAAGGTAATCATTCATTCGGAAAGCCCGAGAAGTGAATAGGGGAGGGGGGGGGGGGGGGGGGGAAGAAGGGGAAATGGCTGAGGAGTAAATAGAAAGAAGCAGGAAGGGGAGATCAACGGATGGACCCTTTTTTAGCCAAGTTTCAGATTCACGGAGATCCTTGAGGCCTAGGTGGAGAGAGCAAGGCTTATAACAGATAGGAAGAGCAAGACCTCATAACCAATTGCGACAAGCCGCTGGTTAGTGACGATATCGTCTCCGCCAGCGTGCGCAGGTACGTGATCCACTTGTAGCGGACCTGGGGTAATCACAAGGCATCCACCAATCCCGCCATAGCTCAACAGGCTTCTAGAAAAAGTAGCGATGACCGTGCCTTGCTGCAGACTTCCTGGAGAAGAGAGGGGTTGATAGTGGCGTATTGGTTCCTTCTCCTGACCCCCTGTAGTTAAGCCGATGTGAGCCGTCTAGAAACGATCCGGGAGGGGGAAGTTGGCACCAGTCTTCGGTCTTCGGTAAAATGGGTACATGTCCTTATCGTTGGTCTTTTCCGTATCCCTCTTATCTACACTCCATTCACACATCTTTTGTGTAAGAGATGAGCGGAGACGGGAATCCCCGAACCGTTGTAGACAGCTAGCGCTACCGTCTAGGCAATTGGCCAATTCCCTAGTTTCTCCTCCCCCCCCTAATTTCTGCCAGCTTGGGATCATGCGAAGTGGGGTCGATATCATATCATTAGGTGGGTCGTGGATGGGAGCGGAAGTGGAGAGCAGGCCAAAAAAGAAACAAGAAGGCTCGGGGATATAGCATAGCATGTGCAATTGGCCCGCAGCAATCTGGCCGGCTTAATGGCCTTACTCAGGCTAATCAATGATTGGTGCCAGAAGGAGGGTGAAAGCAATGCGACATTGTAACTTTCTAGACCCGGCTAACGCCGGATCTCTACCCGGATATTGCATGGGCCCCTGCTAGCCTTATCCGTTTAGCGACCGAATTCAACATCGAATCGAGGCGTGCTGCCATCACTAGCAACTATTGACGAACTCCAGGAAGAGCACGGTCCAGACACGTTGCCCGAAAGTCTCTTGGCAAGCCCCAGGGGGAACTGTGTCCCGCCGCCACCGCCTGGAAATTCGCCGATTTTCCTGCACCTCGGAACAACAGTTATACTCGCGTTATCGACCCAAATGAACACTTTTTCGCCCCCCCCCCCCGGGTCCATCTAGACTCAATCACGGTGGACCGAAATCAGCTCGCTAGTTAGCTCGAAACACGAACCAACGGCCATCACAAAGTCTTTTTTTAATCGCGCGGTGCTGAGTGGTTCTGAGTGGTGCTTGCGAGACCAAATCGAACATTCGCCCGAGGTTTGCCTCTCAGGTTCTCCACCGCTTGGCTCCACTTAATTCGCCGGGACAATATAATTTGAGCTCCAGATGGTTTAGTGCCTGCCCGTTCCAGAAGTAGCGCATTGTTAGCTTTCCACCACGGGACCTCGATCGAAGAAGCGGTCAGAATTTCGTGGATTCGCTCGTGGTTTATCAAAACCTTGGGCCCTCAAGATGGTAAATTCCGGGGTAATTCTCCATCGCGTTGAGGACTAGTGGGTTTGAGTCGGTAGACAGTTGTGACAGGTTCGTGAGGGCAGATCCAATCTGTGTACCGTGCCCATGGCAGACTAATCTTCTCATGCTGGACATTGTCGGCAGCGTCAACGGGGATCAACTGGACCAGAGTGATAATATACATCCAACTTAGGGAAGTCCGATCGACGCAATATGAGTTTTGCCAAGCTTGACCTTGAGGTCTTGTGTTGAACTCAAGCAATATCTAGTGGGAAGTGGCCCGAGGCTTGCGCCAGTGTCGTCTTCGTGCTTCGTATCCCAACACAATTGCAATACGCAGACCCCGGCTATGGCCCACTCACAAGATGTGGATACGAAGCGGAGATATAACCGATGTAAACTAGTGCAGGGTATTCCTGTCACTCTCTCTTGTCAAAGTACGATGGTTGCAAAGGATGGCTGGGACACTTAAGGAGGGCTACAGCTGAGCGCCGAGTGCGCTTATGCAGGCCATCACTTCCGACAGGAGGTCAATGTGACAGGCCAAGCTTCAGGCCTGTCGATCGAACCAATGATCGCTGAACAACACAGGCACTCTTCCAATCATGGAATGCCGTGAAAAGGCGTAGCTCCGTGGTTGGATGAGGCTATATGCCCTGTCTACTTATCATTGGCGGATAAGATATTTCCAGTTTCTTCTTCTGCTTCCACGAGAGTCCGTCAAGCCATCTACTCCGTGGCTGCAGGGGGGCTCACGTTTAAGATGATTAAATGACGACGTACCGAAATCGTCTTCGCGGCCCAGTTCCTGTTTAGCCACTGATGGAGCTTTGGATGCAGATAAGGAATGCTGTGCCTAGGCAATGACAGGCGGGCTAACCCGTCCACCATCGGGGATGCATGTCTCAAAGATAAGAACTCCCGTTCGAACAAGATCATTCAAATGCCTCATTTTGGGGCCTGAAATAGCTGTTAGTGGGGGGAAAAGGCGCTTTCGCATGTGATAGCTTGAAGCTCTGCTCTAGATCTCTCTCATGGAAAAATACATTCCGGCAAAAAAGGGCGATCACAGCTAAGCGCCCGGGAGCTCAACGTGAGGAACGAAATTGAAGCGCCGTCTCACGTCATTGATCATCAGGCTGCCCGATCTGCAAGACATGAGTCGCGTATTTCCGTTGCGAGTGAGGTACGATCGATCATACGATCATGCCCGGGTAGAGGCCCTGTGAACCATGATCTTCCAGCGGTTAATTTCCCTTTGGCTGAAGCTAAGCATATCACGTCTTTTCCTCCGTGATTCTCACGGTTAACAAAAATGGCAGCCTTGCACTAACAAGTCGCACTACCAAAGACCCTTTTCTTGGCTGGCCCACTCAAGCCTATCTTGGCGGGACTAGGCAAGCTTCACCTAAAAATGAAACCGACCACAAAGTCAAAAACATATAAAGTGGTGACCTTATTCCCCACTCGAGCGTTGAGAGTTTACGAGGCTTGGAAGTCTTCCGTGAAGATAATGGCTATTACCTGTTCAATTAAGAAATCTAATGCTGGTGAAGAAAATCGGGCAGTATCTATCGGGACCGGCCGCCGAAATGAAAGTACCTCCGCAACATTCTCTTTCGGGCAAGACTACCGAAAAGGATTACCGTGAATCCCTCATGCTAATCTGAGTCAGACAGTAGAAATTCATCTCATCTCAGAGAAGAATAGTTAGACAAGCGTACTTGAAAAAATTACACGCAGCCCGGGAGTTATTACAACACCTGCTCCTTTATTACAAGTCACGGCTATATCACTGCAGGTCATCCTCGCTTGCCCTCTATCAGGATCAAGTAATCCACTATAAATCATCAGGTGTTACAAATGTGGATCCAACTCCGTAAAATACCTTGAACATGTGCTCTCGTAAAAGCTTCAGGTATCGCCAATTGCTTGTAGCATGTAATTAATAGTTCGCCTATCTATCGAATATCTGTACTGCTGCACTTCTGCTGGCGGATTGTCCCGTACATCTCGTGAATTTCAATATTGAATAAGCATAACTTTCTCCTTTTTCCATGCCATACTTCTTTTCCTAGATCATTGAGTCGGGACTCCAAGTGTACACAGACAAAATTTACCGACAACTCCGTCAAAGGAATTAAAGTCTTTGACAAATTTATACCCAAATTTATACCCAACTGTTAGAAAGGCTGTATCTCTACGACCATCCGATACTTGACGTTCTTGCTCGAAATTCAAATCTTTCTATTGCTATTATCAACGAGAAGAACTATTATCTGCTAATATTATTATGTGTGCTTGAGATATACGTCGTATACAAGGTAAGGGACTTCTACAGTTTCAGCCCAGAACTCAAGCTTTACGCCTTGAAATGTTACATAGAACCATATGAAAACGGTATACCATGTGAACGAGTGATTGTTATTCGCCAGACAGGGGTTATGGAGAAATTGAAACACCACATTCACAGAAAAGCTTACCATTGAAGGATTTCCATCTTTCTGACATGGTCGTCATCCTCGAATTGAGATCCTCCTTCAAACTTCGGTAGATCCAAGCCATGCACAAAATTAGTCTGAAATAGGGAACGTTTAGAATTGCGTCAGTTTCCAGATCATCCAGCGGGAGACGGAATAGGCCCCTGACGCCACTCTCCTAGTCGCTGCAGCATCTGAAGCAATTTAATTGACGTGCAGTAGGGCTACTGCGGAAATATGTCGATCAATGCTCATGCCGCACTTCGCGACCATTTACAGAGCCTACTAGGGCCGTGAAATCACGGGTGAGTAGGTGCCGAAGCATAGCCCGACGCGGTTCCGACGGGGAATACGCGACTCTCCTAAAAAGGCCTTTTTGAAACATGATCAGCTACCTTCTTACATACCCATGACATCCAAGGTCTGTCCATGAAGATCCTTCACAACTATGAGCTTATTGAGCCCGAAAGGCTCTTTGACCGATTATTCTAGCACCTAGAGGATCTATAGCACAGTACTTTCTGAAAGTTGAAAAATGCAGTCACATGTGATTCTAGGGCAACTCACTTGTTTCCTCATTTATTTCTTCCTTCAAGGCGGTGATCAGACATTGGGCTACATCAATTATATTAACCACCTGGAAACACTAGTTCTACATTTGCATGATTCAGCGAGAGCCCCTTCGGAGCGAGTATCCGGCGGCATGTGAGGTACAATTGCAGAACAACCTGCCCTTCAGACACACTCGCTTTGTTCCTGGGCCCTGAATCCCAATGATTCAATCTGACGGATCGAATAGTTCTTTTCTGAGTCTTAATTCCAGTAAAAATTTCGTCAAGTTTAACACAGCATTGAAAGTAGGTTCTTCGATCTCTATAGTTTCTTATCCCCCTCCTGAGGGGACATCTCGCCGGTTGAGCCAGACCTATCCCCAGCGGAGATGGCTATCTTGCTGTCTGATGAAATTCAAGTACTCTTCACCACCTGGATCCAGCCTTATGATGGCTCTTGCATCTCCAGGCTGATTCAGAGCATCGACAGAGTACGGAAGAGTGAAGTCTCCGCGTTTTCTGATGAATCTTCATGACTTCCGCTGTTCGCGTTTCTCTACGCTTTCATTTCCCGAATTTTAAGATCGCCCTTATTCTCCAATTTTTTTGATATCACCACCCAACCTTTACAAATGAAAAGGGCAGCTAGCTGATTCGAAACTCAACCTCCTCTTCCAGACTCTGACGATACATGTTATCTCATTGTTTCTGCGCGGTGCCATGTTGAGAGGTAGCTCATTTAACCCCATCTTACCCCATCTTTATCTCTGTTTCTGGTGCCTGTCTTTGGGGGTTCTCCTTTTACCAAGCCGAGCCATGTGTTGGGCACTCCGTAGCCTCAGTTGTCCGTAACCACGTGGAAGAATGTGGCCCTCCAACTCAGGCATCCTCGCGTGGTGTGACCCGCTTGTTCATACAGAGCTAATGCTCATGTTTCGATGCATCTTCGCAACTATATTACTTAATTTTCTCAGTCAGATTCACGGTGAAGATAAGAGCCCATCTTCAAGGGCTACTCTTGTGTGCACTTGTCGTCACCTTTGGTGTAGACAATGTCTGACTCGCTACTTAGGGCTCAATTGGTATACTATCAGTACCCAACGCGCAAGGAGATCTCTAAAGCTGTAAAGATCACATCTCCTAACATCGTTTTATTCTATAAAGTCGATTGCTCCCCCTTCGCGTAAAAGAAGGGCTCGTTGCAAGCAAATGACGTCATGACTGATCTTGTGGCAGGCTTCCCTCGCGATTTGGTGCATTATTTCGTCAGATGATGACCCTACATCATTCAGTAAACAGTGTGGTGGAGGCTAGATCGGTAATGCGATCGCTTGTGTAACTAGGCATGATTCCGACATTCCAGACCATCATTTCGGGATTCTGACTCGGCTTTGTCGCAAGGACTCGGGTTCGGCTCCGCGACAACCTGCCTGTCGGTACCCGTTGTGGCTTAGATGCCGAGATTAGCTAGCAAGTCCGCTCACAGGGACTATGATTTTGAATTAAAATGCCGTCAATACCGAGCCAACGTGGCAAATTTAAAGGTCAGTAGGTGCAGGTTTCTCGCGGCGACGGCAGTAGGCCACGGAAGACAAAGGCTGATTGAGATGTGAGAAGTGGTGATAATATTCTATAGTTCGTTTAAATGCTTTTCCGGGTTGACGGCTTGATCGTTATCGCTCGGGCGGATGACGACTATCTGACCCGTAGATTTCCGGAGTTGGCGATATCTGTGCCCTACTGGGGCCTCATACGATATACATACTGGCAATGTACATCAGGGGTGGATCACCGGATAAATAAGTTCGCCAGATGGTCCATGGGCGAATTCAATATGTATTACGTCAATCAGATTCCCAGCGGCTGGAACTTGATCTGGTCTCATTCCATGTATATAAAAACTACGCTTTGTAGAACGAAAATACTGAGTAACAGCTTGAGCTGATTTGAGTCTTGAGAAATTCCTTCACAATGGTTTACAACATCACCGAAAAAGAGACCCAGGCTAAGACCTGGAACCACATCAATGGCACAGATGCGGACAAGCTCGATCGCTTCTGTGTCTCGGAACTATGCAAGGGCTGGCCGGTCTATCGCGATGCTTCTGAATGGAACCATTATCGTGATCTGTTCGTGAAGGAGGGAGCATTTGTGTTTACAAGTAAGTACTACTGCATTCAGAAGCATAATGCATGTTTAAATTTGAGCTAACGTGGTGGTACTGTGATCCAGCATGGAGCGGCGGACTCACCATTGACGATTTCATCACTGCCTCAATCAAGGGACGGGCGAACGGCGACTTCATCATGCATCGAGAGAATGGAACACTTGTCGATCTCAACCCAGCCACTGGTCGAGCTGTTGGGAAAATGAAGGCGACCATCACACAACGGTTCAACTGGGACGGAGTAGAGTTTGACGTGGAGTGTGATTGCCGCTTCATCAACTTCTGCATCAAAGAAGGGGGCAAGTGGAATGTGGTTTATATCAAATTGTTCTACGAGAAGGACCGCCTTGTCCCCGTTGACGGCAAGACTGTGCCCAAGTTTGATCCCGAAGAAATGAAGAAATATACTCCGGGATACCAATATCTCTCGGTCGCACAGGCACATCTGGGTCACCCAATCCTCAACGATTTGCCAACCATGAACAACGCAGCATTTTACCAGTTGTATGAGGCAATGGATGCCTGGTTGGAGGCACGTCCTGTTGGCGACTTGTTGGAGATTCCGAAAGACGCGTCGCCGCGCTATTGAGAAAGTCACTGATCTCTTAATGATTGGATCAAATGTGTGATATACTTTGTTTCTCGTCGAGAATTGGTATCTGATATTGTACATACAGCAGAGTCGATATCTCTTTGCCCAAAATTTGAATGGCTCTCTCTCTTTAGAACTATCAAGTTGAGCTCATTCAAGAACGACCCATCTCCTCATTTCAATCTGTTGTCACGAAGTTCTTTCGAGTAGTGTCCTTGTTTAGTGATGTTGCTGCAGGCGCTATCTTGACAGGATTCCAACTCCTTTGTACGATAATTGATGAAAAACACGTCCAAGCCTCAGTAAGATCGACTTCGTCATACGGCGAAGCTGAGTAGGCAAATATTGTTGATAATTTCTTGACTGTTGGCGGACATATCTGCCGAAGCCTCATATTTCACACGAAGGGATAGTTTCACGAAGCATTTCCATGATTATGCTCAACCACCTGAGCAAGTACTCAACTCTTTTGTTCTGTGGGCATCTAGTAAATAGAGTAGACTCAAATGAAGGCTACGGGCTAAAATTGAGATAGTTGGAGATTAGGCGGGCCCTCAGGAAAAACTGGATAGAATAGTTTGTCAATGAGGACAGGATATATATTATGAACGGCGTTTAACCAACAGTCCAAATAACTTGTAAGCGGCCATAATTTCATAGAATGAGCTGTCAATTTCGCTATAAGACTTTTCTTTCTAAAAAAGTTCTCCGTTTATATCTGCTACAATGAAGCTTTGAGTACCCGGTAAACAGCTCTGAGTACTGCTGGTTCTATTGAGTCTGGCATTGAATTTTCAAAGCTTCGTATGTATACGTATGAATTAGCTGGCGTCTATGCATGTGTCCTCAACAAGGCAGGTCTGGAGACCAGATCTGTACAACCTTCCACTAAAAATTTCACAAATTCTATTACTCGCACCTTTTGTCTTATGCTAGACCCTGCCGCTTTTCGATTATCAATTACCACCCCAGACCGAATCTCATACTTCTGTTACCCTCCAAATGAGTTCTTATATCATCAAAATAGACCAGATGCGATTGCCATGCTCCTTTTCTCTACACAGTCAGAAGTATTTGAGGATGGACAGCTCATTTTAGCCGAATGATTCATCCTTATAACCTATTCCTAGATACCTATAATACTGCAAAGCTTCCAGTCTCCTTGAAAAGCCACGGGCTTCGAACTCAATTCACACCGTGTTGATACATCTAGGAATTAGAATCCATGTCAATCTAAATAAAGGATGTTCTCTCGAGTTCATCTCGAGTTCTGCTGCTGTAATGGCAAACGAGGCTGAATTTTTGAACCATTCCCAACGCGGTCATCTGGACGAAGCATCACTGCTATGGTCCACGCACTATAGAGGGAGAAAACGCCGCATATAATGGCTCGACTTGTTTTGAAAAAGTATCACACGATCTTTTGCGAGATTCTATTAGGCCTTTGGTCACTAGATGCTGAAGGCAACCTCGTATCTGCTCAGACATTCGTGTGGCCGTATTCTGTCAGCGAGGTTTGTGACCTTTCAATTGCCATAACATTACTAGACAAACTAGCAATGACATCGACAGAGGCTTTGCGTAACCGTGTTATAGAATAGAAGGCGTCCTACTAGGACAATAGAATGAAGTGCAGTGAAAGGTAAGTATAACATCTTTTTTACAATGTCCCTTGCAAAACCTCCATCGCACTTATCGTCAAACTTGTTATTGAGCTGTTTGAGAACAGTGCGATGCGTTGTCGCTTGATGCTGTGATTCAGCACTCGATACTATGATACCCGAGTCAACCAGGGCCAATCTTTCTGGTGACATAAAGTAGTGCCCAATCAGGCATTGAAAATGCGGGGACACCTTCAGCAAGCGCCAAAGTCAGTGAAGCGAACCAAGTCCGTCAATTCTACCATATCGTCCACTAAACAATTTAATTTGAAATATATCAAACCCCTCACAAAATTCTTACGTATTGCACATGGAACTCTAGACGCCGCATCTTCGCCACCCATCCAGATTGGGACACCTCCGCGCTGGATCCTTCCCACAGAGCTGGGAGAAAGCTAGACCAGATCAATACAAACGAATTCCAAAATTAAACAACAAGCGATTTTAGGCAGATATTCCAGAAGAAAGACAAAAGCGCAAACGAATCCCCATCTCATGCACTAGCATTGGCCAGACTAGAGCACACTATTGAACGGACTACTCTGGAACGGTGGGTCTGAGTCGATCCTTCCAACATCCCAGGAAAAAAAAAAACATCACCCCCCACTCTGTAATCACTAGTCTGCAATTGATACCTGACAGAAATGTTGCCCGCATACGCAGCACCGAAAGGATGGTCCAAAAGTGGCGCCTTGAAAAATAGACAGTAAAATGGAACTCAGATACTGAGGACAATAGAATTCAACGTTCTCCACGTTACACCATCGCCATGGGCCATCCCCGAAAAAGGACTAGCCCGCCCAGCACCGAAGGACGAACCCCTCGACACGTCAAATCAGTCGACATCCTTACTCCGAACAAATCATATGCAGCCCGCTAACGCACGCTAATTGGCTTGGTCGAACTCACCGACGAACACCTCGCGAACTCGATCTGCAGCGCGATCGTCATAGCGCGATCCTGACATGAGATAGCTCACATTCTTTGCACAAGTTGATAGTTCGCATGCATGTCTGTCTGAGCTCCCCGTCGAGCTGTGGGAGCCGGACATCGTGCACTAGAACGTCATGGAGGAAATGGAGATGGTGGTTTTTTCACCGCTATATGATGGATCCCTACTGCAAGGCTGCTGCACGTGCAGGGGTGAGGGTGTACCTCCGGTGGCTGTGGTTCGTCTGAGTCGAGATACTTCTTCCTAGCTGCGTTCCCGGACGAAGAGTGAATCCAGGCTTGCATATCCGTGTCTGCTCCCTAATACGTGCATGTGGTATCTCTTTTTTTAGTTTCCTTTTTTGTTTTTGTTTTTTTTGGGTGTGGGGAGGCTGTGCTTCTATTGTTTGAAGTGTTACATTGCATGGTATTTTGGCTGCTCGACATTCGAGGTCCATGGTTACTTGCACTAGGCAACCCCATCAAGGATTGGACTTTCAAGTTTCAGGGTTGTGAAAGGGGGTTTGATTTCGGTACTGCATGTGTTCCCTAATGATCCTCCTCGGCAGTAAAGCCGAACGCCCGTGATAGTCCGATGTCAGTCCGGCTTTGTCCTGTTTGGTATTTATGGGGGGTTTCCTTTTTCTGTCTTTCGTGCTTTTTTTTTTTGGTTTTTTTCTTTTGGCATATCGGAGATAGCCCGCACATGGAAACACTAGAAAAACCTTGGTCAACGCCCAAAAGTGTCGTATTCCAAATCTCGATTCTGATGGACCAGCCACAAAGTTCATAGCTCCGGGCAGGCAAGTGTCTCAGAGACGTCTGAAATAAAGGCATCAGGGTTAAGACTTGGAAAGTCTCTGGGTCCGCGTATCAGAGGGGTTCCAACTACCAATCTCTCTCCACAATGGATCCTGGTCTCGCATGAGATCTACAAAGCTCCCGAGGATTCTCCTTGTGGACACCTAGGATCATCTCAAAAACTTGCTCCGCGAAGGGATTCACGTGGCAGCCCTGGACCGGGGCGTAAATTTACGGAGCCCGAGACACGCCCGTCTGAACCTTATCCCAGTGCCCCGTTTGAGATGTCAAACACCAACCCACCACACGTATCTCTATCTTCTGGTGATCCAGTATACATGGTAAACGGACTGGAAATGAAGAAGCAAGGGAAAGGATCCGACAATATCCTAGACCCACCGTAGTCCATCTATGGGAAGAACAATCTCATGTCACCTCAGTTCGGTGGACGATATTTAACCGCGCGAACGAAAACCAAACTTTAAGCGCTGTCAAAAGGGGCAGTCACCCCGATTCGGACTCGGTTTCCGACGTCATGAGTGTGGAGAAGGCAGAACAAGACGAGCAAATCGAGCTGATCTCGATCGCGATTTGGAGAAAAAAAATCCCCCTCAGTGGACTTGGCAGGTGGGACATGTGGGAAAAAAGTGGACAAGGTTGGGATGGGCGATCCATGGTCTGCCAAATTTGGCCTAAGCCAATATTTGCGATTCGGCAAGTGTCACGGAACACGCGCTTTGCTGCGCCTCTGAGTGGCTCCGATGAGCGCGCAAGTGTTTTCCGACTACCCTTTGTGTGTCAGGTTCAGGTCCAGATCCAAGTCTCCAAGGTTCAGGTTGGAACAATGTCGTTTATGGGTCCGGTTCAGCTGTGACGTTTATGGAAAAGGAAGGACTGTTCAGCTGAAAAAGTATCGCCCAAGTCAGACTAGGGGGTTTAAATATCGACAGGATTGGCTCAGAATTGCGGCCCACCGTACCGCCATTGTAAGGCATGATCCACGTTTCCCGTCATGCAGGCAATAAGTTACGGGATCGTCATTACTGCAGTGGATAGTGATGTGCATCTCGAACCTGGTTCTATGTTTCTCATTACCTACAGAGATATGGATTGTAGCCGATTCATCCGACGTGTATCAATATTGAATCTGCGCTTTTCTTCAAAGGCCGAGCTGAACGCCAGTGTGTATATGCTGTTCGAGATGGCGCCATGCGACTCGATATAGGGTAACATGAGTATAAAACAGTGACTGCTATGCAGGAAAGTTGTAATGCAATAAGTGATTTTCCCCCAAAGACCCCTTGTTTCCCGGTACATCCCGCTTGGTAACCTCCAATGTGTGTAAAGGGTATCAAAAATGATATCTCGCGGCACTTGACTCTGTCGAGTACCCTGTAAAATAAAAGCAAATGATGACAAAAATGCGGCAATCTCAGAGTGTCAAAGAGGACGAAGAAATAGAGAATAAGACAATAATCCAGATGCCAGTCTATCCCCCTGTTCCGGATACCCAACCCCGTGAACTCGTGAAGATAGAATAGAAAAAAAAAAAAAAAAGGGAGAAAACTCCCGATCGTAAAACCGCATGAACGCTGTCGATGCCATGGGACCATGTGAAACGGAGAGAAAATTAAAGGCCGTGATTGCAGGTGAAGAAAGCTGAAACCGACGCCCAGCTCCACTGCCGTCAAGGCAGGGGGGCGGTCGTTTGGGGCCGAACGTCGCAGGAAGAAACAAAAAAAAAATAAAGAAACCAGGACGCTCAGAGCATGTTTAATGATGAGGCGAAGGTATCTCCGATCCCTGATCGACGTCGCTGAATGGAGAATGACGTGACGAGTCCCCGTCGCCACCAGTGCGCATTTGGTTGCGCAAGGCTGGCAGTTGTCGCCGCCTCGCATTAATGAACCAATTGCTGATCTATTATTGGATATGAGCTAGCCATTCTAAAAACTAGAGGTTTCGTGTTCTTACCTGGCTGATCGACAGACCTGTCCGTGTCATGAACATCTGCTTGTCTTCTTCGCTGGGGTATGGGTGGTCCAAGTGCTCGTGGAACCAGGCACGCAGGATATCGGTGACTGGTTTCGGCAGGTTGCCGCGGCGGCGTTTTGTCTTGGGGTCGATTGTTTCGCCCATAATTCCAAAATTGGCTTGCGGGTGGGCCATCACATTGGGGGAGCCTTGTTCAGGGTCGCTTGGATAGGCCATGGACGGATGCACATAGGGTGCGGGTGGTTGGCCATGCATCATGGGTGAGTACTCTGCATTCATTCGGTCTGGCATATGTCCTGGGCCGGGTTGCCCGCGATAGTCGTGTGTGAAGGGATCGGATCTTGGTGCCATACGGCTGTCTGGATATCCTTTGCGCTCGGGCATCGAGTGTAGGTCCCGGATGGGTGGAAGAATAGGACTAGGTCCCCGCATAGACGTAGGCTCGCCCATCGGACGTTCGGTACGGGTGGTATATTCGCGGTGGTGGTCGTAGGGCATCTTGGATGGAGCGTTCGTTGGATAACCTGGAATGGATCGGGGATCGGCCATCTCATGCCTTGATGAAGGGCGGTCTTGTGACTGGCCAGGGGTGTGATATGAGGAGGAATCGATTTCATCGTGAAGGTGGGGAGGAAGAAGCTAAATTTCTAGTAAGTCAAGTAATTGGGAATCTCTTCTGGTTATCGTCTCACCTCGCGAAATGATGGAAGTGTTGGCGGGTGACCGGCCGACGCCCTGCTTGCATAGGAAATGGCCATGTCGGTATCTTCGTCCGTCTCCCGGGACTGGGACATATGACGAGATTTTTATGGAAAAGACCGAGAAGTGTAGAAGGCTCAACGTGTGACAGATCTCAAGTATACAGATCGTATTCGACAATCGCGGGTGGATGCAGATAGATCTAAAGGGGATCTCCGGTCGATAATCAGCCCACCCGAAAGCTAGATGGGCAATTGAAAAGAAGGGGGGCAATGATAGGAAAAAAGGGACGTAAATGGCAGAGGAACAGGATAGGAACTGACCTGGGAAACGGGGCTGACTTTACGTTGACATCGCCGGCCAAGATTATGCAAGGTTGGGGAATGAGCGTGCTTTTTGGGTCTCCAAATCATGCGCAGGGCCGCTGTACATTTTAATAAAAAAAAAATTAAAATTAAATAAATCAAAAAAAAGACGAGGCACCCGGCTGTTACATGTCCATGGTAAAGTAAGAACAGGGGGGGGGGGAAGAGTGGCTCAGAAAAATGACGATCGTGGGCGCAAGTGGGTACAGGGAGCCACAAACTACGGAGCACCAGCACTCCGTGTCCTCAAGGCATGCAGAGCGGGGATGCAAATCAAAAACCCTATGGAGCATCCTTAAGGTTGACCTTGACAGATAGCGCCAAGGAACCCTCTCTGGTTCCTGTCATCCTGGCATAGTCCGTCGTGCTAGCGCCAGGATCTATCAGGTGGGCCTTCAGGAACTCCTCCACCCCCCGGGCTCGCGCTATTTGAATTAATTTTTTGGGAATCTTGTTATTTGATGTGCCTTTTGGGCCAGATTTTGACCTAATTTTCATTATTTTTTCCTTTCCGTTGAATTTTGGATCTCGGATTTGGGACTTGGGTTTTCCTTTCAATCTTTCCCTATTTTTTTTTTGGTTATTTCCGGTTTGCTTTCTACCCAAGCGAGATCCAGGGATCACATTGGCCAGGGCTCTGAAGTTGACTTCAGCCGCAGGATCAGATTGTGATTTCAGAAATGATCCGCCGGTTACATGGGGGCGATCTGACCTAGGAAAATGGGCGCGGTCCAGAATTCGGATGTAATATGTGCAATGAAAAAGAATGAGAAAAAGAAACAGATGATTCGATGTCGCTTGCATACCGATACAGTTGGGAAAGAGGGTAGGGTAGGCTAGGGTATGCTGGCAGCAACTGCCGCGGACATGAAGGGGGGAGGGGAAAGTGGAGAGTAGAAAGTGAGCGACATTCTGCCATTCACCCATGGACCTGAGTCGGGCTGAAGTTAATGGAATCATGTACTGAGGGTGTGTCAATTTAGATGAACGTCCCGGGCGAGAAGAAGCTAATACGAAAAAAAATATAATTAATAAAAAATGGTATTACCCAAAATTTCAAAGAACACAAAATATGATGCGGATCGACCAGAAAAAGAGGCCATTCACATTTGGAGAGGGAAATGATCTTCGAGGTTGGGCCCAAAGTCTCCACATCCCAGCTTGTGTCAGAAGCGTCTGAGATGAGTATGACTGGCTACCAGGTAGATCGCGGTCCCGAGGAGCTTAACCCGAACTACGGATTAGCACCTCGGGCTCGATCCTGATCGGTGGAGATCGATCAGGAAAGACTCGGAGGGGCTGGTGGTATCCATGGAATTGGGCTTGGCGATGCCGCAGGGATAGGTCAGTGAGATCGCCTAGGGGTTCTTCATTCATTGCTCCACTTCCTTCCAGATGAATCGTCCCACTGGCACTGTCCTCCGAGTAATCTCCTGGGTTTCCTCTGAGCTGAGATCCGGGAAGGGAGAAAGGCTCTTTTGCATATGACTTCTCATCTCATGTTCAAGGGCAGGGGAGAAGAGGGGAGGGGGGAGGAGGACACTTGGAAAATGTGGGAGAGGAGGCTGGGGAGAGGAAAGGACTGACGTGGTCGAGAGAGGCCCGGGATTTGATTACCCCTCGATGTGACATACGAGTCGCTCCCGCTAACCCTCTAGCTTTGCCTCGATCGCTTCGATCTGCCATGCAGCGTGCGGCTTGCGGCTCGCGTATAGTGTATCGCTTTTCTTCGTATCCAGTCGCCCTACAGGGTGCAACCGGATCAGCTCGCTAGGCTTGGTGGCTTTTAATGCTTTTTGGGTCCTAGGCTCTCTAAGCTGACTCGGCCGGGAATTCATCGCGAGCCTGTCATCGAAGATTGCCCCCAGTGGACCCCGAGCCAGACCATGACTCCTCCAATCAATCCGTGCAGCAACAATCGGAATACCCACTTGCCCGGCCTGGTATAGGACCGCGAGCCGCCCTGTTCCTGCGAAAATACTTGATTTCACGGGTAGAAAGCTGCAGTCGAGTCCCCCGTCAAACCTCCCCCGATGTGACACCAATTGAATCCCGGTGCCATGATATCTCGGATGGGTTCCGCACTACATAAGTCGACACCATCCGACCCGGGGTTCCCAGGACCCAGAGTTTGTTCCCCAACACCAGGTTAGAGAGGGTAAATTACCCCCAGGCCTCTTGCTGGATGCCACAAAGGCTCCAAAGTCAACATTCAATTGATCCACATCGGAGCTGGACATGCCATGGAAATTAGGTCCTCGTGGAGACTTGGATCTGGATCTGGATCTACCCGGTTCGTCACGTCATTCAAGGGCGATCGGGGTTTGAAGCAGCCGTAGCCCTTGCGGATTGGGTCTAATCAGACTTCTTTTTCCGGAATTTGTCACATTTATATTTGCTTTTTTTGTGATCTCTGGAATCCATTCTCGTCTCGCGGGGACGATCGAGGCCGCCTGACTGCGCAAGCGAGGTAGAAAAGAAAGCACGGGACAGACTCTACCGCGGCCATCCTCTTGCCACCCCCAGGCACGAGAATTGGAGGTGACAAGGTCGTCCATACCACACAAGATCCGAGATCGTGCATGAAACGGAGTAAGGATGCAGATCATCGGATTTTGCAGGGGTTCTCTCTGATCGGGGGTCCTTCGTCAGGGCCCGAGGAATGGAGGACACGACTCGGAAATACTCCCACGCATACTACATGCAGGAATTTGTCATTGTGGAACGCAGCTATCCCGGTACTTGGGACTAGGGATGAGATCGGTTTTTCTAATTCAATTATTCCTTTCATCTGCTCAGCCACAGATCACTGTGATTTGAGCATCTGCGAAGCCGGCTAAGACGAACCTTAACACTCGGCGACTTGCATCGACTTTTCACGCGAGGTCTTAGCACCAGGACTTCCCTACCGAGGTCAACGGCACAAGAAATAAAGTATTGTAGATTAGTGCCCACGGCCCTATCGATCGTCTTCTCATTTGCTAAGGGGTCCGGGGCCATCGCGATCTTAGACCGGCCTTCGAATCTCAACTGCATCGGTTGCTCCGCGAATATCAATCCAAAAAATGTGAGGGGGTGGCGTATTCAGATGCAAGGACGGCTTTTGGCGCCTGCCACCTGTCGCCTGTCATCCCAACCCCCTGGTTCTCGGGCTCCTGACATTCTCGGAGTTAGTTACATTCGCTTTCTACCCCCATGTAACCCGGTTACTCCGTGCCGCCGTGTTTCCTTCTTCATCCCCATGTGGCCCCGGTCCCGATCTCTCTTTAGGAAAGTCTATGTCGACTTCAATAGCGCCGACCGCGGGCGTCAGTTCCATGCTTGTATAATACCCGGGCCCCCCGCCCTAGTCATTGGGTTATGGGTAGATCGCCCGTTCGATCTGCTGCGTGCTCTCGTGGCCATTCAAAGTGCGAGATCGTGTTGATTTTGGCCAACAGAAATTGACAGGTCACCCGTACCAGGGGCCCGTGTGAGGGGAATGGTTCATGCACGATGCCGGGTTCTTATTTCGCTCATGGGACGATGCTATCTCCACTTTCGCATTTTCACCGCGTTTGTGCACAGTCACAGTCCTCCTTTGACACCGCTTTCTTGTCGATCGCGAGAGTTTAATGTGATCATCATGCGGACGCTCCATTTTTGAGGTGTGGACTTCGCGTTGGTGATCTCATCCTGGCTCGGACAATCAATATTTCGGTCGCTAACAATGCTTGGCGGCGTCCGTAGCAAATAAAGAGGACTATGGATATTGATTTTGACCACAGAAGCCGAGGTTATGTGCCGGTCGTCAAAGCTAAGCTTGCTTTGCGAATGAATGGCGACTCTGCGGTTTCTGACACATTCTAACTCTAATCAGACGCATGATGCAGCTGGAGCAAACAATAGAGAGATTTGTTATGGCGATACCGATCTCATGATACACAGCATGAGAGCCGAACTCTTCCGTCCCGATTTCCACGCCTCCATAATCAGATCTCTTCGAACAGTTCATGTTCCCAAATATCGTTGAAACACTCGCGCAAATTCCACGCTGGGGTCTCCGGAGAGCTAGTGAATGCTCTAACTACCAATGGCTCTACATTTTCATTGAAGAGGTAAGGTATTCATACCCGAGAGACTTCCAGTGCGCTCTAGTAAACCCGAAGCCCCGCCTTTCGGTCGATCAATTCTTGGTATATAACCGACACCGGATCGTTCGGTGGGAGGTTATGATGCCGCTTTGGTTCCCGAAGCAGGCTACCTGTCTTCTCGTACTGATCTCATTCAACATTGTCAGCAGACCACCAATATCTTCATAGGTTGACTCAAGCACATGAAGATCATAGTATGTCCGGAGTCTCTCCCTTTGAAGACACATTGCATGAATTAGCATGGCAAACTTGTTCACTACTGCGGGAAAACCCATGAACTAGAAAGTGTGCACATCTCATGCTTCTTCCACTTACCAATTTAGCCGATTCGATGAATGGCACATGTGTCGCTACCCGATACCCTACCACAGGCAGCTGACTTTATTGAATCCTGTGCTTCCGTTGGGCATGCTTCATTTCTCTGTATATCAGATCTCGGAAGGTTGAATGTTGTGAAGGTCTCAACTCAGAGGCAAATGCCCTGTTCAACTCCCAGAGGAATGACTTCGAATGGCTTTCCAAAGACCTCCCGTAATCTCTTATCCATGCAACTATTCCCGGCGTGTTTAGGTGCGGAACTCATGGACTGCAATGGCAATACAGTTCATTGAAAGGCATTCTTCCTTTTAGTCTATACTCATTATGACAGATCAATGCAAAAATTCCCCCATCAAGCATCACCTTCAAGCCTTTTTGCCCAGCTCAGCGGCCCGCTCAGTCGCCGCCGTCACAGCCTTATCAACAATCTCCTTGAAGCCCTCCTTCTCAAAGGTCTGCAGCGCCGCATAAGTAGTACCATTGGGACTAGTCACATTCTTGCGCAGCTGACTAGGCTCATCCTCGGACTCAACAAGCATCTTACCCGCGCCAAGACAAGTCTGCGTAGCCAAACGGGTAGCCTGCTCCTTCGAAAGACCCAGAGCAGTAGCACTAGAAACCAGATGCTCAACCATAGCAAAGAAGTAAGCCGGACCGGATCCTAAACCCCCACAGTTAGCCAATTGCTCATCAGTCTCATCGGCTGAAAGGTGAAACACTATATAAAAAAAAAAAAAAAAAAGAAAGAAAGAAAAAAATAAGGAAAAGGAAAAAGACTCACCAGACAATCCAGTCACAACATCCAACAACTCCTCCCGATCAACCCATTCCAAAGCTTTGCTGACACTCGCCAAAAGAGCCCCAACAAGCTCCTTCTCTTCACCAGTAACACCCTCACCGGCAAAAGCACCACTAGCCCCCTCCCCAACAAGCGCCGGCGTGTTCGGCATAACACGCACAACATGCGGTGTACGTCCATCCTCAGTCTTCGACCACCCTTGCAGCGACTCCAGCGTAATACCAGCCGCAATACTCACAACAACAGGCAGATCCTTCCTAGAGCTCCAGCTCTTTCCGAGCTCCTCGCACACGCCCTGCGCAACCTGCGGCTTGACGGCGATGATGACGATATCCGCTTCGGCACCTGCAGTCGCGTTGTCGGTGGTGGTTTGGACGCCGATCGCCGCGAGCTTTTCGCGGTTCACGTCCCAGGGCTCGGAAACGATGATGTTGGTCTTTGAGACGCCCTTGGCCGTCAAGCCGCCGATGATGGCGGAGGCCATGTTGCCTCCGCCAATGAAGGAGATTCTGCTTTCTTGGAGGGTAGGCATGGTCGATTGTGGGGGTTGGTGTGTGATGTGGTCTGGGTTTCCGTTGGCAAGCTTTCAGAAGTTCTCCCCCACCTTTTGATGGTCTTATCGATGTGGGGCACGGAGGTACTGCAGGGACCGATGTCGGCTTGGAGTGGGAAATTGGTTTATTCTTGGGACGATCTGGTAAGTTATCAAAGGGAATTGATTCGATTGACTTTTTCACTTCTAGAATCCTGGCTGCGTGTTTGACTCTTTTTATTCATCGCGGTGGATGTCACGTGATATGCCACTCTCGCCCGCACCGGCCCGGGTAACCGGCCTCCACGTTCTTAGAAGTTCGATTCTGGGGAAAGTGAATGGGGGGAAATGAGTCACTGGAAAAAGAGATGCAGATCATCTCGAGGGAGATTCTTCAGCTTCTTGTTGCGATGTGCCGGAACATAGTAAGCATAGACAGAGTACATTCTACGAGATGACTTCTGGAATATCAAATGTTTCAGATGAGGAATCGAATCTGTATCTAAGGTACAATGTACAGGCTAACTCCCCTGATTGAACCAGACAAGCAAATAACAAAGGTCGAAGGACCTTGGGGTTTTGGTGGAATGTACCATGAGTGATAACGACGAAGCCCAGAAATAGAAAGATAGATGAAAGACCGCCCCGCTAAAAATACAAGGGAAAAAAAAGAAAAAGAAAAGAAAAGACTGAAAGGTTGGGACCCAGCTGAACGTCATATGCGTGCCCTGAAGCTGGTCCTTTTCAACCTGAATGCAAAGCAACGGATGAAAGTCGCAATGATGTAGATGGTCGAAAGATGGTATATACAGATCGACAACACTGGCTTGTTCAAATGGCCTCGTCGAGTAATCATCGAATCAAGGCAATCAGGCTTGGCATGAAATCCCTGGTGATCGATTACCAAGTCTCAGCGATGTACTGGCCAGCCTCCTTCTTGCGCTTCCAGAACAGCTCAGCTTCTTGAGCGTTCAAGTTACCCTTTGCCATCGCGACCTCGACCAGAGCAGCTTCAACGCCCTCACCCATGCCTTTGCCGCTACCGCAAACAAAGACACGACCATCAAGGGCGTTGATCACATACCAAACCAGATCAGCCTGATGGCGGACCTCCTCCTGAACATAGCGGCTCTCCCCGCGACGGCTCTGCACAACAGTGCGAACCTTGTCCTCGTGCACACCCCATTCACCGCTGTACAATTCATCGAGAAGGGAGTCGCGCACGCCTTGAAGCACCCACACCTTGTTGGCACAATTGGCAGACTGCAGGCGACGCTGAACGAACCCACGGAAGGGAGCGATGCCGACACCGGCACCGATCAGGAGCATAGGTCCATCAGAGGCAAATCGTGTGGCAAGAGGGTTGGCCATCAGACCGCGGAACATGGGGATATGGATGTCATGCTTCTCTCCAGCTGCCTCGGCGGCAATTGCGCGCCGAGCGAGCTGCTCAAGGTAGCCAGAGCTGACACCGGTGCGCATGCCGCCCTTCCAATCATGAGAGTCGGCGACTGTCACGGCGACTTCAATGAGTCGGCGACATTCAGTACCCTTAAACTGGCAGGAAATCTGGGGGTCCTGGGAAAGAGAATAGAAGCGGGGCATGAGAGTATTGAGCACGGAGAGAAGGTGATCCAAGGGAGGCTGAGACGAGGGGAAAGCGTGGAGCAGCTGGGACAGGCTGATGTGGGAATTGGTGCGAAGTTCACAGAAGGCGGCTTGGCCCTGGGCGGACGAGAGGAACTCTAGGATCTTCTTCTCGTTCGCCTCGCTGGTGTACTCTGCCAGGAGTCTAAACAGCGACTTACTCGGAGCGTAGCTCTGAATATCTGAGCACCAGGTCAGGACCTCGCGTCGTGTGGTAACCAGCTCGCGGGGCTTATCGTCGCCCCAAATGGTGGGCCAGCGGCCCTTGGTGGTGCGCATGACGACCTTTTTGTCTCGCAATGACTTAGGCACACATAATTTATCAAAGATATCTTCGACTTCCTCGGGCTTGTTCATAGGACACACGCCAATTGCGCCGCCAACAACGAAATCCACCATCCCGCTCTCGGCGGGGTAATCTGTGACATCAATATCGAAGTGATAGGTGCGCTTCTCCGCACCAGTCTTGGTCAATTCACGAGCATGGTGAAGAGGAGCTCGATAAACATCATAAGGCGGATGTGGCTGTACGAATGAGGGGGGATGGTCAGCCGGGCCGAGTTCGACCTTGGCGGTATGTGCGGGGTCGGATTTGAATGACACTGTCTTCTCCGGGAGGGGAGCCATGTTGGAGAGGTCACTATCCAGCGTGAGGAGATCCAAGGACAGCCCCAGACTAGCAAATGCCTTGTTGTCGGGAGTAGTGATCGAATTGAACCCCGATATAGGACCATCTACCGGCCGCAATTTCTGTCCTCGGCAGCAACCACCACCACAACATGAAGACTGGATCTTCTGTGTACCACCTGTACCGACATTCTCCAAAACCCTTCTCATGTCCTCCGAATTCTGGGAGATCAAGATAGTCGAGGCTCGGCGGCGACGGCCATTGGTCTCGTCAAGCTCTTTCTCGCTCAGGGATTCGGGTGGTGTGATTGGGGTGGCGGGGGTGGCGGGGGAGTTCGAGCTGTTTGTATCGGAGCTTTCTTGGGACGAGGCATTGAAATTGATGTCTGTCACAGATAGTGACCTCACTCCGCGTGGTTCTTCGGGAATCGGGTTATCGGGGTGGGAGGTGGACGAGACGGGGATCTCTGGGAAGGTACCCTTGCGGAGGCGAGGTCCCGTAGAGGCGATGGTTGCCGACGGCATAGCTGATTCAACTGCGTGAACTGTCCAGGAGACAAAGTGTGAGTTTCGCAATAGCAAGTCTGGGTCAAGCTTTCGACGTACCCATGGGGTGTAGAGATGAGCCGAGGGCCACTGGAGAGGCTATCGGTAATGGCCGCCGGAGGAGAAGGGGGAGACGGGGGAGACGGGCGCGGAACGTGATGGTGAAGACTTAGAGCCTCGGGGGCATAGGAGAAGCTTTGAACAAATAGCGTATGGTTCTTTGGAGAAGGGTGATCGATTTCCACGAAGTCGGGACAGGGTCTAGAGGAGAACCGGCAAGATGGAAGGTGAAAATTACGGAAGTCGGCTTGTGGAGCGGAAACGCACGCCAGGTTTGGGAAGGGAATTATCTGATTTTGCCACATTCTTCGTCGGGTAAACCTTTTCACTCAACGTTCGGGGAAGACTTGCTGACTTGGGGAATCGTATCCATCTTTCCCCCCAGATCGACCGTGCATTTGGGCTCCATTTGATTTCTATTAGGTATTTTTTTACTTGCCGGTCTTGTCCGTCTTATCAGATCGTGGCTTTTTACCACAGCTTGGCTCATGCGACGGATACAATCGCGGTGAGGCCGCTTCGTGAAGTGGGAGTAACTACCAGGCCTATCTGGTTTGACGAAAACCAGATTGCAATTGCAAGCAATCCTTGTCGGGGACACCTGGTGTTTCCAAACAAAAAAAAATCAAGGACACGAAAAGGAGGTTCCGGAGTGGGCCGACACCGGATAAAACTTATCAATCAATCAGATAGCGCGTGTCACACCACATCGGGTCCTCTACACATCCTTATTCGTTCCTCGCGACCCCCTTTCTTAGGGGGTCAAAAGGGATGGATCTCATCGGTCCACTTTCCGGTCAGCCGGTCATGGCACCTTTCTCGATTCAGGCTCGTTTCCTGCCACTCGGGTCGGGCATTTCCGACGGTTGGGGTCCTTGTGGATGGGCCGGTACCAATGGTGGGTCGTTCTAGAAACACCATCGATTCCGCTGGCTCGAAGGCCATCGAAAAACAGCCCCTGGCTCGGCCTAGTCTCGCAATGATCGTCAGATCTCAGCTATTACGCCGGGAGCTCAAGTGAGAGCTCAGCCGGGCCAGACATTCTTCCTGAGACTGGAGACCTCGGGCCACGATTCGAACCGGTTGATCAGGGGGGCAAAACCTGAATCAGCCTGTGAAACCTTCCCACCTCAGGCAATGCTCGCTAGTTTGAAACGATTTCCTCGGGTCATTCAATCATGTACTATGGAAGGGCATTCCGTGACGTCCCCAACACTTTCGATTCGAGTAAGAGCCCCCTTGAGCGAGACTGCCATGTCATGCGACAAGGATAATGGGAAGAGATTGCGCTCTTTCGAGAGGTCTTGGTGAGGCATTCATATCCGGACAACGATCACGTTCTCGCCGTGCGTCACATTTATCCAACTAAATACAAGCGGAGTACGCCAAGTCAAATTATAATCATAAGAAATCCAAATCCGTGCACAATTCAAGGTCAACCCTAAAATGCCACCCCAACCTCTCGCTTCACTAATGCTACAGGCGGAATGAAACGATGCCGCCCTCTAGCCCAATAGTAGATCGTTGCTGATCCTATGACGCCAACATACATGGCCACACTCCAGTTCATCGTCTCGCGTGTCACGGGCGTTGACAGGGGGAAGAAAGCAAAGACGAACAAAGGGAGTAGGAAGCATAGCGCTCCGACATTCACCGCCAGGCCGTATCTGCCCAATGACCAACGGTGAGGTGGGAGAGATTCTCCGCGGAGCCGCTTCAAGAGCACGCAGCCAATCGATACTATGTAGGCTGACATCAAGGACGTGATTGTCAGAGATATGATAGCATTCAACGCTACCTGGGATCCAATGTTGATCATTGACAAGAGAACAGTCACTGCCAGCGACACCATGACTGAGTTTAGAGGGATATTCCATCCCGGTGTTACCTGTTGTTTCGGTCAGCCGGTCTCTTTGTAAAGCGTCGAGAATCATACGTAGGCGAAGAAGGATGAGAAAGGAACACCTTCATCTCGAGCGAAAGACCACAGCTGTCGCGATGCGGTCGCGACTTCGGTGATGGTGCTAGCCGTGAGGGTTACTATGAGGACGGCTGTCATGGCGTTGGTGGCTGCTAAGCTGCCTGTCGTGTTATAAAATATTTGAATGAAAGGGAATCCCGTCGCGCTTTCGAGCACAGTCTCAACTTCTCCGAGGGTGAAGCACAGCGTGACTAGCATAATGAATCCCAATACCCCGTTGACCGCCACTGAGGACATCATGGCCTTGGGTAGCGTCTCCGAAGCATCTTTGATCTCCTCCGCTGCACAGATTAGCATGGAAGCAAAGATCTCGAGAAGAACGGTTTGACTTACACATGTGAACAGAGCAGTCATAACCCAGCATGGAGGTGATGGTGGTGGAGAGGCCCACCAGTGTTGCCGTCCCAGCACTGTCCCAACCACCACCATTGTTGAAATGGGTGAAGACTGCATGGGCATTATTTCTTGGTGCCAGCACCCACAGAGGAATAATGATCGCAAACAGTCCAATGACATGAATGATCAAAATCAGCCCTTCCACAAACGGCAAGTTCTTTGCCAAGAAAGTGTTGAAGATGATAGAAAAGGTCGAAATGGCAATGACTAACATAGTCCCATGCCAGCGCTGGAAGTCATAGTCGGGCCGATTCAATACGATCAGGCCCTGAATGATTGTTCCGGCCAGGTAAGCAATGGACACGATTGCACATTGCCAACCCATTGCAGAGAGCCATCCTGATAGAAGTTAAAGAAAGCCGATCAACACTATGCTAACGCTGTCTTACCTGTCATGTAGCTGAGGAACTTCTGTCCTCTTTTCGGTGCAAATTCTGACACCCAGTGGTACTGTCCACCAGCTGTGGGGGCCCTACCCAGGCCATCAACACGGTGAAAGTGAAAGACGGATTGTACGACGAACTTACATCGAAGCCATCTCGGCTATACTGGCATACACAAGTGTAAATCCCAACGAGACTCCGATAAATCCCCAAATCAACCCCGCCGTCCCGCCATCAGTCAGTCCAGCTGATAATAATCTATTTGCGATTAGCATTCGCCTTCAGAAGACCACTCAAGGCTTGGAGAGGAGGATCAACGAACGTCAAAATAACCTCCCAAGTACAAATCAAAGTGCATCCAAACCCAACGATCGAAATAAATCGAAAATTTCTCTTCACAACATCAGCTCCCTTTCCCTCAAAGTAAATTTTTGACTAGACACACTCACCCGTAAGACCTGCACCCTGCCCAACGCATTCATATCCCTCTTATCCGCAATGGTCCCCATATACCGGGGCGCAACAAGCCCCTTTTGAGGAAAATCCTCCTCGTCATGGTCATAATCATTAGCCGTAGCAGTCATTTGGGAATCATTCCCAGACCTGAACCGAGACATCTTGCGCGATTAAAGATCGAGGTCAAGATCGTCAGCAGGGCAAAACCTCCGACCGGCTCGAAATCAAAGCTGGAATGCGTAAATTAAACCACAATTTGTACCGGATTCAGGGAACACAACATGCAGTCCGCGACACAATTTTCGCCCAAATATATAAGAGGGAAACCCCCGGTAACGATAACTCCAACCAGGACAAGTTTTCAAGTGTGAATTTGAAACAGGATTAGAATTCAACTTCCCCTAGTCAGTCCCGATGGAGCAGGTCCCTAGAGAAGAGTCTAGCGTCTAGAATCTATCGAGGTCCATGCCAGGCACGGTAGCATTGAGCGTGGAAAAGGGCGTGGGAGCAAGGCATGGTCAGGGGAATTTCGGCGCCATGTGGAATCCAAATCAGATTGATACATCGCTTGTTTGATGTTAGACGAGAGCAATTGGTACTGAGCTTGGACCGCGCGATTGATGTTAATTTCTATCCCTTGGTGAGTCGAGGGTTGAAGAATGGACGATGAAGCCATCGGCACCTTGCATGCCAAGGGGGTGGGTTACGTGCAGGAGTTTAGGGAGGCAAATTGTCTGCTGTTGCCGCCTCGCGGACCTTATTATTGTATAAATAAAATGTATGCCGAGGGGAACTATCATGATCGACTTTTAATCTGGATCAACCATCGAGCATGAATATTGCTTGATTGCGTAGTTTGTTGGGGCATCGGTGACCCTGCAAAGTCCAAGCCCTATACACCTTGAATTCACATCGGCACACCCGAGCACTTCAACATTTCGGATCTATCACTCCCGGATCCCTGCGTGGATCACCCCCTAGTTCCCCTCCCCCAGACCACGCCACAATCTCTCCTCGCATCTCCATCTCAAAAGTACGCACCACATGGCCTATCGGAGCCCGTCCCCAATTCCACAATCGCATCGCTCAATCGGCCCCCAGTGCCAGAATAGCAGCGGCCCGCTTGGCACCATAACTCAGATGATCGGCGCCGGACGTGAGGGTTACAACACTAGCCATTCTGGACACTCTGATATCAGACCTGCATTGACCACATGTTGCTACATAATATTGAGCCAGCGTCATTCTCACTGGGGAGCCTTGTAAGGGATGGATGGAGAAACTCGCCACGGAAAGTCACCGAAGTAGGCCTTGCACCCATGGCGGCTACCAGCACATGGGCGCACACTAGCTAGTCGAGAGTTTTATTGGGTTTAGTGTTTTCTTGTCTTTCGGGCTGCAGGATCACTGGGATAGCTCTATTGTATATAGGCTGCTCGGGTGGAGCTCCCGGGAGCTGGCTAGGTTCCTCAGGGCCTGCTGTACATGTGGTCATCATTCATGGCCGTCTCGTTACTCCTATTTCATCCTTTTGAATTGTGGTTTTACTTTCCATGATCCCCTGTGCACTGGTTTAAGTCTTGGTGTCCTGTCATGGGCCCTTATGTGCCCCCAGGCCAGTCACCTCCTTTCGAGGTAGTCGATGAATACCATCATGGCGCATGGATAATCATCACTGCTGCACTGGGGCTCGTGGTCTCACTGGTCTGCTTTTTGATTCGGCTTTATGTGCGATTAATGCTGATTCCGCCCTTCGCGAGGGACGATTTCGTATTATTGGGCGCTACGGTATGCTGAGCTGATGCGTTGAGAGTTGAGAAAGAGTACTAAATTCGAGAAATCATTATAACAGATTCTGGCGATCGTACAGTCCTCGCTAATATTCTACGCATGTTCGCGCGGTTTCGGTACATCCATTACTTTGCTAGACGATATTCGCCTGAACCAGGTCCAAGCAGTAAGTCGATAATCTAAGCAGTGGTTTGTGGAGACTAAACAGTTAGTTAATTGCAACAAGCGACATCTTCGCTCTGATCATTATTTATCTTTCGAAATGTTGCGTGGTCGCAATCTATCTCCGTCTTACGCCCCAAAAGCCACATAACAGAGCCTCGTGGGCAACTTTGGCACTTTGCACGGCTTGGCTAATCCCAGCTGTATTTATCTTGTTGGTCAACTGTGAACTGAACAAACCATGGCGGACACAGGGAGGACAATGTTTGAATCTGGTGAGTATATTGTGGGCGTTCAGCTTTGGCAAACCGATCTTTGATATATCCTGAAATATGCGTCTCGAAATATATCACGAGGCTAACGCAACATGCAAGTTCAAACGCTGGGAGTTCATCGCAACAGTCGACGTGATTACCGAACTCATTATATTCCTCCTGGCGGTGGTCCTCCTCAAAGGCCTCTTCATGTCCATGAAACGCAAACTAGCCATCGGCTTCGCATTTATATTTCGATTCCCGTGAGCCAACCAGCAACTCCCCATTCAAATTCACACAAAAATCAAAATATTGAGATTACTCACATTGTCTTCTACAGTCTAATCATATTTACTCTTCTCCATATCTCAACCCTCCACTCAGCCCTCGCTGAACCAGACGTGACCCTCGCCGCCGTCGAGCCCACCCTTTGGCTCCAAGTCGAAGTACACTATGCCCTCGTCGCGTGCAGCATCTTTTGCCTCCGTCCATTCATGGCAGCCGTCAGCACGAATTATGGAACAGCCGGGGATTCGAATTTGGAAAGTAGTGCGTCTGCGTCACGAAGCAAGTCGAAATCAGGGTCTGGGTCTGGATCGGGATCTGGGTCCGGGAGTCGCAGTAGGAGTCGATGTCGAGTTCGAGGGAAAAGGGCTGGGACGGAACGGGATACTGGGGGGCTGAGGTCGGCTTCAAAGGAGAAGTTGTGTGATGGGATTGTGAAAAGTGATCAGGAAATTGAGGGGAGAAAGCGAGAGGAGATAAGAACGCCGATGCGAAGTTCTATGTTCCCGATAAGTGAGCCTGGAAAGAGCTTTGCGCGTGTGGATAAGAGGAAGGACGGGCGTGGAGTGGGATCTGGTTCAAGGGAGGATGTGGATGCGATTGAGCTGATGCCTCAGACAAAAAAGCAAAGTCGGGCCGTGGGTGATGTAATAGAGGATCCGGACGCAATGGTGATCCGGAAAGAGGTCCAGTATTCAGTGCAGTATGAGTATGATGAGGCAAGAAAGAGGGGCCAAGGGCCTTCGAAGAGGATCTCGAATGATGCCATGGCCTATGTATAGCTGAGCTTTGTACTGTTTATAATCAAGGAAAGGAATTATGTTGGAATATTGGGTGATTCCCTTTCTTTTGTAGATGGCAGAAAATTGGTGAATATTTACAGATCCAAATGAGAGTGATAAGGATTCCTAAACGCCGACCTTGGAGTCCCTCATGATGTTACTTGAACGCTAATCCAATCAAAAAAACGGTGATCTTCATTTAATATACCCGGAAGGCCGTTTAAACGGATGTGCCTCGGTACTCCTGTGGATGTATTAGCGCTTTGCACGTCAGCGAGCAAAGATCAGCGGAACTTACAAAACGTACTCATCCAAGCTGATATGATCGGGCTCGGAAAATATAAGATATAGATATTTGAGAGTCTCGGCAAGCCAGAAACTTTCCATCTTATCACTATGCTCAGAGACAGAAGTGCGCACGTCCTGGATAGCAGAGTGTCCATATTTGGTGCGCGTCGCCTTGTCAATATTCTGAAACATACGCCACGCTGCATCTTGAAGTGACTTGTCGCCCGTGATTCGGTACATGATAAAGACAGATTCGAGGGCTTCGGGTCTGTTGAATTATCAGTAAAAGTCCGGATGTATCGCGCAAAAGTATTCAAGACCAACCTGAGCTTATAAGTAGGATCACGCAAGCTGAGAATACCTGGTGGGATACCTTCGAGCTCGACGACCTCTTGAGCCTTCTTGCGCTCCTCGGGCGCGCTCACTGGCTTCGCCATAATCTCCTCGTACCACCGGTCCTCGTCCCAGGGACACTCGTCGATGTCTTCGCAGGCAGATACCTTCATGATCTCGGGCATAATACCGGAAGGCATTTGGTCGTACGCCCAGATACAGCCATCCGTAAGTCCACGGGCGATGGTCATATCCTCCTTTCGGTCAAAGACCTTGGCGCCAATGGCAACCATTCCACCGAGGAAACATTTCAGGTGATCTTGAACGTACTGAACGCTATGCATCCCGCCGCCTTTTGAAGACCAAACATCTGCAGTGAACAGGACCTTTTCGCTCTCGTTCTTAGTCATGATCCTGAAAAGCAAATTCTTCTTGATCGCTTCCATGGCACTGTTGTACATGTCACGATACTGGTCTGTTTGGGCGCCGAGGAGGATGTGTTCTTTGGGAAGATACTCGTAAGCCGAGTCAGCGCACCCACCGAGCGAAAAATCGCTCGAGTCGAACTTTAGCTCGTCCGCGTTGACCCATACAGGCCATAGACCAGGAATGCGAGTAGCGTTCTGGCTCGCTTCAAGCTCATCTGTAATTCTTTGAACGGCGTCGAAGTATTTCGGATCGCCAGTGATCTGGGTCAGGCGGGTGAACTCCACGCTGAAGGAGCCTAGTTCGGCTAAAGCCATCCGTTCGGATGGTTGAATTTCCTCACCTTGGGCAGATCTGCAGCGTGTTAACATATGTGCCTGTGGTCAGCTAGTAATTTTGACTTACTTGGACCATTCCCAACGCATCTGGGGCATGCGGTTATGCGTATCAAAGCAATTGAAGATCATCTCACCTAACTCGACAGCTTTCTGAAGAAGAATAGGATACTTGCCCTCGGTCAAATCATGAGCAGCAAGGAGTCCACCCATGTATCGGATAACAATTTCAAACACGTTGACCTCCCGACTAAATGTAGTCGTGAAATCGATGTGTTGTAAACCTTCCAGAGCAATATGGAGTTCCTTGTCGAGTCCCATGATGATAAGAGCATCTAGAGAATCAACCAGTGTCGCGCCCCACCCACTGAACGAGTCGACGTATCTCCCACTGCTGGGCGATACCTCATCGCGCATCCACGCATGTGATTTATATCCATTCCACGCGTGCACAAAAGCCTCCTTAACGGCCTTTTGCCTCTTGACTCGTTGTTTGCGTTCACGTCTCGATTCAGGTGGAAAGTCATGTTGAATGCGTGGAATGGGTAATGGTTGTGTTGGTAAAGGAGTGTATGAGGTAACAGGGTACCTCTCGGCTGAAAAGTTCAAATGAATGGCATTGGGCGAAGAGAGCTGGCTGTTGAGAATAGGTGTGGGCCTCGAGTGATATAATTGATATTTGTGGAAACGGCTGAGGGGAAGCCAGATCAAGAAGATATAGGCGACGGCAAGAAAGATGATTGAAGATGTGAGAGAGCGGCTTTTGCGGTTGGCAAGCATAATGAGGGCGGGGGGCGCTAGATTGCTAGGAAATTGACGTTATGAAGATATTGAAAGAATGGCGGCCATCAGATGCAAAGAAGGGACAACCTGAACAGCTGAAAGGGTACGGAAATCACGACAAGGAGAAAGAATGGCCGTGAGATCTCATGCTAGAAAGCATTTGCTCGAGAACCCAGGGATGGAAGGAAAAAGAGTGTCGTGTGGGAAGCACGTCAGACCACAGCGAGACGGGGAAGGATCAGAGGGCAGTTACTCCATTGATCGCCAGGGAGTTCTGATACTCTTTCTGACACGCGTCCCCGGAAACATAGCCAACAGCATTGGCATGCAAAGGGGGGCCATATGCACTCCACTCAGGCAAAATGGCACATTCAGTAAGGAGCTGGCGATGCAGGGTCCAGTGTTATTCTTGGGGGAGACGGTCTAGAACCTGTTGATGTACCAGGTACATTGAAAGTGGGTGAGGCCAGAGCAGGGTCTTAGGTATCCTTTACTCTTTCTGTTTTGTTAGCTGTCAAGTCAAGCTCCACTTGTCCCCTGAAAATGATCCGATCGGGTTAGTTGCGTTTGTCTCGAACGAGTCTGCTGCTTTGATTCGCCTACAGGGACCCATTTGGTGGCTGAGCTCGCAGCCGTGCGGGTCTCGATTGTTTTCTTGCGTTTTGGCTGGCCAAGCTTTGTGCGAACCTTGGCGTAGAAAACACGCGATTTGCTTTCCATTGTTTGGTCTGTGCCACTACAGATATCCAATATACCGTAGTTGTCTTCCGTCTTGTGGAAGGACTGGGGTCGAAAATGGGATCGGGAACCGCTTTCTAAATCGAATTTACATAAACTCGATTGAATAAAGACTGCGACTGATCGTTCATTCCTTAGAGAGATAGTAGACATTAGGAAAGGGGAAAAGAAGAGATGGCATTCATGGCCCAAAGCGTCAGAACAAACTATTGCAAAGCCGTGCAAGACCGTGCAAGTACAGAGGGAGATGGTTAGCGAAATTCATTCCGTTAAAACATGAGCCCAAGTCCCAAACATTCCCCAATCGTTGCCACCGATGACATCAGCATAATTCAAATTATTCGAGGGACAAGGATCAAATCTGAAGTAGATCACAATTTTGGAACCTGTTCTTCACCTAGAAACAAGCTAAGGGACTAGACTCAGTGGATCCAGCGCGTTTGAGCCGCACCATCAAAGGAGGTCGTTCCCAGAGCGAGAAAGACTTCTGAGAAATCCAGCCCAGGGACTCAGTTTCGAGTTCCAGGTCGAAGTTGAAGAGGACCTTGGTGAGAATCAAGCGCATTTCGGCGTTGGCAAGACTGTCCAGAATAAAAAAAAATTAGCACCCTTGGACAAATAGGACAGATGAAGCGCATTACTTACTGCTGCCCAAGACAGTTTCGAGGGCCATAAGAAAATGGCTGGAATGCCTCTTTCTTATCAGACTTGAAAGGACGAGATTCGGGGCTATCAAGCCAGCGCTCAGGAAGGAAGGTATTCGGGAGCAGGAAGTTGTCTGGTGAGTGAAAGGCTGAGTACAACGAAATCGAAACAGATACCTACGAAGCGTTAGCTTCTGAGATTAGCCGATTAAGACACCGAGGGTGCTGTAAAATCTCGTCCGTGGGATGGTACTTACTCCTCCAGGTACATGTTTGCCGTTGATGAAGGCACCACCCTCAGGGACAACCCGAGGTAGCATGGCTGGGATGGGGGGATAGATGCGCATCGTCTCCGCCAGAACTGCATTCAAATAAGGCATCTCCGCGATGGCCGACAAGGCAATGTCAGAGGCTTTGTCAAAGTTTCCACGGATCTCACCGACCAATCGAAGATACTTGTCTTGATGAAGAAGGAGATAGTACACACAACCAGACAGCAAAGCAGCAGTGGTCTCACTACCTGCCAATACGAACACGGCAGCATTGGCATCGATTTCTGAGGGAGTCAAGCCCTTTCCATCCTTGCTATGCTTGAGGATGTACGAGGTAAAATCCGGGCGAGTGATTCCAGATTGGAGACGGCGACGGACCTTCTCAACGCTCAAATTAAAGCTATCCATTCGTTTCTGCATCAGGTGGCGCGGGATCAAGAATACGATCAGCGGCAGAAGAATGGGATAGAACCAAAAGATTTTGAGATATGAGCTGGCCTTGACGGCGTCTAGGATGATCACAACCCACCAGTGGTAGCGGTGCTCGGCGAGACAGCCAAATGTCTCGCCGAAGGCAAGATCGCCGGTCAAGTCGAAAGTTGTGTAATTGAACCAGCGGGTCAAGTCGACGACGGGAGCCTGCTCCTGGCCGAGCAAGCCTGCGAGCTTCTCAATGAGCATGTCGGCGTAGGTATGTAGAATACTTTCCTGCTTGCTGAGGGCCTTACTGGAGAAGGCGTGGGTCAAGAGACGACGCATACGAGTATGCTGTTCGTCATTGGCCGTGATGATGGCATTCACTCCGTTGGGGGTAGGTGTGTATAGAGCGGGATCTTTGCGGAAAGTCCGATGGCCCTTCTTGCGATGGCCGTAGATGTCCCTCCAGGCCGGCGCAGCGCGATAGACAAGTGAATTAGGGGCAATCCGGACGACATCGCCATATTCATCATGAAGTTTCTTGATGGCTGAGTGTTGTTTACCTTGCACGTCCCAAAGCAAATGGACCAGCGGAGTGATAGCAGCCAGCTTGGGGCCGGGATAATGGCAGAGCGGGTGAATGTACAGAGTATGGATCGTCCAGATGGCGAAGTAGACTCCTAGCTAAATTCCTCAATCGTCATCAGTTCCAATTAGCACAATTGAATCTTGAGATCGCTTACCAAAATGATTGCGCTAATAGCCACAATGCAGACACACGAAGCCTCTTGAAAGACCAGGCTTCCAGAACTCATATTGAAGCCCATTCTCTAGAGTTTGATGAATTACAGAGGTGTGAATTCAAAGGCCTGGAGTCCGAATCTGTTTAGCAGTTTCCGGTGCAGAGGGTTCGTAGAGTTATGGAATCAGCACAGGACTCACAGCGATGGGGTGGAGGGGTCGACTTTCTTTCAAAGGATCAGTCAAGTTGCATGAAAAGCAACTAGCACTAATCTGGAGTGGGAAGGCGCAACTTATAACGTAGCTGACGCTCAAAATGATCGATCCTTGACAATTGTGTACAGGACTCGAACCTAGTGAATTTTCCTATCTTCACACTGAGTCTCCTGTAGTTCCTCTTTCAATTCACTTGCTCAACTAATGGACGACATTCATTCCATGTTCCCTTGGAACAAATGTACTAGCCCTTAGACACTTCTTTACGCAGAGTCGTTGGAAAACCCTTGTGTGCTCGAATAAAGGCTCCACCCAGCTAATTCACTACGAGAGAATCAACTACTCTAGCCTATTTCAGAGAGACCGAAGACTCGTATCGTGTCAATTCTTGGCTTCGATACTCTGACAACGCAAAAGTGAGTTGGCATGATGTTGTTGCGGGTCTGTTATATCATTTTCTTTGTTCACCCAAGCCGTTTGTGCAGGTCATGCAGATTGCATGCAAGCGACTCGATCTAGAAGCCAATGTCGAAAGATGGAGTACATATAGGCTGAGACATGGCTTGATGATCGGTTGACGCCGCTCTAATAATTGAGTGACCGAGGAAAGACATAATAGCCCGAAAATTTATTTCCAAAGAGTTCTAATTAACATCTGTATGCAAAATTACAGATCGCCAGGCTGATAATCATCAAGTCGTAAATCATAATCGCTGTCTATCTATTGGTCGAGATAATATATATAGGGAAGTAGCGCCCATGGTGACAAGAATCAACTGGCGACAAGGAAACTAAGCAGACTGCCTGCGGTCAATCCACCCACAAGCATCATGCCCATGAACCCGCCTGCGGCCTCTCTCTCATCCTCTGAAACCCAGATGCTAGCGCCCATCATGCAGCTAGATGCTAAGTAGCCATTGGTTGCGCCGAATAAGAGTTGCACGATGCAAAGATAGAAGAAATCGCTTTGCACCACGGCTCCTCGGCCGTGAATGTTGCAGAGTAGATAGAGAGGAGCGAATCCCAACCGCGCAATAGAGAATACAAACGCTATCCAGGGACGGTGGGCGAGAGAGAAGCGAGGAATCGCCACGAGCATTCTCCCGCCAAGATCTCCGATGTTCCAGAAGAGGAATCCAAGCGGGATGAATACAGACGGGTCGTACATTCGGGATTTGGTCAGGTCATTGACAGACATAATCTCCGTGGTGAAGACGGGGAAGAACATCATCGTGACTGTGAAGCACAAGAAGACAGAAACCGACAGATACCGCAATTTCTTGAACAGCATCCACAAGCTGACTGACTTCTGGTCTACCTGGTCATCCTCTCCATCGTCGTCTTCAACCAGGGCCTTTGACTGCGCACTAGGGCGGCGTCGGAGAAGATGAAGGAAAGCTAGCAGGGTGAGTATAGACACAACTGTTGCAGTTAAGAAATAAGTAAAGGCCGATTTGGAAGACGACTGCGGCGATCCGTTCTGGCCCGGCTTCCTCGACACGACCAGCACCGAAAGAATCTGTGCAATACACGGCAGAACACCGGCCACTCCCTGTCCGCTCATAATCGCCTGCATATACTCTTCTCTGCCGAAGCCCGCCACGTAGGCAAAGACACCATTCTGGTTGAGACCCGTTGCGAAGCTTGCGCCAAACACCATAATCATCAAGAATGCAAAGTAACCACCCACAGAGACATCTTTCATAACGATCGTTGAAAAGGCCAGAAGAGTAAAAATGGCGCAATTAATAAGCAGTGAAAGCGTTATGCGCCCCGGGTAGGACACATTCTTCTGCATTCGGGCGAGGATATACGCGGCTACAAGGTTCGTGACCGTCGAAACGGAGAGAATGGAGGACTGGTAATGTGTGGCAAACCATTCACTTGATTCGAAACGGTCGTGAAAGTAGGGTGCTGCGGCTAGGAACATGTTCCTGGAGTCTCAAGTTAGCTTGCAGAGCTCCGCATACATTCCTGGGATGGTCTTTGGGAGTATTTCGCCAAGAAACTTACCAAGCCCATAGCATGGCCACTCCAAGGAGAAAGAAAATGCTGTACTCCAGTCGGGAGAATCGGGATGACCGTGGGGAGTCATCGTGGTCGCCGTCCTCCGCGGAGGCTTCCAGTGGCTCGTAGGCCGACGTTTCAGTCAAAAGTCTGCGAACACGGTCCATGATCGATAAATGTGTATTTCTTCAAAAGATATCTGACGTTGAGAAAAAAGCTCCTGGAACCTAGCGGAGCGAGAGCTGGTGAGTTCCTGGTTCCAGGCTGGGAGGTTGCAGCTGAGATGATTCAGCGGGGACGGGCAGATCCGCGTGATCCACTTGCGGATTACACATGGCGGAGAATGCGAACTACATGCGAACACCTTTGGTTATGAAATTATTTATAAGTGACGGAGAACTAATGTAGTATTTCAGTCCAGGATATTCGTTGTTTTGTACATAGATGCCAAAAGAAAAGAAAAGAAAAATTCTATCGCCAGGAGGATCAAACATGCTAAAGGAGAATGAGAAGAGAGGATTCAGTGAGAGGATGCAAAGAGTGCCCCAGCTTTAAACGCTGGGGTGTGGTAAAGGTAAATGATATAGTACTGTCTATTCCTTTTTCTCCGGCTTAGACTCTTCGAATTCTTCCTCTTCGACTTCGAGATCCTGCTCCATGTCTTTATGGAGCTCGTAGAGTTCATCCGGCTGCACGGCGCGGGCCTGCGGAGGGCTAACGGTGTCGCCACCACTCATCTGCCATTCCATGAGCTTAGTGAAAGCTCCATTTGGACGGGCACTGAGCTCTTCGTAGCTGCCCTGTTCAGCGACTGTGCCGTCGTTGCCGAGAACGATGATCGTGTCCGATCGCTTGATGGTGGAAAGGCGATGGGCGATGCTGATGGTCGTATTGTTGCCACGCAGGAGAGCGGCCAACGCGCTGTTGACAAGAGTTTCAGACTCAGCATCGAGGGCCGATGTGGCTTCATCGAGAATCAAAATATCAGGATTCTTGATCAGAGCGCGTGCAATGGCAATCCGCTGCTTCTGTCCACCAGACAACTGCGCCCCGCGAGCGCCGACATGAGTGTCGAGTCCATCAGGCTAGAGAAACTGTCAGTGAATAATACTGAGTAAAACCTAGTCAAGTTAAACTTACGAAATCGCTGATGAACTGGCAGTTGGCTTTGCGAGCCGCAGAGACGATCTCGGAGCGAGTGGCGCGGGGAAGGCCATAGGAAATGTTATCGGCGATGCTTCCAGAGAAAAGCACAGGCTCCTGTGAAACCACGCCGATCTTGCGACGAAGGGATTTGGCGTTGAAACTCTTAATATCCTTGCCATTTATCAAGACTCTACCCGCGGTAGGGCTGTAGAAACGAAGCAGAATAGACGCAATAGTCGATTTGCCGCCACCGGAGGGGCCAACGATCGCAACGTTGGTTCCCTGAGGGATCTCAAAGTTCAGGTCCTTGAAAATGGTCACGGCAGGTCGGGTCGGGTAGCTGAAGGATACGTTCTCAAAGCGAATGGGACCACGAGCAGATTCCACCTTGAGACCCTTAGTCGGATGGATGGTCGGCTGGCGGTCTTGTAGCTCGAAGAGTCGACTGGCAGCACCAACACCCTTCATAAGCTCCGAGTAGAAGCTGGAAAGACCGAACATGCTGGAACCAGCATATGCAGTGTACATCAAGAATGAGGTCAATTCTCCAATACTGATGGCACCTGATTGAACCATACCACCTCCGACATAAAGAAGACTCAGAATTGTCATGTTACCCATCAATCCAGTCTAGTAACAGTCAGTGGATAGTCCCGGAAAGTAGTGGATCTCGAAAAAAGTACTTACCGTGCTGAAGAAGGTTGCGCTGATCAAAGATTCTTTCTTTCCAAGGTCAAATATCTTGCGCACTTGTTTGTTATACCGGTTGACTTCAAGGATCTCACCCGCGAAGGATTGACTCGTCTTCACGTTACCCAGGCGTTCCTCGGCAATCTTAGTGAGCGAGCCCAGGTTTTTCTGGATCTTGCGACTAAGATTTCGGATAGCTCGTCCATAAAAGAGAGCACCTAAGCCAATTGGCGGAAGCAACAAAAGCAAGATACTAGAAAGTTTCAAACTGGTGTAGGCCATGAGACCGAAACCAGCGGCGCCACTCACGCCGGCACGAAGACCGTCTGACAAGTTCTGTGTGATACTCTTGCCCACGATGATAGTGTCAGAGCTAAGACGGGAGATGAGATCTCCGACCCGATTAGCGTCGAAGAACTCAGCGTCCTGCACAAATGTCTGGCGGAATAGCTTGGAGCGCAATCTTGCGACAATGCGCTCACCCACAATCCGGAGAATGATGATACGACCATAGTTGGCACCCGCTCCAAGGAGAAGGATTCCACCCAGAGCGCTGTAGAACATGGGGAGGCTCAAGCCAAACAGCTGGTTACCACCTTCCTCGACGCTCTTGGTCGCAGTGTCCATAATCTTACCAATCGAGAAGGGAATGGACATGGTGATGGACGAGGAGATCAGCAAGAAGAAGAATGCGAATCCGAGCCACTTGGCTTCAGGTCGAGCAACCTTGATTAACCGCCAGATCTCAGCGAAATTAGACTTCTTGCCACTAACGCCATCTTTGGCTAACTTGGCTCGCAGATCGACCTGTGCAGCCTGTGCGGCTCGCTCAGATAGTTCGAACCCTTTGTCTTCCTCCTCTGTCTCCGGTTCGGAGCGGTTTGTAAGTCCGGGGTCATTCGGCGAAGATTTAGACGATTTCGCTTGGAGTAAGTGCGGCGTGGAACATAGCAGGCGTACTTGAGAAGCGATCTGAGACGTGTGTGGGCTGTATTGAGGGCTCTTCTGGCGAAGTAGGGTAGGAGCCTCGGCTGAGCGGAACGAGACGGCGTGGTTGCGAAGAGTTCCGGAGGCGGTTGAGTATAGTCGACCGTTCCCGATGAAGTCGCCAGCGCGGTACGTGAACCGGGTTACCTGCGAAAACGAGTCGTGCAGGATGGCGCTTTGCGTCCTTGAAATCGGTCGAGGGCTGACGCCCGGAGCCCAGGCCGGCAGTCGGAGACTGCGCATCTTCGGAGATGGATCAGACTGTCGTCGTCGGAATGCTTTCAATTGTAGTGCGCAAGATTGTCAAGGTCAAGTTTCGGGGAAGGCCATTATATAAACAAGAAATTAGGTGCTCACTCCATTACAGCGTCAGAGCATGTGGAGATGAGGGATCGCAGCCAAGTTCGGCAGTCCGATCTCCGATTCTGCCCTTGTCTACCGCTCATGGAAGCTGGTCGAGAGCTTTCGATGCTTCTTTTTACGTGTTTGTTGTTTCCCTGATTGTTTTTCTCTTGGATGGTACCATTTTACTCGGTCGCCAATTCTTAACAAGATTCCAAGGCTCTCTCACGCTTTCACTCTAACAACATCCCACATTCCTTGCCTTACGCCAACACTCTGCCCCACCTAACCTTCTTGCGATCGTCGCAACATAGCCAAGATGGTTCTTGACTACAGCAAGTGGGACCAGCTGGAGCTGTCCGATGACTCTGATATTGAAGTTCATCCTAATGTTGACAAGAAGTCTTTTATCCGCGCCAAGCAAGCTCAAATTCACCAGCAACGAGAGCAGCGCCGCCATGATATCAAGACCCTGAAGTATGAGCGCATCATCAACGATGGTCTGCTTTCTCGCATCGACAAGCTTCTCGAGTCTCTCAAGAAGCATGAGGACTCCTCCGCCTCTCCGGAGCAATTCATCTTCCAAACCATCATGGAGTTTGCAAGTGACCCCGCGGAAGACCAAGCTCCTACACCCCCGGAGGGCATCTACCAGAACGAGCCAGAACAACCGAAATACTCGCAAATGATGAGCTCGCTCGTGGACCAGGTCAAGAAGGATCTTGAGGAGTCAAAGCCGGACAACCTTTTCAAGGCATACATTCAAGGCGTGCAGGGACACAAGGACAAGGTCCAGGGGCTGCAGACACAGCTGTTTGAGAAACTTGCCCAGCTTGAGAAGGAGGAGGGTAGCAAAATCACCAGTGACAAGCTGCATGAGGGCTTCAACCAATCTCACATTGCCAAGGCCAAGGCCGCTGAGCAAGCTAAGGCTACGTCGTCCAAATCAACAGAGGTTGAATTGTTGAACCCCGGTGTGGGCAGCTCCGCTAGTAATGCCCAGAATGGCGATGATGATGATGACCCCGCCAATGTTGAAATCAGCCCACTGGCAAAGAAATTTGCACAGTTGAGGCCCAACGACTACAGCGCCTATCTGCAGTTTATCTCCGAGCACCCGGAAATTGTTGCCGAAAAAGAAACAGATGGGCTCTTGGTTGAAGCCTTCAACAGCCAAATTAAGGGCCAGGAAGAATACGCTCGTCAATGCGTTCACCAAGGCCTGCTTTTGCAATATTGCCGTTCGCTTGGCCCTGACGGCATCAAGCTCTTCTTCACCCGGTATGTTCCCGTCAACTCATTGATCCTTGAAGCATAGCTAATTTCTGCAGCATCACAAACAAGGAGCACCGCGCATACACATTGTTCAACGATGATGTGCGAGACACCTACAATCGCATTAAGACTCGCTCGGCAGAGCTCAGCAAAGAGACCGGCAACGACCCTGCCGGCGTCGAGCAAATCCAGCTACACGCTGTGGACCCCAACACCAAGATCACCATTAACATCCCCGCGGCAGGAAGCCAAGACCCCGTCGAAATCGAGGCTCGTAAGATTTTCGAGGCCTTCTCTCCAGAGCTGCAAAAGGCCCTTGCGACCGAGTCTCTGGACGAAGTGAACAAGGTGCTGGGCAACATGTCTGTCGAGGATGCAGAGGTTGTCGTTGAGCAGCTTGGTGAGAGCGGTATGCTCAGTCTGGAAGAGGGTATTATCGACGGTACCACGGAAGAGGGTCGCAAGAAGCTCGCTGAGATTGAGGCAGAGAATAAGCTTGAGGAGGTCCAAGAGGTTGGAGAGCCCGGTGGTGACGTGACTGAATTGGATTGAAAATAGTTGTGGATGATGAATCAAAGTTGCCGATGTAATGAATGAATGCATTTGATCTTTATTCAATAAATTGTTCTATTTTTTCGATGTTACATGACCAGCAAGCCAGAACAAAGTCCTTGATTCCAGTCTCCATCTATGTCCCGAATCATTATCGAATTGGACATTCGTCGCTCGGTGTGATTTTTGCGGCCCAATTTCGTTATGGACCGGGGCCTTATCTTTGCCTTAGAATCTAGTAACTTTCGAATGCATTCATGAATATTCCTTGGTATTAACGATGCCACCAGTCTGAAGTACTTAAATTACACAAACCCCCTTGAAGACCTCGCTGCATGGAGTGGAAAATAGAAATGAGAAACAAGGCAAACGACCTCTAAGGCGAAGCGACTGAAGCATGATGGTTAAAAGATAAAGAGCATGATCACTGGGAACCAGTCACCTCACAATAGCCCAGAGATCGGCAATGACCTTGACAGTAAATCAGAGCAACCTAGATCCCGCTAGCACCCGGAGCTTCCTGGTCCTTCCGCAAGTCGATCAACATCTCGCGGAAGCGCTCCTTGCCCGAGCCGCTGCCACCACCGATAGCGCCCTTGCCAGAGATATCAACCAGCTTCGCAATGCGCTCCCAGCTGGTGCCACCGGCAGAGGTGTCCTCCCGGCTGGCCAGGAATTGTTCGGCTTCGGTCTTGGTCTGGGCGCGGTGCTTGTCTGACTTGTTGTTGTAGGACACGTAGAAGTCATCAATGTCCTCACGAGCCTTCTTAATAGTGGCCTCCTTCTTCTCGTTGGAAATCTCTGCGCGGCGCGCAATCTCCGCATCTCGCTTCTCGCGCCATTCCCTTTATTAGTGAAAAGTGAATGTTAGCCGGATGACGTGAACTGTGGGGACGGCTCATGGCGTGCAGTAGATCTCATGCGCCTGTCTGCCTAGGAATCTTTGGAAATCTCCTTACCGAACTGCCTCGGACTCTGCCTCGGTTTCCATGGGGTTCACATATCCAGAAGATGGGAAGGGGGAGCCGGAGCCAGTGATTGTACCGCCGGGGGCAACACGCTGTGGGAACACTCAAGTCAGCATGGGACGCACTCGGGATGATGTCCCACGGTCAATCCGTACCTCGTTCTGTGTGTGTGTCTCAACTGATGGGAAAGAACTCTCAAATTGTCCGAGCTCCTCTGCGGGAACCTCGTCGCCGCCCAATAGGTCATCTCCCCCCTCTAGGCCCTCAGCCACGTTGTCTTGAGGGGTTGCGAATTGGTCTGCGTCTTCGCCGAGAGCGGCGCGCTCACGGGCAAGGAAGTCATCGTCGGCACTGACATTGTTCTCAACAACTTCAGTCTGGCCTAAAGTCACGTTGTGAGTCTTAATTGCGCGGACTGGCTCGAGGCTCCTGCAAGCGGGTGGATTTTACCTTCAGAGAAGTCCTCCAGGGAAGGGAATCGGTCGGCCATTATGTGGTTCTTTGTATGCGCGCTATCAGGGATGAGATACAGTCAAGATGAAAAGACCCTAGTTATTTGTAGGATAAGAGTGAGCTGAGAAGAGAAGCAAGTAGTTGACAGTTGTTGCCGGCGAGACGCTCGGAGCCCCGTATACTGCCACTGGGGGCGGTGAGTAGCTCTTGGTTCTGGCGAGTGACAGCTTCAACTTTGTACTCTGTTGCTACTACGAAACTGGGCTGAAATACCATTTGTGTTATATGGTCCGACTTCACTTGCTTTATCCCAATCACTGTCATTGCCATCACTGTGGGCTTCAATTGCTCTGATCATCCACCTATCACCTCTCTCCCAATCACGATTATCGCGTCTCGGCTGCTCATACCCACGCGCTCCCTAAGCTGATATTGATTTCTCCCAATCAATCAACCGATCATGGCTTACAGCGATGATCTCGTCAATTCAAAGCTGTCGACTTTGCAGGATACCGCCGACAGTGTCCCTCACGTCGGCGCTTGGCTCTACTTTCATCGGTATACTCTTTCCCGTTCCTCCGCCGCATAAGAAACACGCTGACTTGGAAGATTGGTTTGCACAGACGCTTCGCCGAAAATAGTGTGCGCCTCATTTTCCAGAGGCTTCCCGACTCTCCACCTGCCAAAAAAATCGCTCTGATAAGCCTTCTAAACGGTGCGAAAATGAAACATCCCAGGCTTGGTTCCGCTTCATCAGCTAATGACGCAATAGAGCTTGCTCAGCAATCGAAGGCACGAGGGAAAAAGGAGTTTGTGCTTGCTATCTCACCGGTGAGTTATGCGCTGCTGCCCCGACACGCTCCGGCGCAACCTGACAAGAAACTAGATCATCGAAGAGGCCACCGTGATCACATGGAAAGGAGCACCACAATATGTTCAGGCGAAGTTAAGGAAAACGTTTGATGCATGGCTTGACCGCAAGGTATTTGACATGCCAGTCTTGGAAGCCATCATGGCTCGCATACCCGGTTAGTCAACCGCCACTTGATCCTCTAGCCGCGTTGCCGTAACTAATTCAATACTAGAATTCAAACCCAAGAAAGAAGACGAGCAAACTACCCAGAAACAGCCTCTCGGCGGTTCTTTGTTCGGATCCACACCCTCGGAACTCCAGCCACTGGTTCCTCTTCAGGTCGCTCTTACAAAAGCTGCCATGGCCTCTAACACTTCCACCGACACTGCATCTACGGAGTACAAAAAACTGAACGACCCCAATTCTGAGCAGCCCCCGCTTCCGCGTCAGGCAGCGCAACTCAACCAATTGTTGAGAACCTTGACCAGCGCTGAAAGCTCCGTTTCAGAGGTAATCAAGTCACGGCGCGCGCTAATCGAGGGACTTGAGAAGCTCCTCACTACCAATCGCTCCGAATTGACGAAGGAAGAGAGTATCGCTTCCGAGCTCGCAGAGAAAAAAGCTCAAACGGATGCCAAGAAGCACGAAGTTGAAGATGCCATCGTGCGCGGCTTTGACGACACACAAGAACCCGGTCGACCGACGGTCGAAGCCTTGACTCCCCCTCCAGTTGAGGCCATCACACCTGTAGGATCCCCAAAGGCCAAGCCAACGCAAGCTTCCCATGGCCCCTTCATGGACGAGCCTGAAGAGCCTCTTCCTGAGGAATTCTCTTTGCCCTACGGTGGCCAGCCCGACGATGGCTCGGCGTTCCCTGACCTAGGCAACCTCTCCCCTGGGGGCAGCAACGACTTCGATCTCGGTGCCAGTGGATCAGGCGCAAAGCGGCGCAAGACGACCCACGGCGAGGATGATTATTCGCAATTTGCAGGTGGAGAACTGGATGAAGATGTGTCGGCTTTGCTGGCTTCTCAAGGAAATTAGTTGAAGATGCTACCTATTCTCTCTTTAGGAAGTCTCTTCCAACTTCTAACTGTGTTTGTAGATTAAGGCATTCATATGCCAGTTGGGGGCTTTTGAGGCCCTAACGTTGTCTTTTCGAATGCGCAAAACATCAAGTGACATACTAGCAAGTTAATGATAATGGAATCCAATGGAATGTCACTGCCACGTGCTGTAGTAAGAGGCATGGATATGGCCCTAGTGAGGATGTGAAACAGACCAATTCTGCGGTTGCAGCATGAATCCTAGATGGGCCACCGGGGTTCCCCGGCAAGAAAAAGAGTATCTACAGGTCCGATTCGGTCTTATTTGTATGAGGATGACATGGGTTTGAAAGAATTGGGATGATCTTTGCCAGAAATTAGGTCTTCAATCATTCGTATTAACTATGTTTCGAGGGTATGAGCGCGTGAAAAGTGATCATCGAAGTATATGCGGGTCCATCCACCGGTCCCGCGCAAACCGACTGGACAAGCTATGTCTCCTTGCCCGAGCCTCTGAAGCCAATAAAGATCGAATATTATTCGAGGACTCTTCGACAGGAGGTGGTGGAGCACTAGAACGTTTAGGTTTCACGACCAAGACAATTATGAGTCCAATTACCACCAGGGCTAAGAGGATCATCACTTTGCGCTTAGTGGTGCGTTTTTGGTAATTTGTCGCCTGACGGATGTTAGTGACCGATGCAAAAATTCAAGTATATGGTTGGGAAACGTACCACTTTGAGTTCCTTGTCCGCGGCTTTGACCTCGGTTCCCATTCTTTCCACGTTGTAGTCAATGCGGTCGAGCATAGTCCCTTGATCGATGATCATCGATTGTAGTTCCCGGAAGATGTCTGATAGCTCGATAATTCCCTTTGCAATATCATTGATCTCGCGCTCTCGCTGCGCAATGGCGGCGTCATTCTGGCCTGTGTGTCGTTGGGATGTCTGCTGCAACATAGTCTGCGAGAATGACTTGTCGGCGTCGGATTCCATCAAGGAGGGATCTGTGTACGGGTTCTGGACTGGAGTTGGGGCGTGATCAAATGGCGTTGAGAAACCCTCGAGGTCTCGTAATTCTGCCATGATGCATTACTGATTAGCCTAGGTCTCCGAGCGCTGACATGAGACAGATTGATGAAAGGGAGAGTCATACTCCTCAAGTAAGTGCTTTGCTTCTTCCGGAATCGAGCACTCGACTCCTGGACTCTCGCGGCTAAGGATATTTGGATATTCTTGGCCATTGTCTCTTCGCCGCTGCTCACTCCACCCTGTTGCTTCGAGTCGCGCACCATTGTCTCAATCCGCTTAATTGCTTTCTGGCAGTCGTGGAAGCTCCGAGTTATCTCCTGCGTCAGATGCTCAATCACGCCCTCGTCTTTCCTCCGAAGATCCTCGTCGCCGAACCCGGGAAGCAGGTGCTTTTGGTGGAGCTTGTCCAGTTGTAAAGACTTTTGCGCAATATCCGCTAGGTGCTCGGAGACTTCTTCCTGGATATCGACCCAGCGCGGAGGAAGCAAATCCATCTCAATCACCATATCACCATCGTCCTCGAAGCCGCCTGTCTCGGAGATCAGGCGCCGGCTTTCCTCCGGCTGCGCGGAGGCTTCGAAGCCATTGGACGGACCGAGAAATCGGGGCTTTTTGGAAGGATGATGTGCAAAGGACTGTCGGTAGGATATGTATCTGTTCCGGGCGAATTTGGTTAGAATCCTGAGGGGTCGAGACAGCTGCTTGGGATACGTACAGGTTGGTGCGATCCCGCCACATCGTGAGCGGGGTGGGAAGGTATTCCGCGTGAGAATTATTGCGAGATTATCGAGGCCGATGTGAATATCATGATCAGCTGACGAGGGCGAGTCAGAGATGGTGGAGGTTGGCTGGGTCGGAGTTGGATGATGAAGCCGAGAGTTGACGGAGCTCTCCCGCAGGGGTCAAAGGTACCGTATCCGCCCGGTACTGATGGGTCTGCCCCACGCTTCTGGTGTCCAATGCTCTTTATGACACATGTAAGGCTATGTCAGGCACAGGCTCTGAAGGCGCATACCAATAGGTTTACAGATTCAGACCGTTGTCTTCTTTTTCCCACAGGTCATCATTTCTCGACTTTCAAATTTGAGGCAAGCAGCAAATCGTAACTAGCAAAGCTTTCCGGCCACTGATAGATGGATAGATTCCCCGCAGGTGTAGGACTAATCGTGTCTTCTTGCTCGCATTTGCTATGGCAAGACAAGAACTATCCCTGTTTGGACCGTCTGCCAAATGCAACTATGCATGAATGCGTAAATCGCTCTTGCAAAAGCTAGAAGTGAGATAAGTAGGTTGACATCCTTTTCGACTCATATGATCGTTTCATCATTGTCATGTCGAGTGGCGTCGCTCTCAGCGAGATCTATAGATGACAATAGGGGATCAGGATATTGGTATCAGAATGTCGCTGCATCTTTTTCATTGCATTGGTATGTAGATTTTCTCCTTAGAAAGTAAAGAGCAGTTCAAAAAGTGTATGAAATTCCGACTCCATCCTAGATTAATGAAGCTGATACTATTGCGCCAACCCTAAGGCAAGCATATACCTCGTGTCGCTGATGACGACTCATTATACGAGCTGATATACAAAATCTCCAAATAATGAATTTTGATTGTCGTGAAAGGGACAAAGTGACCGTGTAAATTGTTTGATTTGGCGCTAGTGGACTATGGCTTCCACACTTGTGAACTTTTTGTCGAAGTACGATCATTTCGCCCATAGGTTCCATCGCAAAATGGACCACAGACCGCGGGACCGAATCATCAGCACCCGGTATGGTTAAAACGACTATGAAGTGGCGCATCAATATGGAGCTCGTTCAAGTTCATTCCAGTCATTCAGTCATAATAGAAAGATACTCGTACATCACAAGAAGATCAAGAGACATCCCAAGGACCCTACTTCCTCCCTTTCCCTTTGTTCTTCTTCTTCTTGACTTCAGGCTCAGGAACACTGACAGTGCCCTGAACAATGTCATCACTCTGCCCCTGCAGGCGCTGACTCCCACTGATAAAGAATGTAAGGTCCCGATTCTGCTCTTCAAGATCCGTCTTCTCAGCCTTAAGCGTCCGATTTTCATTGGTGAGGATCTCAAGTCGTTCCATAAGACTCTGGTTTATGGTCTTTTCTTCGCGGTAATCCTTTTCCATGGCACGGGCCATGGCTTCAAATTTATCAGCACGCTTCTCGAGCCGAGTGCGATCGCGCTCGAGACTGGGTATTGTCTCTGAGGAAAGAGTTTCAAACTTCGTCTGCATCTCGATGAGACGAGCGGATGCGGCCTTCGCTGCTTCTTCGGCTGCTGCGGCCGCTGCACTGGCCTGTGATGCCTTGTCAGCTGCGCGTTCGACGACTTCTTCAAAGTACGCGCGCTGGCTTTCGAGTTGACTAGTGAGAAGATGTGTATATTCGACGCTCATGTTCTCGAGCTTCTCACGCGGTACGGCATCGCCCCAGTCCGGTGGATCGAGTGCGCTGTGGTCGGCGGCGGGGAGCTCAACCAACTTGCCGTCGGATTTACTCTGGATGATACGGTGCACGTAGGCGTCCCCGACGTAGTCCCATACGCGCTGAGAATTTAGATCAATGGCGAAGGCGTGCGCGGTTTCTTTCCAGTGGTCAAATGCGTGTGCGCCATCATAGCGGCCACAGCCGACACTGCCACAGATCAAGCATGCCCAAAGATTGTCTTCAGTGTGGCAGACTGAGCACTCAGCTGGTTCTTGATCGCTGTCGGCTGCCATCCCGCTTTTGCGAAAGTCGTCCTGTGTATAACGGCACACAGGGCAGCCGCTGCCTTTCCATTTTTCGAGACACATGCAATGGAAGACATGCTGGCAGATGATTGTTAAGAGGCCAGTTGTCTCGTCCATTCGTTCAAGACAGACAGGGCATGTGGGTAGCTCAATGAGCGCCGGTGTTGGTGGCGCTAGTGGTTTACCGGTAAGCTTTGATTGCCCAGCAGATGATTCATTGGGAGAAAAAGCAGACGGCGAGCCAGGCTCAACGACCTGGATCTCAACCGACTTGACAAAGACAACGTGACATGTCTCAGGCTGTACACGGTCATGTTAGCTTGCTTTCCTTCTCCGCATAGCCAGAAACAGAAAATCCAAACGTACCTCCATGCTGTTAAATACCTTCCCATTCCACTCCTTTTGCCACTCTTTTGCTTTTTTCGCACTGCGGAACTTGAGTAGGACCATATACCGATTGGCCCTTGGCGTCCTGATCATCCGGAAATGGCTAACAGAGTCCCTCGTTTTGTCACCCACGAATCCTAAAAAGTCCGATGGCGACAAGTACGAAGGAACTGCTAAAATGCACAGCGTCGTACAGTCCTCTTCGTCAACCGAGGCCGAAGCCGTAACAGGGAATGGATAGGAAGCTTCCTTACCCCGGCCGCTAACCTGCCCTGTGTTGGCCCCACTCATCAATGGCTGGTAGCCAGTCTGGCGCTCACCAGGATGTCGCGCAGCGGCAGCAGAGCCTTTGAGATAGGTTGGGTAGTCGTCTTCATTACCAGCGAGGTAGGGAGACTCTTGCGCATCGCGGTACAGGTGAACGATGCCGAAGACGCTATCGGCGACTTTTTGGTCGAGTGGTATGTATCGACCCTTGGTGCGTAAGCCACCTAGGATATCGGTCCCAATACCTGCTGCGACAAGGTTTTCATCGGTGGTGGAGAGGCTACCGCGCTTCGAGCTGCGTTTCGCAAGGCTATCTTCTGGCGCCACCATGTCGATGCACTCGATGACGATGGCGCCGCAGCGGATGTCGGCTTGTATGTCCTTTGCCGTTCGTGTAGAATTATAAGAGCTTGTAGAGATGTGCGGTCGTTGTGTTCTTTTATCAAGTGTGAGGTTCGTAATCGAGGTTTGGTTGCTGCTTTGGAAATCGCTTGGGCCTGGTAGTGGGCGTAGTGGGCTGGAGCTTGACGGCCCGGATCGCTTCTGGAATGGTAGGAGAGCTTCCCACGCGGATTCCAGGACTAATGATGAAGCTTCAGATGATTTTGGGCTTGGAAGGATTTCGAGACTCAGGTGGTAAAAGTAAGAGGGCATCCCGGGCGATGGCTCACACGTTTGAGCGCGAGATCCTGACGCCGTCCAAGTTGCTTTCGCGATAAGACGCGGTTAGTCAGCAAACCCGGAGTGCCTTGAAAGCTATCGCTTAGTCGCGCCATCTATATCAATTCAAAGCGATTCCCACCAAAGCATCAATGGAAAGTGAACGGCTCCTTCCGACTTAAAAGTGAGCCCTTTACTGTTCAGTCATGTAGCCAAACAAACGTTCACGATTCGCTAGACATCGTAGACATACCAAGCACGATCTGAGAAAGGGCCCCATTAGCTTCAGTCGTAACGATTGCCAGTCCACTGCTCTTTTGAATTGTTTGATCACATCGAACTCCATGGAAAAATCTTCGTTCGATCTCGCTCGCCAGAACCAATCCGAGAGCTCCCATTGCAACGCAAAGAGCGTGATATACGCGTCATCGACATCATCGGCTGTGTACTTGACCAGACAACAAGTATCTTCCCAGAGACTGGCCGGTAGAGCAGGTGAAAGACCGAAGTCTCCATGTTTCAGGTGTATTCAGTTTGGGCTCTATGCTGATAGTGGTGCCGGAAAGACTGTCTAGCAGGAGCATCTCCCGGGGGTATATTCTAATGGATTCCTTGGGACAATGGCGGCGAGTGCTTACTATAACATTGTGATTTTCTTCGCTGAGTCTCGTATCAGTCGAAGGAACATGACGTGCCTGGAGTGGAGTCCTGGGTTAAAACTCTTGATTGGGAAACTATGAAGGAATCCAGACGCCCATGAGCATAGGAAATTATTTCGGCAAGAGGATGGGGTCTTTCTGGGTCAAATTGACTTGGGAATTCCTCCTCGTTCACGTCACCTACCAAGTTGCTTGTAATATCAACATACAGCTACACTTCAAGTACGACTACAAAGGAAGAATAGTATCTAGAACGGCAGTAATGCCACATTCAATTCATAGATAGAAAGTATGATGGCTCTAGGGCCAGAAAGGAAAGAGTGCCCTGAAACCAAAAATAAAAAGGAAAGAAGCCATAGCTTCAAAACCGACCAAACGCCATGCAGGTCACAGACCCATCTGAAGTCGTTAAAACAGAATCCTCAGCAAGAATCCGGGATCCCTATTTACTGTCCGCCACGAAGACGAAGCACCAAGTGGAGAGTAGACTCCTTTTGGATGTTGTAATCGGACAACGTACGGCCATCCTCAAGCTGCTTACCAGCGAAAATGAGACGCTGCTGGTCCGGGGGAATGCCCTCCTTATCCTGAATCTTGGACTTGACATTGTCGATGGTATCAGAGGATTCGACCTCCAGCGTGATGGTCTTGCCGGTCAAGGTCTTAACAAAGATTTGCATACCACCGCGCAGACGGAGGACAAGGTGAAGGGTGGACTCCTTCTGGATGTTGTAATCGGAGAGAGTACGGCCATCCTCAAGCTGCTTACCAGCGAAGATGAGACGCTGCTGGTCCGGAGGGATGCCCTCCTTATCTTGAATCTTAGATTTGACGTTGTCGATTGTGTCTGAGGATTCGACCTCCAGGGTAATAGTCTTGCCGGTGAGGGTCTTAACGAAGATTTGCATACCACCGCGGAGGCGGAGGACGAGATGGAGAGTGGACTCCTTCTGGATGTTGTAGTCGGAGAGAGTGCGGCCATCCTCGAGCTGCTTGCCGGCGAAGATCAGGCGCTGCTGGTCAGGGGGAATGCCTTCCTTGTCCTGAATCTTGGACTTCACGTTGTCGATAGTGTCGGAGGACTCGACCTCAAGAGTGATAGTCTTGCCAGTCAAGGTCTTAACGAAGATCTGCATACCACCACGCAGGCGGAGGACCAAGTGGAGAGTAGACTCCTTCTGAATGTTATAGTCGGAAAGGGTGCGGCCATCCTCAAGCTGCTTGCCAGCGAAGATAAGACGCTGCTGGTCCGGAGGGATACCCTCCTTGTCCTGGATCTTGGACTTCACATTGTCGATGGTATCGCTGGACTCGACCTCAAGGGTGATAGTCTTGCCAGTAACTGGGAGAAGAGAGTTAGAAACCAGTCGGGTGGCAACGAACGCGGTCCACGTCGCGGAGGCAACGATAGCCGGGAGGGGACTTACGAGTCTTCACAAAGATCTGCATGGTGACGGTGATCAAACAGACAGTAAAAGATGGATGAGGACAGGTATCAAGAACAGGGGGGATGCGCAAAGAAACGCGGAAGGTTGGGGGAAGGGGAAGGAGGAAGTTGGGAGAGACAGGTTTATGTAGGAGAGGGGGCGAAGACTCTTAGTCAGGAAGCCTATATTTGGGAAACGACTGGAACCTTAGAGATGCCGCGTGCCGAATGAGTCAAAGTCGAGAGGCACCGGCCAGTCATTGACGCCACCAGTCCCTTGTCGCGGTTCCTGCCTTAAAATGCTTAGCCTTTCAGAATTTTCTTTATTACAGTTTTGCCTCTCCATCCTGAATCCGTTGCCACGACGCACTCCGGGCTATACGAAACGGTCCGAATCCAAGATGGCTTGCTCGATGACGTGTGACGTCTTATCGCGAAAAGAGGGGGTGGACCCGAAATGGGTCTCTAGCGCCATCGAGGTACTCGGGAAACGGGGCTGAGACCGGTCAATCCGGTGGATTTGCGCCCCATTACGATAGCAGAATAGCATGATAGCGGCTAACTAAAGAGGTCATGTGATCGATCACGTGGGAGCCACTGGGTCAGGTGATGCCGGATCCGGCATCGGAGCTCCCTAAGGGGACTGTTTACGACCAAGTCTACATTCATGGGCTAAGTCTTTCCTTTGACTGGTATGCATGAAAGCTATATAGACACGATCTCGTAATTCTTTAAGACGGAGAACTCCAGCCTTTTCGAGCGCCGTTTTCCTCGGCACTTCGAAATAATTAGAATATTGCGAGCGATCAAAGATAGAATGCGACACGATTGCTTTTACCCAGCCTAGGCGAGGCACAGGCACTGTCGCGGGGAAAGAAGAAAAAGAAAAAGCAAAATTGAACAACACACTCGGCCGTACACAGGTCATAACATTCGTGATCCTCGTTCATCGCTGGAAAGCTATGCGAGAAAGGTATACCACAAAGACAATGGCTAGGAAATAAAAGACAGTAATGGCTTGGAAAGACAAAAAGAGAAGAAAACAGTCGGTTTCTTTGGAAAACCAATGCAAAAAGAGATGTCAGGGGAAAAAAACACACAATTCACTTAACACGCATCTCGCCGGGAGAGTCATTCGTAGAGAGAAAGAGGGATAAATACGAGTTCGCGCATCGTCACGTCGGAGGTCGGCGTAATTTCTTGTTCATCCAGGGCATGGGCATCGGAAAAATGGTCACGGGAAAGCAAGAAAGGGGCTGGACGGGAAAAACTCGCGGCGGGAAACAGAGGTCGTGAATAAACATCATCGTTGTCATGCGCATGCGCAACATCTGCTCGTGTCTAGTTGGCACGAATCACAAGACGGGAGACGAATTTGTTGGAGAGGCAGTCGAAGTCGCTGCGGTTGAATTTGGAACTTGAGCGGCTGCGGAGGTAGGTCTCTTTTCAGGGTATTAGTGGGTGTCCAACAGGATTGAGGGGAAATGTGTATTCTTACCGTGCTGTTCAACGTGCTGGCGAACCTCGGTCATGGTGTTGCACACGTCGGGGTTGGAGTACAGCAGCTGGTGGTGTTTTTGCGAGTCCCACTCAGTGAAGGGGGGCAGCTTTTGGGAGATTGCTTGGAACAGACCAACAATGACACCGACGGGGGTGGTCTCCATATCGGTACAGAATTTGTCGACAGCAGCCTGATCCGGTGTGCGGTAGGCGGAGTCGAACTGCATCTCCTCCCAGACAGCCAACAAGATGGAAGCCAAGATGAAGATGGTCGGCCAGTTCTTGAGCTTATCACCACTGTACACACTGGAGTACAAGGCAGAAAGCTCTTCCAGAACATCTTTTTGAAGCTCACGCCACATGCTCGCCATAGCACACTTGATCTGGAAGTTGATCATCACGGGGGCCATGGTCTTGCCACGGAACTTGGAGCCCGGCTCCTGAATCTGACCAAGGAATCCTTCCTCGCCACCCAGTCCCTCGACCATGGTGACGTGCAAGGTCAGGTTGTAGGCAATAATCAACTTCAATGCCTTCCGGATGACTGGCAGCTTGGTGCGGTAGTAGTAGCGGAAGGCAGTCTTGAGCATCTGCGTCAAGAACGGAGTGCCCTCAAAGTAGTCGTCGACGAACTTCTCAAAAGTTCCGTTACCGTCAATGTGACGGTCGAGGTAGTCAGACAACATAGCATGCGAGATGCCCTCCATACCAGCGGAGAGTTTGGCAGTCTCGACTTCGTATTGCGTGGGTTCGCGGTGCATAGTCTCGACCCAGTCAATGGTGAAGCACTGCTCGTCGCGAACGTAGACCTCACGAGCATTGATGGGCAAAATTTGACCGTAGCCGTGCGTAATGAATAACGTGCGCTCCTGGTCCGAGAAGCCCTTGATGTTACCAACCGAGAAGCCCATGGAGATATGGCGTTCGTAGTCGGCCTTCCAATCCTTCATGAAATATCCAATCTCCTTGATGTCAATACGAGTGCAAGGCACCTGCCACAACCGAGCATGAGACGGCTGGCAGCCTGCACAGGGCTCGCCCTTATCACAGGTCTTCTTGAGGAACTTGCATCGCAAGCATGCACGAAGCTTGCGAATCTCGCTGGCCTGCTTTCGCTGGTCGGGCTTAAGAGGACCCTTTCGCTTACCGACTCGCTTCTCAGTCTCGGGCTTGCCATTCTGAGATTGCTTGCGGACCTTGGTCTCGGCAGTCTTGGCGGCGATTGGGCTTTTGCGGGACGGTTTCCGACTCGGAGGAGAAGTAGAGGACTGAGATCCCGCTGACCGCGTGGGAGAGGTTGACTTCTTAATCGGTACTGGGATAGGGCGGACCATGGCACTGGGGCTGACCGCAGACGGAGAGCGGGAGCCGTGGGAGGAGTGCTCATCATTGGCGCGGGGAACGATAGAGTTGCATATCGGAGATGTTCCTGACAGGCTCAACGAGTGACTGTGGCTGTGGGAGTGGCCATGGTGGTGGTGATGATGGTGGTTATAAGGCAATTCCATATTTGTTTCCGAGCTGGGAGAACTGATGGGATTGGCAAGATCAACGAAGCTGCCGTAGGAAGTGGAATATGAAGACTCGGAGAGACTGCGGTCGTGGAGAGTCTGGGTGGGGTTGACAAAGACACCCTGCTCGGGGAAACCAAAGTCGAGGGAACGGCGGTGGTCGACCGTGCTCCAGCCATTGTCGCTACTCGAAAGGGAACGGACCTCGAGATAGGTGTCTGTAGGCGAGCTGCTCTCCAGAATAGGGTGCGGGGCCGAATGGTACACATCCTGAAGTCCATGTGGGAAGGTCATCAGATCGGCCTGGAAGTCATGATAGGTGAATGGCACCATATCTCCGACGGGCCCCGACAAAGGCAGATAGGGACCATCGAGCAGGCCGGCGTTCATTTGGCCTTGAGGAGCAGACATGAGATCCACTGGGGACGACTGAATGGCCATGGCATAGCTCGAGGTAAACTGGGGCGCGGATGACGGGTCCTCGGGCGAATAAGGCAGCGGCTGGTGCTGATGTGGACTGTGGTGTAGCTGCTGGAATTGCCAGTCGACCATCAGGTTGTGGTCATGGGCCACCGACTGTTCCAGGGTGTGACCGCTGGTTTGAAGGCGCGAAAGATCGTGGGCTTCGTCAGACCGGGAGGGGTTCTGATCTACTGGCACGGGCCATGTATGCTGAAGATAGCCTCTAGAATCATAATCGACGCCGAGAAGGCCATCACTAGGTAAATCGACATTCGACATGGCGTCTTGGAGGTCCAAAACGTGGTGTTTAGGTGAGGGAGAAGGGAAGGGGAAGGGCCAGCCTGGATGAAAAGGCCTTCTTCAGAGAGTCACACAGCCATGGGGGAGACCGCGAGTGAGGCGGTGGGGGGGACAAAGCAGCGGTGAGCAAGTGATGCGCTAGGGGAGAATCGTGTGGAGAGTGGGGAGGCTGGCGGTGATGTGTGCATCACAATTGGAGCACCCGCCCTACTGCCACGCCGTACCATTTCCTGGCCTAGTTTAGTCTCTGCTGTAGTCTTTAGTTCGACTCTCTCAACATTACTGGATACCCTGGGTTAGCCCGGATCGCAAGGCCCGGGTCCCATGATCTTTCACTCGGAATGCGGACCGGGTAGCCTTTCGATGAGATTCTTATTCTTAATTCTTGTAGCTCTCGGGACGCCTAGCTATGCTCTCAGGTATGTTGTTACCCTCTCCTCATCTATAGATTGATGGTTGTTTACCCTCCCGTTTTTGGGTCCTGTTGAGGTGGAGGACCGTGGGAATCGTTGGAGAGACACACGGGAAGCCAACGGAAAGGGAGATCAGTGGATCCACGAAGAGAAAATCCCAAAAAAAAAAAAACCAAAAAAGATTGTAGAAAATTTAGACGAAAAAGCGTGGCAATAAGCCTAGGCCCGTGCTGCGGGTCGATCTGACATCGGGATCGTGGATGATAGTCGAGTCCTTCCTAATCTGCTCCAATCACCGTGCCCAGTGATGAGCAGCACGCCCGTGATTCGCGCAGTCCAGGGTTTACCTCGAAAATTGGACACTAGACCTCACGGGGAATCATGGTGGGGGCTGCCCATGCAGTCGAAGGCAGGGTGATTTCTGTTGGAGACGACGCTGATCCAGTATGAAGCCAAGGTTCGTTCTTGTACTCTTTCAAACCTTGAATCTCTCCCTCGGGAGAGGCGTTGGGGGAGGAGGTTTCAAGAAATGACAGGTCATGACCTCGGGGCTCGTTTCTCTTCCTCGCGCGGAGGCTTGAGGCCTGCAACAAGCAAGGGAGAATAATAAGCCACTGGCAAAGCATTGTGGTCTTAGAGTACAACGGCACCAGCCACCGTCGCGTGCAGGAGCCCAAGAATTGGATCGATCACATCGCATGGCATGTCACGATTGGTTGCAGGTTCACTGTTCGCCTCTGGCATGCGGAGCATTCAATAGCTACTGCACGCTGTCATGGCATGATGCATGGAGGCCACTATCCCTCATTGGGGGAAGAGCGTTATGAATTTGCAGTAGAGCGATGTACAACATGTTCGTAGAGAGAACGAACGAGAGAGGGGTTGGCGGGCGGAACAGCGAAAACCCCCCCCTCCAAAAAACAGGAAAGTGGGGAGAACAATACCAACGTCAAAAGTCGCCCACAATAGCAACGGCAGTCACGTTCTCCCTATCTGGACTGTGGGAGTCTGGTTTCGATGTGCTCTTTGTTCCGGTGATTCCATCGATTGAAAATAAAAAGGGTCCCTAAGTCCATGCCACTCACAGTCGCGGGGAAACACCGACGAGTTCGATTCCCCTCTCAATCCGCATCGATAGCGCGGGAACAGACGCGCCCAGGGAAGCGCCCTGCGAGCTCACATCCGGCCGGAAAAATGTCCAGCCAAGAGGTACCTAGACCGGGGATCCCAGCCCTGTTCACGCAGCCGCCGCCCATCCGCGACCCGCTCGTGACAGAGTCTATCGATCTGCAAGACGCGACCCTTGAGAAGTGTCTCCCTTTTCTCAAGGGCATTCATAGTAATCAGAAGGGCCCATTCAATGCATATGGCGTTCCTGCACTCCAGCGTGATGATCATGTAGCCTATCTCTATGATGCCCTGGAAGATTACCCGGCTGGCTTCGTCGCCATGGATGCCAGTCGCCCGTGGATGGTCTACTGGGCCTTGGCGGGGCTGTCTTTGTTGGGTGAAGATGTTACTCGAGTTCGTCAACGGTAAGTCTCATTGCTTGTTTCATGATTGACGCCACCAGTCTTTTTTATGTGTCTTGTTTTGAATGTGCTCTTACATGCGTGGTGCTAGCCCGTGCAGTTCCGGGGAACTTCTCGGTGGCTTGGGCATTACTGGCATGGCATGGCATCAACTTGTTCAGAAGAACAATCGAGGCTAATGCGGTTTCAGCGTCATCGAAACACTACGGCCGATGCAGAACCCTACGGGCGGCTTTGGTGGCGGCCATGGCCAGACATCGCATGTTGCAGGAGCTTACGCCGCTGTTTTATCGCTGGCCATGGTGGGAGGCGAAGAAGCCTTCGCGGTAGTCGATCGGCAGTCGATGTGAGTTGTCTTCCCAGAATCTAGTGCATGCGTCTGACCCGTTCCTAGGTGGCGATGGCTGGGTCGATTGAAGCAGGCGGACGGAGGCTTTCGCGTTTGTGAAGGCGGGGAAGAGGACGTGCGGTAAGCAATTGAATGTCTGTGATGACGCTCGATCTAGGCTCTGACTTGTCGTGGCAGCGGTGCATATTGCGCTATGACTATCATCTCGCTTCTTGACTTGCCCCTGGCTCTGCCGCCCCATGCGGTAGCTCGATCTGCAGGAATGGAAACATTCACGGATGAGCTTCCTAATTATTTGGCGAGGTGTAAGGCATCTCGTTGTTGGTACTACGGACGCCGGTGCTGACAGATTTTGTGCATTTTAGGTCAAACCTTCGAGGGAGGTATCTCCGGTAGCCCTGGTGTAGAAGCCCATGGAGCATATGCGTTCTGCGCATTGGCTTGTTTGTCGATCATAGGTCCCCCGGAGGAAACAATTGCCAGGTACGAAATTTCCAGCGATCACTCATGACGATCGATGTGATGCTGACCACTTTGAAGATGTATGGATCTGCCCCTCCTTCTATCATGGCTATCTGCTCGGCAGAATGCTCCGGAGGGAGGATTCTCCGGAAGGACAAACAAGCTAGTAGATGGATGTTACAGCCACTGGGTCGGCGGATGCTGGCCACTGCTACAGTCTGCAATGGATGGAAAGCCGCTATCTAGCGGTCCTCCCACGCAAACAGTGGGCAGTTTGTTTAGCCGTGAAGGATTAGACCGATACATCCTCAGCTGCTGCCAGTCTCCGCATGGCGGTCTTCGTGATAAGCCGGGAAAGTGCGTGGCGAGTCTATCCTTGATGGTTTTACAGAGATGCTGACCATGATCCCAGGAGTCCGGATTGTTACCACACCTGCTACGTGTTGACGGGCTTGAGCGCAACTCAACACAGTCATTACCGCACAGACACCAGTGCTTCATCTAGCGAGACGTTTGCATCCGCCTTTTCCTGGAAGTCCACGCCGATCCGCAAGGATAATGTCTTTGAGAAGGGCGACCGACTCACTGCTTTCCACCCGCTTTTTGTCATCCCGCACCAAGCCGCTGAGCGAATGCGTCTATGGTATGAATCTGAAGCCTTCTGAAACCAAGCGGCACCAAGCGGCTGCGATACGCAACACATATTCCCCACACAGGATGAGCTATGTTAGGCCACCATGATAGATCTATGAGCTATGAGACCCAAATGAGTGCAGGATGGATTCGGGGACCGAGAGCCCCTCGGCTATCAGAGCAATTAGCGACGAGCCGTCAATGAATGACTAGCAGAGCCCTAGACAGGTTAGGGTTTCCCCGTGCAAGCCACGCGGGCGAATCGTCAGAACGCACGGGACATACTCATCGGGGCGGCTGAAAGAAGTGCAACATCGGGGCTCTCGGAGCATGTATTGTCAATTTTCAAGTTTTCACTTTGAACTTTACCCTAGTAACTCCTATGATCTTGAGGAATCGTAGATCACTGTTCGCCATCAGACAGACCGAGGCACTGCACGAAGCCCAAGAGGGCAAAAGTCCCAGTCATCACGGGCGCATAATAAATCAACGCCTATCCCCCACCGCAGTGCCAACTCATCACTGCGTCCGAGATGCCTGTCGAGTAACTTTGTCTGTTCGAATCGTTCCGAGGGGGTGCGTGCATCAGAGTCCACAAGTCAGACACGTTCTGCACAACATGAGGGGCCTTGGCGCCTATCGCCGCTCAGGCCGTGGACTGTGGATTTCCTGCGCGGTTGAGATGAAGATCCCAGGACTAAACTTTTAGGTCTTAGAGAGTGTCTCTTGCGCCTAGTGCGGGGCCTATTTCCCGTTCACCCCGAGTTGAAGCACAACTTGACATTTGACTCGGAGAGATTCTAAATATTCCCGAACCAGGGCTCAGGCTGCGAAGCTCGATTCTTCCGCTTGATCGGCGGATTGCAGGGGGGTTCAAAAAGCCGGGCCCACGAAGGCCGGAAGCGTCCTCAACTCGGCTCCATTCGACTGGCAAGTAGCCATGCCAGCGCATCAGTACCTTAAAATCCGCCGAAAGACGGGGGCACATCCAATTGCCCCTCAGAGACTAAGAGGAAAACAGTGCGGGCTTTTTTGCCTTGGTGCCCTGGTCCAATCTCTTCTCTGCGTGCCGCATTTCATGACATCGAGCCTACCGATACCCTAATGCGACCCAGGTTTTTACATTCCTCGCAGTGTATACCTAGGTATCCCAGGTATTCTAGGACCCCGGACCCATGTCCAGGACAGAGGGTCAACCGGTATCGAAATCCTGTGTTCTGTGTTTCTGTGTTCTGCTCCAATTGAGGGCAATTGGACAGGGGAAAGATGTTGCGTCCTTCGTCTACCTCTATCCTGATTCGGAGAAAGGTACTTGCTCATTGACTGACACGTCGGATCTTAAGTTAGGTGTCGAGCTAGAAGACTATTCGTCTTGATTGCAACCGTTGCCTCTTTCATTGTGTACTCAGTACACGGGACAACTCACGGTATGACTCTTTGTATCAATTGCCCCACCTGTTTCCAGAAGAAGTAATTAAGTATAGCTTGAAAGAGAAATCTCCCTGAATTTTTCATTACTGGACTTTTCTCTTTTCCTGGTACCGTGTAATTTTTTGTTATTAACTTGTTGTGTGGCTTCCAATGTCTCCTTCGATTTACTAAAGGCCCTCTCTCCTCCTCTTTTCACCCCTTCGCACAATCCGACATCCAAAAGATCCACTGTGGTTGGCGTCTGACCAAACGTCCTGGGTGTGCTTCCTGTCTAGCCTTACGGCAAATAAGACCCCCTCAAGGGTACTATTGTCGACCGTTGGGCATCACCATCCGCATATCTTGTCGCTGCACCGACAGCCTCGGCCTCAGCCCTACCCGCTCCCCGTCGCAAGTCAGCCAATCCATTCAATGCTGTCGGGGTAGCCGGCTCTTGCGAAGTCGTCAGTGGGCACCGCATCCGCTCTTCCCTTCTCGACTGGTCCAGATCTCACCCGAGATGTACTATATCCTCTACCTGGCAAGTAAGTAACCCCATCTCGCATTGCGCGTTTTTCTCCCCTCATCTCTAGAAGCCTAGCTGCACTAGGGCATGACTTCAAAATGTCATGTTACTTCAAGATCTCACTAGCAGATGATGGAAGGTACCCAATTGACAATTTCCGAACAGGTCTTTGCCGCCGCCGCCGCTGGCCAGAACCAACCTACGAAGCCTACGCCACAACTGGCGGGTATACGTGCGTGGCACGGGTCAATAACCGCGAATATCAGACTGATAGCACCCACGAATCCGAGACCCAGGCGCGCGAAAATGCAGCCATGCGTGCGTACCTGATCTGCCGCAATTTCTCCGTGAATGATGGCATGTACCCGAGTGGTCATAAGCACGGTGGCGCTGTGCAGGGGATTCCTGTTGCAATTGGCACGGGACGCAAGACCAGTCGCGATGATGATACTGATACCTCTGTCAGTAGCGGGGGGAGCTGGAGTGGGGGCAGTAGTCCCGAGCGCATGATGAGGTTGGATGCGGAGGGACAGGTCGTTGTTCCTGCGAGTGTGGCGGGGAGGGTGCTTAATTATGCGAGAAATTGAGGTATCAGGGGCTCAATCTGGTGATTTGTTGGAAGAAGGGAGAGTGGGGAGAGGCTATTTTATGTCTCTTGCAGAGTGATTGTTGGGGGGTTACGACTTAACGGCTTATGATGATACTTTTTCGCGGCTTCGTTTGCGGCTCTACTGAGCTTTCATAGATGAAAATGTGTGTCTGTTGGTTGATGCTTTGATGATCTGGGCTTGAGCCACGGCTGTGTTTGGAGTAATGGTACATAGATGGTGGATTGGTTTCGAGCTTCAACATTGGGTCTTTTGGGATTCTGCATCGTCATGAAGATCAGTGATTAACCGTGGCTTTGTGCGACTGTGCGGATCTCACAAAAGCGGTTGAGGTGATCTGTTATGCTCTTGATCTTCATCTTCATTTAGCGTGGCTTGTTGATCGGTGGATATTTCCGATGACGATATGATGGACATTTCTAAAAACTTTTCTGTCTCTTGATTACTTTTGAAATACATTCGTTTGATCTTTTCCGGTTGGATAAATAAAGATCGCTTGGTCTTTTGGTGGGAACACCGCAATATGGGACTATATTAGTGAGGCAACATTTTATGTTCTCCATGGTTGCGATCGGCATTGAAGATCCACGATATTTAATCTCATAGCCACTATTGAGCTTTAGAATTCTGAACAACTATTTATGCAGGTGCATCAGGTGTGATTCGGTGGTCCATCGGCGCATCAATATTTTCTTCAACGCCCCCCTAAACAACCGGTGGTTCTGATCTCAGCTACTAAGCCCATAGTAAGCAAAGTCTGGCAGATCTCAAGAAAGCATAGAGGAAGCCGCAGTTTGGAAACAGAACAGTAATATCATAGTCCAGTTCCCAGCGGAGCGAAAGATTCCAAGACACTGCAGGTCCCGCCCTCGCCACCTTTGAGATTGAAGTTGCCTGTATCTCATTCTAGATTACTTATTGCGATTCTGCGGCATATTTGGCGATCTTGGAGGAAGTAATCATTGGGTTTCGTTCTTTGTAGCATTGCGAAAATTGTCGCAATGTTTATGTTTCCTGTCAATTCTACACAGAGATCTCATATCAAGCGCTGACAGGAGTGTTTGGCTTGCACGCATCTTCCTGCAACTCGAACGCCAGTTTTGAAGTCCAAGATACGGCAAATAATTATGGTTCAGGAAGAATAGGCATGAAAGAACAATTGCGCCAAAGATTCCTTGCAATTTGGTTGGATTCTTATCATCCATCTGTTGACGCACACTGCGCAAGCACCTTGTTGAGTGCAGATTGAGGCGTATCTTGTTTCCGGAACCCCATTTGAGTATGATTGAGATAAGCAAGGAGACTAAACAGACAATTGTAGTCGCTTTCACCTTGATGTATTACGAACGGTGAGGAACACTTGGCAGCGGTGTGAGACGTGAACATTCATACAGATGACCTCTCGTGTTTGAATATGAGGCAGAAGAGCAAGAGTCGGAAGGTAAGGGCGTCCGTTCAGCAGAAGAAAACCCTGCCTGGAGATAAACGGGGTTCTTCAGATCTATTCCAGAAAGCATTTAATCTTTCACAAGTATACCGCAATCGCCATCGCAAGACAAGCTTTCACCAGCCTCAAACACCGCCACAGCAGCCCAAAATCCGGCACTTGTCGATATGACGTCACGCCGCCGATCCAAGGCAGCGCCAGATGACATCGAAGAATTGTTGCTGTACCTGGACCTAGATCTGGCTTCGGCCTAGCGGTCTTGACCGCGCAACAAGTCTTCTCCACAATTCCTTGAAACACCTTTGCGTCATGAAGTGACCGCGCCTCACTTTCCTCTCTTCCTTCCATAAACATACCTACGTCCTCCAGCTCCCTCACTCCGCAATATAACTATCCATACTAAGCGAAGGGACACACCACTCACATAATTCACGATGCGTCACGCGACACGAAGCTGCGCGCCCCTCGTGTCGATGGCAAGACATCAGGCGCGCTGTGGTGGAATACCCGCGTTAGCTGGCAGATCGGGGACGATTGCTCTCGGTGGATATCGCCAATTGCACCTGCTCTCGAACGATCGGTTTGGGAGGAACAATTCATCCCGATGGCGGTTGTCAACCTCACCGACTTTATTCACACCCAATGTTGGAGCTCTTCAGGGGCTAGGGCAGACTCAGTCTCGCTTCTTCAAGAAGGCAAATTACATCGAGAGAATTGGCGATAATGAAAGGACCGAAGATGTCCTTGAGGCGCTTGAAGTCAGGGATGATGAGCCGGATACCAGACCTTCACCGAAAGTACTCAATGCCAAAGGAGAGAAGCCATCTACAGAGCGACAGGATGCCAAATGGTCTGAAGACATGACCAAGGGTAAGCAGCACTCCATGGCAACAGAATGTTCACCAGAGCTGATCGTCATAGGGAAAATGCTAACGACCCCATCCCGACTCTTCAAATTGATCATTCCTTTGACTACCGTCGACACACACGGCAACAAAGGTAAGGCAGCCTTTCCCCTCTCTCTACCGCAACACGCAACTAAGAGAAATTAGGAATCGAACCGATCGCCATATTGGTCCACCCGCACCAACCACTCTCCTACCTCGAGCGCCTCATTCAATCCGAAATTCCTCCAATCGAAGGCAAAAATGAAAAGCTCCGTCCACCGGCCATCTCATTCATTGCCTTACAACACGAAGATAACGCAATCAGACCCCGCAAGCGCATTGATGATGACCTGAGTGATACCAAAGGCGGAAACCCCGATGAATACCACAACAAACCCGTCCAGCGCCGCCGATCGCGTGAAGAAGACGCAGAAATCTACAGCTACCCCCGCAAAACAGATTCCAGCCTCGACCCTCTAGAGGGCCAACCCGAGCGATTCGTCCGATGGTCCCAGGCGACCGAAGTGGGTGATTTCATCCGCGATGCTTCCCGCGCACGAGAGTTCATCGTGACAATCGAGGGTGCGCCTGAGGGGTTAGGTCAGATCCGGGTAACTGTACCCTCGTTCCACGAACGGACATATTTCCTGCGTCTCAGATTGCGGAAACTATCCCGTCGCATCCAAGGGATCGCAGATATCAAGCATAAATGTGACGAGCTCGCGCATCGCGGGGCACAGCGTGTCGCGATGGGCGGATTCGGTATTCTGGCTGTTTGGTGGTACAGTGTATACAAGTTGACCTTTGAGACGGATTTGGGGTGGGATACCATGGAGCCAGTTACATACTTGGTCAGTTTATCCACGCTGATGGGAGGTTACTTGTGGTTCTTGTACCACAATCGGGAGATCTCCTATAAGTCTGCGTTGGACTTTACAGTCAGTGCAAGGCAGAAGAAGTTGTATCAGTTGCACAATGTGGACTTGCAGCTCTGGGAGAATCTGATTGATGAGGGCAAGACTCTTAGGAGGGAGATCAAGAGTATTGCGGCGGAGTATGATGCTGAGTGGAACGAGAGGGCGGATGAGCAGGATGAGAGGGTCACCGAGGCGTTGAGGTCCAAGAAGGAGGAGAAGGACGACAAGAGGAAGGATAAGAAGGATAAGGACGATGAAGCCGATTGATTGAGTAGAGGCTCGGGAGTTGGATATCATTCTGGTTTAGATCTGGTGTCTCTCTTTTCTATACCGAGTTCATAGCGCTTTCGGATTTCTTTTGTAACTATTACTTGCATTGCCCTCTGAATATTCCCCCTGGGCCCAACTGATTATATTTTTTATCTCATGTCTGTCAATTCTCAACTCGTAGGCACTGCCTAGTATCGATCACAACGTTCCATTCCGCACCGGGTCATAGTACCCTTTCTTCGGCAAAGTCGTTTCCTCAACTTGTTTCTTCCCTATTTCCCCAAATAACCCACATTAGCCTTTTCTAGTCAATCAACAAGATCGCAATACAACATGACTTACCATCGGTAACAGCACCACTCTCCCCCTTCCTCCGATTACGATTATTGCGCACATCTCTCGATCGAAACACACTATACAGTAACCAACCAGCAACCCAGTTCGGTCCGTACTCGCCATTCGTGCCGCCCTGATCAAAGCATCGCCGCGTCAGGGGGCTGGCATTGCGCCAGATCTCCATAATAGCGTACCGCTGGTGGTCGGGACGGATATGGTGCCAGAAGAATGGGGGACGAGTGTTTGGGTCGGCGCGAACACTGTCAACGAGGTAGGAGGTATCTTGATTCAAGCGATTGTAGACGATAATAGCTTCGTCCTGGAGAAACTTAGTTTTCATTATTGGGGAGGCGACGAGAAAAGGACATGTTTCGAGGGTACTGGGCATAAATGGTCTCTAGAGGAGAGTCTGGAGAAGAGATACTTACTCGCATGGCGCGGTAGAAATGCTCATCTTGTGGATTATGTGCATTCAGATTCAGCGCGTGCATGAATTCCTCTTTCGAGACTCGGGGCCCGACGGGCGCCATGGTGTTCGTGATGGTGTGGGGTGTATAGTATAAGTTGTGGAGTCGGAATATGTGTACGAGTATGCTGCTGTGCTGGGGAATCCAGGATGCCGGGTATACCGGATCGAAAGTATATCTCGAAGAATCACTTATCAAACTTAGGAAGTAAGATGAAAGTATGGTTGCGTGGATTGGATTTTTTCCCTAACTTCCTGCTCTCTTATATCGTGAACAACACCGCCCCCAACTCAAAGACATCCCAACGGTGATCTCATTCAACGGTCGCTAGTGCCGTGACTTGCACGCCGTTGGGATAGTCAAGGATGTAATGCAATCAGATCGCCCCGCGGAACGGAGCAGGACGAACGGACAACAGACAATCGGAGGTTGAAGGAAATGCAATCGAGCGAGTGGGTAGGTCGAGGTGGAGGACAGTGCAGATGAGCTCTGTTCGTTATGGCGAACAGGGAGACACTGGGAGTTTAACAAGGTGAATGACTAGCCTCGGGAAAGAATTTGCACAATTCTAGAATGTAAACTGGAAATAATACTAGAGTGATGTCTAGGTCGAACAAAAAGGGTAGTATGGCAGAGTTAAGCTCGTCCTGTCTCTTACTGTTTTCGGGTATTTGAATCATACAGGGCGCGCATCGATGCGTCTGCGAGATTCGTCGCTTCTCTTTGGCTGTACTGGTTGTACAATGTGTCTGTTCGTCTATCGTACACCCGTTGGCTTCCAACCCCAGACTGCTCATGCTGGACTTGGATTTTCGTTGGAGCTGTCAGATCAGTTTCTGGACTCGAATATTTCGTTGGAGGGCATAGCGCTTAGAAGTGTGTATCGTATTGTGTTAGACACGACCATATTGCACCCCTGTATACAGAAAAGAAAGCCGGCAAACGGAACTATACCGAGACCATGAGTTCGATATGCAGGAAATACATCCTTTCGCCGAGATGAACTTCGATTCGACCCAAAATATGCATCATGAGACATAATCTGGAGTCGAGGACTGAGCGCTGTGGATAGGCGACGGCGTAGGACTTTTCGAGGGAGACTTCCCCGAGATCGAGTCCACTATCCGAGACAGACAGACGGGAGGTTTATGTAGATTTGGATGCAGGGGGATTCCTCGAGCCAAGTCTACATCTAGTCACAATCAAATATTGTAGTTTGGGCGACTCAAAACTTTACAAACATACATTCGAGGGCCGTATGCCTCTATCCGTAAGAAAAAAGAGTTCCTATCTAGGACTACAAATCAAAATAAACACCCTCCTTTTGACCCTATATCTCTTTCTAACGTCCGTTCATGACTCTACGGTAATGCTCCCACTCACGATAGCTGAAAACAATTATTAACCCCATTTCCATCTCCAGCGATCAATAATCCCCATAGGACAGGAACCTGGTATCAGGCTGCGGCCCAGCAAGCATGCCGTGTGACGCGCCAAGCCGCGACCAGACAGAGATTGAATCACAATCTGATACCTGACAAACCGAGTAGCCTACATACAATCCACAAAGACCATGCAGTCCGGCCAAAAGGCTGCATGAATTGCGGGGAGGGAACAGATCACATCCTGTCCACAAGACACAAAGACTCGTATTTTTGAACTCGTTTGTACACCCAAGTAACCAGGCCCAGAACGACAGGACACAGAGCCTCTCGTCCAACACGACGACATGCGGAAAGAGTGTAAGACAAATGAGCCGAAGCCACAACGTGGACAGCTCTGTTCCCCCCGGACTTGAGAGTGACAGAGCACTTTCGTGCACCAAGAAGATCCTCCCTATTCCCTCGCCCTGGGAGGGACACACAGGTGCCATGTGTCTACGAAGTCCAAGCAAAGGGGAAGGGATACAACGAGACAAAGAGTCAAGTGATACTGGCATCTCAAGAGACAGAGTGGTAAACAGGGTAACACAGACTCAAAGTTCCTTCCGGGGATTTTCTACTTTTTGCTTTTTTTCCCGGGACACTATTATAATATTCAGTCGCCCATCGAACAAGATCCGGATGTCACCATCGTTAAACACGAGGCCCGCGACACGTCGTCCACAGCGTGGATTGGACGCATGTTGCCGATAGTGAGTGACGCTATGATAGAGCACTTTTACTTGAATCGCTCAAGAAGTTGCCGATGATTTCGCCTGGATGATCTAGACGAACGATTTGGAGAGATGAGATAGAAGAGAAGAAAAGAATGAGCCGTGAGTCTGGTCGTCGGGGGGAAGTGATTTGCCGCACGGACTTCTGCAATCGACTCTCGATCGGATGCAGGTCGCCAGGCCCTCGATTTTCAATCGAACCAAGCCATCGCTTGAGGTGTGGATGTGGGCTCGGATGGAGATGCAGGTTTCTCCGGGGAAGCTGGGGAGCTCTTCCGTGACCCGATTATACCAGATTGTTTCGTTTGATAGAGGCTTTGGCGTGGATCTGCCTTGGTTCAGGCCTCGACTTGTATAGAACATGCTGGTGATTGTGTGGCGAGCCGCTGGGTTGTTTGAGTCGTGTGTTGGGTCAGACTCGAGGTGAAGCAGAGAATGTAGAGTACTGTAGACCCCAAGCACTATATAACTAAAAGACAAAAGAAAAAAAAGAAGTGTTCCTCAGATAAAGAAAAATAAATTACTTGAGATTGAGATTGATCTACATGATCGACTGCGCCAGTGCGGCTCTGTGGGAGTCGATTCAAGCTTATCGAACGACTCTTAGACCCGCGGTGGCTGACGGAAGCTTTCTGAGGCACCAATCGTCCCCCTGGTTGCATGGTCTCGGTGGAGCAGGACCTAGTTCTAGCCTGCATCTTGGGTCTCCGTCGTCTATGCACGTCTACGCGCTTAATTTGTACTTCCCCGGTGTGACTCTCCTTCCGGGTTCTCGAGAGCCACTATAGAGCCGGTTCTCGCGAAAAGAAAAAAATTAAAAATAAAAATAAGGGTAACATGCACGGCGTGGAGGAGTTGGCCAGGTAGGAGCCCTCGGGTTCCGTTCAAATACTCTTCAAAATCCCTCTGGAAAAAAAGTGCACTGTCGCTAATTTCCCCCACAGATTCTCGACTGACCGTACCTGAGGATTGTCACCAACAGTCGAGCCGTGGCGGGTTGATATGTACGTCATGAAAGCAGAAACTGGAACAAATCAAAGGCCCTTGCAATGCTGCGTCCGTCGCTAAAAAAGAAAAGCAAACTGCGAGCCGCTTATTTCTTCGTGGGCTCTTCCTTCTTTTCCTTCTTCTCCTTGTCGTCCTTGTCGTCCTTGGGCTTTGGCTCTTCCTTCTTAGCCTCCTGCTTCTTCGGTTCCTCCTTGGGTTCTTCCTTCTTGGGCTCCTCCTCCTTGACCTCCTCGCCGTAGTACCTGCGCAGGAACTTCTCGACCTTGGCGTACTCGACCTTGACTTCCTTCAAGGTGGTATCGATCTTCTTAAAAGACACCGTCTCGTCGGGCTCATCTGTCGAGCCGGACTCGTCCTTGCCGGCGCCGTAATGCTGGATCTTTTCGCAAGCGTCCTTAACGTTAGTCAAGCCCAGGGTAGCCGAAGAGCCCTTCAGGAAGTGACCGAGCTGCGAAAGCTCCTCAAGCTGCTTCTCCTTCCTGTTGGATGTTAAAGACTGGGTCTGCATTGACAAGCCGAGAAACTTACAGTGCGTTCTCCATTTTGTCGAATGTGTTGTGAGCCTGGTCGAAAAAGCCGTAGACGATGCCTTTGCTGAAATCCCGGTCATCGTCATCATCCATTTCCAGGATTTGCTCAAACGTGCTCTCATCGATGAGCTCCTTAACGTCGGAGAGCTTGGGAGGAGCGCTCTTGGGCTGGTCAATCTGGTTAGCATGCGACATGCGCGAAAAACGCAGCGAGATATCATACCGCCTCGGCCTTGCCTTCAGTGGGAGCCATGTCGTGAATGTGGGGGAGTAGATAGTTCGAGGAAAGGATCAACTATTCCACAGCAGGGATCGTCACGTCGTGGAAATCAAACTCCGGTTGCCCGATCTGACAGTGAGTCCAAATCGAGGAGCTCGACAGATCTGTGTAAGTTCTTGGTCAGCCACATTTTATCTCCACGTGAATACCACATCTTGGGAGGCGCAAAGAAAGGAAATCAGATCGGCTTGGAATGTGATCCCAGGCTGGGACTACGACCCCGCTTCATTTCCGAAAGCGAACTGTCGAAGAGTCGAACCGTCGAATGTGACCCTTACTAAAGCCAAGGGTGTATTACAGATCGAGCATGTGAGGTGTTAGATGTCACCGGAGCGGCAGGTATGATACTGCTCCGGGCCAACGCGCGGGTCAGGGGGGGGAGATTAATGGGACCAGCCACCGAGGAACGAGCCCGGTCTGAGTGGTGTGCTTTGAAGCGGGCCAGCCCAGCCGGAAGGAGAAGGGAAGAAGGAGGGGCTTACTGTGCGAGACCGCAAGCCGAGGGGACAGGGTTGGGAGTAACGAAGAAGGGAAAGGGAAGTAAGTGGAGGAAGTGTAGACGCCCTCATAAATCAAGGCTTGGCCCATACACCCGCGCATATACTCTCGACCGGCGCGGGGCTTCCAGCTGCGCGAAAGTGACCCGGGGTTCCACACGACGGGGAGATATGAGAGATGCGCGAGTATGAAAAAGGAAATAGATGATGGGTCGACACAAAGACCCAAATCGCCAACAGAAAGGGCAGATCAATCGGGTATCGCGTGTGGAGGGAATTTTATGTCAGGGCTAGAATGGGCGAGGAGGGGCAGAATGTCAAACGCGGATTGGAGTTCATCCCACCTTTCGTGTTCGGATCTGTTCTGGAGGCTCAAAGCTTCTCACGGCAACCTGGATATCTTTTTATGGTTGTTCTAGGAACAGGGAGGAGGTTTCACCACGCCGGGAGAGGACACGCGAAGGGAGGAAGGGAAAATGGGGTTAGCGAGGGAAAGGGGAGGGCGGAGAACGTTTAGGGTGGGTAATTATCGCGGCCCTTCACAAATCGAACGAGCGGAGGACCATGATTTCCTTCTCCGCCTTCCCCCCTTCTGACATCTCCTAGTTCATTAATCTGATTTGAATTTACTTTTCATTTCTAGTCATCACTATTGCGAAAGAGAGAGACAGAGAGAGCTTTCTCTGTTGACATAGCAAATGGCTTTCTCACTGGCGGAATGTCTTCTGAGGCCTCCTGTATACTTGGGAATTGTGCGCTAATACGCATCTGGAATGATGGCTTGTACTTGGGAAGTTGCAAATTTTCTTTCATATTAATTGTTGGCTATTTTAAAAAATGGGTCAGCCTGGATCATGCAGGGAGTCCCGAACGACTGTATCCTGTCCCTCTCAGGCTGCCGATTTCCGGTGACTCCCCCCCCCCCCCCCAAAACGGCTTTTGAGGCCGTAAAAAACCTCTCCAACTTCCAGAACCATCATCCCTGTCTGCGAACGTGAACGCTGAAAGCTGAAAGCTGAGATTTCGAAATCTGAACTCTGAGGTCATGATTGGATCATGGCCCCCTCCGGACACCTTCCACCATTAGCAGTCCGTGGAGGGAAACGAACCCCGGGCCTTCGATCCACCGGAACACCATGTGAGCTCTGAGATCATTTTCCACCCCCAGCATTTACTGGATGGGTACATTCCGCGAAAAGGAGAGTGGAGAAGAAACAAAAATACCGGGCTCTCAAGTGGAAAGATGGCTAGCGAAGCGACAGTCTTGACCAACTGGGGCCAGAGATCTGGCAGCGGGCAGGGGTCGCAGCCGCAAAACGACATCATCGGCCCGCCGATCCCAGACCCAGGCACGTCACTCCCATCTCTGCAAATGATGACGGTTGGTTGCTATACCCCCGAACCACACGTGGAACCCATGATAGCAAGCCACCAGCAAACACAGACAATCTCCACTCGCGTCTTAGTTGATAGATAAGGGTGGGAAATGATCATACAATCCATTCGAGGTAAAAGAGAGTGAGCCTAGTGTTAATCTTTTTTAGGGTGTTTTTTTTCTTTTTTTTTTTTTTTTTCTTGTAGCCGCAGTCCCAAAAGGGCGAGAGGGGGGCGGGTTGGGAGGCAAATGAGCCATCACCCCCAATCAAGATTTTGTGTCGACAATGCATTGGACCGCGAACCGCGAGAACCTGACCCAAATCAGGAGACGGTCTGGGCCCTCGTCGTCCCAAAGCCAACAAACCGGAAGGCCATTTCTCAGTCCACCTGGACCGTGTCAGGTTGCATACTTGCATGGTTTCCAAAGTGGTCAATGTGGGCATGGCATGTTTTCCCTTCCTATGAGCTTGAGCTGGTCGGGTCGGATTGATATCGGAAGGGGTAAGCTGGGCCCCTGAGACATGAACCCACGAGCCATTATGCTGTCACCGATGACGATGCTGGGTAGAATTGGACGTTTGGGCGGGATCACATTCCTGGTGTATGGATTTTTGACATTTGACTTCAATTGAAGGACATCGATGAACTCTTGGGTACCGAACCATTCAGGAAGAGAAGCATCCATCTCTCTTCGAGTTTACGCCGACTCATTTGTTTATATAGCAAAGGGGGGCTTCGTGGTCATCGTGGCCGTCTTCTGGTTTTTCGCGTGAGGTGGTTCGCTTCAAGTCTTGAACACCAATCATAGGGCTGGAATACCGCCATGACATCATAACGGATCGGCCCACCGATGCACGCAGCCTCTGATGTCATTTGTGTCGATTCTAGAATAGGAAATAATAGGGCAATCGACATCTACCACTCCAGCCTCACGAGTCCGGGGTTATGTTGTTCCTGCCACGTCTACTCAGTCTATTCCCCTGCTCGGTCCAAGCTGCTCCGCCGTTATCACGATTTGTAAATATGACTCTGATCATGATGTCAGGCTGCAGATGACCGTGCGACCTAAGGAGTCTAGTGTCCTGTACTACCGTATAAGGGGCGCACCAGGGATGTACGACGGACGTCAGCCCTTCGGCCGAGCACACTTGCTGAATCTTGTCATGGGCCAGGATTACTATGCTACACAGCGAAAAGCAACAGCCACACCCGCAACCGCCAACGTCTTAATTTGCCGTCTCGTGATCACCCCTCCAACGAACGCCATTCCCAAATGGGCCACCAAAACCAGCCACCGACTGACTGAGACAGATCCCCGTCACAAGCTGGGGTTCAGCAACCTGACTTGCACGCAGAATCAGCAAGTCGGCCCCGCCGATGTTTGCTATTTATCACAATACGAGCTGGGTACTGGCCACTAGTAGCACTGGGGACTAGATCGTGCAGTGGTGGGTAATACACACAACACAACCCCGGTGCAGTTTCCGCGTCGTGTATTGCAGGGTGGGAAAGTCTTCCGGTTGGTTCTCTCGGCCAAGTAGTCCCCAACTAGAAATAGTCGTAGAGGCCAGTAGAGACTAGCAGAGGCCAAAACCATGGCCAGGCACGACTAGATCAAATCCGTCAATAGAACCACAAGCTCGGCTCCGAAGCTCGCCTTGAGCAGAATGTCGCAGACCCGAATTGCGAAGAGCCATGACACTTCTATGGGCCCCGCAGAGCCCACGACTAGCCCCAGTTAGAGTGAAGGTAATCTGCATTCTGGAGCTTGCCCTTCCCCCACAAGTTCTCAGCGGCTTCTGGAATGCTTATGTAATGATCCGAGGTCCCCTTCCGATTCAACAAAGTCGAAGCTCTTGTGAATTCCCCAACAGACTTCCCCCTCGACCCAACTGGGGCTTCAATTGACCCAGACTCGACGTCGCATCAATTCGCAATCACGCCAGGTCATCCGCTCAACCTTCGACAAACAACATGTCTTCCTCTGCGCCCACGGGGCTCACAAGAGCCTACCTCTTCACTTACAACACTCTAAACCTCCTCGCCTGGGGCAGCTGCGTAGTCTCGGTCGCCAGCCTTCTCCCGGCTGCCATCTCCAAGAACAAGATCCCTTCGATCTTCAATGAAACATTCCACCCCCTCCTGCTCACCCAATCCCTCGCCATCCTCGAAGTCGTCCACAGCCTTGTCCGTCTCGTGCGCGCACCCTTCATCACAACCGCGATGCAAGTCGCCAGTCGCCTGCTTCTCGTCTGGGGCATTATGGCGCCCTTTGGCGGCGAGATTGTCGGTAGCAGTCGTACTCAGCTCGGCGATTACGCGTACCTGGGCTGTGTTGCGGCCTGGGGAATTACGGAGATCATTCGCTATGGGTTCTTTGCAATCACGCTTTCGGGGAATAGTGTGCCGAGTTGGTGGACTTGGTTGCGGTATAACACTTTCTATGTGTTGTATCCGATTGGTATCTCGAGCGAGTGCACACTTATTTACAAGGCTCTGGGGCCGGCGGCGGAGATTGATCCGTTATTCCGGTGGGCTTTGATTGCTATTCTGGTCATTTATGTGCCTGGTATGTTTTTTTTTCTTTTGGTCACTTGAAAATCGTCTGTGATGGAGTGGAGCTTTTTACTGACTTTGTTCCCAACTTGATATTAGGCTCCTATGTGCTTTATACCCACATGATTGCGCAGCGCCGAAAGGTCCTTCGAGGAAAGAAGCGCAGTGATTAGATCTGAGGTGGTTCATTGCCAGATGCATAGTGCTGATTGCTGGAGAGAAACGGGGATGGTGGTGTTGTCATAGATATTGACCTCGACGTAGAGATCATTGTATTTAATATGTGGTTGCATAGAAGATGTTCAGGGTTCGCTTTTTTGTAGGACCGGGTGGAAATTTCTAACGAAGTTCAAGCTGATCCCGGACTACTGCTCCCTTACAAACTTCAGATCACAGTTCCATGATATCGTGCTCTCTGAGCTGAATGCCTCTGGAGGCTTGAATGGCAGAAAGAACCCGGAGAAACAAACCTCTGGTATTGTCCATTGTTATTATAAGCCAAGATAGCTCTCTAAAATGGGCTCCGCAGCCTTGTCAGCAAGTAAAACAACTCTTACAAGTCCCGCATAATGTCTTGCACAGCCTTCGCAGCAAATCTCTTCCTCTGAGCCTCTGGCATATCAGCGCTCATATCTGGGACAAAATCAGCACAGTCCACTCCCATGTTCTACATCCAACATACCTCGTATGGACTGCATGCGTAGCATCAGCGCCTCGATGGACTCAACCTGATCCTCCTCATTCTCACTCTCACTATCGTCATGTCCATCCCCACCACGCTCAATAGCCATGCGCAGGCCAAACATTTCACGCTCCAACTCATTGACTTCCTCGCCGAAACCTCGCGAGTGTGATTTATCACCACTCATAAATTCATCAAAGTCGTCTTCCATGTCGAGCTCGTCGGCGTCGAATGAATCTCCGGAAGCTGTCCAGTCGTGTGTTTCGAGAACTTCCTTGATACGCGGCATGCCCTCGTACTCTAATACACCATTAGACCCGTTCGAAAGGGAAAACTGCAAATGAAAGCAAGGCATAGGATGGGTTGTGATACCTCCGAACTTATTCCTCGTAGCTTCACCACCTTGTTCCGCAGGATCCCACTCAATAACCTCCCATCCAAACAAACCCATATCAAACATCTGGTCCTCCCACCACCCAACCGATAACGGTGCCGCATCTTCCCCCAGCTCATCATCTCCGACGCCCAAACTCAACTCATCATCGCCTGTAGTCGCAGCTGTAGCCGTAGTCCCAGCTTTAGCCGTACCTGACGCACTCTTCTTACCCCCAACAAGAACAAGAATACCAGGAACATCCCCCATTCCACCTCTCTCCTCATCAATGACAGACTTCACAGCCCCGACATCCCCCATCAACTGACGCACAGCGCGCACATCCTCCCGATCCACAATATCCGTTTCATTTCCCGTAGGATCTGAGCTCAATTCAGGCGCATGCACGCAAACAACCAATGCGCCGACTGCTTCGCGCACAATCTCCGCTTCACCACTTAGAAACTCTGTGCGCCATTGCTTTGAGCTTTCTGTTTTCTCGAGGAGCGGAATCTCGTCAACCCATAGGGGGATTTCGGCGGTGTAGTATTTCGTTGAGAGGCGAAGAGGGCTGTGGGTTGTGTAGCCTGCGAAGGAGGTCGTTTGCGTAGTGGGTGTTTCTTTGGATTCAGGCTCTTTCTCTTGTTGTGGAGGGTTGGTGATAGGGATGCCGGTGAGGGAGTGTAGGAGGGGCGGAATTGTTGTTAGGGATTGGGTTGTTGGTGTCAGGATCAAGAGGCGGCGGGGGTTGGTGATGGTTTTGACTTTTGATTTGTCCGCGGACGCGGAGGTCGAGGAAGTTGTCATTATCGAATAATGGTTTGCTCTCGAAGTCGTGGGACAGAAAGTGATCGTCCACAGGCAATGGTTAGTGGGGGGTTGTAGAGAGGACGCTCCCCGCATGAGCGAAAAATGTTGCGGAGATGCGACAAGGTCCGATAGGTTATCAGTATGACCTTGCTATTACTACAGCATACTTGGAAATGTTTCCGATACTATTGAACATTCTAAAATGCTTTGATCTTAGAGATTTGATAACAGCCTTGGTGTGTATATTTCTATAAATTGATTGGCTTTATGAGCACAATGGCTTTTCAGCTACCAACGCAAGAAATGAAAGCTCATACCCCCCCCCTTCCCAGCCTTGAGCTACCCGGGAAGTTTGGACAGTGCCACGATCATGCCATAATCATACTTATACTTCTGAAAAAGCTTCAATTGCCTCGGAAGCAAAAGAAACTCGTCGAGTCGGGTATTCAATCATGAGTGGGAAGATAAGAGTCCTCGCGGACAAATGCTCAGCGCAGCACGAAAGCCCACGAAATTTCCTTTGAATTCTTTGAAAACGCAAAAAGTATAAACGCCAACCACTGAAAGCTGCTCTTGAAACCGCGCTCTCTCATTTCATTTATCCTCTCCGTGTCTGGCCCCGCGCGCGCTGCACAGTAGCCTTACCACGGGCCAAACCGACACCGCGTCCGCGCACGCCTCGTGAGCGGAACATGGGAGCGTTCCTGTAAAGAAGAAAAAAATAGACGAGTCAGTACTAATCATTGGAATGTGGGAACGGACGGAGCTGAAGCCCCAATTAATTCAATTGAGCGGCTGTCCACGTACCTCAGCATGTCCGGCACAATGAAGAATCGCACATGGCTACCGCGAATGTAGACCTGGTCAAGATGCGAAACACGGCCGTCGCGTGCTGTGACGGTGATATCCTTCAGCTGGACGTTCATGTTATCCTCGGCTGTGAGAGAAGGACATTGTTAGCGAGATTCGACTGGCGCAAGTTGAGCAAGTTGGATCGTCAATGTAAGATCAATCGCCCTCTTCGTCATCAGGATATATCAAGTGGCCAACCTACCTTCCAAAAGCTTCCCTCGGTAGACGACACCGGATGTGATCTCGAGCGTCACGACGTGACCCTGCAAGACGAAATTAGCGGTCTGCGCACGCGATCCAAATGATCCCCCTTCATCGGAGAGTTGTTTTCATTCCACCAAAGGCAGAAATCACAATGGACCAGCAGAGAGCAAGAACACACCTGCGCTTCGTTCAGGAGCTTGATCGGGATACCGATCGTGCTGGTGAGCTTGCCCATTTCAGCGGCGGAATGTGCGACACGAAACGGAGGATTCGATTCGTAAAGGCGAGGAATATGTTGCCTCAACGATTAAAGAAGTCTAATCGCGATCAAGAAGTGGAACACGAGGGGACGTGGCGGGTGGTGGGACAACGATGGAGTTGGAGGATCGAAAGGCGAGTTTTGCGGCCGAGCTCTCCCTCCTTTCCGCTTTGGGTGTCAGACCCATTCTACAATCTGTACTTCACTAGAACTATAACCTTGACTCTACCCAACCCAGCCTTAGTCTAGGGATCAAAAGACAAAACGAAAGAGAGAAAATGGCAGGCTCACCAAATTCCAACCTTGCAGCCTTCAACCTCGCCGTGCAAACCCTCCTCAAACAACCGGCCCAATTCCTTCCACACCTCACCATCCCGACCTTCACGCATCTCCCTGAAGAACTCGGTCCACACCTGATCAACAAAGGCACAGAAAAGCCTCCACGCACACCAACAATCCGCGCTCTAGTCTTAGATAAAGATAACACCCTTTGCGCGCCCAAAACCACAGCCCTCCGTCCGCAAATCCTAGCAAAACTTCAATCCCTCCGCACGTCCCCAACATCCCCTTTTCACCAAGGCCGCAATCCACACTCAATCCTGATCGTTTCGAACCGGGCAGGGAGCCACCCGTCCTTCGAGAAAGAGGTGCATGAGCTCGAATCGCAGCTCGCGCATCTGCAGATCCCCGTGTTCAGGCTTCCGGAGGGAACAGCGAAGAAGCCATTTTGTGGCGATGAGGTTTTAAAGTGGTTTAAGAAAAGAGATGTTGTCAAGTCGCCGGATGAGATTGCTGTAGTGGGGGATCGGTTGGGGACAGATGTGCTAATGGCTGGTTTGATGGGGTCATGGAGCGTTTGGACCAAGGAGGGCGCCTTTGAGGTGGGAGAGGAGGGCAAGCCTGAGAGAAATTTGTTGGAGAAGATGGAGGTTTGGATTGAGAGGTATCTTCGGGAGAGGAAGGGATTGAGGGCGCCGACGCCGAAGGGGTGGGAGTCGTAAGGCCAAGATCATTGTACAATATTTGCATTGTTGGATTACTTGTACGATAGGATGAGTTCCATAGACCAGTTGACTGGTTTCACGTATACTGATGTAGGGCAGAAAATGTGCCACTACAGAATCGGAATTGAAGGGCAAAAAGAAGTATTCGATTCGGAGCCTAGCGTCAATCTCCCTCGTTTACCGCCAGAGCAGCGCCAAACCGCAGATGCCCCCAGGATGTTTCAACCCAAGGAACAGTTGAAGTAACGCCGTCATCAGACCCGAACAGGTACCGACATGGCAATGGAAGCGAAAAGGCCGACTCCAAACCCATTACTAAACCACGGGGGATGCAATCCACGCGGGATCCATCGTGAAACCCACAAGACACAAGTCACAAATCACACAAAAGAGAAAAAAAAGGTAGGAAGATCAGGGAGTCGCCGTCCAAGTCGGTCTGTAGGGCATAACCACGTAAAAAGAAGATCCTGGCCAGTAAATTCAAAGGCTCAAAAAAAGGGGTGGCCAAGATACAAAGAAAAGAAGAAAGAAGAAAAGGAATTGACCAAAAAATCTGGAATTCCATGGAATTGAAAAAGCAGAAAATCGCTGCAGGACCGGCCCCAGAATAAAAGGGTATTAATACAACGCACAAGACAGAAGGGATATATGTCACGCAATGAACAGAAATAGCAACCATTCCATCGGAATTGCTGTCCCGGTCATCGCCAGCGAGACACGAGTTCTCCAAGAATGGAGTCAACAACCATACCGAGACGGGATGTCCTTCCCACTCAGTGCTAGTCGTAATCGACGATTCATCTGGGACAATGAGGATGTCTCCGAGATGGAACCAAGAACCAAACAAAAGCGCCACAATCACTCCAAAGTCCGTGAAACATAAAGATATAAAGAAGAAGCTTCAACTTCGAGTCCTGGAACGTCATCGTGACCCGGAGGGCAGGCCTTGCGAGTTGATTTCGTCCAAGTTAACCATTCCGAGGGTGTAATCCAACGCAGGAGACGCATGACCAGACATACCGTGCATCGGTAGCTCAAAAGTAGGAGCATCGTGCGAAACCGTGTAGTTGAAGTTATGCTTAGGGTACATATCATTCATGGAGAGGCCGTCTTCAGCAAAAGTAGACTTCTGGTCGTGCCCAAATCCGTACATGTCCGACGAATGAGACATGTTGGAAAGCGGGGGAGAGTGGTTGGCAATCATGGGGTCCGCAGGACTCACGCCAGAGTAGGGCGATGGCGCATGTGACCCGACAACTGAAGAGTCGGAAGGTCCTTGCCCGTAGGGAACATTATATTGAGGCGCCATGCTGGCGACGGGAGTCGATTCACCATTAGTAGCACTGCTGAACATGGATGGGCTGGCGAAGTCGGACGGCGACGCAGTGGTTGTTGCAGACATAGGGTTCGGGCGGAAATCAAGACCGTATCCATCAGTATCGATGCGCAGGTCGGTGGGCAGAGCGTGTGCGGACTGCGGGACTGGCGCATAAATATGCGACTCGGTGTGATTGAAAGGAGCCGGTGTTTGCGGTATGTTGAATGAGTTCATCGGACCCTGCAATACAGAAAAGTCCACAGCCGCTGGCACTGAGCGGCTCCGCTGGCGCTTATGTCCACGAGCAGCCGGCATGTTGAAGCCAAGGTGGTTGTGGTCTTGGTAGATATTCAAGTAGGCGGCGGGCTGGAAGTGATTGGGTTGGGAGGCTGGGCGCTGGATGAAGGGAGGAGACATGGCACCAGGCATAGAAAAGTGGTTACCGTTGTTACCATTGTTATACACAAGGCGGTTCTGGAAAGACTCCAGAGAAACGAGCTTCGCGAGCTGAACGCTCAGGACTTTGGGGTGGCCTCCCAGGTGATGAACCATGATTTGGCTGGCTTGCTGCTCCTCGGTAAAATCACCGCATTGATAGAAACCACCAGAGTTGGACGAGTCCATGTAGAACAGGGGAGGGCGGTTCAATTCCACCACTAGACCACCAGGCCGGGGCGGTGCGCCATTGGGCCCAGGGTTCGAGTCTCCGGTTTCCAATGTAATGTTTTTGATGTGGGCGAAGGGGTATTCGATCTTGTAACCGGCAGAATCATTGTTGATATAGTAGGTCATGCAGGCTTTGTCAGGCGAATAAAAGACCACCAGGTCCATGGCGTTCTGCCCGATACGGCGCCAACTTCCAATAGTCAAAGACCGGCAGGTGAAGTGAGAAATCACAACTTTGCCGGTCGGGTTAGACTCATTGGGATACATGCCAGGTGTGCTGTACCCCACTGAGTGTCCAAAAGGATCCCGCGTTCCCGGCTTCGTTGGATCGAATTGCATTGCAAGATAATGGCGCATTGACTCGGGAATTGAGTCGCAACCTTCGCCAGTCTCAATGCTCTTCTTCGCGAGCATCTTGATTTTGGCGCGTCGATTTTGGAACCAGATCTGGACCGATCGCTCAGTCATGTTGATGTCCGATGCAATGCGTTCCCGAGTGGCCGCAGTGGGAGTAGGGTTCTTGTTGAACTCGACCTCCAGAGTAACCAGCTGATCCTGAGTTGCGCGTTGGCGTTTGTTGTTTTTCTGCTGTTGAGTCAGAGTGCTCTTGCGCGGCGGGCGGCGCGAAGCAGAGCCCGAGGTAATGGTCGTAGCGCTCGAGGTGGAAGGGGAAGGGGTGGAATTTGGGGACATGGAAGAAGCTGTGGTGCCCGCGCCCGAGGGCTCGGGAGTTTCTGACGACAAAGACATGCTGCCACCACAATCCAGCAAGATATAGGCTGGAGAAAGTAAGATAGTGAAAATCGAAGATTCTCAAAGAGGTGTTATTTGTTTGCGTATAGCGTAAACGTTTCTTTCAAAGAAGAGGTTCAATGCAGTGACGATCCGGCCGGCGAGTGGAGATGTGGGTGCAGAAAATGACGGATGGTCTTCAAATTCCTAGTCTCTCGAAGCAGCGTCAAGCGCGAGAGGTATAAGCGAGAAGAGAAATAAACGAAATCGCTCTGGCGTAAGGAGATCGGATCGCGGTCGCGTTCGATTGCGTTCACGTCCAAAACGGGGGGTTGGGTAGTAAGGGTCACGTCGCAGAGGCGTCCCAGGAAAGGAAGGAATAAATGAAAAAAAGGCTGGCCTATGCAGCTCTAGTATAAGGGCAATTGATACTCAGGTATCGACCGTCAATCTTGATATAGGTCGGACTTGGAGGAATCGCAATACCCGGGTTGAATCGATCAACTGGGGGGGGAAGGGTTCGAGAACAAGGTCGGGAAACCGAAGAAATGAAGTGACAGATGGGTAGAAAGAGCGGTCTAGGTCGCCGTTGAAAGAGTGAAACGAACGACCTGGCAAAAGAAAAGAATGGGATGGCGAAGGGAAAGGGAGGACACAACAGTGTGAAGAGAAAGAGGGAGATCAGGAGATGCTGAGTCAGTATGGAGATGAACCACGACTATTGGCACCTCGTGGGGCCTTCCAGTCGCCTTAGTCTCCAAACCACTAGGGCCTCGACTTTGGTGTATGAACCCCTTCTACACTCGCTCTCAAGCCTGCATCTGCATCTGCGTCTGCGTCTGCGTCTGCGCCGTGTCGTGGCTGTTTTGCTATCCTCCTGGCTTCTACCCTGCCCCTGCATCGGTCTGCATACAAACTTGCAGTCTGAACTTTTTCCCTGTTTTTCTGCACTCCTTACTCAACTTGAATCGCACATCTTACGTCTGTACTACAAGTTTGTGGTACTGCGCCAGTTCACGGAAAAATAGAGGAATGGAAAGGAGTCCGCCCACGGACCTAAATCATACACTTGTCCATCAGAGTCCGTGGGCATTGTGGCGTCCCCTCCGTACCAAAGAAGCCAGACAAACCACAGACACAATTGACCCTCAACCATCCAGAATCGATAGATCGTCGCCAAATGCCGCTGAACGGCGACTCCCACGTGAGATTCGCGGGGATCTGAAACACCGGACCTATTTGTGACGGTTGACGCATCGATATAACCCTGTGCCAATGCATCGGCCTGTCTGCAGTACACTCCCTTATCACGACTGTAGCTTTCTAGCCAAATTCTGACGGAAAAAAAAAAGTCTCAAGTCCCTGGGTAAACATCTTCCCCCCTGATTCGAGAATATGACCGCCACGACTCCAGTCCCCACCGTTGGACGCCCACGGTGCCAGGGGGCTGATCCATCAGGGCACCGCCAATGAGCGTAGAGTGTGGTTCGTGGCCCACGGAACCCCGAGACTCGCGACGGAGAAGGGGAAAACCATTCAGGTACCCGCCCCAGGTTCACTGCTCATTGGACTAGCGCATCATGACAGGTCATTCCAGACCTTCAAGTCGCCTTGGACACAGTCCCGGACCAGGGTGCAACCCTGACCTAGGCCAATCCCCCGGTATTTTGACCCCCCCAGCTTGGTCTCGAAAACGTTCCGTGCGCTTCCTGACGCGGTCCCATTGGCCCGATCGGTCCGAGGTGAGCAGGGATGAAGCCGTGAGTTCTCTGCCTGCAGTGCACGTCGCGAATACGACTCCGTGCGCGCCATCCGCAGCATCCGATGTTTCGAACTTTTGAACGGCAATAGGAGTGCCGAGACATCACTCAGGCTGTTCACATTTTGCAGCCTGACTGTCAGGCTTGAACCGGTCAACCGGTCAACCGGGTCAATTTCTGACGCAACGAACCAGCCCTGGATAATCAAGTTGTACCACCTCGATATGCGGTACATCCAAAAGAAAGTCTATTTCAAAAGGACAAGAATAGTGTGGGCGAATCCACAATCCTTGGTGGGTTTTGGCGGCGCCGCGAATCCTTGCGTGGATATGCCCAACAAGGACTAGTGTGCGCCTCCTCGTTGCGAACCACTCGTGCCGCAATAACTATCTCGCGCTACCTGTACACTATTGAGGGCGGACTGACTAGCATGATTTCAAGGGCTACGTCAACAACAAGCTTATATCCAAATTTTCGACGTTCTTCTTGCCACTGGAAACCAGTGGATACGTATCGGAACCTTGCCACCGCGATATATTTAGAAACAGGCCTGTCAAAAAATGAACAGACGGCTTCGCTGATCCATGACCCTTATCCTGTCATCTCCATTCGATAGCGCAGTGACCGGCTGTGAACTGATAGGACTTGCCACCTGGGCTTCATCACTAATCTCCCATATTTTTTCAGTCAGATGCATTGCCATAATTCTCTGCTGTTCACGATAGTATTCAGTCATCGACTCATGCTTCTGCCGTACCCACGCGCGATCCTCAGGAGTGATAGCTTCCCGAGCAGCAAGATAGAACGGCTGCGGCAGAGACGAATCCGGTCCACACCCAGTAGACAGTTGATCCATGAGGCCGAAGCACGTGTGCATCAGATGTTGCACCCGGAGACTGCGGGTCGAATCGCGAAACACGCGACGTGCTAGTAAAAGATGTGCCGTCCAGTAGAAACATTCGGTAAGGATATCTAGCGGCGGGCGCACGATGTCTTCTGCAATAGTCTCTGAACCCATGAATCCATTGCCCCAAGATCGAAGGTCACTTTCGAGCCGATGCGCCTGTGCAAGGATATCGTTAATCGACACAGCCTGCTCCAGCCGCTCTTGTACGTCGCACGCCAGATGTGAGATGCTGACGAGGAAGCACATTAGCGGCTGGGGACAGCCAGTCATTTTGCGGAATGAGGGCGTCGAGTTGTCCCATCGCTCGGGATCTGGCTCGTGAAGTATAAAGTTGCGCGGAGCGTAGGGTCGTCGTTGCCGAGAAATGGCTAGCATCACGTCGACCATGCCGAAGCGTTGTACTGCCATGCGTGCAAGCGTGCTTTGTGGGACATGTCTGAAGTGGTCCAGGGTTTGCATAAGGAACGAGGCGCATTTGACGTGTGGTTCTAGGACGCCGTCGGCTGACTGGGCCACCACCACCCCTTGGAGGACAACTGCTGTGAGGAGTGCTTCGTGATCTATGGCATTTGCTGCGGAGCCCGTCATGTGGATTCCTGTTGCATCTATACCATGTAGGCTATTTCCAATGGTTCTGAGCATTTGTTGCTGGCGCTGTGCTGCCATTGACACCGCTCCCAGGCCAAAGTTAAGCATGTGCTCTGTCGCGATGCAGACAATAGTCTCAAGTAAAATTGGCGACGTCAACGCCGTGAATGATAATTGCCGGTATGGATTGTCGGGACCATCCAGCGCCGGTACATTCGAGGATACCAGCCGCACGTCTGAAAGATCTGATCAGTATCGTAGACATGGAACACTGATGGCACATACAATATTCCCAAGCATGTCTATCTTCCTCAGTGTGAAATAAAGCACTCGGGAAAATGAATGGAGAACTCTCCAATATCGCCATCTCATTCATAGGCCGAGGTCCTCTGCGAGATCGATGTCTCGAAGACATCGGTTGCGTCTGATGGACCCATTTCAGGCCCGATGGGTACTGACACTCTAGATCCCGCAAAGAGCAGAATGAACAGATAGGACGATTCTCGTCGCACTTGTGATGTTTCCTGCGACATTGTAGACAGCCTAGAGCCCCATGTTAGCGCCTGTCGTATGCTCCTCCAAGATGCCTCATTACCGGTCTTTGATCTGTGAAATCGATCGTCACGGGTCATCCCGCTGGCGGGAATAGTCTGTGCACTAACAATCGGATGTTCGAATCTCAATGACAATGCTTGCTGCACGTCTGGATCTCCCCCGCTTATCACGACCAGCCGATCACATGATGATGGAGCCGATCAAGCATGACAGCGTCCAAATTATACGTGACTTTCCGACCTGAGGAAACAAAAGGACCTGTGAAGCAAGAATTGATAGAGTTAGCCCTTCCCTTTTACCGCAGGCTTCACACCTCAAGTTCATAATCTCGGACATTGTGATCATTTCGACGAAGCTCTTCTTCGATTTGACATATCACTAAGTTTGAGCAGCTTGAGTATGTCCAGGATAAAGAAACAATGGAGCCGAGGGCATTGTGCAGGAATTGGTGCTACATAGCTGACCCAAAGTATGCCGAATGGGAAACGCGCGCAGAGTGGGAGTAAGCATGCGAAAACAGTGGCACCATCCCCGAGTTTATCAAGGATGGGTCGGAGGAAGAGGCGAGCTTTATGGCGGCTTACGATTAACATAGACACATCCTTCACGGTGTGGGCTTTTATCAAAATTTTAGCTATGAGTTGTCATTTCAAGGTCAAGGATCAAGGCGTTCAATACTATGCACTTTACTCAGAACCTGTGTTGGTGATCCATTCGCCGGTCGACCGTCCTCGCTGAGGCCCAAAGATACATTGATCAGCCCAATACCTCTCTAATGACACCAACTGTGCGTTCAACAATCATTTCAATCTCAGAGCGAGTGGTATTGTATGGCGGCGCCAAGCAAATATGATCACCATTGATACCATCAGCACCACCATTACCGGGCAACAGAGAGATAGCATACTCTGGCTTGAGGCCAGTAGCATGAATAGTCCATGCAAGCTTCTTAGCTGGTGGAAACGACTCCTTGGTGTCTTTATTCTGGACAAACTCAAGCTGCACAAGATTAGTCAGATTTCAAACCGCAGCAGAATGTCTTCACTTACAGCCCAGAAGAGTCCCCTGCCACGCACATCTCCAACATGAGGATGTTCGTCAAACTTCTCATGGAGAAGTTGACCAAGGTATTCACCCATCGCGCGAACGTTGGGTAACAAGTTATCTTCCTGGATAATCTGTTGCACTCTGACCGCAGCGGCACAGGATACCGGGTGGCCTTGATAAGTCTGACTGTGAGAGAACGCGCCGGTGCCTTTTGTCAGAGCATCGACAACATGCTTGTTCAGGAGCAGGCTGGCGATAGGGGCATATCCAGCTCCGAGACCTTTGGCCACGGTCTGCAAATCTGGAACAACATCTTCCTGCTCCCATGCATGAAGCGTTCCTGTGCGTCCCATGCCAGACATGACCTCATCTAATATGAACAAGGCTCCATGTCGCTCGCAGACCGTTTTCATTGCTTTTAAGTATCCGGGTAGAGGGGGAACACACCCCAGTGTCTATGTTTTCCAGGTCAGCGGGTTCCTCTCAGCAATTATTTTCAAAGCTTACCGCGCCAGCCATGGTCTCTGCCACAAATGCACAAACAGTATCCGGTCCCAGTCTCTGGAACTCTTCCTCCAATTCTTGCGCAAGCCTGGCAACGTAGCTTTCAATGTTCTCATCAGAACGCATTCCGCGGTATGGGTAGCAAGGAGCCACATGTCCAGTATTCTTCGCAAGGACCTTCTCATAAAGTGCCCTACGGCCAACGTGATGCCCGACCGAAAGTGAACCAAGCGTGTTGCCATGGTATGACTGTTTGCGAGAGATGAAGTTGGCTCGCTGGGGCTGAGGAGTAGGCAGCTCCATGAAGTACTGAACAGCCATCTTCAGAGCAGCTTCTACAGCCTCGGTGCCTGCGATAAAGTCAATGACTGTAGATAGTCCAACAACAATGATGGTCAGACGTACCCGAGCTTACAATAAAAGCCCTTGTCATCTTCCCTCCAGTCGAATCCACCAGAATCTTGGAGAGATTTTCTGCAGCGGAGTTGGTGAAGAACATCGAGTAGCAGTAGGGAACCTTCTGCAGTTGCTCCATAATGGCCTCTTGCACGCGCTTGTCACTGTGGCCAAGGCAAGATACCGCAGCGCCGCAGGTAGCGTCCAGGATCTCCATACCATCTTCAGTAATGAGATAGCTTCCACGACTGCCGACAATATTGAGAGGTCTGTGACGAATCTGGTGGTATAAGACGCCGCTTTGCCCTTGGGAGATGCCAGCTTCAAGCTTGCCGAGTATGGGGGCCGCAACCACATCGGCTGTGTCCTGTTGGTAGTCACCCATGGTGATATAGGATGTAAATTAAACACTGAAGAGGGATTACTTTGAGGACGGAGGTTGTGAGAGAACAAGTATCAATCTGTCTGCTCTAGGATGATCTCAGCCTATAAATAATAAAAGGTCTTGGCGACAAGCAACCCCAATCCCGTATTTCCAAGCTCAATGTAACCGAGCATTATCTAAAGTAAACAACTATGATTGGCGCCCAACATCCGATGTAGAAGTAAACGTGAACTAAAGCAGCTTATCAGTCGCAAACTAATCCCGAAAGGGAAATCTTTGTCGGACCCACATCATCGGGATGGAGTGTTGATGTTGGTTATCAAATCAGGAGTACGATAGACTGAACAGTCTCCTTTATCACCTCAAATCGTCGGATTATTAGTTAACTTAGACAAAAGTTCGTGGGTGATAACGTTGGGCTTGTGTTTCATGTTGTGGGATTTGCTAGAACCTCCGAGTGCTCGATAGGATGGGGAGCTGAGTTGGGTAAAAGAACGTGTGATGGGTTCTATAGAAACATAGCCATGATGCAATTAAAGCCCTGAGAATGTGCTTTCCAAGTCTTTTAGGGAGCTAGGTATATATCGAATGATGCTCAGCCGCCTCCCTTAACATTGCCTTGATTAATATGCCACTCGATCGTTTTCCGCAACCCCTCTCTCAACTGAACCCTCGGCGTCCAGTGAAGCACCCTCTCAGCCAACGATGCCTGTGGTCGACGCAATGTCGGATCATCTGCAACCTTTGGATGATAAGTTATTTGTACCTGAGCATGCCCTGTAATTTCCGAGACAAGCTCGTTGATAATCTCAGCCAGTTGCTGAATCGTGAATTCCCTCTCATTCCCAATATTCACTGGACCCTTGGAGTAATCACTGTTCATCAGGGTATAAAGTCCGGCGAGACAATCGGTGACATACTGAAATGATCGAGTAGCGGAGCCGTCGCCAGTGATCTTCAGATCTTCCCCGGCCAAGGCTGCGGCAATAAAGTTGGACACCACCCGTCCGTCGCTGCTGCTCATACGGGGTCCGTACGTATTGAAAATGCGTGCAATGCGAATATCTACTCCATGCTGTTCGCGATAAGCAAAACACAGGGCCTCTGCAACTCGTTTCCCTTCATCGTAGCATGAGCGTGGACCGAATGGGTTAACGTTTCCCCAGTAATTCTCTGGCTGGGGGTGAACAAGAGGGTCCCCGTAAACCTCTGAGTTTGGTTGCATGTGTTAAATCAGGACTCCAAAGTGTGGAAGATATCACGAACCGGAGGTACTCGTATGTAGAATGCGAATGTTTCTCGATTTTGCGAGCTTTAGGACATTCTCAGTACCAACAAAACACGTCCGCAGGGTTGAGACAGGATCTTTTTGATATTGAATCGGACTCGCGGGGCAAGCTAGATTGTAAATTTGATCAATATGCCCTATACCATCCAGAGCAGTCTGGATGTCGTGTCTAGTTTCGTTCAATATCTCCGGTCAGTAATCTAGATGCTCACGGTTGCGCTTTAGGGTCTCTACTTCATCAAAGTGAATCTAGGATGGTTCTCAAGATGACTTAGATTTCTCGGAGAACCTGTCTCGAAACTGTCGAGTCCGATGACCTCATGGCCTTTTTCTAGCAGCATGTCAATCAAATTGGACCCAAGAAACCCGGCGCCCTATACTCTTTTGATCAGTACAATGTTCGCGCGCAGAGACTGAATAATCTTGCTCACTCCGGTGACAAGTATTCTCAAATCACTCTTTGTGCCATTCATGTCGAGGTTCCTTTGATGTTTGTAAGGAGAAACTTTACGGGGACGTCAGATCAATCCTAAAATGAGAAGGGAAAGCGGAGAGAAAGCGGTTGAGCCAGAACTTGAGTGGAATTTCCTCAGCTGAAAGAAACTCCTAAGGCATGCGACCATTGCCCTTTCTCATGCATGCAAGCACCAAATGTTGGAAGTATCTGAAGGCCGTGATCTATGATTGGTGACTCAAATCTCTATGACCACAGTGTGCTGCATCGAGGACCTCACTACATGCAGGACGGTGGGGACGCTTGGCCAAAAAATGTATTGAAGCCGGGCGATCTTTGGCGATCTTTGGAACACACGGCATATTCACCGCTCCTCTGGTCGGGCGATTGATGCATCTACAAGGAAAAGCCAGGTCTCATAGCAAGCCCTCAACAGTGACCTGCCTTATCATCACGAAATCAAGTGTGTTTGAGCCGTGTGATCAACTCATTTTGCAAAGTATTTGGCTCGGTATAAAGAAGCACGTTGACTATTCATTCCGATAAGTTCAGGAGGTTCGATTCGAAGTTTCAATCCACAGCAATCCGGAATCTCAGCAAGTCTTTCTTCAGAATTTCATCGAATCTATCCTTGAGCTCGGACACATCCCATTTGCAAGACAGAAAGCGACCATTGAGGGCCTTTCGTTGTTTCTCAGAAGAGCCCGGAGTTGACAACCAAACGCAAAATGCCCCAACCAGATCGGGGCTATCATTTAGCACTGATTGGTCGCGATAGTTAGCTCAAAAGCTTCAAAGTTCTTATAGAACAATTCAGGATCTGCCACATACTCTTCCTGATATCGTCAGGCACATCATTCTGGATGAATCCGCTATTCATCCCACCGGGGTGCACACTGGCACAAAATAGTCCACGACTCGAATACTGCTCATAGATCATCTCAATCAATCTTGCCTGAGCAGCCTTACTCACACAATAATGAGCGTGACCGCCCATCCCACCAACAGTGGGCGTTGCCATAGAGCTGATCGCGATAAAAGACATGGCGGGCGACTGTGTGGCCTCAAGCAAAGGGAGTAGATGATGTGCCGCGTAGAAGAGGCCAATCGCGTGGACATCAAACGCAATTCGGTAATCCTCTGGCGACTCTTTGGCGATATCAAGTATCATCGGGCCCGAATACCCAGAGTTTACCACAACAACATCAAGGCGCCCGTCAAATTCAGCCATGACAGTCTGTGCGACCGAAGCAATGTTTCCCTCGATGGTGATGTCGCATTCGGAGATGACTATTTTGATCGTCGAGCTGATTGAGCGTGCTTCGTCGGCTGTTTCCTCGAGACCCGAACGTGTGCGAGCAGCCAGGATGAGACCCGATGCCCCGGCCTGCGCGTATGCTCGAGCTAGTCCACCACCTGCTGCACCCCGCCCGCCGATTATGCAAACAACAAAAGGAGAAGGCAGTTTTACACTTGACGGGTCTATATCTGGATAGGGTGTCGTATGAAGCTTGGGAATGAAGTTGCGGCAGTGCTGTGCGTTGAGCTGACTTGGCGTAGGCGTCATCTTGACGATAAATAAATTGCACAATGTTCTGAATAATGAAATGGCAACTACTTATTTCGGATGCTTAACGAGCTTTATAGATTCTTGTGAATGCCAAAGTCAAATAATGCCCGGGCTTAGCCGGACTTAAGCCGGGGATTCGCTGGCGAAGGCTTGGTCCAAAAGTTTTATAACAAGCTGTGTACCATTTGAGGCATTACAAGGTACATTTGGCTATCACACGCTTCCGAAAGTGACTTTGAGAAATTGGATATAGACAGGTCATTGTAGGACAAACGTCTTGGGATTGTGCTCAGCTTAATATAGAGCTCGAAAATAAGGGGGTTCAATGCATAAAAGCCATGAGTGTCAGCATGCTGCTTATTCTCAAGGTCGCTTTCTTCGCATAGTACATGTGCTTATACTGGGCCTTGAGAATAATGCATTCAGATTGGAGGGAGAGCAAAATGATAAAAAAAAGAAACGACAGCAGTGCGGTTCGAACGCACGCCTCCGAAGAGAATAGATGCCTGATAAGATTCAATCTCGTTCAAGTCTATCGCCTTAGACCACTCGGCCATGCTGCCTCGTTTAGAGGAAATGCAAAAATAGGTTATTATGACCTACAAGTGTCATGGCTTAAAAAGTAAAGTATTACGTCTGGAGTCCGACAGTTGATGGACTACCCAAGAGAGAAGGGATAAAGCTGGTGGACGATAGCAGGCGGTCAAGCGGCGGCTCGCGGCACAAAGTTACGAGTACAAAGGTGGTCTGAGCTTTCTAAGCAATGATATCTGGCTTTCCTCTCACATGTCCTCAGACTCAAGTTATTCAAGTACGAGAGAATGTACCAGAAAGCTACTCGGGTCATGGAAATTTGATTCAAGGACCTGATTGTGAGGTTCGACTTGTGAATCGTGCCGCGACGATATACGGAAGATTTGAGAAACACATCCAGTAATATAAAAGGTGGACTGGTCCAGGCGAAGTAGCGGGCGAGGAATGATTCAGGTTCCCGGGGGGTGGCCACTTGTGAATCCCATAAAACATGAATGTGGCGGCGTTCGCCATTGAGGTCGTACATTTGGGAGATGGAACGATGAGATAACTACTCGTTGCCGCCCTGATTAACGATTCGCTACTTCTGTATCTTCAGAGTGGAAAGCTGATTAAATTCAAGGTATCTCTATTCAACTAAGAAGATGGAACACAAGGACGGATTCATGATTCTTCGCCATAAAAGTGTGCTTATTTGCACTCAAGAATCGTGCTATAGCACCATCTGCCACCTCACCTTCTGCCCTCTGATCATGTCAAGCACACCCGTGGGCAAAAACTGCTTGTCCACCAAATTCAGCCCACCGAATTTGGTCATCAGGTCCTCTGCGTAAAGGTACAGAGTCCACTTCATCTCTGCTCCTTGATTTCCGATGTCAAACATGTTCTGGGCCATTGTGACCGCATCTTCTACTGCGCTTGTTGTCTTCGGGTAGGTCGAGCTAGGCACCTCCATGAAAGCGCCGTATAGTCCGCATAATTTGGAGCTTTTGGCTTCACGAAATCTGCTCCATTCGCCAAAAGATGGAAATTTGTCCTTTTCACCTGGCGGGAAAGCATCCTTGAGCTCATCGAGCTCATGGTCGTTCTCCATAGTCTGCCAAATTCGACGTTGCTTAGTCGCGGTCCTCTTCTCGAAAACTTCTTTTTCAGCTTCGTATACCTCACGTTCGTTGATTATGAAAGTGTCCATGAGCTCTCGTGGCGAATATTTCAATCTATCGCGTAGCATGAAGATCGAAACGAAGGGGTTTCGTAGGCCAAGACCGCCAAGCTTCTCAGGAAGGAAGAAGAACGCATCTGGAACATCAAATACGTTAAAATCTGACTCAATTCTTCCTCTCAGATAGTCTGCGACAGTTCGCCCGGCCTTGGTATCTTCTGTCTCGAAAATGACATCATACATCTTTTTGTACGTGTCAAGAATGGCATCTATATGAGGACGTCCAAAACAGTGCGCGGGCTCACCAAAGGTGTTCTTGAAAAACCGCCCAATACAGCTGTTCCAGGTACGAACCCATGAAATGACGCTATTGCAGTTATCGAGCTGAGTCTTCAGCTGCCGAACATGTGCATCGACTTGAGAATGATCAATGACCCAGTCTCCGGTTACCGGGTCCAGCATCAAGAAGCCGATTTTGACCGGGCCTTGAGGCATTCGGGACTTCATTTCTTTGCCAACAGCGTCACCAAGACAAACAGACCCAGACTTACTTCTGTTGAACTGGAGGCCGGTGATCTTGGCGAACGTTTGCATGACTTCCCATGCCTGTGCACATTTCTCAGGGTCACCAGACAGCCAAATATCATCATGGAGACGATACAGAAGCAAGCCAGTCTTTTCATTTACAGCGCAATCCATGAAGAATAGGATCAGTTCCCCGATCACTTTTTCGGAGGCATGTGCGATCGGGATACCTCTTCTGCGCTTGCGAGGTCCGACTTTCTCGTGCCCTTCGAATGCGTTGTCCATGTTCAAAGGCGTCTCAAGGTACTTTCGCAGAAACTGGATCCACTCTTGCGAGAAACCGATGAACTCCAAGATGGTGTAGGCGGTGCTATGCGGAATCGACGTGGCATACCACTGCAGATCGGATTGGATCACAGCAGCCTGACCATAGAACTGACGACGGAAAATTGTCTCCGTCACTATCGTTCTTAGAAGCTGCTGTTTCACGCTTTTTGAGGCCAAGTTTCCTCGTTGACCATCATCTGCGTCTTCGTCATAACCGCAACCACGGCCCGCCAATGTGTCTTCATCTGCTGGCATAGATGCAAGGAAAAACGTATCGAGATAGTCCTGCTTACGACGACTTTCAACGTTGTTGGGATGATCAAGTCTTTCTTCAAGATAATATTGTCGTCGATGGCGATCACGAGGTGTCAATCCCGGACCTTGCGCAAATCTCCAACCAGCGTTACTCTGAATGTAGTCTTTCAGAATGGCTTTGAGCGTGACGCAAAGCTTGATGCAGATGTGCTCCACGAAAATGGTCTCGAGGACATCATCATCCATCCAGATTCGATATTTGCCATTCAGCTGCTGACGAGGAAGCACAGGGACACCCTCGTCATCAGCATGCCAGTCCCAATTTTTCAAGTCCGCGTATCGCATGTTGAGTACATCGGCAATCTCATTCAGCACAACTTTGTTGTTGAGGAAGTGTTTCAAGGTCTCTTGTTTCTCTTCGCTTACAATTTCCTCTGTCTGAATGCCCCGAATGCAGGCAGATAGGGAGTCGATGGTAAACGGGTTTTTCTCTTCCCAAATAGCCGTCAGATATCTCCGGACACTCTCACGCAAGGATTCCAGCGCATTCTTGCTCTTTTCGGTGGGGAACAGGCCAGATAGAAACGAGTCAATTGCAATTGGATCTGTTTCATAAGGCTCGAACACTGTTCTCTCGAACTGATCGCATAATTGCTTGAGTCTCTGCTTTTGCCGCTCCTCAACAAGGAGAAAATCGTCGTCTTCGCTGGAGACTTTTACAGCCTCATCGCTCTGATTGAATGGCGGGTTCATCCACTCGGTCAACAGCCGTGAATACAAATCCGCAAGACTCAGCTTTCGGCTATGGGCGTCCAAGGCGTTGCGCAGGTGTGTTTCGAACTCCTCAAGCTTCTCTGAAGTGATCGAGGAATCGTATTTCGCCTGTTCAATCCAGTGCTCGATATTGGAAATGGCTTTGTCATGACTGGCGCCTGGTGCGAGCTCCTTGGTTCCAGCCAGGAGGCGTGCTACTTTCTCGCGAAGGATTGAGCGCTGAGTTGCGGCCACGAGAACTTCAGCTTTGCGAGACTCGTATTCACTTCGTTGTTTCTTAAGCTCGTGAATTTTGCTCCGAGTCAACGACTGGAGAGTTCGAGAGAGGTATGGATCCATGAGGAGTAGCTTTCCAGCGTGTGTTTTGCAGGAACTCGGTGCTTGTCAAACTCAATGGCCTTGCGATGATCTTGACTCAACCACCTTCGGTCAACGGCGACTCTATTTATCCTCGGTCCCTGGTAGATCTTTTCAGCCTCACGTTTGCCATTGCACTCAGCAGGCTCCCCCTGCTTCGCTGCCTGCTGCGATCGACAAAAAACCCCGCAATGGCCAACGCATCGCTGATCCTTTTGCTTCGACCTGTTTCAAAACATGCAATTCAAGCACAGAGCCCCATAATTTGAGGGATGCTATGACTCACCGACAAATGGGCCTCTTGTTTCCTACCTACCGCATAAGGAAAAGTCTCGAGGTCTGAGCCCGTGGTTGATTTTATTGAAACTCCTTCAATGCTTCATCTATTTAACCAGACAGCTCATGTTGAAGACTTGATTGCAGAAGAATAATTCTAGAGAGATTTGTCATGTAAAAAGAAGTAGCTTTCAGGCTTTAATACAGATCTCACGTATTCCAGGGTAAACTGCCGGTCGGCGCTGCCCCGCATCCAGCAACCCCCCCTTTTCAAGCTTTGTGTGGATCGACGTTCATTTCTTTTGAAAAGTTGATTGTATATTTCGAAGGTTGAGAACTTCACAAATATCCAGGAATGGTGCTTCTCGGTCGCCCAAATGGCTGCGAGGCCTGTAATCGACGGAGCAAGAAGGTGTGTATCACTGCGGAACATGGGGCCGACAACGCTAACAATCATTCAGTGCGATGAAGCTCGACCAGTATGTTCACTAGAGCTGTGATCATTTTGAACTCTAAGAGCAATCTTTCGTTCGCTGTACTTAGCATACTGACTATCAGTGATAGGTATGTTCGCGATGCGTGAGTGTGCGACGTACTTGCAGCAGCTATGAAAACGAGCAAGCCCTCACAATCCATGAGTTCAATGGCGGAAAGAAACTGGCTCTTCCGATTAGATCCGCCGCACGAAGGCGCTCTCTTCCGGTCAGGCAAAGATTACCCGGGACAGTCGCGCTCGCAAAAGACGTTCCTCCAAAGGCAATTCCAGACCGAGATGTCGATGACTACACGCTCCGGTCATTTCTACATGAGTTTTGTATTGTGTCAACAGGATCTGAGGTAACCCATGGCTTTTTAAGTGGTATGGAGCCAAGGCTACGCAAAGTGAATGACCGGTCCAACTTAGCGAAAGCATGCAAGATGGTGGCATTGGCGAACCACGGCATCAAGCTCAACCGCCCCGATTTGATTGCCGAAGCCGAGAAGTTGAATCATGGTCTGGTCTCTTCTTTGGCTGTTGGTCTTCAAAACAATTCTGGGGTATCTAAAAAAGATGACGCCTTGGTCGTGATGCTTTTTGGAATCTATGAAGTGAGTTGTCCTTTTACATGACTTGTTCTTTGGTCTAATAACGACAGATGATTATTGCGAATGATGCCCGAAGCGGATTCCACAACGCACATGCAAGTGGCCTCGCCGCCCTTCTTAAACTCAAAAACAACCCAAAGTCCGTTTTAGAAGCTCTACGTAATGGTCAATCGCTCGGTATTCTCAGAGAAGGAATACAGGTATGTCCTCTGTCTTTGTCATGATCGCTCATACTAAGTGACCCATTTAGAATGCCAAAATGGGCCTACTCGCTATGCCAAATGTGACCGCTTCGACAGAATCATTAGATTCGCTATTGATTGCACTTGTGAAAATGGGAGGCAAAGTAAAGATCACTGCTACGGATGGTCTTATGGACTGCGATGAAAAATGTTGGCTTCTCCGAGAGGCACTGAACCTCGATCAAAAGTTCAAGCAATGGAGCGAGGCTCAAAGCCAAAGAAACAGACCCACAATTATTGGCCAAGTGAGCAAAACCACTGCCCTTGAGTCCAGTGTTGGCTATTGGCCTGGAAGGGTGGACGTGTACTTCGACCGCTATATCGCAGGCATCTGGAACATCTACCGGGCTGCTCGACTGTATCTTTCTGAACTGATCCTGAAACTTTCAAATGGGAATCGAAACCCAAGAACAGACCCCCGACACGGGCAGGATATGGACGACCTTGTTCAGGATGTGCTATCATCCATTCCATATCACCTGACGGAAAATCTCTACGGATTCCTTAATCAGATTGACAGCGGAGCTCCGCTGGCAAATGTTGGGCAAGCGGCCTCTGGGCTCTTTGTTATGCACTCTCTGCATGTGATATCGAATTTGTCGCTTGTAGACCTCGATGTGAGGTGTTATTTGAAGAGATGTCTTCTTTGGATTGGGAAGAATATGGGGATTGGACAGGCTTCTCTCTTTTCCAAAGTGAGTAATTGAGTTATTTGCTACGCAATGAAAGTCCCAGGATAAATGATGCTGACATTTTGCCGATCTAGTCCTCAAAATTCGAAACCGAAGACTTTGCAAGCGTCTGCATGTTCACACTCACCGCAGTGGCGGTTTGAAACCATTCCTGTCCGGTTAATTTACAGGTGTTGGGTCATAAGGCCTCCAGAATAGACAGACAGTTCATGAATTCATAGTTCATTTTTAAATCGTTAGAGCCCCGGGACAAAGATACATCATGTCATAAGACGGCTCCGCGAACGTGAAACCAAGCTCTGGCCTTATCAGATCCTAGAATTGTCACCAGCAGCATTCTTCCAAAAACATCCAAATCATCAGGCTGTGCACTGGTCAAAGTCCGAGTGAAATCAAGATCATACACAATCAGATGATCCCGCTCCGCCCATGCAATGGCGAAGTCGAATGCATTCGGTGCATTCCACAAATGAGCCGACAGATACCACGCATGATTCCCACACATCCCAAGCTTGCGATCACATTCAACGGGGACCATACCCTGCAGAATTCTGTAAATTCTCATTAGGAAATATGTCAACAGGACGGTGCGTCGAATGGACTCTTGTAAGACCCATGACTCCCAGAATTCGATGATCGGATTCAGTGAGGACGGGAGTAGGTCAATCGGCTGTTTTGGATTTGGAATACAGACTGTTGTCATAAGAACGAGAACCGATGCTTCCAAATTTGTGAAAAGGGCTTCGGCTATTGGTTGAGTGCAGATGTCGTTGTCAAATAGGCGCATGATTTGGTAAAGGATTAGCGCGTGGGTGCGAGCAAGCAGTTCGCGGGTATCTCTTGTTTCTGACAATTCAAGGAGCTCTCTGACTCTATTCTCGAAAAGTGACATGATGACTGGGGCGTTAATTTGGGTTTTTGACATGTAGAGGGAGCAGCAGGCGTAGGCATCTAGTTCAAGTCAGATACAAGATCCATCTGAATAATATTTTAACAAAGTTGCTGACCTTGCATTGATCTTGGCATGTGGTTTGTGTAAAGAGATGGATGGCACCACGGAGTCTGATTCTGAAGAACCATCATCCGTGGTGTGTCCTTGAGGACATCGATCGCAAATTGAAGATGAGAGGCGATGACTTCAGAGAGTGGTCTTGGCGGCCTGGTCCTTGACCCCACTAATTGCCGATTCGACTTGTATGCCGAGTTATTACGACTAGCAAGCGCTTCGCCCCGAGGTAGAGAGGGGAGAGAATTTCGTGGCTGTGCATCATCTATGTAGCTAGTATTCGGCGTGATATTTGATTGGGGACAGAAGAAGGTATCCAGATGCAAGGACGACGAGAGCACCACTGGCTGTGATGAATTCACTGGAGCCAAATAAGTAGATATCTCTTCCGCGAAGTCGGGATAAGCAGAAGGCTGCGTCCCGGGATATATGCAAGGCAAATTCCGGCTAATGCATCGAGAGCAGAACGGGAAAGCAAGATCACATCGTCTTTTAGACGTCTTGCACGCCTCGCAAGACTTGCGCCGCGGCGGAGCATCTGTTTCGTACATATTGGCGGCTCTATGAGATGAGGTGCCAGAAATTGGCAGTAAGACTAAGAGCATCGATTATTTTTTCTATGCCAGGACTAGCGTGCGGAATTCCGCCGGCTAACAGTGGAGCAAGCCTTGTTGTGATCCAATCAAGATCCACTCCACCCTTCCCTTGGCGGAATTCCACGATGTACATATTCTAAGAAGGAAAAAAGGCGAAGGCCAGAATTAAGACCTAGCATCGCAGCAAGATATAAAGACGGGCAAAATCTAGGGTGAAAAATAATCAGTCAACTTGTATGAATCATTTCGTCTCAAACACTACTCGAACAACCATGTCCTCGCCAAAAGTGTTCGTCTGCGGCGCAACCGGCAACCAAGGAGGCGCCCTCATTCAAAATATACTTGATCATCACATTGAAGTTCATGCCATCAGTCGGGATCTCGAGTCTGATTCTGCTAAGAGCCTTCTTGTACGGGGCGTCTCTCTTGCTGAAGGTGACTACGACAACGAAATCAGCCTAGAGAAGAGTATGACTGATTGCACAACTCTCTTCCTCAACCTGAACTTCAACTACACAAAACCCCAGGAAGAACTCGAACAAGCTCAGCGCATTCTCTCTCTGGCCAAGCGGGTCGGTATTCAGCAAGTCGTCTATACCAGCGCCCTGGCCACCACGGATCCTACGCGCCTTAAGCACTGGGACCCAAACAGTTTTGTGGCTATGGTGCTCCTCAGCAAGCAAGCCATTGAGAAATTAGTTCGGAATGCAGGTTTCAAAGAGTGGGTCATTCTGCGACCGGGCAACTTTATGACCAACTTCCTCAATCCTCTGGTTCGAATGTACCAGGGCCTGGTGGAAACGAACACATTCACTACCGCCTTTGCTCACGATACGATTCTGCCTATGGTCGACCCAGATGACATTGGCAAATTCGCTGCTGCGGCTATACTGGATCCCGTCAGATTCAATCAAAAGGAAATCGAGATCGCATCGCAGATGATGGGAGTGGAGGATGTGTTGCGGGATCTATCGGAAGCAACAGGGAGGAATATGAAAACCCATTTCATGTCGGAGGAGAAGATCAAGATAAATGCAGCACAGGACCCGATGGTTCGTGCTCAGTTGGCAATGCGCGATCTGTCACTGTTTGTGGATATGGAGAAGATCAAGTCTTGGGGGATTGAGCTGGGAAGTTTTGCCAGCTTCTTAAAGCGGGAGAAAGCGCGAGTGGATGCTACCTACCCGTAAACGTCGCTTAAAAGTTGAAGATGGGGTTGGCCCTAGTGTTGACATGTCGCGGAGGATGAAATCAGTATGGAAGTAAGATACATTTTGAAGAACAAATCGGACGACATTCAGATTTCTCAGTCGTAGACCGCCGCTCCTACAACGACCCTAATGTAGACGTACTGTATGCCTCAGAGTGATGATTATACAATCGACTCATCCTTGATTACAAAGCTCGCATGTCGTGAAGTGTGCCGTTGAAGTGCGCTGGTAGCTCGTATCCATCCCAACAGTACACTATTCATCGTCAGGCCCCCCATTAGTGGGGACTTCAAGATCTCCAAATAGACTGTTCACATTTGATCTATTGGGTACAGCTTTGTCACAACGTGACCGTCTTCTGAGACCCATAATACATGATCAAGCAACTTTTAAGGTCTCTTGCTTATGAACAATGAATCATTTACACGGATCCAGCGATCTTATTATAGAGCCAGGCACAGGTCTGGAAAATACGATGTGTCTGAGGCGGAACTTACCAATTAAGTGCGCAAGCAGGCATATAGGTAGTCACATGAGTAGCGGGCCTAATGGTGAGCAGATTGCTTAGCCTCAGCCCACTGCATCGGAGGACACATTGGGTGGAATAGCGTAAGGTCGGTGTAGCTGCGGGTGGCAGTGTAAGCTTCTAGGTGGCACTGGCTTAGGTTGGGCGCCCGGATCGACACGGCAAACGGGTATCCGCGCTAAGGGGTCCCCTGTTTCCAAGACCAAAAAAAGAACCTAGCGTGGAGAATCAATAAATGAGGAACCGGGTTTCTGGCAGAGGGGCTTTACAGAGTATCATTGGCGACTTCTCCGAGGGGAGGGTCCACATTATGTAAAAAAAGAAGTGGAATTGGGCGTCATACCGAGACATCTTTCCAAGATCTGCAAAGATCTGCTGAGACTTGGCGAATCACTACTTGACGACGGTCGCCTTGGTCTTTCCTCCAGGCCTTAACAATCCGAGAGTGTTTCTTGAAGAGCTGCAGATAAATAGCTGGTGTCCCGAGGCTCTATAATACTCAACCCACAATATTATACCCTTCATCTCAAGCTAATTCTACTTTCTTGTTCATCATCCTATCTATAAAAATGAAGTCCTTCCTTGCTCTTGCTGCCTTTGCTGGTGTCGCTCTGGCCCAGAGCGCCCAGATTGGTCTCCCTAATGTTGGACAGAAGCTTCACAAGGGCAACGACATGGTCGTCCAAGTCCAGCGTCCTGTATGTTTAAATCCCACTGGTCTTTAAAGTCGCCATTCTAACCCCAGCAGAACACCATCACCGGATCTACTGAGATGGCCGTTGCTATTGGCATTTCCTCATGCGCCTCTGATGTCTGTCAAGAGTCTGATGAGGTTATGGGAACCATTCTCTACAATGGCAAATTCAACCCCCAGTACCACGAGTATTACCTGCCTCCGTACCAGAACTTCTCCGTTAAGGTCCCCGCCGATTTCACCGCCGGTACTGCCCAGATCAACGTCGCACACGCTACTCTCATCGGAGTAAGTCCTGAAACGCCAAAAAAAATTGAATCTCGGTTCTAACACATTTACAGGCTGGACCATTCCCCTTCCTTGAGGCTCTGAACCGTACCGTTGTCATTGTCTAATGGCCTTATATCTTGACGGCGATCTTTGATTTCTTAGCCCCCACCGCCAATTACTGTATATTTTGTCTTCGTTTTGTACATTTTTCACACTCCTTTTTTTTTGGCAAATAGCTTTGTCTATGTTTAGACTAGTACAGAAAGGGAATTTCTACCCATTTCAAGCCTAGGTTCATTTCCTTCGAGAAAGGCAATTCTCATGACTGCATGATGCACTTTGCTATATCATAATCTCTGTGTCAAATGCTTGTAATTTCAAGCGGGTCATTTGTCCCTGTCAGTTGACCAACCGCTCACCTCCGGTACCTGATGTCTTCAGAGAACTATTCATGTTTTTGATTTGATCCTAAAGTGCGTATTTGATTAGACGAGCCTGGTATAAAGTCCAATTAATCAAAATGGAGTGACTGGAGGTACTGAATTAGTCTTCATGACGATACTCATACACATCGTGTGGACACCCAGGAAACCCATTTGTCAACGGCGACCCAATTTAACCGAGCCTCAATGCCAAATGACAAAGACCTCCTGGCGCTACTTTTGACGGCGTATGGCAATTCGTAGAGACCAAAGCGCGGACAAGAGTCTCGTTTAGTCCGACAGTAGACCAAGATAGGGGTGCAATTTCACGGTGTTCGGAGCCCGTGGAGTCACCCGGGTGCTAGCTAGATTCGGCAATTATTCTCTTAGGAGCTGGGCGCTACAATTTGGGGGCCGAACGGCCAAGATAACCCACCGTTACCTATCTCAAGACTTGAGCTTGTACTCATTGCTGTCTCCTGATGCCAAATTTTGACAAAGTCTCAGCTCAAGGCTTTCTATAATACCGAGCTCACACTCGTTTCCACCGTCCCCAGTCGGTGTGCCTCCACGGGCTTAGAGCTGGGTCGTCCTCGACACTCCACCCTCATAATCTTGGGACACGCACAAATATGTTGATTCCAGAACCGCCTTTATGGTGTCGTTCGTACGAGCACTTTGATCAACATGCACAAAGAGAACTTTGCTGACTCAAGTAGCATCTTACTGATCTTCGCCATCTTTTCATTCCTTCCCCAGATATTGCGCATTCGGTCGAAACAGACAACTAGTGGAGTCTCTTCGCATTATGTCTTATGGAATTTGATCTGCGCCACGGAGCAGCTCGCCATCTTCATTTTCCTTCTCTTTAATGCATATGACCCGGAGGGCGGAACTATCTTCCTGCACACTCCCCCAAGCGCTGGGGACTGGTTTGGTCTGTGCCACTGTGCCGTTGTCACAATTCTTTTCCTGACACTGTGAGACTATTCTATCATGCTTTCCGGACGCACTTTTGTAGACACTAATGTTTGAATTTACTCCCCTCTAGGTTTGTGCAAGTTCTATTATACAGCAATCGCAGGGTCTTCCTTATAGCTAGCTACATCAGCTTCCTCCTCGTTTCAATCGTCCCTCTGATCATCGACGCTATTGCGCCCTTCGATGTTGAAGGACCACCATGGTTTTTCGCATTTTATTTCGCCCTGCAATCCATGCTGCTTTACCAGGTTACGACAGCTCTAGTCATTTTGGGCATTTACCGTCAAGCCCGTGAAATCTTGACCGTACCTTTTCCAAATGCCCTGAGTTTGCAATCTTTGGCTGCACAGGCAACTGTCTTCATACTGATTACAGTGACATGGTTATGGAGTCTTCCGTTCCCATGGGAGGAATGGGATGGTATAGTAGATTGGCATAGATTCTCTATTTGGTACGGTGCTACCGGTTGGGTTGTCATTGACAACTTTTTCTTTGCCTTCGGTCAGGTGTTACTTCTGATATTGGCCTTGTGTCGCTTATCTTCGCATAAGGCCACCATGCAACAAGGAGATGAGACGGAGCCGCTCCTAGGCCAACCGAGACAGTAACGAACTTCAAGGTTACTTCATCTCTAATTTCTAGTGGCGATGTATTTCGGCACCTGGACGGTGCATCATGATGATTCCACATTGATGTATTGATGTCAATTTCTTTGGAAGATTTGCGTGGTGGGGAGGTCCAAGTCTTTTATCTTAGACTTTTGATCTGCTCGTTGGCAAAGTATTGAAGGCGAGGATGCTCGTACATATTCTTGTGGTGTTGGTCATGCTATCATGTTGAGAGGGTGCTCCAAGCGTTGTATCCGCCCGCGCTGTCTGTTTTGCAAAGCGATTCACATGGAAAATGGAGCTCGACTTTGCGTTGTTTTACATCAGCCTGCATCGAAAGCGAAATTAATCTTGGGACGGGCGACGGGATCAGTGGAGACGGCAGCTACGCCACCGGGACATGGGATTTAACTGTGAGACTCTGTCCAAGGGCTTAGCGGGGAAGCCGAGGAGTCCGTGTCAGGTCCACAACATGACAACAGGGAAGCCCAGGAGCCAGGAAAAGCAAGTCATGAACTGCTTCAGATCTGACGCCAGATCATTGGATCTCATTGTTTACAGTGGAGATGGCAGACTACTAACTCGATAAACAGTTCGTCCTGCATCTAGCGCGATCGGCAGATTGATACTCGTTTTTGATCATGTTACGCAGAATCACAGCCGGAATCACCGATGATTCCGCGGAACCTGAGCATTTACAGGTATTGTATTATACTGCAGTCAGTGGAAAAAATACCATGGCTATCATAGCACATCTCCACCAGAGGTATCATGACTCCGCCATGACTCGCTTCAGCCGAATCTCCAGTCCCTGAGCACCGGGCGGCAGATCAGCACCGTCGTCATTCTGATCAAAGTACAGCCGCCAGACATCGCGCCCCTCGTCAATCCCTAGCTCTTGATATGTGTGATCCCGGGCATCGTCCTCTGGTAGTCGCACCGCCAGCCAGCCCTCCCAGCCATCCAACGTCACATACGTCTCGTCCTGAGACCAGTCAAAGGGTCCACATACGTGGCCCTCACTATCGGGACGCCCGCCCCAGCGCATTTCACGAGTGACCGCATCTAGGAAAACCCAGTGGAGCGTCAGAGTCTCTTCACCACTGATAGTCACGAGCCCGGATGTATTAGTGGGCGGGAATTCGGGATGTGAGTAGAACCCGCCATTGTACGGGACCATCGTAGACGCCGGTTCCTTGGTAATATACAGCTGCACCATATTAGCGCTCTCATTTGAGCTTCGGAAACTTTGCTGCATGAACCAACTTTGCTGCATGAACCTACTTTCCCGCCTCGACCCACTTGCACCGTGGCATTGTGACTCTGTTGCCGTTGCTGCTGTGTGCCCTGACTCAATGACACTGTGGCCACGAGATGCGTGCGCGCCTTGCACCTGTAGTTCAATCGGTCTTCCTCTTGCTGTCGACTCCCTTGAGTAGCTTCATTCAGACCGATCATAGTCGGCACCATGGCCGCAATCATGACGACACCTAGTACCATCTTGCTTGGGGAGGGCGCAGGTACAATCTCTGAGGGATAAGAAAGAGGTATGATGGCCAGCCTTTCACAGGTAAATACAGCTTTTCAGCTCTGACCAGCTCTGATGGACAAAAAATGGCAGTGGATACGATCTATGTGCGGTCCTCCACTTCCCTCCCCACGGGTTGCATCACTCTATTGCAACTAAACAAAACGAGCGCGATGAACACACGTTCAATTCATCCCATTGACCCAGCACTTGTAGATCCTCAATATTCTCCATGTTACTAGTTGGCTGGAAAGAAAACTTGGAATAGCCCAGGACGAAGTATCTCTCCGGTTCAGTTTCCTTATTTTCCTCTGTCCCCCACTCCCCTTTTGAACCGCCCCAACGACACAAAATATTAGCTCACAATGGCCGACAGGTACCTTTTATTCTCCAATTCCTTAACCTCCATCTTAACCTGCCCATCATCACTTGGTTTTTCAACTTCGCCTGCTATTCATTACCAATGTCAAAGAAGAAGACCAAGAACAAGCCGATACCACCCCCAAATTAAATTCAAGATTCAGATTCAGATTCAGATTCTTCCAGGCACGCGCCATCTCCTGAGCTTGAAGTCCCGGCTAACTCTCCTCCGTCTAGTGTTACTTCCGTCACCGACACTCTTCCCAAAGGAGGCCGCAAGGGCAATGGCCCCGAAGAGGAGCTCGGCGGTGTCACCAACAAAGTGGGCAACGCTCCGCCTAGCACTGGGCTGACCATGCCCAATGAGACCAAGGGTGGCACTGAGGGCAAGGGAGGGAGTCTGAATATCAAAATCCACCTCAACCTCCACGCGAAGGTCCGTCTGGATCTCGATGCCCAGATCTATGGTGATATTGTGGATTCGTTTGTGAAATTAAAGCAGATTAGGGTGGGGGGGACTTGGGATACCCGAACACCGAGCAATATGAATGTATTTATATGATTTGAGTTGTAACTATATGAGGGCTCACCCAACCTGGATATGAGCCTTAGTACTTTGTTCGTAAGATTGACATCCACAATTTATCTCTTTTGTCTTGTAGATATGTAGTGATTTGTGATCACGGCGGGGAACGCTTGATAGGTTTACGCTCGTGGTCTCTCTGGGTAAACTCTGTTGAATGAAAGTGAAGTAGTCTCGACACCTTTATCTTCAGAATAGCTCACGTATAGGAGTGAGAATTAGATCGAGCGATGCCCTAAGTCTATTCTATAATTGGATACACCTCTGGAGCTACGTGTGAATGATTCCAGGTTGTATGGAGTGCATGCTATTATCTGGACGCCGAGATATCCGAGCAAGCATCGAGAGCTCACTTTAAAATTTCGAAAGGATTGGGAGAGTCTGGATTTCAGTGGAGTGTCTTCACGGCGGGAGCTACGGTCTAGGGAGTCGAGAAGCGTAAAAAGGAGGTTGAGGACAAGAGGTCGTAGGTTCAGTTGATAGATATGTTCTGCGGTGTAGTGAGGGCAGGTAGGGACGATTGGGTTGCTGAGGAGAGTTGGGAGCTGTTCAGGAAAGTTTATAGGGAATTATATGAGGTCTCCTATCAGGCTCCGATAAAAGCCGGCTTTAAACATGGGAATGAGAGAATGAGAGGCGAGATCAGGGGGTTGTGGCTTTTTAATATGCCTGTTTCGCGGGAAAGTGGAACTTACTACATGTATTATGACTCTACTTTCACGTCTGGTACTCTTTTGATAAGTGCAAGATATGCAAAAAATATGTAGGACCGTATTGTGTAGAATTGCAATAGTATGATATGTACTGGGATGAATCCCAACGAGAAAAAAACAAAAAGCAACCAGTCGTCCATCAACGGGGTATCTTAGTCTGTCTCGACTGCGCATGATAATCAAAAAGGAACGTCAAATACACCAAGACCTTTTGGTGGCATCGTAAACGCAACAAAAAAAACAAGACGCTATGAGGGAATGACAAGATGAAGGAAAGGAAGGAAATGGGGAGCAACAGCCCCACATATGCACACTTTGTACACTTTCCATAAGATCATTTCAGTTGGCCCTTGCGAATAGCCCCGAAGCCCTTACTGAATAACTCATGGATCTCAACTGAGCGCCTCGGCGCACACGATTCACCGGGAGACATTGGTTCCGCGTAAGTGACGGCGGCTGCTTCCGGCGCAATGTCTGCGTGACTAGCGCTGACGCTGACGCTGGAGTAGCCTTCCAATTCGATCTCGTGGGTAACAGGTTTAGACTCGGTCATGATGCGGGGTCGAGAAAGGAGTTCCTGGACCTGGCGCTCGCGAGCATCCAATTCGGCGTTTTCGCGCGCGATTTCGAAGCTGGACTTTTTGTTACCGCGGTTCCAGCCTTGTTGAAGTTCTGGGGCGGCGGCTTCTTCGAAACGTTTGCGGATTTCGAGGTCTTGCTCGTACTCTTGGAAGATGTCCACGTCTGTTGGGAAGAAGAGGGCGCGGAGAGTGCTCATGGTGAGTTCGAAGAGGAGGACGGAGGCGACGGAAATGAGAAGAACCACCCAGAACAGAAGGTTGTCGCCGGCGTGGTGGAGGAAGTTATCGGGGACGTCATAAACGCCTTTGCCGGAGCTTAGCGTGTAGCGCTCAGAAAGGATAATGTTCCAGAGGAACCAGCCGCCAACGGAGATGACAATCACGATGATTGAGAGATAGGTCTTGTTGTGCACTTCCAGGGCTTGTAGCTTAATGTTGATCACCACTACACAGGCCGAGAATGTGAGGAGGCCTAGGGAGAAGGTATCGATGTCACTTGGATTGATGTGACACATACCGTAAAGACCGTACATCGTGAAGAAGATGATCATGGCCTCGCATGCTGCCATGAAGGTCCAACCCAGCCACAGGCGGATATTGAAACCACCGTGTCGCTGACCTCGGGCGTAGAGCTCAGGGACAGCGAGCAAAGTCGATGCAGCAAGATCTTTGGCGAAGATACCAAGGAATATGACAGCCAGCGAAGTGAAGAGAGTATTGAACATACTCAGACTCCAAGACTCGTAAAGACTGGTTCCGGTATAACCGTTCCAGCGCTGGTACAGCGCCTGAGTGAGATAGAACAGCATTTCCTTCCAGAATGTGCCGAGGGTGTACTTGCACGCCCGCATGTAGTTCCATCGTCCGTGAACGAGAAGCAGCTTCAGCAAGAAGCGGAATTGCGCAATCGAGTAGTCCGAGATACGCGCAGCCTGAAGACCTTCCTTGCCGGCGATACCGATACCAACATGCGCTTCTTGGATCATCGCAATGTCATTGGCACCATCACCAATGGCAAGAGTAATGGCATCTTGCACATGCGTGCGAATAGACTTCACCAGGAACGCCTTCTGTTTGGGACTAGCTCGGCAGCAGATGACGGAGTCGACACGGATAGCGAGTTGGAAGAAGCGCTTCATAACAATCTCATCAGCTTCGATCTTTGAAAGAGTCTGGCCGTCAACAACCACGACAGAATGAGCCACGCGGTTGTGACTGATATCAGAAGTCAACTGGACAATAGTCTGCTCGACGTCCCCATTCTCATGATCCAGAATGGTCAAAGTTGAGTAATCCTTCACAAGACGGCAAGAATGCCCAACATTGATGGCGGTCTCACGCTTGTCACCAGTCAACATCCACAATTTGATATTGGCACGGCGCAGCTTATCAATGGCTTCAGGAACACCCTTCTGCAACTTATCCTCAATCGCAGTGGCACCCGTCAGCTCGAGCTGCTGCTCGATCTCCTCGCCAACGCGCTCAATCTTTTCCTGTCGGTCGACGATACTGGTGGATGCCTCGTGATACGCAGCCCTCCAGGACTGATAGGTAGTCTCATCCAGGAAGCGATGACCATAAAGCAAAGTACGCAATCCTTCAGTGGCAAAGTCATTCAGGTGCTGGAAGCATCGCTCGAAGATGGCCGCCTCATTGACAACAAGAGCTTCTTCGACCAAGTCCTCGTCTTCCTCGCCGTTCGTCTCACTGCCTGAGTCGGAGATAGCGGTCGAGTTGCGTCCAATCTGTGCAGACGGGCGCGGGCTGTAGTACTCGCTATCAGCTCTCCGGTCAAGCATACCACCATCCGTCTCACGATCGCGAAGCCAGACATCGATGCTTTCGCGCAGAGTTGACGCATGGTGCCCAGAGACAGAAGACCTGCGATGGTTGAAGCTAGGCCGACTCAGACTGTTACGAGCACCGCTGTCCTTTCGGCTATGGTGTTCGCTATTGCGACGAATTACCTGGTTCGCTTCAGCAGCCCTACGCTTGCTAACGCGGCGTTCAATCTCGGTTGCTTTCTCTTGTGCCAGATCGGCCTTCTTAAACAGACGCATGAGAGTGGTATCGGCGCCCTTGCAGAAGAGACAGATGCGCTGATCAGGCATGCGAACCACGACTGACATACGCTTTCGGGCGCTGGAGAAATCGATTACGTCCATGACTTGGAAGACTTCGTCTTGAGCGGATTCTTCGGGGCCGTTGGGGTAGGTTCGGATCGTCAATGTGTTCACTTGGCGGTCAATGACCAGGTAGCCGAGTTCTTGGGCTGCCATAACAAGAGCCAGCTCGTCGGGCGAGGCTGCTTGGAAGGAAACATTGCCATTCTCATCCTTCTCGGGAATACAAGTGTGGCAGAGTGCGATGGACATGATGAACAACTTGGCTTTTCGTGCGAAAACAGTGTAAGGCTTGCGCTGGATGTACTCGAGCATGTCGGTCGTCTTGTACGGCGAGTGACGAAGGCGGCGTGTAGCCTCATAATTGGCAGAAATATTGGAAGGTCGAGGACCGGATGGCATTCGTGCCTCAGACGCAGTAGACTTGCGTCCCACAGCTTTCTTTCCCTTGAGATTACGCTTTTTGTGGATGAGCTTGGTGTGGTCGCCTTCGCGAGCGGCCTCTTCCTGAAGATCCAAATCGTGCAACCACGCTGTGCCAGCAACGCTCATCTTCCGGAAACGCATTGAGTTGTTCGTCAAGGTTCCAGTTTTGTCGGAGAAGATATAGCTAATTTGTCCCAGCTCTTCGTTGATTGTGGATGTGCGGGCCTCGAGAGGAGTATCGGTCTCGGGGTCGTACATGTCAATATCGTTGAGAAGGAACATCTGAACAACCTTGACAATTTCCATACTCACATAGAGCGAGATAGGAATCATAGTATTGAACATGATGAGGAACGAAGTAAAGATCGGGCCGTAACTAACGCTCGCGTTTGTCAAGTACCAAGAGCGGCTTCCCACATCTTGCTCCCAGTATTTGTAGCATATGGTGCAGACAACAGCCAGGATAACCACGAGACCCACGATCAGCATCACGACATGGTTCACCTTCGATTGCAGCGTGGGCTTCTTGATTCGCGGGTTTTTGTTGGCGTTCATGCGGATCTTGCATTCTTCACCAGTGTAAATGACCATGCCGATCGCTTCGTCGGTGTTGCGCAGAATACTTCCTCGGTAGACGATTTCGTTATTGGTCAAGGGCAGCTTCTCTTGGGCGTTGACAGTGACATGGCCGTCAAACTTGTAGAGATCCAGGTTCGGGTCCTCCACGACGAAATGAAGCGAGTTACTGGTGATGTCCTCGATTGTAGAGCAGACCTTGGAAACTGCTTGACACGGCTGCTTGTTTTTCAGATTGGTCTCTCCATCCAAAGCCATGGTCTCAATGTAGGCCACGCCATTGGGTCCATTGGCATGCAGCAGAACGAAATCAGCCGGTACTGGCTCGTCTCGTCCGAGTTTTATGACATCTCCAACTCGAATATCCTGCCATTTAATCTCAATCCAGTCTTGTTGACCGACCTCGGTACACCGAAGCACCCATGCAAATCGATTGTTCTCTTCCTTGTCTAGACGATACCGGCGCCAGTCATCGAATCCTTCCTTACCCATGGAGATACCGACGAAAATCAAAAGCGGAACAATGGTTGTGTATGTTCCAGTGGTACTCAGGCCGGGTATCATTTGCAGAATGGCAACGACAAGGAAATAGAAGTTGGCCATTTTGGTGAATTGGGCAAACAGCTGCCGGGGGAAGAAACTCCAGAAACTGTAGCGACTCGACCGAATCCAGTTGCCGACGTAAGGCTTGCCGGTCCGCTCGTCGAGCAAGTTCTCCACAGATGACGGGTTCAAATCGATGTGGCGTCCGTCCTGCGTAGGTGGAATATCCTTGATGCGCAAGATAAACCTCTGCATAGCGGTCATGACAGCCTCCACTCGGTTGCAAACCGCCGCGGTGGCAGCCTTTTTCTTCACCCATGTGTCCTGCGCAGATACATAGTAGTCTTTAAAAGCGCGCTCTGAAGAGTCGGTCGAAGGGTAGGTCGAGGTGTCCTTGAGAGATCCGACGGTCGCAGTCGGAGCAATGGTCAATTCGTCCTTGTCGTTGATAACCACATGCTCAATTAAAGCTGGCGCTGGACCATCCTCTGGCACAGGGTTCGGTCCCTTAGCTTCACCCAGCTCTGCATCGGCGACATCTGTTTCAGAGGTTGTCTGAATATTCCTATTGAAGATCGATCGGCGGAGTGAGTAACCACGGTTTCGCGAGCGCGAACGCCCTGTTTCAGGGCTCGTGGGGGAGGTCGAAGGGAGGGGAGAGAGAGTTGCCCCGGGGGCAGTACTGGGCGAAAGAGGGGAGGTAGGCGAGCGGGCAGGCGATTGAACCGTCGGAGGCGCCAGCGCCGTATTGATGGTCAGGCCACGCGAGCTAGGACGTCGGTCCCAGCCTGATTGTCGTTCTTCGACCGGGGCTCGCTCGAGGTCTGTAGAAAAGCGCACATGTTGTTGGGAGGTGCGCCGCCCGGAGTCGGACATGGCACGCGAGACGATAGAGGGGTGCTCCGCGACGTCGTGAGGCTCCGGGGGCTGGTCATCATGGGAGGACCTCTGGTTGGACATGGTGGAAAATGCTAAATGCTTCGGATCGTGCCTGCGCGGCACCGTGCCGATCACTGCGCTCGAGAAATGTGATCAACTTTCCTCGGCCTTCTTCCTTTACAAGATAATCGGAACAATCGATTTAAGAGTTCGTGGAAAGATGAGGCATTCTTGATCGCTCACCACATGGCCCGGCGAGTTTTCCGATCGAATGAATGGTGCAGAAGATCGCCAACGAAAGTGTGTCCGATGCAAGGACAAGCGAGGGGTCCAAGTGGATAGGTGCGGAGGAAAGCGAGTGTAAAAGAGAAGACGATATCTCAAGATCGTAAAATTGCAAGTTGCCAGCGAAACAAGAAGTTTGTTGTGTCGAGGCGGTGCAAGACCGGAAGCGTCCAAGAACCCGAAACGGAGGCAAGAAAAAAGAAAGAGGCAAGCAGAATTAAGATTAGAATTGAAGCGAACCAGAGGAGCGAAAACTGGAGTCGTCTGTCACCCAGGTGTCCAGACTCGTCGTGCCTGGGGGTGGTGGAGTACTGCACGCGCAATGGTGGGTGGGAGATGGATGGTTGCATCCACCTATTGCGCCAAAAGACCACACCGGGCCCTGGCCGATTGCGACGGCACTCAGCCACCCAAAAGTTGGAGAAACGGGGTTCCGCCTGCCGCATCCATGGGCCTAACGAGGGCCGTGAACAGGCATCAAGAATTATTGGCCAACCGGCTACATTCCTCACTCTGCGTGGCCAGAAGTTGATCCATGTCAGTGTGGTGGCAACCCTATTTAATTTTAGCCATTCTAGGCAGCCTTTTATACAGCACACAGTGCACAGTCCATATTCTATAGTCCATAGTCCAGGGTAATCAGGGTGATGGACTATCAACTTTGCCCGACAATGACTCTACTGTTCGTACACAAACTGGCGGTCACAGCCTAAATTCAAGGCCCCGTTCTGGGGGCTCGGAACCCTGAGCGATGTCTCCACAATTTCGCTAGAGCGATTGCAAGGTCGGGGAGCCCTACGGATCTCCGTTTTTAGAACTTGGGACTTGGCAGCGGGAACATTTGATAACGTCCTACAATCTATCGTGCCAACGGTGGGATTGTTGAAAAGGTCCATAGGTTAAAGATAACATGAATGGAAAGTTCAGAAAACATGGGAAGAGGGTGATCGTCCCCGTGACGTCACTGCCCTCAATAACGGCGTGGTGGCGCCTGTCCATGGGATCCGTAAGGCGGATAGCCTGATCCACCAGGTTGCGGCGAGGGAGCACCATATCCATAGGGTGCCTGGCCCTGGCCCTGGCCATATGCAGGGTTGCCCCGGCTATTGCCTTGCTGGTAAGGGGGGTTGAGGTGGCTGTTGAGGAGCTTGCTGGTAGCTGGGCTGCGGAGGGTAGCCAGATGGGGCATTGTATCCTCCAGGCGGTCCCTGAGGTGGTGCTTGACCATATCCACCGTAGCCACCTTGCTGGGGTGGGGGTACGTTGGATCGTCCGGCTGCTTTCTCGTCTTTGGTGTCGTATGACGAATCGATGGCTCCAAGCATGAGTTTCGCGCACTGGGGAGTCGATCAGTAGGAGGTCTATTACGAGCCAGCATGAAAACCTACCCAAAGTTCGCGAGTCAAATGCACTGGTGGCACAGCTCGAGACATCTCATCTTGCTCCACTTCAAAGTCTATTCCAATGGTTAGTACGCTCAAGTGGTCCGCGGGACATAGTGCACAACGTACTCGAAGTGCAGTCAATCAATTGGCCAATCTGAGGATCCTCGTCCAATTCAGACAAGAATTCACGCGCACGCTGGTCATTGCCAACCTGGGTGAATTGGAAGGAAACAGCACCGCGGCCATACCGAGTTCGCGACACCTCGTTCACGGCGTGTTGGATTACGTCGCGCAAAGCCCCGTGAGGCTCACCTGCGGGCTGTCCATCCGTAATCGTAATGATAAGGACTGGCTTGTCGAGGCGGTTGGCGCGAGCAGGTCCCACCACCATGGGGTCGACGACCTTGTCCTTCAGGCCAGTACCCAGAGGGGTCAGTCCTGCGAAACGCACACGAGAGACCAGATTCTCAACATCCATAGCACTGCGAATGCCATCACCACGCTCCTGGTTGTTCATGAATCGTACCGAAATTCCATCCTGGTCGAAAGTCGAAGCAGCGGTGGCCACAATGCCCAAGATCTGCCTCAGCTGGTCCTTACGAAGTCCCTTCTCCTCGAACTCAATGGATCCACTGTCGTCGACGTAGAGAATCACGTCGAACAGAGCGAGCTTCATAACATCAGTGGCCACCTCCATAGGGACAGACCATTCGTTAGTCAACTTAGCCAGCTTGCCAGGTGCGTCATTGGCGAGTGTTTGGACGAGTTGGTTGAGTCTCTCTGGCGGGTAGAAGCTCTCAAGACTTTTCTCTTGGATGGTGCTAATCAACAGCTGGCGATAGGCATTGAGTTGCTGAGGAGTGGCAGGAGCAGCCTGGGGTGGAGGGCCACCGGGAGCACCATACTGGCCACCAGGAGGTCCTGGCGAAGGTCCAGGACGACCTTGTCCACCGGGATACGGAGCGCCCTGGTTCGGGTAGGGTGCCTGGTTCTGTTTCTCGTCAGTATTCATTCGGGTCCTCTCTGATACATTATCAAGAAATGCGACAGAAAAAAAGAAGAAACGAAAGAAACAGGGGCATCTGGGGTTTAATGTACATAGGGCTGCTGCTGTCCGGGGTACTGGGACTGGGGCGGCTGTTGTCCAGGATAGGGTGATGGTTGCGTCGGGTAAGGTGACTGGGGCGGCTGCTGTCCAGGGTAAGGTGATTGCTGAGTGGGGTACGGAGACTGAGGCGGTTGTCCAGGATAAGGTGATTGTGACGATCCGTAGGGCTGACCTTGACCCTGAGGCGGCGGTGGGGGAGGACGTGCATAGCCCTGCTGAGACGATGCGGGGTAAGGCTGTTGCTGTTGCGGAGCCCTATTGTAGGCACCACCCGGAGGAGTATTGTAGGACTGATAGGGTTGAGCAGGTGAGCCGTCGTACTGAGGATAACCCTGATTGTAATAGGGACCCGACATGATTTCGAGCTGTCCGACGCAGGTGGGGGGAGGGGAGCCGAGAGAAACCGATGGAGGGGTACTTGAAGAGGGAACAAAGACCAAGAAAAAAAGGGAAAGAAAGAAAGAAAGAAAGGCAACAGAATAATATCAAGGGAAGCTTACCGATCCCTGAGGAGGAGGGGATCCTGGATAAGCCTGGTACTGCGCTTGTGGCTGTTGCTGCAGAAAAGGTCAACAATCCTGTCCCACCATGACGTCGCGAGGTTCACAGGTGACTTACGTATCCACCAGGCCGCAGGGCAGTCGGGGGCCCTCCAGTGTATCCCGCAGGAGGTGCGCCTTGGTAGGAGCCCGTGTTGCCCGTGTTCGACATGGTCTGATTCTGACTCTGGCTTTGATTCGGGTTCTGACTCTGGGAAGCGGCTATCTTCGAGGCGAACTGTGTGGTTTTGAAGTCGTGTCAGCTCAGTTTCTCGCAGGGTAGAGGCAAACGGGTGAGCAGGTGAATAGGACCGATCGGATACTTACACCCATTGTGTCGATAGAGAGAGAGTTAAGGAAGAAAAAGCGAGTGGATGAGCTGATGACGCCAGACAAGTACACGCCACACCAGATTGGGGAAAGACTCTTGTGGATACGGATACGTGAGCGTGAGTGTCAACGTGAACAGAAGATGAGTACTACTCAGCGGGGCAGGTGACCCTGGCCCTGGCCCAGATCATCCATGTCTACACAGCCTTTGGCCGTTCTTCAACTCCCAGAGTACTTAATTCGTTACATGGCACTTACGAGTCGACTGGTTTAGATACAGGTGCCTAATGCACAGCTCATCAAATCTGTGCCTGTGGGACCCACCCGATCCACCTTCCAGAACAAGTGGAAACATCCTACGCTATACTTCCATTCTGCTTCATCGGAATAGGCGCCGGTGAATCACCTTTCTTTACTGAAATGTGACCAAGGCTCCGAATGCACTCTCCGTGCTCGCCACGGAGATATTCGTCCTTGCACACCAGTCCAGGCTTCGCCCCATGTCCCTATAGGCGTAGTTCAGGTCGACACTCTTAACCTCGTAGTGATAGCTTCAGGGGCGCTGATTCCCTAGATTGATGAGCCGATCCATGGGAACATTCCGGGGAAGCTTCAGGGCCCAACCAGGTCTCAATTTCAATACCGTGGGTGGCATCAGAGGCGACTGATGTCACGGCAGAAGTGGGATGCTGTTTTGCGGAATGGACAGCCTGGACATCAAGTGCATCTTTGCTCCTTCCTCTCTGGTTAATCAGACGCTTCTTTGTGTAATTTCACTTCTAAAGCAACCGGATTCAAGGGACTCCCCATTGACCTACTCTATTATCAGCCTTCGTTCTTCCCTCTATCAAGAAGAACCCCCCTTGATTCCCTTTTACATTCGCCACGCATCAAGGGACTACCTCAAGGCCCAGTCAAAAGATCTCTCTTTCCACGCAACCCACCCGATCCATCATTCCTGACCTTCGAACTTGCCACAATGTCTACCCCGGTTCTCCGCCTAGGCATCCTCGGCGCCACCGACGCTGTCGAAACAACTTACCTCCCAACTCTCACAACGCTCAAATCTCACTTCACCATCATTGCCCTCCAATCCAGTGACTTCGAAGCCATCGAACGCTGCCAAAAGCTCTTTGCCATCCCCAACATCACCACATCGCCCGAAGAAATCTTCTCCAATCCCCAAATAGAGGTTATCCTCAACCTCTTTCCTTTCGAACATCATGAAAAATACACCATCGCCGCACTCGAAGCTGGCAAGCATGTCATGGTTGAAGTTCCCCTTTCAATGACCATCGAATCTCTTCGTCGAATCCGCGCCGCAACCAAGAAAGGCCTCTTAGGCCGTTCACCTGATGAAACCACCTCCGCCCCTCGTGTCTTCGTTGGCTGTGCCCGCCGCTACGCACCATGCTACACTGACATCTTCAAAAAGGAACTGGCGACCATTCCCCGGATTCACTACGCGCGATGCCGCAATATCTCTGGTCCACTACACGTTCCAAAAAACGGGTATGATGGAAATATCAACGAGCTACACGGATCAAACGGCGCTAGCGCTAAGGAAGAAAATGGACATGCAAGCCAACCTCAGTTCCACAACTTGCTCATTGATATTTTCGGGTCCGATGGAGACATCACGCCTGAGCGAGTCGCGTTCTGCCGCTTTTTGGGTAGTCTCGGATGTCATGATCTATCATTGATGCGCGAGTCGCTTGGTTTCCCAGATGCTGTTTCTTGTGTCTCGATCACAGATCCGTTCTACTCCGCTATTTTCCATTATACGGATGATTCAAGTGATGACGGAAATCCGTTTACGTTGCTCTATGAGGCCGGTGTGAATGCGCTGCCAAGCTGTGATGCACATCTTACTGTTTATGGGGCGAAGAAGACGGTCAGTGTAGTCTATGACTTTCCGCTGCCTGGGGAGGCGGCGGGAGAAAAGAGATCGGTGAAGGTCGTGGTTGAAGAGGTGGATGGTGGTGAGGAGATGGGAAATGGGAATGGAACTGTTTATGCGAACGGAAATGCAATCAATGGAAACGGGAACGGAAACGGTGATACAGCTGATGTCGTCCGGTCCCGCGTCAAGAGAACCGAGTACGTGAGTACCTGCAACGAAGCCTATGATCGCGAACTACGCGCCCTGCACTCCTACCTCTCTGGTGGAAATGGTCCAGAGGCGAAGACAACCCCCGAGGACGCCTTGAGTGATCTTCGTCTGCTGCATATGATCTTTGGACACTATGATCGGCAGTGTGGAACCATTCGTACCCCGTTGGGTTAAGCAAATATACGTTGCGGGAGAGTGCTTCTGCTGGACGTTGGAAAAGTGCAATCAGGGTCAAAGATCCGTTAATTCTTAACCTTTACAAGGAGATCGGCGAAAATGTAATAGTAATAGGGATATGCAAGGCGGGTATTTATCCACATTTACCAACCAGCAATGAACTCCACTACCGCTTGCCCTTCTTCTTATTCTTCTTGGCGTTGTTTCCACCGCCAGACTTTTGTTGTAGCGGAGCAGGGGATTCCTCTGCCCTTTCGCTAACGACGCCACCCTGGGTACGGTCCGCGGCACGCTGCTTGTTCTTCCTACCCTTGGGTCTGTAGGAGGATCGATCACGCAGAGGAAGCCAGCGCTCGGGGTCGGGCTTTTTGGACTCGTCGTAGTCCTTAGGCATACGAGACTTGCGGACGCGTTTCGTAGCGTGGTCACCCTTGTCCGTGGCAGAACGCTTCCGCGCACCAGCGAATGCGGCCGCAGCCGCAGCAGCAGATGAGGCGGAGGGTGCAATGCCTGCAGACTCGAGGGCAGAAATGTCGATATCGGCGACAAGATCGCTGATCTCAGGAAGGCGCTCGAGTTGCGATTCAACCTGGGAATAGTCTACTGTAGCCTGAGAAGCGATATACCCAGCGATGGCGACGCGGTCGCTGGAGTCTTGCTGGTACAGGGAGCGGAACAGGTCTGCGGCCATGGTTAGGTTGGAGGAATCATCGGAGTGGAGAAGAGAGGTGGCGGCGGCGCGCAGGAGGGAGGCAGGAGGCTCAGGCTTCTTGCGCCAGTAGTTGGCTGCTTGTGCCAGGGTGGATTGGATCTGGACTTTCCGGCCTTCGCGTTGGTAGAGAGAGACGAGAACGCTGAGCAAGCCAGGGTTGAAGCGAGCGTCCTGGTCAGATTCGGAGATGGATTCTTCGAGGCTGCGGAGGGAGCGCTCGACGGCGGTGATGGCGGAGGTAGTGTTGCCGACGTCGACGTAAAGCTGAACCACAGTCAGGAGGAGACCGAGGTCCTTAGGCCGCCTTTCCAGGACCGGAAGGATCTGCTTCAAGGCTTTCTGGCCGGTTTCGCCGCGCGCATAGCCAGCGGCGTTGTAGACGGATTGAAGGTTGACGCTGGCCTCGGTAGATGGGTAAGGGCTCTTTGAGAGCACCTTGGCGGTTGAGCGAATCATCCCATCATATTTCTGCACGAGGAGATCCGCTGCATGCGAGTTACCCAGCAGCGCATTGTTTTGGAAGTCGAACAGGCGGTCGTTGTTAATAGCATCAGGGGTTTCGTGCAGGGCCTTGTAGAGGGTGAACGGATTGACCGCAGCCTGACGGGCCAGAACAATGTTGTTACGAGCGATTTTCTTTGTAGAAAGCTCTTGGATGCTGATTGAATAAGTTAGTTTTTTAGGTTTCATCGTGTTAGGATTCGACATACTCATCCACGGAGATCTCTCTGAGGAGCGCCTCGGCCTCCTCCGTCTTTCCTTGCCGAATCAACACATATAAATACTGGACAGAGATGGGGAGTAGCTCTGCAGCCCTATCCTCGGGGGAAAGGTCCTCTGATGTCTGACAAATGTCTGCAAGTCTGTCAGCATTGACTCAGGTGGTCTTCAAGTACGATACTTACTCTTCGCGCGGTTGAGAAGCACCTCGCCCTGCGGAAGAGCACCCTTGGCAATGTTCAAGCAAGCTGCATTGTATGCCGTTTCGAATGCCTCCAGATCCTCTCTCGAAGGCCGCTCATGGCGCACATATTCCGTCTCGCCCTTCCATTGCAGCTGTGCATCGGTGGCCCATGAGTTGATGCTCAAATCGTGATCTTCAGAGCTGGGGGTCTGAGAGAGTTTCTCGTATATCTCTGCAGCCCGACGGAACTGCTCAGCGCGGTAACTCTATTCAAAGTTCAATATTAGCCCGTCTCACGAATAGAAGGAGAGGCGATCTGCCATACCACTTGAGCCTCCAAATGGCTGGCCCCGCGGCTAGAGCCCGCACGAGTCACAGCCTCAAGAGCCTGTTCCAATTTCGCACACTTGTACAGCGCATATGCATATTCCAGCCCAGCCTGCTGCTTCAGGGTATCGCCTCCGGCCTCAAGCACCTGCAGCGCATCCTCGTAGCGGTCCAGCTTTAATAAAGCGATGACTTTGATGTGTTGGGCGTGAATATCGGTTTTGGACTTGGCGAGGGTTTCGTTGCAGGAATGAATGACCTCCTCATGATCGTCAATCGATGCCCGCTGCAAAAGCGAGCTCAGCGACTGCGCGACCATGGCGGGGGTTGTGGGGAGATCGTCGAGAGCACAGGTTCTTCGCAAACCTATGAGTTCAGTTGAATTGCGATGGACTCGAAATAATGAACTCGGTGCAATTGTCACAATCAGGGAGATCTCCAGGTCGTTATCCACCTTCACAACGCCAGAGTGTGCGGAAATGTCCTTCCCCATTGGGCAATATTGCGCATAGTGTCGAATGCCCCGCCGTATTTGATCACGTGCTGACGTTGCAAATGCCATATCTTTGGGGCGCAGATTTATGACACTTATCACAATCACTGCTCAAGAGAGTATCTCATTTGACACCTTGCTGTGTATTTTATATCAGGCATCAACCGATCATTTGATGCCAGCTACATAACTGGTGAGATCACTCGAAGTCCTCAGGTATAATGAGAGATATTTTGACGTATCATTAAACAGATAGGATTGCTCCCTAGTGCCTCCCAACCCTTGAATGGAAGTCTTGTACATCAATTAAGTCAAAATCTACATATTACTGGGAAGGTAATAGAGTCACTTTTGTCAGGCTGTACGATCCAACCCGACGTATCTCTCCATCAATACACCAATGTGAAAGGCTCTATCCCGGTGCATGCAAGTTTTTTTCATTCGCCTATACTTTACCTCATGATCGTTTTTACATCTGGATGTCAGCCCAATTGCCTCAAGAGTGGTACCTGTTCCTGGTCGCTCTCTTCCGAAATTCCCTCTGACTCAGGCCCTGAGAGCTGAAGTGTGAAGACAGCCGTGATTGCAGAAAGTGTGCCAAGACACAAAGTCATCACCTTCCACCCATAAAGTTGATCAATCAACCCTCCCATTATCGGGCCTATCACCATTCCAGTAAGCTGAGCCGTTCGTTGAAGACTGAAGGCTTGCGCTGTGGCCCCATTCTCACCAAACACTCCAGGGGTTTCCTCTTCTAGCTCATCGACCACATTTTGCATCTCCACTAACAGACAAGGTGAGATTCCATTGTTCAATGTACCGAAAAGTGCGAGTAGGATGGCAAGGAGAGTTTTGTCCCGCATTGACTCCATCTCAACGAACCGTAGACATACCAACGATGGAACGATGAGTATGAAACCCGTTGTTGCAATCATACGGGCGCCGAGTCGACCGTAATAATACCCTATATAATTAGCTAAGCTTTTTTAACTGTCACAAGGCAGAGGTCACCGCAAAATGGCTGTAATAAGACCATGGCAACTATTGGAAGGAATATCATGCCAGCACCGGACGTGTCCCAATGAAATTTGTCCATCACAAAAACTGGAAGCGTCTATCGAGATTGATATTAGAACGGGGATCTTAGAAACAGAATCTGTGGAGGTGAAGTCTCACTGAGTCCAAAGCGGAGTTGAAAAGCGATTGTAGGATGAATGTCCATGTGGTGATCAAAACTCGTGGCTGCTGAAGAAGCGCCCAGAATGCAAACCTCCCACGTTCAGAGTTCAGGGACTCATTACTCTCCTGAATTGCGCCATATTGGAAGCAAGGTGTAGGGAGAACGGGATCGGGCATCCTTTCGTTTTCCTCCGGCTCAAGCCAATACATCGCAGCCTTTTCCTCAATGACTGCTATTTGCAACACAAGGTCAATGCCAATAAGGCCAAAAGCGATTCCGCACACCGTGTAATATCCGGCGGTGTGGTACATAAGTCCGCCTATCAAAGGGCCCAAGGCAAATCCCAAGATAAGGCCAACATCAATATAGCGAAGCATATAGCCCAGATGAACCTTATCTATTGTCTCGGTAACAATGCTAAATCCAGCTACTGCGACCATAGCCGCAGCGGCACCCTGGAGAATCCGTGCTGCCAAGTAGCAGGCAAATGAGAATGCAGACGTAAGCAAAGCCATTGAGACCAACAATAGGAGCAGTCCAATAATGTATAGTTTTCGACGCGTCTCCGACCGGTCGAGGACGTACCTAAAGACTGGCGCGCTAAGGACACTGGCTGTGGCTTCAGATACGAGCAGAATACTGTTCAGAAATTCACCTGCTCAGTTGCTCATATATCAGTACGATCAACAATCAATGCGCAGTTCGTCACGATCACGCACGGTCTTCGAATGCTATGTTGGTGCGAGTGATCAAAGCAGTCGGCATGATGGGTATAATCTGGCTGCACATTAGAGCTATGCAGCTAACAATTGGTTTTCACACACCAATCCGCGGAGAAAGGTGTCCTTGGAAAAATTAGCTTTGATCTCGCAAAAGTACAAAGCTGGCAGACTGGAGACATACCGTAAACATGGATAGCGAGATAGTCGTGACAATGAACATTTGCGACGATCGCAGTTCGAGCAAATATGGGCGCCGCCCACTGACAGGCTTAGCCCACGAATGAAGTCGTTGCGGATTCATCTTGTGGAAGTCTCAACACCGACTCATGCAAATGAAGAGAAGCCAAGTGAAGTCTACAAAAAAGACAAATGCTGTTGACACCCCAAAAACAAAACCTGATTACCGCCGCATATGCAGAGGAGATCTCAAACCCGGCACTTGCAGTCTCTCTCATACTTTACATCATATCCGTAATTTATGGCTCCATGGCCTCTGCCTGCAAGGCTCCTGCAGGTTGCCCACCTAGTGCATACATGGCTGAGAAGCTAATATTTGCATGAATAGCCCGTCCCTACTTACTTAGGCGTAGCTGAGTGCTGAACCCCGCGAAATTTCTGGCCGATGCACTACCCATAGCTCGATGTATAGGGGCATGTCTTTTGAAAGAACAACTTCAATCCACCTTAGCTTGAATGGATCACACGAAATAACTAGGTGTTCCCAGCGGGATTTGCTGATGGACACAGACCGCAGGGTCTCACGCTCGCCACTTTCATGCATATTTGCGTTGTCTTTTTGGACCCCGCGATTGCGGTATTTCTACGGGTAACACTTGGCTTTTCTGCTGGGCTTTGCTGCCTGACTCTCCATGTGCTGTGACGACAGCTATGCTCTTGGCATAACGCTGTGATACCTTACTGTACTTGATACGGCCTTGTGGACGAAGTTTCCCCACCATATTTGTACTCTTATCATCTTCGGGGTTCTGGCAACAAAAAAAGGCTAGCCCTTCGGTTAGGACTTTGCAGTGCATTCATGTTGATCATGTCGTGAAAACCCACTTGGACTTTCCCCTCGATCTACGTCACCTTGCCAATGTCCCAGATTAGTGTATTCATATTCAGCCCACGCCCGAGGCATTCATAGTACGTGCGCATAAGTTGTATTCAAACTACAGGTCAGCCCGACCAGCTGACGAGGGTCCGAGGTGATGAATATTTCAAAGTGCAAAAAGGCCCTTAAGAGCTGCACCCGAGCATTGGAACACTTGAGCATCGCGTCGCTGCTCTTGACATCAATGATCTGCGTAGGCGTTGCTGAACATATATGATAGAAGATATTTGGTGCCCCGCATAGTGGAGTAACGTGAGGCAGAGTAGATCATGAAATTCGACCCGGATTGTATCTTTTATTCCAATACGCTAAAATCAATGCCAACATTGTTTCTTCGATGTGTAAATAAGATTTTGTGATGGGAAATCTCGGTGTGCCCTGGCACCACCAAATGACGAGCATCCGCTCCCCTTGCCAGGTACTTACCAGTACTTACCGGATAGTGTTTGGCAATTTCGAATTTCAATTCCTGGCTCAAGGCTCACCCCTTGCCGCAGTTTGCTCACTATCTAAAGTCGAGCACGTCCCTGAACAGAACTCCTCTTCGCTACATAAGCCAGATGGCTCGCTCACTGAGCAATTCGATCTCTATCACTGACCATGGCCTGAGCAAAGCGGGTGAGCAGCTAAGTCAGCAGCCCATCTCAGTAAAATGCATTACGCTAGTCCCATCTAATGCATTTGTTCACCATATTATTCTGACCATTATCCCCTCACGAAGAGATGGTGGCAGTTATGTCTGGTCGTTTCGCGGAAAGCTGCATAGCGGGGCCACTATTACTGGCAATATCTTCCGGCGGCCTGCTCCAATTCAACGCGCCGAGTATCGCATCCACGATTCTGTTTCTATATAGTTGCGCATGACCACATTGGTGTGAACACATGAGTCTGAGCCCGTAATGCCACCTACTCAGTGAGCCCCAGCCGAAGCGCCCTCCAAAAAAGCGATGGCAGCCCAGACTAGGAAGCCCCGTCTTGCAGCCAATATCCTGCTTACTACAAAACCATATCTGCAAATAGCCTGAGGTATCTACAGCCTAATGAACTGTCACCCCTTGAGATAACGAAGCTTCTTAGGGCGAAGCTCAACCCTAGGTCAAGTCATGGAGGGTCGCCACAGTGTCTTGATCGTCCAGGTGACAGATAGGCTCAAAAAAAGCCTAGTCTAGGCCCCATCATTCCTTACAAGGGCATTTGGGACGGCGTAGCCCCCAATCTGCTTATTTGCCCAGGGCGCAATAATGGTCACCCTAGGGTACGCCGGAACTGGGGCTGGACCTGGAAACCACTTGTGATCCGCTTGGCCGCTAAAGAAGCTTCAAGCGGTCAAAGTATCTCCCGCCGGGTGGGTGTCGGTGAGTCGAGCTGGCAGGTCATCGACAGGGGCTGATCGACATCTAGATCCCCTAAAAGAGCGCACCACGAGGGGAGACCAAACACCAAGAATTTCTCATGTCTCAGTAGAGAATGAGTCTCGGCGGCATGCATAAAGAGCATGATAGAACATCACAGACAGCCGACAGTACAGAATCGGACAGAGGTCAGTGCCAAGGGACGCGCGGAAGTGGAGCTACGCGACGTGATAACGGCGAGTGAGAGACTGCCCTGGTTCCGAGTCTTGGCACTCGGGGTTGATGAGACACTCGGGGCGCTATATACCTCTTAACGCGAAGTCTATGCGCGAGTGAGGTCAAAGGCGTCGTAACCACGTAGGTGATCCCATTGGCTCCAAATGTAAGGAAAAATTTTAGAGTAGCCCAAAAGCTAAGGCGCTGTGAAATATCAAAATAAAGAATGGGCGATACAGAACACGTGACCGTACGTCACCCCTTAAGGGCAGAGTTACGCCTTTGCCGCTTGGAGCGTCCATGGAACCATGATCGTCCCTTGATTTCCCGTCCCTCTTTGGAACCTGATTTTGTTTTTTTCTCCTTCGCCTTCCGTCTCGATTTTCTTCTTTCTCGGCCGGGGTTCAGAACAGCTTGCTCGATCACGGAGATTGTCTCCGCAATGCGGATGTCTACTCGTTGACCTTCTATAAGACGACCGATTACCATTCCCGAATTAGGAGGAATACACCAGCAGCCGGGATGCTGTTCCAGAATAGGGAAGGGCCTATTCCGGCCTCATGGGCCTGGAAGAAGATCATGCGCTTTGCTATCATCATCGTCGCTGTCACGGGTTTCGCCGCCCTGCTCTGGCCATCCTCCCCACCTCGCTACAATGCAATGCACGCCTACTCGAACGTGACTATCTCCTCAAATGTCGAGTGCGATCTTGACCTCGAAATGCTACACCGTCTCAACGTACGAAAGCTAGTCGCTTATACCCGCCGTGAGATGATTCTGGACTTCTCTGCGGACCCACTCCCCATCCGTCAGGGCGTAAAGCAGCCGTTGCTGGATACGAAGTGGAAGCCTTCGGCCTCTGAGTCCGAGACTGGGCAGTCGCAGGACGGCTGCACCGTCAGGACGCCCATGCAGGTCCAGGTGGTCCAACCACCCAAGATGGCGGTGGCTCCGCACATCGATTTTGGAGTCGCTACTTCAATTGGAAGATTGAACGACTCGCTTGACCAGTTTGCTCATTGGGCCGGGTATACGCGCACTCGCATATTTGCTCTGATCGAGCCAGACGAGACTAAAGAAGGGGTCGCATATGTCAAGAACAAGGCGGAAAACCTGGGAATCAACCTGTTTATCACCGAATCCGAGGATGACTACCTGCATCGCTACTTCGCGCTCATTGCCCTTTTGGAGGAGCACATGCGGGAGCAGACACAGTGGGCGTGCATCATCGACGACGACACGTTCTTCCCCTCCATGTCCGCGCTGGTGGACGCCTTGGCTAAATATGACCACACCAAGCCGATGTACATTGGCGGTCTCTCAGAAGGCACCCCCCAGATTGCAGTTTTCGGAATTATCGCTTTCGGAGGCGCTGGCGTCTTCCTTTCTCGACCCTTATTATCCGACCTTGCAACCGTCTATGATGAATGCGAACAGATGACATACACCGGCGACCGCCGGATCGCCAATTGCATCTACCAGTACACTACAACTCGCATGACAATCGACCACCGCCTCCATCAGCTGGATTTGATGAAGGATGCATCCGGATTTTTCGAGTCAGGCCGCGAGCTCCCGCTTTCGGTACACCACTGGAAGTCATGGTTCAATGCCGACATGCCCAAACTTAGCGTAATCTCCGAGTTGTGCGGCGACACCTGTCTTTTGCGCCAATGGCAATTCTCCGATGGCTATCTACTGACCAATGGGTTCTCGGTGGTGAAGTACGGATTCCCGCCTGAGCCTGGTGACCTCTCCATGGAAATGACATGGGAGCCGCACAACGGCGCGACAGAGGAATCGTACCTCCATGAGCTGGGTCCTCTCCGCCGAAAGGACGAAATGAAAGAAAGCTATCTTCTCGAAGATGCCAAGATCCAGGAGAATGGCCACGTTATCCAGTGGTATATCAAGCGGGACTCGATCCTTGGCGACGAGATCTTGGAATTGTCATGGCGCAAGCAGTAATGTGCATGGCTTAACACGGTTCATTTCGTTCTGTCTCTGTATTCTTCATTACTTTCTGCTTATTCACGCTATATGAGGATGGGTGGCATTCGATTTCGGGTTCTTCTCCTCATCTCATCGGTCCGGCGCTTGGTCTTGAGCTCTTTGCGTGGGATTGTTTTTATAGATCGGCGATACACCCATTTCGATACACTGTTTAATGCTTAGAACGATCACACTTAATGTGACTATGGAATAAATTATGGCTATCTAGAACGATTCTTGTGGCAGTCACCTTTTTCAGTCAACTTGCTTTCCGCCCAAGTGTTTTTCTTTTTAAGTCGAATCACTATCTGCCGACCCTTTACTTGCTCTACGAGAAGTTCTCCGACTAGTCTTGATAGATCTCAGGAACGTGCCAGAATGTATCTGGGTCTCATGGGCTCGAAGAGAGAACTGACCTCTTCTGCTTTAATGTCATTCTGTCAATGAGTCTCAAATCTGATCTAGGAGCAGACTCTCCAAAGCATCTTGAAGTCGGAGATAAGCAATGAAAGTTGGCCTACGCAAACCCTGTTACGAGATCAAGGTCGAAAATCCGCGAAGCACCGCAGCCCACGACCAGATTGCAATGACAGCGGAACCCCCACACGAATTCATCACCCCCGCGATCCCCGAGCGGGGGTTCATTTCACATCTCATTACTCCTTTAACAGCTCTCATCCCGAAAGATATACTAGAAGACATTTCCTTACAGATATCTAAAGAAGAATCCCAATGACCCGCCACGCAATCTATCCCAGCCTCGAAGGCAAGGTCGTTCTCGTCACCGGCGGCGCCGAAGGTATAGGCGCCGCAACAGTCGAGCTGTTTGCCCGCCAAGGCAGCCAGGTCTTGTTCATGGACATAGCACAAACCTCCGCGCAAAACACAATCGATCACATCGCCTCTCTAACCCCCCAAAGTGGTGCACCCCAAATCACCACCCCGATATTCTACTACTGCGACATTACCGACCTCCCGAGCATCCAAGCCACGACATCCAAAATACTGTCCGAATATGGCGTCATCAACATCCTAATCAACAACGCCGCAGCAACAGGCTCTGGTGCCCGCCGCTCCACAGCGGAAGTAACTCCCGAATCCTGGGATTTCAGCATCAACGCCAACTTCCGCCACGTATTCTTCCTAACGCAAGCTGTGTTGCCGGCGATGAAGAAAGCTGGCGGTGGGAGTATTGTCAATCTGGGCTCTATTACGTGGCGGATACCAGATCCGAGTCAGCCTGTTTATGCGGCGTGTAAGGCGGCGATTATGGGGTTGACGAGAGTGCAAGGGAAAGAGGTTGGTGGGGATAATATCCGGGTAAACAGTGTTATGCCTGGGGCGATAGCGACGAGAAGGCAGAAGGAGGAAGTGCTGACGGATGAGTATCGGGATACGGTGATGCGAAATCAGAGTCTGCAGAGGGATTTGGAGCCGGAGGAGGTTGCTAAGGTCATTGTGTTTTTGGGGAGCGAGGAGGCAAGTGCGGTAACTGGAAGTACTTATACCGTTGATGGGGGTTGGTGTAGTGATCCCTGATCAAGTTGTGTCTTAGTGCGAACGATGTCGTGGATTTGATATTCCAGGTATGTTCATGGACCTAGGAGAGACAAGCACAACACTACTTGTGTATTGCCAACACAGCTTCGAATCAGATCTTGCCTTCAATGGTTGAACAATGAATATATGGCTCGAGACATCTATAACGCTCAGAACTTACGGGGCGTCCTGAAGCACTTTGAAGGCGAACACCGTTGATCACCGATTGTCCTGCGGTGCGTGCCAGCAATTCTTAGACTGTGTAGCGCTCAAGAGTTTCCTCGGTACGAGATTGATCTGTCAATTTGCAGGCAGACCTTGCTGTCTGCCATGCAGAATTACACCCTTTATCTGGAGTGGCTCATCAGACCATTCGAGGTCCTTCATATTCTTGCTAAGCCTAGATCACAGTGATATGGACGAGAAGTAGCGGTGGCCTGGAGTTCCAATGTCAAGAGATGAGTGCTGTTCAAATATAACAGGAGTGGCTCGCACAATGGCCGCTCTCCACTGAGAGAAACGACTTTGACTAGATGTCAGGAATCAACCTTTCTGTTTCCTGGATAAGTTCAACTTCACTCAGCACATGCTCCAATGTTCCCTTTGTGGATTCTTACATCCCGACAGATTATTGAATTCGGCCCGATATTGCGATGTGACCCGGGCCTTGAAGCAATGGGTTCGTGGAGTAGACTAGGGTACCTCCCAGTCCCTGGACAATCACGCACGAGACACTCAGCTCCCAAACAGCCAACGAACAACCACCGAACCCTCGGCCTGATACCTTTCCAGCCTACTGTACGAGTGAGACACTCCACCCTAAGAGGCGGACAACTCGGTACGAGCTTAGCCCAAATGGCGTTTGTGCAGCCACAAAAGCGCTCTTCCGGTCCCCGCTACGTTTCCGATCTACGATCGAAGCTACTGAGATCGCTCATGCTCTGAAGCCGTTCACCGAGAACCCGAAACTTCCGATAACCTGGCGAGCTAATGGCCCAGGACCTCCGGATGAAACCTGTAGGTGAATGCAAGAAAGTGCGAGACGACAATGACCAAATGACGATAGATCAGAGGTATGTGCGCAAGGCTACGATTCGGCTAAGCATGTCTCCTCTTTTCCATGCAGATCATTCGACTCGGGGGCACTCAGCATATTCTCCGAGACGATCCGGACAGGTCTAGGAAAACGGACCGAAATGAAAGCTCGTACTGATCGGAACTATTTAATCTTGAATGGGGCACGCAATGGATGAACCGCGCGGGCCAGTGCACGATTTCCCCAGTGACATCATGCAAGGCAACACTGGTTCATTCCCCTGGCCGTGGGTTTCGTCCTAGCGTTAGACCGTTCTTTTGTAAATCCAGTTTCCTTGTTTTCAATTTTCTTCGTGGCTCGACACGCGGTCCACCCCCTGAGAAATTCTCTTGAGGTTACGGTGTCGGAAGGAGGCGCTCACCTCCTGTTTCTACTAATAGAAAATATGGAGACTAGCGTAGAACTTGATACACCAAAGCACGTCTCAGCCACAACCATGTGGTTCTCGCCCGTGCTAGGCGTCCAATAAACTTCGTTCAGGCTTCCGGCTTCCGACGATTCGATCATTCATGATAGGGTATTATGGCACGAATTGGTAGGCAATTCATTATACGATGAGTCATTGGTTCGAAAGATGAGACACCTATTGCAACACGAATATCTGCAGGGCGAATAATTTCCGTAACGCTCCGTATGTCCGGAATGAAGGGCCTGCAACTTGGGCAAGGTGCATCGCATCATCAACGATCAGGGGGTGGTACCTGGACGGGGAATACACAGCTAGGGCGATCACGACAAAGACCAGAGAAGGGCACGTGGCTGGGCCACTCGACCGCTTGACCACGACTATAAGTTGACCGCCAAGTTGACTGGTCAACTTCGTTGTGCCCAACCCTTTTTCCCTTTGCAACTTTAGGGAATTCCTCATTCTGCAGTCAGGCACCAGCCACGACTGCTCTCATGTCTATTATTACCCAACCTGGAAGGATACGCAGAGCCCAATTACAATCCCGGGCAACACAGCCTTGGAATGGGTCTCGGCGTTGCTCATCACGGTAGTATACCAAAGTAGGGCTCGGACCCATCGACCGTGCAGGATGGAGACCAACGGCGACTTCTTTTTGCGGCTTCCACGGCCCTTCGAAATCCTTCTGGCGGCCTTCTGGAAGGTCAGGAGAAGGCTTGGCAGGCCAATCCAGAGTGATTCCTCCAGCCCGCTGAGCCGTGGTGGCAGACAAGTGGAGATTCTGGAGGCTGAACGCGGTCAGTGGTCCCTCTAGTGGCTCCGGAGAAAAAGGGGCAATGGACGACTTTGGAAGTGCAATTACCGACGCTCGGGGGGAGCTTCGTCCGACTCCACTCCATTGGGATCGTCCCTAGGGCTCGCACTTGGTCAGCAACGGGTTGTACGATCCGGGACGAACGAGAACGAGACAATTGAGTCTTGGTGTGCAACAGGCCACTTCGTGTCCCGTGTTGGCGTGTTTGGATGAGCGCCCCTCCCCTCGTAGAAACCTTCTAGAAGGAATCAATTTAGCCTTTGGCCGTCTAGCATCGGCCGGCAATAGTGGGAAGCAGACTACCGCGATGGACTCATCCCCTCCCCTTGACATCCTAGATGATCTACTGTGCCGTATACAGTCATTCATGCCGCACCATTCCCACCTCTAGGGGATAATGCATGTAATCACTATCACTATGAATTATAGTAAAACACTTCTTTTTTCTCTTGCCCGACCTCGAGCAGACGGGAATCCAAAGCCAGATCAAATTTCCACTGTACCCTGTATGATCCTACCCCCCTGGCACTGTTTTCCCCTTTCTTGCAGTTTTGGGGCACTTGGGAAGGAGATCCACCGCTGCTCAACCATGTGAGATTTGCGTCATTGGCAAAGTTTCCCACTCGTTTCACACTAGTGCAGCGGTTTGGTTCTTAGTAACGAAGTGAAGAGAGGGATCTAGGACTAGTAGCCCCGTTCAGCGAAATTGTGATTCAGATCGGCGTCGCTATCTCGTATCCACTCTGTTTTTTCACGCGCAGGGACGGGGGAAACCGCACGTTGTGGAGCCGGCTTGCTTACGGGGGCTTCTGGTGCGGCCAGGTTTCCTTCTAGCGCACTTCGCTGGGGGCGACTAGAGAAAATAGGGTATCAACTAGAACGAGCGTGGCCGTCTGCAGGGATACGGAACGTCAGGGGAATAGGAGGTGACCAGTACCAGCACATCTGTATGGTCTAGCTATCGCTACATCGCTAGAGGCACGAAATAGGAAGGGTTGGGCGTGAAAATGAAGCCAAAGCTAGAAGTAATAATTCTGACTGATGAGAAGGAATACAAACCCAAACACCAAAAAGGGATTCAATTTCCAGTCCTTGACCAAACCTTCTAAACCAAGTGGGGGCAATGCAGCAACGGATTCTCGATGTAAATAATGATGTATGCCAGTGGCACCTACCACACCTAAATAACCCAAGCAATCATCACATAGTCCCATCATATTTTCTCTCCCCCTCCCCTTTCTCTTTCACACCCTGCATTCTCGATACTTGGTTCCGCCTTCCGCCTCCCCACTGACTTCCCTCTCTCTCTCTCTCGCCAACTCTGTTGTCGCGACTCTCCTTTATCTGACCTGGGACGTACGCCTGCTCCCGCCCATCCTTTGTGCCTTATCTTCGGCCGTGCTAAGGTTCGTACCTGTCTTCCGAGACTCTGACCGCGATTTCCGCGATTTCCCTGCCCGCGTGGCGCGGCTGCCCAACGGGCTGTGGCCTTGCGACATTTGCCTCGAGCTAGCCATCTGTCCGGGTTTGATACGGATATTCACTGGCCTGGGTGCTGTCTTCCTGGGAACTTTTTTTTCGCGCTGGGACCTCCTGCAAGGTCCTCGGCGGTGGAGCACCGGAGACGTGAAGACTGCAGACCTGCGTCAAGATCCGGGCAACTGGGCAGCACTGTGGTCTTCGATCCCTGGAAGTGATTTTGAGCTGACCGTATTCTTTCGCAACAGGCATTCTGCCCTTCCTTCGTCCTCTCCCTGACGAACGGCCCGATCACAAGCCATCTCCTCCGATTCCAGCCGATCGCCATACCTGAACTTTCTCTGCTCTTTCAAGCAGCGAGACCCAAACAGGACGTTATTCCTGCGACTCGGATAAGACTACGCCGCGAGCATCCGCTTTCGCTTCGGTTCGGCATTCAGCGCATAACGCGTCGAAAAGGTTCGGGAGCCGCATTCTACACCTGAGGACATCGCTTGTTCGTCCCAGCAGATAGCTGCTGCATTATTGCCTCGATCTCTCTCCGAGCACTTGAAACGTAAAGCGGCAAGAACGCGCCTGCGCTCAACCTCACGCCACCAGACAGGCGGATCAAGTCGAAAAACTCGTGAACACGACAAGAGCAGGACTCTGAACGGTTCGCGCAAAGCAAGACGCTTGCTGAAGCTGACCTCCACCGCGGGCACTCAGCTGATCGCTGGGTCGTGTCATGGACTTCACGACCATTCTGAATCGAAAGAACTCTGCCGCAGCAGCTGTCGCCGCAGAAGCACAATTACAGCAACAATACATGCAGAACCAGTTTCACCACAATTCCGCCATGAAACCCGAGCCGGGTGCCTCCGACAACTCCGTCGGCGCATACCCTCCTCACGCTGTCCCCCCCGGAATGGACTCGGGACTGGCGGAGTCTTTCTACTACGCTCAAGCACAAGGTGCCACCCCTCGGAACATGGCATACGTCCCTGGCGGATATGCTAGCGATGCTCAGATGCAGCCAGCGCCTGTTCCTGCGGGAAGGAGTAGTGCTGATGCGCCACCTAAGACCTTCCACTGCTCTACTTGCAACAAGGGATTTGCTCGACGCAGTGATCTTGCACGACACGGTAAGATGACTCGTTAAATGCCCTTCTATGTTAGTACTGACCTTTCATGTCTAGAGCGAATCCACACAGGTATCAGGCCTCATGCCTGTGACTGGCCTGGTTGCGGCAAGCAGTTCATCCAACGCTCTGCCCTAACAGTACACTCTCGTGTACACACTGGTGAGAAGCCCCATATGTGTGAGCGATGCGGCAAACCCTTCAGTGATTCTTCGTCATTGGCTCGGCATCGTCGTATCCATTCTGGCAAGCGACCCTACAAGTGCCCGTACGCCAACTGCCAGAAGACTTTCACTCGTCGGACGACCTTGACCCGTCACCAAAACCACCACACCGGTACTATTGAGGAAGCTGCTGCTGAGACCGAGGCCAACCTGCGTCAAAATAAGGAACGCCGGGGCCCGAGCGAGGGCATGTTCCCGGACCACGTGTCTATTCATTCTGCCCCATCCCCAGCCCAGTCCATGTCCCCTGGTGGTGATCTGCCTCCTCTGAACATGCATCGTTCGGCCGGTGATTACTACATGGGTAATGGCTCTATTCCCCCCTCATGTACGCGGCGACTTTACGCAAGGCAGTCCTCGTGCTTCTCCCACAGCGACTTCTCCCTCTCTCTCCAGTTATGGTAGCGCTCCTCACGCGCGCCCAGCCATGACGTCTCACCCTTATGCTCCCCCGCAGCCGCTCGAGCCCCCGGCGAACAACGACCACCGGCCGAACAGTGTCGGCGGGAGCCCGCACATGACCAGTCTCGGTTGGGCCTCGCCTTCTCACGGTAGCATGCCCTCCCCTGGCTCAGCCAACGACTTCACCTACCCCGAGCCGAGCGGCCCAGCATACCCAACCTCGATGCCCCCTCACATGTATTTCCCCAATTCGACAATTCGGAGGCCCGGCTCAACCGAGCCAGACCAGTACGAGACCAAGCCCCGAATGGGCGAGCACACTTGGTCCACACCCGTATGATCAGTGCTCTGAATTGCTTTACAGCTCCACCATTTCCTATGTTGACATCATTTCATTGCATCGTTCCCCTGATTCCTATGGAAACAAGTAACTTTCCATCGTTCGTTTGAGCTTTCGCATCTGTTATCTCTTTACACAACTTGTATCTATAGGGAGACAGTCCTCTTGGAGTCAGGACCGTCCATCTTTTTGTTTTTTTGAGCACCTTGTCATCCCCCCACTATTCACCATTTCCTTTGTTCTTGCTTTGCGGATGACATGGCTTTACCGAGACACGACCAGACGAGGAAACAGCATAGATAGAGCGCGGGACCAGGGATCAGGATCTTTTGGGGTATCATTTGTACTGGATTAGAAATCGGGACTGGGCTTTCTTTGCTTGGGAGATCTGGCCCTTGAGTGTGGTGTCTGGTTGGTATCTGGATTATTCTTGACATTTTTTTTCACTGCGTTCAAGTTTTGCATATTGTCTACATTTTGCTTCTTATGTCCTTCGTCCTTTTCTTGTCTGTTTCATATACATCTTTTTCTACCCTTAATATCCTCTGTTGCATCGCTTTCTTTACTTTTCTCTTTCCTCTTTTTTTTCGATTATTTGGTCTGGTCTCATTGTTTCGCGTCAGGTTCCTTGTGTGGTTTTTTTTCCCTCTTTTCGCATCGAATACCATTTTGTGAGATGAGGACTTCGATCCCATTCATGTACTATAGCTGTGTATACTAGACTTGCAGTTCATAATTTTCCAACCTTGTCTGCTTTACACCAATGTATCATTGCAATGAGAAATTTGCAACAAGTTGCGAGATGAGCGGATTGACTCCGAACGTCAGGGTAATCTCAAACACCCGCCTCGATCAAGCGTTCTAGACCATTCCCACTCTATCACTAGATCCCCCAACACTTCCCGTTTCAAGCCAAGCTAGCTTGTTGTTAGGGACCCGTCCTTTGTAATTTCCCCTATTCTTGGCCATCAAGCTTTTCAACATAGCAGACAAGGCTGCAAAAACGATATGTCCAGGGTCCTCCAAAAAAAAAAAAACCAAAGCTCCCGGTTCCGTCTCTTGAGGTCAGCCGATACCACAATGATCGTATGAAACGCTTGGAAATCAAGAACAAAAAGTACTATTTATAGTATAGACCCGGTGGATCATCCAGGGGTAGGTCGACTCAAGGTAAGAAACCCGCCTCACATCTAAGCCACGTCTAAGGGGCGGTACGAGCGCTACCGTAATATTCGGGGATTTGCATGATCTACAATTTAGAGTGTAGCGGTGGACATGGCTGAGTTGTAAGAAGGGTTTTTTGCTTTTCTTGTATTTGTTTTTTTTTTTTTTTTTTTTTCTTGTCGCCTAGGCTGGGTGGAGCTCGGTGGTCTAGGGTATCACGATTTGGGCATGTGTATAAGTCGGTGAATGCCCGAGATCTAGATCAGGGGGAGATTGGTTTAAATGAGGCCCATTAACATGCAATGGTGGAAAGGTGTCAAACTTGAGGCCTGCGTTGACGCGGAGGCTATGGTTTTCACCGTTCTCTAAACTTAGATTTGTCACTGCCCCTCAACAGTTCCTGTGTTAGGACTTTCGCGACTCAGGCGTCTTCGGAATCATGTTGGCGAAGCGGTCTCGGTCTCGAACTTGCTTCCCATTTGGTATGCTTTTGTCCCCTGATTCAAGTTGAGGGTATAAGTGAGAGATGTCTCATACGTATACCTATTACATTGTTGCTCGCAAGGTTGTGCCGAGTCATCACGCATATTTATGTAGCGGGATGCGGCGTCGGGGATTTCGATGTCTCTAGCATGATGACTCGGTTATTATCCCTACTTTGAAAGGAGAAAATCATAGGTTGAAAGCTTCGGGCTCAGTCATTTGCTACGAGAAATTTGACATTCTTGTTCGAGGTTGGGGGGAAAGGGTGGCGAGTTCGAAGATTGGGTATATAGGTCAACTGGTGCGGATACTAGGATGCCCTTGCAAATCAATTCACGCACAAGTAACATTGATCAACAGGCAGAATCACAATGCAATTTTCAAAGTCTCTCGCTTTGCTGTTCTTGAATATTGCACTGGGCTGTATGTCATCACATATACCCACTCGCCAGCCCTGCTAATCTTGACTATGTAGCAGCTGGGATGGGATGCGGTAACGCAAACGCCTGCCTCGGCACCGAGTTCTGCGCCACAGCTATCTTCACGGCGCCTACTTCTACCACTATCACGACCTGCATCCCGACACCCACTTGTCTGGGTGTTTACGGTAAGTACCAGGAGTTGACTGTTGCCCCACTCGTTATTGACCGTTCGTCGTGCGTAGGGGACTGCTCGTCTGGCGGCCAACCTGTCGGCAACTGTTGTTCGGGATACTGCGCCGCTACCAAGTGCCGGTCGACGGATAGTAAATGGCCTGATTGTCAGGAAGATGGATATCCCTGTCTGAGTGACGGCAATTGTTGTTATGGGAATAAGTGTGTTGCCGGACGTTGTGCTCAGCAACTGAGTAGTGGAGAGGTATAGAGCCTTCAGTGCTCTATGGATTGCTTCAATAGAGCCCGACCGTGAGGATAATCTCAGTAATAATGGGCTCAGTTCTTCGGTTCCTCCTTTGCATCTTCCAAGGTCTCTTCGTGGTTCTCTTTGCAAGACTTTTTTGTTCTTGTCTTGTTGCATGACTTCGAATACGTCTGGGGTAATAAGTCATTGGCGTCCGTTCAGAACCATTATTATCTTACCCTTAGTTCGGCTAGATTCAACTCACCTTGCTATATTCCAAAAGCATTCTCGGTCTACATATTCAAATCGAAATGGCCTTAGCAGGACCTCCGCACGCGCTGGAATTTTCTCATCGCTGCCTTCCACTGATCCTCGCGACACTAAGATCCCAAAGCTGCTGCACATCCAAGAACCTGTCCTCTTAACGACATCTTCACATTGACCATACCCCCCAACGCTCTCACTAACTCCCTAACCTCGTCACTAGAAATCGCGCGGCCCGCCCCAATCGAAAACCGTACAAGCCCCCGCCTCCAAAAATGCCCGTCCCCCCGCCACTGCATCCTGAATACCCATTCCATCCTGATAAAGCACATCCGTCCGCGCATTTACGACGAGAACAAGAATACTCACTTCCGCAGCAGCCTTCATAACAGCCCGGACCCTTTCTACGGCATCCTCCAGGCCCACCACCCAGATCTTCGATATTACACCCCACCGCACCCAAATGAATGACTCCCGGGATTGTGGCGGAAAGCTCGGCCACTGAGCCGTAGCCGTCCTGCAGGTCCACCGTTACGGGTTTGGTGCGGTTGACGGCGTGCACGGCTGACGCGATAGATTTTAGCGCGGATAGGTTTTGGATCTTGTTGAGTGCTGAGTTCTCTACGCCGAGAGTGGCCGCAATTGCGAAGGATGCTGTTGCAACGGCGTGGGCGGTTGGTCGGGAAGCGATTATTGTCGCGGTAGTTGCGTCGTAGGCGTTTGGGAGAATGATTCGGTTGCCGGGTTTGTGGAGACTTTTGAGGTGTTGGGCGATTTCGTTCAGTGTATTCATGGGCTCAGGCCTCAGGATGTAAAAGGGATTTCTGTGGATGTATTAAGTTGCTGTTTTGGTTAGTAGGCAATAGTCGGTGGCTAGATTGGCTTTTATTGCGTGGACTGAATAAATTGAAATGGGATTTAGATACGAGAACGTTGCTGTAGAGGTATCCAATGAAAGCCAGTCCGTCAAGATGACCCACGTTGACCCATGTCTGGACAAGGAACACTAGAAACACTAGAAACACTAGGGACACTCCCGGGTACTGGGCATTACGTGCAGAGTCGATCCGAGTCATGCAGTGCAGGACAAGTCTCGTTACTGACTGTCTCAGACTATTACGGCACTATTGTAGTCGCCCACACGGTCTAGCAACGAAGCAGTAGCACAAGCAAGGGGACTCGGTCATTCCCCGCTTCCTTAAGACCGGAGCAAAATTGAGAAAACCATGATCGGTTCGACACAAGAGGGCGGAAATACAGCCGAAGCGACGGCCCTCTAAGAAGGCCCGGAGCGCGACGGGCGCCATTGGGGGCGTGCATGAACGAAGTCTATGCCGTGCAACAGGACTGCCAATCAATTTGATGTAATTCCTCTGTACGTGTATCCTGGGTCTAGAGATCTTGGGCACCTCCTAGGGCTTACTGTAGGTACATTCTCGCCCATAGCGCCGGGAAATTTTCAATCACGGGCGACCTGGTTCCGCCTCCTGCTCGATCCGTGCCTACGTGCATGAACGAGGGGTACTGGCATTCCTTGGCTCGGTCATCGAGGTTGTGCAGCTTGGAACCCTGTGGTATGTGCATATCGTGGTAGTGGAAAGACGAAGTACATCGAGGCAGACCAGGTGCCTTACCCAGGTGCTTTTACTTGGGTGCTTGGGTGCCCAGGTATTCAGGCGTTCAGGGTGTTCAGGTGCTCAGATGCCTAGGTGCTCAGGTGCTCAGGTGCTTAGGTAAAGGTACCTAAGTCACAATAAGGCGACTGCCAACATTTTCTGACAACGTTTCCCGGCAACACCCGTCATAAATTACCCTGGACTCCGCTTGAGGGGAAGTGGGAAGTGGGTTCTGGACTCGGGAAGACCCATTGTTGTCAGCAGGTCCTCAAGCTCTCCAGGTGCAAGCGCACCGGTGCAACACCTTCTTCTTTGCCTTTGCCCGCTGTGTTCGAACCTTGGGGGTGTACAGTGTTACAGCTCGGACTTCGGAGGGAAGGGAAGTGTAAGGAAAACGGAAATATTGTAAGATGGTACATTGGTAAGTTGGTAAGATTGTAAGATTCGTAAGATGTGTACTCGAAACGGACAAAAGAAACGAAGAGCCCTACCAGGGAGGAGAGAGAGGCTATGGACTGCGTCCCATAGACTACGTCCCAAAGAACCATGGGCTATGTATTATTGTTATTTGCATTATGATTCCTGAAAGCCTGAAAGAAAATTGAGACTGAGACAGCGCGGATCGCGCTTCCGAATGGAGATCAACCCGAGGATCACCACGGCCCTGCAGAAAGAAAAAAGGGAAGAACGAAAATGTCATTGGAGTGCTTCGCACCTTGGGATAAAAGAATATTAGGAAAAGGATTACCTGAGGGTTTTTTTTTTCTTTTTCTTTTTCCACGCATCGGGAATCCCCTGTAATTTACCCAGGGAATCGCCCCGTCAGCTCTCCCCACTCTCCGCTTCGCCTTGCTCGCCCTCTCCTCATTCCCTCTCTTACACCTTCACCCTCTACCTTGACTCACTCACCACCCAGCTCTCCTCTTTTTGCGTTTAAATTTGCATCCTCAAACCCTCTGCCATTCCTGGCGCCAATACTGTCCTCGATCTTATGGCGTATGGTGTCGCCTCATCTCCCCGTGCAGTTGGCCGCCTGACCTGCAGCTCTCACGCTGCCATCCGACCCTGCTCGTACCTCCGAACCCTCCCTTCCCAATCTTTCTTCCTCATCTTGCACTCGTCATGACGACAGAGTTCGATATACCCGAGACCGGGCTGTCTCTCTGTGCCGGAGAGCAGTCCGGCGAACCTGCCTCCAAGCCGGTTCAAATTATGCGTCTGAACCTAGTCCAGAGCACCCTTGACGAGCTGATTGAGAGCCTCCGAAATGATCAGCCTGCTCGAGTCCGCCTGGGGAAACACCCTTCCCTACAATACGCTGGCAAATCTCATTCCTTCCACACCTACCCCGAAACACACCGCTCCGAGATCTACCATAGCTCTTCCGACAAGCGAAAACTATACTTTACGGGCGTGCTGAGCCACAGTCTAGAGGTTGAAAAGGCCAAGGCCGCCACTGCCGCCACTGATCAGGCTCTGGCTAACCTGGAGGAGAGTCTCAATGCTTTCGAGCGAGGCAAGGAATCCAAGAAAACTCACATGATCCAACACCCGGATGAATTGAGGTCTCTTCGTACAGCTGGTGGCTCCGGTCAGCGAGGCCCTAGAAGCAAGGCTGAATTGGAGAAAGAACGACTACTGCGCACGGCTGCTTCCCGGTCTCTGACCTCCAGCCCCAACTTGGGGTCCGCCAAGTCTCCGGCCCCCATTCCGACGTCCGCACCGCTTTCGCAGACCAAGAACAACGCCAGGCACGAGGCTCTCAAGGCACCCTTCATCCACCTTCTTGCTGTCCGTGCCGTCTCCGCCAAGTTTCTGGCCCGTCAAACCCGTTCCACGATTGAAGACTGCATGGTCCTCGCCCAAAAGTACGGCAGCGAGAATCGCCTCAATCGCGAGAAATACGACCTCAAGGACAAGTCTTACAAGGACCTCGATGTGTGGGCCTTCCCCTACCCAACCCAGGACGATCGGCAGGAGGCAATTGAGAATGCTGTTTCAGCTTTCGATCGCATGCGGATTTCCCGCACTGATAAGCTGTGGCAAATGCTGCTTCCCAAGGCCGAACGGGGCAAGGGCAAGTGTCTGTCCCGACTGAACCTTAGCAATGGCCCTGTGAAGAAGACTACCCAGAGTCGATCTCAGTCAGATGGCGGTGACGATATAGGCAAGAACGGTGAAACTACGGGCAACGAGACGGACCGACGCACTGCCCCTTCGAAGACATCGGACACTTCTCGTTCGACCCCCAGCCAGAAGCCTACCGCTGGTAAGGGACCTGTCAAGGGACCCGCCGCCAAAGGTCCCGCCAAGACCAAGAGCACCAACAACACCACATTGACCGGCCGGGTTACGAAGAAGACTGTCGCCAAGCCTGCAGCGAAGACTGAGACCAAGTTTAAGTCTTCAGAGTTCGTGCATGACTCCGACGATGATGATGACACTCCCAATACTGCTCTTTCTCCGCCTACCCTGGCTCAACGTCCGAAGGAGGAGAAGATAGCACCTTCGAAGAAGCCTCAGGCTGCTATCAAGGCTCCGGGCAAAGCTCCGACTAAAGCTCCGGCGCCTGCCAAACCTCGTGCCACCAACAATGCTCCACCTGCAGCAAAGTCTACCAAAACTGAATTATCGGCTCCCAAACTTGACTCTTCACAATCCCGCTCTACCGCCTCAGCTACTTCCAAGCGACCTGCCCCTCGAAGCTCAACCTCTCCTCAAAAACCCTCCCCTCTTGGGTCTTCTCCTCCTGCCAATGCATCCGATGCCACCCGTCGGAGCCGTTCAGACAGCCAAAACCAGTCCTCCAGCTCGTCTTCTTCCCCGCTTATTTCTCAACTCGCTCGTACCGACAAAGCCACGACTGGAACAGCTGCTGCTCGACCTCCAAAGCCTGTTGACTCAACCAATGGTCCCCCCAAGTCTGGGCTTGTGGGTAATCCTTTGAAGCGCAAAGCGGAATCTGACCGATTGGCTCAGTCCCATGCAGCCACAGGACGCACCACTGGAAATCTTGACCACAAGCGCCGCCGGGCGGTCAGCACCTCTAGTGGAGGTAGCACCGGAAGCGCATCTCCACCTTTAAGTCAGGAGATCCTTCGGGAGCAGCTGCGGGAGAAGTCGATGAGATTCAAGAGATATTATGCAAAGTACCTCTCCTTGCATCGCAGCCTCGACACCTCCACCAATCCGTCATCAGCTGATCTCAACAAACTCAGTCGACAGCATGATATGCTGCGAAGCATGAAAGAAGAGATCTGGGACGAACACGCCAGACTTAATGACGGCATCACTCGTGATTTCTAACGATACCTTTTTCTGCATGGTGACGACTCTTGTCGTATTCACCCACATGGCGAAAATCTGAAACTTGAATTTACCAGATCGACAGCTCGGCGTTTTATTTCTCATTGATTACATCTTCCCTTTCCATTTCCTTTTTTTCTCCTCTGCATATCCCCCTTGAAAACCCATCATGCATTCCTTGAAACCCCGTGATTTGTGGCATAGACTTCTGCATTACCGCTCTCATCTTCGAGCACCTATACACATGCATTTTACCAGAACATGAATCAAGAATCCTGTGATGCAATCTCTACACCCGACCTCGTAACTCGTAGGGTTGGATCCACGCCTTACCCCGGATCAGCGAACCGAACAATCGCAACCTCTAGTGGATGTGGGGTCCCATTCGTCCCTTGTAATTCGCGGGCTCGCACGTGGCATAGTCACGAGACCCTGTTATATTACAGCCAACAAAACGGAAAGAAATACATCCGTTTACGTCATCAAATGCTCTTCCACTAACCTGTCTTGGGCCTAGCTTCCGTAGGAACTTGGGAAAGTCGATTCTCCATCTCTGAGCATCCAACACACCCGTCCCACCCTCGAGCAATTGAAGCTTTCCTGGTTCAAGGAGCGCGACAATGACTCCCCCTTCACGCGGACGGGGCACCAGTCAGCGAAGTCCGACCGTTCTGGTAAGAAAGACAGGACCTTCCTCCTCCCTCCTCCCAAAAGCAATTGCCGTGCATGGATTACTGAGACAGAGCTGTACGGAATATAGGTCACCGACTCCCGCGACCAACAGTCTACCTCCGCCACCCGACGCCGACGATCCCCGGCTACAAGGTTCATCACTGTTGATAATGTTCTCCAATATGCTTCCGACGTTCCCTCCATGCAGCAGCGGCACCCGCCGCCTATTTCGAGATCCCGCCGCCTTGCTTCAGCCACCGGTGGCTTAATTGGCGCCGGAGGCAGCAGCTCTACTACGATCTCGGGCTCCGCCGGAACTATCGGGCGCCTTGCGGCGCAGCCGCGTTTGCCACCCAGAACGACTAAGGTTAGCGAGAAGCTGGTGCTATTACCTGATACTGGTGGTGTTGGAGAACCGGATGTTGAAGAGGATGAAGGGGATGAGGATGAGGACAACGATCTCCTTGACGAGGAGCTTGTTCAGCAGCTCTCAAGGGAGAGACGCGTTGATCCGGATGTCGTGAGACAGCAATTGCTGGCGCAGAAGCGGCTTGCCGGTGACTTTGGTGTAGACAATGATATGGCGCCTCTGCTGGCCGACGAAGAGCACCAGCGCAAACGACGTGTTGGGCCTGAGCGCGCTAAGAGCTACGCAGAACGTCTGCCCAAGGCGCGTCGCACAGAGAAGCTTGCACGTGTGACGGCATATTGCACGGCGCAGGCGTACAAAATGGGGTCCTTGGCTTCTTTTGTGAAGGAGTGGCATGGCGCAAGGACGAAGCTTTATGACGATTGTCTCTACACTGCGTACCATCTCCCTCTGCTGCCTGGTCACGAAGGGTATCGGTTGCGGAGTAGTCCGGTGGTCAAGTTCCCTGGTGGAAAGTCACTACTGGACGAAGAGATTGAGCGGAATGAGCAGCGTGATCACCATGATGATTACGAGGCTGAGGATCATTCTGTTGGGGGCCATAATCGGCCTGGGGTGGAGCATCACCACGAAGCGTCTCCTCAAGATTCTGGGGAACATGGTTCTGGGGAGCAGCATCATCAGGGATTCTTGAACCGCATCTCCGAAGAAGACAGTCAGGTTCAAGATGACCAGCCGAGTGCACCCAACAATAATGGTGGCCTACATAGTTTGTCCCAGTCTGGACCCGTCGAAGAGCAGCAAAGCGAGCCAACTCCTCGCCGCCGTCGATACAGTTCTGATGATGGGCATGCCTTATTCCGCGAGCGATCTTCCCCGCCAGTGCCAGCAACATTGCCCCAAGCTCCCGCACGGACTCTCTACAACGTGGCTGAGATGTTCGTTTTCAGCTACGGCGTGGTGGTCTTCTGGAACTTCACAGAGAGACAAGAGAAGGACCTGCTGGCAGATCTAGCATTCGCTACCTCCTCCGCGACTGGCACACCCATCCCACTGACCACCATGCCTCTCCACGAAGAGGACTTTGAAACCGAGGAGTTCCATTTCGAATACTCCACAGAAATTTCCCGCCCGCGCGTCTTCAACGACATGATCACCCTCCGAAGCGGCGACCACATGATCAAGCTTGCCATCAGTCACGGCATCTCTCAGAGTACCAAGCTATGCTTCTTTGAGGAGGTAATGGCCCGCCAAATGGCAGACGCAAAGGACGTTCCCCGCCGCCTCGCCATGACAGGCCAACTTGGCATGAAACGCGAAGAAGTCTTCCGTATTCTCGGCCGTTTGTTCAAGAGTCGCGTAGAGGTCAATCTTTGTGAGCGTCTTTTTTCCTTCCGTGTCTCGGATTGTACTGATAATTCACAGCATCAAACATGCTCGATGTCCCCAACTTCTTCTGGGAAAGCGAGCCAACCCTGTACCCTCTCTACATCGCCGTGCGCGAATACCTTGAGATCAAACCCCGCATCCAAGTCCTCAATGAACGCTGCCGCGTCTTCCTCGACCTCGCAGAGATTCTCTCCGACTCCATCGCCGATAATCGCACATCCCGTATGCCTAATCCCCCTCCCCTTCACGGTGTTCAAGAACTAATAAGTCCAGACCAAACCTGGATCATCATCATCCTAATTATCATCTCCATCATCGTAACCTGTTCCGAAGTCTTCCTTCGCTTCGGCCTCCTCCACTCTAGCCAGGGCACCTCCTCTAATCCGGCGAATATTATCGCCCGCGCCATGGGCCGCTCTGTGCCTCCTTCGCCGCCCGCAGGCTGGTCCTACAATGTGCCGAACACCCCGCCTGGGTGTGTTTGCCCTTCTCTTCCCTCCGCTACTGGGTCTGATTTCAGTGGGTTGAGTGGGTATGGGCTTTGATCTGGTACCCTGCTCTATTCTTTGGAACGGGTTCCAGTATATGTATCTTTTTGATCGAAATATGGAAATATGGTGTACTGGTGTTATGGGTTGGAACAGGGCAAATACGATCACTTGGCTGTTTCCAATGTTACATACTGTGTCTATGCGGAATGCGTCGATTGGGTTTGTCCGCTCGTTAATGAATCTTTTGGTAAGATATTTCTAATCTAGGAGTTCTTTCTATAAGACCTCGCGGGCATCTGTAGTACGTAAATTCCGTGAAACCTGTGAATGTTGTCATTCAGGAGAATTATGCAGAAGTTGACCTTCGGCAAGCTCATAATGTGCTGTAATTGGCCCCGTTGGACCTGGTCAGTCGAAGATATATCTTACGGCCTGCCGTATTTATTTCACAAACAGTGAACCCATTGACCTTATGGGCTAGCCTTTAACCCTCAAATAGCCCCCGCCCTTGTGGACAAGAATCATGTCTAAAGTCTTCAAGCCTCAATAACTGACAACTGTGCCGATATTCCCAAAGCGGCTCAATCCCCAATGCGCACCGATACTTCATCCAAAATATCATCAAGCACAATAAGGATCAGTCTCTGATGACTAACATCATAACAAGTCAGTTTGGCCGAGTGGTTAAGGCGACGCCCTGCTATAGATCACAGCTCCGCCTGTGAACTGTAAGGCGTTGTGTTCGCACGCACAGGTTCGAATCCTGTAGCTGACGTTTACTTTTTTTCTCCTTTTTTTTGGGTCACCCTTTTTGAATGGGTGGGGTTCTTCTTGCGAAAGTGGACGTGGCTTGTTTGATAGAATCCACAGTGCGTGGCTCTCTGATTGGCTGCGTGTAAGGGGTTCAGGGGCTCAGGTGCAGGGTCGTTGTACTTATACTTGGCGGTGCACTTCCTCAATCATACGCTACACCTTGGTAAGCTGAGTATTCGTCCTAAAAGTGATGCGCGTAGATACTAGGAGTAAACTCGAAGTCTGATAGAATCGCAAGTGGTGACCTGGATATGAAGTGACTGGGGCAACCAATGAAAGAGACCCTGATCGAGAGGCGATGTATCTCAGGAATAGTGCATCAAGGTTATTATTGTAAGAAGATCATAGCGCTAGAGGCCACTTCTTGGCTCAAAGGCTAAACCTCTGAAGAGACATTTTGCAGGTATCGCCGTCTTTCGATATTGCGAGCCTTGATGTCAAAAATGATAAAAATATAGCATCCGTTCTGCAACGTCCATATTAAGAAATATGAGATTGCGAACCAATCAATCGTCAACCGTCATAGCTGCCTGCTATAGACTTCCAGAGCGGCGAACCGACCTACATCAGCTTTGTGACCACTACTAGTCCCGGGAACATTTGATGGAGGAGATCTGAGCTGCCGAGCTGGGGATCCGACCCAACTAGTGAGAATTCGAAAACCATTGAACTTTATCGGACAATAAATCTTTGTGTAGCTGACGCCTGGTAAGGATGTATACATCGATCAAGACTTTGACAGTGAACATGTCTTATTAACGGCGAATAATAACCCTGCAGGAAATATCTCTCCCCTTCTCAGTTACCATCTATTGTAGATCCTCTACCTGGACATCGGCATATATTGATCTTGCAGACTACTCGATCTGGAGTATACTGTTCTTCCGATCCCATTTCGCTTGCTACTTCTCACACGTCGCATGAATTCACCGCTTCTAGTTGAGTTCTTGATTATCTCTGCGTCTGAAGTTTCTTGAAGTTATGCCAGAAACCCCTTTGTCATACGTATCACGTCAGAGATCGTACTTGAAAGCATCTCCATTAGTTCATCTCTTCCTTTCTGAACGTCAACTAGATACGCTAAGTACCAAAGTGGCCGACATCGGACGCCATCCAAGAATCTGTATTCATTTCTCCGACTGCTCACAGGCCTTAATCGCATCTTTGTACTCTCCACCCTTGCCACGCACGGTGAAGGCAGTTCTATCGGTACACTGGATATAGGACTGGGAGTTGGCTGGGTTGGCATAACTGCACTCAATGTCCTCCTCACTAGAGCCTATGCATCCCTGAGACGCTTGGCCCCCCAGAGCAGCTGAAGAAAGAGTCGAGAACGCCGTTAGGTGCAGGATTAGCCTTTCCCCTCATCTTTGAGAATTTGGTTCTCGTCGCCACAGGTGGAGTTTGCTGGCTAGTCACAAACGTTATCTTGATTGTTCCATTCATCGCCACTTCGACATTAGGTACAAAACATAGACTGGGAATACAGGATCTAGTGACATCCGAAGATCCTTTCAAAGTCAACACTTGAGCCTACCACCTTTGAATTTCGAGACCAACGAAACGACCGGAATTGCCCATGCAACACTCAGAAACTAAAACCCATCTCAAGCCCCAGTCAATCAACCCGCCTCGTTTGCTCACTTCAAGACCTCTCCGCTTAGTATGAATACATGGGAGAGGAAGTCTTGAAAGCCTCATGGGAGAGCTCGAAGGAACCTCAGCGTAGCCTTTGAGATGATGAAAGTTCGATGTTTACGAGAAGTGAATGAATCCAAAATCTCCGTTGAGATGGACAAAGCCAAGCCATGCTAAATATAAAACACAGAGACATTAGATATGAGTACAAGAGCCGGCTTCTGCCAATACATAGCAGCTTTCTTCGTTCCCCCTTTTCACGATCAAATCGATTCCCCAAAGTTTATCGTGTCTATTTCCGCTTAACCAGTGACCTTGAAGATGGCCTCAGCCAGGCGCTTCACGTTGCCGGAGGTGATACCAGCGACGGAGATACGGCCGTCCTTGGTAGCGTAGACGGAGTGCTCCTTAGCAAGAGCCTCCATCTGCTCGGGCTTCAGACCGGTGAAGGCGAACATGCCAATCTGGCTGGTGATGTGGGACCAATCGTGCTTGCTGCCGAGAGACTCGAGGTTCTTGCGCAGAAGCGAGCGCATCTCGATGATGCGGTCGGCCATGCCCTTGACCTCACCGAGCCACTGCTCGTTCAGAGCGGGGTCGTTCATGATGGTCGAGGCAACGCGGGCGCCATGGATGGGAGGGTTGGAGTAGAAGGGACGGATGAGAATCTTGATCTGAGACTCAACACGCTTCTTCTCCTCGTTGCTCTCGCAAACGAGAGAGAAGGCACCGACACGCTCTCCGTAGAGACCCTGAAAACTTGTGTTAATACTTGCTTCTATACGACTAGCCTCGCTAGCTGTTATCGGACATCTCGCGACTCACCATGTTCTTGGCAAAGGACTGGCACAGAGCAATGTTGTGGCCCTCCTTGACGAAGTGACGGGGCGCAAAGGCATCCTGGTCAGCATTGCCACTGGCGAAGCCCTGGTAGGCCATGTCGAAGAAGGCGAAGTGGCCCTTCTGCTTCATGACATCGCTGATCTGACGCCACTGGTCCTGGGTGGGATCAACACCGGTAGGGTTGTGGGCACAAGCGTGCAGCAGAATGATGCTGTTCTCCGGAGCAGCCTTGATGTCGGCAATCAGACCCTCGAAGTCCAGGCCGATTGTATCCTTGTTATAGTAGCGGTACTTCTCGACCTCAAGGCCGGAGTCCTTGAAAACGGCGTTGTGGTTGGCCCAGCTGGGGTTGGGAAGGTAGATCTTCTTCGCGTTGGGGTAGAAACGCTCAAGGAAAGCACCACCAATTCTCAGGGCACCAGTTCCAGAGATGGTCTGAGTGATGACGAGACGGTCCTCCTTCAGAACAGCGGAGTCGGCACCATAGGCGAGCTCAGCGGCGGCCTTGGTGAAGGCAGGGATACCGGTGATGCCAGCGTATTCCTTGTCGCTGCGCGAGGCCACGACCTTGTCCTCGGCGGTGCGAACGGAGGGCAGAACGTAGGGCTTGCCCGCGTCGTCACCTACACAACAGCAATCCAGTTAGTTACATGCCACGAACGTGATCCATAACTACTCTTCATCTCTTCGAACACAACGTACGGTAGGCGCCAACACCCAGGTTGATCTTCTCTTTGAAAGAGTCGGCCTTGAAAGCCTCAGTGATGCCGAGAATCGCATCCTAGCACAACAACTACGTTAGCATTGACCCACGCAATTGTGCTGCGCGCACCGGATGGATTGCTTCAAGCTTACGGGAGGGCCCTGGGGGACCTTGGACCAAGCCGAGGCCTGTCTAGCACCGATGACAATGGTGCGCATGTTAGCTTCGCGGGCCGCAGCCGAGCGGCTGGCAACGCGCAGAGTGGAGAGCATAATTGCGATGGTATAGGAAAAGAAAAGACAAGACCTAGCTCAGAGAACTGGGATGGAAGGGGAAAGGGAAGAACCGGGAGAATCTGAAAAGGTCGGAGATGCTGCGGTGCGTCTGTTTTGGCCTGACTCATGTGACAGCAGTACTCGGTACCTTGTCCAGTATGTAACCCCACATAGCCAAGCAGGTATCTGATACATCACCGCCCGGCGAGAATAGCGACTACGCGGGATTGGCTGCATCCTCCGCGCAACGCGGATCATTACAATTAGACGGTAGGGGTTTCTCTTGGTATTATCCCTTTTCTTGGGGTTAAGAAATGTAGAATGTAGAATTGAGCATCTAGTCACAATATTCATCTCTGAGGCAATTCAATTGGAGCCATGGAACTGTTTGCCAACAGCGATGACCAAATCCAACGGTTCTCCAGATTTGTGCCCGGACGTGGCGCGACATCGGAATTTTGCTGCCCCCGGTGAGCTGATCGAGTGCTTCTTGACTCCACTCACGCCTGTTTTCCCCTCACGAATTTGGGGTAAATGGCTGCCCTATGACCTATGATCTATGTCCGACCGACAACATTTCGGACAGGGACATTCAATTGCTGCAATGGCTGCAATACTGTTATACTGGAGACACTCGCCCTAGGTAAATTTCCCAAGTATAACACGCCTGAAGTAATGGGTAAATCCACTCGGCTAAAATGCAACTTTTACCCTACGTTACCCGGGCTATCCCCACACGCGGAGACAGGAGCAGTGGCCGATCCCTCGGCGGTATTACGTAGCACGCGGAGTCTTCTAGTGAATCGGGAGCACATAACAATTGAGAGAATCAACACGGCGCATGGAATTGCCTATCTGGGCGGGATATCGTAAGGGCTGATCATTGATCATGCAAGTTCTATACACACACAAACAAAAAAGAAAGGCGACAGAGTTCAGCCCAGGCGCACTCCGGCCTGGCGATTTTTCCGCGCTTGAGCGCCCATGGCGTTGTTCATACCTGTGTGCTGACTGCTGTCGAGCGCACTCATTGCTTCGCGTTTCTTCTCTTCCTCAATCTTCTTCAGACGCTTCTCAGTCTTCATCTTTCCGCTGCCCTTGCCATGGAACTGGTGACTGAGGTGCTTAAATGCTTCCTTTTGGTTCATTGAGCGGCCGTACTCATCCGTGTACTTGAGCTGTACGTCAGGCTTGTATTCCTTGTTGAAAATCTCGGCCATTTGTCGTGCGTCTTGCTGGTCGCGCTGCTTGTTCTCCCAGCGGGCGTGTTCTTCACGCTCGCGAGCGGACATGCGGTCCAGCTTGCCGGAGGCACGGTCGCGCTCGCGCTGGGCCCGCGCACGGCGATCAGCCTCAGCTTCGCGGTTGAGCTTGTCTTGAAGGAATTGCTGGCGTTTGCGCATGAGAGCGTTATGCTCGGTACTGTCAGTTTCCTTCACAATGCCACGCTGCTTCAGCATCGACAGAGTCGCTCCTAGACCTTGGTCCAAAGTAGCCTCTTCTTCCAGACCAGTGCCAGTCAAATCGGGGTGATCCTGCTTAGATTCCTCACGCCTGATACGCTCCTCAAGATCCTCTTCGTCTTCAATATCATTGTAGGTCCGTTCCATGTCCACATCCCCAGTCTCAGCCTCGAGCGTCGGTTGAGCAGAGGCCTCGTCAGCAGGGGCCGGTGTTCTTGTTCGCCGTTCCTCTCGTTCTGCCAATATGGGTTTCTGGAGGTTGGAAACAAACTCCGAGGTCTCGTCGATCACAAGACCGGGTTCCTCTGCGCCATCTTCATTTTCAACGTCCATTGGGGTCTGGGACTCCTCTTCACGAAGTTGCTGTGCAAGGTCTTCGGGACGCATCTTCTTGCGCTTCTTGAAGGCAGCACGACGCTGGAGCGCAAGTGATGCTTGCAGGTCATCGTCATCCACAAAGGAAATATCTTGGTTGATCGGCTTCTTGGGCACGGGCGCGGCACCGTTTGTCGAATCAATATCCATAGCTGTGCCATTCGATTCGGTCGTCAGGGCAATATCTTCATCATCCATCACAGCTCTCTGTTTTGTCGTCTTATTCTTCTTCTTCTTTGGCTTCTTGATTTTAATCTCGCTGATATCCATGTAATCGGATGCTGGAACTTCAGGCTCAAAGTCGAGACTGATGATACCCTTTCTCAAACGATCCGAAGCCTCTTGTCGCTGAGCGTTACGTTCCTCTTCAGTTGAACCCTTGGCATCAAGCGTGAAGCGTTTGCGTTTCTTGCCCTCAATCTCCTCATCGTAGTGTGAAAGAATTCCTTGGTTCTCGGCCGTAGGATCGTAAACAGGCTTGCGCTTTTTGAGATCGTTGCGTTCCTCGGTTCGCTCTTTGTCGACCAGATTGACATCCTCTAGCTCATCGCCCTCCTCGTCATCATCTACTCCAGTATCCTTGAGAGTGAGGATGTGGTCCTCACCACCCTCGAAGTCGCCGATGGAATGGCCGACCTTGACACCGGCCAGATCTGCAGCAGTGTATTCGATAGCCGCCGCTCGCTCTCGCTCTTCCAGCTCTTCGGCAAGTTTACGCGCGCGCTCCTTCTCGATCTTCTTCGAGCGCTTCTTGCTCTGCATCAACCAAGCCTTAGTATCGAGTTCTGCGCCATCTAACTCCCCGAGGGTAGCGCCTTGCAGCTTCAGGTTTCTTTGAGCGATGTCGCGTGCTTTCTTGATGGCGGCATTCTTCTCCTCTCGTCTCTTCTTGGCGTTGGCCTCTTCTTGGAGTTTCTGCCAGTTTTCATAGCTCTGAGCCTGTCGCGTGTCGATGGTGCTCGCGGGTTCCTCTTCTTCGCCAGAGTCGCTGGAACCATCGTCCTTGAAATCGGGTCCGGTGGCGTCAGGCTCGGCGCCGGGGACGGGGAGTGGCTTGAGGCCAAGGGCCACTCGGATCTTGTTATTCTGCTCGATGGATAAAGCGTCCGCCATTTTGACGGTACAGTCGACCAAGAACGCAAGTGAAAAGGGAATAGGCAAGAAACGAGCTGCCTTGATAAGTCGCCAGAGTCGCCGACCCTGATACCAGGATGTGTCATGTGACTGACACGCTAAATTCTAAAACGGTTAGCGCCACAAATTCTTAGCGCGGTTAAATAAGAAGGCTCTTCTCTTCCCTTTTCCTTTCTTTCCTCACCACAAACACACCTTAGATCTGTGTCCAGATTTCCCGTTCACGGAGCAATCTGTGTTTCGGTTGAGAGCTGGGCAGTTCGACGACTACGGAGCCATACTCACTTGTGTATGGCACACTACGGTTTCCTGTCGACAGATCTCAGATTAAAGCTCCGCTCCAGGCGTGGCCCGGGTCTTGAGCTCCCACTGGTGAGCTCGGCTTGGGTCCTGGTTGTGGACGGCGTCATATTCCTGATCCCTTTGCCGATTGGCCGTTGGCTAGTGAGGCCAGGGAATAACCATGACTAGCCAACATACCCTCATTAGCTCTCAGAATTACTTGAATCGTAGAAACAGTCTATTTCAACTTGCCGAAGAGAACTAAGCAGTTGCTACAGGCAACTGCTTCTAAGGACTTTGCGATCTTCACGCAGGCTCTCTTTGTGTTCACTTTATCTTGCAGAGATCAGGTCAGATCTTTAGCTAAAGGTTGCATTCTCGAGGTCAGGTCGCATGCGTTATCATCATGAACGTCATTGTCTATACCGAAGGATATGTAGTCTATAGAAGCTTCAGATGTCCTGTCACGCCGTCAACGACGCTCTTAGGGCCTAGGATACCCAACACCGTCCGGCTACCACTGGCAATCTGAGTGCGACCAGCATCTTGAATAACGCGTGCGCAAAGTCCCAAGCTCATAGCCTGGGCCTGCAGCAAAAGCAGCTCATCTTCGGATTTGACCTGCAGTGCGATCTTGGCTTGACCGTTGCGCTCCCAGCGGCGCAGAATTGGGGAGTCAGGCGAGTGCGCATGGAAGTACTTGTAACAGGCGAGTGTCGCGTGCGAGGCTTGGGCGGCGATTTTGCCTAGAATGCTAAAGTCAGTATCATATCGTCTACTTTTGCAAAGATTGTAGAGCTCGTACCTTTGGTCATGCCCAGGTCTGTCCGCACGACAAGCACCAGCTTCACCTCGTCGGTGTTGTCCTTGAAGCTAGCCAGTTCCTCGCCATTGCCATCGTATTCCCCATCGCTCTCCTCTTCAGATTCGGAGTCGCCTTCTTCGTCAGAGGAGTCCTTGTGGACCTTCACATCGTAGCCATTCGGCCAGCCCTGCTTTTCTTTGAAGAGGCCGAGTGATTTTCCTTGGCCAATGAAGTAACCTGCGACGCCGGCGACAATGGCGGTGGCGATTACGTAGGCAGTTGTTGTGGGAGGAATTCGATCGAGCGGCACTGGTGCGGCCATTTTGAGCTGAAGAGGTTAGGGTGGTGTTGGTGAAGTTGGGTGGAAGTTACAGATAATTTGTTCCGCGGCGCTGGATCGCCTCACCGGGATGACATATCCTTCAAACAACGCGCAACAGCCAACGACTCAACTCAAGAAGTCCAATGTTGTGAAGCTTACTCTATCAATTTTCTCGTGTTTCAGGGTTCAGTAGCAGTTTCCAACATACACGTTTTGACATATGTGCTCTAGGATCTGTAGTAGGCCTGAGATCGTAATGATGTATTTTCGCCAACCTGAGCGCGACCCTTTATCTCAAGTCATCGGAATGCGGTCATATTAATTCTAGAATTAGGTCTTGCCTCCATTTCGAGGTATCTATGTTCTAAGGTCTGTGACAGCATCACTACGAATTATGCCTTGGGGCTGAGCCTCGAGTCATACGCAAGTTGATTAAAATTCCTACAGCCGGAAACTGCCTCCGACCAATGTCTGATAAACGTGGGAAAAGAAAACCAACCGGGGTGCAGTTGACCCAAGGTTGGCCGACCGCTTACTATGTACATGCCAGAAAAATTGATATATTTGCCAGAAATAAACTCTTAGTTAGCACTTCCCGCAGCAGGAGCAGCGGCAGGGCGGTTAGTGCCCACGTTGTTCATACGGCGACCCATGACGGTACGGCTGAAGAAACTGATACCAATCATGAACAACCAGCTGGGAATAGCACCAACGGCGAAGATGACATAGCCAAGGGGCATGAGCAGCTGGTACTTCGCCAGCCAGCCGTCAGTGGGGTGGAAAGCGCCGGTGTACTCGGCGGCATCCTCATAGATCTTCTTGGAGTGGATTTCGTAGAAGTTCTCGGGAGTGACGGTGGTGGTGTTCATGTAGACGACGTGCAGGGGGGTGGGCAGACGCTCCTCGCCCTCGGGCTGGGCCTTAGGGATCTGGTAGTAGTAAACGGAGGGAGCACCGGCGGACCAAGCAGCGCAAAGCACGCGGTTCTCCTCGCAGTCCAGTAGACCAAGATTGGGGGCAGTCGGGTCGGCAGAAAAGAGAAGGACGGATTCCTAGATGATGATCAGATGCTGGCGACAGGTTGATGCACAAGTAGCGCGTAAGCTTACCTTGAAGGCCTTATCGGCACGATCGCAGCGACCGAAGCAGGTCTTGTTACCGCCGGTCACGTAAATGTACCAGTCCTTCGCTTCGGAGCTGGGCTCCAGGGTGGGCTGCCAGTTGGTGAGGGTGATGGGAGTGACAGACTTCTCCGAGACCTTCTCGGCCAGCTTCACGACAGGCTCGGCCGGCACAGCAGTGGGAACAATGGCCTTGGCCTTGTTGAACCATCCCTGGACGCGATCGACGAGGGGGATCTGCTCCTGCGCCAAAACGACGGCAGGGAGGAGGGCGACAAGCGAAGTGAGACGCATCTTGATGGCTGCGACGCGTATGATGGATTAGCGCGGAAAGAAAGGAGAGTGAGATGAATCTCGATGGACTAGAAGCTTAACTTACCTTGACTAACTATCGATCACTGCAACGGCACCTGAGAGGAATAGGGAGAGAAGGAATAAGGAACGAGCCCAGTGAGCGTTAGAACGACAGCTGGCCTGAGCGCCCGGGCCAACCACCGTCGCGTAATTCGCACGCGGGGAGATCCGCTCCACTCCGTGATTGCACTCCTTCTTTCGTCCGGAGCATTTCCTATTGAACGAGCTCGGTGCCATTCCCATTATCCACTATACACCTCTAGACCCACTGGAGTAACCCGGCACATGAACATCCGCGGATAGTAGACATCATCCTGACAATATCCTAACCTACACTTTAAATATGAGGTGCAGCTGGAGCCTTCCCCGATCTCGCCTTAGGTCCCACTTAGCAGAGCTCCAGCGGCAGCATGTATGCTGTATAGCTTCCCATGTTCATGAACAGACTGATATTCTTTGAGGGAAAAATGTAGACATGTTTCATGCTCCTGACTCATGCTATGAGAGTGTGGAAATTGCCAAAAACAGATGAATCTGAAGTACATCCTGAGTATCAACCCGACGTTTTGCGACCAATCTTACTCTACTTGCCTTTTCACACGCATCAGGGCAGAGGGTTTGTTGTTCCATAGAATTAGTATATAGCAGGCATCAATGAGTCTCATTTTTGCCCCAGTACATTTTGAAGCTTCTTTAAGAAAAGTGCGGCAGAAATTATGTCGAACATCCTTCTGCCTTGAGTTCCAATTTTGACGAGCATTCGAAGCTTTGGATGTTATTACTAGATCGATTGTGGGATCGTCATATTAGTCTCGCCTCAACCAACGTCACCGCTCTCCTGTTTATTAGCGTTAGTGTGTCTGGTGAATAGGGTTCAGAATGATGTAGGTGATATCAGAATGCAGAGTAATGCGCATATCTCACTTAAATTAAACAGCAGCCACACCAGTGGATTCTGCGATTTAGTCGCTGCGTTGGCACGAGACCATATCGACTTGTGCTATGAACGACAGCTTCGGTGTGATCTGATGATGCGTGTCTGGCCTAGGAGCTGGGCTAACAAAAGGTCACGCTTGTAAGGTACAATAGGGCCTCGTCGTAGAGCTTCACCTGTTTCCTGGATAGACAACAAGCCGCTAGAGAGGAGCATAGACCCATAGACAACGGTTCGGAGAACACAAATGTTCAAAAGTCCGCGCAAATGCAGACACTAAGTGATGCTCAGCTGTAGCAGGACATGCCGAGACTTGCTTTAAACCTCTAGCATAAACCCTATTGGGTATCCGAAGGACCAAATAGGTGTCAATGCGGAGACGAGGACTGAGATCTACATGCTGGCTATCTACCGACCTCAAAGAGAAGCGCAGAACTCACTGAACCGCAGCGATGTGGCTGGCAGCGGTCGTCTAATAGCCGGCCATATGAAAGCAATTGCAGGCGTTGAAAATTAGCGCTGAGAGAGTCACGCCTATGCTAAAGTTGAGAAGTATAACGGAACGTGCATAGGATAGCCCCCGAGCTCTGCTGCTTCTGGAGCCCCGATATTACCCCTCGGCGCAGACTGTTTATGTTTCCATTACCCCAGATTTCGGCACGCGGTCTGAATTGAGAGGTCAATGTGACGGAATTTAAAGGTTCATTTGACAATTACATGAGAGTAAGGTTCTCTCTTTTGCTTTCGAGATTCGAGACGGTGGCGCACACAGTAAAGACCACATCATTCCGACCTTGGAGAGCACCAGAACTACGGTTCTTGAAAACACGCGTATAAGCGACAAGATCTCATGAAAGTAGGGTTATGATACCATAACCTAGATTTAGCCCGGCGCGGGGCAAAGGAGAATGACGACATTGTCACGAGATTCCATGAACATCAAAAGTTCCTCGTTCGTAGGGGACCTTATCTAAAAATTGGGTCAAGCGATAGCTGTAGTATTACCAATTCCAAGGTCTTGGACCAGGGCATCGGCGAAGTCCACCAACATGAGGCAAAAATATTGACGGAATAAGGCCCGGGCGTGCCGATGTCGGTTCCCCCTCCCCTCCCGAAATCTTCAGGGCAGCGTTGATTGAATAACCCACCATTCCTCATCACATTCCACAGTAATTGAAGTTTAGGATATGCAGGTCAATCACTACAAGACTTCTGAGTCATTTTCAACGAATACAAAGTAAAGAAGAATTGATGCATTTGCACACAGGCAGGATAGATCCAGTGAGCGAGAACGGCCGCTCCCCACACCCCCAGGCAAAAAATTTCACCTTTTTGCCGCCGAGCGAAGGAGCGACGATTACTACGCAAAAGAGGAACCACACCGCCCACTCCACCTATGACTCTTACTTCCTTTCTCCTCAGCACATAAATATCATCTTTAAATTGACTCATTTTTAAACTTGGTCAATTTACCCTACTTTTGCATATTTGTCTAGTGCTATCGTCACTACAGCCCACCCGTCACTCCTCAAGCCCCTCCAACCCACTATCTACGCACAGAATGTGTCCCGGTGCCGACCCCGAGCCCAATGGGCAGACTAACGGTGCCAACGGTGCCAACGGTAAGAATTCAAGCCAGCGGATTCGGACCATGAGCTTGCCATGCTAATTCCAGGAATTCTAGGTGACCACCCGGGCTTCACTGGTATCGAGACCCGCCAGAATCCTCACCCCACACAATCCCGCAACCCTTACGGCCACAACGTCGGTGTTACCGATTTTCTGAGCAATGTCTCCCGCTTCCAGATCATTGAGAGCACCCTTCGTGAGGGCGAGCAGTTCGCCAATGCCTTCTTTGATACCGAGAAGAAGATCGAAATCGCCAAGGCTCTGGATGACTTCGGTGTTGACTACGTGAGTCATGGAAAACTTCACGGATGACAAGGAGATCAAGAATGAAAGTCTAACCATGATTTCGGCAATAGATCGAGCTCACCAGCCCGTGCGCTTCCGAGCAGTCGCGTCTTGACTGCGAGGCAATTTGCAAGCTTGGTCTCAAGGCCAAGGTATGTGTTAGACCCGGAGGCTAGTTGCGCTCATATTGGTGGAGTGGAGTCTAAATCATGTATAGATCCTTACTCACATTCGCTGCCACATGGATGATGCCCGTGTTGCTGTCGAGACTGGTGTTGACGGAGTGTGAGTCACTTAACTAAACTGGACACTTTTTGAACTATTTCTGACCCTCGTTCCCAGCGATGTCGTCATTGGCACCTCCTCCTACCTCCGTGAGCACTCCCACGGCAAGGACATGACCTACATCAAGAACGCCGCCATTGAAGTTATTGAATTTGTCAAGTCCAAGGGCATTGAGATCCGTTTCTCCAGCGAGGACTCCTTCCGTTCCGACCTGGTTGACCTTCTGTCCATCTACTCCGCCGTCGACAAGGTCGGTGTCCAGCGTGTCGGTATCGCCGATACTGTCGGCTGTGCCTCCCCTCGCCAGGTCTACGAGCTCGTCCGTGTCCTCCGTGGAGTTGTTGGCTGTGATATCGAGACTCACTTCCACAACGACACTGGCTGTGCCATTGCCAACGCCTACTGTGCCCTTGAGGCCGGTGCCACCCACATTGATACCTCCGTCCTCGGTATCGGTGAGCGTAACGGTATCACCCCTCTCGGTGGTCTGATGGCCCGTATGATGGTCGCCGACCCTGAGTACGTCAAGGGCAAGTACAAGCTCGAGAAGCTTAAGGACATCGAGGACCTCGTTGCCGAGGCTGTCCAGGTTAACATCCCCTTCAACAACTACATCACTGGTTTCTGTGCCTTCACCCACAAGGCCGGTATCCACGCCAAGGCTATCCTCAACAACCCTAGCACCTACGAGATCATCAACCCCGCCGACTTCGGCATGACCCGCTACGTCCACTTCGCTTCTCGTCTGACTGGCTGGAACGCCATTAAGTCGCGTGCTCAGCAGCTCAAGATCGACCTAACTGATGCACAGTGCAAGGAGTGCACTGCCAAGATTAAGGCTCTGGCTGACATTCGCCCTATCGCCGTCGATGATGCCGATTCCATTATTCGTGCTTACCACCGCAACCTCAAGTCTGGTGAGAACAAGCCCTTGATGGACTTGAGCCCCGAGGAGCAGGCCCAATTCGCCGAGAAGGAGAAGGAGCTTGCGGCTGAGGCCGAGACCAACAATGTTGCTATCTAAGCAACATCATATATTCTGTGTTCAATAGCGTGCTTTTCGCCAGACCATTCCCGCATTCAACATGAACTTTGGGTGTCGTGGAATATCTGATGATTCGATGTGATTCATGTGTTTGGGACTTTCTTTCTCATTATTTTTTTTCCCAGGTTTTCAAAAGTCGTTTTGTTTTTTTCTGAATACCAAAAAAGAACGGCTGGACTGGTGTTCGGAGAGTGATCTCTCCATGTATATATGCGAAGCCTTATCGGCTGCGGCAATCAAGAAGCATTCAAATGTTATTGTTCAACGTAGGATCGGGAGTACCCTATGTATCACTATCCAGATAGAAAGGCAGATAAGATGTGAAGTATGATATGCAAAGTGGTACATGAGCAAGCGGCTCAAGAATCATCCAAAACAAGTTCCCAGGGTCTTCATGTGGCAGCCTCGGCAGGCGCTAGGAGAATCCGGGTTCGGCGTCCGCGGGCGGAACGGACGTTACTTAACATCCACTTTCCCGACTCTGTATCACTACACCTATCCATAGGGGACAAGATGATGAATCCAGCACTCCCTGTCGCCCTGCAGAACAAGCTGCTGGGCTATGGCCGGGCATCTAGCGCGCACTTATCAGCCGTGAACCTAGACCTGTGAGTAGCGCCTCCGCGCGAAACGCCGATCGTCCTCATTGACCGTTACCACAGCATCCGCAACATTGTGTTCATAATCTTCATCCTGCGCTACACGCGCAAGACATTCTATTCGCTTCGCGGCTACGGCCTCTTCGGAAGCATCCGCAACGTCTACATCGCTGTTCGCCTGTTCTGTTACGGTATCTTCCTTCGCGCTCCCGGTGTCCGCGGTCAAGTCGATAAGCAGGTTTCAGAAGCTATTGGTAATCTTGAGTCCAAGCTTGTGCAGACTGGGCCGGATGTAACGAGGTATCTTACACTACCTAAGGAGGGGTGGTCACCGGATCAGATTCGAGCGGAACTCACCAAGTTGGCTGGGCTGGAACATACTCGCTGGGAAGATGGCCGTGTCAGCGGCGCGGTGTATCATGGTGGTGAGGAACTTCTGAAACTTCAGACGGAGGCCTTTGGTCAATTTGGTGTTGCAAACCCGATTCATCCGGATGTTTTCCCCGGTGTTCGCAAAATGGAGGCCGAGGTCGTTGCCATGGTATGTTTAGTGTCTTCAATGCTCTGCGCGACATGATTGGGACGCGATGGCTAATGTTCGCAGGTCTTGTCTATGTTCAATGCTCCCTCGGACGGCGCTGGTGTTACCACCAGTGGTGGTACTGAGTCAATTCTCATGGCCTGTTTGGCGGCCCGGCAAAAGGGCTTCCTTGAGCGTGGTGTGACGGAGCCGGAAATGTGAGTTTGGCTTTCCTCTTAGCATTGGTGAGATGTACTTGCTAACCATGTGCAGGATCATTCCCGATACAGCTCATGCTGCCTTCATCAAGGCTTGCAACTACTTCAAGATTAAGCTGCACCGCGTCCCTTGCCCTGAACCTGAGTTCAAGGTTGATGTCAACGCCGTGCGCCGTTTGATCAACCCCAACACCATTCTCCTTGTCGGCTCTGCTCCCAACTTCCCCCATGGTATCGTCGATGATATTCCCGCCTTGTCGCGCCTGGCGGTCAAGTATAAGATTCCTCTCCACGTCGACTGCTGCTTGGGCTCTTTCGTCATTGCCCTTCTCAAAAAGGCTGGCTTCCCTTCGCCTTACGAGGAAGAGGGTGGTTTCGACTTCCGCCAGCCTGGTGTCACCAGTATCAGTGTGGATACTCACAAGTACGGATTTGCGCCTAAGGGCAACTCGGTTGTTCTCTACCGCAACAAGGCCTACCGCAGTAACCAGTACTTCATCTACCCCGACTGGTCGGGTGGTGTCTACGCCTCTCCCTCCGTAGCGGGTTCTCGTCCTGGTGCGCTGATTGCTGGCTGCTGGGCTAGTTTGATGAGCGTCGGTGAGACCGGATACATCAACAGCTGCACAGAGATTATTAATGCCGCGCGCAAGTTCGACTCTGCTGTTCGTGGACACCCCCTTATCTCGCTCCATATGGAGGTCGTGGGTAATCCCATGGTCAGCGTGGTCGCTTTCCGCAGTAAAAATGGCGCCATTGATACATATGACATTGCCGACGACCTTTCCGCCAAGGGTTGGCACCTCAATGCTCTGCAGTCCCCGGCGGCTCTACACTGCGCTTTCACCCTTCCCACGGCAAAGGCTGTCGACCAGCTTATCACCGATGTGGTCGAGGTCATTGAGAAGGAGTTGGCCAAGGCCGAAGAGCGCCGCCAGCAAGGCAAAGCCTACATCCTGAAGCGCGGCGATACCTCCGCCCTTTACGGTGTGGCTGGAAGCATCCCTGATAAGAGTATTGTAAGCCGCTTGGCCGAGGGCTTCCTTGACACACTGTACAAAGCCTAAAGGCCTGACTATGACTTCTTTCTTGCACTGTACATCAACAGCCACAGCCACAGATATCCCTATGCACTCCTTAGTTCACGCGGGTCGATACAAAAACGATTGGCGCCTTTATTGCTATTCAGCGTCTATTTCAAATTGCACATGGTTCTTATTCCCAAGTAATTTTTGTTCTTGATTGTGGAATAATGTCCGGTATAGTACAGTAGTCGAGACAAATAGGGGACGTAGAGTACATGACATGAAAAATAAGCCCGCTCCATGCAATAAAAATCACAGCAAAAAAACTCAAAGAAAAGGCTGTGTGCCCTTCTTCAACCAGCAACAAATCTGGACCGAGAGAGCAATAGCGCCAGTGAAGCCCATAAGAAAAGTTATGCCTCAGCATTCAATCAGAATTAGAGAAACCTCCAAATCATGAGAGAAGATCATCCCATCTACTGACCCAACATCTCCCCCCGTTCCTCAACACAGCTCTTTTCAATATAATAACCGGGATCGGGCTTCCGTTCAAGGTGGACTTGCTGCTTTGTGAGAGCCTGCTCAACCTCCTGGACCGAGACAAGCTCCTTCACGCGCATGATCTGACCGGCAACGGACGGAGACACAGGGTGGAAGACTGTGGCCATGCGCTTTTTGAGGCCAAGGGCCTTGAGGACGTCTGTTGATCGGCGCGGGAGACCGATTGCGGAGCGGAGGAGGGTGATGCGGAAATAGGTCAAGCTCATCTTGACGGTGTGTGTCTGGGACGCAAGTCCGGTAATTTGTGGTTTGGAGGTGATAGGGTCTTCGGAATTTCGTGCTGGTTCACAATGGATGGACCGGTCGGAGAAACCGTGATTTGCTTGTTGCTCGAAACAACAATTGAGTGTCGAGAAATTGGATTGATAACTTGCAGAATTAGACCCTGTGAGAGGCTGGGGATTCTCCGTTGCGCTTCTTCAATCAATGTCTTAAGATGCGGATGTTTGGCGCGATTTCGCAAAATCTCAGGCGGTATATCACGTGCACGTTTTGCCGCATCCCCCGGGTGGGCAGCTCCGCAGCTCTGGAACGCGGGACGCCTACATTGCATACCTGACAGCTATGAAGCGTGTTTGGGCTTGACTGTTTCACTTCAAGTGTTGCCCTTGCACAACAAAGCTCCAGGACTTTCGTCATATGCCTGCTCTATCGAATTCTTCCAGAATTTATCATTGGAGCTAGTACAAGCGACTCCGAATTGACCGCGACCACACCCTACCCTTCCTTGACCACGAATACGCCATCACAATGGCCCAAGCGGCCAAGACCGATGGCACGGTGGCCATGCCTCGCCTGGAGGATATTCTACGCCATCCAGAGGATCTGGACAAGATCAATGGTCTCAAAGCCGAATATCTGCGGAAGAAAGGCGCCGTCGATTCACAACTTCGTGAAGGCCTGCGAGACCAGTTGGAAGCAGTGCAGCGAAGTATTGGGATTTTGTCGGAAGGCCAGCGACAAGTTATGAAAACGAAGGATGAATTGTACGGGATCGACAAACTATGCGCCGAATCCCAGAACAGTGTAGAGGACTTTGCGCAGATCGACAAACTCGCTCGGATTCAACGAAATTTCGATGCTACTTTGTTGATGAAGAAAGGGCTGGAGAACTTCAGCGCTGACATAGAAGAGGTGGAAACTTTACTCAGAGAAGACGACGATGACCTTGAAAACCAACCCAATTTACTCCGAGCACACATGAATATCTCGCGGTTGCGGGATTTCCGGGATGAAGCGATGGATCAGATTCGCAAGGCGAATGATCCGAGTGCCGAGGAGACTTTGACAGAATATTTTCAAGGCTTAGACTCCGTGATCGACTGGTTTGATGATCACCTCGGCACGGCGTGCATGAACCTGATCCCTCTGGTTCAGGAAGATAATAAGAGTATGGTTGTTCGACTCGCAGTGGTGGTTGCCAACGAAGAGAAGAACGATGAGACCGTGAAGGCACTGCAAGAGGCTCAGAAAGACCACAAAGACTTGGCAAGCCGCTTCAAGTCGATGAACATCGGCCCCAAGACCGTTCGTGGGTACAAGGACAAATTCATGCAGGCCATTGAGTTTTACGCGTCGACTCAATTTGAAAGGACCAAGGAAGAATTCTTGGGAGACCCTGACCTTCTGGAGAAGAGTTTCCGGTGGTTTTTCAATGATCTTTTCACAGTGAAGCAGGGGATGCAGAACCTAGTGCCGAAGAAATGGAAGATATTCAAGACATACACCGATATCTATCATCGGATGATGCATGACTTCCTCGTTGGTATGATCGATGACCCTGAGATCCCTGCCGACAACCTGTTGAAGATCATCCACTGGAGTGACAAGTATTACAAGAAAATGAAGAAGCTGGGCTGGTCACCAGCTGAACTTCAGCCCAACATTCTGGATGACCGTGAGCCTGAACTTGTGCGCCAGTGGCAGAGTGTCATTATCAATGCGGTGGAGGAGTTCATGGACCGCATCTTCGAGGCTGATAAGCGAGGCCTCATGGAGCGACAACCGGATGCCCTGGACACCAATGCAGACGGATACTTCCGCACCAAGACCCTTGCAGACATGTGGCGTATGCTCCACGAGCAGGTCATGGCCTCCGCTGCATCTGAACGAGCCGACGTGATCGAAGGCGTAATTGACGCCATGTTCCGCGCATTGAAGACTCGGATGAGCGCATGGGTCGCAGTCATTGACGAAGAGTGTACCAAGCACAAAGCACCAGGTGGCGACCAAGCCGAAGGTGTGCAGCTACTACAGGACTGGCTGATCGGAGTAGCCAACGACCAGATTGCCTGCATTGATGACAACGAGGATACTGGTCAGCTGGGATACCTCACAAGATTCAAGCGTGACATTGAGCCGCTGGTGACACCCAAATACATGGCCACCCGGGCAAATGCCGAGCTGGACGCTTTGCGCGACAGCTACGTTGACCTGAGCACACACTGTCTGGCACAGTTTGTGGCCGTGATATTCACCGTGGATCTGGCAACCGTCATCCCAGACTTGTTCACATCAAAGTGGTATGGCGAATATACCGTCAAGCGCATTATCTCCACTTTCGAGGACTACATGGCCGACTACACGCCCGTGCTCCACCCATCTCTCGTCGACATCCTCGTTGAAGAATTATCAGATGAGCTGCTGGTGCGCTATCTATCATCTGTCCGCAACAAAGGCGTCAAATTCCGCCGCCATGTCGATCCGTACACCGACAAATTCAAGGATGACGTCCTCACGGTCTTTGCTTTCTTTCAAAGATATGAGGATTCCTTCGAAGGAACGATTAAACAGAAGTGGCGATTGGTCGATTGGCTTGTCCGTCTGCTGGATGCTGAGAAGGGCCAGCCTCTTGTCAATGTGTACGAGTCATTCAAGATGGAGTACTGGGATCTGCAGCTGTCATGGGTGGAGGCTGTGCTGCGCACTCGTGATGACTTTGAACGGAGCATGATCAGCTCTATCAAGGCCAAGGCTGCAGAATTGTCCGTGGAGCGTGGTACGGAAACAATCATGAGTCGATTGAGGTAATTTGTATGAGGTCTTTGACGCGTGTTTGGCTCTCGGACTTTCCTTCTATGAGTAAGGGATTACCAATACATGGAATGGTATGGTGTTTGGTATGCTCAAGCTGGCTTGAGACACCCCCGCACCACTTTGAAGATAAAGCAATAGTTATGAATAATACAAATGGAATCTCATCTACATTCACAAATCTGACTATTTGTAACATCTTGGGCTTGTGGCGGCCTACAGAGGCATTTGATCCAATACCCTTTTAAAACCTACCGCCCTCGGTTGCGCCCTCGGTGCCGAGATAGGTGTCTGGAGAGAACTGGAGAAGTATGCTGCCACGGAAGGATTTTTATATGCACCATCCTCTCCTAGAAGGTCATTTCTCCTACCCCTGGCAGACGGAAGACTTGATTTCGCCGCTGATTGGTCACGCTATTGGACAGCTGAAGTATACCAGGTCGCTTTCGGAGCCTGGGATCGCACGGTATAAGATTGATGCTACCGTCTATGTGAGGCCGAGAGACTCCGCTGGGCAACGACAGTGTACTTCTCCCCTAGCCTCTTATTCAAATTTGCATTTTCAGAATCGAGAGGGAGTTTCCTTGCGCCCATTTCACAGATGCAGACTGTGTCGATGGGGATATCTTTTGCCCAGACAAATGGGTACTGAGGAGAGACTTTCGTAGGTTGGCTCGCACCCCGGTTGTCCTCATTCTGCGTACCTTCCATGGCTTCAGAGCGTGAGGGAGGTGCTTGCCGGGGAATTGTTCGGGCTTCATCGAAATAGTAATTCTGGTACCGAGCTAGAATGTCTCTTGCATCGATTTCAAGACGGCTGGGTTTGTTCTTTGCTCTATTGGAATGCCCAACGTCAGGCTTAGCTTTTGGTTGTCTCCGAACGTAGATTGTGTTCACGATCGTCGCATGCAAAAGCAGAGGACGTGGTTTCGGAACGCGGTTGAGAGCCACTGTGTAGGGGTCCAATGCTTGAGGAGCTAATTTAGACTCCGATTGCGGCCGATCATCTTGCGCGAATTTTTGGTCGTGTGCTTGGTTGTCTTTATTTTCGTTTTGTATAAATCCAGCTTCAATGAATTTATCCCGCAGCATCAGACAAAACGGATATAACCGTCCAGTCGGATCCTCAGGAAAAGCATGTAGAACAGTCGCGGCTTTTGCCCGTGGTAAGCTATGCAGTGACTGGAGAGTAACATGCATGGGGCCCAGATCCCGCGAGGCCTCAGCCGTAGATGTCCGAGACCTGATATGTCGAGGGTCATCTGTTGCGGAAATTGAGGAATTGTGAGACTTTCTTCTTTCTCGCAACTCGGTGGCAACCCGCCCCGCCTCGCGCATTAGACCAGCGAGATCAAGCGAATGAAAGAATCGCAATGCATCCGCGAGCTGGTTCACGGTCGGGAGGCTCATCACTCCAATGGTGAGGTGCAGCGTGCCCAACGGACGGATTGCGCCTTCGGGAATGATCGCGCGCGCATCTTGTCTCGTCGATGTAGCTGACAGATCTGTGACCGGTACTGGCCGATAATTGGCCTTGAAAGATGCAACAGAAGACTCTAACTGTGACAATGAGGTGGGGTTGACTAGTGGAAGACACAGAAAATGCGTGAGGGGCGGGCGCTTTTCTGGTCGTTGGTTTCTGTCTTGTTGTTTCGGGGCATTGCGCTTAGCTCCCGTCATGACTGTTCGAGCTGATATAGAATATTTGGCCTGATGGTTGAAGGTCAAGGTGAATATATACAAGTGCACTCGTGGCCATCTGGGCCTCATTGAGGTTCAGCTGGCGATCGAGGTAGTTGAAGTAATGTTTGAAGAGGGGGGCTTGACTTAATATCCGACCACTACATCTTAGTTTTCAGCTTGTCCCGTAAGTCCCGCCTACCGCCTGGACTGGCCGGAGTTTTGACCAGGCATCATCTCATATCTCGTGCTTGATTGAGTGAACACATTGTGATTATGCAACAAAAAAGAACAAGGAATTAAATGAGTTGGTTATGGGTAGCTTGACTGCTGTTTAGAAGTTAACCCGCTTCAGTCTCCCACAGCATGAGGTATCTACCACTTCGGCCATAGCCGAACCTAAGAAGTTTCACAAAACGCTGCCAAATCCTCCAGCGCTGTCTTTGAACTCCAAGTCCGATCATTTCCAGCTTTCCATCTGTTGTGAACCATTTCCTAGGCATGTGGAAATTACCCAAAGCTTCCGCAATATCTTTGCTAGTTCACCTTCTTGTAGAGACGACGTCACACAGAAATCGCAGCGCGCGTCAGAGCTGTGGCTTAACCACTTAAATATTATATCGAATTACCAATATTCAAGGACTATGAATCGGTATCAGTGGACCACGTGTCACCAACTCAATTAATGGTCGTCTTACTCTAGTTCGACAACGTGTCCGGCTGGGAACGACTTCAATTGTCTCTCGGCTCCAGCATGATGTTAGGCTATATTATAGAAATCTCAAAGAAAACACACAGATTCCCAGAAGGATCTTAAGACGGAATCAAATAATTAGGTATCTTGACCCGTTGGGATTAATTCCTAGGTCGAGCTGTGTGAAGGGACTCGAAGACAAAATCGTTATTCTTCAGGTCCTCTTGCAGTGGACAGTAAGACAACATAGTAGAAATGGAATGTTGTATGGGGTATACAATAGCTGAAATATATGAGAGATTATACATTGAGTATTTCATCTACTCTCCTTTCTTCCGGCCCTCCAGGACACGCATCACATCATTGACGCTGTCCTTGTCACCCTTCCTCTTCTTCGGACCACGCTTCCGTTTCTTCCCCCCTTTTTCGTCCTCGTTAAAGTCATGCAGAACAGTATCCTCATCCTCAGCATCTTCTCCTCGGCTGCCTCCGAAGCCCATATCCAGATCCGCAGCGTCCATGGCGTCGCGTCGCCGGGCTTCTTCAAGGAACTTTTTGTAACGAAGAGTAGCTTCTGGAGCCTCGCCTTCCTCGGTAGAAGGAGAGCCCTGTCGTAAAGCCGCTGCTCGCTTCAACGCAGCCATGATAGTGGGGTCTTTCGTAAGCGGGTTGGTACGATCGACGGGAGTATCAGATGCGGTGCTAGTTCCGAAGTAATTGCGCGGCTTGGGAGCTGCTTCTTCCGGTGGTTTCTGATCATCATGTGTAGGCGCTTTCTCCTTCGCCGCAGACTTCTCCGGACTTTCTTCTTCATCGGACGAAGACGCGTCGTCTTCAATACCAGCAAGCGGATCATAGTCGGCGCCAACACCGGCAAAGATATCATCATCCTCTTCAGACGCAGCCTTGGCAGCTTCCCGAGCAGCAACCTCAGCAGGAACCTCCATTCCCAGGGGCTTTGCAGCCTTGTCAGGCATAGGAAGCGCACTAGTAGACCCCGGCGAATCGGAAGGTTTATCAATCCATCGAACCTTGCGTTTCGTATTTCCCTCGGCATCAGTAATGACCAAAACCTCTCGTCGACGACCAGTAGGCTCATCAACCTCCACAAAGCGCTTCTTTTCCGGTTTACCATTCCCAAGCTTCTTGAATTTTGAGCCCAGAACCGGCACTGGCGGGGGAGGAGCCGCAGCCGCAGCCCGGCTAGCCCTCAATTCCTTGAGAATCTCATCTCTTGTCTTCTTGCGCGGCGGAGGAGGTGCCATAGTTCCTTTCTTCTTCTCCTTTGGTTCTTTCGGCGCAGCGACAACTTCTTCCTGCCCCTTTGCCTCCATCAAGCGCTCAAACTCCGCTTCTGCATCTTCTTCCCGTCCAGGCTCTTCCGTAGGCTCCGATTCCGGCTTCTCAGGTGCCTGCGTTACGTCTTCTCCGGCTTTGACTCGCCGTAAAAGCCCCCAGTCAAGGCCCTTGACCATATGTGTACTGCCAACATCACCACCAACGCCAAGCTCAGCTTGCAACTTGTCAAATGTCGCCTGATCTATCTGTCCTAATTTCACCATCTCCTCCAGCGCCTTGATGCGCTTCTCGAGATCATCCTTGTTTTCTGCCTCGTCGTTCGCATTGCGCAATTGTGCTCGGTCTTGGTATCCCGTTGGTAGTTTGGTTCCCTTCGGCGCGGCGGAGGACTTGAATCGCTTGCTCGGTCGATCGCCCTCGCGGCGTTGGTCGGCGAGTTGGCGAGCGAAATCGACTCCTGATACAGAGCGCCTATAGCAGCAAGACTGGATGTTAGCTTGACTTGATCACATGGGAGCGATGAGCGGGGAAGACGTACGGAGTCATGGGAATGCTGTTGCGCATTCGCGAGCCAAGGAGCCCACTCCCACTCGCCCCAGATGATGCATTGCGGGCGGAGGCTGGCGACTTCTCGGAGCTCGACGAGGTGTTTAAGAGCCGCCGAAATTGCTCGTTATTCATGGCTGGTGCTGGTCGTTCAGGAACAGTCGTCAATTTTAAGACGGGGAAAGGTCCTTAGCGCCGGATAAGGATTTGAGACCTTATCATCGGGGTGTTGAGGGCAAGGGAACTATCGGTAAAGGCGGTGGGTAGACCAACGTCAAAAGGCAACCAAGGTAGCAAGTACAATTGAGACAATGATCAGAATCACAGGTCTAGATTATTGTGGTCTTTTATTGCACTATTTAGTTTATGATGGTCGAACTCATGGAATTACCTTTCACATCTCCAATTTCAATTCCGAGTCTCGATCACTAACGTATTCCACAAGCCACTCGCCACCACAAGCGAACCGCCACCCACCCAATTATTCTTCTATTCATGAAGCTTTTAAATTACCACAACGTCTTTATATTCAATTTAAATTGTATCCGGACATGCGTTTGCCCTATGGCCAGGCCTTCTGCATACACTGCATGCGTATTGACGTCTAATGGTCTGATCACCGCCTATTGTAGCCCTCGAGGTGGGTGTTGCGGAGACCACCCCACCACCTTCTATGCCGCTTGGTAGACCAATACCTTGATCATGGGCTTCATGAACGAATAAGCCCTCATCGCGCTGGATTTGCCTTTTAGGTAAAGCCTTCTTCCTCTTCTTTTTGTAATTTTCCGCACGTAGATTAACAACTTCTTGCTCCAATAGAAGGATGCGCTTCATGACTTGTTCGCATGCCTTATAAGCCTGATTAAACACCTCTTTAGTAGGCGTAGGTGGGCTATCAGACCGATATTTGATCAGTCGTCTTGCTGATGCCCTATGCTTTGAAAGCTGCTTGATTGTGCATGGTGTTTCAGGGCAATAAATGCTTGATTGGCTTGATGGTCGGTCTGGTGTAGGTGGACGAAGCTGAATATTAAGCTTATCAAGGACTTCTGTTGCATTTAATGGTATTAAACCGGTCGCTTTGAATGCATTTTGAATAATTCGAGCCTTAAATGCATCCTCGCGTGCGCGTGGGTAGGCTGCAAGGAAATCAAGCTTGTCGATATGGTTTATACCCATACGCGTCTGCTGGTCCACAAGCCGACCATATGATCGCTTTAGAACTGCGAAACAGCCTACATCTAGCGGCTGCAATAGATGTGAGCTATGCGGTGGCATGCAAATAGGTATAATGTCGTTTTCAGTGCATAGACGATCAAATTCAGGCGTAAGGTGGCTTCCATGACCATCAAGAATCAATAGCCTATACCGACCACGTATACGGCTTGCGGTTAAAGGAATAAATAGCTTTTGAAGCCATCGAAGCCCAATTTCATCCGATGTCCACCCATTTGGGCTAACCTCGAAGCGCCAGTCCCTCGGGGTATCGTGGAACCATGATTCGATATAGCGCTTGCCTTTGAAAATAATCAACGGCGGTAAAGCCCAGCCTAAAGCATTAACAGTCTCTATTGTAGTCACCCATTCCCGATTGCCTGGCTGTAGAACAGATCGTCGTCCATAATATCCAGCTCTAGTAACCACCCTTGCGGTAGAAACTAAGCCCATTGCGAAGCCAGTTTCATCGAAGTTATAGATATCATCAGGTAGGATACCATAGCGCGCAATAGTCTCCCCAACCAGCCGAAACCAATCATTTAATACCCGCGGATCCTCCTGTTCTGCACGTTGATAATTATATCGACGCGAGAAACGTGTTTGGATAGCCGGCGTACGCTTCACGTAGTTTCCAACCCAATTCACACCAACCGTAGAGGAACCGGTAGCTGAAAGAAGAATATTGGCCATATTACGCACCATCGCATGCCTAGGGGATGCACCGCGGTTATCCATAGATAGAATCCACTTGGTAAGCGTATCCTCATCTAACTGGGTCATTTTATGGCCATTGGCGCGGGTGGTAGCCTTCGAAGGAAGGCCATTGATGCGGTCGCGTAGCGTAGACCGCGGTATGCTATAGACGCGCGCAGCAGCCGTAATAGTCGAAATATCCTTATTTTTGAAAGCCTGTATTGCAAGCTCGATCCTACCCTCTTGGTGGATAGCATCCTGGCTTATTTCCGACCGAATTGGTGGCATAATAAATGATTTAATTGGGGGGGGAATACGCGGAGACGCGAAATTGGATGGGGTGGCGGTTCGCTTGTGGTGGCGAGTGGCTTGTGGATTACGTTAACATTGAACATTCACAGTTTATAACCGAACAAGCAAAATATGACTGGAAAAGAAGAGTCGTATTATCATAATCTCCACGGTACGAACAGACAACCTCGATATACATACATACACGAGCGAAGCGATCATAGAAACGCAAAGAAAGAAACAAAAACAAATGATGTAAGCCCACCATGCCGAGTTCGCCCACATAATCATGAATCTAGCGCAGCAAACACAGAACGCAGTTTTGTCGATAGGTCGGTCATTAAATCGTCTCCCATCCGCCGTTGTTGATCTCTGCTTCCAGCTTGCGGCTGATGGTCGCGGGCACGGCGTGTGAGAGCCATACATCGCGCAAGAGGCGATCGTACCGCTTTTGGTTTAGAATCAATTGGCGGTTGCGCCGGAGACCGGGGTCGACTTCGCCGTGGCGGTCAAGATAGGGGGCCCAGTGCCAGGAGCCGTTATGGTTGTGGAGGTATAGCACTGTGCACTTGCGAATGTTGATGAAGAGGCCGATATTTTTGCCACATCTATGAGAAGGAAAGCATTAGTCAATCAAAACACGTCAAGGAGGTGAACATGCTTACTTCTGGAGGTGCTGGTTGCAGCCACCTAGCTTGTTGTGCATGCAGCATACTGCTTGTGAGCAGAAGATATCTCCGCAGAAAAGACAGATACTCGGGTCACTGAGTTCCTTCTTGGAGTTGGGGCAGCGGCGTCGGTTCGCCTCTTCAATCAAGCTGTCAAAGTTCCTGGGCAGACCGACAAGCTCGAAGATAGCAGGATGGGGAAGGCTAGGCCACAATCGGTGATCCTCGAAGCGGATGCCGGAGCGCGAGGCGTTCCAATGGAAAATCCATCCCGAGACAACCGCATCGAGGGGGTTGTTGGTGTTACGCGCCGGGTTGATAGTCATGAATACCTCGTTGATCGAAGGCAGATGCAAGACCTTGCTGAGTCTGTCCAGCTCCGATGCTCCGACATCAGCGAAGCCTGAGTTCGGGAAGTCTACACCGTGCTGGACGTGAAGAAGGATAACAGCCTTCCGCAGGAATGTGAGAGCATAGCTTGAAATCAGGCGATGGAGAGCCATGATGACGGCCGGAGTAGCAGATTCCTCGCCATCCTTCACATATCCACTTTCGGCCGGGAACGAGGAGCCTTCAGCGCGACCAACAGAGTTTGCCTTGAGCTCGGCCACTATGGAGTCGAAGAAATGTCTTGTCACATCGTATCGCTCGCTGGAAATTTCCGAACCTGCAAGGTCCGCCTCTCCTTGCTGCGCAATTTCCTCCTTGAGACCCAGAGGCCACAGGATGAAAGTGACGGCAGCTTTCACGATCTCAGCAACGTAACACATCTGAATCAGATGGTGCATATCGATTTGCAGGACTGGAAGCAATGACAACGAGCTTTCAGCTAGGAAAACAAATGTATCCATAGCCAGCAATGGCTCGATATTCCTGACATCATTCAACAGTGCGGTGCCGCTCAGACAAGGGTGTCCAACAAACAACTGGCAAATCTTTTGGCGATGCATTTCCTGGAACTCATGAGTCGGAAGGCTCTTACCAACACCGCTGGAGTGAACACAGCCCACAGCAGCATATGTCAGGGCTGTTTCCGACAGAACACGCAGATGGGTCAAGGTCAAAGGAGGAATTTTATCTAGCAAAGTCGAGCCTTGCTCAGACTCGACTCCGCGCTGGGCAATCTCGACCGCAGCGATACTGAAACCGAAGCTTCGAATCAAAGAGTCGGTGTGCACGAGATCGTCATTGTTGATGGTATCCGGGGGGTTGTTGAAGATCGATTGGATGTGGTTCATCTTGATCGTCTTCTTGAGACGCCTGTAGATCTGTAGAAGCTCAGTCATAGGGCTGTCTGATGGACTAGAGACTTGCTGTAAGGGACTAGATGGCGCAATGTCGTCTCCAGGAAACAGGCCCGGCATTGCCATCCGCGATGAAGAGGAAATGAAATGCGGGGGCGCTGCGCCCGATTGGCCTGACGAGTTCACGAGTTGGCCGACCTTTGAGGCAAGAGGAGGCACCAAAGTCTTCGAAAGATATTCGACAAACAAATCTGAATAAGGTTGCTGGTACGCCTTGTCCTTCTCAACCATGAGGATAGGGAAATTCTGTGATTGATTCAAACTCTGCTTCAGTCCAGCGCCCATCCAGTCGTCGAATGAAGTCGACGTGTTTAATGCACCCGGATAGGATTCTTCTTTGCCCTTCCAGGTGATGGGGAGGAATGCATTGCCAAGCGCCTTGCACAGCGGGCATACGAATTCCTTAAGCAACGTATTCTCGGGATGATTTCGCGCGATTTGTTGTGTGTGGCGTCTCTGCGTCGCTCCATAATAGACTTCAAAGCACGAGTAATGCATGATGTGGCCACAGCCAGTTGTCACAGGTCCACGTAGCGTGCACTTCGGATTGAAGCCCTTGCTGAGGCCAACCTTCTCACTGATGACCTCGCCTCCAGACGAGTCCAGTCGGCGAATTGTGGTACGGTTTTCTCCGGCAACACCAAACGGACGAATATCTTCAGCGGAGCGGTCAAGGCTTGTGGGAGTGCGGAGCACTTCACGGATCCTGTCAGGGTCTCTGATATCGGTCTGTCGCAAGATAGTGCTGTCTTGGATCAGAGCAAAAGTACCATAAAGTCTCGAGTCATTGGTTTCCTCCTGACAGAGAATACAAGTCCCGCTAGGATACTTCCACGTTTTCGTTTCAGGAGTGGCTTCAGTCTCTGACTCCAGGTCACTAAAGTCTTCTTCGCCCCAGTCAATGTCGCCTTGACTGTTCAAGAATTGTTGCTGCTGTTGCTGGAACTGAGCCATGACGCGTGCTTGTCTTTCCATAGCCTGCTTCTTCTTGTTCTCTTTCTCACCGTCCAGGTCGATTGCAGGAGAGCTTGTATCAATGCGGTCGAATGGGAACTTGAGAGTAGCAGTAGCAGCGGTGTATGTCTGCGGGCGCTTTTGCCACAGGCGCTTGAGAATATGGCGAATCTTGGGTCCACAAGATGAGAACTCGTTCATTACAGAGATTCTCTCCAAGAGACCGACAATGGTCAGCTTGCCCGATTTGATCTCGCGGGATTTGGACAGAGCATGCAAATTGAAAGACTGGCTCTGTTCCGTCTCCATGTCGCCATCGTGGGAGTTGTCCTCCAATACTGCAGCCAAGATAAGGTGCAGGATGACCTGTAGGAATGTTTCCACGCGTGTCGGTGGGATAGTCGGTGTGCACTCCTGGCATGATATAACATATTCCAGGCACTGATGGACTATCTGAGCAAAGATCATAGTGCTAGTGAAGCGTGGGAGATCAGAGAAGACACCAGTGCTGATAGGTCGAAGTTTTGGCTCATAGACAATATCAGACGGCTTCTTGCCGGTCTTCTTGGCCATCCATTCTCTGTAAATGCTCTCGGCCTCGTCTCTCTGGTTCTTGGTGTAGTGTGCACTATAAGGGTCCACCAGATCCAGGTACTCAGGCTTCAATTCGAAAGTTCCAGAGTCGCTTAATCCCTCGGGAGGACGGAAATTAGCGACCTCTTCCAATACATCCTGGAACTCATCCGCCTCAAGCAGCTTGTCACTAAGACGAGTTGAGAGATCAGAGAAGGAGAGGGGCTTGAAGCACAGGACATGAGCGATGTCGCGACTGATGTTCTCCTTTGTCAGATGGATACTATCGTCGATTGCAGTCAAGGAGGTACGATCCGTCAACAGAATAACCAGCAGATGGACAAATTCCTCAGCAACATCGACAATCTGGGAATCTTCGTAGCCAGAGCGAGGCATGTAATTTCGAGACATCCACTCTACCATTCCGAATCGGTGCGCAATGGACGCAAGGACCCGGCTAGGATCGCATGTCACCAGTGCAGTTTGCAAGAGGAAGATGTCCCGGTAATAGGCAAAGTCGCGAGAAGACACACCGCGATATTGGGACATTTGGTGTCGAAGACTCAGACCATTGCGCACCCACATACCAGCCTTCATTTGCGCGAGCCAGGCACACACCCTTAGAGGGTAATCAAACATAGTCAAAAGAAGATCTTCAGGACCAAGAGCGAGAAGATTCTCATCAACGGGCTTGTCCGCAGCTTTGGCAGCGTGAAGCTCGTCTCTGGCATTTTGCGCGGCTTCAAAGAGTACACCGCGCATCACTGCACTATCCACACTGCGGCCGCATTCAATGAGCCATGACAAAGTATAATGCAGCGCATGGTGGAAACTGATTGAGCCCTTCTCCACGACGAACTCGACGACTCGATGGCAAGGAATCTGGCCGGAGCGACCGATTTCGAAATCGAAGGGCGGCAGAGTCTTGAAACGGATCTCTTCCTTGATTTCTGCCTGCTCGAAGCGCTTGCGTTCAACACCAGTGGAGTGAATGATGGCGGTGAGGGTCGTGGTCTTGATAGCTCGCAGGAGATCGTGGCCGTCGTCGAGTTCCGGGCTGCGGAAAGCTTCGCAGAATTGGCGGCAAAGTCGGTTGATCTCCCGCATGAGGATCGACGCGCTGATCCAGGCATCCGTCTCGTATTCGACGTGCTCGCCTACGGCGCGCACATTTGGACAGATACCTTGAGAAAGCTTCACGAGATCCAAAAATTGAGGTAGATATTGTTCCTCTGTGCGGACCCGGTGCTGGACATACTCGGACTGAAGGAGATATCGCAAGTCAAGGAAGAAATGGTACAGACGCCTGTTGGTCACCGAACCAGAATCAAATGCTAGGGTTGCATTTGGATTAACGGCTTGAGGTTCCCCGACTTGTCTAGTTGTCAAGAACGTATAGAGAATTGACATCACTTTGGTGAGGAAGTTACCACGATAGACAATTTCTTCGGTAATAGAAGGTGTGGTAAGAAGCTGCAGCGAGAGGTTGACGATAGAATGGTCTGGCTCTCGGTCCGCGATAAGATACAGCTGGGCAAGGGCAGTGTATAAAGCAGACAAGCGGAGACCCATGATGCGCTTGAATTGAGGAACGTTGACAACGGTACTGATATAGAGATCTCGCAGATCAGTGCGCGTCTTCTTCCACAGCCGAAGGTCGAACAGGACCAGCCAGTCGAGGCGCGTGCGCTGCCACAGATCCTCGTACGGAGCGACCTTTTCACCAGGAGCGGGCATAGGTGGTCGCACTTCCCAGTGGCCTTCAGTTCTCGCTGGAGGTGGTTTGACTACAGCATGGGGTGTCCTTGGGATGGACACATAGCTGGGACCACCTGAGCCATTTGCATCAGTATGCTCTGGTTGGGGTGTCTGCTCTCTTGGCTCAGTAGGAGGCGAATGAGGGCGCGGTGGGCGAGTCAGGTTGGCCAGAATGCGTTCCGCAAGAGCAAGTTCGTCGTCGGCACCCATATCCATGTCCATGTCGTCGTCGTCACCATCGGCTTCTGCCTGAAGCCTAGCAAGCTCGAGTTCCATCTCATCATCTTCATCGTCGGCGTCATCATGAGCCTCGACATAATCGTCATCTTCATCCTGCTCGTTACCTTCCCCAGCATCATCATCGTCATCTTCTTCCACATCGTCTTCGGTTGCCAACAAAATTTGACCATGTGGCGGCAGAGTAAGCATCACAGTCCGACCAGGAAGGTGGTTATCGAGTATTTGTTGATCATCAATGCCCTTCACGCCGATCTCCGCATTGTAAGCCCCGCTTCCTTTTCGCCAAGGACTAAGCATCTCTTCACAGATGATTTGTCTGAAGATCTCGTTGTCGCCGAGTATACTGCAGCCAGCAATGTCGGCCAGCCATTCGACAATTGTCCCGCACATTTGCTCGCGGAAAGTGTCTCGAGCGGAGCGTACTGTGACCGTCACCTTGATCTCTTCGATGATCTTGGACACTGCCAGCAGTCTCTGAAGATCCTTCGAGTATCTAATCACACTTCGACCGATGTCGTTGGTCTCATGTGCGCGAGCAACGCCGAAGCTGTCTCGTTCGCGACAGGCACGGGTAACCTGATGGGCCACATCCCGAATCGTATGCTTCTCATCATTCCATAGCATGACAGCAAACTCAGGTTCTTCTTCCTCCAAATCACCTTCACCATACGAGCCTGAACGCAGTCTTGAAGCTTCTTCATCTGCTTTGATCCCCTCGATGGTTTTCGCCAGGCGCAATTGCTCAGGCGAACAAGAGATGACATCGCAGAAGTAGTCCAATACACGCGAGATCGTCAAACGGATCGTAGATACCAAATCGGGTGGAAGTTTTCTCTGTTCTCTCTCTTTCTCCTTTTCGTGACCACTGTCTGTATGAATTGCGCAGAACAGCGGTAGCCGCCAAGCCTCCTCGTCACCACAGTCGCAGCAACCGCAGTTGCCAGACGAAAGCGAAATCTGATATTGGTGACCGGTGTGATCTGAAGCATCAAAACACCGACTGCAAAGCACACAGGTGTCGTCCGCAGCGCAGGTCACACAACGATAGGTGGCTTCCCCCGCTCGGAAAATATGACCGCATCGCTTGCCCCGCGCAGCCTCGCTATATTCGGCTCCTTCACGGGCGCCGTGGGCCTCAGCCAGCTTCCAAGGGCCATTTGGCACACCTTCAGGAAACAGATGATCTATCAGCTCCTCATTGTGACCGACCAGCGACCGGAAGAGAAGCTCTAGCAAGTCCTTTTCCGCCGTTGGGCTGTAGCGGTAGTTGTGCTGCGCAGGTAATCGTAGAAGGCCATCACCGAGGATTCTCTCACATTCTGCGAGCATGTGCATGGCTTGGGTTTCGGAGGGAAGTGTAGGTAGAGGCCGCTCGGCTGCCACGGGCGTGAGGACGGAGAGCCGTTGGCGCGGTGAAACGAGGTCGTAATACTCTTAGTCGAAGGGATCGAGCGTTCAGTTGCAATGCAGAAGCTGCAGTCCAGGAAGTACTTAAGGTGGATTCGAAGAGAATTCAAATCCCAGCGCTGGGTCGTTTCAAAGGTCCCTAGCTTTCGTGAGGTTCGAGGATTGTAGTGGGGGAAGGGAAGACACAGGCGAGAGGTGGATCAATGAGGTCGACAAGCAGATCGAACCAGCCACAGTGCATCGGTCGAATATGCGAGAAATGATGCAAGCGACAGATGTGATCACACCGTAGCTGGAAAAGCAAAATTTACAAATGTACAGAGAGAAGCGAGGATGTGGGAAAGTAGTAGGGCGAGGGCTAAGTATTTTTCGCTATGACATCGACGGCACTGGGAGCGGTCTCCAAGCGCCACAGCGTTCCACGCTACGTCCACTTTCATGTCATGGTCAATATGAATTGTGTCAATACAGACTTCCAAGGTCTATCCGTACATAAGTTCGCAGAATAGAGTAAGAGTAAAATCACAGGGGTCCCTCCGCTTTTCCCATATCCCCTTCGCTGCGGTATATCCCGCAGCTATCACGGCAACTCGATTCCTTTATTCATCGTCCTCCTCCTCGGCGGCAGCGAGGTAGCGGGGCTTAATGTCCTTCCATTGACGCTATAGGTGAGATAGACAGGTTAGCAAGTGTTTCGTGAGGCAGGTTCCGATTATCGCCGCGGTCAGGGGATGGGGGCCGAGGGAACGTACGCCAGCGTTCCAGGTGTCCCAGATCTTGTTGGAGGCAGTGTCGAAAGACCTAAGTCGCCAGATATTCAGTCAGAAATAATGTACGGCATGAAGGGACGGTCGAATGTCACGCACAGCTCGAAGGCGAAGGCACCGGCGAAGATGGCAGTCAAGTAGACGGCGTTCTTGCGGATGAGGGTCCTGGACACGATTAAGTTCCTCGGTTAGATTTCTATCAGGCAGAAACAAGCAATTGCGACCATGCTAGGACGGGGAGACGTGCTGGTAGATAATGTTGGAGATCTGGAGATGCGACAAGTCAGTCAAGGGTCCTCAGTGCGCCGGGGATGATCGGATGGTCCCATTATGGGGAGGAGAGAAACATACGCCGGCCATTGTGACGAGGAAGAAGACACGACTGGGGAGTCAAGGGCGGAGAGAAGTCAGAATTGCGTGAGGTTAAAGAAGAGACGAGGATGGAAGTTCGCAGGACGAAAAGCTGCGGGAATTCCCGGCCCGCTGATTGGCTCTGCCCCAACACTCAGTCCGGCCATCCGCCCTCGTTGTTTTTTACTCTTCAATTGCAGTTCTCTTTGACTACTTATTTCTTTTTACCTGCGTTGTCTTACGGGGGTTGAGTCTTCGGACTTGCTGCGTCGTCCCTGCTTCTCTGCAGTTCACATCTTCCGAACATGGCCTCTAACGTCTCTAAGGCCGGTATCACCACCGACGAAAGCACCGGCGAACGATACATTCCCTCCTCCATCCGTGCGGATGGCTCCAAGCGCAAAGAGATCCGTGTGCGACCTGGCTACAAGCCTCCGGAAGACGTGGAGCTGTATAAGAACCGCGCCGCAGCTGCATGGAAAAACCGTACCGCACGAGGTGGGGTACCGGGTGCGGAAGCCCCGAGTAGCGAAGACGACAAGAATGCACAGGTACTTAGCACCACGGCAAGCAACAAAAATGCCAAGCGCAGAGAAGCCAAGCGCAAGGCTAAGGAGGCCGAGGGAACAGACTCCACGGTTGAGAAGAAGGGTTCGGACTCGGACAACTGGCGGGCAGCTCCCAAACCGGAAGAGAAGCCCGCGGACAAGCCCGTAGAGAAGCCGGTGGAGGATCCCGTTGACGTCGAGGCCGAGAAGGAGAAGAAGGCGCGCAATCTGAAGAAAAAACTACGGCAAGCGCGCGATCTTCGCGAGAAAAAGAACTCCGGCGAGGCTCTGCTGCCCGAGCAGTTGGAAAAAGTCATCAAGATCCAAGAGCTTGTACGACAGCTCGATGCCCTTGGGTTCGACTCTAATGGCGACAAGAAGGAGAACAACGAGCCCCTGAACCCTTGAGCTCGTCGCTACGTGTTCTATCTGTACAACTCCCCGGCCGAGTCGATTCCTCAGCATGTTATCACGACATTGTTGTGTGCATCTGACTGCATCGGGCTTGCGACCGAAAGGAAGTCGCGCCCTGAAGAATCACCTGCATCAATCAAGCTGAATGGTACTACATGCCAGTTCCCACCTCATTTCCGCAACTTCGGCTCACAGGCGCAGCTGTCCAGGCAATTGTTGCGTCTATCTAAATAGGAGATACTCCTAGCACGTCCCGTCTTCTGCAAATGATCAAGGCGATAGATGGACATTATCACTCTGTTCAATAAAGAACAGAGGTTCGGTTAGAAATAGTGAAAACGCATTACCTCGATCTATACAGGCAGGTCTTCAAAAACCAGAGTTTGGCATATGCCCATATTTTGCCTCCAGCACGTGTGCATATGTATTTAGTCCTGGGTGCAGCTAAATTACAAAAATCTAATGTACAAGCCACCTCAACGATTTGAATCTCCAACACGGAAGTCGAAGATCCGAACCGGCGCCGTAGGAATCCCGCCTTCGAACTCCCAATCTTTATAACTATAATCCCTCCAAGGTTCCCACGTGCGATCCCCCGCGGGCCGGTCGCCCAGGTGCCAATGACCAGTACCGAGTAATGTGGCCAGCATCCCCGACCTCACACAATCGCCGACGCCGATGCCGGTATACCAATTCCCAGCGAGAACGAGTCGGCGATTAAAATCGTCGCGGACGGACTTGGACAATGAATACATCCGGTCAAGGTGACCAACAGTATACTGGGGAACGGCATCTTTCTGCAAACGGGTTCGCGCCACAGTAGGAACTTCGGTGATGCCCAGGTGTCTCTCCAGCATGGCGCGAGCCATTTGCACTGCTGATTCGTGATCTGGATAGTCGCTGTCCTTCCAGCCATCCCAGTAATGGCCGCCCATCATGATGGTCAGCTTAGTTCCTGGGGCGGTATCTTGTGATTCTTCTCTGTCTCTGTGCAGAGCATTCGTGCCGGAACTGGACGCGGAGGCGAAGATGACGCCTAGGCCGCACTCGGGGTTCTGCTCGACGGGAATGGAGCGAGGAATCAAATAACCAAATCCCTCGACGGGGAGGAGATTGGGGTTCGGATAATACAGGTTAATCACCATGATAGTGGTAGCGTAGTTGTGCGATCGAAGTTTGTGGATAGTATCATATGGCGGGGCCTTTTGATGGGGCAAATTTGCTTTTGACTCCAAAATCTTCCTCAAGGCAGGTGCTGGAAGCGCAGCAATGACATGGTCAAATGATTCGGTGGATTCCGCGGTTCGGATCTGTAGATGGTAAGAATCGCAACATGTCAAGTATGAGCAGGACACTTTACCTGTATTGAGTCGCGGCCTGCCTGCTGTGTCATGGATTTGATATCGGTGCCGGTCATGATCTTGACTTTGTCTGACTTATTCAAGGCCGACTCTAGGCTTTCGACAAGCTGCTGCGTTCCTCCCTTCAGAGTAAAGGTAGAGCTCTCTTTCAGCACATTTCGCATGTGAGATCGAGTTTTTTCCGAATCTTCATCCTCACGACCACGAACTGCGTACCAGGCAATCATGTCATCCATTTGCAGGGGCGTCTTCTTCTCAATGGCGCAATCAAGCATGCCTCTCAAGATACCACCATCGTCCATGTTGCGAAGGGAGCCTAGATTGGTCTGGGCACTTAATTGATCAATATCTCCCGCATAGATACCATGCATGACGGCTGACACCAGGTTTTCTGCCATGCTTGGGTGAAATCGGCGGCCAATGAAGCTTGCGATAGACTCGTCTTTTTGCCATTCGGAATGGGGTCGCGGCGGTTTGGTAGGCTCAAGAACAAAGCTCGACATGACATTTTTAAAAACTGGCTCGGAGCGGAGTGTTCGGAATGTATTCATGATACTGTTTATACTAGTGGAGGGCGAGGATAAATCAAGGGTAGGTATTTTGACGAGATGGTCTGGATAGTAGATGAAACGATTCCTCGCGGCCGGGCTCTTTCTAGAAGTCGTAATGAGCTGGTCGAATATTTTCAGGTCCCACATCTTTGAAAAGTCAGCATCTTGGTCAAACGGTGCGGAACTTGCAAGGTCGCAATTACCATGGTGAGCAGAGGCATTGAGCCCGGGAACGAGCTTCGCAAGGTGCGCGGGCCATACTCGAACAGGACATGGCCGCCATCGACAGGAATCTTCTCGGACTGAAGCCATCCGCCGACTCGTGACTCTTTCTCGAGGATTGTGACGCTGGTGCAGTTTGGGTTGTGTGATGCTAACCACGCGGACGTGAGGCCGGTGATACCGCCTCCGACTACCGCGAGATTATAGGCGCGCCGCTGCGACTGAAGGATAGAAACGACGGTCGTGCGGCCGTTTCGGAGATCCCTCGTGGCCCCTGTTAACCGCATTTCGGCAATGGTCTGGTCTCTCAAGGTTGCTGGAGCTGTCTCGAAGGTCCCCGAGCCAGGGCTGGAGGTGGCGTGACTTACTTAAGCTGGCGCGGAGCACTGAAAACCCGGTAGGCCTGTTTTGCAAATTGAACTACGATTCAACAGCGATATATTCTGAATGAGGCGGTATCGCTCGCGGCGTGTTATTCTTTTCGTGAATACCAGGGGATATCTATGTACAGAATGAGACTCAAAATGTCCTGAGACTAGCAAAAATGCATCGAAGTATGAACGCCCTCCCCAACCATTCATCATCACAGATCAGATTGTACACAATATGGCTCCTTTGCAGAGCTATCTTTCTTTGCTGCTTATTCCTTTCTTCCTTCTTGCTTCTGGCTTCTGTCTTCAGCATTGTATCCGTTCAGATCGTCAATTCAGTCGCAGTCACGCAGTCATTTCCTGGGCCTGAGACCCGTCGGTCTCAGCCTCGGGCTTGATCAATTCCTCGGTTCCTTCTTCGCCATCGACAAATTTGCGCTCGCTCACATGAGTGCCGCCGTTAGGAGTCCAGACTTTGTCGTTAAATGCACCCCGCTGGCCCTCAGCGTGCTTGTATGGGCAGTTGGGGTTCATGCACGGATTAAACTTGCAGGCGGTCTGAACATGGGTGAACTTGCATCCCTCAGTCTTGCAGTCAGCTCCGTTGCGGCAGAGCGGCATGCTGGGGTGCTTAAAGTGGCAGAACTTGTTCGTGCAGTGAGGGAAGAATCGACACATCTCCTCGGCCTGGTGTGAAGATTTGACTGCCGGTGATGGGTGGCGGCCGGTACATTTTCGGTTTTTACAAGCCGCGCCGAAGGAGCATACATCAGCGGGGTCGATTGAGGTGCCTTCGGGGGCGGCAGGCGATTGGTGGGCGAATGGACAATCATTGCGCGTACACCGGAGGTTGAAACGGCAAACGCTGTCTGTGTTGCTCTCATCTTGCCCTCCGCTCATGGAAGAATCCATGTCGACATCGCCTCCATCATGGCGTGGCTTGTGATCGCCTTTTTGGAACCGCCCGCCCCTGCCAGGACGTTGGACTCGGTCACCGAGTGGGCGACCGGCCTGACCGTTCTGGAAGGATGGGTTGATAGCTGGAGATCCAAAGCCGGGCATTAGTTGGGACATCATCCGTGCCTGTTCTTCCAACATGTTCATGATCTGCATCTGATTCTCGGGACTCATTTGCATCATGCCGTTGGCCATGTTTCCTCCCATTCCACCCATTCCCATGCCCATACCGCCCATGTTACGACCTCCGCGACCTCCTCTGCCGCCCCGCTGGTCTCGACCGCGGCCACCGATGCGGCTGTTTCCTTGTTGTCCGTTCACACGATGAAGAGCGGCGTCGCCGGTGCGATCCATATTGCGGTTCAGATGGTTGAGCATTCTTCCTCGGCCACCTCGTTGGTTTCCATTACGCATCGACTTGGGTCCAGTGGGTCTAAAGGAAAAGACAAGGTTAGTATAACGCAAAATGAGTCGTTCCTAGATTCACACTTACATAGTTTCAGTGCCACCCATTTCGGCATCTCCGTTTCCAGAGCCTTGCGCCTGTGCGGAATCTTGACCAAATGAAGGAGCCTGTCCGCCTGAAGGTTGACTTGAGACGCCATTGATCTGTTGGTTGAGAATCTCAACCTGTCCGAACAGCCATCTTGAAAACTCTAGCGCTTGTGTGTCACCTTCGTCGAGACCAAGGAAGTCGTTCGAGAGCTCGGTTGCAAGCTGTTCTTGAGACTTGCCGTTCACCAACATCAGGACAATGTATTCAATGAGAGCAGACTCCTGGCCAGCGTCGCTCCAGCCCATCTCCACCAATTTCGGCTGGATGGTCTCGGCGATGGCCGCCGCCAGCGGCGAATCTTGGGTGATTGTCGGAAGCATATTGGACTTTGAAGGGAGAGTGATGTTTGAATTAGGACTCCAAATTTGGAGAGGTTGGTGTTTCGCGCCACTCGAGAAGATGCGCTTCCGGCAAGTTCAGCGCACTGGAAAGTTGGCGTGAGACGAGATTCAGGTAATGCGCCTGAAGCTTTTCGATGGGGTAGGGGCGCTGTGGGTTCTGAAGAAAGAAGATTTCCGAGCTCAGCAAGAGGTTGACGCGATAATCGAAAGCTTCGGGGGGCGAAAATGCGATTATGATCACGTGATGTTACTGCTTGCAAATGAGTCAAACATAAAAGTCCAAAAGAGGCTTAAAGCTGTCCGTTGCAGACGGAGGTTGCACTTTTGCTTATAGGCTGGAAATATTCTCAAACCAAAAGATATCTGTACGCGTTCGACGCCGTGGAGCAGAATTGCTGATTGGCCTTTGGTAAACCCGGACAGAGAGGCACAATCTACATAGCTCTCTTGTCCACAGCGCCTCTACTTGAATATGAACCGACTTTCGAATTCGTACAATGTCTAGACATTCACTAACCTGTGAAACAGATGAATTTGACATGAAAAGCTGCTATTCGAAGTTTAAGATTCCTTTTCATGTTTGAGTTTCTTCCTACCAACATTGACACATGTGAAGGTGCGCTTGTGCCCAACTTGTAAGCAACACGTGACCCAGAACAAAGAAGTTGTTCAAAGAGATGTGTCTATCAGATCTAAGAAGCATAAATTTGACACTGTTCTCCATCAACTGGGCTTGTGGTTTAGTGGTATAATACTCCCTTAGCATGGGAGTGGTCCGGGGTTCGATTCCCCGCGAGTCCATTTTTTTTTTCCATTTCCAAATGGCTTCGCACATCTGAACATGCTCCTTGCGCTTCCATGTTGTCAATCAGAGGTCAAATTAATGAAATTGGCAAGCACAACTTACCATAGGGGTATCTGGTCAGCCTACATCACTATGTTCAGTGGTTTTCAGCCTCGATTTCTCCATGATCACATTTCAATCTCTGAGAGATAATAAGAATCCAGCGGTGTAAGTAATCAAAACGACGAATCTATGCACAGGGAATTTCCATGCACTTGAGTTCGGGCCGAGAGCACAGATCTGACTGCCACGAATTTCCAAAGATTCCTATCATGTCTTTATTTCTCCCATTCAGATCCAAGCAATTCAAATCCATTATCCGTAGCTGTTAGAGCTACGTGGAGTAGACAAGTACTTGTCTATAATACAACTCAATCAATGAAACCATGTGAAAACAGTGGATACACACTTCTAGCGTTAAAAAGTAAACGTCGAAGGATCATTCGGAAAACTAGAAAGCGCCTATCAAATCAATTAGCAACAAATCCGCCAATAAGCCGGAAACCACTTACCCATGAATCCAACTGAGCCCACCAAATGGAGCCCTCAAGGTTCTCCAACCCCCCAGCCTCCTCCATAGGATTCACAGACCCTAATTCCCCAGGTTGTAAGATACTTGGCATGAAATCCACATTCTGAGCTGCGCCAACAGGCTCGCTATCGTGGCCATTCGGTGTCATACCCAGGCCCACCTCATCCTTCCAAGTACTAATCTTCGGCGTAGATGAATCATCCGAACCAATTTGCCTATGGACCTCCCGCCGCAACTCCTCAAGAATAATCCCATACCTTCGACTGGGACAATTTTTCCTCGTAGCTTCAGCAAGATGCTGCTGACACATCTCGGCGAGGGAGAAGAGGGATTGCAATTTGTCGGAATCTGCTGGACTTGAGGCTGACGGACTGGGAACTGTAGATAGGCGATGCTGTTGAATAATGTGGATATACACGACGAGGATAGCGCAAAAACACACATAATGCGTGAACCAGAAGGACTGTGTTAAAAGTGTTTGCTGAGCGAGACTGTCGACTAGCGTCATGATGTCCTCTGCTGCGCCGATACATTTCTGTGCGTGTGCGCTGACCATGGGATGCGGGTCTCGTGGTCTACGGCTTAGGTCTGTGAAGTCGTTAAGGAGGAATGAGCGGGTGACATGGATCATGGCGTGGGAGTAGGCTAATTGGAGAACTTGGCTTTGGCGACAGAGAGGGGGGATTAGGCTTGTTGGACGGACGCTGTTGAAGAGGGGCGGGACGCTTGCTTTCCATTTTTCGAGTTCCGAGGTTAGACGAACGGCTTTTTCGAGGGGCGAGATGCGGGATGGCGGTTTAATACTGTAGAGTTGGCGGGATATGTCGCCGAGGATGAGGCCGAGACGGTAGTGAAGGATCGAAGCGATCATCATGCTGTCTGTTGAGCCGGAGCGGCGGGACGGGTCTTCTTCGAGGAGATCTTCGTCATTCATTTCATCGGGGAGTTCTTGGTCGATGTCTTCGTCGTGAAGGAGACGGGGCCGGCCGAACATTATGCTGAGGTATTTATCTAGAGTGTAGACGCTCCAGAAAATGCGTTTCCGGAGTTCGAGTTCGAAGTATGTGCAAACTTTCTTGGATGGTTTGACAGGGCATTTGCGGTGTAGGCCAAGGGCGGTTACAATCTGTAAGGCGGTTCCAAAAGAATACCAGCACTCGTTCGCTCTTGACGATGAAAGCAGATACAAGCATTGGATGAGTCGAGCTTGAATGGTCTCCAGTCGCGGAGGTCCTGACTCTAGAGATGACATAAACTTGGAAGCAGCATACCAGCGCTCGCTATTTGTTGGTTAGCAAATTAAGTGTTGGTCCCGGGGAGAGCACAAGCACTCACCTTTCACCGTGCCCATCCACTAAATCTTCCGGATCGAGGTCATTATGGATCGTGCCTATAGCGAAGATCATAAGAACGATAGTAGTCCGAGCAACCATATTCCCGACAGGGAGATTCGACATCGAAATTTTACTCTCGTATACTTGCTTAACCCATTTCTCCACACTCCCCCGATGTAGAAACCGATAAGTCACCATGGAGTAGTCGAAATAGATAGCCACCAACTCCATTGCCGTCTCAAACGAAGGCAACGTAAAGTCAACATCTTGCGGGTGAGAGTACGGCTTATCACCAAACATAAAAACAGCCGTATTCGCTGAAGACTCATTTCGTACCTCATTAGGTATATGCGTCGTCTCGTCCTGATTCAATCGACTCCAAACTCGGTTGATAAACGAGACACCCGACGCAGGACCGATATAATTGCCTTCAAAATCTGTAGATCCTGGCTCTGGCGAATTACGCAATGACGAAGGGCCACGACTGGAGATCGCAGGATCGCCAGAATCTCGGCCCGGCTCGGCCCTTGCACTGCCGCGAGATCGCGAGCCGTTGGACACCCGACCAACCCTGCGACATGCAGGCCGATCTTCCGATGGCAAAGGGTCTGGCGGGAGCCCTCGCGAGTAGGCAGCGGTGTATTCACAGGATAGAGAGAGTCGCGTACACCGGGTGCAGGGCAAAGTGCCTGTGCAGCGCGTTTTTTTCTCTTTGCACGAATCACAGGCTCGCGTGATCTTCTGGCGGATGCCGTTCTTATATGGTAACGAGCCAGACGATTTCCGTTTGCGACTTGGCAAGTCGTGGCCCGGGGAGAGCAGATCAGGACTCGGCCCCGGAGTCGTTCCTGCGCTAGGTGCCATGCGTGGGTGCTGTATGGTTCAGGGCATTTCCGGAGTGAGGGGGAGGAGAAGAATCCGGGGAGGTGGAGAGCACCCCGCGATCGGAGTCAACCCGTGCGCTCTCTCCCTTTCTCTCCACTTTTATTCTCCGCAGATTCTCGTATGTTGATATACAACTGTATTAAAATTTCTTGACAGTTTTCTGAAACGGGGGTCTGAATACGGGCATAGGCGCTGCACCTGAATCGGGCGGTCGGCAGCGCAGAAGTGATGTGATAAGCCATTGCTGGGTTCAGTTGTCATTACATACAATTATGCCGGACGTGCACTAGATGGGAACCAAACAAGGTTGCGTACTTTTGACTTCATTTCAGCCTATGCGTGTTTAATTTGGCTTCACATTTGTTTTTATTTTCTTAAACATTTAATTTTCCCAGTATGTCGCTGACGAAAGCTGTGGCCATTTCTTGCTTCATTTTCTGTCAATTGCAATTTCATAGCTCTGACTAAGTTCGAAAATGGCTATTCAGAGTCACAGAACTGGACAATGCCACTTGTCAGACCCGCGAGCCACAGTACATACGTCGTCAGTGAATCACCGACTCGAGGTCAGTGTCACACGAACTGTAGAAGACTTTCAAAGTCAAACCCTTTTGTGGCGCAGGGTATTTCCCAGTGCAATTCCATATATTCGTCACCCAAGTCACCTTTTTCGCAGACGCAATGCTCGAACCCAAGAGGGAAGCCATGAACACCATAACATCGTGTGACAAGAGCGACATCCGTGGAAGATCGAATGAGGAACCATATGCATCGTAATTAGTATGTTATCGTCGGGTATAGGAGAATAGAAAGGCGTGAGTCTACCACGGTGACTCGGGACAAGGAGACAAATAGGAAGATACAGGGCTAGGACTCGGAAGAATAAGAGAAATACAAGGCCGGAGGACCAATGATTTGTGACAAGTTTCAAAAAGGAGAGGTTTCGCACGGTGCATTTTTGAGGAGCTCAATCGGGTTGTACCTCCAGTCTTGATTATGAATAATGCATATGCTTCCCATTCCAATTGGAACAATCAAAACAGAACGATCGTATGAAGGTCAGCTAACAAGCAAGCAGCCATCCTGATTATAGAGCCGATTTCGCGGTCGGGATGGCGTCATGCACGGAATCGGTTCGTGTATATCGTGTATGTGACCCTAGCGGGTATGACTGCCGTTTGGACGGATGATGGAAGAAAGGGACTCCAGATTCACTCCAGTGGTATGCAACGATGTCAAGGTCGAGACTCAAAACCACACGGGAGTCCTATCGATCATCAAAGAAGTTATTGTTGTTCACCATGTTGGGGTTAAGTTGGCCGGTTTGAGTCAGGTATTGAAGGGTGATGGCGCGAATGTCTTCCTGCGAGGCACCGGATCGAATCTGGTGGATGAGATTTTGGACGGTGTTGTTGTCGCCAGCCCGTAAGAGATGTAGCAGTTGTTCCACGAATTCTCGTAGGTTGGCGAGATCTTCCTGGGTTCGCTTTGCCGCTGCTTTGCGGCGTTTGTCTGACGTTTCATCGTAGAGACACTCGCGACCATGCGTCTCACATTCAGTGCAGCTATTACTTAAAGGACTCATGCTACACTAAGTGGCAAGTGTTAGCTACGGACTGCAGAGTCATGATGGGAAAGGACAGAGAATCAGAGGTGGTAATACCCTTGTTCGACGTTTCTGGCACTCTTTACAGGCCGTCGAGGCCCGTTTCATCCTGCCGTCATCAGAGGCACCTCCGTTGCCATTCGGCGGTTGAGGACTCCCACTTCCGCCAAGTGGAGGAACGGTCCGAGGCGCAATCGGCCTGAACTTGCCTACGTCGCCCATCGCGAAAGTAGGTGGAAGCAGTGGATGGAAAGAGAAGAATAGAACCTCGAAAAGAAAAGCAAAGGAAAGATTATGGCTCTTGACTATCCGGGCAAGCCACTATGAAGAAACATAGTCTATGCCACATGAATCATATTATTGAGTGAGAGCGGAGCGCAGTTGATCCTTAGCCCCTCACTGTATGGTCAAGACAAATTCTGCACAGAAGCTGCGCACTGCTCCGGGGCGCCAGAAAAGGTAGGTGGAGGAGGCGGTGGGGGGTCATCCAAGGGCCCAGGAAAAAAAAAAAAAAAAAAAAAAAAACGGGGGGTGGGATTGTGTGTGGAATAGGGAGAGAATGAGAGAGGAGAGACTGGCAGATAATCAAGAGCGTGTGTGGCGGAAGTGTGGATCTCTCTCTAAGCTGGCATTCCCCTAAAACTGTCTTTGGGGGCTTGTTAAGGGCGGGAGGGGAATCCATGTATCAGTAATGGATTTTCAGAAAAGAAAAAGGGAAATTTAAATCAATTAATCCATGCCATGGAAAGCTAGCCAGGAACAGCTATCTGCTGCCATGCACACACGTTGTACGTTGTACTGGGTGTGGGTATGTGTAAGTGTAAAGTGTAAGTGTATGGGCGTAATACACGTTCTCGTTTTCACCGCGCCACCACAGACCGATCATTGCCCAATAGTCCATCGTCGACTTAGTAGCCCGGTGATAAGTGCAAGTTCGCGTTGGATTCCTATCGTGGCCTGCACCCCGATTCCGGCGCCATCTGCAGTCTACTTCCACTCCGCTCAGGTGAATATCAATTTGGGCTTGCTTCTCCGGAGCCTCTGACTTAGCTTTCGGGAGCCATTGCACGCGAGCTGACATGCAGATAGGCCCGGCCCCGAGGGAACCGCGGCAATCGAGTTCTACGGGCCTCTGATTGGGAGGGAGGAAAGGGCCTCGGCCATAGCCTGTTGGCTCTTTTTTGCTGTTCTACAACACATGCCCATGTCTTCCCCCCTAGAGGATGAGACTACCTACAAGGGTCAAGAGTGGATTCTGGTAGAAATGGGGATCGGAATCCATTTCCGAGGCCGGCCATAGGACGGGCATCGATGGAGGACGGGCGTGTCACTTGGGCGTCACGAGCGAAAGAATGCAGCCAAGGTCTGATTCGATCGGGAATCCGGACTCTCCTCGCTGATCATTGGAGCATCTATCCAATCATGACAGATCGTCTTCCCAAGGTTGTGCAAGGCTTGTCCCCGGTGGTCTTAGCCTCGTTCCCCGTTCTCTCCCTCCAGCTCGGTACATGTATTTGGGTACGGTGTCTCGCCGGTCGAGTACATGAGTCGCAAGCTCCTAGGCCCGCCCTCTGTTCAAGAAAAAAGCACCTGCATACCCCAGCGTCAGGCACCCGAGAAAGTCGTGACATGATAAGATTCGCCACCCTCCAACCTCAACCCCACCACGTTGGCCACCCCCCACTGTGGCTTGCCCTACCCGAGTGTCGTAACTGGGCGGTCATCGTGGTGCTTGCAGACATCAGAGGCACGGCGCCTTGACGGCATCGCCTCTCTCTCTCTCTCTCTCTCCGGGCCCGCCACCATTGGCTGGAGTCCTTAGCCGGGAGGTCCGAACAAATGGTCGTCAACGATGAGCGAGATTTGCCACTGTGAGGATCGATTGAGTTGGTATTGGTTCGAAAGATGGATATGATACAGAAATGCATCTTGAGGATCTCTTTTGACGTGTGGCAACCTCATCCACTGTTCGATTGTTCCACTCGACCGAGCCCCGTGTGGCTCAACCAATTTCTATTCACAACGATAGACTTACTATTCTAGGAATTGTCTCCCGTGCATAGTACTGTAGGAAAAGTCTACGTTGCACCTGCTGCAGGACCTCTGATCTGGTGCAACAGATCAACCGATCGATAGATCATTAGATGAGAATGGGCACAGGAAGGGTCGTGCGATCGATGAGTCTCCCATGTACTCGATCAAGCTAAACCTTCCTAGGGAGGTTCTTGAACTTTCCACTGCTCTGAGAACTTCATTGATGGATCGAGATCATCATGTATAGCTTGCGGATAGCATCGGCAAGAGTTCGTTCTAGTCTCTCCACCCCCTCTCTGACTGAGGAAGTCATAGTAATCTATTACAAGTATATATTACTCACCACATGGGAGAACTGCGTATGACCAGCGTATAGTACCGCCTTCGACCCCTGAAGAACAAAAAGGAAAAAAGACAAGCCGTCAAACCCCCCCGAATTGACTGGTCCCAGCAATGTGCTCCCCCCCACTGCGGCGCCGCTTTCAGTTGACATTCCCGCCGATCTGAGGAAACCGTTTCCCAGCAGCATGATTTGTCTACCCGGGCCGAACAGATCTGGCAGCCCACTTAGCAGCGTTAACCGTCCTGGGTCAGTGCAGCCCGGCCCAACAACCAGGTCGTGAAGCCACATTAGACTCCGATCCCGTTGGCGTCCGCAATTACCGAGGAAGACCATTGCCGGGGTCCGTGTCCTCGAGGTCTTTCCCTTGCGCCCATAAACTCCCTAACTACCGCCACTAGCCTTGAGGCCATTTCCCATATCGAGACTGACAGATCGGGTACCTGACACTTTCATCCTGGCTTTTGAAATACTACACTCCGAGCTTCAGGCCACCCTTGATACGGGTTGGGACAGGCAATGATGACTCGCTTACGCTACTGAGCTATACTAGCAGACCCGCGTCAAAAGCCACCAACAGACTTCCCTAACTCCCCGACCCCTCTTGAGAGCCAAACCCCCAAAGGAATATCGGCTGACCCTTGACATTTTTGCGAATACTACAATACAGTATGTAGAGAAGTGGAGGCGCCTACTAGCTCGCCTCACGTCCAAAGACACCAAGGAGCCTCTTCAGCGCGAGGGCATGATAGGATACAGGAGTACCGTTCCCGACAACCTACAATACGGGCAGAGATACATAGCCATGGCATTCAACCCGGCCAAGACCGACTCCTAGTGGTCAATCCGAAATGCGCAGCTCCCGAAACAGACTAGGCGGACCCTCTCCATCGGAACACCAGCCACAAATGATATCCGTACGATATAATAAGCAAATGCAGCCTTTGCGCCAATCGCTCGCTAAATTACGCACCCTGATTGGATGCTCCAATCGGCCATTTAGCATTTAGAGGTATTCGCCTCGAGATCTCGTGCATCTGCACGACTCGACTGTGTCAATACTGCGCCGAACAAGGTAGCAATCTGCCCATGTAGGACAAATAACAGTCAAGTTTGGATGCTCAACCGAGAGGCCGCGTATACCGTCCAATCCGGCAATTGTCCGTGCCAATATTCACCCTCCCAAAACCAGTTGAATGCCTTCCGAATGAGTAATCGGTGGTGCTAATTATATCACAGGAAATAAAGAGAAAAGACAAGATTGGTATACCTTCACTGACGATCTGAGCAACAGCTACATGTCACATTAGATATATTCCGCCCTAGCAAACCAAAAACAAATTAAAAAACTTAAAACTTCCGAACTAAAAAGCGAATGCAGAAAGGAGTTCTATTAACGTTCCCGCAAACACTCTCCACACGCCGATCCCGGCCATGACCCTGACCCTGACCCTGACCCTGACCCTGACCCCAGTCCTCGTCTTATAGTAGTCCTTACCAAGCAATTACCTGGACAGTGGTTGGAGACCCATCCGGTGAAAACACCATTCTGCCTGGCCGAATCCCCTGACTTTTCCTCAGTGGATTTTGCGTGCATGAACGTATTTCATGACCCTACGCGCCCCCCACGAACCTGCGAGCCTGATCTGATATCGGATCTGATGAGATGGGTTGGGGTCGTACTGCATGAGCGTGCTGTCTTTTGGTCTTTCAGGAAACGGCATATAGGGATGATAGACGAGTTTGTCGCTTACAGGTAAGATCATCGAGATCGTCGGTGAGATGACACGAACGGGCTTGATCAATACATTTTGGCTTGTGTGGCTGTGGCTTGTGCATTACGTTACTCGGTCTACTCAATCACCTAGTCAACCAGTCCGTGAGTCAGGTAATACGGAAGGTGGTAGCTAGCATAGTAGATAGTATCTGGGTATTGAACATTTCAAATAGAGCTAGTAACAACAGGAGAAAAAGGAATATGTACTGGAGAAATAAGGAAAGGGGGGGAAAGAAAAGAAAAGAAAAAAAAAAGAACATAAGCGTACAACCTGTGCAATGCCGTGTCTCGTGCACTCAGAGCGGGATATAATATCCAATGCATCTCAGAGATGCAAGGATGCCCAAGAGCCACCCGCTTGAAGGAAAAATAAAGCGGGTCTGTGCTCAGTAGATCGGACGACCCTCGTCCCAGCGGCGGGCCTGTCGAGGACTTGTAGCTAGCTCGTCTTTGGTGTCGTCCATGTGATGCTGGTCCACATCGGCATTACCCGAAGGAGAAGGCAGTGAGAACCGAGCACTCCCGCGACGAGCACTTCCCTCAAGTTCCGCGCCATTACCGCCAGCGCCTCCGATGCCACCGATCCATTCCCAGCATCGCGCGACATCACCGCTGCGGCCTTCACGAACGGCTGCTCGCACATTGGCGTTACCTTCGACGACACGACGGACTCGAGTCCATAGCTCTTCCCGCCGTTTGTCTCGCAATTCAGAGCGCAGGACATCATCACGTAGCTGGCTGATGGGAATATAGGGCTCTATGGCGCCACCGCGGGCGTGCAATGCAGCTTGCGTAGATAGACGGTCGAGAGTAGTTGCAACTAACTCGGGCACTCGAGCCATGTCAGAGCGGCGGGCCCGAACACGCGAGCGGGCGTAGGCCAGAGCCGCAATGATCATAGCTAGAACTGAAAGAGGGAGTCGATACGCGAGGAGAGCGAGTCGGACGTAGCGGCGGGCGGCACATGTGAGTGGGAGTCGGGCTGTTGATGTTGACGATAGGACGAGGACGGAAGGTCTGTGATTGCGAGGGCGCCACTGTTAGTTCCAATACACAATGTCAGAACCAAGACCTTTTATATTGAATGAAAGAAATCCGGCCACGGGATAGGGACCCGGAACAATATGCGGAACTAAGGAGACATCAAGATGTCCAGAGAGGAATGACTTACTGCTTGGTGTTGCTGACGACTTCCTCCTTGTCAACGATCTCGCCAATGGCTCCCTTCCACAGATCATCAAATTCACTGTCGCTGAGCCCTCGGCGGCGCTTCTTGGCGACTTCCTCCTTCAGTTCGGGTTCGCTGATTTCAGGCGATGGTACCTTTCCGTCCTCAGTGAGCTGACCACATTCATACATGGCCCTCCGCTGCCGAAGTTCCTCTACGGCCTTATCCGCAACCGCCTTAACACGGCGCGCCTTCTCACTGTCGGGCTCACATGTTGGCGGCAGAGGTACGAGGCCACCCATGGCGAGAGGGTGAGGCTTGAGGATGAAATCGTGCTCACAACGAGCCTCGAAGTCAGGGTAGCAGAATGCGTGAGGCGGGCAAGGCTCGCATCGTGGCTCGAGGACATTGGCCCATTCAGGGACATTTGTCTCAGCGAGCGACCAGGTAGGTTTTCCAAGACCACAATAGCCGATTTCAATCTTCTCTTTACGCCACCAGGCACCAAAGCCACCAAGAACTCCGAGGATCACAATCCAGGACGCGATGATACTGGTCTTCCCTTGCTTGCGCGAGCGTTTTCGAACTTGGGTGAGTGGTGCATATTGCTCTGTCTCCAAGGCAAGCTGCTCTTCCGGCGTAAACTCCTCGCCGGCACCTATTTCACTTTCCTCGTCTTCTTCGGACTCTTCATCGGACTCTTCGGACTCTTCCTTAGGAGGCTTTAGGCGTGAAGCAAAGTCGAAAATCTCACGCGTCGGAGCCCTGATCCCATCTTCTTGCTTAACGCTACCGGGAGTAGCCGATTTCCGCGACCGCAGCCCACTCTTACGGGCCGGGCTCTCAGTAGACAAGCGTCCACCACTCTTGCGCTTAGGCTCATAGCTAGACCTTCGGCTCGCACTGTAATCGGGGCTTCCACTCTGGAATGGATTGTCGTCCGTTAAGAGCACATCGTCTCTGGGCTCGGCCTTGACAGGAGTATAGTCATCGATCTCCATGGAAGGTAGAACCTCACTGCGGCGCATCTTACGCGCTGTAGATTTTCGCGGTGAGGTACCGACAGCAGCGACTGGTGTTGCAAGGTTGTCATCGCCAGTTTCCGTATCCGAGGCACGAGGGTGCTTGCCCACCGACCGCGCTGTGCTTTTTCGCTTGGATGAGGCCGGCGTCGCTTGCGCGAGGTACTCCTCAGTATCGATTGTCGAAGCGCGGACGCTCCGTCGGGATGTACCGCGTCTTGTGCTTGTAGTTGAAGCAACGGTGGAGGGCGTGGCAGGTGGTGGCATGGATTCTCGCTCATCCCTAGAGCTGACGACTGACGAGGCTCGACTGCCCATATCGGTAATCCCGGTGCTGGTCCTCCTCACTCTTTCGCGATCGCGCAAAAGCTTCTTGGCTTGCGGTAAGACCTCGTCCTCCAGTATGGCGATCAGCTGTGCCTTCTTCGCGGAGGCAGGATAGGGAACATCGTGGTTGACAAGAATATTGCGCAGACGGGGCATAGTGAGGGAGCTCAGGTCAAATCCTGGCTGCAGGTATTCTAGTTCGTCCATAATGTATGACGTGGGGGGAGCGCGCGGACTCGACTGGTTGACTGAGGATGGTGAGGTTGCCAAAGGTCAGCTGACCAAGATTGATGTGGCTCAGTAATGCGATGCAGGGATGGTATCACGGTGCAGTACACGTCCAGTGAAGTTAGTGATGCAAGAGGAGAAAGCCACCGATCGCTCCTACTTCTAGAAGTGGGTGAAAAGTGCAGGGTTTGGAAAATCGAAGTGGATGTTTGTCCACTTGGCAATTTGACCAGAGACGGTTGGTCAGACTCGTAGTCGGGGCAACAGGCGGGGCGGGTGCAATGAAGCTTGAGCACAACCACCTGGGCTCTTTGGTCAAACCTCAGATGGCAGTTGTTCCTTGCCCCGGAGAGATCAGTAGTGTGCTTCTCACGCTGCGGAGACGAAGAAGGGAAAATGAAAACTGATGACTGTTGCACGATGACGTACGAACAAACAAAGGCGCCACGTGATCTTGCCACTGAAAGACAAGAAGCTTGCGTGGTGCCTCAATAAAAGCCTCTATCGAGGCAGGAGAAAGGTCTCTTACAATGTACTCCGCACCGCCTCATTAAAATACACCTAAGTCCGCATTTAGCATGTTTAAGTACCAGGTCGTATTGGCATTATTCGGTTCACATGTGCTGAAAGCCATCTCAGCTTGGCAATGGTGATGGCGAATGACAAAAGGTATCACCGAAATCGACCCTCAAAACCATTCCATGAAAACCCTGGATGTATCGGATTGTATCCTTCGGTCGGAAATGAATCATGGTCTAGTTTCCAAGGGTCATCAAATTTCAACCCTTGCACAGCTGGACCAAGGAAATATTGTAAACGGGCTTAGACGTTCTCTTTTCTGGACACACCATGGGGTCTCGATACACATTTCCTGTAGGATAATACTCGAAGTATCTCTTCAAACACATCTCGGGACACATCTTTGGGCACCGGGGGCATGATAACACATGCCCGGGTGTATCATCGCCTACTATAGATATCGCACGGTGGATGTCTCGGACACCTCTCTGCTGGTATGTAGATAGAGAACAGGTTTCAACCGATTCATCAATTCTATTTTAACACAACAATCATCGAAAAGAGATCAATGTACAAGGAATGACCATATGTTCACATTGAGAGACACCATAAATAACATTTGCGAGCAAAGTTGTAAAGAAGAAAGAAGAAATAAGAAAGAAGAAAGAAGAAAGAAAGAAGAAAGAGAAAAACATCAAATAGAAATAGAAAAATCCCACGTGGCTCCATGCCCTAGATGCATCGTTAATCAATCTGAAAGACTCCCCCTCCCCGTGAGACGCCGCCCACGAACAACAGAACCGAGATAGGGAAGTGAAGAAAGTGCAAAGAAGCCGAATGAGAGCCCAAAGAGCCAAAAGCCATTATGAGAGTGGAAAAAATATGTATATGACCTGAATTAACGGGCGTGGTGCGGGAATTCCAAGTTGCGTGGGGTGTCCGCAGAAAGGTTGAGGAAGGATGAGGAGGCTGAGATGTCGTTGCTATGTCCACTGGCGGTGATGTGGATTGGGGAACCATATCCGGCTGGGGGTACGACGGCAAGGCTTGTATCTGCGATGGCCATTTGTTCTTTTAAGGCGTTGTACTCGGCCAGTTGTGTCGCGAGTTGTTGCATCACTTCACTGATTGGGACGGCGTGGTCTTCGAGGCGATCACCGGGCTTGAAGGGCCGCATCATGTGCCGCACAGAGAGTGTGTTGATGGTTAGTTCAATGCGGGTCACTTGTTGGTCGACTAGGCTGATTACGGTTGAATCATTGAGCTCGCCGCCGTGATTCTTAACCATGTTGAACAGGGCGATGTTTGGTTCACGAAGTGTAGGGTTGATGGGGGTCTCAAGAGCGCTGCAGAGACGTTCTAGACGAAGGGTAACCTCCCATAGACGCCAGATCAGTTCGGGTTTGAGGTCGAGTTCTGACCCGGGCTTTAGCGTAGCTGGGCCGCTGGGCTCATTGCTCGCTTCCTCCATGGTTGTCAGGCGACCAGCAAGCGAGTGAGGGTAGACGAGGTATAAAGGCTCCGGGTTTTCAAGGCCCTTCAACTTTCGTTCACCCTGGTCCTTGATCACGAAGCCCTGGCTGTTGAGTTGGTTCAGCTCGCGACGGATGTTTTGTCCAAGGCTATCAACACGCGGGTGGCTCTCGGTTGAGCTTGTTGAAGCAGAGCGCTCGGCATCGGCAAAGATCTCAAGATTGCGCTGAATATCCGTCATGAAGTCAGACGAAACGAAGATCTGCCCACCGTCGGCAACAGCGGAAATACGAGACGCTCGGTTCACCATAGGTCCGAAGTAGTCCATGCGATTGGTGACGGGATCTTTCTCGCAGACCGGCTCTCCCCAATGTCCACCCATACGAACAGACAGACCGCGGAAGATAACATTTTCCTCCATGTCAACGACAACCTGACACTGCGGCTGCTCGAGAATCTCCGTAGGCCATTCAGCTTCCAACAGCTGATTTTGACAGTTGAAGCACCATAGCAATGCAGCAGTTGTGGTTGCAAAGGCGACCATAAATGCATCTCCCTCGGTCTTAACTTCGTAACCACCAATTATGCCAAGTTGTCGTCGCAGGATGTCGTTGTGAATTTGAATGGCCGAGCGCATAGCTTCTGGACAAGTCTCCCACAGACCTGTTGACTTCTTGATATCGGTAAAGATGATGACCAGTTCACCGATGGGAGCATCAACATAATCGAAGCGAGCCAAACGAGAATCTCCAGGAACATCACGAGGCCGCTTGCGAATTTTTGTTGTGGGAATGATCTGCTCATCAGGGAACGCGGAGGGACCCAAAGACAGGCTAGGACGAGCCCACTTCTTCTGTCGCTTTTGAAGCTCGCTCACGCCTAGAATCATCACCATCAACTTGTTGTTCGCGCCAAAGGCAATGGCCAGATCTCGAAGCTTTTGAGCAGCAAACATCAGGTCTGGATAAACGGCTCTGGTGATATCGACCACTAGTTCTGGTGCGACATAGTCCCAAAGTTCCTTTGAGGCCAGAATGATCATTTCATCCTGCTCCGTCAAACTGGCATGCATGGTATGCGGAGCCGCGATGACAGCAGGCATCATTGGAAAGTGGCCAAAGCATCTCGAAACAGGTAGGACATCATTCAGCTTTCCATTGCGAGACACGAAGCCGCCGGCGGCACGAATGCGCGCTCGCTCTCGTGGCTCAGCAGGATCGTGGTTCTGCGTCAGATTGCGGAAGGAACCATCTGACTTCACAAGGATGGCTTGAGCATCACCGACGTTAGCAGCATACAAATCCATATTGTGCAGATACAATACGGTCGCAACACCGCCGGATTGAATATCATCTTGATTGAGCTGCTTTGAACCAATGGTTCGCCGGTTATACTGGCGAAGCTCACGATCATCGATCGATCTGTATGCTGACCCAGCCATGTTCTTGTTCAAAGCCAAGAATGTGCGACGTAGAGCATCAGCTGGAGTCTCATCGTGATCCCGGTGAAGCTTCTTCAGCTCATGAGAAAATGTCGGAGTAAAGTGCTCATGCAAGTACTTCGCAACTCGGGAGCCACCGCTCGACATTGTTGAACCGTCAAACATACCCATCAGTGTCTCCACGTTATCTGGCTTCAAGCGTGGAACAATCATATCGATGATGGATAAGTGCTCGGTCCGGCCGAGTGTATCTGCCATACCATAGGCAAGTGAACCTGCCAAAGACGCAGAAGTCCGCACACGGCGATCCTCATTTTCCTCTGGAATTGTAGGAATCGTAAGAGTGACATCCATTAGACCGAGAACACGGAGGTGAGTCAAAGACGTGAAGTCAGTCAAGTCAGCTCCGTTTGTGACCGGTTGGCCGAGAGATGCAATGTTGGGCTTGATCTCGAGACGCTTGTTGCCCGAGAAGTTCAGATATTTCAAGCTCCGATTCCAGTTCCAGTTCCAGTCATAGGGCCAATTGGAGACGTTATATTTCAAGCCATTGCTTCCAACATCAAGAATGGCGAGCTTGCTGACTTTGCATAGCTCGGCAGGCAAGACTTGAAAGCGGTTAGCATTGATGTGAAGAACCTTCAGTTGGCTTCCCTCCTCGAGGTCATCTGATGGAAGTGAGGTCAATTCATTGCCAGAAAGATAGAGTTCGGAGAGATTGGGCCATCGCTTGAGAACACCCTGGGGCAGCTCTGTAAGCTCATTGTAGGAAAGATTGACGATACGCAATTCAGGGAGACGCGCCAATTCGCGGAAAATGTCGTCGTCCAGGCGGTTATCGGCAAGGTGAAGGTTGCGCAAAGCTCCGGCAAAGCTCATTGCTACACCATGCTGCGAGAAGTTTGAATCCTTTCGGGAAGATGAGCTTGGTTCTATGTTTCCTGTTCGTGATGTTGATGATACCTTTCGTCCTGCTGTCGACTGCCCAATAGATGGTGTCGTCGAAGGATTTCGATACGATCCACCTGGCGATGCCCCAGATGGTAAAGCCCCGCTGGATGTTTGACTAGGTCGGCGATGATTCGTTTCATCGAGTGGTCCCAATTCCTCATAGTTAGGGGTTCCAGAAACTCCGGGAGTTGTGGCAGGAGTCGTGGTCGGCTCTCCAGGTATCAAAGGCTGTGGGGCTCCATGCTTGGGGAAAGATGATAGCAGGTTCGTGGAGACATTGAGAGTTTCCAGCTTCACACAGTGCCAGATTTCCTCCGGCAAGACCTTGAGATTGCACTCTCTCAGGTTGAAATCCCTCAGCTCAGAAAGACAGCCGATAGTGGCAGGCAACGAGGAGAGGGGGTTCTTGATGATACTGAAATGCTCCAGTCGACGCAGCTTGCCAATTTGTATCGAAACCGAGGACAAATGATTCTTGTCTAGGATGAGCTTTGTAAGATTTGTAATGTTCTCAAACATACCATCCCGGAATTGGGATAGTTTGCCAGATGCAAGATTGAGAGAAGTCAGCGTTGGCATAGGACTGTCAATATCAAACTGTGTCAATGGATTGTGATCCATGTGCAAACTGCGTAACCGGGGGAATGCTCCTCTGAACCGAGATATCAAGTTGTGACCGACGGTAACCTGCTCTAGTCGTGGTAAACGAGACAGATTGTCAATGCTAGTGATAGCGTTGAATCGCCCGTCGATCTCTTTCAGATTAACCAGGTCTCTGAAAGACTCATCAAGAGATCCGCTAATGTTGTTATTCGTCATCCAAAGACGCTCCAAAGTGGTCAATTTGCCGATGTTGGGAAGTGACTCGATGCCATTGAAACTGATGTCAAGATCGACTAAGCTCTTCAGGTTGCAAATGAATTCCGGGAAGACCTTGAAGCTATTCGAGGACATGCTCAGACTTCTCAAGGAATTGAAATTTCCAAAGTAGCTAGGCAGGCTCGTCAATTGATTGTTTGAGAGTTTGATACTGACCAAACCTTGGAGCTGGTCAAGCTGTGCGTCATCCAAATTCTCTAGGAAATTGTTTGACACATCCAGGTAGGTCAAGCGGCTGGCCAAACTGAAACTGGTGGGGAGATACGAGGCCTCATTTCCAACGAACTTGATCTCCCTTAAGTTTATACAGCTCTGGATGAAATCCTTTGGCACATCCAGGGAGAGATTCCTGGACAAGTTCAAGGAAATGATCTCCGATGATTTCTTGTATAGTGTTATAGGGATTGTGACAAGGCTCTTGCCTTGGAGATCCACGTGGTTGAACTTTTGCATCTTGTTGAAGCCAGGGTCAGCTTCCAGGCTGGTGTATCCACTGAGCTTCGTCGGTAAGAATATAAAGCGACAGAGATAGCTGTGGTCCTCACGACCAATATCTTCTATCCGGTCTCTTTCAGTATAGCCAACTTGTTCCAGAAGTTGCTTCTGCATGAGGATTGGCCTTTCTTTATGATCAAGCTGCCGAGATAAGTCATTCTTTCTGAACACTATCTCATAATTGTTGAGATGATCCTGCAAGAATGACTTTTTCCCAAGCATATAGAGAATTTCTGCAACAGTTGCGTTCAGGCCAGCTGAAAGAGTAGCAAAGGTGGAATCGATGCGGAAAACTCGGATGAAGTAAGATGAACCATTTCGATCACGAAGACTGGCAGTCGGCTTACGACCGCCTTCTTCGGCATCTAAAAGGTCGTTTTGCTTCTTGACATGCCAACTATCAGGCGCATGCCAACTGTCGGCACCCAAACTCGCCTGGGTATCAGGCCGGGTTAGAGGTTCACGAGGTGTAGCAGCTCCTTCCGTTCCCTGGAGCATGCGGCTTGGTGAAGTCGAACGCACAATATCATCCACATTCTTTAGATCAGTGTCGAGTTTGAAGACATGCTTGTCTTCCTCTCCATTGTGTGTTCCATCTCGCGGGGCAAAATCACCTGTCAGATTGCTGGCAAAACGGCGATTGCCGAACTTGGGCCCACGGATACCACCAAGGCCCTTTCCAGATTCTTTTTTAATGCTACCGGAGTCGGATGATTCCAAATTGCGGCCAGTGCCAGAGGGCCCTTCAATGCTACCCTGCCTATGTCGGCCCGGGGACTGGTCACGCTTGGATTTTTCATGCGGCTTGTGTGACCCTGGCAGCAAGTGTCGTCCGATTCTACCAAGTATGCCACTTTTATTGGGTGGGCCCCCAGGTGAGTTTTGACCTTGCTCACGGTAGACCGCGCTTTGCACGCTCGGTGTTGGGCTAGTCGAACGACCAGCGAGATTGGTAGAAGAACTCATAGCAGTAGATGAGGTGAGGTGACTGTCATTCCAGGGTCTTAGGCCGACATTGAAGTCGTCGAACCCACCTGAACGAGCGTTGTATCCGGCGAGATCCCCTGCGAGCGTAGGTTTCTCTTCTTTGCTTCGAGAGTGGCGGTGTCCATTGTGCGCTCTTCGATTTGAGTCTCTGTTGGCAGTACTAGGAGCGCGGGACGGAAGACGCTGACCGTCAGGTCCAATAGGCACCTGTCTTACCGGAGCTTCGCCGTACTGGGGAATGTCATGATAGCTTTGATACACCCATGGAGTGATGTCACTCGAAGGCAGAGAACCCTCAGCTCGTGGCCGTGAGGGCCGCTGCGACCCAGTTGCTTCTGAACCATCTGAGTTAGCTCTTTCTCGGGCCTTTAATTGATCAATTGGTCCCCCACGTCTGCTCGGTGGATTTGATGGGCCATCTTCGGGCTCATCAAACCCCGAGTTGTCTTCTCCGACTGATGTCTTGGTCTTCTTTCTCAAGCGCTTCTGGCTTGACCTTGAACCTTGGCTGCTCGTCATGCTCACAGCGGATGGCCTTCGTCGAACCCCATTCCAATCTAAATCGGCCGGTTCGCTCGATGCGGTGCGCCCGGTCGTTGGACGACGGAATGTTGCGGATGCAGGGGACTGCTCGAACTCGGAATCATTGTTGAAGAACGTTTGGCCAGTTGAAGTGCCAGGCGTCGTAGCCCACGGAGCAATCGAGTCCATTTCATCGTGGGGAGGAGGATTGATAGGCGGGGGTCGCGGACTGTTGGACATTGATCGAGCGGCTTCGTCGCCGGCTCCGAGAACAGCCAGCGCCTTACGGTGACCGCTGTACCCGGAGCCTTTGCGGTCTTCTGTTGGGGAGACTTCTGGGGACCATCTGAACTGTCCAAAATTAATCGGACCTTGGGTCGCGTTGGATCTGAATGAAGTTCAACATGTTAGCTGTAATCCCCACCACAGCCCGGCGCGAGTGCCGCTGTATTAATGAGTCGCAGATTAGAGCTCTCACCTGTCCATCAGGTTGCCTGGGAAGATGTCGTCATTGCGACCGTTGGAGGAAGTATTTGGAGCCCGACGTGAGTTCTCGTTGTTCCGTACTGTCTCCTGCGAGAATCCGGAGCTCTCTGAGCCTTGACGCCGGTCGGGTTGCTCGTGATCTCGCGCAGGCATGGCTGGTCCTAGACTCGGGTGAGTCCCGCCACAAAGGGCTTGATCAGATAAGTGCCAGCTGTGCTTCCCGATGATACAAATGTCCCGTGCAGGCCACCATCAATAACTGCAGAAGGTATCGGATAGGTCGGAGGATCACGAAGCTAGAGGGAGGAGGATCTGGATCTCACTGATGCTTGCGCCGACGTGCGGAGCCCGATGCGGAAGCGCGGCAGGAATTTGTATGGCTGGAAGTGGCGTGGACTTGGGCGGGTCGGTGCGATCGGGGATATTGAAGATGAGTGAGGCTGCGTGGCGGGTCTCATCGATGGGCGGAGGTAATCGGGTACGGAGTCCCTGAAGCAGGGCGTGAGAAAGCTTTGAAGCGCGGATAGACACAAAGGTCTGGGTACGACAGAGCGTGTCGCTAGGGTGTATTCTCGTAACAAAGTGTGGCGCGGTCAAAGGCCGATGGGGAACATGGCGCAGCGATGCGGATGGGCGTCATACGAAGCACAAGGCAGGTCCCATGTGCAAATACGGCACAGGGCGGGGAATGGTGATGCAGGACTGGGATACCTGTGTCGATTGAAGAGAAGATCGAGGTTCAAACGAGTCGGGTGGAAGTAAAGCCAGGAAGAGTAAGCTGAGGCGGAGGAGGGGAAGGGAGGTGAGGCTCTCCAGGTCCAGTGGGTATTTGATTGGTGCTGGACTGGTCTCACAGTGAGACCGGCGATTTCATAGAGGTAGCTGCAGAAGATCGATTGGAATGTTCATTATTCGCCAGGCCCTGGCTGATTTGTGTCTGGGGCAAAATGGTCCGTGAGTCCTGTGAGGCTGTCCGTGCTTTTGCTGTGGAGCTGCACTTGTCACCCAGCGCTCCCGTTCCCGCATAGAGACGCGGATGATTGGAATCTAACTGGTCTGACCGTCCTGCAAACCCTGTACGATGAGCTATTGAAAAAAGAAATGAATCATGACAAGTACAAAAAGGCACGTAGAAAATTGTACAAGAAGCTCTTGACAAAGCACTACGAGCAACCAGTGAGCATTGCCTAGTCGTGTGATTTTCTTAGACGAGCTATCCACATATATCTTAATCTGCTTTCAAGCGTTCCTTTCTCCTGATTTGACCCGTTTACCCGACTTGAGCTGCATTTGTCGCCATGCTACCATTCTTCCTAGGATTTCACTAACAAAACAATTATGGCTCATCTAACGCCCCTCCTCTTCCTTTCAACAACCGATCATGCTGGTTCATGACAGATATCTCCCTCTCCAAGGATCAACCTCAGCAACTCAATTGTGGATTGGACCCCCTGAAAATTAGAAAGTGAATTTTGCCTCGACCCCTTTCCTCGGTCCCTGAAATCCTTGACTTGCACAGCAAAGGTTAGCTTAGAGGCCCATTGGACCTAAAGAAAGCCCCATAGCTATAAAAGACTCGAAGGCTACGCGGATTCAAGCATTTTGACGAGTAGCCGTTGGGATCCAAAGAATTACTTGCTGCAATTTTGTTCTTGATTCCTCGATGTGCACAACGTCCTGCCCGAATTTCATGTTTGCGGTTATTGGTTCAGCGAACAGAGAACTTCATTTTGCGGAGAGAAGTAGAAAGCGTACGAGCTCAAGAGTCGGTGACTCGTCGACGAACGATTGACGTAGCTATTGCGGTCTTTCGGCCGCAACACCCCCGCTGCAAACCTTATCTGACCCAGGCGACGGGAGCACAACGTGAGCCTGAATGGGAAACGCTAACTCGTCTTCACAGCGGTCAGTAACCAGTCATTTCTGCAGATCATTGCCATGGCTTCTCAACAACGACATTGGCGTATATCAAGTGTCTGATGTCCGGGATCACCCCGACGCTTACATGCCAACGTGCACAATCGGTGCCAGGTAGCTAGATCCGGCGCGGTGGATCCTAATTATGATGACTTCGGGGACAGACATAGCTCATGATTACCTTGGAGAATAGCACCGCAGTCGCGATTCATTTGGACGAAAGCTTCTATCATAAGCTTGCTATCCTGGTAGCGTCTCGTGGACCGGTATCTCTTTGCTCTTCGTAATGCCCCAGTGGGGACTCGCATCTCTGGAGATGATGGGTTCTTTCCCAGTGTATGAGAGACATAAACGGAGAAACTCAGGAAAGCCACTCGAGACGGTGAGACTCGCTCGGCAGCTCTTTTACGTGGGAGCTGCTCGCAGATGACGAGGAGACCAGTGTGGTAATTGATTCAGTAAGATCCACTCATGGCCACTATTGCATCTTTTGTATACAGAATGGTGTAATCCGGATTGAAATCAGACAAAATTAAGTCGTATTACTTTGTCCTGCCACACTCGTGCCATTGGGGATCAAGGGAATTGATCTGGACATGGTGACAGGATGTGAAGTGTAGATCGCAATGCTGCAAGTAGACTGGAGGACTAGTTCGCCTCAAAAAAAATTATGAGGATTGCTCAGCATATCTCCGTAGTGATTCATGTTGACATACCGATTTGGAGTGAGCGTGTTGAGAGCACTGCCACTGTCCTGCACATGGCTCCATGGCTATCCTCAGGTGGCTCTGGTCGACTACTTGGCCATGGAAATCACATAAGCTCGCTCTTAGCTCGAAGGTAGGACAGTCTCCAAGGCAAAATCGAGGATGTTTGTGCGAAAGATAAGAAAGGAGGAATATGGCAAAAAAATTCTTTGGCTGGGGAATAATCTACAATCTACTGTAAGTGAGGACTGGGGAGGTAGTACCAAGATAGCAGGAAGCCTCTTTTCCCTAGACCGTGAGCTATGAACGTGCCCCAGCAGTTGCCAGGTTGTCCAGTCGGTGCAACCTGAGATCCATCATCTATTGTGTTGATGGATGCACAGCACCACCGTGGTACGTAGGCTATGCTATAAATGGCGGTAGAGTTCCAGCCCATGTGGCGCCGAGGATCGCCGGTACAGCTGGCGATCGGTACTTTCAAGTGGATAACACATCGAGACCACGGTGCGAGCATCCGAAGGATCTTGAAGTGTCAGGACTCATTGCTGTCACTGTGCTTTGCAAGGTCCATCCCAATGGTGCATCGTTCTTCACGCTGTCCGATCGAGAAGGTGGCAATGCCAACCCCCATGCAGATTGATCTGGACACCGATGCGATCGACAAGGATACAAAAGGACCAGCGCCAGCTTTCCATCCGCACGACAGCCTGAAACGTGGATGTTGATACAGAAAATGGGGAGGCTGGGATGGAGGATCCACTTGCCGACCCCATCTCCCCAAATTCACATCTTCAAAATTTTGAAGTCACTGAACACGGACAATACGGAGATGGCAAGGAGAGTGAGACATATGAGGAAACTCAGCCTTGATACCCCAGTCGAGAACACAATAGGCACAATAGTCTCAAGCGAATAACAAGGGAACACAAGGGGAACAAAGGAATACGCGAGTACTTCAGACTCATGGATATGATTGGGCCATTAGGCAGGACCCACGGATGCCCAATGAGGAAGCGATGGATCTAAAAAAGACGGAGGCTGGCTCTTGCCTCTGTCTCAATGACAAGATCGATCCTGCCATTTGGGCACTTGGGCAGTGTTGATCTCGACTTAAGCGTCTGACTTTTCCTTCCTCTTTCACCCTACCCTCCTCATACCCTACGCCCCCAGATCTTACAGTATCGTTTGTTTCTATTATCATCACACCGCTGTGAACTACATCATGAAGCTCGCTCTGACTGCAGCCGTGGGCCTGCTCTCCTCCGTCTTGGTCACAGCCCAGACGTACACTAATTGCAATCCGACCGAGAAAAGTATGTGGTCCAGATCTTGGTGCAACCTGACGGTTCGCTAACCATCCATACAAACAGCGTGCCCCGCGGATACTGCCTTGGGCCAAGCGGATGTCACTTACGACTTCACCTCTGGTGCCTCGGAACAGTTCTCTGCCTCCGGAACCGTGACTTACGATGATACCAACGGCGCCACATTCACCGTGGCAAAGAAGGGTGACGGGCCCCTGATCCAGTCCGGCTGGTACATCATGTTCGGCAGGGTCGAATTCACCATCAGGGCTGCTCCAGGAACAGGCATTGTGAGCAGCGCCGTACTGCAGTCCGACGATCTTGACGAGATCGACTGGGAGTGGCTCGGAGGCAAGAGCTCCCAGGTCCAGACCAATTATTTCGGCAAAGGAGACACGAGCACCTACAACCGCGGCGCCTTCCACTCCAACCCTAACAACCAGGCTGAATGGCACACCTACTCCGTCGACTGGACCAGTGAGGAAATTGTCTGGGCCATTGATGGCGTCACGGTTCGCGCCCTCACGCCCGCGACAGCAGACACCAACCAGTACCCCCAGTCTCCGATGATGATCAAGGTCGGCGTTTGGGCCGGCGGTGATCCCGACAATGCCCAAGGAACCATTGGTGAGCTCAGGATTTCAATGCAAGTGAGGGCACAGCGATACTAACGAGCTCTCTAGATTGGGCTGGTGGTGTGACCGATTACAGCCAAGGTCCTTTCAGCATGTACATGAAAAAGCTGGTGGTAACCGACTACTCGACCGGCAAGTCATACAGTTACGGCGACAAATCTGGCACCTGGCAATCTATTATCTCTAACGGAGGCCAAATTAACGGCAACAGCGCCGATGAGCCCACTGAGACCCAGTCTGCTCCCACAATCACGGCGACCGCCTCTGGAATTCCGATTCCCTGGAGTGGGACACACAAGGAGACCTCGACTTGGACCACTCCCGACGTCTGGCCCTGGGTTGCCACTGGTTCATCCTCGGCTTCCACCTCTCTGCCCAATGGTTGGGAATCTGCCTCCGGCCGCATCTCACCACCCGGCGGGAGCTCAATGAGTGAGCAATACCCTGTACCCTTCGTAAAGAAGACCCTGGAATCAGCCACTAAGACGAAATCACTTCCACAGTCTACCTTCCAATCTACCTCAGTGTTCTGGGCTTCACCATCGGCTGCCTTTTCCCCTTCTGGTCTTGAGACCTCTTGGGGTAATGGAACCCGTCTTGCCCCCAGTATGAGCTCGAAGAAAACGAAGACGAGAACCATGGCAACCAAGACGAAGGCCAAGACAACTACGACAAAAACCGAGACTAACAAGGCGAAAACCAAGACCGAGCCCACCAAGACCAATAAGTCAGCTACTCCTTCGATATTGGCCACTGCTTCTGCGGTGAGCACGGGGTACAACACGCGCGCTCCAGCCATCCTCAGCATGCTCTGCGCTCTGATTGGTAGCACTTTTGCTGTCCTTTAAACCCGGGTCATGACGACCAACGACCTGTATTATTACTCATGATGGGATGATTCTTTGAACATGGCGCAAACGACACTTTCACTTCACGACCCGCAACATGAGACGCGGAATGTTTAGGCGGTACCTGATTGTACAGGTCCACAGCATATTGGCGCTTACGTACTTTGGCTTTTGCTTTTTTTCAATATTTCATTCTTGTCACGCATAGATACCCAAACTCGATGGATATCGCGTTCGGTGGAGCAATAATAGCCCACCACCCACTTTCATGTATTAATCCTTGGCAGTGTTTATAGATGCATCATACATCATACACGCAGCAATGCAATTCTCAAGCTACAATTCGACTTACCCAAACCTTAAATAGCTACGTTGAATCACTCACAACTGCTCGCTACTGGCGGCATAAAACGCAAAACCCCTGGATGACCCTCCCCGGATCCGCTCCAACACATTGGAATCGCCCTTCGCTAGTTCAAAACAATGATGCCCAATAGCTACACTTCAATAGCAAACGAGCCCCTCGTCATGCGCCATAGTCCGTCCAATCCTGGTAATTGGAGACACCTGATACGTAACTAAATCACCTTGCAGCTTGAGTTGCGCGTGAGCATCAGCAAAGCACGCAAGTGGGGCTTATAAAAAATGTAGACAAATTACAATACACTTATCCAACCTTTACAGATTGGACCAGCCGCGCTAGGACCGCGTCAACTGTCACTTGCGTTAACCCATGCAGACAACGTTGACGAGGAGCTGGCCCGGGTCTGATTCTAATGCTATGAGAAATTTCATCACATGACAATGATCTTTTTGACCCAGTAGACTGATTTCCTGATATTTGATGACTGAAACAGAGTTTTACGGGACCTGTTACCATCAAGTCATTGTTCTCGAAACCTTTGAGCCACCATGGTCCAGTACATAAATCGCCCTCTACACGTTTCCAGGAATTTGGAAGGGAATATACCCCGGTAAACTCTTGTCCCACCTGAGCATCGAATACAACCAGCTTGTCGCTTATTTTTTCGTATATTTTCTCAAACGGGATTCTGTAGCGCCAGCTTCTTCTGGTGGAAGGGTCCTAGTAGACGCTTGATTCCCATCCACGGTGTATTGATTGGACTGTCAAGACCTGTGTATAGAAATAGGTCGTAGATCCAGCCACCGAAGGTGCAGCCTAGAAATGGGGCTACCATTGGGACCTATCGTTTACATAATGTCAGTACAGGACTGGCAACGACAGACAGTGTTTGAAATGCAGGAGAGTAGTGCATACCCAGAAGTAGTAATTCCCTGCAGCCCAGACTTCATGTCCGTAGCCCAGCATGTAGGATACAAGCCTTGGACCGAAATCTCGCGCCAGATTGATAGCGTACCCAGTCTCCCAGCCGAAGCAGGCACCGATTCCGAAGATGACGAAGAATAACGCCAGAGGCGTGAGAGGGCCGGCGCCTAGATTCCTATCATCTTTCAGGGCGAAGATCATGAACATCAAGATTGCACTAGCCAGGAATTCAGAGAAGAATTGTCCTGTCTTGTTCATAAAGTCTGCTGGATACGTGCAGAATATGCCCGCTGTGGCGGTGGTTGAGTAACCTGGCACAGTGCGGATATGGACTCCGCCCTCAAAGACGTCGATGGCAGATTTGTAGTTGCCATAGACAATTGCTGCGCCGCACATGGCGCCAAGGAGTTGGGATAGTGCGTAAATCGGGAATTTTCGCCAGGGAAATCCGCGGAAGACGCAATTCGCGAAGGTTACGGCTGGATTGATATGGGCTCCTGAGGCGCCGCTGGCGTATACTCCGAGCATGACGCCTAGTCTGGAGATGAAGATTTCATGAGTATACGGGAGTGTTCGCAGAGTGGGTAGACTTACCCCCACCCCCAGGAGATGGACTGGTAGTTTCCCTTCTGACCATGGCTGAGAAGAACCTGAGCCACCACCCCGTCACCGAACAGGATTAAGATCATCGTTCCGAAGAATTCTGAGAATGCATCTCGGCCGTATGCTCTCAGCCTGGACCAGAGTAGCGGCGGCGGAAGAGAATCATCGACAGAGGAAGAGAGATCATGAAGCGAAGTCTCATGTTTACTCCCCAAGTAAAGAGAAGTACACCCACTATCTTGACTCACGTTCGAACCAATCTCTTTGTGTGTCTTCGTCATTGGTTTGTATGTGACAGTCCAGAGCATGAAGAGAAACACAAGTGAATCTCAGACTAGCGGCGTATCTCAGAATCTCACCCTCTCCAGCAGAGGGAACCAGCCCACCGATATATCAGCCTAGCAGCCACTGACTCGGTTGGCAATGGTGTAACCCTCACAGGTAGAGTTTGCGCAGTGTCGTCTCGCGTAAATCGGCTCAATTGTACGAATGCAAGCCTCGGCGGAGGAGTGTCTCTCTCCACGCCCGCGTGAGCCGGCCGACAACCAGATGCAGATGTCAAAGACTCGAGGGTGACCGTGACCGGAGATAGATGTCACAGCCAGGATTGAGTAGCCAGGACGAGCGAATTTTTCGTTTTTCCCCTATTACTTTCTCCCAGTTGGGCAGTGCCAGAAGAGGAAAAAAAAACCTCCCGGTATATGCCCTTGTTGGCAGTCCCACGAGCGTTTGCACGGCCGTTTGAATTGTGTAGCCGGAGAACACCGGCCCATTTCTGACTCTGAAGTTTATTTCAGGCACTCTTTTTTCTTTTTCTTTTTGCTTCTTTCTTTCCGTACAGGCTCTTTGAGTGACACCGGAACTTGCGCGGTCTTCCTACAAGTGGGACGGGTGCCTGGCATTATTGATTGGAAGAATGTTGCGGTTATGAAGAAGCTTCCATTTCTTCCGTTACCCATGAGTAACTCGGGAGACTGAAGGCCACGCCAGACCGTATTGTGATTTCTAGAAGTTCGAACTGTACCACCAAGACGGCGGTTCGTAAAGTCCTGGTTGGGAAAGTGACTGTGTGTGTGGGCTTGGAACGGCTATTTTTCGGTGCCAATTCCTCGATCCCTACCCTCTTTCGTCATTTCGGGGCCATAAGCACGACTGATGGTGGCATTTGGAGATGTTCGGCTCTTCGTGATGACACCCGTGCTTATCTTCTGTGTGATGCCTTTCCATGCGTGTCGCATCACCAGGTCCAGGATGGATCAGACTTGATCTCTTCTAGGATCGGACAGGGGCTGTAAGGAAATGGGTGAAGGTAGTGTCTTCCCAGAGGTTTATTGTCAGGGATAGACTCACCGACAGAGCCGAAAACGGAGACGAGGTGCATGCGGCAGCATGTTGCATACAGAGCGCAGAGGTTGAAATTTGAACGGAGTTGTCATCTGGACCAGACGACAATCCTGAGAGCGAGATGCAGCAGCCAAAGCTGTCATATCGTAGGAGTGGAGTAGATACTCCATAGACCTCAAGAAGTGCTAACAGTAGAGTCCTCCGATGCCTCGCATCCATACATTGGTGTCAAGGGTGTTGATCCTTAGTTTTAGGGAATGGTTTCAAAGGTTAAGACGATGTAGCTATACAGTCCACACGGTTCGTAGATGCCAACCCTAGATTTTGATTACCAAGAAGAGACCCAGTGTAAACACTATAGTAGAAGTTGTAATAGAGAATCATGCATGCACTGCTGGTAAATGTGAACTCGGGTCTGCGATGCATCCTGCACAGAGTGCTCGCTGTCAGACCCATCCCGATTCCTCCGGTCTCAATTCTCGCAACGCTCAAGCCTCAACTGGACGAGTTGCCGTGGCTCGGATTCACCCCTGGTCGTTCATAATTCCACCAATCCTTCGGCCAAGACCCCGCAGGCTGTGTGACCACGGCATTTATTTAACATGGTCGCCCTGGGTTCGATAGGAGTCTGTTCTCTGTTCTATCTCTGCTACCCTGCTTCGATGAGTCCATAGACCGGCGGATTTGCTTTCCTCCGACAACCCTCGCTATGCAGTCATCGGAGATCTTTATCGGCTCAATCGACCAGGGCACAACTAGCACCCGGTTCCTCATCTTCAATCGAGATGGAGAACCCGTGGCGTCCCACCAAGCGGAGTTCTCCCAGATCTATCCCAATTCAGGGTGGGTAAGCCATCCCAAACAGCCTGGTGAGAGTAACTAATGATCTTCGTTAAAGATGGCACGAGCACGATCCCCTCGAGCTCGTCACCTCGGTGGAGGCCTGCATTGAACAAGCCGTACACTCATTCGAAGGACAAGGCCATATCCGCGCCAGTATCAAGTGCGTCGGGATCACTAACCAACGCGAAACAACCGTAGTCTGGGACCACGAGACTGGCGAGCCCCTTTACAATGCCATTGTATGGACCGATACACGCTCACAAGCTATCGTGACCGAGCTGAAACAACGAGCCGGCGCATCGCAGCTCCAAAGACTATGTGGCATGCCGCTTTCGACCTATTCATCTGCCACGAAGCTGCTCTGGATGCTAGCTCATGTACCTCAAGTGAAGGAAGCATTCGACCGCGGTACGTTAGCGTTTGGAACGGTCGACTCTTGGCTTGTCTATCGTTTGAATGGTGGCGTGAGTGCCAGCGTTTATGTCTCGGATTCGACAAACGCGTCGCGCACAATGTTCGTCAATTTGGAGTCTTTACGGTATGATGATACGTTACTAGATTTCTTTGGGATCAAAGGAAAGATTCACTTGCCCAAAATTGTGCCTTCATCGGATGCTCATTCTTATGGTGCACTTGCATCCGGCCCTTTGAAGGGCGTGCCAATCATGGGATGCCTTGGAGATCAGTCCTCTGCCTTAGTGGGCCAGAAAGGGTTTCTGCCGGGTATGGCGAAGAACACATATGGCACCGGGTGTTTTTTGCTCTATAACGTTGGTGACAAACCTGTTTTCTCTACACACGGTCTTTTGGCAACGGTGGCGTACCATATTGGTGGCAAGGCTGTGTATGCCTTGGAGGGAAGTATTGCTGTTGCGGGGTCGGGGATCAAGTTCTTACAGAATAACTTAAACTTCTTTCAGAAGCCAAAAGATGTCAATGACTTGGCTCTCTCGGTGGATGATAACGGCGGATGCGTTTTCGTGACGGCTTTTAGCGGATTGTTTGCACCCTACTGGATTGATGATGCTAAAGGAACCGTCTGTAAGTTTCCTTCCCTATTGATGTCCAATCGAAGACTGACGATAAATCTCCATAGTCGGAATCACCCAATATACCCAAAAAGGCCACATCGCACGAGCAACACTGGAAGCGACCTGCTTCCAAACAAAAGCAATCCTAGACGCAATGGAGAAGGACAGTGGAAAAGCACTCTCCGAGTTGGCCGTTGACGGAGGAATGAGTAATTCGGACTTGACCATGCAGGTACAAGTCCCATAGCGCACAGATGGTTAGGTACAAATTGACATGACCGGAAAATAGACGCAGGCAGACCTCATTTCAATCCCCGTCTACCGCCCCAAAATGCGCGAAACTACAGCTTTAGGCGCCGCAATTGCAGCCGGTCTTGCATGTGGCATCTGGAACAGCTTTGCCGAACTAAGAGACATTAATCGCGCTGGCGGAACCGTATTCGAGCCGAGAATCTCTCGTGATGAGAGCGCAAGAAAATTTGCAAATTGGGAGAAAGCTGTACGGATGTCAAGAGGATGGGTTGGAGGGAATGACATCGACAAGCCTGCCAGTTCCACTAAAGCACCAACAAATGAGACACCCGGAGCCTTGGTGGAGAGCCGTGGTGGCCCAGTCCTCAAGTCTCAAAAGCCAGCTCTTTCTTCGTTGATATCGGATATCGCGACGATGAGCGGAGTGGGTGAAATACCCAAAGTGAAGACGCGGACAGTGAACGGCGGGCAATTTTCACCGGAGAAGGCTCCATTGATTAAAATTTCTGGAGATCTAGACGATGACGCTGATGAAGAGGATTTGTTCATGGAGCTTAGGAAGGTCGAGATTTTGCAGAAGTTGAAGAAGTTGCGTAAATTGAAGTTGACCTATCACTAGCTTTGAAAAGCGTTGGTTTGACTCCCACCACTGCTCAATAATATTGTTTTCAATACCAAAACGAGTATCTTCAATATAATCCTTCCTGTTACTTTGCACTGCTAAGAGAACTTTTATCAATTAGCTCATGCCCGTTCACTTGAGAACCTGAACAACGGTGTACAAAGCCATTCTTCGCCATATTTCAACCCCTCTAAAGTCCCATGACTTTCAATATTGATTAAGGTTGATCAATCGTGTAAGTTCATTGTTTGTATTCATTTCTCGTATCATATCAGATGGCAGCCCTTAATTTCAAAAGAAAAAAGAAATGAGATGCCCTTTCACCATCGCCCAGCAAGCTCTCCCTCCAAAGCATACAAGAACCCACACCTCAACAACTCAAGCAGCAACCTTAGCCTTAGAGCCAAGCCGAGCAAAGTCCTCCCCTTCCTTCAAAAAGACACAATTCAATTCCGACCCAGGACTCAAGGTAACTTCAAAACGCAAAACGGGATCCTCAACGCGATTCTTTCCGCTGACCGGCAGCGCAACAATCCGCTCGTAAGCCTGCAGAATCCGAATGATAGTATATCCCATCTCAATAGTCGCAAACTGCTGCCCAATGCAAATACGCGGCCCACCATTGAACGGGATAAACTGCCACGGCTTCGGCGACCATCCGGAAACCCAGCGCTCAGGAATCCATTTTCCTGGATCGAAGTAGTTCTTCGATTCCGGTCCATCGTAAAGATCGGGATCGCGCTGCATCAGCATAGTTGAGTATATGACGCGCGAGTGCGCGCGCACACCGACGGGCTCTTGGCCGTCTGGACCGCCGCCGCGAGGGAGGGTCGTGTCACGGAGTGAGTAGCGCACGTTGAACGGAACGACAGGATAGACGCGCATCGTCTCGTTGATGACGGCATTGAGATATTTCATCTCCTTGAGGTCCGTGTATTCGGGTTTCTGAGCATCAGCGCCGACGCCTAGACGTTCGCGGATTTCTTCGCGCAATTTTGTGACGACTTCGGGGTTGCGAGATAATTCGAAGAGACAGAAGGATAATGTTCCGGCGGTTGTGTCTCGGCCTGCGAGGAGCACGGCGACCAATTGGTCTCGGAGCACTCTTGGGTCGCGAGTGAAGCGAGCCAGGGCATCGAGGAATGTCTCACGCTTTGAGAGCTTCTGGTCCAGTTCGTCGGTCGATAGAGATAGGACAGTTTCAATGTATGGCTGAATGAACTGGTCCATGATCTTCAAATTGCGGCGGAACTCTTTGCGCGACATGACAAAATTGAAGACGCTGTGTCCAGATTAGATTTCCATTCTCCAATAGGGTGATTCCTTGCATTGTACAAGATCGAGAATTACTGACCCAAATCGGAATAGCTCGGCTTGTCGTTGCTGCACATATCTGAAAGCTTCCGCGAAGCGTGTCGCCGGGTTCTCCAAGCTATCAGTGCCCTGGCCCAGCAGGTAGTCTGTAGCTGCATCGAGCGTATATCGGAAGAAGAGCGATCCAACGTCGACCACTTTGCTTCCAGTAGGAGATTGGCTTCCACCCAGAAGTGGAATAAGCTTCTGGACATGCTTCTCAAAGATCTCCGTATCGACGATGCGGTCTCGGACGAACATAGGCCGGATCAGCTGGCGCGAGCGCGACCACATTTCACCATCTGTAGCGAAAATACTGTCGCCTAAGAATTCTTTCCAATCCTGATGGAAAGGCTCACCCTTTCCATAGTCGGCAAACTGGCCAGTCAACAGCGCCTTGATATTCTCCGGGTCCAAGGTCATTATCGCTCGTGTCGAGATACCAGCATCGACCTCGGCAGTCTTGACGTTTGTTTTGCCCCCAGCGGACATGATGGTATCCCCCCAGAACTGAAGGTCGTTGTGTGCAAGATTGGCGATCTGGCCCTTGTAGATAAAGTCGAGGGCGTAGGGAAGACGAAAAGAAACCTTGGGCGCCCTAGCACCGAGACGCGAGATCTGGATCTGGGTCTGAATTCTCCGAAGCATCAAGACCACGGTGAATACGCCTAGAGACCATAGAATGGCCTGGCCAGGCGTTATGCCCTCAAGGAGCTCTTCAATCATGTTGGCGATTCGAACCTTGAGTGTTGTGCTCGCGTGGTTGTGCTGAAGAATGCCTCGGATTCAAGGAGAAGTTTGAAATGAGACTGGCAACCAGACTGAGATCCAGGCTACATGCACTGATGGCAGATCCCAAAGATAGCTAGCAGGGGACCAGCACGTTTAAAGATCAATGCAAGGCCCCAAGGCGTCCGCACTAATGCACGCTTGTGTGGAAGCGGTCCCGTCGCGGGCTTAGATCGATTCGGGTCCAAACGCTCCGGTTTACCCAGAGAAAGTACACGAGTGGCCCTATGAGGAAGCACGGATGATCCTCTTAGCTGGAATGGGCTCCCCTTCGAGTGTTTCTTGCGAGGTGCTTGCGAGCCCCGCTCGATGATCTCATGCCGAGCTCGGTCCACTTGATCCACTGCTGCTTCATTATTTGGAGTAGTTGAGCATATCCTTTTTGTTTTCAGGGGTCAATGCACCTCTAGACCAGATTATACTCTGATTCAATTCACAACTCGCGGGGGGTGGGGAAATCTGGGGAAAGGGTATCTGAGGACCTCGGTTCCACAGGGGGGTTTCATATGATTCTGATGTGGAGAATGCAATGACAGCTTGAGTCAGTGCCGCCAATTTCCGCAAACACGGGAAGTGATGATCACCAGACAAAGCCTAGACGGGTTTCCCTAGATATGAGGATGATAGATTTCCCGATAGTTGTAGGAGATCTGATCAAATCATGCTGAGGCCACAGTGCAATGATTGCAGAGTTGAGCCCCGAGCCTACGAATGCTTAAAGGGATTAGGGGAGTAATTGAGCTCTGCGTTGGGATCACAGAAAAATCGTTGAAGGCAATTGAGGGTATATCATTAAACATCACATCGTGACCGGTAACTATCACTTTACCCTATTCGAAATCCACTGGTGGCAATCCCCTTTTATCCAAAGCGCTCTGTATACTCCTTTGCATAGTATCAATTGCATCGGCCCAAGTCACTACGCCCTGTCCAGATCGAGGAATTTGATTCTCCGCAGATTCCTGTGTGCCCTTGTCTTCATCGACAAGCCACATTAGCCAGCGCACCACAGAGACGGCCTTATCAATATCCTTCTCTTCGGCAACGACACGTCGCAGGTAGGTACACAGAACCTCGGCATCCTCGGAATATGGACCATCACTTGCAAATGCAGAATACCAAGCACCAACGGCGTCACGAAGGTCTGGGAGAGTAGACAGGCGCTTGGAAGTAAAAACGGGTCGCTCAGGGAGAGGAGGAAGAGCAAGTCGTTTCTCGACCGGGACAGGCTCAGGCGTATTCCGGTGCTGGGATGTTGGCCGAGAATTGGTTGCAGCGGCGGCACGGGAGCGTTGGAGCATGCGATTACGCTTCTGCTCTTCGAGGACCTCTTGGCGAATGTCTTCTGGTAAGGCGGCCAGGAACTCCGCCGAGACTTCGAGCTGTTCCTCAACGGCGGGAGACTGATGTCTAGAGGGTATATCTTGAACTTGAACAGACGTGACGGAGGTCGCTGGTCGGCCAAACCCGAAGCCCGTCTGTTTCAAATTCTTATTGCTGGCACTTGCCGACTTGGGCGGACGACCTCGCCTCTTTTTCGGTGGTGATATTGGCCTTTTCAATTCGAGTGATCTTGCCGCAGGCGTTGGGTTAGAGATAGAAGGGGCGGATACCATTGGGGGTGGAGGTGATGGTGGCTCAAGCGGCACAGGCTGCTTGTAATACGCCAGCACTTCGTTTCGCAGATCTGGTGGCAAGGCTGCTAGAATTTCAGGATCCAATTGAGAGTGAGGCGGGAGGTCGGTGGTGGTGGGTTCTGGCACTCGGCGTGGAGGTGGGCATGGTGACCCAGAACGTGAATCTTGTCGAGACTTTTGAGCGACGAGTCTTGATCGGATGTCACTGGGAAGTTCTGAAATAACCTTGGGATCGGCTTGGGTTGGCATGATAAATTGAGACCCGGATATGTTCAAAGGCTTGTGAGCACTGTTGCTGAGGATCGGATCGACTTGGATTCGAGTGGATGAGTCCTTGTGCGGACTTTCCAGCTCATCAGGATCAACATCTATAACAGGTGGCTTGCGAGATGGAGTCTGCATTTGCTTGCGGGATGGAGACAGTTGGAAATTGAGTTGACGTTGGCTACTCTCGAGGGTTGCTGTAGGGCCGGCTTTGAGTGGCTCAAGTTTGGTCATTTGAACTCCGAGGCCGCGTAGATCGCCCGGAGAAATGTTGAAGCTCCTTAACATCGAGACGGCCTCTTTGCCCAGGGTGTCAGGTGCATTGGTTGCCACACCGAGGACAACGCTTTTGTTATATACATCGCATTTTCCATGGCCGAGATGCTTCACTGGCTCAAGTGGCGCATCCATTGAGCGTCGCATGACTTTGAGTGTGAGCTGTTTACCTTTGACCAAATTCTCAACGAGTCTCTTGTTCAACTCTCCGCAAAGAGATCTGACAAAGTCTTCCGCCTGGCCCTGATTGACGAACCGAATACCCCAGTTGACTTCCGCCGAAACAGACTTTCTGATCACTTCGTTGCCAACTTCTGACTTGTCAATGCCACGAGCAAATTCCCAAATCTTGATTCCGGTTTTCGGTCCCAGACTGCTGATCAATTTTTCCTTCGTGACATCTCGAGCATCCTTTACAAATTTGACCCCAAGCTCTTCAAGCTTGTTGCTGAGACTATAGCCAATACCCGGAAGATCTTGCATAGTGAGATTTCCGATAAAATCCAGGACAGCCTCTGGTTTCAGCTGAAATTGCCCAGCTGGCTTTGCCTTTCGCAGGGCGACTTTGGCCAGCAAGATGTTGCCGCCGATGCCCACAGAGACTGCGCACCCGGTCTTCGCTTGAACAGAATCCCGCAAGCCCTGGGCTATCTCCTCTGCTTTGGCTTGTTCGCGATATATGGAACCCTCGGATATGCCTCTCCCGTCTGAGCCACCAGCTTCCAAACACTGATTAGTGACATCAATGAGGGCTTCGTCGATGCTCACACTCTGAACAATTCCGTCTATAGATAGAACGGAGCTGTAAAATTTCCGACTGGCATCTTCATAGGCTGGGAAGTCATAGGGCAGCACCTGGAGTTCGGGACACGCTTGCATCGCACCTTTCATCCACATCCCATTTTTGATGCCCCGTCCACGAGCCACGTAATTGCAGCTTGCAATTTCAGAACCTGAGCCAGGACCATGAGCAATAGCCACGGGCTTATCTCGAAGCTCGGGATGTTTGAGGAGCGAGACAGCGGCAAAGAAGGAGTCAAAGTCCACGTGGAGGATGTATCGTCTGGCACCAGTCACGGGCTTTTTTTGGGACATGCGAGAATTGACCTTTTCTTTGGTTGCCGCTTGAAGTTGAGCCTTCAACTCGGCCTTCCATGTTGATAAATGATGAAGTCGCGATTCTCGATAATATTGTTGCAGGAATTCTGGATTGACGACACTTGACTTTCTCATTCGAGGATCGGACAATAATTGCGCGTTATACTCTTCAGAGGTCATGTCTGGATTAACAGCAATGACCTGGTTTGAAGGCGAAGTCTGCGACTTGGTGTGAGGAGACACTGGCAATTCTTGGTGCTCTCCAGGTGTAATATTAGAAATTGGCGTCTGAATGTTGGAAGGCGTATTTTCCTTGGCTTGATGAGGAGTAGTGATTGCATTTTGGTCCTCCACTGAGTCAAAGCTAGGAAAGTCGCCATAGTCTGACTGAGTGGTCTCGGTCGACTCTGCAGTTTGTAAAGGAGCCGACTGCGGTGGCTTAGATAGCGTGTCGAATTCCGCGCTCATAGCTTTCAGTTGGGAATTATACCAACTTGTGCTTGATTGCTCCTTGTAGCCCACCTGTGGACTATTTGTTTGACTTGTGAAGCGGCCATCATTGAATTTCAGCACTTTCTGAGACCGGCCTTCATCTACGACTCGAAATTCATCCCAAGGAAGCAGTCGTCCAGCTTTCACGCTTTCGGTCACCCACGCGGGCTTCACAATACGGTATCGTCGGAACTCTTCGCGTTTCTTCGGAGTTAAAGAGCTGGCGATGATGTGCGTGGCGATTGTCTTGCCATCCAAATATTGTAGAAATCCACCCCCATGACTGACAATCAAACGGTGGAGGTCCTGGAGGGAGGGTTGTGTGTAGCCGTTGACGTGCGCGACGATACCGCGAAATATCGGCGGACAATCGCCAGCCGAGGCTCGGATTTCCGCATCTAGATTCTGGAGTTTGATTTTCTTTCGTCGCATATAGTCTCCAAATCCGCCAAAGGTGGAAGCTTCGTATTCCTCGCCCCCCTCATCGTTAAAGTCATCTATACAGAAGCTGATTAGAGCCTGCTTGAAGGCAAGCTGGACAGATTCGGTGCTTACGGTTTTCAATGCGCTTGCGCACCGCGCTAGAGTTGGCGTCAAGACGAGAGCCCATGATGGGCCAGCAGCACCAACATGACACTCAATAATGAGGTCTATGATGCACAGGGTACTTTGGCCGATGCGACGCGGGCGGAAGGCAAATCACGCGTCAGCGGCAGAAAAGCGTGAAGGGGTCAGGTGATCAGCGGCGGTGGACATAGCGGTCAATCAAAGCAAGTAGGTGAGCGGTGAGCTCATTTACAATGATATCATTGGTCGATGAAAGCAGTCAGAAAAATTAATTAAAAAAAAAAAAAAAAAAAGAGCTCCTACGATCTCTGTTGCTGCGGCTTGGGTCGTATCTTTTCTCTTCTTCATCCACATCTGCTTTCACCCGGTGGTTCAGATTTCTCTCTCTCATACCCTCTTTCTTTTCTTGTTCAATTTGCAAATAGTTTTTCAACCCAATCCCTCAAAATGTCTGCAGTTCAGCCTGTCGCAGTCTACGCCCTTCGGGTTCCTGCCGGCGCTATGGTTCCCGCCGTGCCCAATGCCGCCGCTTCGGTCAGTACAAACTTTCACAGTGAAGTACAGAGTGCATACTGACTGAAATCATAGTTCCGCGTGAGCATGGCTGCCATCGACCCTGATGAGACCCCCGAGTTCGAGGATGGCGACTCTAGCAAGCCCGCCCGCGCTACTCTGAAGATTGTTCGCGCTCCTCCCGGTCTCGACATGGGTGATGATGAGTCCGATGATGAGGACTACAGCGATGTTGAGGAAGACGACGAGGAAGACTCTGATGATGAGGAGGTCAACGGAGGTCCCAGCGACAAGGAGAAGGCCCGCAAGCTTAAGCAGCTCGCTGCCCAGAAGGAGCTCCTGGAGGCCATGGAGGAGGATGAAGAGTCTGATGATGAGGAAGACAGCGAGTTCGACCTCAAGGCCGCCATCTCCAAGCTTATCAAGGGCAAGGGTCCCGCTACCGACGGCGAGTCTGACGATGAGTCCGAGGAGGGCCTCGACCTCGACGAGAGTGTTATCTGCACCCTGAACGCTGAGCAGGTAAGCGTGCTTTTTCCTCTATTGCAAATTGCGACAGTAACTAACAATCATACAGAACTTCCAACAGCCCCTGGACATCACTGTCTGCGAGGGCGAGACCGTCTTCTTCAAGTCTACCGGTAACTACACCATCTACCTCACCGGTAACTACGTAATTGGCCTCGATGAGGCTCACGACCACGACCACGACGACGAGGATGATGAAGATGAGTACGACCTGTCCCCTGATGAGGATGAGCTCGACATGGACGAGATCATGGCCATGGAGGATGACGAGAGCGATGACCTTGACGGTATGGAAGACCCCCGCATCACCGAGGTCGAGAGCGAGGAAGAGGAGGCTCCCAAGCTAGTCGAGGCCAAGAAGGGCAAGAACAAGCGCGCTGCTGAGGAGGAGAGCCTCGACGACATGATGGCCAAGGGTGCCAAGAAGGCTGAGAAGGCAGAGCCCACCCTCACCAAGGCCCAGCAGAAGAAGTTGAAGAAGAACAACGGCGACGCTGCGGCTGTTGAGGCCAAGAAGGAGGAGCCCAAGAAGGAGGAGTCCAAGAAGGAGACCAAGGCCGACAAGAAGGTCCAGTTTGCCAAGAACCTCGAGCAGGGCCCTACTCCCTCCGGCGACAAGCCCACCGGCACCCTCGGTGTCAAGGAGGTCCGTGGTGTTAAGATCGATGACAAGAAGCTTGGCAAGGGTGCCACTGCCCGCAGTGGTAACACTGTTGCCATGCGCTACATCGGCAAGCTCGAGGACGGCAAGGTCTTTGACTCCAACAAGAAGGGCAAGCCTTTCTCCTTCAAGCTTGGCAAGGGTGAGGTCATCAAGGGCTGGGACATCGGTATTGCCGGTATGGCCCCCGGTGGTGAGCGTCGCATCACCATTCCTGCCAACCTCGCCTACGGCAAGAAGGCCCTTCCCGGCATCCCCGCCAACTCCAAGCTGATCTTCGACGTCAAGCTGCTGGAGATCAAGTAAATGCCTAGCTTAATCATATAACGTTTGCAAGGGTGTTGTTATGGGTCTGTTTGATTGCATGATTTCTCGTGATATCCGGCTTGTTTCTTTTCTGTTTTGAGCCTCTCCTAATTGAGGACGAGGCTATCACGAGGAATTTGTACCCCTGCATTTGAAAAGTTGCCCAAATTTGTCATGTAATGCAAGAACTTGTCGTTTCCCTGTTTAGATTATCTTCTCCTTTGTAGGTTTCTTCTTAGACGCGGTCCAGGTAGCTTGTTCTTCCGTCGATGCATTCTCCCTTAGCCCTGGAAAGGACGGGGGTTGAATTTACTGGATCTGCGATCAAGCCTGGAAAACCCTAGTACGACTTTGATCGTATCAAGGAAACCCGGCCGTCAGCGATGCTTGTTGCATTTCAGCCGATATGGTCAACCGCAGACTAACACAGAATACCGAATACTAGAAGTTGGAAACTAAACTCAATTGACTCAAGACAAATTGCATTGAGCCCGAACTGTTAGTCATAGTTTGAACTTGGTCCAGTCGTCCCGATCACGGAGCAAGCATCTTTCTCCCATGGTTCCAATATTGCTATTCAACATATGCCCTGAGATGGGGGGCGTCGATAGCACTTGCCTTTATATGAAAACAATCCTCTTTTGCTTTCTTCTATTGTAAAGATCCCATGCCAACTTCATCAAGCCAACTTTCTTCAGGCTCTCTAATCCAAGCATCGGCGCGTCCTATCTTTACCAAAGTTACCGAACTTTGGACGCTCTCCCTCTACATGACCTCCGTTCCCTCCGTTCCTTGACACTTCTTGGGGAGCTCCTGCAATGACAGTATCTTATGGGAAGAGAGTGCGCAGTCGACGAAGTGTTTTCGGTCTTTGGGTTCCCAGTAAAACGAACAAACCCGCAGGGAAACTCGATCCTTGTCCTGCGGAGTCTACAGTATCAGACAGTGCTGCATCTGACCACAACTCTGGCTCTGCAGCTGGCAAAGATCGCCTGAAAATCCGCTTGACACGGAGTGGATCCAAGATTCTATTGTTGTTTGGGCTGGGTGGCTCCTCGAACAGTAAGTCTGTGTCTTCCATGGCAGATATGCCCCGGACGTTGACGATCTATCCGAGGTCACAAAACGAGCGTCGAATCTGTTTCATGCGAAGACACTCATAGCGCCGAGAATCCCCGCCTCCCATCTCTTTCGATAGTAGAACATGGAAATGAAGTTTCCTTGGTGGAATGCTTGCTAGAGAATTCATCGCCCGAGAGCACATCCCTAGTCATTGCGCAGCCTGAGGTTCAGGAGCCCGCCCAGGAAAAGCCTCGCCCTGAGATAGGAGTTGCACCGGTCGCACTGTGCGGGTCTAGAGATGTGGAAAATCTTTGCAGCAATGTGAACGAGCCACAAAATCCATTGAACACGAAGCTGGTCGACCGACTATCCCTGAGACTTTCTTCCCCATTTGGCCAGCCGACAGTCATTCGTCGTACGCACTTGCGTTCGAGACACAACATACCTTTCATTGAATCCCTTATATTGAACACATTCATCAAGCAGCACGGCGACGGTGCTGATGACAGCTCGGATCCTTCAACAACCCCCAGCAGCAACGGCTCGCCATTAGGATGTTCGACTCCTCCTACTCCAGTAAAATCAGCAGAACCTTCACCCTCGTCCGATAAGTTCAAGGACTCGCCCAACTTTGCCTCACTCTCGGACCACGTCGCTGCCGTGAGTACCACACAGGGCAACACATCTCGAACTATCACACCCTCGATCAAGACCGTGGAGGCCGTCTCCGTCGCCAAAATATATCTGGAGCTCTATTACAACTCCATTTTCCAGAATCAAGACCCACGTTTGCAGCGCCAGCATGAACTTGATCAACATATCTTTGCCTTTCAGCTTGCACCTGATGAGCAGGTTCAGATCAGACGTAACTGGGCACTACAAGAAAATGAACATTTGCGACAGTCCAGAGCTTTGAAAACCAGGATGCGGTGCTCTCGAGATGAGGCTGCTGTATCAAATGCTGGTTACGAGGTCATCAAAGTCCTTGGTAAAGGTAGCTTTGGCGTGGTTCGCTTGGTACGAGAGAAAAAGAGCGACAGAGTCCCAATCGCAGAAGAGCACGTTCTACCAGAAAGCAGCCTATCTGTTTCAAGAGCTAGGTCTCATGGCGTACTCAGATCCGCGGTGGATGGAGCCAAAAACAGTAGGCGAAGATTCATGACTGGAGAAAAGAAGGAAGTGTACGCTATGAAGGTGATCAGAAAGTCTGAGATGATTCGCAACTGTCAGGAAGGTCATCTTCGAGCGGAGAGGGACTTCCTCGTTGCGGCAGCAAAGTCACGCTGGATTGTTCAGTTGATCACGAGTTTCCAAGATAGTACTAATCTATATCTTGTGATGGATTACATGGTTGGTGGAGATTTCCTCGGTTTGCTCATTCGCAAGGATATACTTCGGGAAGATTGGACCAGGTTTTACATCGCCGAAATGATTCTGTGCATCGAAGAGGCCCATCGACTGCAGTGGATCCATCGGGATATCAAGCCTGATAACTTCCTGGTCTCTGCATCTGGCCACTTGAAGATCTCTGACTTTGGTCTGGCCTTCAATGGCCATTGGGCTCATGATCAAACCTATTACAACAACCAACGCTACTACTTGATCGAGAAACTCGGCATCGATATCACCGGCGATGCAGAAGACCAAGCTCATGCCGCGGAGATAAGGGAATTTTCTGAGATGAGCTCTTACGGGATAATGGAGCAACTTAACTCTCAAGTCCCCTCGACGGATGTTTTGGACTGGCGCAACAGTAGAGGCAGGCGCAGATTTGCAAAAAGCGTCGTTGGAACTAGCCAGTACATGGCGCCAGAGGTCATTCGAGGCGAGATGTATGATGGGCGATGCGATTGGTGGAGTCTGGGTATCATTATATTCGAGGTGAGTGCTAATGGTTACGTCCAAACTTACAGAATAAATCTCTAACTCGAGTTGTGCAGTGCTTGTACGGCTATACACCATTCGCATGCGAAACTCGCCATGACACCAAAATCAAGATCCTAGTAGGTTGATCGAAATCTCGGATGCTACGGTAGAACCTGACGATCTGTTACAGCAACACAATAAAACTCTGCAGTTCCCAAGAGAGAAGCCAACGGACAAGATGGTATCTCCAGACGCCATCGATCTCATGGCACGTATCTTACAGGAACGCGAATTTCGGCTCTGCTCTCAGAAATACTACGCAAACAATGTTTTGACTGGCCGGCCAGTCTCCGCTCAATTTCTTTACTCAATGGATTCCCGGCACATGAACATCCCCAGTTACTATGTTTATCCCAATGATGCCGCTGACATCAAAGCTCATCCTTTCTTCAGAGGCACGCGGTGGAGCGAACTTCATCTGACCCAGCCACCGTTGGTCCCCCGTGTCAAAGGCTGGGAGGATAGCCGGTACTTCGATGATTGGAAGGGGCCCGGCAACATCAATGAAGCATTTGGTGACAGTGACGCACCAGAAAGTGATGAAGACCTTGAAGCAAACCCTGACGGTACAACTGCATTGCCTCAGGGCCGTCAGTCTCCAGATCATTCGCCACACCTTCTAGCTCCTAAGGAGCGCCCAGTTCCGGATGCAGGTTCCGTGGAAGCAGAACCTTCCGATCAACGACAGCCAAAGCTTGCCCATAAGAAGGAGAAAAGACGGCCTCGCGACAAAATCCTTCGGGATAAAAAAGCTGGCCGAGCTGCGCTCGAGATTCGCAAACAAGGCGCATTCCTCGGATATACGTACCGACGACCGAAAAGTCCAGCCCTGGCTCTGAGCACTGACCGTGGACGGCAGCCATTTGCGAGAGGTCAGTTGGGAGACCTGTATTTCTCGTGAGGCAGCTGCGAGAAAATGAGCTTTCCTCCGCCAAGTGTGACCTAGCGACAATCCTTCACCGGTCTTCAGAGGAGCACCACCCTGACTATTCATATGTGTCCCTGGTCTCGCAGGACACCACTGTACAGATCTGTTCTGTTATTGCATGATCCTTCTGTGACCTATTATTACGAATCCACTTATGATAAACTAAATCAGTGACTCTCTGTCATATTCATCAGTCGAATAGTTCCTGTATACATGAATGTAATCCGCACGAGATGCTCAACTTGACACGGCACCAGGACGAAACTGGTTATCAAATTAAGATATAAGAATTGAGTCACAAACAAGAAATTGCTCTAGTGTGAACGCCCCAGTCATGTTTCATTCTTGAAGAACCGTTGCGATGACGCTTGTAAAAAAAGACGTGGAAAACGAAGCGAAGTCCCAAAGAGGGGAAACATAGTGGGATCAGGGGTATCAAATGAAAGATGGAGCGGGGTCTTGAAATCCATCATGCCAGACCAGGTTAGAGTACAGGTGCACTCATCGAGAAAGCCGAATCCGTCACGCGATCTTCAGGTTTCATCGTACCATTGAGTAAGGGACAAAGCTTCTTATTTGTCTTGATGTGTCCGACTTGGCCACAGTTGGCGCACTTGCGCTGAGTACCAGCCGGTTTGCCATCAGCAGGAGAATCGCCAGGGCGAGTAATACCCTTCTGCTTCTCGCGAGCGAATCGGCGCTCTTTGTTGCGATTCAGGCGACTGAGCTCGGCTTCGATCAGCTTGCGGTTGCGAGCATCCACTTCCGGATCACCGGTTGGTTGGAGAGATTCCAGCTTGGTAGTGAGGGCTTCCGTGCGGTGGCGATGCTGCATATAGTGTCTGATAACGCGGGGGTCCCAGACAAGTTGTTCTTTCTGCAGAATTTCTCCATTTGGAGCCTTGTACTGACGAGTAATGCGCAGGACCTTGCCTTTTTGACTGGCGAAACTCATGCGGCTGTACTGACTGGTTGTTTCATCGTCGCCGCGTCTATTGGGTGCCGGGGTAGGTGCTTCGGATCGTGGGGTGGGCTTGTTAAATTCTTCTTCCTCGCCCTGGTCGATGTCGCTCTCCTGGTCGGAGTGCTCGACGGTGGATGAAAGACTAGCCTTCTGCGCATCCCAAATTCGGCGGATAGATGTCTCGTATGACTTCTGTTGGCGGGCAACATTGTAGCTGTGGCCGCCGAGTTCCTTGAGACGCTGGGCATCCAGCTTGTCTTCCACACTCTCGCCGATGGCCTTGAATCCACCCTTCATGGATGTCTTGATGAAACTGAAACCTTCACCACGGCCGGTAGGATCGCCTTCACCGTGAAGCTTGAGCATGGCCTTGCCCTGTGATGCTAGCAAGAAGTTGCGGGTGGCCTTCCAAGGAGCCATCTGCTGTTCGAAGCTCTCGCTTTCCTCATCCTCTTCATTGTCCCCGCCGGTCTCGGCATCATTTCCAAATCCAGTGTCGTGGAGATGTTGTTGACCGACTTGCATCGATTCTAACAAGCAGACGTCTTCAGGTTGAACCCAAGAGCGAATAGTGTCTTGATCGGGGAGGACAGGATCCAGAGGTTTCCAATACTTGGTGTCCTTGTCATGTTGGAGGAAATCCTTCACTTTTTGTCGATTCTGCATATCAGTGGTACCGGGGATGTGGGCAGTAACGTCACTGATAGCGAGCCTTTCATCAGCACTCTTCTTGAGCAGCCGGTACACGAGCATCTTCATCCGATTCTTCGCAACGGTAGTGACTTTGCGCGAATGGGGACCGGGAATGTCGACGGATGGGAACTGCTGTCCAGCAACATAGAAGTTTTCAATGTTGCGTATGTAATAATTGCTACCCCCAGAACCAGTGCTGTTACGAATGACAAGGAAATCGTTTCCTTTGGCTTGGTGTGGGAACAGGGGCGCTCTGTACATGGAGTTGGAGATTGCCGGGGTGATCTCGCCAGGATCCACATGGCCAAAAATAGAGAATGGACTCTTGTCCTGGGGGAGCAGGACGGCTGTTTCTCCAATCTCTGCCTTCGGGCGGGTTGGATCATCGGGATTCTTTCGTCGGTAGTAGTTGATAAAACGATTGCACATGCCAAAGTTTGAGAGAACGAAAGGCGCTTCCTCGGAGTATTCAACGAGCAATACATTCGAATTGTCGGCCATGGACAGAGATTTTGTGTTCTCATAAAGGGCCTTGGCATCTTTGCCCTTTTGATGCTTGCGCTTAATATGGGCAGAATTCTTGAACCAAGACGTTTGTCCAACACGGAACGCCATGGCCGGCCGATGAAAAGATCTAGCCTCGGTCTTTCCTAGTTCTGTCTTATAGTATGGCCACTGCAAGCGTAAAGCTGGCAAAGCGTGCTCGAGGGTGACATTGCCAAGAGTCGATCGAATCTTATTCTGATGGTTCTGCTTTAGCATGTCGTATGCCGTATCGTTTGAAATATTGTATCGCTGTGTGAGTCGGCGAGTAACATTTACGTCCATGTCTTCTCTGGAGCGAAGAAGATTCTGTCTTGGCTTGTGAACAGTTGCGTCAGGTCTTAGCTCCTCGACAAGAAGATGAGGATCGTTCATATCGATTGTAACCTTCTTGGCTATTTGCGTGATCGCTTGCTCGGGGTCATCTAGTAGCGGTATATCAAGATGGGCTAGCTCAATGACGTCCATGGGAGATGGGCCAGTCTTGCGCTTCTTGGATGGGTGATCCTCATCAAACATCCAATCTTGGTCGTCCTCAAAAGGTGCAGACTCGGTCGGTGCAGATGACTTTTGTTCCTTCTCAGTGGAGGGATCCTCATCCTTGACATCCCAGTCTGCGCAGATAGTACGAAGGTCTTGCATGGTAAAGCCACCTGGAAGTACATCTTCAGTATCGGCACCGCCCAGTTCGAAATCTTCCTTCGCTTCCTGTTCCTCTTCTTCTTGCTGGGTAGTCTCGGTGATAAGGACGACACCAAAAGATTCATGGTCTAGACCACGCTTGTTCGGCTGGCCAGTCCTGAAGACGCGTTCCTGATCAGGAGCCAATTCAATATTGACTTTTGTAGGTAGGACTGGTTTCGGAACTTTGAGGGGTTGTTTTCCGAGGAAATAGGCCCTCTTCTGTGGGATAAGCTCTAACCAACGCGGCAGCGTGTCACGGTCGAAACTGGGAAACAGAGAATGGAGAAGCTCCTCGTGGTTTTCTGGTGGCGCGGGTAGAGTGTCGGGTCCAGCAATCGATGACATCGCGAACAACTGCTGCTGGAGCTTCCAAGCACGGAGGGTTGCCGGATCCATCTCCTCGGACTTGACACTAGCATCATCCAAGATCTCGCTGTCGTCGAGAACCATCGGTTCTGCTAGAGGCTCTGGGCCCGGAGGAATGGGCGGTAGCTCAACCGGCTGATCTGTCAACGAAGGTTCCTCATCTTCGAAAAGACCATGCATCTCATCAGCCTGACCAGCAGGAGACGCACCGCCTTCGCCGAAAAGATCATCTAGATTATCTTCATGAGTCCGTGCTCCCTCGCCTTGATCACCAAAGATATCGGCGTCTCCAAAGTCTCCTCCCCCATCCCCGAAGAGTCCAGCGTCGTCATCGTCTTGAAGGTTGGCGAAAGGATCCTCGCTGTCGCCTGTAGGCGGAAGACGCGTCGAGGTGGGAGCTGTCTCTTCTTCTGGGAGTTCGTCGTCATCGAAATCTTCGTAGTCGACCGCATCGTCTGCTTTCTCTCCCACTTCCAAGTCACGCGACAAGAAATCGAACTGCGGGCCACCGTCTTCGTAGTTGTTCAACTGTCGCATCACATTTTCGAAAGCGTCATCCGGCGGGGCCTCCGAGGCCGAATTCTGGGTAGCGTGGGGCATTTTGAAGGGATATACGGTGAATGAATGAAGGAGGGCGTAAACGAGACCAAGGGTTATACCGAGAGTCGGTCTGAACAGGCCAGACGGAAGCGGGCGCAGGCCAGGCAGGCAAGTAACGCGGTCAAGACGCACTCATTTGGTGCTTGCTGCGCTGTCCACCGATTCCAAAGGAGAGTCCGTCCCGTCGAGATCGGGAAAGAGAGCGTGTGTAGAGAGACAAGTGATTCGAGGGTTGTTGGAGGGAAGAGCGTTGCGCGAGATGGCGGAAAAGGCACCGCCACGCTAGCCTGATTGGGCAATCAGCTTAATGCTGTGAAGACAGCGAAGTATACCCCAGCTAGTCGTATAACAGGATTAGGCAGTAGATTTCATAAAATTTCAATCGCTCAGAAACAAGAAATTCATATGACGTTATTGTACATTAAGATCACCGTAGTAAATGCATAGCGCTTTGCTGTGACCCTCCATGCAATAGTGCATCACCATTGCCTTTCTACCATCAGGAACAAACTCTGCCAGCTGTTTCACATCCGATGTTCTAGGAAGAAAAAGAGCGATATGCGGTGTGAAGACTGAAAACTCCTTGTAAAGTGTCTCTAAAGAGTATGGCTCCATGGTGCGGAGATTGAACACTTCATCAGATCTGTATCCCGGACCTGTTATACCTGGGTCAGCGTTATTTTCTTACCATGAAATGAGAGACACTTACCACCCCAGGGAGGACTGGCAAAAATGACACTGTAAGGGGCCAAGTCTTTCAGTTGATTTTTGAGAATTTCGAAGCAATCACCCTCAAACCAAGTGATTTGCTTGTCGACGCCATAAATCTTAGCATTGTGCTTGGCGCATTGAAGCACAGCCGGGTTCTTCTCAATCGCATATACTCGTTTCCATTTGCCTGTCAATGCGAAAGCGATACTGTTCCCGCCTGCGCCTGCAAAGGCATCAATCAAAATGCTGCGCCCAGTCGGCGCCGCCTCTGCCATGTGTTGTGCTATTTTGCTGTTCAAAGAGTAAGCTAAATGATCTAGGAAGTGGAAAACAATTTGACTGACTTGGCGACAGGCTCCGCAGTGACCCCAAACCAGGCATCGTCTGTCAGCCATACTCCCTCATCGTACTTGGAGAAGATGCGGTGACGCTGGTTCCAGTAACTAGAGAACAAGTCAGTTCCGGCTCGTGAGATTTTCGAATGCTCTTACTTTTGGATATCCCACGGGACTTCCTGAATATCTTCATAATGGTGCACTTCTGGAGGCGCTTCCTCCGAGTCTGCCATCATGTCGACTATGCAGGTGTGATGTAAATCGCAAGTCTTCGATAAGTGATAAATGCGATAATTGTTTGTTGTGTTTGCACCTATGTGGCCAGCTCGCATGCTTGGAGTTCGAGGTCAACAACATCCCACCTTCTTACACCTGTCGCCAGAACTTGATCGTTCGTCACAATGTTCGGCGCACTAAATCGATTTATGAGCCGCTTGGACGGTGAACCCATTCAGCAGTCTCGGAGCGGACCGAACGATAATGCCTTTGGATTCCAAGTCCTCCGCAACAAAGACGCCGAGATCCCCTTGGAGCCGTGGTTTGATTTTATTGTTGGAATCAATGGCCATACAATTGTAATATTACAAGCCCGAGTATTGAATAACCCAGAAGCTTTGCTAATACACTGCGCAGGAAGATCCGGACCCGAAGCTCTTTGCGACGGAAGTCCAGAATTGCGCCGGCTCGAGCGTGACACTGGAAGTCTGGAGCGCAAAGGTAAGGGATGTCCCTAGGGGTTTCAAATTGGGAAAGCCGTCTAAAGCATGAGTTCTACAGGGCCAACGAACGCATACCGTCAGCGTCCCCGTTCCCGCGACCAACCCGTCCCTCGGCGTCGCACTCCAGCTTGCCCCCCTTTCATCTACACAGCACATCTGGCATGTCCTCGGGATTCCTTCACCTCTAAGTCCAGCCTACCGTGCAGGACTGCTTCCGCATTCAGATTATATTATTGGAACACCAAGTGGGACATTACGCGGGGAATCGGCCCTTGGAGAGTTGGTAGAAGACCACCTCAACCGCACTTTAGTCTTGTGGGTTTACAACAGCGAGTTTGACGTTGTGCGTGAAGTCGAACTTGTACCTACTCGAGGCTGGGGTGGTGAGGGTGCCGTTGGTGCGGAGCTAGGCTACGGTGCTCTGCATCGACTTCCTGTGGGTCTAGGTGAAGAGGTGGAAGGACCTGGCGAGGTCGTCTTTGAAACTCGTGAAGATGGCTCTGCCGCAGGTTTCCCAGGTGCTCACGATATCGGAGCGCCTGGAGACTTCTTGGTACCTGCAAATATGGTCGCCCCTCCACCGCTCGCCTCACAAACCAGAGTGACGTCTCCGGGGGACAGCCGCTCACCAGCAAGCCGCCGTTCAGCGAGGGCGCGGGCCGGTATGTCACCCAACAGGGCCTTTGATGATTATTTTGCCGAGGGAGAGATGAAGAGTAAGGAGCACGATTATACGCCTTCACGGAAGGGTACACCGCTCCCTCCGCCGCCCAAGGCTGGGGTCTCGCCAGCTGATTTGAAGACCGCAGTCCCCGCCTCAGAAACAAATGAAGGTGCACCAGGGCCAACGCAAGAGGAATGATTCGCATGATCTGCCTAGCCAAATTTCATGTAGAGAGCGACGAGTTGCAAACAATATATCAACTGAGATTCCTTCAAATATATCGACCGCTTTGGCTTTCTGTCTATGTGAAAAGCTCATGTTGATCTGTTCATTGATTGCCTTCGACTTGTTGGGCATACCGACTGTACATCATATCATAGATCTGCAAATCCTGCTTGGCATCAGAAACCGTCGATTTAATGGGCTTGCCATTGACCAAGGCTTCATATAGCTCTTGAAGCTCAGCCGTATACGCATCCTCATACGAAGATAGCACCCGGCGGTGCTGAGCCTCGCCTCGCTCATTCACCTCATCAACCTCCACATAGATCGGTAGTCCCTTGACATATGGACTATCATACTGCAAGGAGTTCAGCAAAATGTCAAAATTGAAGGGAACCGGGGTTGCATACCTTGATGGTGACCCTCTTCTTAGCACCATAGACAGCCATGTGCGCATCGAACACTGGAACATCATCAATACCGCTCTCGTAGGTTGTCGAGAAAGTGGAGCCATCCGCGTTACGGAAAGTCATCATGGCGGTATAGAATGGGTCATTGACGGACACAGCCGTCACATCTTGAGGAAATCCAAGGACTTCGCGCATGAGTGAGATATCGTGTGATCCCAGACTGCCCAGGAAGCGACAATATTTTTGTTTCTCCTCGGTGACAGTCTCATTTGGGAAAGCCTCGGCAAAAAGGGCATTGAGACGAGCGTCTCGTTCCCCCGAGGCTTCAGGCGGGTAGTCGGAGTTCTTGACTTGGAATGTACCACTCTGGTTAACGAAGCTCGTGTTTGGACCGCTGAAGTCGCGGACGCGAGCGTAGAGAATTTTGGGAATCGTCGCAATCTCTCTCTTGAAAGCCTCCAAGAAACTTGGTGCATAGCGACGCATATACCCAACAAAGACGCGAGCACCATTAGGAGCGTTCTTCTCGGCATCAATCACTGCATCCAAAGATGGCAGGGAGAGCGTCACTGGCTTCTCGATAAAGACGTGCTTTCCGGCTTTCAGACTGGCAACAGCTAGTGGAGCATGGCTCTCATCGGAGGTCAGGATAAAGACCACGTCGACATTGGGGTTGTCGATGACCTCCTGGGGCTTGGTGGTCTTGTGCGGGATGTGGAACTTGGTGGCACAGTGATCGACTGTTTTCGCGGACAAGTCACAAATAGATTCGATTTTGAAGAGATGCGCGAGGAGTAACAGGCATGGACCGTGGCACACCTGAAAGACTTCCTACATCATATCATGCCGTTAGTCTGTTCCGAATAGCTCGATAGGTGAAGTGGCATACCCCCGCACCAATGATGCCCAATTTTAATGTCCGAGACATCTTTTGAAGCTTTTTGCGAGACTGACGCTTTATCGTTATTGAATTATTCGTGGATTAGTCAAGGAGATGGCTGTCAAGCTTAAATCTGCGTGCGCGTTGAAGTAAACTTGGTTTGGGCTCGGTTTCGTCATGCTATCTGAGGTCGCCAATGTGGGGCGCATGCTCGTACCAGGCTACGAGCTATTTCGCCATGAAGAAGAAACTACTGAGAAGTGACTTCTCTCGTATCGGAGCACCTGAATAGCCCCAAACGCCCTAATCTGACTGGTAGTGGCGGGGGTATTGCATCTACTTAGGAGCAAATTCAGACCTTACTCTAAGGGGACATTGCACCTTTCATGAAGATTTTGGTCAAACAAAGGGGATATCCGGGTTATACTTCGGATCTACGAGTTCTAAACGTACATATGCAACAAATGAACACCCCTGACCACGGGTAATAACAGACGATATTAAACCAAAGCCGTCTAGTGACCCTTGCTGACCAGCTGCTCGAGCTTCTTGCGAGCCTCACCAATCTTATCCTCCATCATCTGACGACCCATAGCGCTGTGCGCAATGCCTGTATGCCAGATGTGCTCCGCACGCTCCCGAGCGGCAAGGTGCTGGTTCGCAACAGCGGGGAACCGCTTCTCATACTCCCAAGCCAAATCGGAGACATTCCGCATAGTCACGGGCAGGAGAGTCCAGGCAGCGACGGTACCGAAAGCGAGAGGGGACAGGGTGCGAAGGATGATGCCGCGGTTGCGAGACACAATGGAGCCGGCCATGGCGGCAACGACGACGTAGATACCGCCGGGGGTGAGGCGCTCACCAGACTCGGGAGAAGGAGCGAGAGACGCAACAGTGTTGGTGAAGGCATTTTCGATGTGCAGGGCTCGGGACAGGAAGTCATTGAAGCCATTCTCTGCGGCAAGGGAGTTTGAGTAGAGGAAGAGACGGGCTTGCCGGATCTGAGCGGTCAAGATGTCTGTCGGAGTCGGCGAAGACGGCTTCGTTTGCAAGGGCGCCAGGGAAATAGTCTGGTTCTGGGGAGCCGGGGTCTCGGGCTCGGGCGCGGCGGCGGGAATGGGCTTGGAGACTTCGGGGATGTCAGATGGGAAGTCGTCGTAAATGGGTTTCCTCTGTTTTGGGCAAGCAGTCGTGTGTCAGATCGGGTTTCATATCGCGTCGCAGTAGTATCAGTATCAATTGGATTATCTAACCTGGCGAGGCTCCTCAGCAAAGGCCGTCTGCTTCGGGTACAGAGCCATGCTTCCAGCGAGGAGAGTGGCTGCGATCGGAGCCACAGCCCGCTAGGGACGGGTTAGTACGTGGTTGACAGGTCAATGGGATCGGAAGCTCGCGCCACTGGAGATAAGGAAGCATACTTGGTTCAACATCGGCCGGAACGACATCCTGGGGTTGTGGGGGGGGGGAGGATGCAGGTGGGAGTTGATTGAGGATGAAGCAAAGTCGGGTTCAAGCCAAGACGGGAATTATTCGGCTCGGCGGAAACGCATGAAAACTCCGTCATTGCCCGTCTCCTTCTCTCTCCACGTTTCTTGCCCCGGGGTTCCTTTTGTTGTTGGCTTTTGGGGGAATCTTTGATTTTCTTGCTCTATACCCTCCCTATAATGCTACGCCCTCTCGGGCGGCGGCCGTGGACTTGCCGCAAGTGTTTGCAGCTACAGTCACGGACTTTCGAGAGCGCCGCATACCCTGCTCCCCGAGCCTATGTCGACTATGTCCCCGCAGACAATGTCGCACCGAAGAAGAACGCCGACGATGATACCTTACGACGTGTTTTCGACTCTCAGCCATTCTGGAAAGAGTTCTCGCATCCGCGCAGCTCTGCAGTCCCAAAGCGTGCCGGGTTGGTTCAGAATCAATACTTGACCAGCCCAGATGGCTTTAGGACTTTCGCTAATGTGTCGCTGCAAAAATGTCAGGCGATTGTGGCCAAGGTCCTGGCAGCTTCCACTCTGGATGAATACCGGGGATTGGCAAGGAATTTGGACAGGCTCAGTGATCTTCTGTGTCGCGTGATTGACCTTTCAGATTTCATTCGGACAATACATCCCGATCCAAAGATTCAAGAAGCTGCGACGCAGGCGTACGCACTCATGTTCGAGTACATGAACGTTTTGAATACAACTACAGGCCTTCACGAGCAACTTGGCAAGGCCATGGCCAACCCTGAAATCACATCGTCCTGGACCGAGGCGGAGACGATCGTGGCCGAGATTCTCATGAAAGACTTTACAAACTCTGCAATCCATATGCCGACAGACGAGAGACAACGCTTTGTGAACCTTTCGAACGACATTAGCCAAGTAGGTTCCAACTTCTTCAACGGTGCCGAGCCGGCTAAGTCCCAGTTGGTCTTCAACGCGAACAGCCTTCAGGGGTTAGACCCAATAGTGGTTCAGAAAATAAAGAGATGGAATAACAAAGCACCGGTGCCCACCATGGGTATCATTCCCCGTCTGGTGCTTCGATCTGTACGGGAGGAGTCTGTCCGAAAAGAAGTGTATCTTGCTAGTAGGACATCGAGCTCGCGCCAGATCCACCGCCTCGAGAAGCTTTTGATGAAGCGATCTGAATTAGCAAAGCTGTCTGGCTTCAACAGCTTTGCTCACATGACACTGAGCGACAAGATGGCCAAGACACCGGAGTCGGTGTCGAATTTCCTGACCTCGCTCATTTCAAGCAATCGAGGACCTGTCAGTGAAGAGCTCGCCCAATTGCAGCAAATGAAGGGCAGCTCGGCGCTTCAACCCTGGGATCACGCTTATTATGTTCATAAACGCGTGCTGGAGTATTCCCAGGCCCGTCGTTCTCGTGAGCTGAGCGCTGTTCCTGAGTTCTTCTCCTTGGGGACTGTGATGCAAGGTCTTTCACGGCTATTCGATCGTCTGTACGGTGTGCGTCTTGTACCTCAAGAAACGACTCCTGGTGAGACTTGGCACTCAGATGTGCGTCGCCTGGACGTGGTGGATGAGAATGAGCAGCATATTGCTGTGGTTTACTGTGACCTCTTCTCACGACCAGAAAAGCACCCCAACCCGGCTCATTTCACTCTGCGCTGCTCGCGCGAGATTTTGGCTGATGAGATTACCGAATGTGCCTCGATGGACCAGTCGGCGCACCCGAACGATGGCATGGCGACCGCGGTGGATCCGCGCACGAAGACCCTGCGTCAATTACCGACGATCGCACTCGTTTGTGATTTCCAGGAGCCGAGTTCGAATGGTTCGGGCCGTCCAACCCTCTTGAGTGAGCAGAGCGTGCGTACCTTGTTCCACGAGATGGGTCATGCGGTACACTCCATTCTAGGCCAGACCCCTCTCCAGTCCATCTCTGGAACGCGGTGCGCGACAGACTTTGCCGAGCTTCCTTCTGTGCTCATGGAGAGCTTTGCCACTGCACCTGAGGTGCTCTCCCTCTATGCCCGACACTGGCAAACGGGGGAGCCCCTCTCCGAAAGCATGATGCGCAGCATGGAGATGGATCGAAATGCGCACGGTTCCATCTACGGTGCTGTTGAGAATGAAGCTCAGATTCTCATGGCCCTCGTCGATCAGGCCTACCACGCCATCCCCTGTGATGATGCGATCAAGGGCGTGGACACTACCGAGATCTACCACAAGGTCTTCTCCCAATATTCCAGCTTGCCTGATCCGGATAATGTCCGCCCGCGGACCTCTTGGCAAGGGTTTTTTGGACACTTGTACGGCTACGGGGCTACATACTACAGCTATATCTTCGATCGCGCGATCGCCAATAAGCTCTGGCAAGACGTGTTCGATTCAGGCAAGTCGGCCGTGGACCGAGCCGCCGGCGAACGCTACAAGAACGAGGTCCTACGCTGGGGCGGTGGACGCAATGGCTGGCAATGCGTGGCAGGCGTTCTAGGAGATAAGAACCCCTCGAACGCCAACGGTCGATTGGTGGAAGGTGGCGATGAAGCCATGCGCGAGGTCGGTCGTTGGGGCCTGGGACGCGACGGCATCTCCGGATAAGACAAGGAGAAGCCCCTTGTAATATTAAATGATATCCAACACATTAGCTATAAATTGCAGTCCGGGGTTCAGCCCCTGGCACACGACCTACAGTGCTGGTAAATTCCAAGGTATAGCCCGTATCTTGGCAACCGCAAGGCCGGCAAAGCTTGCCCATGTGCACATGAGAACTTGTCTCAGACGCTCCGAAGCCACCCCCGTAGGGTTGGCGCGAAGCAACGCAGAATGTCTCATTTTCTTTCGCGTCTGAGCGCGATGAGACTAACATCTCTCAATTTATAATCATACTGTAATGGATCCGTTCATTGAAAAACATTTAATCCATTTAGATTTGTGAAATCATGAGATCTGGATGAACTCTGGAAGCGGAGACCGGCTCGCTTGGTAAGACATCTGCCCTAATCGTTCGCGCGCCACTATCCACTGGCTGCATGGTGGCTGGCTGTCGTAGCACTCCTAGGGGATGTCCATGGTCTAGCGGGGACTATGCGGGGCTCCTGATAACATTCCCAAGGTTCCGAATCCGCCTACATTTGGTCCTAAAAGTGAGTGATTCCAGGGTTCGCGTTCGTAGGTTATCTAGTGTTCCTGCTTGGTGTGCGACGTTCGTGTTTACAACGTCACCTGCCACCAAACCTGTCTCCCTTGGCATACGTCAAAGCTATTACAATTACAGCTATTTTTCTATCACAAGCTTCTCCTCAGATTCTCTTATACCTCGGAAAGTGTTGTTGTTGCCAAGGAGTGGGTTTCCCGTACTTCCAGGGTTCAACCAAATGTCACATTCGAGCTAACAATAACACAAAGCACAAGAGAGACATAAGTACCTGGGGATTATCTCGTCGGACTACGGAGATCCTGGGTACTTGGGCGATTCAGGTGTCAACTGTTTCCGTTCATCATCTTTTTGCACACCCAGGCGTCTAAGCAATGTTATTCACCGCATCACTTCAAAGCCCTGGGAAATGTCTCAACGACACTGAATCCGTGGGCTCTAGCTCTAGCTCGTCCTTTAACACTGCATATCCATCTTTTGCACCTCCATCCCAGCTACGCCGTGTCAAGACGGTTTCACAGCTCACCAGATGGGCATCAAAGAGGTTGTCCCGGTCATCCCTGAGCGGTATCACCGACAGAACAGAGCTCAGTGAAAGAAACCTCAATAATCTTGAACTCGCGATCATCACAAGCGCGGGCACTGGTCCTGAGACGAACGGGAGCTTTGACTCCGCCAGGCCTTTACTGCGCAATTCAACAATTAGAGCATCCAAAGCAATCAACACAATCGCAGAGGACTCAAAGTCATGGCCAAACCAAACACCCGAGAAAGCACAAGATATCCGACTGCGCGATTCATATTCGGCCTTTTGTGAACAGTTCACGATGTCAGGGCCGCAGAGACCGAAGAGAAAGTTCGACATTTCTATGGACACGTGCGAGAAAGAAGAGGAGATTCTAAACGATGGACATCCCAGGGTCGGTTATAGCGACTTGCTAAGCGATGATCAGAAGAAAACAATGCCCGAATGTCAACAAATCGTTTCCAAAGCTACGAGCAGCATCGTGCTAGACAGGACAAGTTCCCTTGAAAGTATCTGCTTGGACCAAGATATTACCCCTTCCATCATTCACCCCCAACCACCACCCCAGATCATGACGCCGTTGATATACCGAGACATGCAGCAAGCTGCACTCAAATGCAAGCTAGCGCGAAGAAAGAAATTAATGGGACCATTGAGATCTTTGTTTTCGAAGGCGCAGCCTTTCCGGGCACATCGGTTGGATATCGAGACGTGATGTTGATTTCAATGAATACACGATCAAAGTAAACATAGTTAATTTAATTCATTTATAAAAAGGAAGAGAAAGAAACAATACCCACTGAGAATGTCATGTACATGATTGCTAGGGTTTCGATAGCTACGGTAATTTCCTTGGAATCTCAACACCATCGAGTGGAGGAAACAAAGACACATGAGTGATGAAGAATCTGTCCATACTCTGTCTATTCTCTGCTAGTGCTCTACAGGTAGTGTTACTGTCTTGACATTCGCTTATCATTGATGAGTTGGGGTGTTCCTTGCTGTATTGTGACGTTCGTAGGAATCCTCGTTGCTCATATCTCACACTTGTGCTGTGACACGAGAATGGCGTCTGATTGAAGTTATGCCGACCAACTCCCGCTAGGATCGGTATAATTTCAATCAGACGCCATTCTCAGTGGCCACACATTTCTTCGGAAGATTCTGCTACGTCTGAATATCCGAATTGCAAAGACATCCGTTCATGTGAAGACACACTTCCACGCTGAGCTACTCAGAATCTAGGGTAAGACACTCGATCGTATGTGGTATAAGCACCTAAGATATGACAAGCTCTTAATGTCCCTATGGAAAACCTGATCTTCCCGTCAGGTTGCCATTTATTTATCTTTATCTTCATCTTCATCCTGGTCCTGGGCAAAAGCAGCCAGGATCCTCTTTCCCTCTTCGACATCATCATCTTTCCACGGCTTCAGGCCGAAGGATAGCATGAATTGCGTCCATCCTCCATACGACTTCACGATCGCTCGTTCAGCGGGGGTGCACGGCGGTGCTGCAGGAGTGTTAGATAGCAACGGGCCATGGGTGATTAAGGCAGGGCTTACCAAGTGCGTCAGTAATGGGCATTTCGATAGGCTGCCAGGGACAGGGTAAGCAGAGGAATGTTTGGATTTGATGGAGATAGAGTGAAGTGATATTTAAGTTGTTGTGAGAAGGTGTTGGAGAAGATGAAGTTCCTCGTTTTGATCGGCGGTGACGGAATCCATGGGACTTCTCCGTGATTCTATGCATGTTTATCTTTTTTTAAACACGACTAGACCGCGCCACGCCACAGTGTAAAGAATCAGGAACACTCGAGAACAGGAGCATGCTCGTGGACGTTGCTTTTCGGGCAAGGCCTTGGATCTCAATTTCCCGAATTACATTTATTTAAAGGAACCCACGAGCCCGTGAACGACACGAACAACACAGAATTCGACATCGATAGCTGCCACCACGGCCAGGTGAAATAAATTATTGTAGTGGGGGAACTGCTGACCGCATGAAGGAGCGGTCTATCGAATGACTAGGGCTTTTGTGATGTACAAGACTTTCTACGCTCATATACAAGACAGACATACTTTCTCTTTCAATCCACCCCTATGTGTTCTCTTTCCCCCCCCCCCCCCTTCCAATAGTCCTTCCTCCTTGTTTTTGTGTGTGTGTGTGTGTGTTGCCCAGTGTGCATTGCCAGACAGCTATCAAGCCATTCCCACTTCACAATGGAGATGACAGCACCGTTATTCGAGTACAGAGTGGTCCACTACAAATGTACACATATATAGTGCAGACACTTGAAGACTAAACCAGATCACATTGTCGTCTACATCTTCACAATCTACCCATTTACCCTCTCTATCCGAGCAAAGAGCCGCCCAACAGACAAGTTTCGTAGACTTGATCGGCAATATCAACGGCTACCTTCTGATCTACCGCAAGACAGTCGATATGATTTCGTCATAGCGAGAATGCGCTTAAGGTAGGCTCACTCCGAGACATTGTTTTAACCAAGACGCCCCACTAGAATCTCAAGGTCCGAATGCCTCCCGTTCTAGGAGTATTGATTGGCCCGAAAGGGGTTTTCGAATTACTTTTGTCAAGTTCGCGGGATGATACTTACGCACGAGCTGGCGATTCATGTACAGAATCTTGAGCAACCCACTGAATCATTGCACGTCCAGACTTTGGCCGATGTCGACATCAAAGCGCCAAAGATCAATGAGCATTCGACAGAAAGGGCTGAATTATTGGATCATTTTGAAGCACACTGAAAAACCAGCCCGCGCGAGATATGCAGACCAGTATATAGCATTAGGCAATATAATTAAACATGGAGAGTCGGATAAAAAAGTCCGAGCATAAGACAGGGTATCCTGGGTCCTATTACATACATTGAAGCCGAGGCAAAATGAGTGAAACAGGATCTAACAAAGAACGAGCATGCAAACGCTAGCGACGGATGATTTAGTGCATTCGACGTGCGAACACGGGTACTACCGTGCAGAGGACACCTCTTGCTGACTGCGACTACTGTCTGATTCTGGGCCGGATGCGAGCTCTGGGCGGGGAGTGGATGAGAGGCTGCGGGTGTCAGGGGTAGCGCGGCGGGAAAGCTGGGCCAATTCGCCGATGAGTCTGCATGTGATATTTGTGAGCAACCGAAATGAGGGGAGGGAAAAAAATCCGGGGTGCAGGTACTGACTTTTGATGCTCGCCGTACCACTCGTCGTTTGAGAAGCGGATGTGCTTAATCTGTTCCTGAATGCTTGCCATCTACGGAGAAGATGATTAGTCTATGAACGTAATGATTTTCATGTAAATGGATGAAAGTCGGGCAAATATGAGGAGTAGGAAGACTTGAAACGGGGATCTCCCACCGTTCCCTCGATGGATGAACCAAGGTCAAGGTCCTCACCTTCTGTGGCTGGACCTCCCTCAGCTTTCTCTTCGCCCTCCTCTGCGGAGGCCCATTTGCTGGCCTCAAGGCCAGATGAGGAGCTCTTAGTGTTCGATGCCTTTAAAGCGGCAAGTTCGGCCTCAAGCTCACGGACACGGCGACGGCTGCCAGAAATTGCAGCATCCACATCGCCAAGTTGATTGAGGAGTTGCATGTTCTTGTCAATCTGCTCACCGAGGTCACGCTCACCGGCGGCAAGCTTCTCTTCCATGATCTTGGCGGTGGCTTGGTACTCTTCCAGCTCTTCGCTGGTGTTGGCATGCTTCATCTTCAGAGTCTCGTACTCCTCACGGTACTGAGCAAGCTGCTTCAAAGCAGAGTCCAGCTCTGATTTGCTACTGCTCGAGGCGGCGGCGGATTTTTGCAGGTCTTCGACCTGAGTGATAGCCGCGTCATGCTTCTTGCCGAGCTCGGCGTGGGCGGCCTGAATCCTGGAGATCTCAGCAGCGTGCCTCTCCTGGAGGTCCCGCAAAGCAGAGACAGCGGTTTCTTGAGCCGTAGCATGGGTTTTCTCCGAAGCAATCAGTTTCTGCTCGAGCTCTGCAATTGTCGCCTTCAAGCTATCGAGAACGGAGGTGTCTTGAGCAACAGCCGTAGCCTGGGCAAGCTGCTCATTGACGCTAGCCAGGGCAGCCTCGTGAGTTCGCTGAAGCTCATCAATCTTTGTGTTGTGCGATGCCTCAAGCTGTTCCTTCACGCCGGCCACCTTGGCTTCCTGGAGAGTCAGGAGCTCCTCGATGGCCTTACCATGCTCGGCATCGGCATCAGCCGCCTTGGATGTCTGCACGGCCTGAAGCTCGATCTGTAACCTGGCCTTGGTCTCCTCAAAGCCCTGCTGGAGGTCGGCAACTTGCTTGGCGTGAGATTCCTGGTCGACCTTGCTTGAAGCCCGAAGAGATTCAAGCTCGGCTTGCAACTGGGCCTGGGTCTCAGCGAACTGCTTCTGGAATTCAGAAGTCTGTTTCTCACGGGAGTCGGTGTGAGCAGCAATTTCCTCAGCGTGGCGCTCCAAAGCCGACTTCAGCTCAGTCTCAAGCGCCTCAACGCGACTGGCGTAGGTGGTGTGGGCAGACTCGAGTTCTTTGTTCTTTAGAAGAAGACCATCGTGCTTCAGCTGGAGCTCCTCCAGAGCACCTCCCTGAGAGCTGGAAGCCTCCTGTCTGACACGCTGAAGTTCAGCAGCGTGCTCAACCTTCAAGGCCTCCAGTTCCATGGCGTGCTTCTCAGCAACAGCAGCAGCCTGAGCGGTCTGCTCATCCAGAAGTCGAGTCGCCTCGGCGGCCTTGTCTTCCAAAGCCTTCATCTTGCTATCCTGCTCCTTCAACTTGCGGTCGTGCTGGGCGTCCTTCTCCTGGAACTGGCTCTCAACATTCTTCAAGCTGGTGTGCAGCTGCTCAGCCTCAGCCTGCTTGGCCTGAACTTCCTGCTGCAAAGCCTTAATTTCGCCGGATCCAGTGGCCAGCTGTGTCTCCAGCAATTCAACTTTGTGGCGGAGAGCATCAATTTCTCTAATCGCATCCTCTTGAGCAGAAGCCTTGCCCTCCTCAAGAGCGGTGCGGTAATCAACAAGGGCTTTCTCAGATTCCTCGAACTTCGCCTGCAGAATCTTGAGCTCTGCCTCATGCGCAGCCGTCAATTCTGCAATGGCACTTTCGTGGTTACCCTGGGTGTCAGACTTAGCGGCCTCCAAGGAGTCGCGAAGCTCCTGAAGCTGACGGGAGTGCTCGGTGCCAGTAGACTCGGCCGCAGTCTTAGCGAGAGCAAGTTCCTCGGCGTGGGATGCAGAAAGAGAGCTCAAGGCGCTGTCATGCTCTGCCTTGAGACTTGCAATTGCAGCCTCGTGAGAGGTCTCCAGCTCCTTCAGCCGGGAGCTAATGTCACTTGTGGCGCCATCTCGAGCTTCATTTACTTCGCCCTGGAGCTTCTCAAGTGCCTCCTTCAGATTATTAATCTCAGTTTCCTTTTCAGCGAGCGAGCTGGTGATCTCCTCAGACAGCTGGGCAGCAGACGCCGCCTCGACAAGCTTGGCTTCTAGTGATGTGACCTGCTCCTGCAGTTCGGAGATCAAGGCGTTCGACGCCTCCTTGGCAGCAATGATCTCTGAATCCTTGGAAGTAGTGAGCTTCTTAAATTCGTTGTTCAAGTTATCGATAACTTGATCACGGCCGTTCAGCTCGCGCTCAAGGCTATCGAGAGCCAAAGCCTTCTCCTCTTGTTGGCTGGCCTTCTGCGACTCAAGCTCTGACTTCAGCAGATTGATCTGCTCTTCAAATGAAGCAGCGGCAGCCTTGTGATCTGCGAGCTCCTTCTCTATGGCATTTATTTGAGCCTTGTGGGTCTCCTTGAGTTCCTCAAGGGCGACAGCGGTCTCACGATCGCCGGAAGCTGTGGCAGACTGCTTGGCCTCCTCCAATTCCTTCTGAGACTTTTCTTCAAGTTCCTTATTCTGAGACTCAGCCTCCTCAAGACGCGCCTGCAGAGACTGAAGTTCATCCGCATGGGCAGAGGTCAGCTTCGCAAGCGCTGCTGCGTGTTCTGCATGAACAGAATTATTAACCTCGCCATCCTTGGCCATATCCTCTCCAGAGACAGACAACTGGGTGAGCTTCTCGTTTACGGACTCAAGCTCGGCCTTGAGGCTGACAACCGTCTCTTCACTCTCCATCAGCTTGGATTGGAGAGCCTGCAACTTCTCCGTATCACCAGCAGTTTTGGTGGCACTGGACAGAGTGCTCAAACGCTTCTTGGCAGGATCTGTCGACGAAGAAGACGTGCTTGGCCGAGTAGTAGTGGACGTAGTCGTCGGGCGAGTCAGAGGTCGAGTCGCAGTGGTAGATGTGGTAGTTCGGCTGGCGGGTCCAGTCGCAGAAGTTAGTCGGCCAACGGGCTTGCTGGTAGAAGTAGCCGCACGTGAAGCGGTGGTGCTAGTGGCTGGCTTCTTCTCGAGACTTGAGCCAGCGACACTTGATCTGCGGTCCAGAGTTGAGGAAGTCTTCAATGGGGCCCTAGTAGAAGCTGTACCAGCCATAGACATGCGCTTGGCTGTGCTAGAAATACCACGCTTCTCATCGCCAGAGCTCGCAATTGACCGAGGCTTCTCATCCGCAGAGCTGCTGACGGAAGGTCGGGACCGATGAGACGAAGTTGTGGACGAGCTCAAAGGCTTCCGAGTGGCGGAAGTTGTTGTCGGCCGAGTTGGGGGCTTGCTCAGCGAGCTCGTAGAGGAAGTCACGGCCCGCGTGGTCGAGGTTGCGGTCCTTGACGTGGCTGTCGAAGAAGATGTGGGCCTTTTAGCAGCCGTGGAGCTCGACAGTGGGCGCTTAGATACGGAGGTAGTGCCAGTGGAGGTCTTAGCCGAAGATACTGGGTCATTCTCCTTGGATGCCTCGGGGCTCGACTTGCTGGCATCCTCGCCGCCCGAGAGCATTGACAAGTCTACCGGGGTAGCCGGGGGCGCGATTTCGACATCCGTATCAACGGCAACATTCACAGGCTCTTCAGTAGACGACATCTTTATCAATTGAAGTAATTAGGGTAGGTGGTGTGTCAATGTAGACAGAGGGACAAGCGCGGACGCAGAAATCAATTGCACAGAAAAGGGGTCTGAAAAAGAAGAGATCAATTAGTAACTGACAACAAAGACAAAGATACGAAGTGTTGAAACGGCTGTCATGCAGGTTCCTGTACAAATTCCGAGCACTCCAGGGGGCTCGTGCATGGGTATACTCATGCAAGTCAAGCCGCGAAGCTCAGTGCCACCAAAAAATGACAACCCTGACAGACCCGATGGTATGTTTCGGCAAGAGATCTGACAGCTGGCAAGATATGTGAGGCGATACAATCGTAGAATGAAATGCTTTGCGAACCTTTCGTCCGCTGCCGAGGGATTGGGTCCAAAAAAAAGAAGAGAAATACTTACGCGCTACGCGCAGGTCAAAAGCCTCAGGGGTGAGAGAGAGAGAGAGAGAAGGTTCTCAGCAAAATAGCTGACGTTCCACCAAAATGGTGACCAGGAATTAGAACAGAAAGTATCAAGAGTTTCCAAAGGCGCAAAAATGTTTGGGCGTAAAAGTAAAGAGGGAAAAGGAGAGAAGCGGGAAAAGTGAAAGCGGTGTCTCGGAGGGGGGAGGGGGGGGGGGGGGGGGGATCGTCGTTGCTCCATGCACTGCGCACTGGTCTCAGGGCCGCCTTGACTATATCCCAAGACGTGTTTCTCATGGTTGGAGTATATTGCTCGATTTACAATCTTGAACAAACAGCCTTGTCTCATAGTCCTTCAGTATGAGGTACAGCCTTTGTGCCCCCAATCGTGCCGCTCCATCAAAAGGAGGTCCAACTTACGGATCTCATTTAAACTTTGCCCCGGATTTAGTTAATTGCAGCCATGTAGAGTCTGCTGCATATCCCTAGATTCATCAATATCGGGGTAACGATGCACTATTCATGTGCTATACCCTGCAAAGATTGGCGTGCGAACCCCCGAAATGGACTGACGCGCCTTTGTTTTGACCAAAACAATGTTCATCCATGGTTCATGTCTCGACCCGAACGGGTTCCATCGGAACCAACCTTACCTGGAATACTCAAGACTGGAATTTTATACAACCCACTATCAATTTATATACTGTCCTCAATCTTTCTCGACATATCTTTGGGCATCCATTTAGGTGCCTTTCTCGGAATCTCCCTTCATAAGTCTCGGAAGTCCCCAGGTGTGATCGGTCACGGCCGCCCACTTAAATTCCATTTGTACAATTTTCTTGGTCAGGCTTTGAAGGAATCTTACGCCGTTGTATCTTAAAGCCGAGAGAATGAGACTTCATTGAGCCCACGCGGTAGGGTATATAGCAAATAAAGAAATGTAAATAAAGACGCCTGCAATGTCCAACAGTGGATCATGCTTGATGCAGAGCGACATCTGAAACTTCCCCCAGCCAAGGATACTGATGGAGAACTCCGTTTTGGCGAGCTTGGTCTAACAGCCTCATGGTCTCATCCTTCAGATCCCCAACGGTTCGCCGAAAAAGTCGGTGCCCCAAGTGACGTTTAATTAATACGTAGCGATCGTCTCCTATAGACGTGATGAACGTTAGACTTATCATATTTCGCGGGAGACATGACTCAGGATACTTACCGTGATATTGCCGCAGGCCTTCAATGAGCGCCAGTCCTTCATGCCGGGTCCATGGCTCTTCTGGCTTCGAATTCACATTGAAGATGGTGGATTTTTCGCTCTGGGTCCTAGCGTGCAGATAGTTGAATATACGTCTCAAAGGGGGATAAATGGGCCGAGTCCAGTCCGACGCATTTGCAAAATCGTCTTGCTTGACTAGGTATCTCGACTCGACTGCCTCCCTGATCTTCAGACTGATTTGTATCAAAAGCAGTAGAGTGTCCTGGACTTGAGCGCTTGCTGACTCTCCCAACATTCGATACAACTTGAAGCCGTAAAGCACCAAAGTGATGATCCTGGGTGTGATATACGCTTGAAATTGATCAATCAGATATGCGCTAGGCTCATCTTTCGTCTCCCACATAGCGTAACGCCTTAGCCGCACAAATTCGAGGAATAGCGAATCCTTGAGGTTTCGGAGATCCCTTTTGAAATCGGATAATAAATATTCTGTCTCCAAAAGCTCTCTGTAAATGTGACGAAGCTCAGAAATTATGGCAAATGCAGCACTCAGTTCGTCGGGCTTCAGTCGCGATGCCTGTTTTCTTAACCATTTTGACTTCTGAAGTATGAACCGCGACTCATTTCTCAAATCTAAAAGCTCCATCTCTTGATCGAACCATTCCTGCAATTTCCGGCGGTAATCTCGATCAAGATTCGTTTCGGTTTGGGTTTGTTCATTGAATTGTGAATCCACAAGTTGTGAATCGAGAAGCTCTTGAATTTCCGGGCTTCCTTCAGCTTGATCTTGATCGGAAAATTCATGGTCGCTTTGGATTTCAAATTGCTCAAAAAACTCAGTGGGCAGCTTGTTTCTTGGCTGGGCGGGCGCAGGTCGCGGGGTCTCTGGGATGGAAGGGGTTGAGGATGGAGAACCAGGCACGTCGTTGTTGGCATGATTCACGTCGCCGTCATTATAGGAGCGGTCCAGGCTTGCGAATGAGCCATCGCTACCTAGTTCCTCCGACTGTCGATTCTCAGCAGGCTTGTCTTCGTCGTCTCCGCTATCTATATCTTCGCTTGACCCTGCGGAGTCGTCTGACTGCGCATCATCCTCCGGTAGAGCGATGTAGTTTTTTTCATCATTAGATGAACTGGACTCGGGTGTCGAAGGGCGATACTGGCTCCGAAGACCACTGCGGAGTGGTCGCGAAGGCGTTTTCGGCAATTCTGCGGGTTCGGGCGAGGCGGGGACGTCGTAGACATTTGCGCGATGCGTCGTGTGTCTTCTCTGCGGCGCTTTGGTGGCAGTAGCAGGAGTCTTCTGGGTCACCGGGCTATTGACATTGTTGAGAATATTCCAAGGTTCCGTCTGACGTGCTCTTCGCGTTCTAGCGGGTGCCATCGCGTGGGGTACGCCTCTGGGATTGAAAGCAAGGGAGGTGGAGAGCTGATGCAATAGCTCCGGTGGAGAACCTCAAAATACGTCGTCATCCCGCTTTCCCCTCCATCTTCAACCTCCCCTCCATTCAGACTTCACTTTCAGTATGGGCACCGACGGTCAAATGATCCGTGTTCTTCAGAAACTGGACCCTTCTACGACTCACAATTTCATCGCGCCCGTAAAGAAAATTCACGAGGGTCACGATGTGTCAACCTTTCTCACCTCCAAAGCCTACGCGGACATTATGACCTTTTTGCTCCAGTTGAATCGGTCAATGTTCCCAACAAAACTTCCCGACGGTACAGTACAAACGTGGCAATTAGGTACAGAGGACGTTCAATTCTCTGCTCCGGTTCGACAGCTACAGGGTCTTCTTTCGAAGCTCGAGGATATCATACAGGAGGTTCCCCCAGACACTGGGCCGAGGCGATTTGGAAATATCAGCTTCAGAAGGTGGCACGAAGTGTTGGAAAGCCGAGCGTCTAACCTACTCCGGGAGTTCTTGCCCGCAGAGCTCTTGGATACGCCATCTTCCACTGCCGATGGTCCTACCGCCGAGTCGGAGTTGAAGGCATATTTCCTGGGCAGCTGGGGTAGTGGTCAAAGATTGGACTATGGAACTGGCCATGAGCTGAGCTTTCTTGCATTTTTGGGCGCGATTTGGAAACTGAATGGGTTTCCCAACGCCGACCCTGGAGTCGAGGAGAGATCTATCGTGCTTGGTGTCATTGAACCGTGAGGAATCCTACAAATCCGAGTGATCTGACCCATCTGACTTGGTTTTAGATATCTGGAACTTATCAGACACTTGATCAAAACATATTCCCTTGAACCCGCTGGCTCTCACGGAGTCTGGGGACTTGACGATCACTCATTCATTCCATATGTCCTGGGGTCAGCCCAGTTTTCACCTGCCATCGACGAATCCGATTTGACCCCCGAAGAAGGCTCATTACCCGATGCGCCTGACCCGGCTGGAGTTATCAAATCCAACATCGTGGAACGGGAGAGAAAAACAAACTTATATTTCTCGGCCATTGGCTTCATCTATGATGTCAAAAAAGGTCCGTTCTGGGAACATAGCCCAATGCTTTATGATATCTCTGGTATCAGAGCTGGCTGGGGAAAGATAAATAAAGTACGTCATATCGTTGACCTATGCCTGCTTTATATTTCTTTAAGCTGACGATTCTCTTTAGGGAATGGTTAAGATGTACAACGCAGAGGTCCTATCCAAGTTTCCGGTTGTGCAGCATTTTCCCTTCGGATCTCTATTCAGCTTTGACCATGATCCAAACGCTATTCCACCCCCAACGACTATCCATGCAACTTCCGGACCCCAGGGACGGCCGGTCGTTCCTGACGCTGGCCATGCTCCCGCAGCTCGGCCGACTATGGACGCAGGAACCAAGGCCCCTTGGGCCAATGCGGGAGCTAGCACTCGCGCACCTCCGATGGGATCAACAGCAGCGCCGTGGGCTACAACAAGGTCGAGCTCGGCGTCGACCTCAGCGCTTCCAGATACTTCGCGAATGCCTCCAGGACCCATGGCCCCTACAAGAGCTCCTTGGGCAGACGCGCAGGCCACGCCTCCACCCGGCGGCGATGCACCTACGAAGGCCCCATGGGCCAAGTAAGATGAAATAGTGATACCCAATCTAGCTCGCAGAGAGCGCAAAAAGAATAAATGATGAACGTTTCAAATGACGCAAACGCTCGTGGGGTATCCAATTAAAAGAATTTCGTAGCAGTGATCTTCGACTACTCAGTATCGGAGGAATAGCCCACCAGCGCTGGGGTGGGTTCTACCGAGCCAGCGAATGTTCCTTGTTTGTCGGTGACTGGTGTAGTCTCTGCTGAACAGCGGGCCTCACTCTTCGAAATAGTGTCTGCGTCCGTTGGTGAAGACGGCTTCTTGCGCTTGACACTTGGCCTCCAAATATTCTGTTCATCTCCAACATCGTTGAGGAAAGGATCCACAGCAGCGCGCGTGTTCCCCTTCAACTCATTTCGCAGGATTGTCTTGCGTTGCGTAATTAGATCAGCCGTACGAGTTCCTGAAACACCACGCTTGCTCTTGTCATGCAATTTGCTGTCAGACAACTTCTTGGACTTCTTCTCTTCGAACATCGGTCTAATTCGAGTCGCACGCGCAGCCACATCTTCCAAGGTTGCCTGATCATCCCCATACTCTATCATTCCCGCTCGTTGACGATCTCCTTCAGTCTCATCAACGAGGTCAAAGTCAAGACTCATCTTATCCTTCAAAGCCTCGCGGTTTGCCTCCAACTTCTCCAGTCCCTTCCTCTCCGTTCGAAATGAGCGCCGTAACCGCTTCGACTTCTCATAAGGATCACCCCAGTCCCTACTCTGTCGCTCCTGCAACTCCAATATTCGACTCGCCTCCGTCCTTGCTCGCTGCTGATCCTCGATCTTTCCCTCAAGCTTCGCAAATGGATCTTTCTCAGCCGGATCCTGTGTATAACTAGGCCGAATAGCAATTTCACCCGGTTGCAATTCCTTGTTTTCCCCCGTGTCTCGTTTCCGCCCACCTTCTACCACCACGTAGGCCGTGTTCGCCGGGTCTGTTCTTATTTCGATCCATTGACCGCATACGGTGTGTTTCATGCGGAAACTGTAGATGGGGGTGGAATGGTAGTTGCCGACTTTCTTCTTCTCGGCGTTGAAGCGCACACCTTGCCCGATTATGATCTCGTTCGGTTTGCAGTTTGTGCACCATATTGCGAATGGCATTTCAAAGCGCACGATCAATGCTCCGGTTGTTTTGAGATGGCGCGCGCGCGCGCCCAGCGCATGCTTGCCGGCTAGCTTGTTCGCGGACGTGAGACCTTCTTGGTCTGGAGGGACATACCTGCCGAAAGGTTAGTATGGAGTGTATGCGAGCTAGAGATTCCCAATGCAGCGACGAACCGTCCCATGTCTGTTAATCATGTTAGCTGGTCATTGTTGTGCGACGGCGGGGTTCCGACATACTGAAGCCTTGCATCTTGATAGGTGGCCGTCGAAGCCAAAGCTATGTCTCAAAGTCGAGCGGATAAAATGTGAAAAGCGCAACAACGGGGCTCGAGCCCTGTCAAGACTGTTGACGGCCTGCGCTCACGAACAGTGTGTTGCCTGCAGAAGACAACCGTCAGAGCTGCGCCACGGAATCTGCAATCGGACTTAACGGGCATAAAATAGCTTACTCAGCACATACAAAATCTAGAAAAAAGTCACTGCGTCACGAAGAGAAATGTATGGTCTGTTGAGGACAGAATTGTGATATGCATGACAACCGATAAGAGTATTGAAAAATGTTTTAAACAAGAAGAGTGCCACCATTAGACTCAATGACGCTACCCGTAACGAACTGATCCTTCATCAAGTAAATGTAGCTCTCGGCCAGATCCTCCGGTCTGCCAACAGTGCCGGTAGTAGATGAACTCTTAAACATCTCAAGCATGCCAGCCAGCTGCTCCTGAGGCAGCCAATCAAACAACTCCGTATGAACTGCACCGGGCGATACGACGTTGACACGGATCGGCTTGAGGTCCAGAGCCAGTCCTCGAGCAAGTCCCTCCACAGCAACACTCACAGAAGTCGCAAGGGACCAGCCAGGAGCAGGCTTGCGACCGCGAACACCCCCAGTTATGGTGTATGAGCTCGCAGGCGACTTCTCGACGTACTTGTCAATATACTTGGCCATGACGGCGGCTGCGACGAAGCGCACGTGCATGCTCTTCTGAACAATTTCGGACGTGATCTCAGACAAGGGAGGCAATGACAGAGCATCACCGGCGGTAGTAACGACGTGGTTCAGCTTGATAGTGCCGCCGACCGTAGCGACTTGAAAGAGAGCTTCGAAGTTGGCGTCGAGGTTGGCGGAATCAGAAAGGTCGCAGACGTGGGTGGTGATGGTCTGCTTTTCAGTCTGGGCAGGGTAGGCTTCCTTCAAGCGAGCAACAGTCTTGTCAAGCTTGGACTGGTTGGAGCTGGAGATTATCACGTTGGCTCCATGCTCGACAGCTGCTTCGGCGACGCAGAATCCTATACCTGAGGTTCCTCCGAGGATCAGGACCCGCTGCCCGGCGAGTTTGTTGGTGTACTTGAGCGACGGCGAAGTCATGATGTATAACTTTGTCCTGGTGAGTGACAATCAATGCTCGTCAACTATGTAATGGGGGCCATGGTTCCGTTTTATAAGTGGAGGACGCAATATTGAGTATCGCCCGGAGATAAAAAGCCAGTCACTTCAAGCTCCATGATTAAGTCCGTTGTGGATCCTGACTCTGTTTCACAGCCTGCAACTCGCCCCGAGCCTCCGCAACTGACCACTTGCAACTTGCCCCGAGTCCCCGAGTTTCTTCGGAAGATGGATACTGTACTGCCGATGATTAATAATGCCATCCCCATCGAATGTTCCATTGGTTCTCATCACCCCACGCGACTTCTATACCAAGATGCGTCTGCTCTGCGGGCGAAAAGTTCCGCCGCTCAACCGTGGCCGCTCAACTGTGCCGAGAATTGTCCGCCTTCTCCGAAGTGCTACAATGCTGTGATTTCCAATAGCAAAATAGCTCTCCAGTATAGTTTTTGCGAGAGCGAAACTGGATAGAGTGGAACGTCAATATTGGGGAGCTTGTAGCCGATTCTCCAATTCTAGGTTGTTGTCTGTGGAACCGACACGTAGGACAGCCGATGCCTAGAAAAGTTTCATGTTAGAAAGTTTTTATCAGGGCATTCCGCGGTGATATTGACCCAAGGAAAGGAATGCAAAGAAATTTTACAATCACGGGTCGGAACAAGTCTCATGAATCGAGTTCTGGCGCTCGTTCAAGTCGTCGGTAAGTCGGAAGTCTGTCGTTTCGGTTGAATTTCTCAATTGGTGCTATTGAACAGGGGAAAAGGATCAAAAGTAAAAGTACTCACCTTGTTAATCATGTCATGTTGACTTGAAAGACACTGAGTGCAATGATGCCTTTAAAGAACATTCTGAGTTTGGGACATTTGGCCAGATTCATCGGCGAAGTTCAAACAATTGTTCCCAATCTCGTCAGAGAGGTCCAAGGTGGCACCTTGATGTATCAACTATTTCACAGAAAATCATTCTCGTGAATGACGGCAACGTGCAATGGAAATCTTGCGTGCTTATCGAGTAATTCGATGAATTGAGTCATAGCCGGTAAGAATTCATCAGCAACAAGAAGTAGTGAATCTTAGCAGGTATAATTAGAAGCGAATCTCCAATATCGGACTTGATTTCTGAGCATGACCCATCTCGATGGCTAAATGCAGCGGAGTGTGGGTAGTAGACCGCATAAAAGTATTAATCAGGCGATGTTTCAGGTCGACAAGGAAAGAATCAAGCCTGTTCTTGCTTGGGAAATTGCTGTGGTGGCAGCAGCAGCAGCAGCAGAGTGCAATGCTTTTTTCGATCTCTCATCAACCATGTGAGCTAACCATGAGGCGTGCGACGATCATGCAATAGGTTTTCAAGGCCCTTGTCAAGAGCAGATGATGATCCAGATCCATAAAGATAGTTATCAAATAGTCATGTTGGAAATGTCGCGTGAAAAGAGAACCAATCTCAAGGGGCAAAGAAAGGGCTTCAAAAGTGTGGTCTAAGCAATAAACCATGGCAAATTGGTGGAAAGTTAACTTTTTCTTGGTTCCATGAATCTCGCTCCAGGTATCGGCAAGCTTTTGGGTAAGATTCAACGAACCCCGCCAACGCTGATACTCAAGCTTCAGGTGCCGATGGGGATATGCATTTTGCTATAGGTGTGGCAAGGATCTCTGCGAATGTCGTTGAATCAGAGGAGCCACGGCTACCCCGAGTCCATCTCGAATCGGGGTCAAGAGATGACAGATGTTTAGGTCAAGGTACAGTAATGAGTGTGGACGAGCAGAGTCTTCACAACTAGGCAACACTCAAGTCTCTTGCTAGCCCATGCTAGCCCAGGAATATTAATTGTACAACTACTCAAAATTTTAATCTCGTCCCCTCGCTGCGCCTAGAAGACACAACATTCGCCGAAGAAGCAGCCAAGAAGTCCCCGACACATGACAGGAATAGACTATTGGCGCTAAACCGATCGAACTATTGATCTAAGTGTGTTTGGGAGGCCCACCAGTGACCCAATTTCCATTTTCTCGAATGAAAAGCAGCGGGGGAATTAGCCCGTGACGTTGGGCCCAGACTTGAAGGATTCTCCACACTCGCGCTTCAACCCTCAGAAACTTCCTATTGTCGACCCACAGTGGCTCAGTACCTGGGGGCTTTGACATCATACCTTCTATTGGACTCTGATCCCTCGTGCTTCCCTGCTCGTGGCCCTGACGATCGTCCGATCGATTCCAGATCGGCCATGCGAACTTCATGCACGCGCCGATCACAATTGCTGCGCCGCGTCCTATACAATTCATTCGCCCATCACAAACAAGGAATCCGCGGGAATAATTGCCCAAGTCGATTGGCACGGCTCAAGGTCATACAAACCCGGCATGGTCGACGATCTTGTCGTTTTTCTTTAAAGAAAACTGATTCCCAAAGTTCGACGTGCGCACATATCCCCAGCATTTGCGCATCGTTATGGACATTCCCGATATTCCAGACAACCGACCGGTCAGAGTAGGCTCGGCGCTTTCGTTCTCGCCGACCATTGTACTGGATGAGACCATCGACACCAAGTCCGAGTACAATCAACAGCTCGACACGCCCCCTAATGAACCCCGAGAGCGATTTGTACCTGAGGACCACCAACCGAGGACATTTGACGAATACTGGTGAGTGTGAGTAGCGCATCCAAAAGCGAGCGCGGCTGACGGATCAGTCCCACTCCGCCAAACGATTACGATACAGACGAACTTCGGTCACATAGCTCGGGTAACTCGCGCCGTCGCAGTTATTACGTGAACGAGTTACCTCTTCTCCAAGCGACAAATCCTTATGATAGTTCCGAACAATTCAACCCGGTCAACGAAGAGCACGAAGATGGGTCATTTGACCTCGTTGCGCCCTACGAGAGCGATGAGACACCACTCCACTCGCTTGAGCGCCAAGCAGATACTATGTTCTCCTCCGAGCATATGTTGACGATCTTAACCAACCCGCGCTACCTGGCCCGCTTTCGAGATTTCCTTGTCGCCGAGCGGCCCAAATCAATTCCTGTCTTGACCTATTACCTCAATGCCAAAAAGGCATTAAAGGCACTCCAGTATGCTAATTCTCTTGTTCGTTTGTCGGTTGATGTACCAACTGCCGGTATCAAAAATTCACAGCAACCGGTTGGCGACACTGTAAATGCGGCGCTTGAGGCTCGTGTCCAGGATGCCCTAGAAGCCTTGACAGCTGAGGAATTACCTGCATTTATCACATACACATGCATTACCATCACCAGCAAGGTCGTTGAAGAGCGGGTGCGAGGAACGCTCCCGGAGAAGTTCCACGGCACATCCGATGCACTCGCCGAGGTATTCTGCTTGACGGACCCGTCTCGCCCCGATAACCCCATTATCTTTTCCTCTGGAGGTGAGTACATGCATATATTTTGCCCATATCGCACCAAGTGGAGCTGACCAGATGCTCAGAATTCCATCGAACCACACAATACGGCGTAGACTATGTGCTCGGCCGAAACTGTCGATTCTTACAAGGTCCCAAGACCAACCCAAACAGTGTCCGACGTATTCGTGAAGGAATTCAGGATGGACGCCACCACTCCGAGCTTTTCCTCAACTACCGTCGCGACGGCTCTCCTTTCATGAATCTTCTCCAGTGTGCTCCTCTTTGCGATAGTCACGGCAAGATTCGCTATTTCATCGGAGCGCAGATCGACGTCTCCGGTCTGGCAATGGATGGCGCACAAATGGAGTCACTTCGAGAACTTCAGAACCTCAAAGAAAACCTTGAGGATCAATCAGAATGGAAGAAAGACAAATCCGAGTTTCAAGAACTGGGTGAACTCTTCAGCCCACGCGAGCTGCAAAACATTCACGCACACGGCGGAAATCTTTTCCAGCCTGTTCTCGACGATCTTAACCCTCAACACAGCCGTCTTTATATACCAGGTAGCCCGGACCACGAACACGAGCCACGGATTAATCTCAAGTCTCCTTCGCCGAGCGCATCTTTGACAGGTGTCTACAAACACTATCTTCTTGTTCGCCCATACCCATCTCTCCGAGTCCTCTTCACATCTCCATCTCTTCAGATCCCTGGAATGCTGCAATCATCATTCATTTCCCGCATTGGTGACTCTGGAGAAAAGCGTGACAGTATCCTCCAAGCTATGAAGGCGGGCCGCAGTGTCACAGCTCGCATCAAATGGGTGACCCGCTTCAGAAGTGACGAGGGACGTTATCGATGGATTCACTGCACACCACTCCTCGCCAACAATGGTGAAGTGGGTGTCTGGATGGTCGTGATTATAGATGACGATGATGAGACGGGCAGCCGTAGAAGCTGGAAAGGCAATTGGCCTAGCTACTAAAGCCTGGAACATTGCGATCCTATGAGCTTTTTACCTTCTTGTACATTGTATTATATTGGGGCCCTTCTTGCACACGATATGGCGTTTTCGAGGGAACATGGATTTTCATAAAATCAGTGTCACGTTTACACACATCCTTCACGTTTCACATATACGCTTCAACATTCATGATGATTTTATTCACCAACATGTACATATTTGAAGAAAGACTTCTTACTTGAGCTAAAAAATACCTCTGAGAAACTCAGCAGTGAAACAGGGACAATTCGATGGCTGTCTGACAATGCAGACTGGACGACACAAACACACACACTTATTTATATATGTATGTAACACTCCTTAGGAGGCCCCCTGTTCTTAGCATTAAAGCGAGCGCGCTAATAGATATTATCATAAAGAAATTATCTCTAACCAAATCTAGACCAAAACGATCTAGCACCTGGTATTTCCCAACTTCTGTCCGATTTTTTTACGTTTCTCCTGGTTCTACAAATTATTGCCGCGCACCATCAAGCTTTATGCTGAGCCCGCCACCTGCGTTAGTCTCCGTTATGTCGAAAGCCCATTTTGGCAAGTATCTAGAAATTAAATTTACAGTCTCCTGTGATGGAGTACACAGATACTCGCCTTCAGTGTCCACTAGTACCCAGAAGAACAGCCTTCCATATTCCAGGAGCTTTCACATTATCAGTGGTAAATAAGCTCCAGATACGGAAGTAAGTTCAATCCTGTCGGCACCGTCTAAATGAACCAAGAAATTCTGACTTGCGAGATAATCGGTCCTGATTGTCATTTCGCATATGGTGTAGGTAGCCTCACCGTTTAACCACCGGCCCGTTTAATCACCCTGTTTAAATACCTTGCCGATTAAAAACTTCTTTGTGTAAGAACCGTCAGATAATTGGGCTTGGCGCCATATATTTGACGGTCTTTGTTAGATTTGCTTGCTATATTATCTGTACCTGTGCCCAACGAATGCATTCCTTTTTGTTCTCTACATAATGATACATTCAAAGCTGTCAAAATATCAAATCTTTATAGATCAACTAGCTCATCAATGCTATAATGAGAGATCAAAGTGCGCTCGCTTGCCTGCCGCCTTTTAGTTTCCACGATGGGGTCAATATTAAACCGCTCTTCTGCACTGAGCAGACCAAGTCGATCCTCTATCGTTGTAAATGGACCGTAAAATCTCGAATCAATGAAACTCCAATAAATCTCATCGAACATAGAGCTGTGACGTGAAGCGAGACAAATCCAAAATAGCCCGGTCTCCAGCGACTTCTCCATAGCAATTGAAAGCCGCGGAGATTCGGATAAAGAGCCATCTTGGATTTTCTTAGCCTCACAATCACTAAGAACTTCAAGGAAAGTCCGCAGCCTCGGCATATATCGCAACAAAAACTGATCGAGATCAGGTTCCCAGTCCTCTGGACTTTCCAGCAATAGCCACCAAGGAGCAGCAAGTGTAAATTCAACAGGAGCAGCATAGGCAAACTCCCAGTCAACCACACCAGTGACAGTAAGGCTCGATGCATCAACAAGGACATTTCCACGACGCAAATCATCGCAGTAGAGGCGAAAAGGGCCCCTGCAGTGTTCTTTGGATATCTCACGAGACAATTTGCGGAAAAGGCAACGCGCAATATACTTCTTTCGGCCATCAACCTCATCCGTAACTGCATCATTTCGTTGTAGCTCGAGATGGCAGAATTGATGACGAGCAAGCTCCTCGAAATAGTCTGCTGCATTGCTGAAGCGTCCTCGTTCGAAGACTTTGAGAGGTATATTGGAGAATTGAGCAAGTCGATTCATGTTCAAAGTGAGCGGTCGCTTCTGCACTGTCCATTCGCCTGACTCGTCCTGTTTAACGGCCCCAATATAGGGGAACTCGGGCTTAGATAGCTCTAATAAGATTTTCGCCATTTCAGAATAAGCTCTCCTCAAGACAGATATAGAAATTCCTGGGTTAAGCGTGACTGTCGGCTGGGACGCATCTGTAAGGTATCCGCTTAGCGGTTTTCCTTCCACAAAATCCATCACAATATACGGGCCAACAGCGCACTTTCCCGATCCCAAGACATTAGGAATCGGAAGTGCTGTGTGCTGGGTGAGGTATTGCATGAGAGCAACCTCGTCTTCAACTTTTTCATTGCGAGCAATGACTCGACCAAGGCCAACAAAGCGAACCACAACTCGATGGCCATTTTCAAAAGTAACTCGGTAACAAACATTGAAGGCGCCATTCGGGAGCCGCGAAGCCGTAACAGGTGTGCTGCCAGGGCAATGCTGGGAAGCAAGTTTGCCTGCTAAGGTCTCCGGAGAATTTCCAAGCAGGTTCTGTATCCACACCTTAAAGATCCGATCTGACTGTTGCTTCGCTAGATCATCAAAGTCCATTTTGCCGACGTTGGAAGGATGACAAAACGTAAACAAGAGGTAAGAGGGAGGGAGCACCTCTTAGGGAGGGAGACCCTCACCGCTGTGGCTGGGTATTGGCCCGTGCCTATTGAACGTGTGGGTTTCTAAGACAAAATAGCACCTAGGTTATGAGCTACCTGGAGGAGCACATTTTCGTGTTCCAGGCGCGGAGATCGATCTTTACGTCAACACTTTCTCATTTTCTGTTTACCTCGCGAAGTTCAGGGGACCTCAATAGTCACCTCTGGGATGTATCACAATTCAGTTAGCTACACCTTGCTTTATTCGATCGTTTATAGTATACATACCTCTTCGTTTGTCCGTCTCTCTACTTAATTACTGAAATGGGAACGGCTCGATGGCTGTCTGGCGGTGTAGACTGGACAACACACACACACACTGCCTGCCCGGCGTAGAGGACGGTCTAGATGAGGCCGCACTGATGCCCTGATACAGCAGTACGGGATAATCTTAATGCTGCATCATGAATGGAAGAAATGAGGGGACAACCTGAATGAATTAGGTAGATGACTTGTCTATCTTCAACTATGTCTTGAAGATGTGCAAGGCTCTGCAGGCTTTAGATCATGCCTAAGGCCACCCATATGCTGTTATGTCACCGGTTCTCCCACTACATTACTTATTTATCAGCTCGTTCAAGCACGCTGTTTGATAATCGCTCCGTTCACCACCTCTCCGGTTGATCACACCGCGTAATCTCTCCAATTAACTACCTCGTTAAACCACCTAGCTCCGCTCCTAGGAGTATGAGTAGGTAGTGATATGTTGACGGTCGGAAAATATAAAGGAACTGAGAGGTAGGATAAAGTCGAAAGGGCTGGTCGACCTAAATATTAGGGTAAGCGATTAGGCTACTTAGGCAGTAGCTTAGGGCGGCGGGGTGACTTTCTTACCCTATACTCCGGGAGCCGATTACTTCTCGAGGCGGCGGTTTTACCGTCACCATTATTACTATCATAATAGACTATAAAAACCTGTAATATTCTAGTGAAGCGTCATACTTTAGGAAATAGTAGATATGATAGATAGACCTCACTAATAAAACTCAATTTGAACCTCTTTTACTTCACAAATACCGAGCTTGAACATCATGGAGTTTCTTTTAGGCGTTAAGGCAACGAGAAAAGTTGTAGTGACCCTGCTTGTGTCGATTCTGAGATTACACTGAACTGATCTATTGTTGGACCCAAGAAGACCGTTTAATCAGTGCGTCCCGCGTGGTTACTCAACTTACACTGCCGAGGAATGCGAGAAGTCAGTCTTTCTCATGATCGGCCTTTCAAATTGTCGGGAACATGAAATCTCTTTCGTAATAAGAACCACTTGCAAACGGTAGATTGTAGGCTACGGCTCAGTTCATGCGCGTGGACCCATCGCACGGCCCATCTATGACCGCATTCCCCATATAAAATTTCGGACCCAAGGGGAAAAAGGGATAAGAGACTGGTAGGGCCGATGCCCTACCTCTCTCTGGCAATTGTATTTAAAGTCAGTTGGAAGACCAGGATTCAATTCCTGGACATCCCTGGAGAAAATGACAATTCACTCGTTATAGGCACGTTTATCATTTTGATGATCTGATGGAGAATGCCAATCATGCTGTGCCTCTCTCTCACAACACTTACTACCAGTAATCGCTGCCAGAAGACTCTCACAGCATCCACTTTTTATAAAATGAGGAACGATCATTCCAGGCACACGACAGATATCATTGACCTGAAAATATCTCCGGTCTTATACTTCCCGCCACTGTCTCTGCTGGGAACACTCCCGACTGGTTAGGTACCTGGACCCCTCCACCCAATCAATTCTACCCTGCTCCACCTTGCGACCGTTCATTCTATATGCACAGCTTCTATGATGATCGACCACTTCCCTTTCTGCAAATTATTTGTCGACATTGTGTCAATCTACATTGTTTTCGAATTGGTCTCTGAGTAGCTATCCTTCACTGAACTTGAATGCTCTTTGTCATTGCTTTATGTTGTGTTGTGACTCGTGGCTAATACTTCATTAGATACTTTATTCCGAGGCTCTATGATATATCTCAATATAACTTAATGATTAATGAATCCATGAAATTGGCGTCTTGCTTCACGTCGAGTGCATTTGATTTGATGTAGCTTTCTTTTGTGTCATGATATGTGGGCATCTTCAACTACCGATTCATTAGATGCACGTCGAATATATTCAGCCTTGATCTCTTGAAGGTCACGTAGATGTGCGACGTATTCGAGCGCCATGCAATTTGAATTAGACTTGGAAGGTTTGTAGAGTAGGAAAATCACAGCAACTTCATTGGTAGGGACGATTAACGAAGTTTGTTCCAGTTTGCCTTGATGAATTCCACGACCAACATGAAGACTAAGTGGATGGAGGTTGTTGAAGCCTGTTGCACGATTTGCTTCGATTTCCTCGGGTTCGGCTCAAACTTCCAGATCTATTTATGGGGATTTCACGCATGGTAGAGAGACTTTCCAGTCATCTGTTCGGCAGATGTTAACCTTGATGATGTAGAGATTTCAAAGCCGTCACAAAAACGAAAAGACATCTACTGGTGAGCCATTCTGCATCTCCAGCCGGGTCCACAAGTGAATTTCAAGAATTCAGAGATTCCGCGCGTAGCCTTTGGTTCGCGCGAGGAACGGATAATGCCGCACAGAGCCTCATGCAAGAGACGTTTGTCAAAAGCAGTTGCAAGTGGGATCCTGCTGGTTCTACATATGGGTAATGCTCTTGAATCGTTCCTAGAAGCATCTCTTCATCTCCAATCACTGAAAACCCCTATGGTTAAGTGGCCACTATCCTGCCACTCTGCATCTCTAAACTAATTAAGTCCGCATTCATAACCACTCTCTCTAGCCAGTGCTTACATTCGCAGATGATTCGAGACCTTCAGCATTGAGTGAGATGGCGGTTGAGTCTCCACCTCTTTTCCGCAGGGTCTAGCAGGTGAGGAAATTCTGAATGATTGCATAGAGCGCATTGTATTCATGGTGTCAGATCTGTTTCACTTTACAGAATGGCCAAGAGTCGTGCATATGTAGATGTGTGGGGTGAGTCGCCACAGCGAATGCTTATATGACCCCATCTATCGGCATGACTCGGCGCACCTTGGAGTGCAGTAATGCCTTGGCGAGAGCGAGGCTCCTCTGGCTTGGAGCTTTATTGATTGTAGGGGAAAAATTGCATTCACCAGAGTGCAATTCAGGAAATCAGAACAAGTGTACTCAGCGCTATGCTCGTTAGTCTTCTCGTTCGCGGTTGACTAGATGTGTAATGCTACCATCGCCTTTGGTCCCAAGTGATGCGTAATCCGCGTATTCGCGTTGACGCACCAAAACAGTCTCTTGAATGTGTGAAATCACAAGGTTCCACTTGAGTCATGTCCTTGAAAGCGCTGTTCTCACGGCGACTCTTATCGTCAAAGCTGCGGCAAACAACGGCCCAGTCAGCGCTGCTAAATATAGATGGTCTAGACCACAATTTCGCACAAGAGAGGATCACAGGTCACAACTGTTGCAGATAGATTGATCATTATTGCACACTCGCTGCCTCTCGCGTGCTCATCACCCTGCAGCACGCGTCAGATCACCGCCAAACATCCCCAACCTGGTCAATAACAAATAACAAACATGATCCATATTTTTAATACCGATCGACGAACGCACGGGTCGCGTTGAGCCAAAACAAGTTCTCCCAGCCCGTGAAATTTTGAGACACCCGAGGTCGAATCCTGCGAGTCGCAGAGCGGGTCTTCAGTTCCACATGTCTAAGACAAAACGGCGTTGAGAATTGGTTCCAAACCCGTGGCGCAGCCGCGACGAACCGGTAAACAACGCCTCAGGCACCAAGTTCGGTACCGGTCTTCAGTACACATCTTGCCTTTTTTTTTTTTTTTTTTTGGAATCGGATCTCGCTCATCCGGCGACCTGATTTCTCCATCTGATTGGGTTCATCTTGAGGATGGCCCGCGTGTGCTTTGCATTCTGATTGGGGAGGGGTGCGGGTCTCGACATTTTCCGTTTTTGGATTTTGGGGTTGGATCGTTCGCCGTGCGGAAAGTGATGATGCGAGGACTTTTCGAATCGAACCATTGTCCACGAATTGATCGCTGGTTTAGGGTGAGATGGTCGTATCGTATTGGCGGGGGCCAAGCGTGTACCCCTGGCTAAATCGCGGGGCCATGTCAGGTACGCAGGACCAGCATATGATTGCAGACGATGACATCAGGGATGTTGCATTGCTGGTCACTGCGTTTTGCACGAACAGAAGACCGTCATGCAGCAGGTAGATGGGACATGATTCCCTTGGCAAGAGACGCCGGTCAGGCCTACGGGAAAACGAGAAAGTTTATGTAGATAGAATAATATTCAAGCGACGCTAATCATGCCTGGATGGTTCGTAAATGCACAGAGAGAAAAAAAGTAACAGGAATATTTACACAGGTCCTGATGCTCATGAGCTGGTGAAATCGATGGAGAATTCGGGGACCCAGAAGGTGACGTTGGAGTCGGAGTAGAAAGCCTCCGTACCAAAGGAGAGGACTCCCAGGTAATCGTTGCTAGATGGGTAGAGGTAGCCCGACAACGAAAAGAGATCGGTGATCAGCTGGTTGATATCACCCACGAAGCGCTCTGTTGTGTTCTCCGCAATCCAGGTGAAGACGTGCTGATTTGCCCCCTTATTACCGGCCCAAAGAATGCTAGGAAAAGAGTCAGTGGAAGTCGACAAGAGGTTGAAGTAATGGACTACTCACAACTCAGTACCATTCAGTACCCGGTTGGTGACTTTGTCACCGATGGGGTCGGTGGCAGGGCCGAATTGGGCAAACCAGATCATGACTTCGTACTTGGCGAGAGAACTGTTCGTAGCGGTGTCCTTGTCACTGTCGAAGAACATATCAATGGCGACGTTTGTGTTGACGTTTTCGGCGGTTAATGCGGCTTCATCGGTGGTTTCGACGGGCTCGTTGCCCACGCCATAGGTCCAATGTAAATCAAGGTCGAGCGACTCCATTTTACCCAATTCAACAGGCAGGATATTGTCGACCATGATGTTCGGATAAGCGTGCACGGGCTGAGTCTCGGGGCCCGCCTCATATTTCCAGGTGACGGAGAACTGCGGAGCGGAGTATTTGGTGGGATAGGTTTCGTTATTGTTGGTGGTCACCTAGGTGTTGTCAAAAAAGCTGATCAGGAGAACTGAAATAGCAAGTACTGAGTACTTACGTTCATACACAAGGCGCCGACCGATGATGGAAGGAGACCCCATTGATTGGGGTTCACTATGGAGGTTAGTTTCAGCTCGTGATCACGGTCGCAGATAAGGTAAATTCGACTCACATGTGTAGAGTTGTCCATCAGACGGCGGTGAGATACCATATGAGTCCTGACAGTACATGGAGTTGGTGATGCCGTTGTTAGTGATGGTTCCAACCGCTCCAGAACCACCTCCTGTGCTTCCCCCGGTCGATCCATCGCTGCCATCACTGCCCGTGAACAGCGGAGCCTGACCGGTGGCTGACCGGTGTGCATCGATTCCAAACAGTGCACCTAGACTTCCTCCGATCGGAATCACCAGCAAACCGGTGTTCACAAGTAACCTGAGCGCCATTATGAGGGGGATATTAGGGCGAGAGGATGTAGGAAGAAAGCGTGAGGCAGCGATCAGATCGCGCGACCTGGAAAAAACCGATAAAGAGGGTTCCAACGAGTCCGATTCAGGGCCATTCGGGATGACCGAAAGGGGTTTAGACGCAGGTACTAAAGCGGGAGCGTAGACCTAGTGGTACAATCATTAAATGAGTACCTGACAACTCCCGCTCGTTGGTCCGATAACCTCCCGGTGGAGACGAATCGGACCCGCCACCAACGCTTTTGCCCTTTTTTTCTTTTTCTTTTTCTTTTTTTTGGGTGCCACTAATTAATCTTATCCTAGGCCCCCCTGCGTTGCACTGCAAGTGGAGGATCTGGAACTGAACCAGTCACATTGGTGTGTCCTACTTTTTGGCCAGCACTGCTGCCAGTGTGGAAGAGCCTATCATGACTCTCTGACCACAAAGAGAAATCATCTCCAGTTTCTGTTTCCGTCGAAAATTAGTAACTTCCGGCACTGGGCCGTGACCCATCTCCAACCCAGGTACACCGTCGTAGTTCCACTCGCCACACATCGTTTGATTTTCTTTCTCCTTCGATAGGATGTACTGTGCACGATGACGCAAACGGGCGCACCAGCTAGCCTTTTGGTGGAGAAAGTAATTTTGCTATTAATACTCTTGGCAGCAACGCACATATCCTTCTCAACTCCGCCTCAGGGTTTTGCCGATTGGTCCATAGCACTAAACCAAAAGAAAACCCAGATCGACCACTACCTTTTGATAAGCATGGGCACGCGTAGTGGCTAAGCCTCCGCCCGCCTCGTCTCTTACTTCCTTGCTCTCTCTCTCTCATCCTAGCTTCTCCCGGGGGGCTATACACTCGTTTTGCTCTGTGCTACTGGGTTCTGCGTTGCTGGACCAACCTTCGATGATCTTCTTGTCCTGAGGTCCCTTTCTTCTTCCTTTTTAAATACTCCCCATACAGCCCGAGACCATCTCATCGCTACCATGAACGGGCACTATGGGCAGGCACACCACGGCTACGCCGGTCACGAGGAGACGGAAGAGATGGTTGAATTGAATGTCGCTTCTCCGGGATACCGCAACCTCAGCCACAATAACAGCAGCAGTACCTTTGACTTCCAATTCAACGATGGGGCTTCTCCGGGTATCGCGTCTCCGCGGCCAGTGATGCCTTACCGTCCCGGTCATATGGCGCGGGAAGATCATGACTCTCCGTATAGCTCTCCTCAACCAGGGTGGTTGCAACCAACGCCTCGCTCTTCGGTTGGACCCGATTCATTCTCATATGGTGCGACACCGTATGATTCTCGGTCCGCTTCTCCGACTCTGGTAAGCCAGAAAGCCTTTCATACCATCTTGTCATCGTTCGAACCCCCCCCCTCAGGACTCGTCTAACTGTGTTATAATCCGCAGGTTGGGCAAAGTCACCAATCTCTAACAAATCTGGTGGATTCACCTCCTTCTCCGGGTCTCGCCAAGGAGTGGGTGAAATCGGGGTCAGTTGCGCGCATCAATGATCGCGACGATGCCGAAATCTGGAAGGGCTGGAAACGCTATCTCTTTGCCCTGACTCCATTCCTCACCTTGGCCAACACTGGTGTTTACTTGTTCTACTTGGGTCTGCGCATATATTGTATTATATCGGCGCAAAATCTCGCCGGGGTCAGCTATGCCGGTGCTTGGGTCTTCGTCGCAATTGAGGTTGCCGTGGCGATCCCGTCTCTTCTGCACAACTGCTGGACTATGATGGCGCTGAAGAAGCGTGGCAGGCCCAGGCTGCGTTTGACCGGAAACGACTGCCCTACTGTCGATGTCTTTATCACTTGCTGTGGAGAGGATGACGAAGTTGTTCTTGATACCGCCCGTGGTGCGCTCGACCAGGATTACCCAGTGGATCGTTTCCGTGTCATCATTCTGGACGATGGCAAGTCGTCCACTTTAGAAGAGTCTGTGAACCAGATGTCTGTCAACCACCCCAACTTCTTCTACATGGCACGCGAGAAGATTCCCGGCAAACCTCACCATTTCAAGGCTGGTAATCTTAACTACGGTCTCGACGCGGTGCACACTTTGCCTGGCGGCGCCGGCCAGTTCATGGCTGCCCTGGATGCCGATATGGTAAGTTCTGGTTCATAATAAATCCCCTGCATGGATACTTTGCAGCAATTTGACGTGTCTGTTCCATGCTAATTTCCTGCAGATCCCCGAACAAGAATGGCTGCGTGCGATCCTTCCCCACCTCTTGGTGGACCCCAAGATGGCCCTTGCATGCCCTCCGCAACTCTTCTACAATACCCCTGACTCCGATCCCCTAGCACAGAGCCTGGACTTCTTCGTGCATGTGATCGAGCCTATCAAGGATGCTATGAATGTGGCTTGGTGTACCGGTTCCGGCTACGTCGTCCGCCGTGAGGCTCTTGATGAAATTGGCAACTTCCCCCTCGGTTCTCTCGCCGAGGATGTCGCGACTTCGACTCTGATGCTCGGAAAAGGCTGGAAGACGGCCTACGTCCACGAGCCTCTGCAGTTTGGTACTGTTCCCGATGATTTCGGTAGTCACTTGAAACAGCGGACCCGATGGGCCATTGGTACCGTCGACACTGCATTCAAGCTCAAGTTCTGTCTTTGGGGAGATGCCGTTCGGAAGATGACCTTTGCGCAGCGTTTCTCGGGTTTCTTGTACGCGACCCTCAGTCTATACACCCTGCTTCTGACGGCTTCCCTGTTCGCCATCCCCATTATTCTTCTCTGGGGCAAGCAGCTCGTGGCCTATGCAACCACGCAGCAGCTTCACTGGTTGATTTGGGCTTGCTTCGCGACTACCATCATCAACCGTCTTTGTGAATTCGCTCTCTTCATCCCAGCCGGCTATCACACTGGTCAGCGTGGCTCCCGCTACCAGCTGTGGATGTCACCTTATATCGCACTCTGCATCGTTCGCTCTTTCATGCTCCCCACTTGGCTTGGAGGTCAAACCCAAGCCTTCAAGCCCACCGGCTCCCTTAGCTCCGCCCTGAATGAGCGTGACCCCAAGCAACGCAAGAATATCTTCGTCCGCCTGCGCGTTATCCTGTTCAACTACATGGCCTTCTTCCACCTTGCCTTCGTCTACGTGACCCTTGTTGCTGTGGTGATCTCGACCTACCGGTGCTTCGCGATCCAAACTACCTTCAAGGGCATCGTTGTCTGTCTGATCACCCACGCCTTCTGGCCTCCTCTCACATTCCTCTTCCTTTGCACTTCCCTGTGGACTCCTGTCTCCTACGCCATCGATCCTCCATCTGTCCCTGACCGCGAGGACCTGCTGAAGCGGGATCCCAAGACCGGAGTCGCCCACCCAACTAAGAAGAGCAAAAAGATTGCTTTCGGAGGACAGGCGGCGTGGTTCGAGTTGGAATATACGGTCGCCACTGTGGTCACGATTCTGATCTTTGTTTACTCTTTCTTCTTCTAGTATCACATCCCATGTACATTATGCATAATGAGTTCATACGGCTTGGACGCTCTTTGAAGGGCTTGGTTTCGGCAACCTCATGATTCCATTTTTGGAGAATATTTGGAGTAAAAATTATGAATATCAATTGATCTGTTCCTTGCATTACACATTACTCTTGAGTCGATTATTTGGTCTTTTGCTTCTTCTTGCTAGGTCGTTCGTCAATCCCGAATGCCTTTTTCCAGGTTCCGTCGAGGACTTTGCTGTCATCTCCGTGCAGGCCAATGCTGTATGCATTTTTCATAGCATCCATGCAAAACGTCCGTCTCTCGTCAAAGTCAAACATCGGCTTCGGATACGTCTGCTCTTCACCTTGCTCTTTCATCTTTTTCTTGGACTCGATACTTCCATCCCCAGTGACTCTGCAGCCCCATTTCCGTTGATCGGCAATAGGTGCCTTCCATGGCTCATAGATATACTTCTTATCAAACCTTGCGAGCTCCGGACAGTACTTTCTCACAAAGTCCCCCTGGGGATCCCACTTCTTGCCGAACGAAATAGGCGAGTAGCACCGATAGTATTGGTTGTAAAAGGCTGTGCATGAGAGCCACATCCAGTTTCCAACGTTGCAGGCCGTTTCATCTACAAATTGTCAACAACAGATTAATACTCGAAGATAAGAGTACTCACGATCAATCAGCCATTCCTCAAAAACTTCAGCACCTCGCTCCCAGCTTATGTAGCATCCGCCTCGCGTCAGGAAGCAGGCGACACTGTGTCTTCCCAGGTGGTGAATCCATCCTTCCCGCTTTAATTGTCGCATCAAGGCGTCAATCCACGGGAATCCAGTTCGACCTTCTCGCCAACGATGGAACCATTCCTCGGCCTCGGGTGAATCCACATGGTATGGTTGAGCACTCGGCCCTTCTTTCTCCATGTCCTCGGGAGTCTTGGACTGTAAATGCCAATCAATGAATCGGACCAGACTGTTGCCATATGTCCGCTGATACTCGTATCCCAAAGCTGCTTGCGCAGCAAAGTACATCTCCCGGAAAAGAAGCTGACCAGGGAGATTCGTTGGGATCGGTGCATTCTGCTTCTTCTCGTTCTTCCGTTTGCTGAAAACATCCTGAACGTCCCAGAAGAACTTCCGTACAGATAGCGATCCAAAGTGCAGATGTGGCGACAGTAATGTCGTCGACTGGGGCTCAAAAGCGGCAGGTGAAGTATTCGGCTTCTCAAATGTGCCAACATACTCTTCATCCTCAATATAGCCAGCCAACACCTTCAAAGCAACCGACTCTCCACCTCGATGCGGACCCTCCACTTGATCCTCTCCGATCCCAATCTCTTCTAATGTCGGAACCCCAAAATCCCCCTTCGGACCCATAATCCGACTATACTGCCTATCCTCCTGAACCCGATACTCAGCATTCAGATCTCCCTCAGCCTCGACTCCCTCATACTCAACCCCACTCAAATCCATCTTCTTCTCATCCCAGGGATCTGGCACACTCTTCGGCGCCTCGACAGGTCTATCAGGCTTGCCTCCATTGATCTTATCAATCGCCCTCTCAACCTGACTCATACTCACAAGCGGTTTGCCCTGATTGTTCCTCACTAGCGCATCTGGATCAAAGAGCGTCCGACCGACTTTAACAATGACCTCGATTCCCTCCTTCTCCGCCAACTTCATGACCCCCTCATCCCTATCCCGCGCATATGCATCCGTGTCTTGTTCAAATACAAGATGCGTGATCCCCCACGCTTTCCACAATTTCGGAAGGACAGTCGTTGGCGCTTCGCGCACGACCCATAATTTTTGCTTGGGATTCAGAGCGGTGTAGGATTTCGACAGGTCTTTTTGGCTTTCAAGGAGGAAACGCCAGCGATTCGGGCCTACACGAGAATGGTAGACATAGTGCGGGTCCCAGGTCCAGATTGGGATAAAGATGGAGGGTTTGAGGGAGAGTGCGGTAGTTAAGGCTGGGGAGTCATGGAGGCGAAGATCGGTCCGATGCCAGTATAGAACTACTGGGTTGGTGGCTTTTGGTTTCATTGTTGAAAATTGATCCTGGGTCGGAGTACAGCCTTGGAGCTTAAACAGCGAGGTCAGAGTTTATTGCGGGAAAGAGATGGGAGTGAAGTAGAAAAAAGGACTATTCGCTTCCAAAGATCGCGATCGCGATCGCGATCGATGTTAGCTCCTTGCGGATCGAGATCGAAGAGTGCATGACGTCAATCGTTATAGCTACTGCCGGATACAATCATTTATGATTGTGATTGTATCCGTGGAATTAGTTGTTTAGCTGCCGAACCTTATTTTGGCACTTTAATTCGATCGTAGATCTAGTCTAAGACTCGTTGGATATGACCAACATGAACTATATTTTTCTCGGCCGCGTCATTTGTAGTTAATCTGCCTTGCATGTCGAACCCTCTCCGGAGCGAGAGCACCCCGCCGGACACGGATACGATGGATCATATTGCCAAAGGAACAATGGGTCGGTTTCATTGACAAGCAAATTGCCCATCAGTCGAGCGGCATTCGGCAAGTCAAATGAAGCCTGAAAGACATCGATCGAAGGGATTCGAATCTGACCCCAGCCTTTCTCGATGAGTCGATCAATGGACGTGCCGTAAATGTATTCACGAAATCCCGCCCATCGAATGCCAGATGCACACTGTCCGTAGAAAATGATCATTAGTTAAGAGACTCTCTAGCCTAAAAACTCACAATCGAAGTGGGACACAAAACCTACCATCGGACAGCTCTCCGCATTGGTATAGAGGGACAGGTCACTGAACGCAGCCTGGGCCTCGGACGCAGTCAAATTGAACCGGCCGTTCGGGTCAGTCAGAATCGCGGTACAGTTCTTGATAGCGGCCATCTCTCCTATAGAAAATTAATCAGCCCAGGCGCTTCGACGCAGCCAGACTTCGGCACCCGCTGACCATGCAGTGTCGGATTGCCTGTGAGACTATTCTCATTGGCACCCATACAAACGAGATCACCAAGTCCATCGGTATTGGTGTGGTTCACAATCACAGTACCAAAAGCCGCAAAAGGACAAGGTGACCCGGTGACAACTTGTAATGCAGCGTTGGCCTGGCGCATCCAGTGTACTCGCGTTGAGAATGGTATGCTATTCAGCGACATTTTTGGATCGGAAAGGACAAATGCCATGCCGACCGAGGCATAGCTAAGCAAAATGCCTGTAAAATGCATTTCGTAGGATCTAGAGAGTGCAAATGAATTAAGCGCAGGAAGTTGGGCAAGTCGGGGTTTGAAGGACGGGGGCGTGGCTGGGGAAAGGCGGGGATAATATTAGAGATCAATTTCAGTCTAAAAGCATTCTTGACCCTGGCTAAGTATGTTTTTCATTCAGGTCGGCCGTCTGCTGCGTATCATGTTTCGAGATAAGGCAATCGTTACTTGGTGAAGAAGCCTCGGCCGAACACGGCCGGAGGTAGCTGATGCGGGAACCCCAATGCGGTGGCAGATACAGAAATCTTGGGCGACTTTGTTCAAGTACAATCAAATCGTTGATAGAAGAGTCCAGGTGTTAATGTTTATTAAGTCAAAGATGGAGTGTGAATCGATCATCACATTCGATTGAATCCGCTGCTCGTTGAAGTTCAATGCACGCATTCGGCCTTCCAAGGCTCCCGAAGTCTCAGCAATATGTGATTGCACATTAGGTGTATTTTGCACCAACGCAGTCACGTACGCTCCAATCAAAAAATCAAAAGAGTGCAAGCTGTGGGAAAATAGGGTCCAGTGTTATGTCGTCTGGAAATTATCAATCTCAGAGTTCGTCGGTAGAGTATAAAGAGAGAAAGGAGCCTCAAGACAAAAAAAATGGTGCCTTGAGGCCTGAAATGTCTCGGTGTAAGAGTCTCCGCAATACACGAGGATCCTTGCAAGTGCTGCGAGCTTGGTCCACGGGGAAGGGATGTCTAAAAAAGCCGAATTCTTTTCACTTATTTGATGCGCGAACGACCTCATCTATTCTGTTGTATTGTCACGGGGGTCTCCACCCGTTTTTGAGACGAAAATTAATCACTCGGTAGGGCAGCTTCTACGATGGTCAACGATTAAAAGAAGATGCTGTCTTGCAGATCTTTCAGAATGGGAGAACTATCACGCTACTTATAATAAAAGCATAAATCTAGATAGGGTGTATGCGCAGATGGTTCAAAGCAGTCGAAACGGGCAATTTGGAAGAATGTTCTTCAAGGTGAGTGGAGATTGGTGGAGTAATCGGAAACTTGTCGATTACTGTAGTAATAATCGATACCTCTCAAAGCCTGGACGAAAGATTGAAACACGTGCGAAAAGATTCTTTGGTCTCTTTCCGAAATTAAGCCGTAGCCAGGACATGTACAGTGGCACCGCAAAAGTATTTGACCAACCTCCACACCGCTTTTTTAGCTTCATTCTACCGCCTACCATAATAGGCCTTTCAAAACACACTAAACTAGCGTGTTCTAGCAACGCGTGCCGCGTATGAAGCTATTATTATTATTCTTACCTATACCCTATACCTATACGCATATGCCTCCTATACGGATCACCCCTACGCCGTGGAGGGCACCCGTTGCCGCTCCACGAAGGCCTAAATGCGAGCTTGACGTATGGACGCGTACTAAGATCGTCGAACTAAAAACGGTTGCGCTATGGTCTTATAAGCAAATCCAGAGGGAATACCCTTCTATTCCTCTATCGACGATCAAATATACGGTCAAAAAGTTTAACGAGCGTAATATGAATATATCTTTACCACGTTCTGGCCATCCGAAGGTGTTAGATGAGGCTAATCGGCAGAAAATTATCGACAAAGTCCACGCCGAACCGCGCGTTTAATACGCAGACCTTCTTACAGAAATCAATTAGAAATGTAAGAAAGACTCTATCGCTCGCTTACTATCTGTTAAAGGTCTAAAGAAGTGGCGAGTGATGAAACGGCCTTATTCAAAGGATAAACACGCCGCAAAACGACTCTCGTGGGCGCGGAGATACGAACACTATATGAAAGAGGATTGGGATCGCTTTTTTTGGTCTGATGAGTGTTCTATTGAACGTAGGTAAGGTCTTCGACCTGAATTTATCTTTACTCGTCCTTGCTATTAGGCCGAATTAGGCGATATAATGCCTATGCCTACGAAGGGGAAGCAGATTAAGCAGATGTTTTGGGCTTCATTTTCTGGTGCGTATCGACGGACTGGGCTTATTCCATTAATCACCGTTGGTATATCACAGTCTCTACGAGGGGGTGTAGATCGGTTTGTGATTGAGGATATCTATCGGAGAATCCTACCTACTTTGTTATCGTCTATACCAAATGCGATATTTCAGCAAGATAATGCACCTTCGCATTCTGCCTATATCGTACGCGAAGCTTTAATCGAGCTAGGAATTGAGGTTATGGAATGGCCACCTATTTCGCCTGATCTTAATCCTATCGAGAACCTCTGGACGCTTCTAAAGCAGAAGATATATCAGATTCGGCCTGATCTATTGCATATGCGGAATAATAACGAAACGCTTGATATCCTGATCGATACAGCACAAGATGCGTGGGATGCGCTTGATCTAGGGATGCTTGAGCATCTATCAGAGACTATGCCGCATCGCGTGCAGGCAATTATCAAGTCAAATGGCTGGTATACTAAATATTAGTGGTGTGGTGCATGAATTCATAGAGGTTTAAGGCTGGCAGAAAATATGGCAGAAAATAAGGCGGTCTATGGGTGGTCAAATACTTTTGCGGTGCCACTGTAGATCTCCAGTGAGGTATTGCCGCCGCATGCCGAAGACCCGCGCAAAGCAGGACAATAATAACGGGTATCAATTTGCTTGGTTTTATTACTGCTTGTTCGGAATGTGGCCAATGGTTCATTTACGATACGTGTATCAAAGAATTCTCCGTACAATAATGGAAGGTTACTGCGAGAACCGTCCATTGGATTTTGACCAATGAAACGTCTAGGTGACCTTGCCCAGGACTCAACCATCTTGCAGTGTGCCCATCCATCTTGCAAATCAGAATTTCTATTAACACTCATCCAAGGGCAAGAATTCCATCATAGCGAAATTTTACGTCTTCTAGAGGGTGTTTCAGGGCTCATGGTAAGTATTTAAATTCTATTTCCATGTGCGGGCTCCATAAAATATCTAGCTATTCCCGTCCGAAATTGCTCGGGTTGGGGTCATGTATTGTATGTAATTGTATCTACACCTTCACGAAGAAGTATACGCCATACATAATCTCGCAACTCCCGAGGCCAGTTTGGGGTTATCGAATATCTAATTTTAAGGCCAAGTGCATGGGCGGTCTTCACCTGCTGACGGAGATAGGAGAGCTGATCTTTCGAAAGCCCATTGTGATCAATCTGCCCCAGAGCTGCGTGGAAGCTAGCAGACGCATAGTAGCTGTTGTGATTGCTGTAATCGGAGTTCTGAGGCGGGTTTTCCGCGGAAAAAGAAGAAAGCTCCAACAGGGGAGCATCGTAGAAAACGTCCCTGAGAGTGCTTCGTTCTAAGATGCGCGGGAATGGCACCTTGCCGGTAGCAACGATCGTGAGAGGGCCTTGCACTACCGCTGACCCATTGAAATATGTGAGAAAGCCAGCCTCTCGAAGAGGTTCAAGATGTGGGAGAAGTAAAGACCACGTACGCTCCAGGTCAGCGCCAAAGTTCAGCAGGAGCACTAGGGACTGTGAAGGGTCTTGATCGAAGACTCCAACAAGCTCATCCTCGATACCCTTCGCGGCAAATCGCGGAGATTCCATCTCGGCGTTGTGTTCTCGGAGTATCTTCAACAGAGGATCAATGTAGAGACCGCGAAGGGTAATGGCTCGTGACAGCATCTCAGGATTTGGTCCAATCAAGAGTTCATTTCCAGCAGGGAAAAGATTCATCTCAATGCTCAAGCAGCCTGAATCAAGCGCGGAATTCAATGAGATGTGGCGTCCCCGGGAGTTGTGCGAGCGACAAGTCAGAGGATGCTTGTCAAGTGTCGTCCACTGTGAGAAGATCGAGATCTCATTTTCGAGAATTCCAAAGCTCTGGAGCGCAGCTCCAGAATTCTCCCGAAAGAAAGCATCGTCAGCTTGTCGGGCCAAGTAAAGAAGCTTGTAGATACCACTAATTCGGCCAAGACGTTAGTTCTCTTCAGAAGGGTAGACATTTGCAAGTGCAGGGGAACGAGAAAGAACAATCCTTACATGAAAATCAACAAGGCCCAGCAACAGCACCGTGCTGCTCGGCTGAATAGCGCTCGACTTGTGACCGGACATCTTTGATAGTCTCTGGCGCCGATAGGAAGAAAATCCGATGTATCTCTTTCGAGTCTTGTCCCGGGCGGTAGAAGCTCCCACGAATTCGAGCCTAAACCGTGTAACGACATGGCTCTTGGTAAAACGGAAGATCAAGCGGCGTCACGGGCGTTAAGGACCATACCTCTTGGGATGCATGTATCACTCTAGAGTACTTCCCCAATCCCTTATGAGATACTGAATCATTGCGAGGTTGGGGGATTCCAATCCCTGTTTTGACGCAGACAAACGCACTAAACAGAGTTCTAAGGGTTACGAATACCATCGAGGTGCGGAATATGTCTGCCTGGATCCTTCAAAGCAGGGCGGTACTCCGATCGTAATGGCGTCCAGTCAGTGTCCGCCGATATTGGTTGTGACGCACGCTAATACGTGGACGATGCAAAGATCGGCGGGTGTGTCTCATGTGGAGCCAAGGTCTGCTAAGCTCAAGTCTTCCGGAAACTTTGACCAGCGGGACCAATCCAGAGCGGCCAGTGACATGCTCTCGCTTTCGTGTAGGATCGGGGCCAAGCAATGGTGGAGAAAAGAGCCGGGAATGTTACATACAGTGATGTAAGACGGTAAGGAAACAGCTCATGTGGTGCCCAAATTCAAGAGGGGAAAAAAGGCGTTGGGAGGGTGTACGAGCAGCACACAATTAATTACGATGCAAGCAGTGATGAATCATTAGCCCGGCATGTTATTGCTAGAGAAACCCTACCGAAACGCTCACTTTTCGATAGTGTCAGTGACAGGTCTCAAAAGACAACACGTGCCTGAGCCAGGTATGTCCTGTGATCTGTCGATTCTAGAATCGGCCTTGGAGAGAGCATTGTCGGGGCCGCCCGTGAATCGTACGTGACACTTGACATTCGAAGAAAGCAGATGAGAGTATCGTCCAAGGAGTCGGAAGGGTTCATTCAATAAGAGGTCTCTACTTGACACCTCTAAGCTCGCAAAATGCATCGATAATGTTGCACGCTGGGTTCATAAAAATTGCCGTAGAGTGCAAGACTTTCCCGACCGTTCAATTTTAGTTTCGGGGCAGTGTAAATGACCTCATTGTCTTGTACTAAATGACTTATGAACGCCAAATTTCCATTTCTGCCTTAATGCTCGATGGACCACCTAGTAAGCCTACCGTTTCAACTTCCACCATCCCTTTGTCAATTTGAGGTTTCCAAGACCAAACGAAGTTTTGCAAAGCATAAATTCAAAGAGAGCCATCAGCACACGGTTCAACACGTATAGATAGAGGCCAAGTACGACAGCACCCATTGTAAACCAGGTCCAAGGTCGAGTGCCGAGCCACATCAACGCCTTCGCATCAGCTTGATGCCAAGTGGCACTCTCCAGATCCATGATGAAGGGATTTAACTCAGTTGCGTTTACGACACCAATCGTTGGTGAAGGAATAGGAGAATGCTGTAGCAGGTAATCCTTGGCAACCAAGGTCAAGAACATTGGCCCCGAAGCTATCATAATAGCAGAGTAGGGTTGCCATCGAGCCCACGCGCGAGTGATAGAATTGTAAGCGGGCAGTTTAGCAATGGCGGCTGCATAGACAGGATGTCTAGCAGTTGTTATCATGAAATCATTCGTGACTCCGGTCGGTTTCGTCGCCTTAAAGAGAGCGTATTCATGATCAGTCTCAAGTCTGTCGATAGGAACACTTCTGTTGCACCAAGTATCCATGTCGAGATAGATTCCGCCGTAGTGGTATAGAATAAAGTAGCGGAGGGAGTCTGCTCGCTGTATAGGGAAGGCATAATTGTCCCAGACATCGACGAACCAGGGATAGTTTTCAGAGAGAAAATCGCGAGTTGATGCGTCGGTCCACAACTACATCTCATGATTTCTACTGTCAGAACAAAGAAATGCTCCCCGATTTTCGGAGTGTTCAAAGTGAATAAGAAGACTCACCTTGTACTCAAAGTCTCCATAAGCCTCCTTGCAACTCTTCTGGGATTCGACCCATTTGTCTGGGATCACATCTGTAGCAGCAGTCTGATGGAGAATTCTGGGAATGCGCTTTGTGCCATTCACTTCATGCAAGTCATTCAACCCGTCTGTTCCCTGAAAACTGACCCGAGGCTCGAAAAGCTCTTCATTTCTCTGCAAAAGAGTGATGAGAGGTTCCAAGGTATGGACGAGCAGGACAACGATTAAGACGTCGAGTAGGAGGAGCAGGATAGTCGATTTTCGAGGCCGTTTTATGCGCAAACATGTTCTCCGTCGCTCCCAGCAAGGCGCGACAGAACAATTAAGGCGCTCTTCATCGTATTGTGAGTTGAAATGCTTGTCATCGTCGTCCTGGGAAACCAAGCGATAGGAATGTGGCTGTATATCGATCATCGTGTACAAGAACCAGACCTCATCAATATATTACAATGAATGTGAGAATGTGGGAAGAAATGGGGTTTTCAATTCCTGGTCGCGTGAGGCACATTGTGCGTCTTGTGCGTCTTTAAGCTACGGACCCTGAAAGGCGAGGATGCCTGTATCGCTGCCAATCATTGCGCCCATTGGGGGTTCCATCCACAAAAAAACACAGTACCCATGTTTCCGGCCCAGTCTATAGATCTGACCATACGAGCCTAACTTACTTTGCTGTGGACGCGTAATCATGCCGGCTCAACCGGTCCACGGGTCTTTGGTCCCTTTTTCCCAAATCGAACATCTCTCTCCCTGTGAACCATGGGACGTGCATTAACCTGCCTTGTAGCTGATTTCGCGCTGGATGCGAATCATGACTCCATCATATGACAAGATTGCTGTTGGCCGCTCGTAATCGTTCTCGGTACACGTGTTCTCCTGCTCCAGACATTTACCGGATAACCTCATAACAACTGGGGTTGGTTGCCGGATTTGGGATAATTTCCAAGGTCCGAGTTGTTACATGTATTGCGAATACCGCAGATGGAGGCTGGTCCCTTCCTGTAATACCGAACTCCCTTCTGGAACGCCAAGAGAACTGAAAGCTTGATCTGAGCTTCTATCCACGATTTGCACTCTCCACTCCTTGTTATGCATGCACTTCAATCGTGAATTATACTCACTGTCGAAAGTGGATCCTGCTAATTTCCGGTGGCAGACGAGAGACGCGCGAGTGTATGCGGGCCTCTTGCTACCGATCCGGAAACTATCGAAGGGACCTAATGTGGGTTGGGTTTAATCATGGGTTGGAATCCCTGGGTTTACCGCCTTTACTTCTGCCATACTTACTATCATGACCTCTGGATTCTTCTATTTAATAGCCCACTTGGCCTTTTGATATCTTATCTTGGCGCGAAGCTGAAAGGGTACTCGCTGAGCGTATAAGAGCCATAAGAGTGGCGAGAAGTTAGGACAATAACTTGCTCCAGTGCGCGTTGGAAGTCGAGGTGGGTGGTAAGGGCGACGAGATAGGCGGTCAGAATTGGGCAAACTGGACAAACCCCACTGTAGGCAGCAGTATTCAGTTGCTGGAAAGTCATTCCCGGGTCTACTTTTAGCTTCGATTAGAAATCTCGCCTTCTTATGCTCTATCAACGTCTTCCTGGCGGAGATAACACGGAATGATCGGGCGCCATAACGATACTCCATGAGACGCAGGTCGCCGCACGTTTTCCATTGAACTCGATAAGTATTTGCTACCGAACCTGAGTGAACAGACATAGGCGGCCCTCGGGCTTACAGTTTACATTTTGTGTCCAATGAATGGGCTAGTCATAAATCTCTTCATATCATTGAATGGGCCATATTGCCGAGTTTCAAAACAAGCTACATTGGGTAAATTATGTACCAGCCATTTAAGCTGTCTCGACATGAGTAGCAGTCTGCTTCTCCAAGACGCGCTCTTCCAGACGGCGTTCTGCGCCCGCGAATCCATTGCGTGGGAGTGACTTCTCCACCCTGACCGGATCAAAGATCGACTTCGAGCGAATGAAGATCTCATCAATCTCCTCGAGAGTGCGACCTTTAGTCTCAGGGTAGAAGGTGTAGAATGCCACGAATGCCACAAAGCTGATACAGGCATAAAGAATGTAATACCTGTAGCCGATATTGGCGAGGGCTATCGGGGAAGCTTCAGCAATGAGGAAGTTGAACAACCAATTCGTGCAGGCGCCCAGAGCGGCGACCTTGTGACGGATGGACAATGGGGCAATTTCTCCGGCATACATGAAGGGAAGCAGGAAAAGACCCACGGGGAAAAAGAACATGGCCACGAAGTAGAAGAAAACAGCAGCCTCGCCCGCGGCTTTGTTCGTGAGATCGGACATGAGGCCGGCCAACGCAGTCTGTGCGACACACATACCTGCTGCACCGGCCATCAAAAGCTTGCGCCGCCCAATCTTGTCAATCAAGATGACAGCGAGTCCAGCGCAGAGGAATTGCCAAATCTGGATACAGCCCGAGAAGATGCGGGCCTCAATGGCGCTATAACCGAGATGATCTTCAAAGATCTGAGTAGAATAAACTGCAGGTGGTTAGCTTCATAAAGGAAATAGCGATCAGATAGGCTTGAGGGCTGCTTACAGGTGACAATATTAACACCTGTCATTTGAGCAAGAAGAGCGACAAATACAGCGAGACATGCACGGTGGAAAAGTCGCTCGGGACCCATCGTGAACAAAGAGCTTGAGTTTTGCTTCTCCTCTTGGTATGTGTCGCAAATAACGTCTAGCTCCGCGTTGATAACCTCAGAATCTTGTGGCATGTCTTCCAAAGAGCTGAGAACCTGGCGGGCTTCCTCTGGGCGATCACGTTTGACGAGCCATCTGGGCGACTCTGGTAGGAACATGATCAAACAGACGACGATGAGGGCAAAGAATGCTTGGAAAGCGATGGGGAATCGGAAGTTGACCTGGCTATCCTTGACAAAGTAGAGGCCAAACTCAATCCAAGTGGCCAGTACAATGCCGCCGATAGCGAAGAATCCTTGGAGGAGCACCATTCGTCCACGAGTGGCGGCGCTCGCACACTCTGATACATACATCGGGGCGGTACCGGTAAACGCACCAACCCCAAGACCTATATAGACCAGATCCATTCAGCCTGAGTCCTTCGGATCTAGAATTGCATAGAACTTACCGGTGATAATTCGAGCCACAATCAGCTGGGGCAGGCTGAAGGGCGTAGCTTGTAAAACAACACCAACAATGACGAAAATGCCGGCGGTGAAAAGCATGCGTCGTCGACCGAGGACATCACCAATGAAAGCACATGAGAGAGCCCCAATCGCGCATCCGATCTCGTAAATCGCAACAACAGTCCCTATACACAGTATGTCAGCGTCACTGCCGCAGATGAGAGGGAGTGATTCTCACCTTCAATCTTTGATTCCTTCATTTGAGGAAATACACTTAAAAATGTGGGCAGAGTTACCAAGCCATTCATTACAGCTTGATCGTATCCTGTTGTGCCATGTTAGCTCAGAGCTGAAGAGAGACATGCGAATCCTGCATACCCTGTAGCATGAAAGCGGTGGCCGCCACCAAACTGACGACGACGCTCAGCCGCGAGCCTCTCAACCCAAAGTAAACCATCTCGTTCAAATTCTGCTAGCTATGACTCGAGATGAGAGAAAGGGGTACGAAAGGAGAAGTTCCTGGGGGAGCAAGAGTAGGTAGCTAATAAATACCCACCCCCCAGGGCTTTCATTATTCTCCAGATACCTCCACCTCTTCCCCCGCGCCGGGGCCCCAGACGGACCCGCTTTTTTCGAAAATCTCTCGCATCAGGTGCGACTTGAACTCCTAGTTCGGTCAGGCCACATACTCAAGGCTGAAAGTGAGATCTCACCGAGGCTTGAGTGCGGATGAGACAGTAAGCAAGTTGTGTTATTGGGTGGCAAGACCGACAGCCACATGTGGGGATTCCATCTTTCTGTGGACAAGCTATACGGCAATTCGTTAGCGTGGGTCTTAGCAGAGCTTCTTTTAGGCCAAGCATGACAAGCTCCAACACTAAGCTGTGCCACCAGATTTAGCGAGAAAGACTCGGGATTCTATATGCCCGTTGCAAGCGTCTGCAAAAAGTGAATGTGGTGTTGCCATACATGATATAGAGTCAAGATCAGAAATTTCGAGGTGACACAGAGCTCGAGCGCGTATCCTGGAATTAACATAAACTTACATTGGGCTCTATTGATCTCCACATACGTAGACTACGCGAGGATGTTACGGGCGACCTGCACCCCGGACCCCGGCCGTGCCACCCCCACTGTGCTCGGGAGTTGGCCGAGCGTGTGGAACCCCCGCCGAAATCTCGGGGATTTTGTAGGGACTAGCTAGGCTTCGTCTGACGGCGAGATGATTAGCCACACTATCCGAACAGTTTCATTATGAAGTCCTTTCATTATAATTTGGGGAAACATCTAGAAACAACGATAATACTGCCGCCTTCATTGGGGCTCAAAAAAGTTAATGCCACAACAATTGAGTTGTTACAAAGAGAGTACCCAACGCAAAAACTAGACAGAAGAGGCGGGGTGTGCCAGACTCGGCACATCACCCACTTCTTGAGGTGGCATTGGTCAGCTTGTGACCAATCGCCTTCGCCAGCGTTTGCGATAGCACCGTTCGTATTAATCCCGGACACGTAAGTCGTGCTACTGCAAGAAACAAGACGTCGAGATCAAGACCCGTAGGGGCATCGTACGGGAATGGTGTGGTGTAGTAATAGGTCGGCTTTTGGCCTTTGTAAGCGACAATCACAGCCTAGAGAATCCCGTTACCGGCTGAACACGAATCATTCGTAGTCGGCATGGACCGGAGAGATCGGTGTTTGGAATATCCCGAGGCCTCCAGTGGGCCAAGGCAGAGATTCATTGAGATTCAGGTCGTGTTCACATTCCAATTGGTGTGTATTGATTGTGTCAGCCACAGGTCCGAAGATATTGGCGCCGCAGTCCCAGCGACCGAGTGAGGGCAGACCCCATTTTGCTGAGAAAGTGGATATAATAGACTAATGGATACAAAGAGTATGGTCGCGGATTCCAACAAGTAGTTTGGGGACTTCGTCCGTAATAAGGATGGAGAACACGCAATTTGGTTCAGCGTACGTCCTAGTCTCGCCGAAGGTGAGAAGAATCATGGTATTATTCCAGAAATCTGTGTTGTTCATCAGTCCTGTTCGTGAACCTACGCATCCAATTTGGAGCGTAAGTTAGGCTGGTACCATGGCCGTCGTTTGTCATGTTCGGGGTCATAAGGGTTCACTGAGGTGGGTTCTGAGCCTTGAGATCATCCTCAAAGCTTGAGAAACTCTTGATCGATTTCAACGCTGTGGCATTGTTGGTAAGACTGTCGAATAGAATCAACGGGTTGTGCTTTCCACCATATGCCAGGTCATGATGCTTGTTTGTGAAACGCTCGCCCTCAAGTCCAGCCGAAGGTATGTCCTCCTGGTGTTTGGCCCAAGAAATTTTTGTTCTTATTCAAAAGCTCCACGACGGTCGACAGATTCCTGGGTATCTGATGGAAATCATCTTGCACGTGGTTAGCCGACCTTACCCTTTGATCACGCCCCAAGGGGGATAGTGAACCATTGTCCATGCCATAACTGTCGCCCGAAGAAGCGACACAGTAATAAGGCTCGCTGGTATGGCCGATAACAAAGTATTTGTTCCGCCAACCACTTCGAATTGGTGCTATTGGCACCATCGGCGTAGTCCTACCATGCGGTGAGCACTGAGCGCTCATTGGCAGGGCAGTTGAGGGCGAATTGCGATATTGTCCTGTCAGAACTAATATACTTGATCCGGAAAATTGCCGGGACATAATACGTCGAATCCTGAGCTGCTCCATCGTTCAGAGAAATGCCAAAGCGGTGGGTCACGATGAGGAGTACAAAATGCGGATAGAATGAGAAACAAGGCGATTACGAGCGGTAACGCCAGAGGCGAAACGTGACAGGCGACAACGGGAGCAAGTCGCTCATGTTGGCTCATGCATCTATGGCATGATAATCGTCCTCAAGTTGTTAATGTTGATCGCGTGAGGACACCAATCTCGAGATCGAGCCTCGCGCGAGTACGCAACCAGATATTCCCAGCTATTGCTTGACTCGGGACGTGTAACAGGATACAAGGGCTGCCAAAATTACAGGCGGGACGCGTTACGCAACCGACGCGGCTGAAAGGTTAAACGAGGGATAGACCTCATGGGCGCCAAACGGAATGAATCATCACCTCTAAATAAGGGAATTTGCATGAGTAGTGATGATGAACCGTGGAAAAGTGTGATCGCTTGTACCGGCAAGGTGTTCGAGATATATGCACCCATTAAGCTTCGAGAACACACCGTTCGGTTCTGCATGTGTGTTGGTCTTCTTGACCTTGGGACCACCGCCGAAAGGGTGTCCTTCAAAGATCCGGCCTAGTAGATAAGCTTCGCATTCGGAAGCTCTAATACAGGCAACATAATGTTTGGAGCTTTCATCATATACCCATTCTTCGGCCTCCGGGCTTCTCAGGCATCCTCTTAGAACATGAAGATAGTTTACTTTCAATAAGGCAATAAGGTAAGACCATGTTTTGGTTGCTGATTATCAATGTGCACAATCTCGCCCTCACCATCTCCCTTTCGTGATTGGATACGAAAATAGGTTTTTGCTTATCTTAACGGCTGTCAGAATGGATACACCCCTAAGTCCAATGTAGATTAGCCTGTTTTTCCCCTCATTTTTCTCGATGTCGTGTTCTCACGAAGCTCAACCTTCTGCTCCGCTAACTGCATCCTTCTCTAATCCTCAATTCAAGCGGTAATAGACTTCTTAGTTTCATAGACCAGCCCGAGATACTGAGCCCAAATAAGATGGCTGTAACTGAAAAGGGGAGTGCCATATCAGCGATGGCTCCAAAACTTGTCATGCAGTTTCTGCATGCAGGTGTTCAGCTTGTGGGCCAACTACATGAAATTCATAGCTTTCAAAATGATGAACAGACCGTGAAAGAATGGGATCTATGCGACCTGAACACCCAGTTGACCACCTTGAATGACAGCATAGCCGGCGGATGCCCAAGAGAGATCGGGCCACTATCGGAACAAGATCAGTCGTTGGAAACTCTCTGCGCTACTAGTTGCCTCATTCTGGAGACTGTCTTATGTCGCCTGGAACTTATACAGACCTTTGGGCCTGGTTCAATCCTCCATGTCGGGGAATTGAAGATGCTTTGGCCCCGAGAAGATGTGGAAGGATTAGAAGAACGAATAATCTCTTTTAAGTTGGAACTGGAAGTGGCGATTTCATCAATACAAGGGTAGGTTCCTGCGTTTATTCTGTCGCGGTAGTCATTTCCCAGGAATTAACTTTACAGTTAAAACAGTTCAGTCACCGAGCGTGAGGCCCTCCTCTCCTTGGACACTACCCGAAGCAAAAGAGCGTTAAAAAGCCCCTCGTCCCGGACCTAAGAAGAGAAGGGAGCGACAAATCCTCCAAGCCTAGTGTTGTGACAGTTTTTGGCAAAGAGGCCACCGGAAAACAGAATGGAGTGGCATATGAGGGGTTTGATAAAGCATATACGGAAGAGACCTTATTCACAGACCATGAGACCACCATCCGAGACTTCTTGCTGGAGACTATCAAGTTTTCATCGATGACTGATCGAGAGAACAGTGTCACAGTCGCACATAATAAGACCTTCGACTGGATATTCCTCCCGAATGAATCGAGCCCCGCGATTCAGGGATGGCAGGCAAGGAATTCTTTCATTAGCTGGCTCAAAGACAGCCATAACCAACGTGGTATATATTGGGTTAGTGGCAAGGCAGGATCAGGCAAATCTACCCTGATGCGGTACTTGATGCATCATGCCGAAACAGTGAGTCTGCTTCGTTCGTGGGCACAGAACAAGCGGCTCATCACCGCCGGTTTTTATTTCTGGATTAGTGGCACCTTGGAGCAAAGGTCTCAAACAGGCTTGATACGCCATATTTTAACCCAACTGCTGGAACAGCAAAGACATCTCATCCCAATGGTCTTTCCGGAGAGGTGGAAAGCCCTTCTGTCTCTGAGTACGCGAGAACGCGTCAAGGCTTCAATCTCATGGGACCTTCCTGAGCTAACGTCTGCCCTGAAATCCTTTCTGGAGCATGCAGGCTGCGGAAGCAAAGTTTGTCTATTTATCGATGGTCTAGACGAATTTGCCGGCGACCATCAACAGATCGTGGAATTTTTCAAGGATTGCGTTGCTTCATACCCTCACGTCAAAGTCTGTCTATCCAGTCGACCACTTCCCATTTTTCGTGCGGCGTTTGGAAAGAATCCTAAGCTTGAACTCCACGAGCTCACCCGAGAGGATATGCTTCACTTTGTCCGGGATCATTTATCTGAGGACCCCACCATTAGCCAAGCTCTCGTCAGAGATGAAAAGGCAGCATCACAACTCATTGAGAGTATTGTTGACAAAGCGGACGGCGTCTTTCTCTGGGTGATGCTTGTAGTTCAATCTCTACTGCGCCGCGGCAACTATGCAACTGTCCGGCAAATGCATGAATATTTGAGCCAATATCCCAGCGACTTGGATGACCTTTTCACGCATTTTCTTTTCAAAGCTGCATCAACTGATCAGACTCTGATCATGTCACGCTTATTCCAGCTCCTTCAGGCCAGGCAAGATGTATGTTACGCCACTCGGCAGCAAGATGCAGTGTCGATGAGCCTCTGGGATTTCGCTCTCGCCGATCAATTCGAGGAGCTTGTGACAAACATCCCCAAAGATGTTCAACGGGCGAGTGAAAAGACCATCATCCGAATATGTGAAGTGACCAAAGCCCGGATGTTTAACAAGTGCGCGGGGTTGATAGTCACTCACGCGTCAGGCTTATCAACAAGCATGCTCCGTCGTAGTACACCATCGCCGGCACAACAGCTCAGTCATAGTAAGATCTCTTACGTCCATCGGACTGTGAAGGATTTTCTCTCACTGTCCCGTGTTTGGTCGCGAATTTTGGAGCCCACAATAGGATCAGACTTTGAGCCGCATACATCGCTGCTCACCTCTATCATTCTTCAATTCAAGTGGCCGCTGGATGAGTTTCATCCCAACCGACAGATAAATGACTGGTGGCCCAACATACTGCTGGCATTTACTCATGCACGACTGTCCCCGAATCATCAGCAGTCGCAGCTGATGATGATGATTCCTAAGCTGAACCAGGTCCTGTGTCAGCATTGGGCGCCCCGCGTGTCAATTGAAGATGATCATTGGGCAAGAAGTCTTTTCTTATCGTACGAGAAGCGAAAAAATCTCAAACTTCATGATCCTTTTCTCTCGCTCTCTGCCAAGTTTGGCCTCACAGCCCTGGTACGTCGACGTGTACGGAAGGATGATAGCAGACCACAAGACAATGCTGGCGGTATACCCCTTCTCAGTCATTGCATCGAGATGCTCGCTAGTCGGCGGCAAACTGTGTACCCATTATCCAGTCCAGAGATGATCAGAGAAATTCTTATCAGTGGCTCCGATCCGAATCAGCCCTACCAAGACCCGAATGGAAAAGTTCAGACACCCTGGTTGGTTGCTCTGGATTATCTACGCGAGGCAGATCGCCGCCAATGGATTGGATACTACGACACTAGTGTAAATGGCACTTCTCGTCTGGCGGAAATAATATCGCTGTTCATCCAATACGGCGCCGACCTCAATGGTTTACTTGTTGAGACCAAGTTCGACCCTTCAGCTACAGCCCTGGAGATAATCACTGCCATTTACCGGAAATATGCTTCTCCGGATTTCGGCCGGATTCGCAGTGTATTGATAGACAACGGGGCCCGGGAAAGAGAAGGACATAACTTCATGTATCAAGTGTATGGTAAATAGTATGTTACTAATTCCATCATGGGATGGAGACACTATAACTGAGTATTGTTCCTTCTCAAAATGGTGAGAGACAACACAATCACGGGACAGCTGAAGAGACAGATTGTTAAAGAGTTCGGATACTTCAAGAGCGATAGAAACGGAGACATATACCACCGCGCCATGACCCTTGGCAATCGATGAATGACTTATGCCAAATGACAGCAGAGAATTTCTTCAAATGTTGAGTCCATGATGGATTGGTGAAAATGTACTTTGGGTGATTTGTCGCTGCGGTGCAAGCTGTTCCAAACTAGACCACGACACATGGTAAATGATATATCATACCACCAAATTTCATCTCCATGAAGATTATTCTGAGAAATTAACACAATGGCCAATTTGCGGAATCAACAAATGTATGGGCACAACCAAACCTCGGAGTATCGGATCCATTATCATGCGGTCATTCTGGACGCATGGTCGAATGTTCACTTCTGCTTATGGAGACGTAACTGAAGATAAAAATATACAAGCAGCTCAAGCAATAGTGACTCACACGCTACTCACCATACGAGGCACTAGACCCCTTGAAGCAAATAGTATTCGCGGAGCAAGCCGAGCATCGGACCCACCCGTCAACGTGGATGAGCGGGGTCGGAACTAAGCCCAGAAAAATTTGCCAGGGTCCCGATTATGACTCTTCTCTCTCCGATGCCCCCGATGCCCCAGCCTTAAAAGACGACTCTCTTCACAAGAAGACGAAGGAAATAAAAACATGGCTTCGGACATGTCAATCAACGACACCCCGCTAGAGAGGCGGGGTCAGCTGCGCATTTTCCTCATCATGATCGCCCTCTCTGTTAGATCGCCCCACGGCCTGGAATTCGATTGAAAAGATACTAACCCCAATCTAGTTGTCCATGTTCGTCGCAGCTCTAGATCAGACAATCATGGCCACAGCGATCCCAACTATCGCGGCTAAGTTACACTCTGCGGCGGGCTACACATGGATTGGAGGTGCTTATCTACTTGCTAATGCGGCTGGCGCGTGTATCTGGGCGAAACTTTCGGATATTTGGGGCCGCAAGCTAATTTTGCTTATTGCTGTTGCGTGGTTCTTTGTTAGCTCCATCATTTGTGCGGTGGCAGTCAATATGCAGATGTTGATTGCTGGACGGGCGCTGCAAGGTATTGGGGGTGGTGGTATTCTGCAGCTTGTCACTATTGTTATCTCTGACTTGTTCAGTGTCAGGTATATTCAGATTCCGACTGGTCTGTGGGTATTGCTAATATGTGAACAGACATCGGAGCTTGTATCTTGGCTTGATGGAATTCATGTGGGCTCTCGCCGGTGGTACCGGTCCGCTGCTTGGCGGTGCATTCTCCCAGTATGTCTCTTGGAGATGGACCTACTGGATCAATTTGCCAGTTTCAGGCATTGCCTTCCTTCTTCTCTTCTTCCTTCTGGATGTGCACAATCCAAAAACGAAGGTGATGGACGGTATTAGGGCTATCGACTGGTTCGGCAGTCTGTCCGTCCTGGGCTTGACTTTGATGCTGCTTCTCGGACTCGATTTTGGCGGAGAGACATTCGCGTGGAGCTCACCGACTGTCATCTGCCTGATTATCTTCGGGTCGCTCTGTTCTCTGCTGTTCATTTATAGCGAGAAGCGACTTGCGAAGTACCCGCTGATGCCGATGAATATCTTCGCCCGTCTTTCTAACATTGCTGCTCTTGCTGTGGCCTTTGCCCATGGATTCGTACGTTTTATCCGGTTTCTACTCCTGGCTAGAGTTAACCGTATACTAGGTTTTCATTGCAGGGGAATATTATATTCCGCTCTACCTCCAATCCGTCAAAGAAGCTTCACCCCTGCGATCGGGAGTCCTGATCCTCCCTCTCTCCATCGCAGAGGCAGTCTCTGGCATCGCCACTGGAGCAATTATTCACAAGACAGGCCGATACCTGGAACTCATTTGGCTTGGCATGGCCCTTATGGTCATCGGAAATGGTTTATATATCCACCTGGATGTATCCTCATCCGTTAGTGAAATCGTTGGCTACCAACTCATTAGCGGTGTTGGTGCCGGATTCCTCTTCCAGACACCCATCATCGCACTTCAGGCTATGGTGTCCCAGGAGGATACCGCAGCAGCAACCGCTACTCTCGGCTTCATCCGAAATATCGCTATTGCCTCATCAATTGTTATTGGCGGCGTTGTTTTCCAGAACAGCATGGGCAAGATGGAACCCAGTCTGTTGGCTACAGGCATGTCTGAAAGCCTGGCAGAGAAACTGACGGGAGACTCTGCGGCCGCAAACATTGAGTACATCAAAGATATCAAGAATCCGGTGCAGCTGTTTGCTGTTAAGCATGCCTTTGCGTGGAGCATGCGGAATATGTGGATTTTGAATACTTGCATGGCGGCGGTAGGCCTTGTTTGTTCTGGCTTCATTTTGAAGACGCGATTGAACAAAGAGCATGTTGAGACTGTTACTGGGTTGAAGAGTGAGAAGGCGCCTCTTGGCGAGGATCTGGAGCTACATGCTGTGCAAAATCTCCCTGCTACCGTATAGATTCAGGGTGGGATTGATGAAAACTGTACATAGATTCCGCGTAGATTGGTCTATGAATATATGCTTCTCGGTTTGATATCCACATCCAGTTTCACGTGTATAGATCGGGTAGAAAAGGGATGGAGTGACTGAAAATGCCACTAGAAGTGAGGGCACGCAAATTAAATACAGAAATCAAAGATAGTAGATCGAAGGTGAGAAAATGGGGGCAAAATCAGACAGATAGAAACAAGTGAGAGTAAACGAGAAGGGGTGTCTAGTCTGAGGAGCATCCCTCACCAACAGTGCAAACAATGGGAAGATCGGCGACACTGTTGCCGACCCAGAATTTGACACCCTCGCCATTGACAGGGGCCTTCCAGTCTTGAGCCACGACATCCCAAACACTGACATCTTTGCGAGTGACAGTGAGAGTCAGAAGTTCGCTTTGACCGGGTGCCAGCTCATTCGTCTTCTCAAACTGGCGCAGCTGTAGCTCAGGGGTGTCGAAACCCAAGCTAGAGGGTAGCTCAACGTACAGCTGGGCAACGGCCTTACCCCGACGAGATCCTGTGTTCGTGACCTGAACCTTGACCGAATACACGATGTCAAAAAGAGCGGGGTTTCCGCCTTGTCCACCGCCTGCGCGTACTTGAGGCTTAGGTGTTGTGGAGTAGCCGTCAGGGTAGGCATACTTGCTGGAGGCGGTAATGGACTCAGGGTGATCCAGGTAAGGATAGAGATAGCGCCAGATGCGAGTGAAGCTGGTAGATGACCAGGCGACCTCAGAAGCAGTAGGGATTGTGTCGCTATATACCGGAGTAGCTCCCCTGGAAGGTGCAGGTGGAGGATAGGCGGTATCGAGGGCATTCACCTCAGTAATTGTCGGGCTGGAAATGTTAAAAGTGGTATACGACAGTCCATGCCCGAAGGGATACCGCGGAGTGACATTGGCTTTCATGAAGTGGCGGTAGTCCACGTACAGTCCCTCGGTGAAAGTGTCTTGGATTTGGCCAAATGGCTGATTGATAATGCTGACACTATTCGGGTAGTCAGATTCGCTTTTAGGGATGGTGTAAGGCATGTGGCCACTAGGACTGTAGTCGCCGAACAGGACATCGGTCAGAGAGTTACCAGCTTCTTGACCAGGCAGGTGTGCCACAAGAACAGCCTTAACAGCCTCGAGATCAATCCACTCTTCCATGATCACGGGCCCGACGGTGTGGTAAATGACGACCACACTGGAGAACTTCTCTGCGGCAGCCTTGACGAGGTCGTCGCCACCGTGCCAGGCGTAGAGGCCAGCTTCGGTGCGGTCGCCGGGGTTGCCTTCGACGGTAATGTAGTTCTCGCCAGAGTCGGCGTTAATAAACACAACAGCAATGTCGCGTGAATTCGCAGTTATACTAGATGGAAACGAGTCCGTGATATAGAAATCAGCGTTCTTTGTGATATTGGCGATAGCCTCCTGGGGAGTAATGAGGTAAGGCAGCCTTGCAGTTCCGCTACCCCATCCCATGGTCAGAACACCCTTATCACATCCCTGGTCACTGCATGAATTGATACCATCAGGATTACCCCCTGCATCGGAGCCAAAGATTCTGAGTGAGTCATTACGGCGCAGAGGAAGGATTTTATCGTCGTTCTTTAACAAAGTGATCGCCTCGCGGGCAACAGCACGAGCGGTGATATTGTGGTTGCCCTGGACGTCAACAAATTGGTTGACAACACCACTAGGAGAGAAAAGAGCACCGGGGTAGAGTGGCCCAGTCTCGTCAAGAGTATTGGTCGAGAAGTTGGGTAGAGGGTAGTCTTTATCCTGGCCCATCTTGTACCACGTCGCCACGATTCGAGTGACCTACAGGACCGATTAGCGCATTCGGAGTGTTCCATTTGGTTTGACACCTACCATGTCATTGAGTCGGGCCACCGGAACACTGCCATTCAGAATTGACCGAGACAACTCGGAGCCCCAGTAGCTATCACCGAAGAGGGGAACCGCACCATCTCCGGGCATAGCCATATCGAGACCGGCGAGAGCGGATGCCACACCGGCGTAATGACCGAGCCAATCGGTCATCACAAATCCCTGGAAACCAAGCTCATCCTTGAGGATTTCGTTCAAGAGCTTGCTGTTCTGGCTTGCCGCGGAGCTGTTGACCTGAAGCAAGTTAGCAACATGCACACCCCAGTCGCAAGGTGAACCCCACTCACATCATTGTATGAAGTCATTAAAGATCCGACACCGGCACGAACGCCTTCAGCAAAGGGCCACAAGTAAAGTTCATGCAGGGTACGATCATCAATATTCGATGAATAGCCCTTAGTGATGACACTGCTCATGCGATACATCTCCTGCTCGTAACCTATGAAGTGCTTGATTGTCGCAATCACGCCTGTGCTTTGCATACCCTTGATCGTGTACGCTCCTCCAATTGCTTGTAAAGCAGGATCCGCGCCGAATCCCTCCCAGCCACGTCCTCCTCGTGGCTTTCGCCCAAGAGGACCAACTGCAGGGCCCAATTGCACATTGATACCCTTACCCCGGGATTCCTCACCCAGGGCTCTTCCCCGCGCATACATGAGATTCTTGTTGAATGTCGCACCGACTGTGATACCGGGCGGGAATGCTGTGTTATGGTCTGAATTCCGGATCCCCAAGGGGGAATCTTGTAAACAGAGATTCGGGATACCGAACCGCGGGGCACTGCCTGTTTGACCGACACAGGGTCCCATATAAAAGCCCGTTCCGGTGGTCAGGTTGACCTTCTCGGCGAGAGTCATGTTGCCAACGACTTGCTGCGCTTTCTCATAGGCTTCGGCCCAGTCGGAGACCCAGCCGCCATCGGGCGTGGGATAGTAAGGCGGGGAATTGTAGCCCTCTGCCGCCCGTCTATTTAAGTATGAGGCTTCATGGTCTGCATCTGGCGTGGGAGATGCGACAATCACCTGCGCGATAATCGGCACGAGGGCCAATCGTGTCCAGGGCGCCATACTTAGGGTTCGCGCGTTGGTTGCACGGCCGACCAGATCCAATCACTCAGTCAACCTGTACTACTCGCACAAAGAACGAAGAACGAAGTTGTACAGGTTGGCTTACGAATGTCGGGAGTTTAGGACTCGGGCGTCATTTTGATAGGAGAAGAGCCAGGGCGTCCACATGCCATCCCAGTATGCCAAGCACTCCCTGTGTCGGAGAAAAGATCATCGAGATGTGAGCTCGCGTGCATAAGCGAGCTTGTAGTCGGCTCATTTTGTTTTCTCATAGGTGGAAACCCAATTCGATCAGGCATTTTCTCCGCTAGTGAGACATTGCGGACTCTTCACGGTCACGATGAACGTCGATCCCCGCTCCCCGGAATATCATTACCCTAAATAGCGGGCCTGTCAGGGGTAATCAACAAGCATCGAGGGGAAGATAGTGGGAATTAGGAGTAGCGTGATGGTTTGCGTCTACAGTACGTCCCGAAACCGGTGCAACAAATTACACTCTTCGAGTGATTGTCTAGCCCCACTGCCAAAGGAACGCTAATACGTACTGGGAAAAGCTGCATTAGTCCCAATACCACGACTGACTCTTATTAAATTACGCATATTTGTCTCGTAACTGTACTGCGTTAACAATCCAAGACTAGAGTTTCTCATAGAAATGCAAACAAGTCAAACACCAAAGCTGGGAAGAGCCTGCCGAGGAAAAAAAGCCAGATACGCACTTTTATAGCTGGTTGTACAATACTATAATCGCATCCACCATAGCCATTCCTATCATACAAGTCCCATGCCCTCGTCTGTGGGTTAGTAGAATGAGTGATCTCACCAAGCAACCCAGCTGACTTGCTCGCAGAGGTCTCAACTTCCGAAGTCGGTCCCTTTCGTTTCCTCAGCTTGCCCTTCGAGCTTCGAAGACAGATAATCAGATTTACGGTTAGCAACAATTACGCTGTACCAAAACCGCCTGACGGGTACAGGTCAGGGTTTGAGATAGAACCGCATGACTTCGTCCTCAGCGCCGCTGGCCTTCGATGCCGCTTCCTCACATCTTTCAGCCTTGCTTTAGTGAATAGGCAGATTCGTCAGGAAGCGCTGTCCGTTATCTTCCAGAATTCCACAGTATGTCTCCATGTCGAGATTCCCAAATACGGCCCACTCAGTGGAGTATTCGCATCGATGCCTAGAATCCTCCACACTCTATATGTGTATCCTCTGCTACTTGACTTAGCACGAGAGATTACGGTCATTTTTGATGCCGAACCTGGCGACTTTTTGACCCTATTGCCGACAGTGCAAGATGGCTTGTTCCATTCCGTGAAGAACTCTGCTTTGTTTCTTTTGGCAGGGCTATGCGTTTCAGTCCCTATTGCCATTGCGTGTTGCTTAGCTGGGTGGGTTCACAGAACTGGCCCTTTCCGCGGAAACAGACACTCTGATCTCCAAGCTCTCGTTGGCACGGTCGTACGCAGATCGAGGAGCCATAAGCATGTGAAGATCATTCTCTATCTGGAGCACTTGACCTTGGAAGATCTGAAAATCATCCTGGGTTTGTTCGAAACTCCATGTTGTCCTATCACTTTAGAGGAATGGTGGACGCAATGGCTCTACCCTGTTAGGCAAGACCGTGTGATAAAAATTTATCAAAAGCGCTATAAAAACCTTGTCTCCACTGCCGCTGAAGAAGCCGGGCACAAGTGGCTTTTGACTGTTTGTCCAAGTACCGAGGAATTTGAGATGGATGAGACTGACGACCGTGATGTCGGAGGCCCCAAAGTTATTGGGAAAAGGCGAAGAGTCTGGTTGTAGCTTCGAGGAGAGTAGTGAAGGCGCTATAATACGCAGGTTTTAGGGCAATATCGATAAGGTGATGCTGTAGCAAGATGGAGGGCATGAAGAAGCCTTTGAAAAAGCTATGTTTGGAGCCGTCTTCGATACTGTAAAGCCACTCGTGATTGATTGTCAGGTATGCCTCCCGAGGAAAGCTGTGTTTCGAGTTGGGGTAGGGAGGTGTCATATGAAATGAATTTACAATCGAAGACATGTCTGAAAATACTATGTATTCTACATACGAAACAATACAAATGTAACTTACGGGGGCACTCCGGTAGAGTGCCCAATATGGACTAGTGTGTCTTGGGCCAGTCAGGAAAGTAAATCGAAGAGTGTAGGTTGTTGCACCAGTTTCGGGACGCACTGTATACGCGGCCGCACTCATGCCAATTATTGCTCCATGTAGGAGAAAAGTCGTTGTGTTCGCGATTAAGAGCCCACGCGTGGTTGTGCCGATTTTACAACTAAATAGTACGTAAGAGCCTCTGAAATTGAGGCCGGAAATGACCGTCTCTTACACTATAAACCATTTTGTACCTAGGAACCAAGAACCAAATTATTTGCGGTTTCGCGGTTTCGCGGATTTGCGCGGTTTTTGGCGCGTTTTACTGCCGGCCAAACGCGCTCACCCACTGTGCGGAGAACATTGGGTATAAGATCACTTCGTGTGAAAAAAGTTTCTAATAAATTATTCGCGTCTTTGTGGAAGAAAGATCGTTTGTATTATATGATGATTAATGAACCTGGCGCTTGATAGTGAAGAAAGAACTTATCTTCCAAGAGGTTAATTTACCGCTGCCCGCTTGCCGCCCCAGTAATACGTTGGCCCGGCTGGTCGCCTCACCTTTCGGCAGCGCCAACATAAAGACTCGACATCACCATTGTCGACCTCTTTCTCTCACTCCTCCTCCCACTCCCTCAAAAATGTTTGCACATCATTTTGCTGCCCTCTGAGAATTGTACAAGCCAGAATGTCAAAATTGCCTGCATCTGCATTCTCAGACCAGCTACCTAATGGGTCGACACCAGACATGAATTTCCATGACTCTACTTTCTTTCAAGAGCCAGGCAAACTTCCCGACCCCAGCGCAAGTGATAGCTCTATCAACGGACGCTGACACGAACTCTCAACCGCAACCCGTTATATTCAAAGATTCTGAAATTGTCGTCAAGTTTGGCCCTAATGTCACAGTCGCAGGAGCACAGTGTCTTCGGATAATCAGACTGATTTGTGGTGATGAAGTTCCAGTTCCCGAGGCTTTTGGGTGGCGAGTCGACGAGAGAGACTATATTTATATTTACATGGAGCTTTTTCACGGACGAGCATTGTTGAATCGCTGGGATGAGCTCACTGACCAAGTTAAAAGCTCTCTTTGCAATCAACTATCTCGGATTATAAGAGTTCGACGCCGATTCATGTAAGACTCATCTAACCAATATATCGGTACGCTCAGATAAAAATAGAAATGACCGGAATATCGGTGTGATCGAATTATTTCAGGTTCCCTCAGCCACCAGAAAGTTCAAGATTGTGTCTTTCAATCGTACCCGAAAGCCGGCCCTTTCTCAACCGTGAAGGACTTCAATAATTGGTTTTCTTGTTTACCACAACTGTGGCTTCCTCTATCTGAGAAATAAAAAGACCCCTATAGTGACCTTTAACCAGACAGTAGAGACATCAGATTTACTCATGCAGACCTTCACCGAGCCAATATCATTGTCTCTCCCAGCAAATCTGCTCGCATTCTTGCTATTGTCGATTGGGCGCAAGCGGGGTGATATCCTAGCTATTGGGAATATTGCAAAGCGCTCTTTACCTGCTGTTCCGAGGACGAATGGCGAAAGGAATGGATTGACAAAGTTTTACGCCCACGTAAGTGAGAATTTGAGGTCTTTCCGGAATACGCAATGGCTATGGGGTCCGTCCGAGATTTTTAATAAAACTGAAAAAGTAGCCATCCCCCCCTGAATTGTGAGTTGGCGACAACAATTGAGTCGGATTTGATCACACAACATGGCGCTCACTTGGTCTTCAAGAAGTCAATTTCATCACATGGGTAAGAGCCATACGGTTGAAGTTATGCAATCGAAAGTCGCAGTGATCAACATGTAGGGCTCTCCCACGGGACAGAAACACTCTGAATCCCAATTTCGGATGAATCACGTTCTCGCTGCTAATGAAGACAGCTCTACCGATAGATCTAGAGCGAAAGGGACACAGCCTGCCCAGAATGAGTGCGTCATTGATTTCTGCATGTTCCAACCTGCCTTCTCTTGCCATATGTGGAGGCGATGTGAACGATAGTAACGGGACAATTTATTAGGGAGCTAAACCAGAAGCGGGAAAAACAACCTGAATTAGTGATTTACAGGTCCGCCGTCTACACTGACTATTCGGGGACTCAGATCTTAGTATACCGCAGGTAGGGCTTGACCTCGCGAACCTCGCCAAACTTTTTCTTCGCATCCGGGGTGCTGACCGAAGGGGGAACGATCACATCGTCCCCAACTTGCCAGTCGATCGGAGTGGTAACCCCCTTCTTATCACCGGTCTGGAGAGAGTCGATGACACGCAGCACCTCGGCAGAGTTGCGGCCGGTTGAGGCGGGGTACATCATGGTCAGACGGATCTTCTTGCTTGGGTCGATAATGAAGACAGAGCGAATGGTGAAGGCAATGCCCTTCTGATCAATGTTGTCCAAGTCCTGCTGGTCGATCATGTCATACAAGAAGGCAACCTTGCGGTCGGCATCGGCAATGATGGGGAACTGCACATCGGTCGAGGAGACTTCGTTAATGTCCTTGATCCATTCGCCGTGCGAACCAATGTCATTCGCGCTCTAGTAAAGGGAATTGGATCAGCTTGGGGGGTTGCAGAATGCGATAGTGGCTACTCACCAGGCCAATCATCTTCACATCGCGCTTGTCAAACTCGCCCTTCATCTTCGCAAAAGCACCAAGCTCGGTGGTGCAAACTGGAGTGAAATCGGCCGGGTGGGAGAAAAGGATGGTCCAGCTGTCGCCGATGAACTGGTGGAAGTCGATCTCGCCCTTGGTTGTCAAGGCCTTGAAGTTGGGAGCTATCCTAGTCTGTTAGAAATACGTTCATGCAGACATCGTCCATTGCAGCCATACCGGTTGAGCCTAGACGCAAGCGCGGCTGTTCCTGGGTGGACGCTGCATAGAAGCGGCGGAAGGCCGGGGCGCGCGGCAGCTGAGCGTTGAGACTGGCCCAAGGGGCAGCTTTGGGTGCAGCTTTGAAGGCACGGAAAGCCATCTTCGAGGACATGATGGAAGCCATTGTCAACGTTAAGGGATGCTTTCTCCGGACTCGCGGAACAGCTTCGCATTTACATCATCGGAGATTATCTCAGCAATCACGCAATGGAGCTGGGAATGGATCTAACGCGATCGGGTAATAAGCTTCAAACTGCCTGGAAAGATTGCTTTTACTTCGTCCTCGCTTAATTTCCTCGATCGATTGTTAAGATGAATTTCAAAGAGAAGCTCACTGATCCAATATCTCATTCAACCATTGCCGTGGGGCCAGCTCATCGCCGCCTGACTCGGTATTGAGATTATCTCCGCGTTCGGCTTCACGGCAGCGGTCACTTTTTGGGCTGCACAGATAAGATCAATTTTTAGACTGGAGACACTTATTCAAAAAGTCGATTGCTTTTGATCTCACCGGGTTGTCATAGGGGGTTTGAACTATGAGACTAGCGGATGTCAGGGGTAATCTGCACGGTACGTCAACCGCCATTCAGATCAAGTCAGTTTTGATGTGGCTTCCATGGAAGGGGGATCGGATTTGTCACGTATCACTTCAAGAAAACATATATCCACGGACGCTTTTCACATAATGGGTAATTGCACGCCACATCGACGCCCTTTACGAAGACGCTCTAGGTGCAGAGAGAGTGCGCAGTGTGGATTTACACTCAACTATCGCTGATGAACAGAGCCAAAAGTCAAGCATCATTTGCATGCTGATGCCAAGTTGCGTATTCCAGACCTATCCATCTTAGAAAAGCCCCCACGCGAAGATCTAGCATGTGGTTTCGCATGAGACAAAGCTCAGTCAACGTCTCAATCAGAATATTTCCAGCCCAAAGTACACTATCCTTAGCCTTGAGAATTGGTCTTTGTCAGAATATTGGTGCCTGTCAATGAGGCCAATATATGACGTATGCAGGGAATAATTTCTTAGATGAAATGATAGCATGCCAGATCGTGAAGAATCCGAAGTATGAGATGGCACCCACAAGTGGGAAATGATCGTTCTTGGTAGCTGCTCATTGGGTTTCCAAATTGAGAATGTAAGCAACGTACATTAGCGCCGGCCCAGGCCTGTGGTGCAAAGAGTTCCTGCAACCATTCGAGGCCAATCTGATGACTCTCGGCACCAGGAATAATGGCTTCTGACGCCAATTCTTGGCAAAAATGACCTTGATGATTACGGACCCAATATCTAGACATTGATAGTCCCTCTTGGCAAACTGACAGCATCGAAATCACGTCACTCTGCTCGTCAGTCATAAAAGCGAGAGAATTTCTCTTGATAGAAATCCATTCTATCGAGTTATTTTTACCTACTGGTGAGACTCACCAACCAGAAAGAGCATCATAATGAAGACAATGGCGAGCAGTATTGCCGCACTCGGCATGGCGATGTCAGCGAAGGCGCAGAATATGTCCTATGGAGCAGACAACTTCTACCGCAGCAACAACGTGACAGTTCAGCCGATCAACTTCCCGAGTCAATACAAGACGAATGTTGCGGGCAATCTTTTCTATCTTAAAGACATGAATCACAGCACAAATTGGCCAGCCGTGGTGGTCGGTCATCCTATGGGAGCAGTGAAAGAGCAGAGCGCCAATCTTTATGCCACAAAGCTGGCCGAGCAGGGTTTCGTCACCGTCTCTATTGACATCCCATTCTGGGGCGCTAGCGACGGTGAACCGCGCAACGCGGTGTCGCCCGATCTCTACGCAGAGGCGTTCAGCGCGGCTGTCGATTATCTCGGTACCCAGGACTTCGTCGACCGCGAACGGATCGGTGGCCTCGGTATCTGTGGCAGTGGTTCCTTCGTGATCAGCGCGGCGAAGCTTGACCCACGCCTGAAGGCCATCGCTACGTCGAGTATGTATAATATGGGTGCTCTCTCTCGCAATGGAATCCAACATGCGCAAAGCGCTAGTCAACTCAAGGAATTGATCGCCCAGGCCGCACAGCAGCGCTGGGTCGAAATTGATGGCGGCGAGGTCCAGTACACAAGCGGCACACAGAATCACCTTACTGCAAACTCGACCGCAATCCAGCGTGAATTCTACGATTATTACCGCACTAAGCGTGACGAGTTCACACCTGTCGGCTCTACTCCGGAGCTTACTACTCACCCGACACTCTCTACTTTCACTAAATTTGTGAACTTCTACCCCTTCAACGGTATTGAGACAATCTCACCACGCCCAATGCTATTCATCTCGGGCGACCAGGCACACTCTCGTGAGTTCAGTGAGGATGCTTATTCGCGTGCTGGGGAGCCGAAGGAGCTGTACTGGGTGCCTGGTGCCGGCCATGTCGACCTTTACGATCGTACCGAGCTTATCCCGTTCCAAAAGCTCACTAACTTCTTCCAAACGAGCCTCGTGTGAGAGGAGCGGAGTCTGCCCGCGAGCACGACATGGCAGGTTCATCTCCGACTTGCAGCAATTTTGTGGTCGCATCATCGGCCCTTGGAGCGGACCTCGCGCGCTAGATAGACCTACGTATCTGGTTTAGCAAGGGAGCAGAGAGCTATGTGTAATTAGTCATTTGAAACTAGATATTTTCCAGTACTTTGCATTCAGTGAAATCGATATGACAGGTCTGCCAAATCAAATTACCCTTCATGCTTGGATTATTGGCCCCTGTATCTCACGCAACTTCGGCAGGTGGCCGGTATAACCCTATTACAAGCAAGTCTGGCACGTAGAACTAGAGAAATCATGATACTCGTTTTGCATGCTTGGCTGAGTGATGGACCAATCAATTGGTGGACATTTGCTTACATGGGGCTATCCATGGATCTGCTATCTCCAACCGCTTTTGGCTAATCAGAGCAATCCTACCGTGGAGACTTGGCCGAAGGCGGGCGTCCATTAGGCAAACTAAAATTTCTGGTCTAGCCTTTTCATAATCCTCGTGGAGACACTGGTCAGCGAGACACATTCCTAACCCCACTCATTTCTTATTAAAACATCTACTGCTCCTCTAGATTGTCATCACATCGCATGAAATTCCTATAATGGAAGACCCTTCGGCAAAAGCGCCGATCATTCCACTGGACAGAATGCCCCAGCAAGTCGGCGTTCGGAAAGCTGAAGATGATTGGACTGGAATCATCAATCGGACAGAACGAAGGAAATTGCAAAATCGACTCAATCAGCGACGCTACCGTATGTATTGTTCAGTCAGTCAGAGAAAATCGTAATAACGGCGGTCAATTCCTCGCTAGGGTTGAGAAAACAAGACAATCAAGCCGAATCGCATGCTGTCATCACTACTACTACTACTTCCTCTGGCGCGTCCTCGAGTTCGTCGAATATCGTCATGCTATCCCCTGATGTCCAAGCGGGGAGTGAAGAAGCCTTCGAATGCGCACATGCACCTCCAAATGCATTGCAGTTCCGTGAACGCTTCATGCAACTTGCATACCAAAGCTATATTCAGGGCTCACCTAATAGGGATCACTTGATCAGTCTCAGTCGGCTCAACGTGCATCAAGCCATCAACGAGAACATTGCTGCAATTGGAATGACACCCGCGTGGATGCAAAGCGATGACTCAATTTCAATCTACAATCTTCAGCAACCCAGTTTTTCAATCGAGAAGATTCCGCCTTGCTTACGTCCAACTTCTCTTCAATTGCGTATTCCCCATCATCCTTGGTTGGACTTCTTCCCATTCCCAAATATGCGCAACTGCATGATTCTTGCTGGCGACGCGTTTGATGACGATGATTTGTGCCATGATCTCATGGCTTTCTGGGACACCAGAAACACCGCCGCTACATTACTTGTATGGGGAAACTCATGGGAGGCGAAGAACTGGGAAGTTACCGAGGCATTTGCACATAAGTGGAAGTGGCTACTACGTGATTCACCTGAGCTACTAGCTTCCACAAACTTTTGGAGAAAGTCAAGAGGAGAGAAGCCGATTAACTGGAAATATATCTTGTCAGATCCATAGAATCGGCCGGCATAACAAAATAATTTTGGGCGTCTTTCCTCTCGTGTTTAGGTCTCTTCCTATCGCCAATATCACAAAACAAAAATTGTGTATAACAAAGCATTGATTCTGATCAGCACATTTTAAAAATTACTTAGATTCATGTGTTCTGATCTGATCTCTTTTGTTCACAACATCTCCTTATCCTATTCACAAAGCTCTTTGATGGATATCAAATTTCATTTTGCTGGAATTCAAGAACAACGACAAGAGTGAATGATACTCTAAACGCTAGCCACTGCAGCACTAGACGAAGAGCCCCATTTCAACGGGAGCCGATTTGACTTGATCCCCTTGAATACTCTCAAGTAAAGCGTTCCCTCGGTAATCTTCAAGATCCAGATCTATATATCCTTGCGGAGACCATTTCTTGCCAGAAACAAAGAAAGAGCGTCCATTGATAGAGGTATCCCTGAGAATGTGCAGGAGACATTCGCCCGCTTCAGATGCTTCTGCAAATTGAACACCTACGCTGGTGACGTGCGCGAAGGCCTCTTCAGATAATATTTTGGTCTTGACATACCTGAACTCGTCAGCAACAGGTACGCGACTATGAGAAATGGAACAGCCTTACCATGGCGATATGACGTTCACGCGGCTCCCGTAGTAAAAAGCTGTTCTCCGCAGAGAATGCATAATACCTCGCATAGCCCATTTCGTGGCGCAATATTGAGGTGCTCGCGGGCAATCCAGAAATGCCGCACCTGACCCCACCAAGATCAAGCAGGTGTCTTCCTGTGAAGGGGACGGCTGTTGGCCGTTCTGCGCGATAAAGTAATGCGATGCCAGCTTCGAGGTGTATAACGTGCCGATGAGATTGACGTCGATAGTAGTGAGATCTGGCTTTTTCGGCGTGTTGCCATCGCCGTCATAAGCAAATACTTCATCCTGACGGTGTATTCCGGCATTTGCGACTACATAAGATATCTTGCCACTTGGAGAGAACGAGACTGCTTCTTGAAACACACGGACTTGGTCATCCCAGTCGGTAGTGTCGCACTCGATGAATTTGGTACTAGGGAAGAATTTAGTGGAGCGGGCATAGCTGGTAGAGTCGCAAGCATACCCTGTAAGCTCTTTTTCAAGTTCTCGGCCTCTTGAAATATCACGGTCAGCGATCACCACTATCGCCCTAGATAAGTTGTGATTAGATGGCGGCCAAAGTGGGAGAAATTGTCAACTCCTTACCCTGCAGCGACAAGAGCGCGAACATATGCCTCTCCAAGACCATTTGCGCCTGATACGATTGCGTTAAGGTCAACCCATAAAACGGAATTGAAGGGGCATTTGGGATGATACATACCACCGGTGACAATAGCGGTCTTTCCTTTGACATTTTCAGAGCCCATTTTGCAGTTGACAGCAGAAATGTGGTCAGAGCTGGCTATACAAAGGACGCACTTGAATAATGAGAATGCACAGAATGATTAGAGGAAGCACAAGAATAAATGATAGGGATACAAATTTCCTTTAAATCATACAGCTACATGGAGGAGCCGTGACGTAGAGGGAAGTGTTTTGAACAAGCGCTAATGCAAGATGCTTACTCTCGACCATGGAACCATTCGGGATTCGACCCACTGGCAGACCTTATGCATCTTCTCCACGATGCATATTCACGCGATCGCTGGAGTGGCCGAATCAGTATATTTCGGATCCGTGTCCTACCGTTCGAATCATAGGCTGCTAAGTAGAAGTCTTCGAGACTTTGGTTTTGGTACTCCCATAATACTGCGCATGGTGCCAGGGAGCGAATGTAATGATACCAGGATATTTCTCTCACGCATTCGAAACACTCAACACCATTGTGAGCAAGTCGTATGTGTCCAATTGATCAAAGGGACCATCTCAATGAGTCATTCTTCCAGAAAAGTCCCCGTCGGCTTAATGGGAGAGCCGGATCCATTTTGGTTCAAAGGTTATACACAAACGAGGCCCACAATAGAGAGTAAAATCCGTGGAGATGAGGCATTACACCTTTTCTACGAACATCCTTCTCTTCAAATCGGTGTATCGATGTGTAAGCGAAAATCGAAGGGACGGAGTGTTTACGTTCTACCACGATGACTTAAGTGTTTGGAAGATTCTGCCCGTCTTCCGAGGGCGGTGACCTAAAAGAGGTGAGTGTCCTTCCGGCTTACGTGTTTTTTGGTATTCCCAGCGCAAGATAGTGAATGTTCTAAATCTGGGGTTCCCATGATTAAGTTTGCAAAGTCCAGGGAACAACTCTTCGAATCAAATTATTTGACACTATTTTTGACTCTAAGATCCTGTGGTGGCTTATCACACGCAGGGTCTGAATTAGGGCACATGGCGCAGCCGCCATTGACGGCTCGCCGAATGCGTCGATAGATCGCATGTCCCCCAAATGTCCCTTGTTTCCCCTTCCCTTGATACCATTCTCGATGGTTTGAGACCATACAAGTGCTCGCATGAATACGCCCTGTGCAATGGTAAGACATGGGACTATGTATACTCACTTGGAGAACATTACTAAAAGTATCGGCATCTGTCGGCTGGCATATCAGGGCGGTATCTGGAAGTTCAGCTTACGCGCCCCACTGGGGTCCGAACTCGTGCTTTTTCCCGATTCCTTCATTGGACCCTGGTCTGGATGCATGCGATGGGGTCGAGTCTCAGGGTCTTAGCTTCTATTAGTCGCCCATGTCTGCTTTCGAGTATTTCGCCCCATTCGACACTTTCTTTATAATGGGAAATTTCCCCTGAATCGTCTTTTTTCACAGTGTCGCCCGCTGTTGCTGCAAAGTGCAACGAAACGTGCTTTGCTTCATATTCCGCTCTCTGTAGGGTTTTTAAGGGCCCATAATACACCGACGACCGGTGAAGGATCTTCAGGGTTCAACAATCAGGGGAACTGTGTGAAGAGCCCAACATTACACAACAGCGGGAGATCTGGATTTGCAAGGCCCAGTTTTTTGTCCATTATCACAGCAGGATCTGTGATTTTCACTCGCTACTTCTTTGACCAACACCCCGGAGAGGGCACCCGACCGTCATGGCTCGCTACTCTCACTACTTGCTAGCGTTGCTCTCGGCATTTGTCGCAACTCTCTTTTGGCTATCATGGGGCTTGAAAGATTCAGTCCCAACTCTAGCACTCACAATAGGATCAAACTGCATCCTGAATGAAAACGCCACGCCCACCACGACACCATATGCCTCCGAGACTCCCAGCGCTCCGGTCAGCACGCCTACCAGCTCACCCGACGATATCGACGAAGCCTACGCGGGATCTGCGGCGTACAAACTCCCCGCCTTCAAAAGCAAACAAGAACTCGCGGCAGCCGCTTTCCCCGCCAAGTTGTGGCAAAAGTCTGGTACCCACGGAATCGACGAGTCCCGCCGCGAAGACATGCGATCATGGCAAATTCAATCGCCCAACCTCCGACACGAGATTCTCACCGATGGCAGTGGAGACCAATACATGCGCGAACAATTCGCCGACTACCCCGAGCTCCTCAACCTATATCTCTCCCTCCAAGTCCCGATCCTCAAAGCCGATCTCCTCCGCCAATTCATTCTCTACAACGACGGTGGAATCTGGAGCGATCTCGACGTCACATGCCACGTACCTATCGATAAATGGATCCCGGAACAGTACAAGGCTAGAACGAACGTGGTAGTCGGACTTGAGTTCGACGGAGCCCAGTTCGCTAGCTGGACGGTCATGGCTAAGCCCAGAACCAGCCACATCGCGTCTGTTCTTCGGTATATCATCGTCGCGCTTGAACAGTCTGCACTAGATTACAATACGACTATTTCCGGTCTGACGATGCAAACCATTAGCGATGTGGTTGACGTTACGGGCCCTCAGGCGATGACTCGGGGCATCATTCGAAGCCTAGAGAAGGAGCTTGGTCTTCCGGTCGGAAGGCCCAATATCTCGGAGCTTCATGAGCCAGTCCTCCTGGGAGATGTCCTTGTGTTGCCTAACGCGGCGTTTGCTGCTATGCAAGGTGGCTGGCCGACTGATCGAGGTCCGTACCTTGTTGAACATCACTACGCTGGTTCGTGGAAGAATGATAAGGGGGGCGAAAGTAAGGTTGAGGACAAGACACCGGAGCTTCAGGCGCCCGAGGCTCAAGCCTCAGCAATTCAAGCTCCAGAGACTGAGACCCCGGAGATTCACACGTCGGAGACCCCCACTTCGGATGCTCCAAGCTCAAAGATACACAACTCAGATATTCACCCAGAGACGGACAAGGGGGTGGAGTTGGCGTAATTGGGCAGTAACTTCATTCCGTGTACTTTAATCATGATGGCGTTGGTGGCATTTACTTGGCTGCATAGGGATTTTTAGACTGTATATGTGGCATTTTGATACCTCACTTCAATTCAATGTATGTTCAACCTTGCTACACCACTGGGAGTTTTGGCTCTTTGCACCTCAACCCATCCATTGACACTCGCTGTGAGCGAGCCACCTTCGCCCACATGCATTAGGTGTGACTTCGCAACCTTGGTGTAAAACATGTCAAGTATCACTAGTCATGGAATTACATGTCATGAGAGTTTTTTGGGGGGGGGGGGGGGTCAACTGCCACAATGTCACACCGTCATATGCGAAGATTAACTGTTAAACTTGCAAATGACCGAGCATAGTGTCATGTATTTGATAGCCACATATCAAAGGCATTAACTCAAGGATCAAAACGCGAGGACTACCAAGACATCAGGATCATTTCCTACCGTAGGGAGTGCAGGTTCCTATATTAGACAGCTGGCTAAAACAACGGACCCACGGCGGATGAAGCGAACTTTTATCATATGAGAGCGTCGTCGGGGTCTTGGGCTATTAGCCAAATTGATTTCATGTTCCAGACATAATATATTTTGAAGCTTCATTCAATTGAATGTATTTCTATCTCCTAGCTCCACCATGGCAGTATTGCCTCTAAAATCATGATGTACGCTTAGGTGTAAATGACCGACATGACCTGGTCTGACAATCGAAACGACCTTTGGATCAATATTCCAAAGTCTGCTTGATCGCATCAAATATCCCTAAGTAAGGAAGTATTAGATCTCCGGAAGAAAGAAGCCAACTTTAGGGGATTACTCACTTGCAACGTCAGGCAAGATAAACTGTTCGTAAGTCAAACCTGTGTGTGTACTCCATCCCGCGACACGCTTAACTGGGGCTTCCAGTCGAAGGAACGCACCCTCTTGCAGGGTAGCGGCAACCTCGGCTCCCACGCCGTAGTTGACCATACTTTCGTGCACCACAACGGCTCTTCCTGTTTTTCGAACGCTCTCGAGAACCGTCTGGCGATCCCAAGGATAGATAGTGCGTAAGTCGATCAACTCAATGTTGACGCCCTTCATTGTCTTTTCAATGGCGGAAATGGCGGCTGAGCATCGGTAGAGCGGTTGGCCATAGGAAATGATTGTGAGGTCTTTGCCGGGTTTGACAACCTCGGCTTTGCTGAGAGGAATGGTATAATACTCATTAGGGACGTACTCTGCTGCCGCTCGGTAAAGACCCTTTGGCTCCATGAAGATCACCGGGTCATTGTGCTCGAAGATGGATGATAGCAAGAGGCCTTTGGCTTGTGCAGGTGAACGGGGCATTACTACTCGGACGCCAGGAATATGTGCAAAAAGTGACTCGGGCGATTGTGTATGGTAGCTATCCCTGACTGTTAGTTGTGGGTTCGTGGTGAACGGCTGGCGCCACAGAATACACACTCACAGAGCACCATGACCCACTGCACCACACGGCATACGAATCACAAGTCCTCCCACGTTTACTCCAGTGTTGCCTTCTCTGTATCGGAACTTTGCCGCCTCGTTGACAATCTGGTCGAAGGCTGGAAACATGTAGTCGGCGAATTGTAATTCAGCTACAGGCTTCATGCCCTCTGCCGCGGCGCCGATAGCGAACCCTGCGATTCCTTGTTCCGTCAACGGTGTATTGAAGACACGATCTGAGCCAAATTCCGACTGTAGGTCCATAGAGCACCGAAACACACCACCGAACGCCACATCTTCCCCGAAGAGTATAACCTTATCGGAGGTGGACAGAGCGGTTCGTAGAGCGGAGTTGATGGCTTGGAACAAATTCAGGCGCTTGCTTGTGGCTCCAGCTGGGAAATTTGGGACGCTTGACAATGTCGCCGGAGTGTGGTGCAACAGAGGAGTCGTCTTGAAGTCAAGGGGTAAGTTGAGCTTTGCCGCGGGAGACGGAGCTGAGTAGTATCGGCGCGGTATTTGGGAAGTCAAACACCTTGGGGCGCGAGGTCGTACCATCTCTACGATAGTCAGGATATGGAGACGGGTATTTTCAGGGGAAACATCAGAGACAGAGTTTCAAGAGGCCTTTTCTTTATAAAAGAGATCCTGTTGTTCCGTCAGCCTTGGAGAATTGCGGGGGATGCGCCGCGGATAACCGAAGGTGCAAACAGCGCAAATGCGGAGTAGTGACGAAGGTTGAGGAACGCGCCAAGTCGTGATACATCAACTCTGGTCGTCCCAGGGTCATCGAAAAGCATTCTTTCCAGCAAAAGTACCTTGACGGTTCTTCGAAATTCCTCGCCACAATCGGCCTGTACTGAAGAAGGAATTTCGTCCTGGTTATTGAATATCGAAGCTCCATTCCACGAATACTACGTGTGAAATTTAACTGCCCCACCTCCAGTTGTCCCTCTGAAACGAGCAACATAGCTGAAGGAAAGATCCGGGTGTCAATTGTGCAAATTGAATCTCCCCGGCAGAATAGCTCGAGTCAAGCTGATACATAGCAAAAGTATGATTGTGGTAAAGATCGTCCTTATCAAGGCTTATCGGCCGGTGTCGGCGGTGTGACTCCGCCGCACCAAAATCCGCTTTTCTCGAATGACTCAACCTCTCGACTTTCTTCTCAACTCAATTGTTTCCCATATTTCATTTTCATCTACAACACAATCACAATGTCCAAGGGAAAGGTAAGTGCTTTGAATGCCCTCTGATTACCATTGTCATCACGAATACCTTCCCTAGCACCAGACCATCAGTTCACCCGCACTTCTACACTTTCAATTGCCCGCATTGCCTTCCCGGCATCACTGACAAGCTTCTCGACAGGTTTGCCTCGCCTACTCTGGTGGTCTCGACACCAGCTGTATCCGTATGATATAATCCGACTTCCACTTCCAATCAATTGTCATCGCTGACACCAGATCCAGTCAAGTACCTCATCGAGGAGGGCTATGAGGTCGTCTGCTTCAGTAAGTTGCGCGCATTGCTTCAGGAAACGATACCAGCAACATTTTACTGACTTTTTCTTCCAGTGGCCGATGTTGGCCAGGAAGGTATGGTTGACGTCTATGTCGGGTCTCCTGTAATACGAGACTAATGTTTCCCCGCAGAGGATTTCGAGGCTGCCCGCGAGAAGGCCCTCGCCATCGGTGCCTTGAAGTGCGAGATCATCGATATCCGCCGCGAGTTCATTGAGGAGCTCTGCTTCCCCGCCATTGCTTGCAATGCCGTCTATGAGAATGTCTACTTGCTCGGTACCTCTCTGGCCCGCCCCGTCATTGCCCGCGCCCAGATCGAAGTTGCCCAGGTACGCTCCATTGGTACATTCCACTTTGACAGATCAGTGACTAATTTGTGGTATTTCTTTTAGCGCGAGGGCTGCTTCGCCGTCTCCCATGGCTGCACCGGTAAGGGTAACGACCAGGTCCGCTTCGAGCTTGCCTTCTACGCCCTCCAGCCTAACATTAAGGTCATTGCCCCGTGGCGCGACCCTGTCTTCTACGAGCGCTTCGTCGGCCGTAACGATCTTCTGGAGTACGCCGCTGAGAAGGGTATCCCTGTCACCTCCACCAAGTCCAAGCCCTGGAGCATGGACGAGAACCTGGCTCACTGCTCCTACGAGGCCGGTATCCTGGAGGACCCCGACACCACTCCTCCCACTGACATGTGGAAGCTCACCGTGGACCCTCTGACTGCCCCCGACCAGCCCGAGGACTTCACCGTCTCCTTTGAGAAGGGTGTCCCCGTCAAGCTTGAGTACACCGAGAAGGGCCAGAAGAAGACGGTCACCGACTCCGTTGAGCTCTTCTTGACCGCCAACGCCATTGCCCGCCGCCACGGTGTTGGCCGTATCGATATCGTTGAGAACCGCTTCATCGGTATCAAGTCTCGTGGCTGCTACGAGACCCCCGGTCTTACCTGCCTGCGCTCTGCTCACCTTGATCTCGAGGGTCTCGTTATGGACCGTGAGGTCCGCGCCCTCCGTGACCAGTTCGTCACCTTCAACTACTCCAAGCTCCTGTACAACGGCATGTACTTCTCTCCCGAGCGTGAGTTCCTCGAGGCCTCCATCACCGCTTCCCAGAAGTCCGTCAACGGCCAGGTCCGCTGCCGCGCCTACAAGGGTACTGTCTCCATCCTCGGCCGCTCTTCCGAGACTGAGAAGCTGTACGACATGACCGAGTCCTCCATGGACGAGATTGGTGACTTCTCTCCCGCCGAGACCACCGGTTTCATCAACGTCTCTGCCATCCGTCTCAAGAAGTACGGCCAGATGAAGGCCGCCGCTGGCGAGAAGTTGTAAATTGTCTTTGAATAAAAAAGTGATGGTTTGAGAGCCAAATGTTGAGCATCACTGGCTTTCTACGGCAGCTCACTGGGCTCGTTTCACATTTGCCATCCAAACTTACTTAGGAATGGTTTCCCGGTTTGAATGATTGTATAATGAAATAGAAAAAAGTTGCAATTGTGGGAATCATATGAGCACAATGCTCTGTGTGTAGTCTTGTAATTGTAAACACGTCCGATGTTGAATCTGACTCCAAGATAATCATCTGGCCGAACGTTCAATCTATCAAAGCTTTATAATATCACGCTATTTATAATGCCCTCTTGGCGAGGAATGTTACAGATTGGCTTTCTCCTTGGTATCTTCTAGCAAGTCTTTGAGACACGATCCGAATTAGCTTTGGAAATCACGCACTGGGACGGGGAGACATACTGTTCCACGCATCTAAGGCCGCCTTCTCTGCATCCCATCCCCACAAGAACTGCTGCGTTGCACGATCGGACCATTTATCAGGGTTCGAACCACTCGCTGATTCTAAGAACTGTGCGTCCCGGGCGATTTGCTCGGGGCCGTCCGGCAAGTGTAGAGTAAGACGATTCTCAGATCCAGAAGCTTGAACTGACTCTGCACGCTGCTTTCGAGACTGCTCGTAAACCTTGAGCGCGTGTGGAATTTCTTGCCGGGATGAGATTGTTGAAAGTAGGACGCCCAGTGCTGCTGCGTCTTCGACTGCCTGTGCTGCACCTTGGGCAACATAGGGGCTGCGAAATGTCAGTGTCACTCATGGAGCACAAAAAAAAAATTAGATCAACATACAGCATAGGATGACATGCGTCACCGATCAAAGCTACTGATTCTCGAGTCCAAGTCTTGAGTGGACGGTGCAGACACAACTTCCACTCGAGGACCTCATCTTCCTCCACGAGATCAATGATCTTTCTGATCTTTGGGTCCCATCCCTTATAATTATCCACCATGGCCTGCTTCGAGCCCTTTGTCGTCCAAGATTCTTCGACTTCTTGTCGGTCTGGGTGAAGCAGAACCACATTGTACAAGTCGTGGTTGCGCACGGGGTATGCAATGATGTGGCGCTCAGGACCCAGCCAGCGAGTTGCCTGCGGCTCATCGATGAGCTCCTTCAATTCGGGATCTTTCTCCATGATGCTGCGAGGAAGCATAATTCGGTACGCAGCATCACCGGTGGCAATGGCCTTGATCGACGAGTCCTCGAGCAATTGGCTACGAACGGTTGATTTGATACCATCGGCGCCGATAACAACGTCGCCACGAAGAACTGTGCCATTGGCTAGCGTTACGGATGCAGGGTTGAATGCAACACCGGTAACAACAGAATTTTCGTGGAGATGAACATTCTCAAGAGCAAGGGCACTGTCGATCAAGGCGTTGTGCAGATCGGCACGGTGAATGACCACCTGCTGGCCGAATGTCTTATTCACCGGCACCGTGGTCAGAAGCTTGCCGTCTTCCCACCGTCGAACATGGATATGCTCCAACGCCACATCTTGGGCGTGTATCAAATCAGAAATACCCCATCCTGGCGTCAGGTCAGTTCAAACTGGGCACTCTTTCTCGGTGTCGGCAACAAGGCATTTTGACTTACGCTCAAAAAGCCTTAACATGTTTGGAGAGACTTGGATTCCAGCTCCAACCTCTGCAATCTATTTTTCGGCCAACATTGATTAATACTGCAATACTCATGTCTTTGGGTTGGATCAGGTGCTGTCACATACTTTGGGAGCAGCTTCGAGGACCACCACGCGGTGACCGCGCATTCCTAATGTTAAAGCCGCGGCCATCCCCCCAATGCCTAGCAAATGTCAAATTTGGCCCAATTAGGACCCATGCAAGTCCCATGCAATTCAGGAAGAACATACCGGCGCTGTTTAATGTTAGATTTGGCCCCTATATCTCGATTATGCAGAGGGGAAAAAAAAACTCACCCGACTACAATTACGTCCAAAGGGACATTGGCTTGAGGCACGTCCATCATCTGTAGAAGAAATGTGGAAGGAAAAACAAGAAAAAGAAGAAAAGATACTTGCGTGACAGAGCTTACAGACGAGCACGCCAGAGGTATTTCAGAAAATTCACGGGCGAGAGCTTACCTGTCCGAAGGTTTGCCGTCCCACCCGTGCCACAGAAACCCGCTACGGTTCGGCAAAGAGTCATCTCCAATTATGTCTACGACGATTATCCCCCGGTGAGGCGGGGCATGTTGGATCGTCGCTCTGAAATTGACCATCTCTTCTCCACAGGTTTGGGGTCTTACATGGAGCGACATGTCTGGCCCCCTTTTGACCTGTCCTGATTCTCCATATTGTAGACCACGGCACTTGCCGGCTCCTGGCGGAGCGGCATCAGACAAATGCGTGGGGAAATGGTTTTATTCCATCTTGATAATCAATCCCTGTAACAAGGTCTAGTCTTTTTTTTCTTTCTCAATATTCCTTCATGATTGCTATTAAAAGCCGAACCAGCCCCGTGTTCTCAATTTCCGGGCTTTAGGACGTGCGGCCAAAGTCTCGAGGTTGCCGCTCCGATCGGAGGGCTCCACCGCCACACTGGCGTAGTTTCTCCGGGGAAACCGACTAAGCCCGGCTCTTTGGCGGGTTTCTATCTGCCGACTCCTCGCCCCCCTCCGAGTAATAGATGCAACCCCGAACATCCATTATCCTCTTGCTTTGCCATACTGGGACCCCCCAGACCCCACTACGGGGTCGCGACCATTTTCCCCGACTCATGATCGTGTGATGTCAATTTCCACCGACTCTACAGTAGCCTCACGGCATTTTTGGACTTGATCCACTGCCGATGTTTGGGTTGACTATCAAATTTGGAGTGTTGTGCTCGATTGCTGGGGTCTTATTCGCATAGTCTACGATGTGAGCCTTGCTTGAATGTACGAGATCCATCGGAAAAAGTATGGCTCGTCCACCGGTCGCCCCAATAGGTTCACCTCGTCCATATGGAGCAGAGCAGCATGTTCAACCCCTGCACTCCTGGAGTTCCTCTCTACCTTCCTGAGCAGAGCATTCTGGGCTTTGACTTTGAAGCTCATCTCATTCTCAGTCACACAAAGTAGCCAAACGCGCAGAGATCAATTTTCACTTGATTATTGTTTTTCTCACGGGACGCGGGGTTTTTAGAAAGGACTCAGGGCGCTATCTGGTTCTGCGACAACCGCGGACTCCACACAGGTTGACTCCGCACGGAATCCAGTCCCAGCCGATTGTCGGCCGCTCTTTGCTGACTTTTTGAAGTACAAGGATAGGGTACGGAGGCAGCTATTCATGGCCAGCATCGAGATAAAAGCCATAGGATATCAGCGCCATATTTAGCTGGAATCCCATGCCAAAAGTCTTCGTCCACCGAAATGTAGAACAAGCCTGCATCAGAGTTTCTCTATTGCGTAAACTGTACCCATGTGATATTGAGCCTCGCCATCATATACTGACAGGTCCTGCAAAGCCTGTCGACCTTCACGTTCGATCGCAGCATGGAATTCTGGACTGCGCAATTTGATCCAGCACTTGAAAGAATTGGGTCTCATGTTGAGACCATCTCTGGACGGCACACGAGGCAATGCCGACGATCGTTTGGATGAGATCGAATGACTTTTCTATCCCAGGGCCACTCACGTATAATCTAAGATGTCCACGGAAACTTCATTGCCCTGATCATTCAAAGCTTTTTAAATCCGAAAGCCCCATAGCAGTCTCGGCAGGTTGATGAAGGTCCCTTCCTCCGGAAGGATTGCCCACTACACACTCTCCGCCCCCATCCAAAAGTCATCTACCTCTTCTCACCGGGAAACGGTCTTTGACCGGGACTATTCTTGATATATCTCCCCGGGTTAAACCGTTTGGCATTGAGAAATTCCCGCTCGTTATGGTGGATGGCCCGCACATTACCCTGGGCCAGAGTGTTGCGCGGAATCAACCATCCCTAGATGCATCTTATCCGTGATAAGCCGTAGAGAAGGCCGCGTTGAGCGGCACAAAGAGCTATTTAGCCTACATCTTTCTGATGATCGTCCTTGATCTGCGCGTGCACCTGCTCGCCGTTGATGACTACCGAGCGCCACCGGAGCACTTCCTCCACGAGCGTTTTCATATAGGGTAGATCCGCTTCGTTCTAGAATGCCGGGCTCCGGTGTCGTCCCGCTAATCTGTCGCATATCCCTCATGCTTTCGTGAAGGGTTCGGGGAAGGCGCAGCAAGCGAATACCAAGGTGACGAGTGTAGAGCTTGAAGTGTCGCTTCCCACCGAACAGGTTCCTTGAGAGAGAAGATATTTCCACACAGGAGAGAGTGCGCTTGGGTGCTTCTTCAAAGACCTTCGCATAACAATGTTCAACATTAGGGATTATTGACTACATCTTCAAAGATCTTCTTTGCATAACATCGTTCAATACTAGGATTGTTGACTACTTCTTCGGCCAGGGCCTAAAAGAATGGTCTGCCACGTCCTTGTCCCTTCTCTAGGCCCTGTTCACATGGCGCCATCCAATTTGAGAACTTGGCGAGAAGTATGCTCCACTGAGCATTATGAGATATCGGGGTATACCACAGGACACTGTGTAGATCTCACTCACAAGGGAAAGACTCCCTCGACATAGGGAAATGTGCTGCCAGGCACATTCAACTCCGCCGTATATTGCATATTTGTAATTATCGGATCCCTGGATATAGACACACGTTTCCCGACACCAATAATTGATACCACACCGGTCGCATATCGCTCAAAATGTTAACTTCTGTACACGGTATGTTATATCAATCCAGAGTGTCTAATTTGGGCAACTAGGTATGGGTATATATGGTTTGCTTTGAAAATGTGCTTTGTTGGGCCTTTTTCTGTTTCTGGACGCCGGAGATGAAAGGTCGGTCTTTGGAAGAGTTGGATGAGATTTTTTGAGGTGCGATTTCCAGCGAGAAGGTTTGGGGAGTATCGAATTGTTTTCAGAGAGGTGGCGATGATTGAGGCTTTCAATACTGAAGAAGTGAGGACTGGTGAGAATGAGGCGGAATAAGTTGTGGCTAATGGTACAAGTCACAGGTGGATCAAGATAAGAAAGGATTCCAAAGTAAGAATCGAGTGTATTTCCTTAATTGGCTTCTCTCTTTATAGAATAATGTAAGAAACCTTCATACGCCAAAATATATGAATCAAAGGCTGGGAGAAATGCAGTAACACCTGAACATGCTCGCATCGAATGGAATGAAAAGAGCGCAACTAAACACAATATAGCGCGGTGAATCAAAAGAACAAAAACATGGAGGAGTAATGTGGGGTCGTGTGAGGTCATGCGAGTGTGCTGAAGTCGTTATCATGAATGCTGAATAGTATGTTCAAGTAATGGGTTCGTGGGAAATGTACAAAGATAGCTTCTTGAAGAGCATCAGCTCGCATGAATGTCAAGCCACGACCAGAGGCGTTGTGGTTTGGCTGATTCGTGATAATGGAATCTGTCGCTGGGTGTAATCGTAGTCGTTAGGCGGTAAACATGAGTCGTAAACGGCTGGGGCCTTTCTTCTTCTTCTCCTTGGGTCGTTTCTCTTTCTCAGAGATGTGGATGCTAGACTTGGCAGGCGCTCGGCTGGGGGCCTTGCTGGGGGCCTTGCTGGGGGCTTTGCTCGGAGCTTTGCTTGGAGCTTTACTGGGAGCTTTGCTTGGAGCTCGACTAGGTGCCTGGCTGGAAGCTCGCGGTGGAGCCTTGGATGGCCTGAGAGACGTGGTATCATAATCGGCCCTGGAACGCCCAGCCGAACGGGCACGAGTATGCCGAGATGTACGCGAGCGACCAGAGCGGCGAGAAGATGCAACAGACTCATCATCGAACTTGAAGCGCGGATCCCGCTCTAGTCGCGCAGTTGTGACATCGATGCCCGACATCGCTGCTGCCTTAGGCGTGATGAACTCCCCATCTACCGAGGTCCCCACACTCCTAGCTTCGATATCTGCAACGCCCCGTCTCCACATTTCGACGTGACTGAGTTGTTCCACGTTGATCTCCATCATGTCATCCATGCCGATCGACTCTTCTTGCTTCTCCCCACCCGCAGGCTCGCCCTGGATCTTCTTGATAATCTTGTATCCCCCGAGCATGACGACTGTGACACCGAGTCCGACACCGGCGGCGATGAGGAACTGTGGGCTCGACAGGAGGGCAAACACTGCGGGGCTTGCAGATTTCAGCGCGGATAGCGCGGCTGGGGCCATCTTACTGGCCAGAGTGCTGATCTCTGCCAGAGTAAGAGCGACCGCAGCCATCGCATCAGGGTTTTTCTGAAGATGCGATATGGTAGCCGTTGCGCTGTGTTGGACGCAGTGTGCTTCTTCCAGAAGCCACTGTGCCTTATGCACCAGCCCATCGAGTTGATTCTGATCATTGGGGTCAGGAGGACTGTATCGCAACAAGGCAGCAGGATGAGCTTCCCCATATGCAAGGTCCATATCGATGTGAGCATCGGACTTAGACCGAGCAGTCAATGAGCGGTTCTCGGGTTCTCGAACGGCGATTTCGTGGTGAGTGTGTCGACGAGAAATCCCCGATGGAGCATAGTGAGACTCCCGGCCCGACGCAGATTGCAGGTCTTGTTCATAGCGAGAAGAGGCACGGCCGCGATGCACACTGCGACTGGCATGATATTGCGACTTGGACCGGTGACTCCGTCGTGAGCCTACAGACTTGGAATCGTCAATTTTGTAGTGAGCAAGCGCCTGGAGGGCCTGCTCCTCAGCAAGCTTGGCATTTCGCTCCGCATCGAAATGCGCCTTGCGCTCCTTGTAGGCGGCTTTGGCCTGACTAAAGACTCCGAATAGTTGTTTGCTCTGCAGAACAATTAGTTTGGGTCCGAGAGTGCCATGAGTATTTGTATCTGGGCGGAAATACCGTGCTGACAACCTTGCCGGACTTATCAATCACGGCGATCGTCTGACCGAGCGGCGCCATGGCAAATGAGAAGTTGATAGAAAGTGAAGATCACTCATGGGAATTCAAGGCGAGGATCGCCGGGGCCACGAGGAGCGGTGTACAGCCCTGGCGATTTTACCCGGGGTGCCTGGCAGGCAGGATATAAATAATGGGAGTTGCAAGGCAAGTAAGTATCATATAGAACAAGACAAGGAAGAGAGAATCGCGCCCGGACGTCAGGGTGCAGCGACGACTGCCCAAGAGGATTAATCAGGCCTCTTTTGTGCCACTGAAGCAGTGATCAACGCAAAGGTCCGATCGGAGGCTACTCGCACGTAGAAAAAGTGATGCGGGAAAGCAGGAGGCTGGGGATCAGAGCGATGGCATGGCATCAGCGTGCAGAGTAGTGCAGATGGTTGGGCAGAGCAGCGAACGGCGGCTGCAGAAATTCCAGGGCCAAGGATCCAGTTGGGTGACAAGTGATGCGAAGGCAGAAGCGAATCAAGACTCGGCTACTGGATTGGAAGCTCACATCTCATCACACAGCTCGTTGGGCGCAAAGGGTTCGGTGGAGAAGCAATTTGCTGTCACTTTCTGATTGCCCGAAAAACGGAGACTAAGAGCAAAAAGAAAGAGGGCGGATAGATTGTGAAGAGACTGGACATCCATAAATCGGGGAATTCTACTGTGACTCCGTTTACAACAAAGCAAAGAAGCGGTGACCCACGGTTTGTGATTGGCCCACTCTGTCACCGCCACTGGGGCTGGTGATCAACGCCACAGATCCCGGACTGTGGCGGTGCTGCTCCCCTTCACACGGTGTTGCGGATCTCTCTAGTTGAATACATCCTGACCCATGAAACATAGGCGACAAGATCATTCCACGGACTCCGACTGGAGAAGCTGTCTAAGTCCAATTGCCAATTGCAATGAGGACGATGACGAACGAATGGCGCGATTCCCTCGTACTACTCGCACCTTCAATCCCTGGGCGTAGATTGGACAATGCACTTCGAATCCGATCAGGGGTGCGTCTCGGGTCATCTGTCTTATCTGTCTCTGCTGATCACAGTCGGTGGACTTTGTCTCAACGTGTACCCCGTAGACCAGTCCTCTTTCTTTCAAGCTAGAGAATCCCCAAGTTCTTCTTTGACTCCATTGATAGCTACATTCGATCCACGATGGCAGTACTCAAGAGCCATCGAGCTCAACCTCCATTAGCGCGGCTACTATGGGAGCCCAGGTGAGTTGCACTTCATCAGTGGGCGATCAGATCCTCATTCTGTAGCGATAGTGATAGCATGAGGACAGACATGCGACCGTACGAGGCGGGCACCGTAATGACAGATCACGATGTGAGCCCCTGAAGGACTTCAGCTAACGGTAGATCCACTAGGTCCGCCTGGTGCAGGAGTCATCCACGGCATGCTAGGGGTGGTGAGTCGAATATTTTATCGATGGTGCAATTGTTGTGTTTTCGGGGCTCCCGCACCGCCTCCCGAGATGATTCATTCGGTTCGGTCCACCTTCACTTTGGCTCTTCCACACCCCGGATTTCTGTGCCCTCAGAGAAGGGTAATAGAATTGAGCCAATTGATACAGGACCGGATCCAATCATCTCCTGCCGGCAGCTCAGATCATCCTGCAATTGCATCTTTGGGAAAGACGCTCGTTGGCTAACGCTGTCCCCACGATGGACACAGTGGATTCAGGAAGCACCTCCGAAGCGGAGGACCCGACTGAAACATGGGGTTCGGACACTGGACGAATTGTTCCGACTTCTGACGATGCGAGAAGCTCCCTGCCTAAAAGTGACTGCGGCATTGGACACCGAGTCGTAGCCAGTCGCTCTGTGTTGGCGTTGGTTATTGACGAAGAATGTGTCTTCGCTGGATTGCAAGGCGGTGACATTGTTGTATGTTTGAACTGGTCGACAAATGCATGAATATCAAAGCTTTTGTTAATTTCTTTGAGCAGGCGTGGTCTTTGGAGACATACGATCTGGTTCTATCCGTGCACGCCCACAAGGAAAGCGTGCTAGGACTCTACCTGTCAGATGACGGCAATCTGCTATTTTCCAGCGGTGGCGACTCAGTGATCAATGTGAGTACCTTTATCAATAATACAGAGTAAGTTGTACTAAAGCTGTGGTAGGTCTGGTCAACGAGGACGTTTGAACGGCTCTACTCCATCCACTCACACCACGACGTGGGTGACATTTTCACGGTGGTGTACTCTAGTATGAATCAGACCATCTACTGTGGCGCCCAAAACACCAGCATTCAGGTAATAAGGCCCGTTCTGTCTCTCGCGTGACTCTTCACTGACCCATGCAGTGGTGTGATTTGTCTGAGGAAGGCGCTGCCTTTAACCAGACCTCATCTGGCAATCCACCCAAACGGACACATCGCTTCTTCGACTCCAAGGGTCCCGATGGATCTCGTGCGCCCGGTTCCTCAGACGGCGCCCAGTCCGTCTCGGGGGGCGGCCGTACCCTGACGTTCAAGCGTGATCACCATAAGTTGTTCGCCCACCATGGGTATGTATATTCTATGCTACTTGTGAAGGGTCTGATTGAATCGGCACCTTCCGAAGAAGCTTTACTTACAGGTGCGGGCGATGGCGTGGTAAAAGTTTGGCGCCTCGGCGAAAAGCCCGGCGCTGTCCCAGCTCAAATCGCTAAGCTGCAGAACGGGGACTCGGTGCTCTCTGTTGCTGTAGAAGGCTCTTTACTTTACTGTGGTCTTGCCGGTGGAGCTCTCAACATTTGGAATCTAGATTCCCATCAGCTTGTCAAACGCATCGCTAGACACACGGGTGATCTTTGGTCAGTCGAAGTCATTGGAGGCGTTGCAATCTGTGGAGACTCGACAGGAACCGTCAAGGTAATTTCCAAACGGTGTTGCACTTTCCACGCATCTGCTAATGAGTCCAGAAATTCAATTCACGGTTCGAAGAGGTTGGCGGATGGGCTGCCCATGAGGGCACCATGCTCGCCTCTGCCGCAGGCCGTTTCAAGGACCGATATATCTATGCCACTGGAGGCAACGACAATACTGTTGGAATCTGGGATCTGACAGAGTTCTTCCTGATCCAGGATGAGTTACCTCCGATCAGTAATGGTAAGAGCCGTACCCATCGTAGATATTCGAGAATCCTGCTGATCCAATTTGCATCCAGACGAAATGGTCAACAGTCTTGCTAAATTCGTCTCGTTCAAAACCATTTCGGCAAGCCCCAAGTTCTCCGGAGAGTGTAATCAAGGTGCTGCCTTCCTACGTCGACACTGCAACTATCTTGGTGCGAAAACAAAACTTTTGCCCACAGGCCAAGACACCAACCCCATAGTCTTTGCTCGGTTTAATGCTACTTCCGCTGACAAGGTTGAGAAGACTGTTCTCTTCTATGGCCACTACGACGTTGTCGGCGCTGACACCAACCGACTCAAGTGGAAATCCGACCCATACCAGCTCACGTCAATCAACGGGTTCCTCTATGGACGTGGTGTTTCGGATAACAAGGGACCCATCTTGGCTTCACTATACGCAGCTGCGGACCTTGCGCGGACAAAGTCTCTACGCTGCAACGTCGTGTTTCTGATCGAGGGTGAGGAGGAGTCTGGATCCCAGGGCTTCCATCAAACTGTACGAGAGTACAAGGATGAGATTGGTGCGGTTGACTGGATTCTTCTTGCCAACAGTTACTGGCTCGACGACTATAACCCATGTTTGACCTACGGACTCCGAGGAGTCGTGCATGCCAACTTGGTTGTGACGAGTGATCATCCCGATTTGCACAGTGGTATTGACGGTAGCGCGTTGTTGGATGAACCGGTCAAGGATCTTTCGCTTCTCTTGGCTACCATGGTTGGACGCAAGGGTCGTATCAACCTACCCGGCTTCCACGACGCCGTCCGCCCTCTCTCCGATGCCGAGCAGAAGCGGTTCGAGGCCATTGCCGATGTGCTGCTGCCTCACCACCCAGAGATTCCTGATAGTCAGGCTCTGATCAAATCCCTGATGTACCGATGGCGGGAGCCCTCGTTGACCGTCCATTCGATGGAGGTACCCGGCAAGAGCGGAGCCACCACGATCGCGCGACGAGCGAAGGCCAGCCTCTCCATCCGTATCGTCCCTGATCAACAGGCGGATGAGGTGGCAGCAAATCTGACAGCTTATGCGCAAGAACAATTCGATCTCCTCGAGTCGCAGAATGATCTGACTGTTGAAATTACTGGCAAGTCAGACGCGTGGCTCGGAGATCCCGATAATCAACTCTTCGCGACCCTCTCACAGGCCATCACCGCCGCATGGACTCCCGACCAGCAGACCTCCAAGCACCAGTACCCAGCGCTTCCAGCCCTCTCCAATGGCCGTACGCCTGCAAAGGCATCCGGGCCCGGCCTGTTGCGCAAGGATTCCAACGACAGCCTCGCCTCGCATGTTGACCGAGTGATCAGCTCCACCACCACCTCCTCCGCCGGGAAATCGGGCGCTCACAAACGCTCCACCACCTCAGCGGCTCCCGTGCCAACTTCTTCCACGCTGACCAAAGCGGCGACCGACGATCCGGCCACACTGCCGGTCTGGGACACATCCGACCCGTCGCCGGAGAGGGGCCCTGTCGCCGGAACCACCTCCTCACCAGCTTCGGCCGTGAAACCCATCTTCATTCGCGAGGGTGGATCCATTCCGACGATCCGGTTCCTGGAAAAGGAGTTTTCGGCCCCTGCGGCTAATTTGCCATGTGGCCAGGCTAGCGACAACGCTCACTTGGACAACGAGCGGATGCGGGTGGAGAACTTGTACAAGAGCCGAGAAATCTTCCGGTATGTCTTTGCCAATCTGGTGGATTAGCTGTTGAATTGGATGGGGTGCATTCTGCCGGGTGTTTTGTCTTGTGGTCTTTGTCGTTTCATTTCCCCCTCATTGTGTAAACTATCCTTCTCTATCCTACATAGCTGGGTACTTTTGCGAATGTCTCACTGCTGAAACCGTAGTCTTCCTGTAAACTGTGTCTTGTCGTTCTTCGCATGGATCCCGAGTTCTGGGATCTCATACCTGGGCAATATGTCACGAGTGGGCTCATGGTCCATGCACGTACGTTGACCTCCCATCCATTCTCGGGGGATTCGCGCGCCCCCCTATTGCGCACCGCAGCCAATTTCTATCTCCGCTGTCCATTTGGGTTCCCCGCATGAAGATCCGTTTTTCCATTCGCTAGCATCCGGTGAAGGGATTGTGATCTGCATGTTTTTTGGTCGTGTTTAGGTTCCTCTGCATCCTGAGCCCTAGTATTTCTACACATAGCTATTTCCCCATTCAGCAGGCCCCGGAAGCCAATGGCTAGGAGACTCGAGCTTCACTCCTCGACCGGCTCTCGGATGTTGTGACCCTATCCTTTTGTACGTACGTCGACCGTTTTGCTCACCACGTTGGCCTTGGGGGGAAAGTTAGACAGGTCACATTTTACGAACAAAGAAGGCGGGGTCCGTGATTTTCGACTTTCCGCCTTGGGGATGGAATATCCATCCTCATTGAGACTCGAACATTGAAGGGAGTCTGGAAAATATTCGAAAATTTTCATACAGCTAGGGGAACAAAGGCAAAACGGCCCCTGGCTTTTAGATCCGTCGTACTTCCGAGGCCGAACTGGCGCCGGAAGTGTTGAAGCTGAAAGTATAATAATGATGTTGGTCATCCCGAAAGCAAATCCCCTCCCGTCTTTTTTTCTCAGGACTCACGTCTTCCCCTTTCCCTTTTTAAAGTATCTTCTCCATTTCTAATCATGGGAAGCCACGGTGACGATCATATCTATCTGCTGGGGCGAAGTGAGGCCGAGACTACACGGTATGTTCAATGCACTGCGTGTGTGCCGACGTCATGTCGATCCCACGTTCCCTCAATGCCCCCTAATCCCACAATCCCCAACACCAAAAAACCTATGATCGAGTACAAAAACCATTCTTTTCATCCAGGCCCTGTACACATGCTCGAGAACAGGCTGGATCGGGCCATGAACTTCTGAGTTGATCAATTGATGATCCCCCAACTACACAGTTGAGATGATGGGACCTGCAGGCGACCCGACACTGTGGAATCCAATCTGCAGGTCGAGAGTCGCGCGAGCAATCCACTTTTTTTCTTTGATCATTCCAGAAACACGGCTAATGATTCCAGTCTCAATAATCAACATCGCTTCCTAGTGGCCATCTCTGGCGATATTATTCATCCATCTATCCCTATCGACACCATCACGGCTGTGGCCGATGTCGGGACTGGAACTGGGTATGTTTTGATGGACCCCACGTGGGCGCCATGCGTCAACCTCTCTATACTTTCAAACCATCACATTCCATTGCCCGCTTCATATTCAAAAGAAAAAAAAAAACAAAAAAAGAATTCTTTACACATCAACAATGCCTATCTCAATCAGGAAAAAAAGAACTATGAAGATACCCAAACTAACCTGAAAAAAAAAATTAACAGCATCTGGCTCGCAGACCTCGCCAAACGCCTACCGAATGCACAATCAGTCTACATGCACGGATTCGACATTTCAGACGCCCAATTTCCGCCCGATCACACAATAAGCGGACCTCAAGATCGAAAGATCCCATTAAGCGTTCAGGACGGCTTGAAGCCATTCCCACCAGAACACCTCGGTCGCTACGATTTAGTCCACATCCGATTATTGACAGCAGGCCTACCCCAAGATGGTTACGCCACCGTATTGAAGAATGCCCGAGACTTACTAAGTAAAAAGCCCCACCCCGTCGCAATTCCCTAGAGAATTTCCCCCCTATTGAACAAAAGAACACCTCCAATCTAACATCAAGACAGCCCCAAACGGGTGGATCCAATGGGAAGAAGTCGACCACACCACATTCTGCACAGACAAACTCCCTGAACACCCCGCCATCACCAAACTACGCAATACAACCATTGATGCCATGCTTAAAATAGGTCTGTGGCCTTTTGCGCCACAGCGTGTCTTCGATGAGATCTCCAAGGCACAGTTTCAGAATGTGCGGCGCGAGACGTACACGACTATCGGGAAACAACATTTGCATGAGATAGCGCCGAAGTGGGTGGCGAATGTGATGCGGGCACTGGTTCCTCCTTCGATGGTGGTGAATGGGCAGGCGAGAAACGAGGAGGAGGCCAAAGCCAAGGTGGAGGTTTTGATTCGGCAGTTTGAGGAGCATTGCGAGGGGGCGTTGCCCTTGGTCAATTTTGGAGTCACGATTGCGCAGAAGTGTGAGTGATGATTTGTCTTTTTTTAAAGGGATTTACTTGGATCGCGTGGACGGGTGCTTGTTACTTCGAGGATCACTGGTCCGAATCTTGGGGTTTATCTTTGGGATATTGTTTCTACAAGCATAGCATTACGGAAAGTCTGGCATTGAAACGAATTTTTTTTCTTATTTTCTTTGTGATGTTGTTCACTTGGATATGCATGCTACCTATCAAAAGATTGTGTACCATGTTAGCTTCCCTTTCCATTGAAAATTGGATAACCTCAGGTTTATTTATGACTTCAAGTGAATTGTCAGGGGTTACAAAGAAACAAGCAAGGAGGAAATCAAAAATTTGAAGGCGTATTGAATGTCTCTGAGCTCTAGCCAGCAATCAATTCAAAAGGTGAGCACAACGCCCCCCCCCCTGGGCCTAGACAGAATGGACCCCCGTCTCTCTACGGAGCCCAAGGGCTCCCAGGGTCTTGTTGGGTAGGGCATTCGCCCAGATCTTTTTCTTTGTTATTTCATGCTTCAGAATGGAGGCCCTGGAAGCGTTGAAGTCTTAGACGTATAGCTCCACTCCTCTTCCAAGGGACATCGTTTGTGATGTCTTTTGACACAACTTCCTAGGTGCTTGAATACGATTCAACATAGGAACTTATATCATCGTAAATATTCCGTCGAAAGACCTAAGCTTGGCAAATATATTACTATACTTACTCTATACTCTATAGTGTTATTTTCGCCGCTAAGCCAGTAACTTTGCGCTTAGCAGTGTCCATAGGTCTCCGCCCCACTCGATAGGTATATATAGGTTAATATTATGAGAACTGACCAGTAACTGGGTCATTGTATACAAGAACGACGGATTGATAATGACTAGAAGTTAATCTATGGTAGCGGACATGAAAGCTCTTCGCGCACACGCGCCAGTGAAGAAGTGGCCACCGAGGCATTTTCCTGAGCACGCTTACTCCACCGAGTCGCTTACTGGCAAATTGTTGCGAGGTCGTATACAAAGGATTTAGACACAACTTGGAACAAGTAACAAAGACCAGTCTTCAGCGGCGAGTAAGCCTGGGTCGGAAAGGTATATCCACAAATTTGGTCCATGTCTTACACTTATGTCGTGCTAAGAGCCGACCTGGACACTTCAACTCAAAATAAGCGATTCCCATCTCGTTTATTCGTCCTGTAATTTTTCAGACCGGAGGAGATCAAGTAGCTTTTCTTTGATCTCAGGATTTTGCTGAAGCTCAGCGGCCGCTGAAGGGAGTTCGCCATAGTAGCGCTTGCCTGCAGATCGCGTCGTGGGGTCCGCACCCGCGTCCAGTAGTAATTTGACGATATTTGGCTTACCAGTTCGGACAGCAAAGTGCAGAGGAGTGCCCCAGTCAGCGTTGAATTGATTAGGATCGAGGCCCTTATCCAGAAAAAACGAAGTCATGAGCTGCGGTTGGCGTCCGCGGGGACGTAGTGCGACAAAGAGGAGATCCTGTTCAAGTTTTGCACCGTATTCAAGAAGCAACTCGACCAGAGAAGTATCTTCGCTGGCAAGAATAGCGCCAGTAAGAAGAGAGACCCCCCGCACGCCAATCCGATTAGGGTCCGCCCCCCGCGAGAGTAATTCGCGAGCACAGATAGGATCTAACATAGAGCTATTATCAAAGGTAAGTCTTGAGACTAGGATAGTGACTGAAAAGGCCAAAATATACCTTAGGATGAGCTCGCCACTAGATTTAATAGCGTTTGTATCAAGGCCATGATGAAGGAAGAGTCGTATAACAGGTAGGTCCAGCTTCGACCTGCCGTGGAGAGAGCGCATCGCCCAGTCTGATACGCTAGCACCAGCATCGAAGAGTGTAGCCACGATCTCTGCGTGCGCCTGGCTAGTTGCGGCGCCGAGCCCTTGATCGACATCCTCGGCAGCTAGGCGCCCGCTAGCGAGGAAATCCTGGACCCCTGACAGTTCACCAGTATGGCACGCATGAACAAAGGCTTTGGAAAAATAAGCCTCGGGACTCAAGGATTGATCTAAGCCCATGGTGTAGGTGACTGTGACTTTTGAGAATAGAGAGATGTGATCTTTTTCTCCGTCCATGAAGGTCAACCAACGATGCCCTTTGATACTAGTCTGGAAGTGGGGTTGACAGGAGCGGAAGCGGGCCGGATGACCGGGGTTACCTGTGTATGAGTACACCTAAGGAGATCACGGCGTCAATCGTATTGGGTTCCCGGACGCACAATTCATGAAGCCAGCCCAGTTGAAATGGACTGGAGCGAAGGTTTTGGCAACTATTGATTCGGTGGATACTCACTCAGGCCAGCAGATTAATTCAAGCCATCAGCACAACCCAACTCCGGTCCTTGGCCGTTAGGGCCTTTTGCCGTTTCAGGACTTTACCACAACAACGGTGCCACCACGATAAACAATTTTATTCCCTCGGTTTCTTTCTAGAATATCTCGTGCACTACTACGTGTGAAGAGCAGACAGCTACCTAATGTGGTGTGAGGTGCGGCGTGATGTCGTGGGGATGGCAATCTGAATGCACTACCAGATGCTCGACTGTCACAAGCTGTGGCGCTAAGTTGACGGTCGTGACGACCCTCACGACTACTACACCCGTCTACGGTTCAGCGAATGAGACTTTCCCAGTGGAAAGGGACAGCAAATTGCGGTGGCACCATACATTAATCCTCTTGGGAAACCCGTCTGCCTGGGTTCGGCTGATTGGATATTTTGCTCAGAAGATGCCTATATTGATTGCCAATATTGTAAATGGTCCGAATTCAGCCATGGACTCGGATTGGGCTGATATTATTTAACGGGCTTCAACTTCTGGTAAATCGGTCCTCGGCTATGTTAGAACGGGATATCATGGCGTCAGCCAACAAAAATTCCTTACACGACTAGGCTCGGGTGATTTGGCCGACTGGAGCGCTCAGATCGAAGAAGACGTCGATATTTTGTTCAAGCTCTATGGAAACAGCATTTGTGGCGCCTTCTTCGACGAGGGTTGGTTCGAATGTGGCGACAGCATGCTAGAGAGCGAGCGGCTAAGATTAAGAAATACTAGGAAGCTAAGCTAAGCTTCCCCTCGACGCCTGATTTATCGTTCTTTAGACCTGGTCTGGTTAGCCATGCGGAACAAATTTCACTAGGATTATTACTTCTACGCTAGCCGTCGGGTAGCTCTAAATATTATACAAAAAATATCGGCGGTAGATAGATGTATTCCCCCCCCCTTTTAGTATAACTAGAGCAATTTTTAAATAGAACTTTCTAAGTTTCTGGATATTCTTTTAACCAAGTTGCAATAGCTCCAGAAGCGATATGTAATACTCTCGATTAGCGTACACGGTCTTAAGATAGAAATATAAACAATATATTTAAGAGTGACCTATCGGATATAGCCAATAGAAGTTCCTTAAGAACTTATAAAATATAGCCTTATTCGATATAGTTTTCCTCACTTATTACAGTAAGAGTATATATTATTTAGGAATACACATAGTCTAGGCGCAATTATCAACTTCCAACTACGCCCTATTACCAGATCTAGACTTTACTTTTAAGAGAGTCCTCATTTTTGAGTAGGTTGTAATTGTACTACTTTCTAGTCTATTGCTTGCACTGAGTCCTCACCCGGATTCAAGCAACTTCAACTGCGAACGGCCAGATAGGAGTAGGACGAGAAGTTTACTTTTTTATTTTCCATCTCTTTTATTCATCGTTGATTTGACGTTCTACGTTAGAAAGTCCTTATACATCTATCTCCCTATCAATTTCACTGGAAATGGTGCCGTTGTTAGCAACGAGATTGATATTCGTGAGGTCTGCGTATGAAATAAAACATAGCGGGAGGCATATAATATCCATGTCGTATTCGCATAGCCCACCTCAAATGAGATTCACCGTTTCGACGTTGCACGTGCCACCTAGCCGAATTGGGTAGAAACACATTCCGCTCTCCCTTTCGGGCCAGACCCGAAGTTATTGGGATGAACATAACTCCACCCGGCTCCACTTGACGCCTTTGTGCGCTGCTAAGATGAGGGTCTTTTTCTGGTACAGCCATGGATACCGTGCCACTTTACCGTTTTCGTCTTAGTTCCGGAGGCTCAAATGAAGATTTTTGTCGAGTGGGACTCCCCAAACTGAACTCAATCGCGCTTTTCGCTCTAGCCTGAACCCTTTGCATTACATTTGTCCCGAGACTTGAGCTGACCAAGCACTCGATCAGGGCACTCGGTGTAGATTTCTCTGAGCACGTTCCAAGTGGGGGGAATGTGCGGTGCGGCGCGGCGTTCCGTAGGCCCACGTTCTAATGATCTTTAGCCGGTGGATGCCCAATTATTCTCTCGCATGAGTGATCGGTCTTAGTCTCGTTCGCCCGGCATGAGAACTCCAAAGTCGCAGCAGCTGATTGGTGCATCTGATGTGCGTGTCAAAATTTTTTTCAATCGGAATTTTGCTGAGCGGCTAAAGACGGCACGGTCGACGCCCAATCGAAGAAGTCAATAAAGCGCTCATACGGAATAGTATGGAGCTGAGTATCGGTGCGAAGTTACAATAGTGCAGAACGTACGTGGACGGCACCTGCCGGAATGGACGTCAATCGCTTGTCAATAGACCCAACTACGTAGATCAGCCCGGCTCAATAAAATATGGCAAGTGCGCCTAAAATTGTTTGTCTCTCGGTCCTTGCCAGCCGACTCTGCAACAGTCTGGGGGTCTCTCAAGACACTGTTTTGTATCCTTTTCAGCCCTCCTTTTGTAGAAAGAAGATACGCATACGGCTGTTCGGATCAATGAACATGGCCCACCTAGAAGACCCACTTGTTGCTCCAGGGCCAGGCTGTACAACGAC